>JALAZF010000007.1:16112500-18512500 GCA_022829125.1 Lathyrus tuberosus | reverse complement strand
TAGGTCCGTCCCTGCTTACATCTACATCGTATTTACTGTTTACAAATACGGTGAACAGTGCCATGAACAATGAATATTATCATAAATTATGCCATGAATCGTGATCGTGAACAGTACATACACGAGAACAGTACATGCGCATGAACATTGCATAAACAATAATATTAATAGTAAAATAAAATTGATTAAAATGAAATCAACAGAATCCAAGTGTGTCACGTGCGTTTTATAAACGGTATGATTTGGAAGTTAAAAAACTGTACATTAGAAGTTAAAAAATTACATACATGTTCAGTAAAAATAGTTTAAAATTTTAAATTAAATTTAAACAAAACAATTGAGAGCATTTTAGGTATTAAAAATAAGCTACACCAAAAATATGTTTTGGCTTTATATATTGTTATAGATGTGCATAACAACTCTTTTACAAATTATAGTATTTGAAAATGTAATATATATGCTTCTAGGTGAAAAAATATTTGAATTATATACCGTTTAAATTGACATGTGGCTTTTTACTATGCACACAAATTTAGTAAATAGATCAGCGTGTCGTTCTATAGCATTCAAATCCATATTAATATAAATACAACGCAACTTGTGAGAATGTAAACTCTGAATGCATTTTACAATATGATATATATTAGAATGAATATGTATACGGTACATTGCGGCAGCCATGCTACGTTACTAGAACCATGCCGCCGTATAAAATAGTATATGCATGACATATGAATAATAGTTTTCAATTTAAATTAAGATTCATATAAATTATTATCGGAAAAATCATAATATCAAAAACAAAGCTCCAATACAAACTTTTAGAAAAGCTTTATGTTTTGGATTTTAATATCATGATTTTCACACTATTTCAATTTATATAAAAACTGTAAAAACGTATCCGGATCCATGACGTCAATTCTTGTCCAATTCTCGGTTTTGTTTTCAATTGTTCTCTCCTCTCTTTCTTCTTTCTTTTGTGTATCTTTTGATGATGAAGATACTTTTGTGTATTTGTGAGAAAATGATAAGGAATGAAAAAAATTGTTGTTGTTTTTCTAAAGATCCCTATTTATAGGTTTCTTTCTCCAACAGTCACATTTTATTCTAAGAGACATGTCCCAACACCATGAAGAGAGAGGAGAGGGATTTAAATTTTGAATTTACAAATAAAACTCAATTGGCTTAATTATCCATCCACCCAAATAATCATCACATTAGGTATCCTTTATTTAAATCAAACTTTTAATTACATGAGTCATAATTATTTGATTAATAATTTAAGAATTTAATTGATATGCACTGACAGTGTAAAGATTTTTTACACTGTCAGACAATCACAACCATTGATTCATTTGAAATGTTTGACTTTAACTTTAACCACTTAAAAATTAATATCAACGGATGATTGTGATGCATTGACAGTGTAAAATTTTTTACACCGACAATGCATAACAATTAATCCCATAATTTAATCCAACATGTTCTACATATTATGTCATATACTTTAGTGCGGAATAGAATAGATAATACAAACATGTATATAATTACAAGATCTACGCACATGTTAGTATATGAGAGAAGAGATTGCAGGAATACCTGGATCTATTGAGAAAGTTTTGTTGGCGGTAATTCTGAAAGGTAAAACACGAACAACGAACACCTAGTGGCTTATATGGTTCTTCCTCAACCGGTATTCCTAATGCCTTGAACACTCTTCGGATGGGGAGAAGAGATACATTGCTTGTGTACTGTATATTGGGGATCATAGCTTATATGTAGTGTGATGGACAATTAGAGTTTCCATTATTCTCAAATGGGTCATCCTGACATTCACTCATATTTGAGCACATATCTAATTATTTAATTAATTAATTAATAAATAGAAATCTAATTAGTCTTTTAAATTTACTTGACCACTTAATCAATTAAGGCTCTTAATTTTGATAAATAACTAATATAATTAAAATATATATGCCCACATAATAATTATTAGAATATAATAATATAAAATATTCCAACACGATTCTCTAGTATATTTAAACATTAGTTCAATTGTTTATTTACATATGTTCAAATGATATAGCATTTCTAAGTAGGCTAATAGGTTAATCAGACATTCGAAAAACTCAAACTCAAGTCGAAAAATGAGCTTCTGATATGTCATAGGCCAAACTTAAACTTTTATTTTTTTAGTAAGTTAGCCTCAGGTTTAGCAAAGTCTCTCTCGGTCCAATCTATTCCACCCTTAATCAAGTTTTATCATTCTTAAAGAGAAAGAAATCGTTGTATAGAGAGATGAATTAAATAACATTTTTATTGATTTTTTTTTAATTATTGATTTATAAATATCAACTATTTATTTACTTTAATATTATAAATATAAATAAATATTGTTGTAAAAAATTGAATTCTAAATTAATATATACACTATTTAACTTAATAATTATAATATTATTCACTAAATTCATTATTTCATTAGAGTTTTTTTTCTTTAAACTTTTTCTTGTTCTTTTATAGGTGCCTTTAAGCTTTCTTTATAAAAAATGTTTATTTTATTTGTTAATGATTTTTTTTCATGTATTATTAAAAAATTATTTTATTTACAAAATTTCAAAATTATTAAACATGAAATGAAATAAATGTGAATTTTTTAAAAATAAAAGAACAAAAGATAGGTTAGAAAAACAAATTTTGAACTTATTTTTTTCAAGAAACTTTTAATAATATATAATTAAAAAAACATTGAAATTAAATTGGACTCGTCTAATTTAAGGTGGCTACTTTGTACACCCCATGGGTTGCTAGCGCACCCTAATGAAAAATAAAAAATGTTCATGAATTTTGAATATAAATCTCCGGACACACGAATAGTACACACACCTCAGCATTTCATAAGTGAGACACTTTTATTTTGTCCAAAATTATTTTGGAGATGCATCTCCGTAACCATGTTAGCATGATTCGGTAAGTTCACTTATGTAATAACCCTGATGTCAGATGAGTGAATTTTACGGAGATGCATCTCCGAAATAGGCCCTGTTTTGTCAAACTAGAAACAATTGCATAAATTTTAGAAGAACTACATAAATTAACATCAAAACACTTAATAGGCAAAATAACCTTTTTCGTGCCTTAACTTTAGGTCGGGGTCCAGTTTTGTCCCTTAACTTTAAAAAGTGGCAAGTTGGTGCTCTAACTTTTAAAATAGTGTCACGTTTATCCTTCTATCTGTTGCCGTTAGTCAAAGTTTGAAAACAGGTGCCACGTTTGTCCAGGTGGACTTTATGTTGTTGACGTGGATATAAGATGTGTTAAAACAAATCCAAGTGGAACTTGCTTTCCATTACCCAGAATATCAAAGGATTGTAGATATATTGGGGTAAACTCAACGAAGCTGTGTTAGGGTAAATGCAAGGGATTGAAGCAACGTATTGAGGGCACAAAGGATTGTTGCAGACGCGAAGGATTGAAGACAATTCAAGAAGTGTTTATCAAAATGTTAGTTCATTTCTTTCTTATTTAAGGTTTACGAATCTCATATAGCAATATCTAGTTATGTTCAGATTTAGGGTTTATGTCAATTTTTTAGTGTAAACTCTAATTATTTAGATAATATGATAGGTATCAAGGATGAATACATAAATCTCAAAATTCATCTTAGTGGTGAATTCACCGATGAAGGTCTTAGTGTATATGAGAATGGAGTAGTAGATGATTTGAGAGTAGATGTGGACAAATGGAGTTATTTGAGCTAGTTGGTGTATTGAAAGACTTGGGTTATAAGCATGTGATTTACCTAGTTAATGGATCAAACTTGTGGGTTAAGACACCATATTCAGATGTGCAACCACCCAAGTTCAGGAAGATTCCTGGTTGACCTAAAAAGAGGAGGAATCTAAAAGAAGGAGAAATTGATGGGTCTGATCACAAAATGAGAAGAACAGGTTTGTGGTGAGGTGTAATAGGTGTAAGAAAATAGGACACTACAAGTCTACTTGTAAAAGGACACAACAACACAGACTACTCAACAATCAAGCCAACCCTCTCAGACTCCAACTCAGACTGCTCAACAATCAAGCCAGCCCTCTCAGACTCCAACTCAGACTACTCAACAACAAGCCAACCCTCTCAAACTCCAACTCAGACGGCTCAACAATCAGGCCTACCCTCTCAGAATTTTAAGGTAAAGACTACTCAACAATCTAGCAAAGCATCTCAGACTTCTAAAGGAATGCTTAGAAGACACATGGACCTGCTAAGGGCAAGAAATAAAAACTGCCTGTTAGGAAGCCAACGAGACCTTTTGTACCACCTGGGCCTACAACTAGGTTGAGTGCTGCCAAGAATATTGTTGGCACATTAACAAGGAGGTCTACTCCAACAAAGAGGACCACGCCAAAGAAGAACCTCTAGATATAATTAGGCTATCATTTCATGTATTTTGTGTTTTTTGGAAACGACTGTCATGTTTAATTAGGCTATCAGTTTATCAGTTTGGAATGTATTTTCAGTTTGGAACCAGTTTATGTATTTTGCTGTTGTTTGGAATCACTTTATGTATTTTGTGGAACATGTGTATCAGTTTATGGACATGTTATGAAATGGAACCACTTTATGTATTTTGTGGAAATGGAACCACTTTATGTACTTTATGTAGCTGTTATGAAATGGAACCAGATTGTGTAATGACATGTTATAAAATGGAACCAGATTGTGTCATAAACTGTGACAAAAATTGTGTCAAACATTGGGTGTTAAAAATCAGTGTTGAACAAATAATACAAAATTACAGTTCATTCTCTTAACAGACAAAATATTGCAAACATATTCAAATTATACAAATTCAACCCAACTATTGCATTCATGTTAAACTGATACAATCCAAAAGTTACAATCTTTAACAGAACTTAAAGTTAATTCTTACAAACAAAACTTAATATAATTCTTACAAACAAACCATAACATACTACTTCCAAACAAACCTTAATACCCTAACTCATTTTAACAACTAATACAATGATAATCATCACAAACATCAAATTCAAAATCTTTTTCCACTTCATGATATTCTTCATTTCACTTTCAAGTTTCATCAATTTTCCCTAATTCTTCATTCTCCATGGTGGTGGATCGAATGCGGTCAACCGTATCATTAAGAGTTCCATGAATGGTGTGGAGTTTTGGATTGTTATTACTGATGTTCACGCTATGAGAATGTCGCGTGACAATTGTGAGAACTAATTGCTATTGGTCAAAAGCTTACACGGGGTCTTGGTGTCGGTGGTAACCCAGACATTGGTATGAATTCTACCAAAGAAAGCAAATAATGTTTTGAAAACAGTTAAAATAAAATGACTTATTTCAAATACATTATATGAGTATGTCTGATGGTGGTAAACATAGGCTTTCAGAAGTTGATTCTTATGGAACTGATCTTTATGTTGGACATATCAAAGGTATTAAGGAGAGTGATGTTATAATAGAGACTGCTCTTGTGTGAAACATCATTGTACACAATTTTCATTATGTTGATGGGTCACGTGTATAGTTAAGAGCATATATAGAAATATCTAAAAAAAGAGCATATATATGTATGTATATATGTATATATATATGTGTGTGTGTGCGCGCGCGCGCGAGCAGATTCGTTCAATCTCAGTGCTAGCTACTACGATTGAAGCCTTTGAGTGAGTGAGTGAGTGAGAGAGAGAGAGAGAGAGAGAGAGAGAATGAAAAATACGGTGTTTCACAATCTAAATTTTCATCAAGTGTGATGCTTCCGCACAAGGGTTCTATTTATATAACCGCTTATGTGGGTTGTAAGCTAAAAACCCCACTTAAGTGACAAGCACCATATCTTATGGTGTATTGTATATCACTTAAGCGTGTGGTACCTTACCACATTCTGTATTCTACTTAAGTGAACCGTACCTTACGGTGTTCCTTATTTACTCTACCACTTATCAATTTGTCCTTATGTGTGTGATCCTGTAGGTTTTCGCGACGTTGGCGATTATATTAAATCACGCATTTAACATAATAAACAGTGAGGGGTATCTAGCAACATATCACTGCTACCTAAGTCACAAAAATATCATGTGATATAACAAAACCTTTTGTGATAATACTTGTGTGTATAATTACCCTTTTGCTCTTATGTCTATATTGAGCACAAGACATATATTGTGTCATCATTGTCCAGCTCAATATTAGGCCCTTAGACATTTATCATGTTATCCAGGATGAGCAAATTTCATCTAAGTCACTCATGTCCCTCATCATGCTTTGTGGAGTACCCATCAACTGTCTTTATGGTGATCCTATTACGAGCAATGTTAGATCAGCAATAAAGTACTCGACTATACATCTAGGGTCCATAGTGGTTTTAGGTCGAAGGGTGGTATACACTACTATCACCATGAGAGTAACTTATGACACTTTGCATGACATTCTATGTAGTACTCTCATAGCGGGTCAATCCAGTATAAATATTACTCATAATATTCATACCTATGTTAAGACTTGATAACTCCTTATCCATGATCCATGAGAAGTGATCATCAGTCTATCTACATATTAGTCTTAATACTTTAAGGTTATCCCACTTCAGAGTAAAACTCGATTACAAATACTTTAAGAATAATGTCCTTATGTTTAATGGGATCTCATGATTAAGTCACACTTAATATTTCATTAGACTAACTAGCTATTTTAGAGACTTTAATATTTTGGAAAAACAAACATAATAAAGAAATTTCTTTTATTAATAAATAATTCGATACAAATACCAAAAGTATTTGTCTTTATGACTTACACCAACAAAATATGATTTGAATCAGGATAAAAAACAATTTAATCAAATTAAAATGTACAACTTGAGTAGGTTCAAAATTTAATAAATTAGTCATAAGTATTTTATTCTATTTTTTTATCAATATCATTACTTATTAATTTAGTTAATCGCGATAAATAAATAAGTAAAACAACAGTTAATTAAATAAGTAACATAAAAAGAACAGGATGAAAACAAATTTGGAATTTATGATTAATTATATATTTATCTATCAATAATAGCAATAGGGATGTGCAAGGGATGGCCCAAGAGAAGGCGTGTAGGGAAAGGAGGAACCCGAGTCAGGAGGTCTAGAATGGGCCTTAACCGACCTGGATCGGTTTAGGCAAAGGTGGAAAAAGAAAAAACCTAGATGAACACAAAAGGAAAATTTTACTTCATACCCCTACAGTTATACCGATACCCCTACATTTTTTTAAATATGTCAATTTTACCCTTGTTTATTTTTTATTTTTTTTTTATTTTTTATTTTTTATTGTTTGTGTCAATTTTTATACACCAGAAGACTTACCCTAAGAGTTTCGATTCAGAAAAAAATATGTACCGGAAGTCTTACCAAAAGAGTTCCGATATTTAGATGTAAAAATGAATCTACCGGAATACAGTTTGCCAGTATTTCGATTTAGTAATACGTGTACCGTAACATATTTATTATGCTATCCGGTTTGTATATATAATATACCGGAACACTGGGGCCAGCGAGTTCCGGTTTGTTTTCTATAAATATATTTTTTTGGATAGCTTTTGCAGTAGAAACTAAATAAGCACGAAGTTAGAAAATTTTCACTAAGCCAACAATAATTACATTACATTATATGATAGCATGTTCTTATGAAAAGTAATTGCGAAAATACATGAAGCGTGCCACCATGATAACATGTGCATAACATTCGTGTATGTCATGCATTTGTAAAAAAGAAAGGAAAAAACATTATAGATATGTGGATTCAAAGACTAGGCTCATGAGCTCCACCATGTGCTTGATGTTTCCATCTCAACAATCCAATTTTACAGAAAGTAAACCGGAAGAAGTTGGCCTAAATGTTCCGGTACTATATATACAAACCGGACATCATAATAAATGTGTTTCGGTACAGGTATAAAAATTGACACGAACAGTAAAAAAATAAAAATAATTAAAAATTAACAAGAGTAAAATTGACATATTTAAAAAAATGTAAGGGTATCGGTATAACTGTAAGGGTATGGAGTAAAATTTTCACACAAAAGCCATTCCCAGTTTCTTATTTTGCAAAACGTGATTCTCTGAGAAACAAGAAAGGAAATAATGGAACGGCAAAATTGATTTTATCTCTCTCAGTTCTCTTCTAATTGATAACCCCTCTCCTTCTCTCTTCCAATCGTTATTCTCTCTCAATCGCGTTTCAAATTCTTTGTGAACCTATGATTCTCAACATAACTAATGATTCTAAACCCATATTTCATGTTCATGGTATCTCAAATACCCCCACATACAAAACCGTGATTGAAACTGCTAAACCAACAACAATTTCAACGAGAAGGAAATAATGCAACAAATGAAGAAGGGAAATTGAAAATCAATAGCAACGAGGTATTAAGGCAGAAAAGGGGATCTGTCAGAGGAGAAGAGAAGTGATGTCCTGTTAGAGGTAATTTATCTTTTTTATTTCAATCCGATTCAGTCCTTGTCGTATCGTCTTAGCAGCTATTTCTCCCTTATATACTTGTTCATGTCACCGTCGGTGATAGTTTAGGGTTTTTTTAATCTTAATCTGGTGTGATGAGCTTCTATGATTTGAGAAAAAAATGTATCAGGTTTGAAGTTTGATGCTCTTTTTTCTTATGATTTTCGTGTGTGGCTTCTTGTGTGTTCTATGTAGAGGTATTAAAAATTATGGTTAATTGAATAGTATACTTTAATTGAATTGCATTGGATTATAAAAAAACTGAACCACTTAAATAGATAATGAACTGAACTATTTAATTAATACAATTCAAATTCAGTTTAAAACCGGTTCAGAACCAATATTTTTTTATAATCTAGTTTAATTATATAAATTAATTAGTTTTTAATAAACAAAATAAAAAATTAATTAAGAGTAAAAAAAATCTGAAAATTTAATATGAAAAATCGAGTTTTTTTCGAAAATATGAAAAAGTCATGCTTTTTTCGGAAATATGAAAAGTCGAGATTTTTCGAAAATATGAAAAAAGTCGAGTTTTTTTGGAAATATGAAAAAAATCGAGTTTTTTGGAAATATGAAAAAGTCGAGTTCTTTTAGAAATATGAAAAAGTCGAGTTTTTTCGAAAATATGAAAAAAAATCGAGTTTTTTTTGGAAATATGAAAATGTCGAGTTTTTTCGGAAATATGAAAAAGTCGAGTTTTATCGGAAATATGAAAAAGTCGAGATTTTTCGGAAATATGAAGAATTGAGTTTTTTTTTTCGGAAATATGAAAAAGTCAAGTTTTTTCGGAAATATGAAAAAGTCAAGATTTTGCGGAAATATGAAAAGTCAAGTTTTTTCGGAAATATGAAAAAATCGAGATTATTTTAAAATAGGAAAAAAGTCGAGTTTTTTTTTGGAAATATGAAAAAATCGAGTTTTTTTCGGAAATATGAAAAAGTCGAGTTTTTTCGGAAATCTAAAAAAATCGAGATTTTTCGGTAATATGAAAAAAATTTGAGTTTTTTCGGAAATATGAAAAAGTCGAGTTTTTTCGAAAATATGAAAAAGTCGAGTTTTTCGAAAATATGAAAAAGTCGAGTTTTTCGAAAATATAAAAAAGTCGAGTTTTTTCAAAAATATGAAAACGTTGAGTTTTTTTCGGAAATATGAAAAAGTAGAGTTTTTTCGAAAATATGAAAAAGTAAAGTTTTTTCGAAAATATGAAAAAGTCGAGTTTTTTTGAAAAAATGAAAAAGTCGAGATTTTTTCGGAAATATGAAAAAATCGAATTTTTTTCGGAAATATGAAAAAGTCAAGTTTTTTAGGAAATATGAAAAAGTCGAGTATTTTTTTCGGAAATATGAAAAAGTCGAGTTTTTTCAGAAATATGAAAAAATCGAGTTTTTTTTAAAATATGAAAAAGTTGAGTTTTTTCAGAAAATGAAAAAGTCGAGTTTTTTTCGGAAATATGAAAAAATGGAGTTTTTTCAAAAAATATGAAAAAGTCGAGTTTTTTCAGAAATCTGAAAAAGTCGAGTTTTTTCGGAAATATGAAAAAGTCGAGTTTTTTTCGAAAATATGAAAAAGTCGGGTTTTTTTCGGAAATATAAAAAAAATCGGGTTTTATTCGAAAATATGAAAAAGTCGAGTTTTTTTCGAGAAAATGAAAAAGTCTAGTTTTTTTAAAAATATGAAAAAGTCGAGTTTTTTTCAAAAATATGAAAAAATCGAGTTTTTTAGAAATACGAAAAAATTAGTTTTGAAAGAGTTCAAAAGATATAATTGGTTTAAAATTGTAAACTGGTTATAAACTAGTTTATAAATATATATTTTTTTTTAAGCAAGGATTGATTAAAAGAGTACTAGGGGTACTTTAACCCGATTACAAAATCCGGAATACACCAGAAGAAAAGGAGATATTAAAAACCAATTGAAATTTACATAAGAAAATGCACAGGATCGATGAAAAATCGTAAAAGTTACAATTGAGTTTACTAATGTCTCCTAACAAAGACCATCTCCAAACCAATTCTTTGATATTCCACCAAACGTCAGAAACACTGCGTTTTACGTTCTTGGATTGAATGTCGTTTTTCATAATCCAAATACTCCAACCTGTTGCTAACCATACACAACCATCTTTTTCCTGTTTACTAATTTATAAATATAAATTAGTTCTAAACTAGTTTTAAATTGAATTGAAACTATTTTAACAGTTAACTGAATTTGTATTCAAATGGTTATTGTAAACTGAATTAAACCATAAATGTGGTTCGGTTCAATACAGTTCATGAATGGTTTTTGTTGATGTTACTATTTCTTAAAATTTTCGTGTCCCCTTTATAAAAACACTAATCCTCTATTTATATTAGATCCATCTTAGTTCATATTAGGGTTTTTGTGTGGTGATTGATATAATATGGTTTTAATGCAATTTTCCTGCTAAGTTCCTTAAACTGATGATAGTCTGCTTTTACTTCCTGCATTTGACTCTTTGGTTCATGAGATGTTTCTAAAAAATGTGTTAATTTGCCCTGTTATCACTGCAGCAACAGGACAAAATTTATGCTCCACAAAAGCAGAGGTAGGACCAATAAGATGGTGCAGAGATGGTACAGGACAAACTTGTGGGGTCCTTTTCTCTTTTGTAATTGTTACTGTAAAAAAAGTATCTTATTGTAAATTTTTCATTATATTTTATTATTTTGAAATCATTCTTTTTGTTTGTTTTGGTTACTGTAAAAATGCAAACGTGTATCTGCAGAAACTTACTGATATATATATATTTAAAATCCTTTTTTTATTTGTTTTACGATGTAGAAGAAAAAGAATAAAATAAAACCCATTTTCTTTGAATTTTAAAATAGAATAAATATATATAATTAAAAATGTGAACCAAAAAATTTATTTAAATCCAAATAAAGAATCAAATAATGGACACATCATGAATGGAGGAATGTATGGACTGACCAGAATAGATAAATCAAATAAAGAGATTATTAATCTTGACTTATGTATGGGAAATGAGATCTTTATGACCAGATGAAACGGTCATAAGGAATCGGTTTAAATAATGAGATGTAGATGAATGAAATATAAAGGAATTATTGCAAATGAATGAATGCCTGTGGTTGAATGTAGATGAATTAGGTGGGGCAAAGTTTGCGATATGACACTAGGCTTATTACTCAATAGGTGATTATCTTGGATCTAGTAATGACAAACACCTTTCGATACCGAGTCACACCATGGAAACATGTTTTAGGTTACACAGCTAAAACAAGCATTAAGATTAAAGATTCACCTATATTACAACATGAGTATATTTACATAGAATTTCATGGCCTATTTAGTACATAATTATAATGACTACATCTAACCCCAATAGTAGAAATTTTAGCTACGCTTACACGTGGTTAACATAATAATTGGTCTTTCTAGAGACGTCGACTTCGAAAATGGCATATACCCTGTCACCTGAGCAGTGTTTCCACCTCCAACTCATTTCTTATCCGCATATTGTAGATCATAGCGAACCTACTCCAATTTTGTAATCCTCTGATATACCGAAACTCCCTTTTTATTGAACTGAAAACTTTTGTTTATAGGCGAATTTGTGAGCCTCGCGTTGGGCGCCTAGTTTTCTCGGTCAATGTGTCTACCTTGTGTCATACCCTAATTTTTAACCCTAAGATCCCCACCTTTTTGTGTGCATAACATCTCTAGGTCATACAACCCTTGTGTGCGTGATTATTATGACTAATTGGTTTGTGCATATGCATTGATTTCAAGTGAAGGTAGCATTCACTCTCCTAGTCAAGAAACCAGGGTTTCGAGCATATTCCTATCAGGATTCACCAAACATCAAAGTTCCTCGGAAGCTTCAGGGTATACCCCGGAGAATTAGGTTTTATTCCCATTGGTGTTGAGCAAGATCATTGGAAGTCCAATTAGGGTTTCATGACAAACTGCATTACAAGTTGTATTTTCAAATATTTCTCAAATGTGGCTCTTGTACCAAGTTCACCTTCGACTATGCAACAAAGATTGAGCTTAATTTCAGGAAAGATTTTGTTCTTGTCCATGAGATTTGATCATCATTTGTTTCTCTTGGATTTTAAAGGAAAGAGTTTGAATTGTATTATTAGAAGTTTGTGAGCAATGTGTTTGGAAATGTGATTCCTATTTCACCATGAAGAATTCAACCATTCGAGTGTACCAAGTTCAAATCCAAGTTCATGTTATTCACCACCATTCAAAGTTCAAATTCAAGATGGCATGATTAAGATAATTCAAGCCATTCAATTTATAGATTTTCATGTGATTTTCCTCAAATTTTAGGTCCCAGGTCACTAATTGATTCATGTTTTTCATAAAATTCAAGGTGAAAATACCAAAATCCAAAAATGTTTTAAGTTGCAAGATGGATTCAAAGTATACAAGAGTTAAGAGTGCTTTATGCAAAATATTTGAAAGTGACTTGATTGGTCGGAATCCTTAACTTTTGTGACACCAATCCTAATGTCCAGATAAATCCTCTGCCAGGGCACGCCAAGTGAAGCTTTGGTCGACTTCAGTAGACTATCTTCCTACAAGCCGGTTTTCAGACAGGACAGCTCATCCTTGTGTTGATTAGTCGCTAAGCCATGTTTCTTATTGTTTGCATTTTCCTTATTTGTATTAACTGTTTGCTTTCAAATTATGTTTGTACTTTTGTAATTAATAAAATGAGCATTGCAACTTTTGATTCAATTCATTTTGTCCATTATTTACATCTTTATGCTTTCTTTTCAAGAATAAAAAAAGAAAAAAAAAATATATTTTATCTTTTGTCCAATTTCTTTTGATTATGCAAAGATTGGAGGGAGGGTGGTGAAAACGAAATACCCATAATTGTTGTTGGTATGATTGGAGGAAGGATGGTGAAAATGAAATACCCATAATTGTTGTTGGTATGCTTTCAAATCAAAACTTTGCTGATGATGTAAGGCATTGTTTCAATCCCCCAAACACTGGAGAAATAAGGAAGATAACCCCTCGTCAACCCCTTTGAGCCTTGAAGTAGGAGTTTCTTTTCTTTACAAATAAAAACCCGCAATCTTAACCTGGGGCAGGGTAGTTCTCAGTTAACTTGATTGTGCATTCAAATACAAGAGTTTCATGCAAGACGCCTTTCAACAAAAGTTTACATTCACAGTTTTCCTTCGCACACAATAAGCAAGTGTCGAAGATGTCGTTCAAATCGGAAGCCAATGATGGTTCACTGTAATCATTAAGCCAGGCATTCACAACCTTTCAACTCTTCCAAATTAAATGAATAAATGTTATACGAGTTGTCCCCAAAGTGATAAATAAAGAAGGATAGTCAAGAAATCCTTACTCAAAGAATGAGTCGAGTCCCTTTCGAGGCAAAAGCTAAGAAAGATGGGAAGCTCATGACCTTACCTTATACAAAGAGAAATAAGAACAAGCTTATATGACAACCAAAAGTTGTAAGGAAGCAGTGACTGTTATTTCAAAGTCCCTCGACTTTCTGAACTATCACCATTATCATCAGTGTAATTCCTAACCTATAGGAACTTGAGTGCATAGTCTGAGTTAACTGAGCGTAGAACTGAAGATCATCACGAAGATTGGGTGGGTACAAATAAACTTTGAGCCTTTATCCTTTGTTTCTTAAACCGTAAGCCAGACCACGTTACAACCATCAAAAGACCTAACTGAAGCAAGGTTATTTTGAAAGCATACTACAACAAGGTTGCGTAAACTGACTCCAAAAGATCTTTGCAGATCATTTGTTTTGACATTACACCTTTTGCTTAAACTTTTCACTTTGATGTCTTGAACCGCCGTGTTCTGACTAATGACTCATATATTTTGCATATTTCAAAAATGATTTTGATTTCAAAAGTTGCATGAACTTTGTATTTACTATGTTTGTATGAACACTTTTGTTTGCAAACTGGCTTTCCTCTCAAGGAATTTTCAAACAATTAAGAAACTTGGTCAGTGATCTTATCAGGGGCAAGTTCTTTCCAGATCCTTTTGAGAATCAGTTCAAGATTTATGGTTCAGTGCAAGTCCTTCTCAGAATTGGTTTATCCAGAAGATTTTTCAAGACTCAGACTAGGGCAAGCTTTCCAAGAGCACAGTACAAGCAGTCATCTACAGAATCAACAAGGCTGAAGCATTAAACAGTTCACCTACAACAGTAAGCTAAGCTGGGGCAGTTTACTTAAGAAATCCCCAAGCAACTCTCCATCCTTCCTACAAGGATCATCAACTAGATTCAGTTTACCAGTGTGGCAGAGATGTGTTCAGCAGTAGCGTCTTTAGTCCCCAAACAGATTGACAGTGATCTCTGTGTTGAGGAATCAGTCTTCCAGTATTGTCTTCTCCACAAAAGATTCGAGCCATGTCGTCGACGTCTGCATTACATTTGCATTTGATCATATATCATAGCATGAGTGTCATCCTCATTTTCACTCATTTACATTCTCCATAGGTTGTGTTGTTATCCACGTCTTACCTTGTGGTTAAAGTCCAACTCACTTAGCACCTCTCCAACAGATATTGTCGTGCCTATCTGATGCTCTTCCAGATATGTATTTCTTTTGTTCTGATGTTTTTCCAGAACTCCCTTGTGTCTAACTGATGTTCTTCCAGATACAACTGTGTTTTTGATGTTTTTCCAGAAACTCCTTTGTACCTATCTGATGCTCTTCCGGATATGTATTTTTTTGTTCTGATGTTCTTCCAGAACTCCTTTGTGTCTATCTGAAGTTCTTCCAGATACGACTTTGCGTATGACGTTTCTCCAGATGTGTCTCTCTTTCTGATGTTCTTCCAGATTAAGTCTTTGTTATCTGATGTTTTTCCAGATATTACCTTTGATTCTGATGCTTTTCTGGAATCTATCCGATGTTTTTCCGAATATGTATCTCTTTCTGATGTTCTTCCAGATTGAGTCTTTGTTATCTGATGTTTTTCTAGATATTTTGCTTTGTTTATTCTGATGCTTTTCCGAAATGACATTTCTTTTACCATCTGATGTTTTCCACGATGTGTCTGCTCCTGATGCTTTTCCAGAGCCCCTTTGTGTCTATCTGATGTTCTTCCAGATATAATCTTTCTTATCCGATGTTCTTCCGGATATGTATCTTTCCTTCTGATGTTTTTCCAGGGCTGTCTTTGTGTCTATATGATGCTCTTCCGGATATGACCTTGTTTATCTGATGTTCTTCCAGATATGTTGTTGCTTATCTGATGTTCTTCCAGATATGTCTTCAAAACCTTTTCTCGTACATTTAATGCTCTTCTAAATGTTTCGGATGTATCTTCAGAATCGTTGTCTTCATCTAATGCTCTTCTAGATGTTTTCAACTTATTTCTGACTATGGCTAACAGCTGCTGAATGTTTTCAAGTCTGTTTCCATTTTCCATCCAATTCTTTTCTGGATGTGTCCCGGAGTTTATTCGATGCTTTTCCGAATGTCTTTGATATGCTCCAAAGTTCATTCGATGCTCTCCTGAATGTCTATGATGGTTGTTGCTATACTTTCCCAGAGTTTTGTTCAATGCGTTTCTGACAAAACCTCTGATGACTGTAACAGTTCTCCCCGGTGGCACCATTCACCATAGGATCCTTGTCTTTGCATTCATTTCATATCATATCATTTCATTGTCATATCATATGCATCTTGTGGCATCTTAGGGCAAAAAATTGTGCATGTTTGTATTTAAGTCTCTCCTATCACGTCAAGACGAAGATTTCAATCTCCATATCTCCGGATAGAAGAAACTTAAATAGGGACATCTGTCATACCCTAATTTGTATCCCTAAGATCCCCACCTTTTTGTGTGCATAACACCTATAGGTCATACAACCCTTGTGTGCGTGATTATTATGACTAACCAGTTTGTACAGATGCATTGATTTCAAGTGAAGGTAGTGTCCACTCTCCTAGTCAGGAAACCAGGGTTTTGAGCATATTCCTATCAGGATTCACCAAACATCAAAGTTCCTTAAAACTTCAGGGTATACCCCGGAGAATTAGGGTTTTCTTCCCATTGGTGTTGAGTAAGATCATTGGAAGTCCAATTAGGGCTTCATGACAAACTGCATTACAAGTTGTATTTTCAAATATTTCTCAAGTGTGGCTCTTGTACCAAATTCACCTTCGACTGTGCAACAAAGATTGAGTTTAATTTCAGAAAAGATTTTGTTCTTGTCCTTGAGATTTGATCATCGTTTGTTTCTCTTGGATTTTAAAGGAAAGAATTTGAATTGTATTATTAGAAGTTTGTGAGCAATGTGTTTGGAAATGTGATTCCTATTTCACCATGAAGAATTCAACCATTCGAGTGTACCAAGTTCAAATCCAAGTTCATGTTATTCACAACCATTCAAAGTTCAAATTCAAGATGACATGATTAAGATAATTCAAGCCATTCAAGTTACAAGAGATTTTCATGTGATTTTCCTCAAATTTTAGGTCCCAGGTCACTAATTGATTCATGCTTTTTATAAAATTTAAGGTGAAAATACCAAAATCCAAAAATGTTTAAAGTTGCAAGATGGATTCAAAGTATACAAGAGTTAAGAGTGCTTTATGCAAAAACTTTGAAAGTTTACATTAAAATTCAAAGTCCGGGTTCTTATCAAGTTGTGGTTCAATTTGCCATACAAAGATACAAGAAGTAGTTCCTATGTTGACATAAAAGAAATTTTCATTCACCAATTCAAATGTGTTAATACATAAAAATTGCAAATGAATGTAAGCCTAAAGCTAAGCCAAAAAGCTTCCTCATATCTTAATGGAATGCACCACCCTGACTTGTGGAATACCTTGCACCATAGGATACGAAAGCCTGCAAAATTAACAAAGATCATAACATTCCATAAGATTCCAATACAAAATGTAAAGATGAATCAAAGAGGAGAATCGAAGGTAAAATTCCATAGGCTTCTAAACCAAGCGGCACTTCTACTGATGAATCAAAAGAGGAGACCTGGCAATTGGGATAATTCTTGGCAATCGACAAGGTCTGGAATGTTTTAATACATGCTTATGCATTCAGTGGTTGTTACGAACGAGCAAGAGCTATTTTTAATACAATGATGAAAGACGGCCCTGCCCCGACCATATAATCCGTAAATTGTCTCTTACAAGCTTTAATTGTTGGTGGAAGATTGAATGAGCTTTATGTTGTAATTCAGGAGTTGCAAGACATGGACTTCAAAATAAGTAAAAGTTATATTCTTTTGATGGTTGAAGCGTTTGCTCACGAGGAAACTTATAATACATTAATTACAACGTACTGCAGAGACCGTAGACCAGAAGAAGGATTGTCGTTGATGCATAAAATGAAAAGTCTTGATTTGGAACCTAAACGAGACACGTACAGAAGCGTGATTGTAGCATTCAGTAGGCAGGATACAAAAGGTCTACAGTGCCTTTTTGGTCAAATTCTTCAACAAGGTTGTCTGATACTTCAATCTTGTGAGCCTGGTCTTGCAAAGCCTCGGGATTTTGTGATAGCACGCATTGGAGGCTTCCATGAGCTTGAGTGGCAGAAAGCCATTTATTCAGCTGGTGGATCTGAGATGAAAAGATGGCCCCTGCATCTCCAAAATGGTACGGAATGTAAGGAAAATATACGGGATCATACCGAAACAGAAACGAAATCACCATCACAATCACACATTCATCACAAGAAACCGCAAAAATAAAGCAATGAATCAAAGTTCATAACAGAAATCTTTTGTTTCCAAAACAATTCGCAGACATGTCGACACGAAACTGGAAACATATCAAGGACATTAACAGTCATGTAATCACAACTCTGTTTCTTTCCAAAATGAGTTCTGACACAATCAAACAAGCTCGAACCGAAAAGGAAGAATCATTACCCTCGTTTCAAATTGAATTAGATCCTCAAGCATTCATTTGGCCAAACGAAAACAGAAATAATTGATTGAACAATTACAGAAACAAATCAAATCTCGCAAGTTAATGCGTAGAGTCTATAAAAACAGGGAACGAGATTCACAATAGGGGAAGTTGACAGTGAACAAATATCAGTTCTCACATACACAGAGCAGTATTCACAATCAAAGAAAAAAACAATACATTCACACTGAGAGTTCACCAGAAAATCACAAACACATCACAGCAACAATACTTGGGCAGAACATACAATTCACAGTATCAGAAAACACACCAAATTCACAGAGTAGCAGCAGAATTCGCACACCAAAAGCTCACCAGAAAATCATAAACACGCGGAGGTGAAAAGAAGAGAGCAACAACTACGACTATAACATACGCATAAGATGAGGAGAGGATTCAGGAAGCTTACCTTAAAAGTTTGGTACACATGATCTTTTCTCCGGAGTTCTCCACTTTAACAGGTTTTCTTTCATAAAATTTTACCCCTGATTTGCCTCTTGATTATTGATGTACCCTTATGTTTGTGTTTCACCTGTAAGTTCTGTTCCTGCATTTTTTTATTTGCGCTAGGGTTTAAATCGAGGATGCTTGATATGTGGGTTTAATTCTTGACTTCTTGTTGTTATTGATTCCTACCAACGATAGTTCTTAGAAGGGGCGGTTGATGAGTTTGGTGGTGTTCTGGTGCGAGACGGCGTCGCCGCCATGTTGGATTTTTTTTGTCATTTGTGTTTGTGTAGGGAGACAGTAACATTGAGAGAAGAAAGATAGATTGAGATGGTGCGAGAGGAAGAGAGATGGTCGGAGGAGAATGATATTGAGAACTTTGTCTTGGGTTCTTTTGAATTTCTGCTTTTGGAACACTATGGAATGTGTGTCTGAATTGTGAACAACATCTTTGTTTGCCTGTAGGTTTAGATTTAGTTATCCGACCCAGCAGCCCCTTTCTGAACTTAAATTTTGGGTGTTACAAACGGCTAATAAAAAAGAGAGAAAATATTAAATTTTTTTAAAATTTAATTTAATTTTAATTTGGATTCATGGATGGTTGTGATTATGGAGGAGAGAGAATATTATTTTTTTTATTTTTTAATTAATTGAAAAAATATGATTGGTTGTTTCTAAACCCAAGTGTTAGGTTTGTGTCTACCTAAGTTTTTTCCTTTCTCTTGTGGGCTTCGGTTGCATTTTAAGAAACCCATCCTAGATTACTATTATACACACCAACACTTCGTTATACACCCCCCTTGGGTTTTAATCAACTTAGAACTTAGTTTTATTATTAGAATTTAGTTTAAAACTAGAATTTAGTTTTTTATTAAATCATTTAGTTTTTTTATTAGATTTTAATTAATTTTTCTTAGAATTAGTTAATTTAGTTTTAATTAAAATTTTGGTTTAATTATATTTTTTTATATATCATATTTCTTAATTTAATCTTGACCATCTGTATTTTCATTTTTTTTTTTAAGTTCAATTTTAAATTTAATTCTTGATACTTTTGATTGTGATTAAATCCCAATACTGATACTTATTCTCTTGTGGCCTTTGATTTGCCTGTCTATTTCACTTCCAAAGAAGGGATCGTTCCCCTATAGACTGCCACGCCATTCTTAGGAAAACTTTAGGTTTTTCTCTTTTATCCTAGCCTTAGGATTAGATCCGTCGTGCTCTATGTCTTGTCATAGACACTTCTTTCCCTTTTATTCTAACCTTATGATCGGAGTCGCCGCACTCCATGTAAGTTCATGCCATGGACACTTACTCACTCACCTCCTTTTAACTTAACCTTAAGTTTAGAGTCACCACACTCTATGTAAGTATCTTGCCATGGATACTTACCTCTCCCCATTGGAACCTTGACCACAGTCAAGAGTTCCTCACCCTTATTGAGGGGAACTACGAATGCTCTGATTCTTTTAGTCAAGATACGTAGGCACGAGATACGATGTCTTGTCGAGCATACTTAGATACTAACCCCTAGGTCTTTACCTTAGCATAATTCCCATAGGAAGCAAACAATAAATAACACAAATAAAACAAGAGGTTCCTGTAGAGTACTACAGATGCTTAGGATGCTAACACCTTCCCTAGGTATAACCAACCCCCGAACCTTAGATCTCTTATTAGGGTTTTCTTCGATCTTTACCCTTTTCTTTGGATAAATCAAAGCTCGGTGGTGAATTAAGATTCGCGAACCTAGTTAACTTAATAGCTATGGTATCTGATTCTCACTGCAACACCTTGCCTTGACAACAATTCCAACTATCATTCCATCTTTAGCAAGCAATGCTTGCATGTCTTCCACGTGTCCTTAGCCACCTTTGCTCGCACAGTGCACCACCTTTTCAACTAGTGCGTTAACCCTTGATTCATTATAAAGTACTTGCACCAGGTGATGGACATAGCTTTATAATGCACCCAGCGCACCATAAATGGTAAAGGTTCAAGAAAAATAAGAAATGTGGGTTTGAGTTGGGTTTCTAGATTTAAAACTTCTGCAACCCAATAACACAAACAGCAACGATAATGATAAAGATAAATAACACAAGTATTTTTATTCTGGTTTGCTATTAGCGAAGCTACTTCTAGTCCACCTGCCTGAGTGATTTGTCCTTCTCAATAAGGACTTAATCCAATAATAAAACTGATTATACAACTCAAAGAGCAACTGTCTAAGACTTCTTGAGATTTCTGACTATACCTTAGTCTCTCAAGAAAATACAGCTCAAAGACTAATCATCAATGACTTCTTGAGAATTTTGACTAAACTAAGTCTCTCGAGGAAATTAACAATTGTTAATCAAGTTAATTGTGTTTACAAAGATGCTTCTCACTAAGCAGAATACACATAATGAAATTCAGGTTTACACTAGATAATATTTGAAATAAAGCTCAAGATGTTTCTTTAATCATTTCTTTCTTGAAGATGATTTGCTTTATTGAATTTTCTTCATCATGGAGTTTCTTCACTTATCTGCAGGAAAGCTTTCTATTAATTTTTGCTCTTTCTTTTTAATCAATTTGTCGCAGTGAGAATCGGATATCAAGCTATTAATTAACTTGAATCACAAAACATGAAATTCACCACCGAGCTTTGATTTATCCAAAGGAAAGGGTAAAGATCGAAAAACCCTAAGTGCGCTATGTAGGAACACAGCTAAGAGATCTAAGGTTCGGGGGTTGGTTATACCTAGGGGATGTGTTAACATCCTAAGTATTTGTAGTACTCTATAAGGACCTCTTGTTAGTATTTGTGTTATTCTAAAGTTTGATTGCTAAGGAAAATGTGCTAAGGTAAGGACCTAGGGGTATATACATTAAATATGCTCGCCAAGACATCGCATCTCGTGCCTACGTATCCTGACGGGAACGGAATCAGAGCATTCGTAGTTTCCCTCAATAAGGGTAAACATGGATAAAAAGAAAAGGGTAGAAAAAAGAAAATGTGGCTCGCTAGGATCTTGCAATCCTATGCCTACGTATTCTCAAGATGAACTTGAGAAATCAGAGCGTCTGTAGTTCCCCTCAACGGGGGCGAGGAACTCTTGATCGTGGTCAAGGTTCCAAGGGAAAGTAGGGTCTGACGGCAAGACACCTACGTGAAGTGCGGCGACTCCAAACCTAAGGCTAGGTAAAACAGGGAAAGAAGTGTCCACAGCGAAACACCTAAATAGAGCACGAAGACTCTAAACCTAAGGTCAGGTTAAAAAGGGAAGGCAGGTCTCGACCGCGCGGCGGCGTGAGATAAAGGAATGATGGACAAGGTTATCCTAAATATGACATGGCAGTCAACAAGAGGGACCTTTTCCTTTGGAATGCGAGGAAGAGAGAGAAGAACTCCGGCATCAGGAGTAAAATGGATAGCAATATATATACAGCGAATGCAATAAGAATTAAATTGAAAATTAAACACTAGGAATAGACTAAAACGAAAATACGGAAGATGTCAAGATAAAGTTAAAAAATTAAATAAGATTAAATGAACAAAAATCTAATTAAAGCTATTATGGATTAAAATCTAATTAAAAGCTAATAATTAATTAAATTAATTCTAACTAAATAAAAATTAATTAACTAAGTTTTAAAAAAGAAAAACTAACTTAAAGTACAAATTAGTTTATTCTAAGACTAACTATAGTTCTAAATAAAACTAACTAAACTAAGATTAATTGAAACAAATTAGCTAATCCTAAACTAATTCCAATAGAACCTAAAGTAACAAATTTTACTAAAATCAATTATCTAAATAAACTAATTAAAACTTATTAACTAGACTAAATTACGTTACAATCTAATTAACACTAATTTACTAGTTTCATTAAAATTTAACTAAAAATTTTATTTACTAACTTAACTAAAAACTAATTTATCAAATTAGATTAAAACTATATGGAAAAGTGAATATTTTACGTAAATACCCCTAATTTTGGAAAAAATTCCCTAAATAACCCATGTTTCAAAAATATTCTCAAAATGCCCCCATTAGGATTTTGGTTTGAACTATGTCGCCATTGGAATTGGCGACTCCCTTGTAGAGGTCTAACCATGTCGCCAATGCAACTGGAGACACCCTTCCAAGTCGCCAGTGCAATTGGCGACACAGTGTAATGGTTAAACCAAGTCGCCAATCCAAGTGGAGACATGGTGTGTTTTGTATTTTTTTTTAGTTTACGTTGATTTTGTTTGCACAATGACATAAAATTTTCATTAATTTAATAAAATATTACATTAATTAATGTTCGTGACCGGGTGCATTCAACCGGCCACCAGTTCCACATCCCCTAAGGACCCTCACTCGTTGCACTCGTTGTACTCGGCCCTCTTATTCCCTTTGTTGTTGATTCACGCCGGGTGTTTGAGGAGTCGAAGTCTCAGGAACAGTCCGAGATGGTTCCCTTAGGATGTCTTTCATTCCTGTGAAGTCTTGGGGACTGAAACTGAGCGTACGACCCATGACGGAGTAGTTTTAGGGGGTGATTGGTGTGCGGGCAGGCCGATTGAAGGGAGACATTGGTGTGAAGGATTCGTTGATGAAAGGTTGAAATGGTGTTTGAAAGCTATAAGGATGTTGAGAAGGTTGATTGTGTTGGCTAGGGTATGATGTTTGGGCGTTTGGGCTATGAAAAGATGTTTGCCCAATTTGGCTATTGTATGATGTACCCTCGTTTTGGCTGTATCTTTGTGACATGTTGGGGGCATAGCCATATTGAGTCTCTTGATAATAATCATTTTGTTGAAGATGATATGGGGGACGCTCTTGGTATTGTGGTTGGGTGTATGGCATGTTTGGATGGATAATGGGTTGGTAATTTTGCTGGGTAGGGGGTTGTGAGTAGCATGGCCTTGGATGTGGGTTAGACGTTGAGGCTTCTTGTGTGTAGGTGGTCTGGCGTGGATCGTATAAATACCTGTCTTCGGAGACAAACCCAATTGCAACCGATATGTACCAAGCCATGTAATTATTTGTTGGTAGATGAGGTTGGCATCACCGGCTCACGTAAGACATAGTGGTTGCGGTTCATCCATTTACGACGCTCAGTCTTTGCAAAATCCTTCCAGTCCCTAAACTCCCATTGATCATTAACTCTTTTTAGATGCCATTTACTGATGTCAACAGGCAGATCTGGGATGTCTTGATGCATTCCAAATTGCAGTTTGACACGATAACTGTTGTGCAGCTCCACAGTTGTGAATCTAATGATCGGGACACAACAAAAAACATTGTCCCAATGTTGGAGGAACATCTGCATCATAATTTATCTTATCTTTTCGTTTATTGTAATAAAATGTTTTCATTAATGCATTTCTCTTTGTTATAACAATTTAAACAACATACAACAATAAGTTGATTGATACCTTGTATGTTCCAAAACATCATGTCGATCGGTGGCTTGTCTCACGAAAAAATAACTTTACCCCAACGACGACGATACATTTTATGAGTAAAACAAAGTTGTGAGAAGAGATATGGAACAAACCAAGCTTAACACCCCTATTTATAGTGAAAATTTTCAGTTTGAAGGGTGTCTCCACTTGGATTGGAGACTTGGTTTAACCATTACACTGTGTCGCCAATTGCACTAGCGACTTGGAAGGGTGTCTCCAGTTGCATTGGCGACATGGTTAGACCTCTACAAGGGAGTCGCCAATTCCAATGGCGACATAGTTCAAACCAAAACCCTAATGGAGGCATTTTGGGAATACTTTTGAAACATGGGTTATTTAGGGATTTTTTTTCCAAAATTAGGGGTATTTACGTAAAAAATTCTGGAAAAGTACATATTAGGCTGGGAGAGGCTGAAAAAATAGAAAAAAAGAAAGAGCCTAACAGGGCGCAAAAAAATAAGGAAAAGAAAGAGCTCAACAGGGCACAAAAACAAGGAAAAGACCGGGTCAGGTCATTCAACCCGAACCCGGTTCGGCCAGTGCTTAAGGAATAGGGTTGATGGGAAACCATGGGGCTTAAACCGTTCCATCTCACACGTTCAAACACAAATGAAACAACACATTCAGAAGAGTGAAAGAAGAAACACGTTCTCACCTCTCCCTCCCAATCATTCACGAGTAACAATCTCACGGTAAAACGAAACACGCTCCAACAAAAAGAAATGATCAACAATGAAAACTACCTTCCGAGTCTATCTTTCGATCTCGTCCCTCTTCTCTCTATTTTTTCTTTTTCGTCTCCTTCGCACTTGTTCGTAGGCGGTGGTTGTTGTCTTTGTGTCGAGCAGTAAAGTTAATGGATTTGGGTGGTCCGGAGTGTTAAAGAGGTGGTTGTCGTTTTGGACCTCGTTCTCAGCGGCGCAATAGGGTGGTGGCGAAAACAGAGTGAAGAAAGTGTTAAAGGTGTGTTTTATGGAGTTTTTATAGTTGTTGAAAATGGGGGATATGGTGTTACACAGTGGTAACAAAAAGGAAGAGGTTTAGTGTTGTTATTGATATGGAAAATTGCAAGTGTGGAGGATAACAGAGGCTTTGATGCGTTCTTCTTTTTTCCTTAGTCACGTTATGGTGCGAACATAGAGAGTATTAAGAGGTGTTGTAATGGGTTCTGTTGTTGTGAGTGAAAGGTTGTTTTGGGTTATGGCTGAGTTTTTTTTTGTGTTGAAGTTGCAGGGTTCAAACAAAGTTTTGTTTTCAGGTCTCTCCCAATTCTTCCTCGCCTCTCCTTTTTAAAATCCAAATAAAACCTTCTTAGCTAAGTTTAGAGGTACAACTCCTTTGTCCTGATGTTGAGATTCTCTTGTTTTCAATGGCAAGTTTTTTTGGATGGTTTGTAGGTTTGGTCAAAGGGGAGGTTTTGATGCAGAACAGTTATGGTATGTGTTGCAAGGAGTTCTGGTTGTTGTTATACGGATGCAGAGTCCTTTTGGATTGTTTGGTTGTTGGAAGGGCATGGTGATCAAAGCTTGGTGTAGCATGGATCTTCGTTGTTTTTGGCATGGTCCTGTGTTGGTGCAGATGTGGCAGACGGTCCAGGCCTCTTTGGAGTTCTTGCAATAGTACGGTTTTGCATTGGTGTGGAAGCCTTGCAACTTTGGTGTAAATACAGCAAATGGATATGAGGCATTGTGTGAGAAGTAGCAGGCGTGCTGCAAAAACCTTAGTCTTTGTTCCTTTTTTTTTTGTAATTTGTAACACAAAATAAATAAATAAGCTTTTTTTTGTAATTGTTATTATTATTTTTTTGTATTTTATTTAAAACTTTGAAACTCAATTAAATTAAACTAAATTAAACAAACCTAAAATCAAAAATGAAAATAAAACTATAATTATGATTAGAATTGAAATGAGAATGAAATTAAACCAAATTAATAAAATTAAACTAATTAAATTGAATTTGGACTAAAATTAAAAGTGAACTAAACTAAAATTAAAACTTAATCAAAATATGAACTAAACTAAAACTAGAATTAAACTAAAATTAAACATGACTAATTAAATTAGAATAAAATATAAGTTCAACTATAGAAAGTAAACCTAACTAAAACTTAAACTAAAATATGAACCAATACTAATAAAAACTGTATTAGAAAATATAATCTAAGACAAATTATCTAAATGGAAATGGAATGATAAAATCGACTAAAATGCATGATTAATTAGATATTCAAAAAAGGATGACTCACGATAATATGACAGAGATCAACGAATCTGAGGGTGGAATTTGGGGTATGACACAACATCATCGTTTTTCATTCACAAATCCTTTGTCCTTTTTATAGACGACAAATAAGAGCATTGGAGGATAGGATATGAATTTTCTTCAAAGTACACTATTGTTGTAGAGTAGGTAGGATTAGCCGTAAATCTTGAGTAGTTGATAGAAAGTCTTTTATAGCCATTTGAAGTACAATACCTTTTGATTTGACGCTTATCTTATACTATTCATAAGAATTATTCGCCCATTCTCACATTCTATAACCTTGTATTTGCATATGGGGATTTAACGTATGTTAAGAGTTTAGGACCTTGAGAATAGACATCAGAATCTAAAGAGTAGATAAGGCTTGAATGGATCAAAGTGCATCAGAGACATCTACTTTAGAAGTGTTGACTGGTGACAACCAGAGTTGACTTAAACTTTAGAGCTTCTTCAAGTGATCATTTTGTTTCAGATACTGATGATGTCCAATGTTTAGTATCTCTTTTAGAGTTCAGATTCTTATTTGATCATCTTTGTCCAGCATCTTGGTTTGTTTAGAGACATCTTCATTCAACTTCTAGCTTGCTCAGAATCTGCACACTCAACAAACTATTAGAGAACAAAATTGTTCTTTTGCACTTTGATATCATCAAAACTCAAGGATAGTTGTAGAACCAAACTTGTTCCAACATATGGGGCCTAGCGAGCCATGATTCTCCAGGGTTTGTTTTTTCCTATTTTCTTCGTGCTCATTCGTGGTTTTCTAGTTCTTTTCACTTGTTTTTTATAAATGCATACAAGAAAATTCCAAACAGGTGTTTCTTTACTTTTCATAGATAAATTATGAGTTTTTTTATGAATACTTGTAAAATAAGTACATAAGTGTCGAGATTTTTAACTTAAATCTAGCTCTTATCAACTCTCCCTAACTTAACCTTTTATTTGTCATCAAAAAAATTATCAAATGGTTCAAAAAATGCTGCTTGTTTCTTTCAAAAAGTTGACTAACTTCAAGTCAAGAGTTTTTGAAATTGTATTTATGTCATGGTGTTCTTTTTGAAATGCAAGTTCATAATCAATATCATGACTATTAATGAATCATAGTATTCATATGAATATTTTGCTTTGCCAAAGTAAGATTTTCAAAATAAGTCAAAGTCAACATTTGATCATTCATTAAGACCGTGATCTCATTGAGTATCTCTCAATGGTTAATGTTTCTCTCAAAAATTCATACATGCATATACTCTTGTAATACTTTGTATTTCATCTCACCATTATCACAATATATATCATCAATAATGGATCACTAAGGTCTTTCTTTAGGTTGTAATGTGGTTAGGCTTATAAAAACTATTAGTTTTTCTTTAGATATAAAATCCTAAATATAAGAGAGAGTAAGGTATTTATTTTTCACATATTTCTCCTTATTTACTCTCACTTTCTCACAATCATTTGTTTGGTGCCTTTTTGTATTATATGCTTGAATTTTGTTATCTTTGCTTTTTATTTGTGTCAAAGCATTTTTTCCATGCACCAATATTACTTGAGTTTCGTTTGAAATCTTTCCTTTTTCAATTATCTCCCCAATTTTGGCTTTTACATTGCCCTTGATTTTTTCTTTCTCTCTTATACTTAAGATAAGGTAGTGAACATTGTTTTTCTTTTCAATTTTTTGTTAAGGGTTGTAACTTTGAAATAATTTTGTCTTCACTGTATGAATCAAAGGGGTTTATCAAAGGATTATCACCCTCACTAGGTAGGCTTTTTAGGTCAAGTAGCCTTTTCACTCAATACAAACAATGTCTTTAGCTTTTCCATGACTTTCAAACATATTAAGTAATTAGAAAGACTAATACGAAGTATATTTAGTTATTATGCATGTCTACTCTCAATATTTGGTAAAACACGAGGTTACACACTTCTCACTTTAGTAGGATTTTATGATTCCTGACTTATGTCAACGTATTTTCTCTAAACCGTAGAAAAATCAAACTTTGGATAAAGCAGAGAATTTATAATCATGCTATTTTTCACATATAGTTAGACATTATTTATTAATGAAGCATTTAAAGAGAACAAAAATCTTTTTTCATGCCATTTTATCTCTGACCTTTTATAGTCAACCTATTGTTGGTGGTTCCATGCAATTTCAACTTTACAGATCTTTATCTGAATCATCTGCAAACAAAATTCCTCTTGGAGTACTTTTCAATTTTTTCCCAAAAAAATGACACTTAATCGTGAAAACAATTTAAAACAAACAAGTATATGTTAGTTTAGATCATTTTTGCATTTCACCCCTTGCAGAAAACATTTGCATGACCTCGGGCAATAAAATAATTGAGTGTGAAGAAAGATGTCCTTACACAATCTCAAGTTCCTCACTTAGCCTTCCTATGTGACTGAATTGCGCTAGGCACACTAGATGGTGCTTAGCGCGCCTCTACATCAAACTGGGTTGGGCGCAGTGTGTGTTGTGTAGGGTGCAACCTCTATGATAGCAACAGAACATGTTCATCTTTGTGTCTTTTTTCTGATTTTTGTACATATTCTGAATAGGAAATAGATAAAAAGTATTGTTATAATATTCAAACATGTGAAGGAGCTAGGGTGTGTCAATGTATTTAGTATAAAATGCCCATACTGTGAAGAAAATGTTCATCATCTATCACTAGCTTAGCTATGATGAAGACAAAAGGCTTATTAATGAATAAAGATCAAAGAAGAAAAAGAATGAAATCAATTATCAAGAATGATTAAGCCTTGGAAATAAAAGGATTGAACCATTGACTAAGGAACATTATGCAATTCAAGTGTTATAAGCCTTTGGTGCTCAATCATCTTCATCTAAATGATTCCTAACATTTTTGCATCAAATGATTTCAAGTTGCATTTTTAAATTAATAAAATTCAAGGTTCTTAATGAATTAATTGATTGATCATATACTATAATTGATTGTCTGAAGTCTCTTCCAAATGAAATTTTGAAAATTGCATTGAATAATCTATTGATTAATTAAGATAATCGATTGAGGGGTCCATACAATTAATTAACATTCCCCTTCAATCGATTCATTTATTTCATTTCTTCAATTTTTTTAAACGTTAGATGGACAATAATTGATTGTCATCTAGATCAATCGATTGACATTTGTAACATGTTGAAAATTTTTTAAACAATGTCATACCCCTTCATTGCATATGATCATGCACTACTACGAAAAACCCATTTAGCAACGGTTGTGAATGACATATAATGACGCGGGCGAAGGCGTTGTTATGTAGATTGTTGTTGTAAGTTCGCCATTTCTACAACGGTCTGGAAACTGTTGTTGTATTCTGGAAGCGCACGATATATTGCAACGGTTAGGTATTTCAACCGTTGTAATATATATTAACTATCACAACGGTTATCAGTATGAACCGTTGTCATATATGTTAACTATCACAACAGTTATTTGTCTCAACCGTTGTGGAATGTACCCTTAGTTTATTAAATACAAATGTATATTGCTTGTTTTACCATCCACCTTATTAAAGAAATACAACTATTAAAATTAGTAAAGAACTATATAATCTGAAAATTAAACTGTTCTTGAAAACCAACTTAAACACACCATTGTTTTCCGAATTGCATCCATTTCATTCCGCACATTTTATGTTCCTTAACATAAAATTTATGGTTCGATGGTCGGTTTCCTTCAATCCATCGATATCTTTTGTTATAGTTTACCTCATCATCGCCAAAAATCACCACAATTTTATCATCATAACAATGATCATGATCTTAACAACCACGGCGATTAGTGACGACGATGAGGTAAACTATAATAAAAGATATCGATGAATTGAAGCAAACGGACCATTGGACCATAAATTTTATGTTAAGGAACATTAAATGTGTTGAATGAAATGGATGCAATTCAGAAAACATTGACATGATAAAGGGTGGTTTTCAAATACATCTTAATTTTCAGATTATAATGTTCTATAGCAATTTAACTGATTGCATTTTCAATAAAAGGATAGTGAAACAAAGGATATACATAGTATATAATAAACTAAATTTCATATACAATATCAGAATGAATTCATATATATGTACCTTATCAGAATGAATTCATATATAGGTACCACCATCATCATCACCATGTGAAACAAATCCTAAGAAGTGGGAAGCAATGATGAAAATTAGTTAGTATTAAATTTAACTATATACAATATACATAGTATATATATATATATATATATATATATATATATATATATATATATATATATATATATATATATATATATATATATATATATATATATTAAACTAATGTTCTATATCAATTTAACTGATTGCATTTTCAATAAAAGGATAGTGAAACAAACAATGTACATAGTATATAATAAACTAAATTTCATATACAATATAAGAATGAATTCATATATATGTACCTTATCAGAATGAATTCATATATATATATATATATATATATATATATATATATATATATATATATATATATACCACCATCATCATCACCATGTGAAACAAACCCTAAGAAGTGGGAAGCAATGAAGAAAAGTAGTTAGTATTCAAAACAAAACAACCAAAAGTTGAAACAAAACCCTAATAAGTGGGACTGTACCATTACAATGAAGTTCACCTTGCTTGTGAAGCATTGAAGTCGAATCTGCACAAAATGAGAATAATCAACAAAAACAACATGAAGCAAACGAGATAATGGGAACTATTTAACAAAAAGATTGAAGTAGAAGACTACCTTATTTTCCATAAACAATATGTACATTACGCTTGCTACCGCCATCATCATCACCATGTTCATCTAGTTTTAGATTTTGCAAGAAGAACTACAAGGAGGAAGACGCTTAAATCAAAAGCTTCATACTTCTTGTATTTCTTCTCGCAGATTCTAAAAAAAGATTAAGTTTGGGTGCTAGGGTTTCGCTGTGAAGGAAACGGCGCGACTGTCAAAAAGGGAAAGTTAATTCCCTTATATAGGTAAATTTTTCACAACGGTTTTCTTAAATAACCGTTATGATAGATTATATATTAATTTAATAATATCACTACGGTTAGTTATAATAACCGTAGCGATACCCCTTATATGTGGTACAAGGTTCGACACTAGGCAACAACATTTTCCTAAAATTACGCCTGAATTATAAGTGATATCGCTACGATCATTACTTATAACTGTCGTGATATTATTAATCGTTGCACTTCCCAACATATGAACGGTTTACAAGAAAATATAGTTCCAGAATATGAACGGTTTACAAGTTATCATCATTACAAGCATTAAACTATCAGTCTTTCATCTCCAACCTCATTTATAAATAGACAATTTTACATATCTAAATAATATATTCTTTGTAACAATGAGTTCAACAAATGAGAATCCTAGAAACCTCAATGAGGAACGTCAGGCGCCAATCCAGGAGGTCGTCCAACCAGCAAGGGGAGTGAGGAGAGTGAGGAGAGATGTCTAGATTATGAAGATGCATTTTATGCTATGGGCTCTGACAATGATCTTGATATGTAATATGTTTATCAATGTACTCTCAATGGAATATTAAAATAAAATTATCTCTATATATGTTCATCTCTTACAGTTTTATTTTTAAAGTTATATATATACTCTATTGCACTTAAAAATACTAAAGAATACATTGTTGGGATTATACATCATACATTACATGGCGTTAGACATGTTTAAAAAATTAATACATGTTTAAAATCTAAAAATATGACAAAAAATACATTGCTGTGAATCGAAGCGTGATACATGTAGTACAACGGTCTTCTAATACAAGCGTGTTAAAATGTAAAAATATGGAAAAAAAATATAGTAGTTGGGAATCGAATCTTGTTACACAGCTTGTATTACAATGGTTATGTAATACAACCGTCCTTAAATACGGCGTTATAAATTTTTAATCCTGTTACAACGGTGGGATACGAAACCGTGGTAAACCTGGCGTCGTTAAATGGGGTTTTCGTAGTAGTGATGATACCTTTTCCAAAACATTGCGAATTCTCATAGTCATTTTTCAATCATTGCCACTCTTTCAAAATGCATCTTGCAATGTATTTATATCAAGAATTTTTCGCATTACAATTAACCTTTTTCATTAAAATTCTCAAAACAATTCATTTGTTTTTAAGTGTTCATTAATTATGACAGATAAAAATTTTACTGCATAATTTTAATTCATTAGAGAAAAAGCTTCATGAACCTTTGAGCAGTTAATGTTTATATATTCTTGAGTTGTTCATTTGAAAAGAGAAGATTGTATTTTCATAATATTGGAAAAGCATACAAATCTATTTGTATTCATTTTATCTGTTTACTATAATTTATTCACCAAGTATGTGGTGATTTTGTCTGTAAGGAAAGTGGTTGTACTTTCTACAGGTGTCGGAAAATAGGAAGTGTTGTTATTTTGTTGGTTGGAAAAATTTTCTTTGAATCATGGAGATTCAAAGTCCACCATATGGTTGGTGTGTTATGTTAGAATATTTTTTAATAGTCTTGGTGTGAGGCTGTACAAAGATCTAACATAGAGAAATCTTTCATGAAGTGTGAAGGGACTAGACACGCCCTTGGTTGATAAGGAGAACTAGTATAATTGTTGTGTCTAATTTGCTTTCTTGCATTTTATTTTTCTGCATTATTGTTTATCAGTTCATCATTACAGTTTTGAAAAAAGAAAAGAAAAGGAACATCGACAAAATAACCAGAAAATTTCACTAAGCCTAATTCACCCCCTTTTTAGATTGCACACTGTAAACTTTCAATTGGTATCATAGCAGGTTAAGGTAACTTGCTCCTCAATCTGGAAATTAAGGCTTTCGTTAATCCTGTTTTTGTATATAGTGGCAAAAGTAATAAACCTCCATGCTTTGTTGGTGAATACTATGATTTTTGGAAGATTCACATACAAATGTATTTAGAAGCACTAGGAGAAGAAATACAGGATGTTGTTGAAAATGATCCATTTGTTCCTACAACAATCATAAATAGCGTAGAAGAAATAAAGGTGAAAGGCTCTCGAAACAATGAAGACAAGAAGAAAGTGATGTATGATAAAAAGGCAAAGAACGGTCTTGCATCTGCACTATGTATTGATGAATTCTTCTGTATTTCATATTGAAAAATAGCAAAAGAATTTTAGGATACTTTATAAGTAACACATAAAGGTTTAACACTCTAAACCCCGAAACTTATTTAAAAATATTTACACGACAATTTAAGGTGTCATCAACGACAACCCCTTCGAAACACATCAAATCATTTAAAACTATGCAGTAAATTGTTTTAAAGCAACTTCATAAATAAAGTAATAAACATCAAAACAACAAAACCAGTATCAAATCAAAACATAACAACTACCATCCTCGATGTTACACGATCAGACCACTAAAAACCAATAATGTACAATAAAGCGATAAATAATAAAATGAAGAGTAACTCCAACAAGCCACCTTTCACATACAACAACAATGATCACTCCTGAGTATCTGCAACATGTCCATGGTGGACAACGTAAAACAAATGGGTGATAAACAACATTCAAAATGAACAGTGTAAATAATGTGAAGGTAGAGAAGCATACGACATAACACACATTCAACACACAATCAACATCACTATAGTCTCACACCCATTCATAACAACATGCACATATACATATGAAATGCGATTAATGACACGACGTAACACTTATGCATGTGGCACCATTATGGACAACACAAATCCATCTCGCTCCTGAATCCCCACCATAGGACCAGAGCACACCAATTCACTACTATCACCAGAAGTAACCCTTCACCGATTCCCATATGGAACTAACTACTCGCTCCTGAATCCACACCATCTGACCAGAGCATACCAAAACTGGACTGAAATTTGTACACCATGATGCATGACTTTTAACAACATGCATTATCCCTGAAATTATCACCAAAATTATCACCAAACAGCAACACTACATCAAATGTGTATTCACACAACATTCAAACATGTTAATGTCATACCCCAAATTTGTCCTACCTGTGTATACATGACCTCTGTACATCTTTTTTTTTCTTCTTCCAAACCATTTTCAATCCATGTTCAATTTCAATATCCATCCATTATCCGTAATTCTCCATTTTTCTAACCCAATTTCAAATTATTCAATCCATTTAATGCCAATATTATTTTTATTAATGCATTCCAATTGTTCACTGTTCTAATCACATTTCACTAATCCATAAACCATTTTTCACAATATCCATTTTTCATTTCATTTACTCATTTCATTCTAATTTCATTTTTTAATAACAATCCATTTTGTTTAATTTTCAATTTTCAAATTATTTCCAATAACCATTTCTTTTAAGCCATATTCTCAAATCCATTTTCTTTTTATTTTTTGTTTCAACCAATTTCTAAATTCTTTTCTTTTTCACATCTATAAAGATTCACATTTATAAAAATCATCATTTACCATTCAAAATATTTTAAAAAAAAAAAAACAAAAGAGGGCCATTTTACAAATTACAAGCCCATTACATTAATTTTTTATTTACAACAAAAAAAAAGGAGGCTGCATCCATATACAGCCATTCCAAAACAAAACTTCTGCAACCACAATTGCCTAAACCGCCTAAACCGTACAATCCCACGCTGCACAACCACAAGACCTGCTCATGTAAAAACAAAACTTGCAGCAATTTAGACCAGCACCAACCGTACTTTTACTGCAAAATGAACACACCACTCCGGACCAAACCTGCGTGACCTGAGCAATAACAGCAACTACACAATAAACCTGCTACACAACAGCCTTGTCCATACACAAACAAAAATCTGCAGCAACACTCCAACAGCCTGCAGTCCAAAACACAAGAAAAATCTGAGTAAGTCTGCATCATTGAAAGAGACATAACAATAATAATAAAATAAAACATGTGTACCATCAAGCTGAGGACACAAGTTTGTTGTGGTTTTAAAAGGTGGGTGTTTCATTTAAATGGAGAAGAAAAAAACTCACGGGGGATGAATAAAAAAAACAATAACACAACAAAAAACCTTGAAATCCAGAGCAAGAAAAATTCAAAGAGATTAAGAGGAGAAAAAGAAAACTCTGGTTTTGAAGTTATTACCTGACCTTCTTCATTCGGTCCTCCATGATCCTTCATCACCATCCAACTACAACAGACTTTTTCTCCAATTTTCCTTCCTCGCCTGCTATCATTTCCTTCCCAACCAAACCGAATCTCCCTCACCCATCATCATTAAACAAACACGAAACAGAACATCAAATTCACAACTCTTGGCCGCACCATCTCTTCTTTCAATCTCATAACACTTCCAATTTCTCCGTCAAAACCAGCGCCACCACCCCTCAACATTCGTCACCATCACCTGCAATCATAAACCCAAACACGGACCCAGAAAAGAGAAAAAGGAACTTCAGCAACTAACCATCATCGCTCGCTCAAAAGCAAGAGGAAATAGTTGTGCAGTCAAGAAAGAATGAACACCTTACTTGAACGTTTCGTTTGCAGACTTGAACCTTTGTGGTAAAACTCTTCCTCCCTCTATTTCGCTTATCCTGTTAGCTAATGTTGTTGATATGCCACTGTTTTCTCTTTTTCCTTTCGCGTTTGATTTGATCATCGTCCGCGAGAGAGAGTGGGTCTGATAAACCATGAAGGTCGATTGAGAGATTGAGACGAATTTGAGAAAGTGAACCGTGAGAGTGATAGATCGAAGAATGGTCATTTTGGGTGAACGTTTGATCGTGAAGTTTAGGAGAGATAGAAACCGTATTCTATCTGTTTAGAGAAATTCATTTTTTTTGTTTCCTCCGTGATGCACGGCAGCCTAATGCACTTTTTAGGGTTTATTTGTTCCTTTCCTTTCCACTTAATGGCAACCGAACTGGGTCTGACCCGACCCGTGTTCGTACGGTCCTGTAGGTGGGCCATATAAGGCCCATTTTCATTGTTCTATTCATTAGAGTAATTTTAAGTTTAGTTTTTAATCCCACCTTCTTTAAATATTAATCCTAAAATAAAAAGAAGAATTAATTTCTTTTTTTTTAACTTTTAAACAATTTTTAATATAATTTAACTTCAGTTTTTTAGAATTAGTTAATTTTTTTAGAATGGGTTTAATTTTAGAATAATTTTAGAATTAGTTTAGTGAGTCTTTTTTAGAATTAGTTTAATTGTGTCCTCGAACCGACTCTTATCTTGGATATGTCATTACTTGTATATTGTGTTCATGCTATAATAATGTTGTATTGATTTTTGTATCTCATTTGTACATTCAAACTTTTTTTAAAATAAATTCTCGATTCAACATCGAGCCATTTTTCACCCTTGTAAGTCGAGCGTTTTCGCCTCGCAATTGACCTTACCTTGAAACATTAGGACCTCCCTTCCATTAGTCTTCAACCCTTTTCGCACGCAAATCTAAATCTCGATCCAACGTCGAGTATTTTTCTTAAGTTAAACTAAAAATACCTAACTATACTTAAATACTATTTCATAAAAGAAGAAAAGGGAGTGGAATGGAATCTTCGATTCCTCTCCTCAATTGTTTGGGCCCGAGGAATCTTTCTTAAGTTCAAGCAATTGTCTTCTTTAAACGACTCATAACATGATTACCCATCAAACCCTTTTTACAATAAATCAAATCAAATCTTCTTTTCCTAAACACTTGGATGAAAAAGAGAGAGAGTTGGTTCTTCGACTAGCTTTCCCGATTACTTGGACCCGAGGAATCTTTCTTAAGTTCAAGTAATTGTCATCTATTTAACATACTCTAACCATATTAAAACCCTTTCATAATTAAGGATGAAAAAGAGAGAGAGCCGGTTCTTCGACTCGCTTTCCCGATTACTTGGGCCCGAGGAATCTTTCTTAAGTTCAAGTAATCGTCACCCAATCAAATACGAACACATTAATCCAACTCCTCGCCGCCGTGCGATCAAAACTCTTTTCCCAAAGAACATTGTTTAGTCCATTCTTCCGCGCATATGAACTCGTGCTTCAACCTCCCCTAGTGGGCAGACAAGCCAATATTTAGCAGTTAGAATGCAACCTAAACTCTCGTTCGCCTAAAACACGTCCAAATCAAACTCTTTTTCTCAATCAAATCTCTAATACATTTAATTCTTACTCAAACATCTTTCACAAAAAGAACATTGTTTAATCCATTCTTCCGCGCATATGAACTAGTGCTTCAGCCTCCCATGACGAGCCGACAAGCCAACGTTTAGCAGTTAGAATGCGAATTAAACTCTTGTTCGCCTAAAAAACACGAACCAACAAACCGTAGTCCCACGAACTACGAATGCTCTGACTTTCCCATTGCACGAGGGAATACGTAGGCACAAGGATCTTAATCCTTGCCGAGCACACTAATAAAAAAAACCACCCCATTTCCCCCTTAAAAATAAATCCTTTTACCTTAGAAGATAACAAACAAACCTAGCTAAACATATCTCACGAATCGATTCAAGAGGTTCCCGTTGAGTACAACGGACTTAGAGGGTGCTAATACCTTCCCTCTTGCGTAACCGACTCCCGAACCCGAATTTTGTTGCGATGACCATTTTCTTATCCCTTTCAAAGGTTTTCTCGATATTTTCCTTTCCCTCTTTTGGGATAAATAAAGTTCGGTGGCGACTCTGTTTCAAACAGTTATTTCCGCGTCCATCGCGAGGATCGTATTTTTTGAGGTACGACAGTTAAATCATTCTAACATCAATTCACCATTAAGTAAACACAAAGATTTATGAAATTATCCATGCATTTCATTACATACATTTCATACTGTCTACACATCAATTATCTTACTAAGAACTACCATGAGGTAGCTCTGCACATTATCTTTACAACGCTTCAAGCCAGACCTCCATTGAAGTCACGTAGCTCAAGTTATGGTTAAAACAACAAGTGAACCAATCAATTTCTATAACTGATCAATCACTTGATATGAAGGATCAATCGATTATCCTTAACTCTTTGCCTGTATTTTTTTTCAATTTTCAAAGGGACCAATCAATTGCTCTGGGATGCCAATCGATTGTTCCAATGTTTCTGTCCAATTTTTTTTAAAGGGAACTAATTGATTGCTCCCTAGGGTCAATAGATTGGTCACTTCAAAATTTTCCAGAAAACTTAGTTTTTCAAACGATTTTCATCCCTCTCCTTAAATAACCCTCATTCCAGCTTGTATTTTTTCGCATTCAATTAACCCAAAATACGAATTGCACAGTACACCATATTATTACAACAATCAAACTTCTTATAATACATACGTCAATCATGATTCGTGGAAATTTGTCATACAATTCATTCATCACCTTCACCAACATTTATACTCATGTTCAAAACTTCATATACTCATCAATAGCAGAAAATTACATATTTATAAACATGATGAATTAAAGATGAATTCAATCACAGCCAATCAATTAATCAACATAATCAATCACCAATTTAAGATTTGAGCACATCAACAACACATCCAAAACATAATTATGAAACCCTAATTAGAGAAATGACATCTTTTCTCTATCCTATCATGCAATACACTCATACTGTAAGCCCTTTCACCCCCTTACCTTAAATTGCTTGTAAAATTCCGAATGCTCAAGGTTTTCCTTCACTCTTCAAGCCCTAGCCTCTTGCCTTGCCTCTTTTCTCCCAAAAGTCTATTTTCACGTAGTACCAACTCTAGGTTTCTCTCTAATCCCTTTTATTCCAAACCTAATTATTCTAAATTTTCAGTAATTCTATTTTCCTCCCCTCATATTATCTTTTCTCTCTCCTTGTTCCCTCTATTTTCTCATTATACCAAGACATCCCAAACTCTTTTAATTCTCATCATTTCTTATTTTATTTTAATTAATTAATTGAAATAACCTCAATTCTAATCATTTTAATTATTCTATTTCTTATATCCCTTCCTCCACCCTACCAATGTTCTCGCTACACCCCCATCTAAGTCCTAGATACACATACATATTTAATTATAAGCATGCAAAATACCAAATAATTACATAGATTTAAATAATTTGATTAAATAAATTAATCAAATTTTGAGGTTTTACAACCCTCCCCCACTTAAAAAATTTTAATAATAATGAAATAAATCTAATAATAGTAATGACAATATAATAATAACCAAAATATTATTAATATTAATAATTATAAGAGTTAAATATGTTTGTGGTCCTCCTAAATATCTTAATTTTGTTTTTAGTCCCTCAAAATATTTTCTTCAAAGAATGGTCCTCCTAAAATTTTTCATCCACACTTTTGGTCCCTAATACTAAAATCGTCGCTAAGTAATAAACCTCGCTAAAACGGTCGCTAATTCTGTCACTAAGTTGTAAAAACTGTTGTTAATTTGTAAGAGGGACCAAAAGTGTGGATGAAAAATTATAGTAGGATCATTCTTTGAAGAAAATATTTTGAGTGGCTAAAACCGAAAAATAAGATATTTAGGAGGACCACAAACATGTTTAACCCTAATAATAAATATCTAAAAATTCTAATCCTAATAAAACTAAATAAAATCTAATGTTAATAGTGACATTAATAATAATGATAAAAATCTAAAATTAAAACTAATTCTAATAACTATAATAATAAAACTAAAATCTAATAAGAAAGTAATATTAATAATAAAAAATAAAAATCTAAAAAATGTGACAAAAAGAAAAGAGGAGGAAAAAAATCAAAATATGAAGGGAGGCGGGATTCGAACTCACGACCTTGTATTTAAAATACTTATTACTTCCTTAACTACCAAATGGACAAACTATTTCATTTAAAATAAAATGCGACTAAAACCCATATAATAGTAAAATGCCCGAACAAAATGGGGGTATGACACAAAAGTATACCTATCTTTTACATAAGGAGGAATTTTCAAGTATGGGAGTTTATCAGTAACTTTATGTTTTAAACTGAAGGTTGCATCATAGATAGTTTGACGAAGTTCACATGGGTTATACACATTTTTGAAGTATTTCTGGAAAGCATGAATTTCCTTAATGTGCTTACCTCAACTTTTCTTAAATCTAGTCTGCAAAGATGAAAAAGTGTCAGTTAAATGTTGGAAAAAATGCAAATGGTCCATAGAAATGGCATGATAATAGGATGACCACCATTTTCTGAATTGTTGTGTGCAACGATAAGAAACTTGAAATTTAAAGGGGGTTAGAGTGGTGACTTATTTGATAAGGAATTCTAGACATGTTTGATCGTCTTCTTCCAACAGATCAGTAGTGGCTAGGAGAATTTTAGCTTTGTTGAGGAAAAAGGACTTTGGCAGAAATTGGCTAAGGACAAGTTGTCTGGCCACCATATTTGGTTGGTAACTATCAAGTCCCATGCCTTATAATTTTGATTTGGTATTTCTGTGAGATTGTTAAGTATAAAATAACCTAGTTATGGTTTCGACATCTTGATAACTTCTACTAAAAAATGTGAGTTCGACTCGCTTATCATATGTTTGGGACTTATTCTATTTTGGAGTTCAAAGTTTAGATAACCTAGAAACCTACCAAACCTTGTTTGGAAAAATCTCAGGAACATACCTACAAGATTATGATCACTCTCTTTTCAAAACATGATCAGAATCTTGAAAAGGTTTATGATGATTTGGCATATTTGGCAGAAGAAGAAATGAGATAAATTCCCATGCTAAGTACAAATAGCTAAATCATTTTGACAATAAGCTCTAAGGTTCAACATAAAAAAACCTTCGAATGAAGCAATTAGGATATTTAAAAGGGCAGTTTGAAACAGCAAGAGCAGTTCAAAACGACTCAAATGGCGAAGACACGTGGAATCACGCATGAAGGTTGAAGTCTGCGTAAGAGAGTACATGTTGAATCATGCGAATATAATTGTTATCAACGATTAACATTGTGGTAGTATAGACAAGTTCAATCATGTAAACGGGGGTTGCAAATTCATTAAGTATTCTCTATAGAACTTAAGTATCCAAGTCATAGAGAGAAAAGAGTTTGAAAGAAGATGTATGAATCCACGTCTTTTTCCTTTATTCTTTAAATTTGAAGCATTTATCTTTTATGTTATTTGTTTACTCTTTATTTTCAAGGCAAATTTGCATTGTTTCATTAGAGTTTGCATTTAAATTCTTGATGTTCAAACATCATTATTCAAAGCACAAACATATTTTTTCAAATCTTTTGCACAAATATGTCCTAGAATTTTAATCATGTAAGTGAACTAAAACTTGTGATTTGATTTATCAAAAACATTGATAAACATAAAAAAAGTTTTGGTGGATATGACGGAGTTGACAGATTTGAAGCGGTTGGTGGCCAAAGAACAGAGAATAAGAATGAAGAAGATGAGAGTGATAAAAACACTATGAATGATTGATATCTATCATATAGGAAAATAAGGTGGTCTTAAAAACCCCTAATTACCCTTTATTAATCTATAATCTTCCACGTGGATGGTTTTAGCATTAAGCATCTTTGTTGTTTCAAAACTCAATAAAAGTTTTCCTCATCCAATACACAGTTTAATAAAAAACGGTTTCTCTTCCATTTACATAAATTTCTCTTCCATCTACACAAACCGTCCCTCACTCTTTCCAACCACAATCCTCTCATTTTCCCATGTCTCATATCCATCTCCTCTATGTTCTTCCATTCATTTTGAAATCTTACAACTTCCGCGAACTTCTTCATCTTTCTTTTTCTCTTTCTCTTCCTACCTCTTCTTCATCTTCATAATGCTTTAGATAATGGTAGATGGAATTAGGTTTGGAACGACAATGAATATGAAAGCGCGGACGGGGACGGGAAGAAGATTGAGCATAACTGGATCTATTTCTCTATGTTATTCCAGTTCTCAAACCTAGGTTCATCATGACATTGGCATATCTTATTGGTATATTTCTTTCGAATTCCTCTTTATGTTGTATTAAAAATGTTTTAGTACATTCCTGTGGTTAATCATGTTTAGTGTCAGAAATGTATTAGAAATTGTATTGGAGATGTTTGGGTAATTGGGGTGACAACATGCATGTTCGTGGAAATGAATATGGGAAACAACTTTCCTAGGATACATTTGTAAGGCAATGCAAAGGGTGATTTTTGTTCAGTTCCTACTTAGAGAGTTGATTAGTATGTCAGTTTGTTCTTCAGTTATAATTAAAATTGTGTATAGATGGATGATAGATTTATTTAAGAATTTTAAATTTTGAAATAAAATATCCTGTTCCTACAATTTACTTTCTCCAGTTCCTATAATTTTGAATCAAATATTGTTTTTTGAATTCGTTACTTACTTTCTCCGCACTGTCATTTAGATTGGCACGAGAATCGATAAGCCGAATGTTGTAAATGGATATAAAGAGAAAATGATTATAGTTACATGTTGCTAAATTTGTTATATTTCTTATTAATTGAATTTAAGCCTTTACTTTGATGCACTCTAAATGTTTGATGAAATGTCTCATTGTGTTTTTCATATGTTTTCTGGAATTCCTTTATTGCACTCTAAATGTTTGATAAAATGTCTAGATGTCTTTTTAATAGTTTTTACAGAACTCCTTTATTGCACTCTAAATGTTTAGTGAAATGTTTCTATGTATTTTTAATATGTTTTTGTAATTTTTTTTTTGTAGTGGTGGCATTGGTGGTAGGTTGAAATGGGGAGGTGAAGAAATTGGCGGCGTAAATGTTGACGGCTTCAATGTTGATGGTGGCAAAGTTGGTGTTGGGGCTGGTTTGGAAGATGTTGAGCAGTATTTAATAGGTTTAGGAGGCTGAGCAAGAAGAGCATCAACAACATACATTTCTCATTTTAAAGCTTCCATCAGAATGTTATTTGTTTGCTCATTCTTTTGCCAACAGGGAACTCACTCAACAAAAACTATTAGTGAAGTCAGCGGGACTGTGAGAAATCCTTGGAGCCAAAAAGGGTATGATCGAGCAAGGCACGGGTCATTGCGCGGGCAACAGGTACAGGACATTCTTTAAACAAAATCCAAACTATCTTTATTCATTATGTATTATTATTATTATAATAATATTTTGTAGCTTTAATTGAAGCTTAAAAACAACTTTAATTCTGTTTTTCTCAGTCTTCCATTTTGCAGAACGAAACATCTTCCAATGCTTGATATTACCAATACATCTTGCTAAAAGTGCTATTGTTCTGTTTTCTCTCTGTCGTTACAATAAGTTCTTTAAGATGATTTCTTACGCTGTTCATAAAATCTGTCCATGTCGTTTGACAGAAGTTTATGGATCATGAAGTTGAAAAGGTAAAAGGTTTTCCGCTCGATACAATTGTGATCTCATTGAAAAACGTTGTTTGCCATTGCTGCTGATTTTCTTGAGTGAGTTTGATAGTGACGCCATATCATATCTATGTATGCTTTGAACTGTATGTGCCATAACCTTTTCTCCTTAGCTGCTGATACGAATGTCACCCTTTATTTTGTACACACAATATTGTTTCTTTGAGGTAAAACATGATGTTGAGACTGTATTATTGGGCTATGATTTTTGACAGTTGGTTGTTGTTGGGAATTGAGATCATCCCATATGCTTGCTTTGTTTGAAGTTCTTGGACATCATTTGATTGTGATTGTTACCTTGTATGTTTGTAACTTGAAAACCTGGTGTTAAGAATGTGGCGACCGCGGCCGGCATCAGGTGTTGCTGTCGCGGTTTAATGATTCTGTTATTGTGAATTGAAGGAAGGAGACAAGAAACAACAACGATGCGGCTGTTGATACTAGCTTTCGGGAATTTAAATTTGATAAATTTGGTTTCAGAAATTGTGGTGGAAAGGGAAAGAATGGGATTAGGAATGGGAACATGTGAAAATTAGAACATGTTTTTTCAGTGTTTGGCTTGATTTCACTTGATCTCTCCATTCTGAGAAAAAAATTCTACAATAGAATAAATGATCCCCAAAATTATATGCATATAGAAGGAAAATTTTCTACTCTTATTTTATTTAGCACATGGAATATTTGGATTGATTGTTGACATTGCTGTTTCAGGGTTCATGGATAGTAAAACAGAGTGTGGGCAAGAAGGCGTGCTTAGTTGGACAAGCTTTGGAAATCAACTATTTCCAGAGATATCCACCATTTGGAAGTAAGTTCATGACTATCTTTTAAAAATTAACTTTTAAGGAAAATCAGCATAATTTGCATACATGTACTATTAATTTTGTTATTGGTGCATTTGAAACCATGTATGTATAGGTGAGTCTTTTGGTCTGCGAAAAAAATATTGAAGCAAAGGAGAAAGTGTTTTTCATCTTTCATGTAATACTTATCTTGGATTTCAGCTGGGAATTGATATTGGATCATCAACTGTTGCAAGAGGTGTTGTGAATCTTGTCCTTGGTTACCTCAACCATCTGGTTATTGAGATGGCATTTCTAATACAGGTAAAATAATTTTGTAATTTTTCTTTCCTTTAATTAAGTTTGAGCTAAAATCAGGGAAATTATATATTACTGAAAATTCACATGGGTAGATTCAAGCCAAGCTATAGAAATGCTGCATTATACTCATAATTATGCATGTTCTTATGATGGCAAATGACAATTGCCTTCTGAATGATTCTGTTATAGTTATTATTATCATCATTATTATTATATGCTGATTTATGTAGTAATAATTGAAATATATATTCAGGGAAACACACGTGAAGAGCTCCCTGAGTTTCTTCTTGGAACCTGCCGCCTTAACCATCTTGACGCCTCCAAATCAGTTTGTTTAAAGCCTTGATTTGGAAAAGGGAAATCCAAGTTGCAAATGCAGATAATTGAAATTGAAATTCTAGATTCTTGCTTCCATATACCTGCTTTCAGAAATCATTATTTGTTCAATCGATTATTTGAATTATGCAGCAGTTTATGGTGCTGTGAGCAATGTTAGGATGAATGGGTCTGGTAGGAGTAGAATGAATCTTTGTAAAAGAAGTTGCATTTTTTTCATTAAAATTAATTTTTTTTTCACTCTCCTAAATCTAGGCAAGGAAATCTTGGCGGTTATTTTTTGGAGAAGATAATTTCTCAATTCATTTCATGCAAGTTTTGTAAAATAACTAAATAATAACACAATGCAAAATATAAACATTATTTTAGATTAAATTGTATTGTTGAATTTATTCCATACAAGTTATACAAACCGTATTTTCTCCCAAATTCTTTTCGTTGGATGTAAGTTATATCTTTTGGTGAGACAATACAACCAACAACTGTCGGAGAGAGAGCAAACGCATATGCATGGCAACCTGTTTCTGTTTTTTCAATTCATGTTTTATTGTCTTTAATTAAGTGAATAAACTAAAATATATACAAAAACATTAAGTTGTGATTGAATTAAAACATAAATAATGAACACTAACACAGTCGAAATATTGATTATTTGATATTTATAAAACTAAATTATTGCGTAAATATTTTTATAAAATATACCAACGGATGTCTGTGAATATTGATTCTATTTTTTTATAAATATAAATTATTATTTTTTTTATATTTACTAATTTTTATTAATTATATTCTTTTTCAAAATTTTAAATGAAAACAAATGTGCGTCACCGACGGGTATCCGTGCGAACGCACGTGTAGCATATTAATTTTTAGTAAATAAGAAATTTACTAATTTTTATTATATTGTTTTTTTTTCAAATTTTAAATATAAATAAATACATTTTAAAAACAAATACATTCTTAAAAAAATTACATTATAAAAACAAATACATTTTGAGAACAAATGCGCGTCACAGACGTACATCCGTGCAAACGCACGGGTATCATACTAGTTTATATTATTATTATTATTAGAATTTATAACTTTCAAATATTAAATTTTAAAATTTATTAATTATTTTAAATTTAATTTGTACAACATTTAAATATTTTTAATTAATTTTAAAAAATATTATATATCTATAAATTATTTATTATATTTATATTATTATAAGAGGTAAAACATTATTACACGTCAAATCTTATGTATGGCGAAATGTTTTACATCCGACCAATTCGTGTAGTACACCGTATAAGGTATTTTTCGGAATGTGATCCCCTGCAATTAGAAATCACACGTTCTCCTGCAGTTAATGCATTTTGTGGGCTAAATATGTCATTACCTCTCTCAATTATTTCTCTCTCCAATCCATCTTTTTACATTTTGCACTAAATGCAGGATCCTGCAGTCATTTGTGACTGCAGAGAATTCAGATCCGTATTTTTCATCTAGTAAGAAATCCTTTATATAGCTAACTCACTGTTCTAGTCACCTAAACATAAAATTTGTGAGGTGATTTTCACCGGTTTTGAGATTTGTACCTCACAAACTGAATTTTTTCTTTTAGTGATATCATTACCATTTTTTTAGCTTGGTGCATGAAATAAAAATATACTTTAGGGATACCAATTTGACCCATTTTTAATGAACATCCACAAAATTACTCACAATAAGTAGGATAAAAACCCACAAAAATGGATACGGACATAGGCTTGAGTAATTATCTATAAAAATAAGCGGACATGAGTGTGAGTAAGGACACCTTGTTACCCATCCCGTTTCATACCCGCACAATATATATTTATCTATTTCCATTTATATTTATATATTTTAATTTATATTATTATATAAAAATGTATGTCTATCAATTATAAAAAGTATATCAATGTTGAATCATTACGTATTAACATAAGTTTTTGTTTATTTCAACACATTAAAAAAATTTAAAATTATATGATATTTAATAATTAATCTATTTATTTTTAGTAGGAATGCGTTTAACGGATACGAGTATGAGTACTTACATACCCAAAGGGTATGGATACGGGTGCTAACTTTAGTGTCCAAGCAGGTATGAACTAGGATATGAGAATTATTTCAAATATCGAATATGAAAATGAGTACTATAGTACTCTGCCCAAACTCTATCCATTATACATTCATCATACAATTTAGTGTTGACACCTCTATTATTAAATGTATATATTAATAAAAAACTTGTTATTATAATTGATTTCTTTTTAAATCATGCTCGGATCTCAAATATAAAAAAAAAAACTATAATCCTAAATATAAACAAAAGACATCCATAATTCACTAGTTATTTTTTTTCATATTTCTATATTTTTACTGATTTCCAAAATAAAAAATAGAAGTAAAACAAAAAAAAAAATTAAATGCAGTCAAATATTTTTCTTATAGAATAATTTTTTTTAAAATCATTTAGATTTGAGACATAGGTAATATATCACTAAAAAATGATGAAAATTCTCAACAGATCTTACATTTAGAAATTAAAGCAATAATTTATAAACGTACTATTACAAAAAGTATAAAGAATTATAGATCTGAAATGAGTCTCGGGATGAGTAGTTTTTGCCATGTGATATCCAGGACTTTCACCGGTTACTATTATAAATAAAAAAAATATTTTAAATTTTGATTATTATTATAAGTAAAAGTTATTAAATTTTAGACTAATTAATATTTGTATTACTATTATATCTTTAATTTAATTCAAAAATATTCAATGTTAAAAGTTGATTCATCAAATAAACTAAAGATATTATCGTAAATTTTAGTATGATTGTACATGAAATCAAGAAAATTAATTATACTTAACTAACTTTCTTGATACGTATGAAAATAATTATTTTGGCTTATAATTGTGACGGGAGGGATTAATTAGTTAATCATGTTCGCCCGTTGAATAAGAAAGAAGGCTGACGCTTTGTCTTTATTTGAAGAATGTTTTAGGTCGCTTTTATGACCACATTCAACATGGTCACATTCATCATAATGATCAAAGGGCAAAAAGCAAATACATTTTAAAAAAAAAAAGCAATCACTTTTGTACAGTAGCTCACACTTCCCACAAACACGGTCAATCAGATGAGCATCAGAATTTATGTTATATTACCAACCTATAGTGTCACTCACACTGCTCGAATAAAATATATATTCATGTTGTTTACCTTAATCATTTTGCAATTTTATTGGCATCTTTTGTTTCTTGACTGTTATTGAGTAAAGAATTAATTTGTTTGGATATAATATTAAAGTTATTCATTATTAAATTTTTGGTTACTTTTATAATTTTAAAATTTTAGGTTCAAATTTAAAATTTTAAAAATAATCAATTTGCAATTTTTAAAAATTTAAAGGAACAAATTAATAAAAATTAAAAATTATTAAGAATCAATTTAAAACTTTTGGAAAATTTTAAGGGTCAATTTGTAAAATTTGAAAAATATAAAGATCAATTTGCAAAATTTGAAATAATAAAATCTAATTTGACATTCGAATTTTTTATTTTTATGTGTCATTTCAAAATCATAAAATTTAATTTGTTCAAAATACTTTATAAATTTCCATTATTTTAATAATTCTTTCAATTTTCTATTCGAACAATAAACTTTGTCTAAATTATTTTAAATTTTCTCAAAACATTATATTCTCTCATTAAAGTGTATCATCTAAACACCACCATGTATTCGGTTAAATCACTCTGATACTTTTAAGTTAGTGTACGATGGCTGATTGATGAATTTTTATTGAATGACAATATAAAATTGTTTTTCACTGTCGATGCATTATTTTTATAAAATAAATAATATTTTAAAATTTTTTATGCATTTATATCACAATCTACAAGTAATAAATTTTAAATTTTGATTTTAAATAGTATCTAATCGTTAAACACCTATAATTTGAACAAAATTTGAATTAGAATAATATAACACCAACATTAAACCAATGTTTTAAAAACCGGACCGAACCGGCCGGTTCAACCAGTTGGACCGGGAACCGGAGATGAATCAGGTTGGATCAACCTTTCAAAACTGCTAGTGGGTCAAAACCGGGGTTGAACCGGAAAAATCGGATTGAACCGCCAAAAACCATTCGAACCAAAGAACCGGAGCTGGTTTTGTAAAACTGGCCGGTTCAAAAAAAATTATCAAATTTTGGCCATTTTAAATTTTTTTTTTTAATTTTTAATATGTTAATATCAAAATTTAACATACATTCCCCAATCACAAAAATGAATTTCGTGTGATTTTTACAATCATACAAATTTCTAAGTTTTGTTACTCCATTATAACACACTCCATCATTAATATGTCGTCTCTTTCAAACATAGTCACAATGTCCAACGCTATTGATTGTCGTTCAAGTCAATATTTTTCGTTGTTGTCTATTAAGACTTGTTTGTCGTAGTTCAACTTAAATTCGATTTTTTGTTGTTTAATGAAGTATATCGTATTATTTATATTTTGGTATTCTATCTTATTTAATTTAGGTATTCTTAATTATTTGAACTTTATTTTAGTTATTATATTCTATTATTTTAATTTTGGTTTGAATTAGTTTAATTTATTTTGTTGTAATTCTTTAGTTTGGTCAAAATATTCTTAAATGATGGTTGAAATGAAATGTAGAACTATGTTAATGTTATGTATTATTGATTGTGTTGTATTAAATTTGTAATGGATATTTGAAATATTTATTTTATAAAATTGAAAACATATAATAATGTGTGACATATCTATGACATTTAGTTTCATATTATTAGTTTATTTAATAAACGGTTCGACCATAAATTTAACCGGTTTAACCAATTAAACTTTAAACCGTAAGTTTTACCGGTTCGATCTCCGGTTCGGTTTTTAAAACATTGCATTAAACATTCAATCTCCACAACAAAAAAAAACCTTTTAATAACTAATAACAACGTTAACTTAAAAACTAACATAAATAAATTACATTACATGTGTGCATAAAGTATTATCTTAACCCATGAATATAAACTTTTGACTTATAATTTAATCTGTAATGATTAATTTATTTATATTTATATATTAATGTATATATATTGTTGATATTTATATTTTAAAAAAATTATATCAATCTTTATAATCAAATTTATTCATGAAAAGCCAACCAAATTAATACTATATTAAAATGAGTAAATTTGTCTCAATCAATTATTTATTTCAAAAAATGGTGGCATGATACATAATATATACTTTAAATAACCAGGATAAAAATATCTCCTTAACTATCAAGCCAAATAAAGTAAAAGTACAACTATACAGCCAACCAAAACATTCATTCATATTCATTTTGGTCCTTAAATTATTAATCTATTTTTCGGTGAACCGATTACGAACTATAAAAATATACTCTTCTATTTTAATTATAAAAGAACTTTTAATGTTATGAATAATAGTTAATAGATGTGGATGTTCATTTCCCAACTTTCTATATTCTTTAACTCCTATAAGTTAATTTCTTAACCTTTATGTATTTCATAAGTTAATGGTTATTCATTGATCATGTATTATAAATAAGATCCACATTGCAATTTAAAGTGGACTTTTGCATAAGATAATCTAATATTATTTTCTCTCTTTGATCTCTATATTGTTTTACTTAGTTTTATAACATGTTATCAGCACGAAACTCTACCATATGAATGTTAACTAATTGTCTAAGAAGTGATACAAATAATTTGATAATGAAGGTCTGACTATATGAAGCTCCAAGATTTAGAAGGTAATATTAATATTTTTTGTTTCGTAATATATATTTATAATTTTGCCTATTATGTATTGATATATTTATTAGAAGAAAAAAATCAATAATGATTTTCATAAATCCCAGAAGGATTGGATGAGTAATGTTAAAATATCTCTGAAAGAATATAAAATAATGTGTTTCTTATATAGTTCTTTAAGAACTTAGCAAATATCCCTGAAGGATAGAAAAATAATAATTTATTATATAGTTCCTCAAGAACTTATCAAGCATCCTTGAAGGAGAGCAACATAATAATTTATTATATAGTTCCTGAAGAACTTATCAAGCATACTTGAAGGATAGTAAAATAATAATTTATTATATAGTTCCTAAAGAACTAATCAAGATTCCTAAATGATAGAAAAATAATAATTTATATAGTTCTTGAAGAAATTATAATGTATCCCTGGAGGTTTGCACGAAAAAGTGTTTATCTTTATCATTGTTTGAAGATCTATGATCTATCTCTCGAAAAAATTATATATATTATAAAGGATCCCTAGAGGATTATTCAAAGAATGAATTACTTTTATTCATTCATCAAAGAATGGTATTACATTGATGATTAATAAGAAAATGATTATTCTGTCTTCATTGATCAGAAAAGTATCAATGACGATTTTCATGGATCTTAGAAAATTGACAATCACAGAAGGATTGCATGAATAATATTAATAATCGTAAATTTATTAAGATTGAAAAATATATATTTTATACAAATAATTTTATATTTACTAGAGATTGTAAAAAATTAGAAGAATATAATCATACGTATTATGGTAAACCAGATTTATTCTGAGGAGGATAATATAATGTTAACTGAACCTTTTTCTTATGATGAGGTTTTAGAGACTGTTAACTCTTGTGATGGCGACAGAAGTCCAGGCCCAGACGGGTTCAACTTGAAATTCTTAAAGAAGACTTGGGAGATTGTTGGACAGGATTTCTTTAATTGCATTTCAGAATTTTATGAGAAGGCTACTCTCTCAAAATCCTTTTGTACAACATTTTTTGTTCTTATACCAAAGGTAGACAATCCTCAAAATCTTAAGGAGTATAGACCTATAGCATTAATATGTAGTTTACACAAGATTGTATCAAAGATCCTAGCTGCTAGACTAAGAAGTGTCATTTGTAAATTGGTATCTCCTACTCAAGCAGCATTTGTCCCAGGTAGATAACTATTAGATGGTGTTCTAGTGGCCAACGAAGTCTCAGACTATGTCAAAAAGAAAAAGAAGAAAGGCTTCATGTTTAAGGTTGACTTTGCATAAGCATATGATTGTGTAAATTCGAGCTTTTTATGCAAGGTGCTTGTAGCTATGAATTTCAGTCCTAAGTGGATTGACTGGATGAGGTGTTTAGTCTGCAAAAGTTATGGTTCTGTTTTGGTGAATGGAAGTTCCTCTAAGGACTTTATGATTAATAAGGGTCTAAAACAAGGGGACCCTATATCACCATTCTTATTTGTACTGATTACATAATGTTTGGCTCTTCTATTCAAGAAAGCTGAATTGAGTGGAGTGTTGAATGGAATCAAGATTGCGGGTGACACAACAATTTCTCTCCTTCAATTTGCTGATGATACACTAATCATTTGTGATGATTCTTGGACAAACATCTTGGGAATAAAATATGTGTTAAGAGGTTTTGAGGCTCTGTCAGGTTTGAAGATCAACTATAACAAAAGCAGTATTATGGGCTTTGGATTAGAGGAAAATAGGATTGAAGTTGTCTCAACTTTTTTGAACTGTAAAGTTAGTAAGTTCTCTTTTAAGTTCTTAGGATTATCAGTTGGAGGAAGGCATAAATCAATATAATTTTGGAAACCAGTCATATCTTCAATCAAGAATCGCTTGGCTTCATGGAGGGGTGGAATGTTATCCATTGGAGGTCGTGTTACTTTGATCAATTCTGTATTAACTAACTTGCCAATACACTACCTAACTTTCTACTTAGCTCCAGTAAGTGTGCTGAAGGAAATTAAAGCAGTTCAGAGAAGATTCTTATGGGCTGGAGATGGGGAAAATGAGAGTATAACATGGGTGAAATGGTCATTAATTTGTAAACCAAGAGTTCAAGGTAGCTTAGGAGTTAAATACATTGGTATATTTAACAGAGCTCTAGTAGCCAAATGGGTTTGGAGAATATCTTATGAACAAGATGCAATTTGGAAAAGTCTCATTAAGGCTAGATACAATGGTGATTTCAACAGTCTGTTCCTAAAACAACTAGAGATTTCATCTAAACAGAGGTCAAGTTGGTGGAATGAGTTAAGTGGTCTTTGTAACACCCCAAATTTGATTATGATTAATTGTTGCTTATTTGAGGATATAAGGTGATTTTTGACGATATGTGGTTATGTGGCACGATGCATTGTGGTGAAATTATTTTAATAATATTAATAGTAAGAATAATCATATAGTATTATTCAGATTATTGTTTATTATTTAAAATAATAGAAGTGGGAGTATTGAGGGTATGTTGGTTATTAGGGATGGATAAGTGAGGGTATAATAGAAAGAGCACATTTAGGGGTATTTTAAGAGAAAATAGTAAAAGGAACTCATTATTCGTATTATTTTTGAGGAAGAGGCAAAGGTGCTCTGAAGAACAAGTGAGAAGGAGGCTAGGGCATAGAAGAACTCCGGCGAAACTTCAAGAGAGGTCGAAGGAGACAATATTCTAAGGTATGGGGAATATCACCTTGCAATATTTTGATATAAAGATTAGGTGTTGGTGGGTGATTGGGGTTTTGGGGGAAAACCTAGGAATTGGAGGTTAGGGATGATGGATTTTGATAATTTACTATGGGATGATTGTTGTTATTGATGTATATGCGATAGATATAGGTTATAATAACATAATCTGTGATGATTTAAGGATAAAATCTGGTTTAGGGGTGTTGAATCGCAGATGGAGAAGTGCTGTTATCGCAGGGTTTTTCTGCCAAAATCGCAGATGGCGCTTAGCGCGGTCTGAAAGAATTTCGCCTCCTCGAGGCAGTGAGTAGCGCGCTTAGCGCGGGTGGGGCTCGCTTAGCGCGACCTGGGGCTGAAAAATATTATTTTATTGACTTAAAATTCATGGAAAATATATGTTTTATATTATATGAATGATGTGATGTTGTTGTAAATTGCTGCTATGTGTTGACGTGTTATATGATGATTTTTCATGATGTTACTGATGAGTATACGATGGTGTTTTGATGATTATTTGACGACTATGTGATGATATGATGTATATGAGGATTGATGAATGATGATGCACATTATGGTGTTTAATTGATGATGATGATTAGTGATGCTGTGTATCATACATTCATATGCATAATCTGTGACGACGCTTCATTCCCATTGTGCGGATATGAGGTAATTATGACGTGCTCCGGTTCCAAATGCGGAATCGATCCTATTGACGGGGATCTTTTGAGGGTTGATGGCCTAGTGTCCATTATTATGACGATTTGGTACCACATGCATTTTTATGATGTTGCATTTCATTCTTGGTGGCATTGCATGATTGCATATGAGTGATATTGGTGATGTGATGTTTTATATGATGTTTTGGGTGAGTCGCTGTAGTAATTGATAAAAATAACTGCTGCCATGTTAATGTCTTTTCTTTATATGATTTATATTGAATTGTGATTACTCACCCTGCCTGTTTGAATGCTGCCTCTACGTGGGTAACGTGCAGATAACCAAGATTAGTTCGCGGTGCGTGAAGAGTTAGCTTTGGAGTCAGTTTTCTTTTCAGTTGAGTAGAGGGTGTGTCTTGCTCCGATTATGTAACATCGGGGTTGGGAACGTTTTTGTTTGAAATATTGTGTTACTTTGATTAACGTGTTTCATGAGGATTTTGAAGATGTTAAGTTGTTTTAAATTCCAATTTTGATGAGATTAAATTATTATGAGTTGTTTTATAAAGGAGATTTTATTTTTATGACGATAATTCCGCTGCGATGTTTTTGTTTTAAAGTAGGTGTTGATCCAAAATAAGTTGTTATTCCTATATGTTGTAACCTGTGTTACAGAGTAGGAAAATAATTATGATGCCTTTGTGAAGTTTCATACGTATGTGAAAGAATTGTGGGGTTAGAAGGGTGTTCAGTTTCAGTAAGTTAATTTGGAAAGTTGGTAATGGTTGCAATACTTTATTTTGGCATTCAAGGTGGACTAGTGGTAATGCACTCAATATCCAATTTCCTTCTTTATATATCTCATCTCCAAATCAGAATATTTTGGTGAAGGACTGTGGAAGTTGGATAGATAACTCTTGGACATGGGATATCATTGGTAAGAATGTAGTTCTGATTGGGGAAGATGGTGATTTAGTAAGGGAAATGCAACAAATATTAGAAGAGGTATAACTGAACTGTCAAGAGGATGATGAGGTTTTGTGGCCAAGGAAAATAGACAACACCTTCAGTGTCAAGGAATGTTATAAACTGTGGAATCAAAGAAGGGAGGAGGATTTCTTGGAGAACAAGCTAAAGGAAGCCCTAGAATACTTGTGGAAGATTAAGATTCCTTTAAAAATCTTGATCTTTGGCTGGAGACTTTTGTTAAATAGATTACCTACGCGAGGAAATCTCATCAAAAGGGCTATAATCACTGACCCTCATCAAATGTCATATGTTTTCTGCTTTAAGGAGATAGAGGACATCAACCATATTATTCTTGGCTGTGACAAAATCAAAACTATGTGGAGGGAAATTGAATCATGGCTAGGAGTCAAGCTACCAGGAGGAACCAGCTGTCTTGATATGTTCTTAGATTGTACCAAAGCATATGGGATAGGAACAACAATAATATTTATTTGGTTGACATCATGTTGGTGTATTTGGAGGACAAGAAATGAAATCATTTTCAATGATGCAATGGCTAATTCGAAGAGAATGTTTCAGGACATTAAACTGTTTTCATGGAATTGGAAGAGGAGGAAGAAAAAGAAGGATTTTGTTGGTTGTTTCTATAAGTGGCACAAATTGCCTTTGGAGCTATATAGATAAAAACATATCATTGCTTGAAGGAGTACTGTTTTATTAATTTGGCTTTGTTGCTATCAATGTAATGGTTCAGCTATAGAATGCCCCTTTCTCTGTTTTTCTATGGGCCTTGTAAATTAGTTTGGCTTTTAGAATAGTAGAGTTCTTTCATTTGTAATTGGTCTACTTTTTGACCCTATCAATGAAGTTGAGTATTAAAAAAAAAAAACTATTAAGCCTTTTTATCCTCGCTTAAGTATTGGCGTTCTTGATATTAGTAAATATAATAATTTCTCAAAATTAATTTTTGGTCAAGATTTTTCTTAATTTCTTATAAAAAATATTATTTTTACAAAATATTTAAAAATAATTTGTCATGTAGATTTTAATAATAAAATACATTCGATCTATTTGAGATGCAGTTTGAATCATTTTTATGACAAAAATACATTTGATCCAAATAAAAAATATATATGAGTTTTGATTCATTTTTATATGAGAATTTTAAAAACATAGGCCTGAACAGATCAAATTTAATATGATTTATTTTAAATATTCAAATTTATGTATTATGATTTTTAAAATAATAATAATATTATAAAAGCATGAGAAAATGATCTTTTTAAATATAAAATATATCATATAGTATATTAAAGTTTAGGTAATATAGACATCATGTAACTTGAAATTTAATTTTAAATAAGGAAATTCATTAATTATCCGATGCATATATATATATATATATATATATATATATATATATATATATATATATATATATATATATATATATATATATATATATATATATATATATATATATATAGAGAGAGAGAGAGAGAGAGAGAGAGAGAGAGAGAGGTCTCAAACTTTTGAGAGGCCATGTGTAAAAATTTAAAGTTAACTTCATTTGAGTCGTAAGTTATTTTTAAGAGACCCTATTTAACTTTGAATAATGTATATGGAGGTCATTTTTGCCATCGTTTATTAATGAAAAATGTGAGGCCCTGTGCTGCAGGCCGCCTTGCACGCCCTCAAAGACGGCTATATATATATATATATATATATATATATATATATATATATATATATATATATATATATTCCCACTGTTTTAGTCTATTCACAAAATCAATTCTCCTATTTTATTTTTAAACAATTTTGATTTTCTATTTCGTTTTTTATAAAAAAAAGATGGTTGTTGAGTCATTTTTTTAAATAGTCGGTACAATTTGTTTTTTTTTAACAACTGGTGGTACAATTTGTGTGACATGTCCACTGCCAACTATTACATCTATTTTATATTTCATATTTTTTGTTATATTTATTTATTTAACCTAAATAAAATTTAATAAATAATTAAATAAATACAAAAATTGAAAAGAAATGAATTTTAAATTAATTAAAAAATAATAATTAATTATATTTTAATAAAATACAAAATTTAAAATAGAAATGAGATGTTCTTTAAAATACTTTATACTGAGATTAAATTCAGAATTTTTTTTGGTATAACATATGTATTCGAAAAAAATACCAAAGAAAATAACATTTCAAGAAAAATACCAAAATGATTATGTTTGGAAAAAAGTCAGCAGGGTGGCGCCATATGGTATGACGCCTCAGGCTAAAGGGATAAACCCTAAAAGTCATACCATCACTACTACAAAACGCATAAACAACGACACCATGGTCACAACGGTTCATCCCTACACCGTTGTGACATATCTAAACTAAGGCGCGGTTGTATTTTATTTGTTTTTAGAATAAAAATTATCTGTATATAACAACGGTTGATAATCCAACCGTGGTGATACCATCAAGCTTTCACGTGTTCGAACCTCAGCGCCATCATATATATTATTCCTTTTATGTTAAGGCGCGCCTTTTATTTTTTATTTACTTTTAAATAAAAAAAAATTAAAAGTTATGACTACGGTTGTTTATTTACACCGTTGTGATATATTTTGTATGTTTTTTTTAATTTTTAATTCTAAATATATCTCTGGCGCTTTAATATGAAATTTCATTATGAAAGTAATATATCATAACGGTTTATGGTGTTGACCGTCGTAGTAGCTTTTCAATATACTCCAAGCTAGCTAGTTTCATTGTCTATTCAGTATCCTTTTTTCCATTGAAAATAGAAACTAGAGAAACGATACACGATTTCAACCCTAAACCCTAACGTTCAATACTGTGAAACAATACACGATTTCAACCAAAGCTTACATCATCAGTATCTATTCTTCACCGTGTTGTTGTCATTTTCGTCATCATCCTCACGATCGTTACGGAAGGAAGATTACGCACCAACCAACACCGTCTTCATCATCGTCACCGTCGAGAAGGAAGATAACAACAACACTGTCGTTGTCGTATGGAAGGAAGACAAGTACAACACCAATACCAACATCGTTTACTTAGTCATCACGTTTAGGGTATGTAAAATATTTTCCCCATGCATCTACAGTAAACTCATTTGCCATTGTTGTTCATGTTGTTGTTGTTTATGTTCTTGTTGTTCATGTTCTTGTTGTTTATGTTCTTGTTGTTCATGTTCTTGTTGTTCATGTTGTTGTTGTTCATGTTATTGTTGTTGTTGTTATTTATGTTCTTGTTGTTCAAGTTGTTGTTGTTGTTGTTTTTGAACATAGATGTCGAACTTGTCGAGTTCTACATCAGGAAGCAACGAAGATGCTCAAATTATTGAGTATTTTGCGAATACAACTCAAACGATTGAGTGTTCTGCGAATACAACTCAAACGATTGATAGTCAATCGAAAAGATCACTAAGAGGTGTCACAATGATGCCCTAATTCACATCAGTCCGCAACTCATCAGGTGTAAAAATTCCAATCGAGTTTGATTCGCACTACAGATTAGTGGATTGTCCACATTACTCTACTTTTAAGAGTTATGTTGCGTTCCTTGCACGTAGCAAAGTGAGTATACTGATAGATGATTGGAGAGAAGTAGATGTAATGTCAAAGACAGCATATGGACAAACGTTAAGGTATTACATACTATAATTTTCATATATTTGATATCACTACCTATAATTTCTAATTCATACTTATATATTGATTTAATGTAGTTGAATTTTGAGTTTACCGATGACTCAAAATTGAAAAAAAAGTGGATAACTTATGCCGGTCTTCGTTGGAGGGGATTTAAGTCACGGCTCACGGCTGACTACATTATATTGTTGAGTTGGTATAGCATCTTCTACAACATGGTCGGATAAGACGTGCTGGTATTGATTCTCCCAATGTTCACACATCTCTGTTGCAAAGTTCGTCCACTCACCCACAGATGCCACGATCTCAAACTTGTCGGAGCCACCGGAATATCCTGATGCATTCTGAACTGAAGTTTTACCCGATCACTTTGATGCATCTCCACAGTGGTGAACTGAATAATGGGTGTTTTTGATGTCCACACAGCACCATCATTCGCGTTGGGCTGGTGGTCGAGGCCCTCGTACGACCTCCAGACAAACTACAAGAACAAAAGCTTTAATGAAAAATTGTGCGGTGCTTTAATGTGTTAGAAATATATATGGAAGTTTAAGGAAATTTTACATCGTCGGGACCAATGTGATCTATTAGGTTGCGGTAGACTGTTATGACACTCTTGGGAGTTCGATGGTCCCGGAACTGACCACCTAAAAAAGTTGTTACAAATAAACATTTCCCTGAACCCTAATTTTAACTGAGTCGCCATTGTGCATGGCGTGTGGACCTTTTTGAATTTTTTTTTGCCTGAGTCGCCATATCATATGGCGACACCAGGTTGATTTTTTTTCAAAACAACGCCATTTTAGTAAATCTTTTGAAATGTTGGTTTTTTTGAAAATTTTTTTAAATAAACATGTTATTCTAAAAAAAAAATTTCTTAAATTCAACTTAAAAAATTATTAAACTAACATATTGAAGATGAAAGTTAATAGAAATGAATAAAAAAAATCTTTAAAATAAAGAGGAATTAATGAAAATAAAGAAAAATAAATGGAATAAAGAAAAATTTCTCTAATTGAATAAGATATTTTCACTTTAAGATGCATTTCAACACTACACTCATCCATATTCTTACACCACGGCTTCTACTGATTTTATTCGCCGTTTTTTTCTGCGAAAACATGTCATTTCCAATTTTTTTTCAATTTTTCAGTCCACTAATTTTTGAATTTGCTTTTAATTTTTTTTCTTTATTTTTTCATCTTCTCATCCCTATTTCTATTATACTTCTATTAATTTCATTCTCTATTTTATTTTTTTATTTTTCTTCGTCTAATTCTTTATGCGTCTTGGGATTTGATTAATTTGTGTTTTAGGGATTTAAATTTGAGTTTTTTTATTTGGATTTGGGAGATGGAAGAAATCAAACAAAGACAAATAGATGCTAATGAGACGCAGAGATGGATGTGTGCTTACATTAGAATCAAATCCCAAGAAATCTTCAATTTCATTTTTATTTGGAATATCCCATAGAGACAAACCTTAGATTCTGAAAAAATAAAAATTTTGTAAATTTTGTAAATTCAGATATTAGCTTGCATTATTTTTATTATTAACATTATTATTAAAATTATTATTACATCTCATTCTGTCACGTTATTTTGATAATTTAAAATTACTTGAATGATTGGATAGATTGATAGTTTTTTTATTAGACTACCAAACTGACGGTACATATCTATTAAATTAATTTATTTTATATTAAAATTATTATTTTATTATCTTTTTATAATATAATTATTATTATTTAAATAATATATAATATGTAAATTTGAATATTTGAAATAAATCATATTAAATTTAATCAATCCGGATCAATTTTTTAAAAATTATTATTTTATTTTGGGATTGAATGAGTTTTTGTCTAAAAAAATTGAGAAATCATGACCAAAAATTAATTTAAATTTTTCAGGGCGTGAGTTTTTGTTTTGATTGAGCGTTGAGAATTGATAAAAAAAAAAGACAAAGTAGCGAAACCAAGGTCGCAAAAGCGCATTGATTCTACACCATTCAACGTGCCTCGTTTTCTGTTTCATATTTTTCATACACTTTTTATTCTTCTCTCTTTTTCCCCTTATCTCTCCCTCTGCGTCTAACTTCAAGCTACCACCACATTCCATTTCCCGATCATGTACCAAACACACCACTCTCCCTCACTCCTCTTACTCCTACACCCCCTCCTCAATTTCACACTCTTCTTCCGTTACTCCTTTTCCTCTTCTTAAACTAAACCCCCTCCTCTCATGGCTTGCTTAGCTCGCCACAATTATCATTCTCGACTCCCCAAAATGGTGTCTGAGAAACCCTTCCCTCTCTCTCCCTCTTACCGTCTCGACAAAGTTTTTCCTGTTTATGCCATGGGTTTACCCGACCCGCTTCCTCATTCCATTCTAGACGGGTCGGACCCCATTTGGGAAGCTGTCAAACTAGAAGCTAAGCTCGAGGTTCATTCTTTTTTTACTGTTTTAGTACTTATTGTGATTTCAACTATTTAGTAAATTTTGAACTCAACTGAGTTGGTTGTGACTGTGATCATGATGTTGAATTTGTGTTGTAGGCTGAAAAGGAACCGGTGTTGAGTAGTTTTTTGTATGCCAGTGTTCTATCACATGAATGTTTGGAGCAGGTACTGGCTTTTGTGGTTGCGAACCGTCTTCAAAGTCCTACGCTTTTGGCTACACAGCTCATGGACATAATGTCCAATGTCATCATGCATGACAAAGGGATTCAGCGATCCATTCGCCTTGATATTCAGGTAATTTCATTTTTTTATTCTAAGTTGCTTATTTATTTAGTGTTAAAGGTTAACAATGTTAGACTTTGAGTATTTTGTTTGTATGTAGATGAAGTGGTCGAACTCACGATAATGTGTTCGACCTAACAGTATTCGTATTTTTTTCATTTGAACTAGGGTCTTACTGACTGAAATTTTGAGTTTAATCGGGCGTGATCTAGTATTACATATACTATCCAATCGTATCTTATGGTGCCGTAATAAAAAAGCATGATTGAATTGGATGCACATGTAATTGTTTGTTGCACTAATTAAATCCGAATGTGTTTAGTTAAGGGTTAGCCTTGTAATATTTAAAAGATCAAGGTCGTCGAAAATAATACTCACTCTGGTCCTATTTATTAAAGAAATTTTTCTTTTTAGATTCATTGAATAATCAATGTATCTGGTCTACTATATTGATTTGATACATTGATTATTTAATGAAAAAGTAAATTTTCTCTTACAAATAGGATCAGAGATAGTACTTAATTGCAGTTTGCCCCGACTACAACGCGATTTTGGTCTCCGCTTTTTTGGTCGCGAGTGGTTTTGTGATTTTATGTTTATGCTTTGTGTTTTGGCGTGTTCACGACAATAATTGACGTGGCTTTAAGATACATTTGAAGTAAAAAGATATACAGGTTTACACCGTTAAAATTAAAAGGAAACCAAAATCGCACAATTTGGTTTATAATTTAATTTTGTATTGGGAGTGTTTGAGGGTGGGATTGATGTGTCTTGAATGAATGATAATATGATTTGATTTTTGTTTGTGTTTGGAAACAGGCATTCAAAGAAAGGGACCCTGCATGTTTGTCATATTGCACTGCAATTTTGTATATGAAGGTAATAATAATAAATCTTTGCTTTTATTGTCTACTTACTTTCTGTTTCTGACTCTGACTTATTGCTTTTCACTTCTAATTATGCACTTTGTTTTTTATTTTGGCTCATAATGCACTTTGTTCTAGTTTCCATTATAAGGGATAAAGAACTTTTTTATAAATAATTCTGCAATACCCTTTTTGTAAAAGTTAATTGGAATTTTTTTAACTCTAAGAAAAAAGTTGTTCTCAAATCATTTTATGTTAACAAAATGCTAGCACCACATGTTTACAGGGACCTACCACATATAGTAGTTCAATTTTCTACTCCATTTTGGTCCAACACCCACTAACTTGTTGTGTATTCAATTAACTGTATTTGCTTGGGTATCAATCATTGTGTTCATGTTGTAACATATAGAGTTTTATTGTTTTTGTGTTTAAGACTCCAGCATGTCCCTTTATATGCGTATAATAGCCTCATAGGACTGACATTCTACTGTGATATGGCAACAGGGTTTCCATGCGCTGCAAGTTCATCGAGTAGCACATGTATTATGGCACCAGGGACGCACAATCTTCGCCCAGGCTTTGCAAAGCCGTGTTAGCGAGGTAGCTTACTATTTGGTTAAACTTGATAAATCCAATAAACATGAATATTTCATATTTATGTTTTTGTCATTGATAATCCATCCCCTTGTCTTTTCCCTCGCAGGTTTTTGCAATTGACATTCATCCTGGTATGTTATTTTCATCTTTGTTTGAAGGGTGTTAGTTTCTCCGTTTAAGATATTGAAAGCTCTTTGTTCATTGGTTATTGCTTAACTATTGTTGAACTTTACATTTTATGGTTTTTTTTATATAGCTGCAAAAATCGGGGAGGGAATTTTATTAGATCATGGGACAGGCGTGGTTATTGGTGAAACTGCTGTTATTGGAAACAGAGTTTCACTGATGCAGGTGAGTGTTTCTTCATTAATATCTTTTATCGTCTTTAGTATCCATTTATTTGACGCCTTTCATAATCTCAAGTAAATTAGTACTTTCACAATTTCATAAAATCATGTGTTTAATAAAATGACTCTTGCATAAGAGGAAAATAGTTACTACTCAACAGCTTTTTGTTTTTCTACACGAGGAAAATAATAACTAGTATACATCTTTTTGAAGTTCTCTTAACAAGCCTCTATTGAAGTGATACTAATCCTGAAAACAGCTTTGAAAACTATTCTAATTTCACTTTTACGAAATTGCTTTATCAGATACTTATATACCGCAAAGAGATTTATGGCCAAAACTATTTTTTTACGAAGTTTTAAACTCGTGCGTTCACTATGCTCTTTAGATGATATATGTATGATTTGGCAGGGTGTAACATTGGGAGGCACGGGGAAAAATACAAGTGATCGTCATCCCAAAATAGGCGAAGGGGCACTAATTGGAGCTGGTTCAACTATACTCGGAAATATAAAAGTTGGTGAAGGCGTGATGATCGCTGCTGGCTCCCTCGTGTTAAAAGATGCCCCTCCCCGCAGGTATTAATGAATATCTAACTATCTACTGAAAAGTTCGTAGTCCTTGCAATTCGATTTCTTTCATATTACAACTCTTTTATTGTTCTGTTTGCTTTGTCTTAAAGCATTGTGGCAGGAATACCGGCAAAAGTTATTGGTGGTCTAAGGGAGCATGACCCGGCTTTAACCATGAAACATGGTAAGCCAACCTTTGAACATTCCATATTATTGAGGACTAGGGTGATTCATAGTTGTTGACGGAAATTACGTTTATCGCATGATATTCTTATGGAATGTGCAGGCTAACTTTAATCTAGCACTGCAGTTCCTTTAATGCAGCACCATTAACTATATATAGCTTATAAGATTCACTTCAATCCACCATTAGAGTAATTAGTTTTTTTTTTCCTTTTCAATACCTGTTACCTATGATATCACATAATTTTTTATTCTTTTGATTGTGCAGATGCTACAAAACCATTTTTCATTGATGTAGCTGTTAACATTGTAGATGAAAAATCCAGTGGTTAGTTTTCTTCAATCTTATCTTCCAGTTTAAATTCGATAAAACAACCATGCTTTTTTCTCCTATATGATGTATAAAATATTTTAATATGTTTCAGGAGGAAAGAATCAAGACAAAAAAGAATCTAACACTTGAGCGGTTCGGATGCGTGGATCTCATTTTGGATTGATTGTCTTCAAAGAAATGATGGTGTTGTAGTACTTTATGTTAGAATCATGATCAGTTCAAAATGATGTAGTGGATCTCAAATTTCAATAATACATTTTGCTTGTAACTTTTGCTGCTGAGTGCGGTGGTTCTTGCACCAGTAAGCTAATAACTTAAAAGCAGATGCTACTTGTCTCTGGCTTCTGTCTTTTTTATTTCATCTGAGTTGAAGGATATCAAATTTATTATTCATATCTTTAAACAATTTTTTTTTAATAAAAGGTGGTCTAAAGACCACTATGCTAAAATACTGCAAATAAAAAAAAACACCAACAAAGACGGGTCACTAAATTTTGGTGAATGCTTAACTGAAATTCGTTCCGAGTTTTAACTTCCAAACTACATTTTCTATACATTAGAGTCAAATTTGTTTAGAGAGCAAAATAATAAAAAATCATATATCTCTAATATTTGAAGTTTTGAGAGAATCTTGTGATGTCCAATTCACATGTCATGTGCACAACCCTTTTATGACCCAATAATAATATAATTTTTTTTTTTTAGAGTTTCTTACCCACCCCTTGGGATTTTTACGCGCCATGTGCGCTTCCAAAAATACCTTCTGCTTTCGGAGATGTATTTTCGGATGCACTTATTTTTTATTTAAAGTTGGTTTTTTCCGGAGCTACATTTACGAAAGGTTTCCATTTATATAGCTCCGGAACAAATTAGAATACATGCGCGTCAAAGTCTCTTCTCCTCCCTTATTCTTCATTTTTCATCTTCTCATTATCAAACTCTCCAAACTCTCTCAACTCAAAAAATCATTTTCCACTAAACTTCATTATTTTCAATCAAGTTCGACAAAAAGTGTTCATTTCAACGATCAAGAAACACCAACACATTCAAAGCTCGATATAATCAGTAAGTTTTCGAGTTTTCGAGGTATTTTCGAGTATTTTCCGTAAACGAGTTAGATGATAGTTTTAGGGGTAGAAATCCTTAGATAATTTTAGAAACATAGTTTAGAGACAATGTAGGTATTATTTGTTGGCTGAAACGGACGACCAGAGTTTCAAAAATCACATTTGCCTGGGTAGGGGACGTCATTGCCGTAACCTTTGAGTTGCAGGTTGTTTCGGATCTACATCTACAGAACAATTTAACGTTAGGGCACTTCCATAGATGCAGCTCAGGAACAGCCCAAACGTTGTAAATTATGGGTTCTTCCATAGATACATCTACGGAACTTGTTTCGGGTGTGTATATCCGGAAGTAGAAAATGTTAATTTTTTTCTTTTTTGTTTTTTGATTTATTTGTATCTAATTGTTTTTTCTTGGTTATTCCGTTGCAGACATTATGGCAGACAGAGACGATAGATTGCGTCTTGGACGGGTTTTGCAGCATGCATCTGTGAGACGCTAGCGGAGTCAGGCCACCGTTACCGAGGCCGATACAGTTGAGGCACAACCTACTGGACAACCTTCTTTATCACATGTCCAGGACACTCCCTCGACCTTGTATCCTACCCCATCACCGACTTCTTCATCCTGGAGGCGTCAGGATTCAGCTGAGGGCTCATCATAGGCTCTGTCATCCCGCAGGCCTCGTCGGGATACTCTTATTCCTCATCCTGTCGATGATGTTGCTCCGGTGCCACCTCCAAAGGTTGATGACCCACCAGCGGAAGATGTTGGTCACGAAGACGATGATGAGCCTGAGGGTTTCCCAGGGGGTCCCTGAGATATGTCCTTGTTGACAGGGTACGCTGACCATACTGTCAGACATGTCTCGGATTGAGAGGTAAGATTACTCAAATTGTTTCTTTTTTTTTATTGGAAATTTATAATTTGTACCATTGTTGATTACTAACATTGTTTCTTATTTATGGAAATTGTTCAGACTCGTGAGCCGCAGAAATTCTACAACCATGGGCAGAAGATATTATCTTTAAAGCATCCACAGGAGGCTTGGTTCCAGGATGTCCTTGCTGCCTCTGGTTTGAAGGACCTTTGTGATATCGGTTACAGCCTGATCCACAACGAGATGCTGATGGGAGTTGCAGAGAGATGGCACCCTAAGACGCCTTTCTTCCATCTATCGCACGACGAGCTGACTATTACACTGGACGAAATCTTCTGTCTGTTGCATATACCGATCAGGGGCACCTTCCCCCGTCACGGTAGGATGACGAAGGAAGAGGCGAGAGAGATGTTGATCGAGGAGCTTGAGGCTAATCCAGTGGATGCGCTTGAGGAGGTGGATAAAACCATAGAGGCTCATGTGCGGTTCTCTTTTCTGACACGTAGATTTCTTGAGGCGCTTGCTGCTGCACGCCAACCAGATGGTGATCCAACTGAGGTTGAGATACCCAGACAGCGTGTGCTGAGGTGTTATTTTCTATTTTTAGTCGGCACATAACTGTTTATGGACACTTCCTCCACATATACAGATGTCACTTACCTGAGGTACTTTTTGGATTTCACACGGATCTATGAGTACAACTGGGGGCGGCTACCCTGGCTTACACGTACTCGAGGCTTGGAGAGGGATGCATGTGGAAGACCAGGACTGTGGCAGACATCGTGTCACTACTTGTGGTAACAATCTTATATCCTGATAACTTTTTTTCATTTCTTTTCATTATATATTCGTGATAATGCTTGATCCTGATGTTTTTTAATTTCATTTCATACTTGGATATTCCAGCACTTTCCCATGATCGTCGGGTGGGGGAGTGTGCCTGATTACACATAGCAGATATCGCGTGCCCCTGCCTTTATCCCGCTCAGGGGGAACCAGGTGGTCGACCCTTACAAAGTCTATCTCGATCGCCTAGTTGCTGAGGACACCTCTACGACGTCTATGCCGATCACCGTGAGACGCGTACGTTTGACGACATATCATTATTCTCAGGATGGTTGGCATGCAGTTCGACCATCATTGTTCCATATTTGTCCGAGCGCGTCATGCAGCAGTTTGGGTACACACAAACGATACCCAAACACACAACTGTCTCTACTCCTCTCGGCTTGACCCATAGGCAGATAAACGAGTTCTTTGCTGACTACCAGACGCGCATGGTACTAGATGAGGCTCGGGCGACCAGAGAATTGAGAGACTGAAGCTGCATTGATGGCTACATCATTTGGTTCTTCACTGTCTCACACCCATACATGGTGCCCACTACAGAAGGATCACCGTCCATACCAGCTCATCAGGAGATCTTAGAGGAGCAGCAGTCTCAATTGGACCACACTCAAGATGTTCTGCCTCGCTGTCGTCAAATAGTGGAGATGGGGCGGGCAGGCATTGTCGCTGGTTTCTTCCCTGAGGGGTCTGACCATAAGCGTGTATTGGATGAGATCATTGAGGTGGCACAGAAGGAACTTATGTATCGCAGGCATCGCGCCAGGACGGGTGGGATCGATGGCCGAGGACGCAGGCTAGACGGTCGAGGAGGTGGCAGAGACATACGAGGCGGCAGAGGCATAGGCAGAGGAGGGGATGCAGATGTTGTCAGGCACACACAGTAGTGATTGTGATGTGTTTTTTGATGTATATACTTTGATGAAATTTATGTACTATTTTTTTATGATTTGACATATTACTTCTCATATATATATATATATATATATATATATATATATATATATATATATATATATATATATATATATATATATATATATATATATATATATTTACGGATGTATGTTATTTTATATTCATCTGCAACAGTTAATTTTCATCTGCGACCAACGAAACTTGATTTTTTTTAAAAAAACTTGTTCTGATAAGATTTCGGAGATGCATCTACGGAACTTTTCTGTATATATTCTCCGAAAGCATCCAGCGTAAAGAAAAAAAATGGTGCGTCTGAATGTGTATCTCCGGAAGCAGGGGGCATAAAAGGAATTTCGCGAGGTGCCTAAGAGTATCTAGGGGTGGGATAAGAAATACTCATTTTTTTAATGTACCCTAAATACTTCTTAGCCACCACACAAAATTATTTAAATGTTTTTAATTTTCGGAGATTCATCTTCAGATGTATCTATTTATGAATAAATGTTTAAATATTTTAGAGATGTATCTCCGGAACAATTTAAAACATTCAATTCATTCCACTCATAAGTCATTTACATTTGAATTGTACCGAAGATACATTTTCATGAATATTCTGAGGTACATTTACGAAATGTATCATAACAGGTATTTCATGCAATAAGTAGTTTATCTGTGTTCAAATGAAGTATAACACATAATAAAAAAAAATAGACATACATAATTCCAAATGGACAACAATGTCATACAAAAATAAAATACCAAAAAATGTCGAAAATTCCGTACAATCGAGATCAATAAAGTAGTAAGAACATCAAAGTAAAGTACAGACCATAGTACTATAACTATATAATAAGAGACTACTGTATGTGTGTGTGTGTCTGACAACCTCTCTTCTAACTCCTCTTCCTCGTCTACCTCCTCGACCATCAATCCCCCTGTCCTCCAACGATGTCTTCGGTACAACAGTGTCCCTTGTGCCTCTGTCATAATGACATCTAAGACTCGCCTGACATTAGACCAATCAGGAAAGATACCTGACTTAATGTCGGCCTACACAATCTCTATTATGTGATGACACCTAGGCAAAACATCATCAGTATAATCTAGTTGTGCATGCTCCTCCTCTAGTATCTCCTGATGAGCTAGTTTAGGCGGATCTCCTAGAGCAGCATGCACCATGTACGGATGTGACACTCTGAAGAATCATCTGATGTACCCTTCGACGTAGCTCCAGTCACTCTCAGATATGGTAGTACGTGTCTCCTTCGGTACCATATGACTCTCATAATCATCAAACATCTCCTCTATTTGTCTACGTGTCAAGGATGGAGGAGCAGAGACAACTGGGTGAATGGGAATGGTTTGAGTGTAGCTAAATTGCCGCATGACGCGCTCGAACAGATGAGGAGCAGTGAGACGCGATTCGCAGGCCAACCATCCAAAGTATAACACTAGCTCGTCAAATGGCCGCGTCTGACGGTGATCAACTCAACAATTAAACGGTCAATATAGACTCAGAAAGGCTCGACCTCTTGGTTCCCTCTGAGCGGGATTAAAGTAGTAGCATGCGGCAAATCCTCTGTGTTTTCAAGCACACTCGCCCAGCCAGAGATGTGCGGGAAGTGCTGGAGGATCAAAGCTTGAAATAAAAAGTTTGTAACACAAAGGTAATGGTTTTATAAATATGAAATGAAAACTAAAAAAACATTCAAAGACCAATAATTATTACCCTTAGTAACGACATGCTGCTTGTGACCTGCTTTGTTTTCCACATACAACCCTCTCTCCACTTTGAATACAGGTAGACCAAGTAAGCGGCCCCCAATTATACTCATGGATCCACTCGAGATCCACAAAGGATCGTAGGTACATGAAGTCGGTATAAGTGGCACTCTTGTCCACAAAAATCGCAGTGCCAACTAAATAAAGCAAGTATGCTCTCAATGCATGCGATAAGTGGAGCACCACCTGCTCAACATCACCACCAATCTCTTGTGCTCTAAGGATCTCATCCTCATATATCGTCTTCAGGAATTCAAATATAGCATGAGCACCCATGGTCTTATCCACCTCTTCCTTCGCCTCCCCTGGATCAGCCCTAAGATACTATACCATCATCTTGAGTGCCTCGTCTTTGGTAATACTTCCATGATCTAGGAATCTCCCCCTGATCGAAAAATGTAGCAAACACGAGACATTGTGAGTGTGATAGATATCTCACCATACGGGAGATTAACTAATGAGGTCTCTGAGTATCATCTTTCCACGAATGCATTAAGCATCTCGTGGTTGACCGTAGTGTAACCGTCCATGCATAAGTTCTTCAGGTTAGATAAGGACAAAACTGACTAAAACCAATCCTCCTTTTGCCGAGGCAATGCAACAATATTCCTCATGTGGTTAAGAAACTTCTAGGGATCACACTTTTGAAATTTGTCAGAAATAATCAATGTCAGGAATAATCAATGTCAGAAATTATCAATGTCAGAAATTAAAATTAACGTAAAATTAAATAAAGAATCCAACTAATGCTACCTCTTCGTCCCAGATATGTCTAGCAGTACGGTCTGGATACAGAGGTAGTAAGGACAAATCAACTGGACCTCCTCCAGAAGCCTCTGGCTCAGCATCCGTAACAACGTTACCCTATAGAGGTGGCACTGGATCAGCAACATCATCAGCTGGAGGTGGGGCAAGAGGTGAGACTGGATCAACAACATCATCCGAAGAAGGTGACACAGGTGAACCCTGACGCCTGCGGGAGGATGGGAAAGTGATGCGTTAGATGGTGAATATCGTCTCTTGCGGGAAGAAGTAGATGGAGTGGCTTGAGAAGAAGCATGAGCCCCAAAAGTAGACAACTCTTCCTGACCAGAGGGACCTGGAGCCTCCAGAATCTGCTGGTTCTTCTCCCGTCGAACGAATGTGTGATGAGCAACCCTGTCATGCCTCAGTATGTCATGTCTATCAGTCATTATGCCTGTAAGTTAAAGCAAGGCATACCATTAGTGCAGGCAAACAACACACAAGCAAGAAAATTTTAAAAATATTATGTGGGAAATTCCGAAGATGCATCTTCGGAATCACCAGGAAACTAAATGGTTGAAAAATTTCGGAGATGCATCTCTGAAATTTCCTGCAGAAAATTAAACACTGAACAATTTCAGAGATGCATCTTCAAAATTTTCTGCAACTCAGAAGTTGCGTCAATGGCGTAATGTACCACATGCAAGATCAAAAAATTGTTTTAATCACCATTTTCAGCCAATAAATAACTTATAGACTATGTCTAAAGTATCTTAGATGTGATTTTTATTCATTTCTAACCCCAATCCTTAATTTCTACTCATTTACACAAAAACTCCAACATTTATCGAAAACTCAAAAAACTTACTTGAAATTGATGTTTTTGATGATGTTATAGATGAAGATTGATGTTCCCTTGAGTTCCCTTGAGCCTTGTTTGATAAATTTGACTTGGTGTAGAGAAGTGTTTTGAGAGAGGTTGACTTGAGTTTGAGAAAATTGTGAAATGAGGAAGGAGAAGAGTTTGGCGCGACTTATGCTCTAAAATGTTTCGGAGATGCATCTCCGGAATATCTTAACGTTAACTTACATTTAAGTGTGTCTGCATATGCAATTTCGGTAACAAGGGACATTTATGGAAATTCATGTGGTGCAGTAGAAACATATAGGGTGCTTTAAGAAATTCTCTAATAATATTAAATATGCTCCTAGTTTTAAAATGACTTAAAGTTTTGAGTGATGATGGTGTGTTTAATGAAGGGTTATTTTGTTACACTTATATGTTTCTTTCAAGGGTGCTCAAACACCACTATAAAAAGTCCAGAATGCCTCTATCTCCGGACACACTTGTTTTAACTAATTTTCAAGTCAAATTGAAGAGGCACCCTTATTGTGCCAAAAATTAATTCGGAGATGCATCTCCGTATGTATAAAAAAGTGTGTTCAAAGATATATCTACGTAAACACTATTTCATATCCTGCGTCAGACCTTCCGTCTTCCTTCTTCTTCATTTTCTAAAAAAATCTCAAAACATTTGAGCTCTTCAACAGTGAACCTTCTCATCCATTCATCAAAATACTATTTATTGGAGCTCTACAACATTGGAACTTCTCCTCCTTTCCAGCATCTTAAACATTCAAACTACTTTTCATCATTTTGATTAGGTAACTACTTCTCCTCCTTTTATTTTTTGATTTGTAGATAGTTATTTAGGCTACATTATATGTATTAGGTACGGTAGAAAGTGGTGCAAAAGAAATTGATAGGCTAAAAAAACATGCATTGAGGGTTTTTTGGACTGCTATGGAAGAAATAACGTATCTTCCATGGGACACAATCGTGGGTTTGTCCGAAGATGCATCTCCGAATTTGGTCTGCATTGTTTTCGGCGATACATCTCTGAATTGGACTCTGGTAAAATTTTAGTTTATTATGTGGAATTTGTGAATTTCTCTAGGCATGTTGTTTATATCTGTCTCTTTTTCTAACTCGTGTGCCATGGCTGAAGACAACACTGGTCTGATTAGGCTTGGGCGTGTGTGTCTTAAATTGCGTCGGTATGACGTGAGAGGATCGCAGCGAGGACCACAATGCCACTAGTTCTTGATAACTTGTTTAACGGTGCACCTACTTCGCAACCCCAAGGTTCCCATCCGTCTGGTTTTCATAGCCGACTCTCTAAGGCCTCACAAGCAGCAGAACCTAAAGTTCTTAAAGCCCCTGTTGACCCTAAAGCCCCTGAAGCCCATGAGGAAGTTGTTGCTGATCTCGATACCCTATTAGAGAGTTTCACAAGAGGCCTATTTGATACCTCCTTACTGCATATTTACGCAATCCATGCTGCTAGGCATGTATGGCGTGAAGAAATATATTTATTTTCTGACTAATTAAATCCATACTTACATATATATATATATATATATATATATATATATATATATATATATATATATATATATATATATATATATATATATTTACAAGAGCGTGATTGTTTGAAATTTCTTAACCACGACAAGAAGATTTTGGAGTTGCCACAACCCACTGGTGCTTGGTTCGTTGATGTTATCTGTTATTTTGGGCTTGTCCATTTATGTTCTTCGGCATACATGACCATAAAACACGGCATACTGACGACTTTTGCTAAGAGGTGGCATTTAGAGGCGTTATCTTTCCACCTAAATATAGATGAGATAACAATCACCTTGGATGACGTCTCATGCCTCGTGCATCTTCCAATTGGATGGAGATTACTAGACCACGAGAGGATCAGGCGAAAAGAAAGGGTTGACATGATGGTGCGCCATTTGGGGGGCTGACCCTACTAAGGTCGTAGATGACGCACATGACACTAGAGGTGCTCATGCAAGATTTAGTTTTTTTTTTCTTTTGAAAAACTTTATAAAGGGGGCCTTGGATGTCGTATGATGATACACAGGTTGAATACCAGCAACATTTCATATTGAGGTGTTACCTCTTATTCCTAATTGGCGCGTCCATGTGTGTGGAAAAAAGTGAAACATATGTCGATGTGGTTTACCTTAAGTACTTCATCGACCTGATTACGATTCACGAGTATAAATGCGGGGGGCACTTGTTTGGTCTACCAATACTCGAAGATGTGCGAGAGTTGTCTTTGAAAGACAAAGCAGATGACAATGAGTTGCTCGCATCTTACGGTAATTTCTTGTTACTAATATTTTTGTAATTCATTTGTTACACGTGTTATTAATATTGTATCCGAACCATTTTTAGGGATGGATCATCTTCCACTTCCATTGCATCACCGGGTGGAAAGTTGCGGTTTCCTACAATGAGGATTAGCCGCATGAAGCCGCTTTTGTTTCGTACAAGGGGAATGGTGCGGTCGAGCCATTTAGAGTCTCTCTTGACTGTATGGTACCCAATGATGTTTTCTTCTTCCAATACGATGGTTAGCGTTAGACATGTCAGTTTGACGTCATTTCCTTATACTCTAGATGACTGACATGTGGGTCATAGATTATGTACTCGCGCGAGTAATCTGCCAATTTGGCTACTTGCAGATTGTTATGAGACCTCCCCATGATTTCGCTGCTCAAATCGTCCTCCGCAGAGATCTACAAGTGATATTGGATTATTTCGAGAGTCGCCTGATGCTAAAGGAGTATCGTAAGGAGCCAACTCTTGTACACTGGATTGTTGGTGAAGGCTACATGACATGGTTTTATAGGATGTCACATTATATCATGACGCAAATACTCCTGGATGACCACCTATGTCAGGTAACCAAGAGATACTTAAGGTTGAAGATGAACATGTAGAAAGTGTGACGACGGTCTGTCGGCATGTTGCGGAGATGGGTAGAGCAGCCATAAAGTCATGACTCTTTAAGGATGGCAGTCCCTAGTTGTCCCTCGTGGAACGCATGGTTATCGAGCTACGACATGCCGTGCATTACAGGAGGAGGAGGAGGCAGGGGATTAGACATATACCGTCGGTAGTTTATGTATGGATGTATGACTTTTTAGTATTTTTGGATAAAGTTTATGTATGGTCTTGACTTTTTGGATTAATGTATGGCTTTTTGCTTTCATTTAAGTTTAATATAACTTTATTTTACGTTAATTTTACTTTGGTTTTACTTTGATATAAGTTGACCTCAAAAAATTATGATGTTGGGACACTGTTGATGTTCTAAAAATGATTCACGGGGTTATTCGGAGATTCATCTCCGGATACACCCAAACAGTATATAGAGATGCATCTTCGGACCATAATTTTTAAACTAGGGTGAAATTCATAAAAATAAAGGTTGTCGTGATTTTGGGTGTGTTCGGAGATGATTCACCGGATGCGTGAAGGGCAAGAATGGATTTTCAAAAGTGTGGTATGCATGAGTAAGGGTGAAAAGAGCAATTTCCTTCTTTCCATGGAAATTCATTTCGTCATGATTGAAATTTGTCTTTCAAATGCACCCTAATCAATTTAACTAGGGATGTTAATTATACCCATCCTCAGTGGGTACCCATAAAAATTTCCCATAACAGGTAGGGTAAAAACCCACAAAATGGGTACGAACACGAGCACAAATAGTTACCTACTAAAATAATCGGGTATGGATGTGAGTATGAGTACCTTAGTACCCAGCCCGCCCCATACCCGCACTATATATATATATATATATATATATATATATATATATATATATATATATATATATATATATATATATATATATATATATATATTATATTTTAATTATTGTGTACACGTGTTAATCTAACAATTTTATTAAATACATCACTATTATATTTCTACGTATTTTAATATAAATGTTTGTTTATTTGTTATGTCAACAATAACATCCTCAAAATTTTTTAAATGCTATTAAAAAATTAAAATGACATGATAAATTATAATTGATCGATCATTTTTTATTAGAATTATGGGTAAACGGATATGGGTATGAGTACTTAAGTACCCATAGGGTACGAGTACGGGTACAAACATTGGTACCCACACGACATGGACTCGGGTATGAGGATTTTTTAAACAGTGGGGTTGGGGATGAGTACTATGGTACCCTGCCCAAACCCTCCCCATTGTCTGCCATCTCTACAATTAACAATAGTTTGTATATTTAGAATGATAGAAATATTCTATAATTATTTTGTAATTAATTGATAGAATTATTATGTAATTAATTTATAATTATTATTTACATATAATTATACTCTTATTAAGGAAATTATGTCAACTTTTATGTATTATATATACTCTTTGACAATAATGAGAAAAGCACAGAAAATTCCATTATCTTACATGGTATCATATTTGTAAAAAGATTCTAACTTACCTATCCTGCAACTCAAGCATCAGTTGTCGTTGTCACTCTTACTTCACCAGTCCCTTTCGCGCCCCTCCGCTTCCTTATATCTTTCAGTGATGTTGGCCCACTGTTGCCGCGCTTATCCCCCATCCCTTAGCACGTGCCTCCATGCAACTTCCTCTCTGCATCGTGCCACCATTGTGTAGCCTCTCCAACGTTGCCCTATATTAGTGTCAGCCTCTCCAACATCGACAGCCCCTCGCGTACACCCCTGCCAAGGCTTTCTCCAATGTCGCCAACCCTCTTTCAACCCTTGTTCCTCTTTGTCCTCTCCTCTTGCAACATGTCTTCCTTATCTAACGAAAAAAGAAATATGGAGAGTCCTCCTTCCAAGGTGGACACCCCGACACCACCTCCTTCATTTCCTACAAGGTTGGAATTTCATCCTGCTCTTCCAAAAGTACTATTAAATGTTTTAAAATTTGTTAAAATGTTATAAAAATATAATTTAATTCAGTTATTAGTTGTCCAGAGATATTAATTAAAAGTGTATGATTTCAAATGTGCATCATTTCATTTATTTATTTTTATAAGATAAATTTTAACCACTAAACTACTTAAAAAAATAATTAAAACTCATTTTAGATACTTTAAAGTAAAATTTATTAAGAGGCAAATCAATGATGTAGCAAAGGTAACCAAATATCTTTTCTACATCTTTATTAACATTCTTAAAAACATTATCAAGAATAAAATGCTACAACCACCTTTTTAGTAAGAAAAAAAATTAAAATTATCGTGGAAATTTATTGTAACACTTGTGAAAATATCATTTTTGTCCTTGTGGAAAAAAAGCATTTACAACTTCAATGCTAGATCCAAGCCTCTTTCCCGTTCGGAATACAAATCCGCCAAAACGGTGACTGAACCATTCCGAAACGGCAGCGTTTTCTCCTCACCTTGACATCCGCGGCGGTGTGAGATCCATTTCACCACCGGCGATCTCACATTTACCGGTGGTTCCCGCGTTTAAGTCTCTTCTACCTCATATTTGTGCAATATAAGGTACACTCAATTGTGGAGAATCTCTATATTATTCAACATTTCTCCTAATTCAGTTACGTTGTTAGATTTGTGTTAACTTCTTATTCAATCATGCATCGCAACGATTTGGAGAGAAGATTCAATCTGCACGAAAACTGAGCTCTGTTTTTGTTTATCTATTTCAGTGAAAGCTCGAAAAATTGGTTCCATTTTATGGATTGTTATGTATGGAACATTTTGGAGTTGAACTTCAAGTAATTTAAAATTGTTAATGTTTGGATTTGTAATTTAATTAGTTAGTGAATTATGATTTGAGAGTTTTAAAATGTTTCAATCTTTTAGATACCGAGAAATTTTATCATGAATGCATGCTCTATTGAAATTTTCCATCTGTATTGCTTATATAATAATAGATTCATGGCTATTGGGTGTTTAATTGCAGCTTATGCTGGTAAAACGTGTGACACAAGAAGTTGATGGCATCTGATGAAGGCGATACTGGTGGAATGATGGAGATTCCCGCAGAAGATTCCTCTATACTGGAGGAGCATTTGTCCGATTCTGATACGAATCATCAAAGCAAGGATAGAAGTAATATTAATCTAGTAATGGAAAATGGCTTATCTGATGGCAATGAATGTTCGGCTGATACTTATGATCAGCTTCTGCAAATGGTCGTTGACCTGAAATTTCAGAATGAATTTTTGAAGTCCCAGTTTGAGGGGTTTAGCAATGTTAACAGTGTAAGTAGTGAGTCTAGTATACAGAAAGGAGCTGGTGGAGTGGAAGATGGGGAATCTGACATTGTGAAAGAGCTCCGGGAAAGGATAGAATCATTGAATAAAGAGTTTCTGGAAGAGAAACAAACGAGAATTGCATCCGAAGAAGCTTTGAAGCACCTCCAAATTGCGTATTCAGATGCAGAAGCAAAAGCCAAAGATCTCTCTGAACAGCTTGTAGAAGGTGTGTTTATGTTTGAGTGCATGTGTTTGATAACGAAAGTCAGATATTAATCATGAATGCACAAATTTAACTCATTAAATATCATTTTACCCTGTATATTGTTACTTGCTTGGTAGCTAGTTTTCCTTCCAAAACTAATTCTTACTATGCATTTAGTGGTGATGAAGCCATATTGACATAAGGGAATTAATACTGTTCAAGAAAATTTTATCTTAGAATGAAAGCATTCTGTTACTTTCTTGTGTAGCTCAAAATAAGTCAGAACATGAAATAAAAGATTGGGAAGAGAAGTACTCTGAACTTGACGCCAAGTTCAACAGGCTTCACAAAAGGGCAAAACAACGCATTCAAGAGGTTCAAAAGGTGAAGTACTGTTATATTCTTTTCTGGCTCGTTAATATGTTTTTAAGTTGATATTGTCCATTTGGTAAAAAAAAAAAGTTGATATTGTCCACTTTTCCTTGATTGAAATTTTGATATGGGACTGAACTATTTGCTTATAATGATGAACCCTGCCCCGCAAAATTATTACATTATCACAAATAAGTAAGGATGTTCTTGTTTAGCGCTTCAACAAAACCTCTTGAAGCAATTTATCGAGGCACTTAACTGGATTATTTTCTGTGTTTATATAGAAGTGAGTTCATCTCTTGGTTTAAGAAAATTCCATTCGCAGGAAAAAGACGATCTTGAGGCACGGCTCGCTGAGGAAAATAAATCTGCCGAGCAAGCATCATCTCAAGAGTTAGAACGCACAAGGAAACAAGCAAATGAGGCATTGAAAGCCATGGATAGTGATAGACAACAGCTAAGAAGTGCAAACAACAAGTAAATACACTAATTTACTTTTCATCACGATGATTGATAAATAAACACATTCATTACTTGAAAATTTGTGCATCTTCAGGCGTGTCAGGAGAAGCTATATTCTGTTTTATTTTATATTATAGGATCTATTTGTATTAATAAGCTATGCTTATGATAGGAGTTTACCCAAGCAATACGGTTATTTGCACTACAAAAATCAGATCACAACTAAAACTATCACATTCCATTTTATTCCATGTCTTCTTTATTTGTGTGTAACATGCTGCACTTCTTTTTTCACGGAGCATACGGTCAATTTTGTCCTCCAAAGATTAAGGTGTCACCACATTAGTGGTCTAAATTTTTTTTGCATCAGATCAATCTCCCCAAAAATTAATGCGTCACACACAGCAATAATCCTTTAAAGACTTTTTCAACAAATTGGTACCTTAGAAACATAGTTGTAAACGGACTCATACTTAGAAAAACTGAGACAAAAGGACAGATTCAGGAACAACTTTGTATCTTTTAAGGATAGATTTGTTGAAATAATTCTTTGAAATACCAATATGGTGACACTTCAATCTTTGAAGGGCTAATTTAATAAGTAATAACAAAAATATTTAGTAAAAAAATATTATGATAACCTAATTTTCAGAGGAACAAATTAAGGCTTTATTCTTTTTTAAATTATGAAATGTGGAGTAACACAACGCGGGAGAATTTTTGTATTAGGGGTTGGGTCTCTCTGCATGTGGAGAAAGCTAGTGATTTTGCTCCAAGATAGCACGTTAACCCCTGATTTCAACTGACTGGGCTATGTAGGAATCATTAGAAAGCAACCTTGTCTTAAATTGATCCTGAATTTTTTCCTTGAAGGTTTCTTGAAATCTGCCTCTAGGCTAACAAAATGTTTTTGAAGATTTTTATAGAAAAGGGAGAATTCAAAGCACTCATCCCTATTTGTAATAATAATTATTAGTTAAAAAATGTGTTGCCCAGGCTTCGAGATACCATTGAGGAATTACGGCGTTCATTGCAACCTAAAGAGAACGCTCTTGAGGCGTTGCAATTGTCACTTGCTGAAAAAGAACAGGTATGTACAAATTATCTATTTATTTTAATTGGAGAAGTGTTTATATGATTTGGATCTCCTGTATGTATATTATGTGTAGTGCTTCAGTCTTACTGGTAACGTATTATAACTTATGTCTTTGTATCTTGTGGAAGTTTGTATCTTTAACTTGATGCAGTACACTATTTATAAACTAAATAATTGATGCTTTACATTTTATTAAATAATATTTGGCAAACATACTGTTTTACTCAACTTATTTTGCTGCCTCTGCCCAACCATAACTTTGTATTTAGGTTGTAGTCAGTAGAGACTGTAGCAGCCACTAATTTTATAACATTAATAGAACATTAATAGTTGGGTATCATAAAATTTGACAACTCAGATGCTAGAAGACACAAGAGGATTGCTTCAAGCTTCCGATGAAAAAAGGCAAGCTGCACTAACTGAGCTCTCTGTCAAACATCAAAAGGTATGTGTGTATTTTTTGTTTCTCTTTTAGGATGACTGTGTAATCTTTCATCAAATTCATTATTTTTTCTGAAAAGGAGGTGATATTCTTAATCTCTACGATGAATTTTGTATTCTGTATTTCTGTTGCACCTTGGCTTTAATTCAGTGTTTGTTTCCTGCAGAATATAGAGAGTTTGGAGGCTCAACTCAATGATGCTTTGTCTGATAGAAGTAAGGCAGATGAATCCATTTCTTCACTGCAGGTGAATTTTATGATCATGAGCTTGTCCATACCTTGCAGGGGTGCTGCTAATATATATGGGGCGTGGGGGTGAAAAGCGTTGATAAACCATACCCTAGGAAATATCCACACGTGGCTTTATTTTTCATTTCATGTTTAGCTTCCTTAGTTAATAGCTCTACTTTTACAAAGAGATCTGCAAAAGCTAGACAACTGGACCATTTATAGGTGAGCTCGGGCCTGAAAACTAACAGTCAATTTAAATTTGATAAACTCAGACTATACTTTCAAAACCTGCTAAGCCTGGAATTAATTTTACTTTGAAGAATGAGCTCCACGAGCTGAAGGGTTCTTTATTTCTAGCGGAGCAGTCATTCCCAGATAGCGGCGCAGAGTGGCCGACCCCAAAAGTGCGATAGCGGGATGACTGCTTTATATGATCATTTTTTGGACAAATTACATTTAATAATTATAAACTTATATTTAATGTATAATTAAATAAAAAACTTAATTCATAAAATTTTCATAAATCAAAGCACACATGACTCTTGAAGTGCATAAACAACTATGAATAAAGGTTAAGGTTGAATCTCAACTCAAATTTGATTGAAAAACCCAAAATTACCCTTAAAACATTGTAAATTTAAAGGGTAATTTCAGTTTTTTAGAGGGGAAAAGGATAGTGGGCCAGAAACCGCTCTGGGCCGGGAACCGCTCTGCTCCGATGTCCTGCTATTTGCCCTATAGCGGCCGCTATAATGTTCTGCACCGCTATGACTCTTCCCATAGCGGCCGGCCTTCGCTCCGCTCCGCCATAGCGGGATAGCACCGCTATTGGCAGCTATTGACTACTCTTATTTCTAGACATTCCATTCATGTGCTTTGTCATACTTGCATATTTGACTTACATTTAGCTTCTTTCTGATTATTAAATATAGAATCCCTGGACTCATTTTACTGGCAAAAGTTATATTAATTGTAATAAGATAATATCTTTTTTCCTGGATTGATTAGTGGTGCCAATGTTTTATCCAAAAAATAGATGGTACCACTCACTCCTTATGTATGAATGCATGTGTTCTTGGACATGACTGAAGTTTCCGGCTGATGGATTGATCATGCTTAACCGACTAATGCCTTCAGGTTCTAGTGGCAGAGAAAGAGTCTAGAATTGCAGAGATGGAGGCAGCATCAACTGGGGAAGTAGCACGACTCAGAGCAGCCATGGAAAGCGTGAAGGGGGAGATTTCTCACTTAAAACAGGAGCATGTATGACTCTGGATTTCAGCATGTATAAATTAGTATTTCATTGTGGTTTGGAGCTTTCTTCCTCTTTTCTGTTCTCCTTAAGCGAGAGAGTTTGTTTTGTTGTGATATTGTAGTATGTACACCTGGCATAGTTTTGGGTTTTGACATTTGAGCCACTAAATGAGTTCATAAAGCATAAATCCAATTTTAAAATTAAAATGAATTAAAATTGGCTCTCAGTACAATGACTTGTCCTCCTATTCAATAAGGCTGTCTTAGTGATTAGGGCGGAGAAGTTAAAGAGTGGACTGGTAAGGAGGTTGAACTTTCTATCCCCACCTATAACATAACGCCAACATATAAACATTTTCCATTACAAGAAAAATAAAATATTATCATGCGTAACTCATTGTATGCAATTATTATGCATAATTTTCTGTCTTGATTATAGCACTTTTACCTGGAGATTTCCAGAATTGCAATTGATTGATTTATCAGTGATCATGTGACACCTATATGCAAATTTAGATTATGCATTGACTTCTCCATTACATGTGTTGAGATGGAAGGATGGGTTACTTAAATAATTATTTGATTGAGCTATCCTTAAGGATATACATGTAAAATCAGGAATGAAATCACCCCCAAGGCGTTGACTTGTTTGAAGTTTGTTAGCAGAATTACATGCCTTAGATGATTAAATCACAATTAAATTTTTGTAGGATTTATCTTGCAGAAGTTGTTTTGAACTTTTCCTTTTGTTAAGTGAATGGAAGCATTGTTATAAATCTTCTTTACCTTTATTTGTGAAAGAAAATTATGGTTATATCCAGTTGAGATGCCTTTTGCTGTAGTCATTTTTTGCATAGGTGATGAAGATGTGTATTTAAAGAGAACTTGGAATATTTAGAAATTTTGGAGGTCTTATTGTTACACATTTGTTGCTTGGTAAGTTGGTACTTTTTTTATATGGCACTTATTTGAAACTTTGGTGTGTTCAGGAAAAAGAAAGAGAAAGCTGGGAGGCTGCATCTCATGCACTTAAAGCGAAGCTCCAAATTGCTGAGAGCAACTGTATACGTGCGGAAATTGAAGTAGCCAAAATAAGAAGTACATATTAATCCATTTATAAACTTTCTCATATTCATTTCAAAATAGATTTTTATGTTTTTGGCAATGGCCAGGTCAGCTTGAATCAGAGGTATCTGCACAAGCCAAAATCCTCACTATGAGAGATGCTGAATTGTTAGCTGCCAAAGAAGAGGTATCTTATATGACTTATAATAGAACAATAAAACTTAGATAAAAAATGAACACAGAAAATAATGGAAAAGCTCTGTAACTGTATTAGATAGATGGACAATTACAATGAGATATTCATGATCTCACTCCTATCCCAAAATAACAGAAAACCAGTATATTATCTCTTACTCATTCTTCTACTATATACTAGCAGAATCATGCCTTTCCCCGTCATGAAAAGGCATTATTGCATAAGACATTATTGCATGGTATGTTCCAGGGAGGCAGGGAGCCAGTCCTACGTCATGAAAAAGTGCTTTTGTTATTGTAGCTGTTGACTTTGTCGGTAATATGCTGTATACGGTATTCTTCTGTAATAGTAACTGGATATATATACTCTGAACTCTGCAGTTTTTGTTGTGATTTGACAGACCTAGAAGACAAACCAATAGGTTATTGGTTACAATATAGTCATTACTTCACTGAACTTGGTATTTTTATCACTTCATATGCATTTCATAACAATACAGCCCTTCATTGACAACTGTTCATGGAAATATGGCATGTACTCAAACCATGCTCTTGAATGGCTGTTGATTTGACCCTTAGCCACATAGCGTGTGAAGATTTGATTTACATGGCATGACTGATATATGATGTGTTCTGCACCTCTGCAGATCAGCAGTCTTGAGAGGGATTTTTCTTCATACAAGGTTCGCGCACATGCACTTCTTCAAAAGAAGGACGCAGACCTGGTTGCAGCTAAAGACTCTGAACAACTCAAAGCTCTCGAGGAGGCTCTTAAAGTACATGTTTATCATAGTCTTATGAAGAGGACATTGTTCGACTAAAATGTATACATTTGCCAATCACATTCTCTATTGTCTACAGGAGGCTGAAAATGAAGTATTATCAATAACAGAAGAAAGGGATAGAGTTCTTCAAGATCTTCAATCAGCCATGGCCAATAATGAGAAAGAACTTGCAGAAAGGTATCATTATTATTGATAAATCATTGAATCTTAACAGGCTTGTATTATTATTATTATTATTATTATTATTATTATTATTATTATTATTATTATTATTATTAATATTATTATTATTATTATTATTATTATTATTATTATTATTATTATTATTATTATTATTATTATTATTATTATATGTCGCCTTTAAGACTATACAGATGACAATCATACAACTGGAAACAAAAGCCAGATCACAAGTAACCGATGTTGTGAAAACCTTGCTTTTTCCCATTGATTTGTGCTATGGTTTGGGGATTAATAGTAGTTACCTTTTTGCTGTTCAGTGTGGAGCACTCACATCCTCTCATTTTATTAATTTCAGAGACACTGCCCTTGAAAGTGTCAAGCAACAAATAAGGAGTTTAGAAATAAAGCTTGACTCAGTTAGTGCTCAGCACCTAAAAGAGAAAGAGGAATGGGGATTAAGCCTTCAAAATGTAGAAGAAACATGGAGAAGTAATACACACTGATAGTTGGTTATAAGTTGTTTGTGCCTTATATTTTTTTGATTTTCTTATGCATATGAATTTGGCATTAAAAACTACCTTAAATTGAACTTTGCAGTCAGATGCGAGGCAATGAAGACCGAAAATGAAGCAGCTGCTGCAGAAGGTATGCAAAAGGAATTGGAAGATCTCAAACAGAGATGTAAAAAATTGAAGGTAATTTGTAAATTGTTAAACCTGTGCTCGGACTTGATTCCCGCCTCTGTTAATGTTTTTGCCCATCTTTTTTATTTGGGCGCTAACTGAATCTGTAACCTGTAGGAAGAACATGCTTCATTTCATGATCTTGCTGATAGAATGATTGAGGACAAAGACAATGAAATATCCAGACTTCTAGATGAAAATAAGAATCTCCGCGAGTCACTTCAATCAAGACCACGCGTATGTTTTTTTATTTATTTATGCATTTTCTCAACATCATAAAAATCAAGGCATTTGGCATATACTGAAACATTTCCATGGTCTTGCATTTTTATTCTTCTGATGCCGCAATGCTCTGAAATGATATCAGGCCAGTCAGAATGATCATCACAACACAGGTATTAATTCAATTATAGTATGACAGTATATTTTCGATCTGCAGAGTTTCCTTTAAGTTTTTCCTCAGGGTGATGAATAGCTGTTCATATTGTTGTTAGTGTAATCGTAAAGTCTATCATTTAGTGGTGATGTTTGACACTCTTTCTTCAACTGTTATGTACAGCCTTGCATCAATTGGATTCGAGTAATTTAAGTCCCTCAGATGCTGAACATCAAATTCTGGTAAAGCATTCTGCAATTGCAGTTTTCTATTCAATTCCATTTATCTCTAATACATTTTTGAGATAATTTTTTAAGTACCCAGTTAGAAAGTTGTGTATAGCAATTCGGTGAACTATGAGGAAGAAGATGCAAATCTCTTAGTTGCCTCAGTTACAGGACTCTGTTTCCTCCAATTTTTTTAATTGTTTTGGCCTTTAAGGGTGGGGGTGACGAAACTGGAAGACATTTGTTTTGATGTTTGTCACAATTTCAGATTTTGGCTAGACAACAGGCCCAAAGAGAGGAAGAGCTAGCACAGTCGCAGCGCCATATTTTAGCTCTTCAAGTATGTCTAGATTTTTTTTAAAGAATTTTAGTCTCTACTCTCTAGTTGTCCCCCATCCTTTTTCTTCTGTAATACTATATAATACAACACTGCTAATTCAGGAAGAAATTGAGGAGCTTGAACATGAAAATCGTCTCCACAGCCAACAGGTATATGTCTTGCCGGAATTTACCAAGATTTATTTGTATTTCCATTTAAAGAAATGAAAGGAGCAGCTGTACAAGGTCAATGCTTGTTTCTTTGATTGGAATACTGATTTCCATTTGAAGATATTCTACTAATACTCCTTGCTTGTACTGCAATTTTCTGACAGGAAAAATGTTATCATGCTACATAATTTTTAAATTTATGATTACTTGAAAAATGAATAAATTAGCGTTCTTTGGATTTGTGATTCATTTAATTTAGTTACATGTGCAAGCATACAGCAACCCACACATGAATTTCCAAATATTATGACTGCAGGAGGCAATGTTGAAGTCTGAGCTTCGCAGCATGGAAAGAGCGAAGAAAAGGGAAGGTGTAGATATGACATATTTAAAAAATATTATCTTAAAGCTTCTGGAGACAGGTATTAATTTATCTTAATAAATAAGTAAAAATGTCCCCTGTTTTTTTCTCCTTTGCATTTTCTAATAATAATTTTTCTGTGGTCAGGTGAAGTGGAAGTATTGCTACCAGTGATTGGAATGCTGCTTCAGTTTAGTCCAGAAGAGGTAATGTTGTCATCATCTACCTTTGCATCTAAACTCTTACTTTGTAGAGAGATAGGAATGAAAATTTATGTGGGAAGTCATAAATTTTGCAAATGATAAAGGTGCTCCTTTTGCAATGCCATTGCATCTCAAAAATTATATTAAAGGGCTTCTATTAAGAATTACACACATGTAATTTTAAGTTGAAAAAAATCATTTGGCTAATACTAAATATCCTCCAGTGCAGGCTCATCAGTGGGCACTACACTTGTTACAATATATGAATATCTCAATATTTTACAACACTGAAAGAATCTTAATATTTAGTATAAATACGTGCTTCTGTATAATAGAAGTTTCAAATATATTCTCAAGTATTCAATTGGATAGTTAGTAATTGCTCAAAACAGTATGATTCAAGTTTCAAAAGTTTTTCCTTATGTACGTATCTTTTGTCTCCCTTATCCTGATATCATCTAAATGTTACCCCTTAGAAGAGTCGTTATTTCTTAACTTTTCCTTAATTTTTTTACATATTATCTAAAATGTTACTCCGTAGAATGTAACATTCAAAAGTTCAGTTATGTTGATGAGTGAAAAGGAAACAATTTTCTGCCATTTGATTGCGAATGCAGATGCAGAAATGTCAACAGACATATCAAAACTCAACAGATGTTCCTCCAAGTCCTGCAAGTGAAACATCAGGATCTGGGCTCTCTCTTTTCTCAAGATTCTCATTTTCCTAATGGCATAAATGGGAGTGATGGAGAATTCTTTTGTTGACACTTGAATTATCTGCTTCTGCCATCCAGCTTCAGAGGAGTATGTTTGCTTACTCACTGTTTTGCTGAGAAAGCAGGTTTGTATCTGTAAATTAGAAAATATATCTTGGTTACAAAAGCATGGTTCAATACAAGAATTTGGTAGCTGACAGCCTGTAAAGAAACATTGAGGATTATATACATCAAATATCACAACGGGGAGGGAGAACGCACATGATGTTCTGCTTGTATGTCTTTTTTTTGGGTACAATGCTTGTTATCTGGTCTAGGGAGCTACAGCATAATTCATTTTTAATGATTAATTGTGTTGAGTCAAAGCTTATTAGCTAGAAAATTGTATCATATTTCTTGATATATGAATTTTCAATATGACAATGCCAATAGCATGAGAATTTTCATTAATTCATTTCTTGATATATGAAAGTTGTATCATATTTGATGTCATAACTACAAGGCATTTTTAGTATCATTGAATTTCCTGAAGAAATGCTTGTTCATCGGTACGTTAGACATTTTGTTTATTGCATTTTGAGCTGGAATTGTATCATTATTATAGGTCAGCTGGGACTTTTCAACATCGACTTCAACTGCTTATCTAAGCTCGTGCAAGAGGTTGATGCAGCAGGCTCTTGAACTGTTGCTTGGCAACTTAATGTTGCTTGATATTATAAGGGCATGGTTTCCATGTAGAAAGGATTAGATATATGTCAATTTTCTGATATGGTGGAAACCAGAGTTGAAAGGGAACATGTGCACAATTAGCTACTCGGTTTTAATAAAATATGGAGTTCAATAGAGTATATAAGCAACGCCACGAGTAAAAATGGTGTGCATGCTGTTAATAACAAATTTCAAGTGACATTTGATTTGCCGTAAATAGCCAATTTAACTTTTCTGCACTTTGTGTGCATTGAAGCTAAACATCATTCCTTTGTCGCTGCATTGTTTTTATATATTAACTAGTAACATACCCGAGCACGGGTCTCGTCCGGATTCACATTATATGTTTTTCATTCTCACTTGTTAGCTATGAAATTTATTTTGCAGTTCATAAATATTCACACAGTTTCAAATATTTACTAATATTATGCAAGAATGTTTAAGCATTGATCTATATATATAATAAATTGTACAACCGTTTTTCAACCTCAATTATATAAAACGGTAGCAAAAGGAATATTTAAAAGATAGCTGTTGTATCTTAAATTTTGACCATCTTCCATATGTTTTCTAATGCCACTTTATTTTGGATAAATAAAATGGCACAATTGGTAAAATAGCATGTGTAAGGCTTACAAGCACAAGGTCTCGGGTTCGAATCCCACCTTACCCATTTTTTAATGTTTTATTTATTTTTTCTTTACTACTAGCTTTTTCTATTTTTATTTTTAATAAAAAAATCATTTTTTATTATTTAATTTTTAATTTTCGTATTTATATTTAATGCATTTTTAAAAATATGATTTTTTCATTAAAATCATTATTTTATGAAAAAAATCTTAAAAAATCACAAAAATAAAATAAAATAAAATCTTTTTTTATCATCATTATTAGGTTATTATTTTTATTTAAAATATATTCTTTATTTAAAATTTACCAAGACATGAATTCATTGAATAAAATCAGGTCAGATTAAATTATTCCTAACTTAGATAATTACATTCAATTTCTGACCTAATTTTTTATCTATAAATAGAGGTTGATTTCCACATTATTTCTCACCCACAATTTACACAAAATACTATTCCAAAGTTGTTGCTCCTCACATTGAAGAACAACAACAAATAAACCCTAGCCTCCATCTTCAAGCTGATCAGGAGATATCGAAAAAGGAAGAAACGCAAAGAACGCAAAGGAGAAAGCAAGGAAAAGAAAGAGAAAGCAACTTAAGTGGGTCACGGCACTTCAGGTTGGTGAATCCAAATCTCGAATATGCAACTTAATGTTTGTACATATAATTTGCGCACGTCTATTTATGTTTGTTTGATCTAATTTTGCTTTAGGGATAATTCTTATGTGTTATTGCAAAATTTTGTACAGATAACTAAACTTTTGTATGCTTTTGATTTCGGTTTTTCATAAATTGGGTGTTCGGGTGTTTACACATAAATAATTTTCAAATTAAATTAATTTCAATTGGAAGGTTATTAAGTAAATATTTTTTAATTAAGTATTCTTAAATAAAAGTATACCAAAATTTTATAATGCAAAATTATTAACAAACTATAATTTAATTTCAAATCAATTAAGTATATACATTTAGAAAAAAATCTTCACGGTCATACTTCACGTCTGACCTTAACACAATCACCCAGCCATATGCAGCCCATCACTATAATTTATATTGTTCTTGAAATTTTCAGAATTTCTTGCACATTACCCGTACAAAGTAGCAGGAGCTGTAAATCCAGGAAGCCAAATATACACCTTCATAGTCACTAACACAACCATAGATTCAAATTTTTTTTTAACAATAACAAATCATAAATAAAACAAAATCAATACAAGTCTTAATAAAAATAATCCTAATAATAACCAAATCAAATCCTATTAACTTGTTTCAAAAATTGAAAATCATATTTATTAGAAATCATAAATATCATAATATCCTTTTCAAAAGTCAAAACCATCCCTGTATAAGTTCAAACTATTCCTCAATAAAATTTAACTCGAATCCAGAAATAATGTAGAACCCGGAAGCGAATCAAAACAAAGTTGAAATCAAGCTGTCAAAACCGAATCGAAACTCTTCAGAGCACCCTTGTTGCTACGCCGCCGACCACCACTTCGAGTCCGGCCGCGAAAACGATCGCCGCATCCTTCGACGCGATTCCCATTCGCGAACCGCTCTCCCTGAACAAAAACCACTGCAACCGCACGACCCCCATCGTCGTCGTGGATCTGTGATTTTTTCTGTCATTTCTTTTCCTCTGGATTTTGGGAAATCGGGTATGGGTTGTTGTATCAGGGAACGAAGAGGAAAAGTTTCGCTTTGGGTTTTTTTCTTTTGAATAGAGAGATGGAGGAGGAATTTAGAAAAGGGAATAAAATGTTGAGAGGAGAAAGAGAAAGACGGAGAGAAGGAGGTCGAGAGGTAGGGGAAAATGAGGGAAATCAGTTACTGAAGGATTATTGTTTCCATTTTCTTTGTTGTTGTTGCATTCTCCCTTGCCACATGTCGCTACCGGAATGGATAACTATTGTGGTTGAAGTTTTGACCAAAAACACCCTAGGTGTCCGCCCCCTCTTTCCTTGTGAAAAAAATATAGTTTTATGTTTTATTTTTCTTACTATTATTTATTGGTGGATTAGGATTTTTAGAGTTGGGTCTTGGGCCATCATTCTCCATTACTATATACAACCCTGAACCCAGTCCAATTGCCAATTTAATATTATTGACACCTTCAATTTTCTTTTCTAATTAATGTGAACTTATAACTTATAATATACTAATTATATTGATTAGTTTAATTAGGGTTTACAATGATAGCCAATTAGGGATATAATTAACTTAGAGTTTAATATAATAATAGGAGTAATATAAAAATAAATATAAACAATTATGGATAATCATGATTAATAGGGAATGGAAAATACAAAAGATAAAATAATAATTAGAGTTTAATATTTTAATTTTTAATTCTTGCTAATACATTATACTAATTATTTAGGTAATTAAATAGTAAAATATTTTACTATCAAGGGTTTAACATTTTTTTATCGATTAATTAGGATAACTTAAAGGATAATTGAGGAATATAATTTGGGATAAATAGAATATAGGGTTTACAATTCTATAGGATATTAGGGATAATTAAGGGATATTTAAAAGGGGTAGGGGATAAAACTCTTTGTCCGAGAGTATAAATAATGGATAGGAATTGGGATAGAACTCTTGATATCCGAGAGTATAAATAAAAGGATAAAGGGATAAAGCTCTTGGTCCGAGAGCCTAAATAAAGGATGGGATATGGGATAAGGATTTAGGGATAGCACTCTTGATATCCGAGAGTATAAATAAAAGGATCAAGGGATAAAACTCTTCCTCCGAGAGTCTAAATAATGGATAGGGATTTAAGAGATTTAAGGGATAGAACTCCTTATCTAGGAGTATAAACACTAGATTTAAGGGATATAACTCTTTATCCAAGAGTATAAACAGTGGATTGGGGTTTAGGGTTAGGTTTTGGGGTTTAGGAATAGGATTAGGGGGTAGGAATAGGGGAGGTGAACTACGGTTACTCTGATCCTTCAAATTGAGGGTACGTAGGCATAGGGTTGCAAACCAACCCTAGCGAGTATAATTAGGAAAAAACTTAGGTTTTCTTTTCATTTAGACAAACAAACATACCCTAAACTCAAAGGTGGATCCCATTGAGTACAATGGAAGTGAAGGGTGCCTAACACCTTCCCTTCACTTAAATGACTCCCGAACCGTAGGAATCTCTACCTTAGGATAAGGATATTTAGGTTTATCATTATTTTCCTTTAAAAAATATGGTGGCGACTCGAATATTTTTGCCGGCCGCGACAGCTCCTACGGTTACTAGCCTCGGTGTCTCTTGCTATCATATTCTGGATAGCTCGAGTCAGCTGGTCGATTTTGTCCTTCATCTCCTCCACATTTCCCTTGACAATATCCACATCTCCCTTTAGAGCAGCGTGACTCTGTTCCATTTGTTCCATAGCTTTCCTTTGGTGAGCACGGGTGTTGGGTCGAGTAGTCAGGTTGTTGAGATGACTCTGAGAGAAAAAATGATTTCTGTTTAATGCCTTTTCTTTTATATGTTATGCATGAATGAATGTATGAGTATGCAAAATGTTTTTTTTTTCAGGAATCTTAAATTTTCAACCAATTAAGAGTTAAACCAAAGATAATGGAAATTCAAACATTTTTATTAATGAAAGAGAGTACTTAGGGTCGAAGCCCTATTTATTACATAAGCAAAACCAAATTGGGGATAACCCTTAAAATATTCATAACAAAATCCCAAAAGTAATAAACCAAACATAAAAAGCCTAAATCCTTCTCCTAATTCTGGCTCTGAAGTCTTCCACCATCCCATGACAAAGTGTAAGGAAATCAGAAATCTCCTTCGCTGGCTTGAAAATAATGGCTATTTCCTCAGCATCCCTTAATTTCCGAGGGATCTCATGTATAAGGTCATTTGTCAGAAAGACCAACTTATCATATTTGTCTTCAAAGTATGCCTTTTCCCTTAGTAGATTATCCATGATCGCCAAGTCTTCTGCAACGGTGTGCTCCAATTGGCTATTGTGGACTTCAGCATAGTGGCCCCACTCTCTAAGCTCTTCATAGGATGCTTCCAATTCCTCATAGGCTCTCTTAAGTGTCTGGTTTTCCTCTTGAGCTTGTAACCACCCTTCAGGTCGTTGGGCAAGAAGTTCTTCAGCTATTCTCATCCGCACGATCGCATCCAACGCTTGCCTTTTACTCATGAGGAGAGCATCTGCCAAACTTTAAACCTCAGATTTTAAGTCAAAGAATCGCCTATCATACCCTTCTCTGACCTCCTTTTGTGTTGAGGACATCCATAAGTTTCTCCATTCGTCCCTTTGCCTCCAAGCCATATCTAGGTCCGCTTGTTGAGTTTGAAGGCGTGAGCTCAAAGCTTGAAGATCAGCATGGGCACACTCCTTCTTTTCCTCCTCCATTCGAGCTAATCCTTCATTGACCTTCGATTGTTCCATGGTTTCCTTAAGGCTCAACCTCAGCTGGCTACTTTCTCCAGTAGCTTGGTAGAATTTAACCTCTCATTCACCTTTCTCTTTTGTCAATCTGGAAATGGTCTCCTTAAGCTTTTCACTTTCTTCCATGGAGATTGCGGTAGGTGGAGGAACCATGGGATCAACGGGACAATCTAAAGTAAAGGGAAACTTCATCTTCCTTATCCTTTCCTCCATCCATTGTGAATATGGGACCCTTGATTCCTCTCTTAGCCTTTTCAGACTGCTCTTCCCTTTTATACTTTGCTTCCATGCTTCAGAAATCCTTAGGACATCAAGATGATCTCCTTTTACACCTTGTAGGACGAAGCCTTTTAGCAACTTGTCTTCTGGCTTGTAGGACAAAGGGTGTCCTAGCTGCCTCATCGCCAAAATAGGATCATAGCTTATACACCCTCTTGAGCCAATTAAAGGTACATTAGGAAAGTTCCCACAACTCAAGATCACATCATCCCTTTAGATTATTTGGGGAAACCATAGGATGTCTTTACCAACACGGGATACCAGATATTGGGACCACTCGTAGGCCTTCATTTGTCTCATGTCCCTTATGTCCTTCACTAGATGGGAACACAACCACTTGTATAATAGCTGAGGACAACATAGCATAGTCCCTCCCTTCTTCTCAAACCTACAATGGAGAGTGAAGTATATATCTGCCAAGAGAGCTGTTGAAGGGTCCTCCTCTCTAAGGGTAACAGCCAGAAATAGGTTGACAGCGGTGATGTCTATAAAGTTCGGAATACTTGGGAATAAGACCAACCCAAAGATAAGTAATATCATGACAGTGTCTAGGGCTACCCAATTTTTGCAAGCCGCGAAGTGACTAGCTTTACTCTCTAAAAACCATTTAGGGAACCCTTCGAAGTCATCTTTAGTTTTCCAATGAGCTTGTAGGTCCTCTTCACGAATATACAAACAGCTTGCCAATTCTTTCAATGAAGGACTATACCCCAATGCTTTGAATGGACCTTTATTATTTTTGGGGAAATCAAGTATCCTTCGAACCTCTTCTAAAGTAGGTGACATTTGGAAGTCCTTGAATTGGAAGCACCTTAACTCGGGATCATAAAATTGGGCCAAGGCAGTTAGACCCTCCTCTTGCATAGGGAATAGAACCAAGTCCAATATATCTCCATACCTACGAAATATAGGCTTCCTTATTTCCTTCGGTAATTCAGCAACATAAGTCTTTAGGCTTTTTATATCTGATATCCTTACTCTAATGGGGAGATTTCTCCTTTTTCCAACTTCCATTGTCCTTTGATTTAATCCCTTTTTTTTTTGTAAAATTTTAAGATTCCTGTGAATGCAAAAAAGAAAAATTTATGAGGATGATGAATGCACATGATGTCTTGATTAGGGTAAAGGTAAAGTGTAAGCATGCCCCTAGTAAGGTGGGCTTCCCTAGAACAGGCTGGGTCTAAGTTAAGACTACCCAATCCTCTCACAGGTAGGTTACCTAAATTTGGCCAGCATAACGACCCCAAAATGTTTAGACTATACCCTTGTTTTACCATGAGAAGGAGCAAGCCTTCCTACGGTAATCCTTCGGGATAAGTCTCATTTGGGATAGGACCATAGTAATAACCCTTGCGGGTTGAATACATAAGTTCCATGATTGGTGTGGGGTAGGTTAAGGTTCTCAGAGTTACGGACCACATCCAAATCATTCCGCTACGAGAGGGACTAGCCCTTTCGTGAGGACGACTTTGGAAGGATCTACTCTGAGTGTGGCATCAATGCATTTTAGGGGACGTTGCGTCCCCCGCAAAAACATTTCCGTTCCACTTTAGGTTCTAGGGTTATCCTCCAAGCTTTGGGTTTTAGCTTCACTCTTTTTTTTTTATGTCCCAATCCTTTGCATGACAATACAAAAAAACAAAAGGTTAAATAAATAAATATATGAAATAAAAATAAATAAATAACAATAAAATAAAAAACCAAAAAAAATAAACATCCAAGACAAACAAAACCCTAAATCCTAAGGCTAGGATTGACTCTCGCTAGGAAGTTGTCCCTGGGGATTCCACTCCTAGCGAGAGTCAATCCTAGCCTTAGGATTTAGGGATTTGTTTGTCTTGGATGTTATTTTGGTTTTTTTTTATTATTTTTATTTTTTTTATTGTTATTTATTTATTTATTTTTATTTCATATATTTATTTATTTAACATTTTGTTTTTTGTATTATCATGCAAGGGATTGGGACATAAAAAAAAGGAGTGAAGCTAAAACCCAAAGCTTGGAGGATAACCCTAGAACCTAAAGTGGAACGGAAATGTTTTTGCGGGGGACGAAGCGTCCCCTAAAATGCATTGATGCCACACTCAGAGTAGATCCTTCCAAAGTCGTCCTCACGAAAGGGCTAGCCCCTCTCGTAGTGGAATGATTTGGATGTGGTCCGTGACTTTGAGAACCTTAACCTAACCCACACCAATCATGGACCTTATGTATTCAACCCTCAAGGGTTATTACTAGGGTCCTATCCCAAATGAGACCTATCCCGAAGGATTACCGTAGGAAGGCTTGCTCCTTCTCATGGTAAAACAAGGGTATAGTCTAAACATTTTGGGGTCGTTATGCTGGCCAAATTTAGGTAACCTACCTGTGAGGGGATTGGGTAGTCTTAACTTAGACCCAGCCTGTTCTAGGGAAGCCCACCTTACTAGGGGCATGCTTACACTTTACCTTTACCCTAATCAAGACATCATGTGCATTCATCATCCTCATAAATTTTTCTTTTTTTTTGCATTCACAGGAATCTTAAAATTTTACAAAAAAAAAGGGATTAAATCAAAGGACAGTGGAAGTTGGAAAAAGGAGAACTCTCCCCATTAGAGTAAGGATATCAGATATAAAAAGCCTAAAGACTTATGCTGCTGAATTACCCAAGGAAAGAAGGAAACCTATACTTCGTAGGTATGGAGATATATTGGACTTGGTTCTATTTCCTATGCAAGAGGAGGGTCTAACTGCCTTGGCCCAATTCTATGATCCCGAGTTAAGGTGCTTCTAATTCAAGGACTTCCAAATAGCACCTACTTTAGAAGAGGTTCGAAAGATACTGGATTTCCCCAAAAACAATAAAGGTCCATTCAAAACATTGGGGTATAGACCTTCATTGAAAGAGATGGCAAGCTGTTTGTATATTCGTGAAGAGGACCTACAAGCTCATTGGAAAACTAAAGATGACTTCGAAGGGTTCCCTAAATGGTTCTTAGAGAGTAAAGCTAGTCACTTCGCGGCCTGCAAAAATTGGGTAGCCCTAGACACTGTCATGATATTACTTATCTTTGGGTTGGTCCTATTCCCAAGTATTCCGAACTTCATAGACATCACCGCTGTCAACCTATTTCTGGATGTTACCCTTGGAGAGGAGGACCCTTCAACAGCTCTCTTGGCAGATATATACTTCACTCTCCATTGTAGGTTTGAGAAGAAGGGAGGGACTATGTTATGTTGTCCTCAGCTATTATACAAGTGGTTGTGTTCCCATATAGTGAAGGACATAAGGGACATGAGACAAATGAAGGCCTATGAGTGGTCCCAATATCTGGTATCCCGTGTTGGTAAGGACATCCTATGGTTTCCTCAAATAATCCAAAGGGATGACGTGATCTTGAGTCGTGGGAACTTTCCTAATGTACCTTTGATTGGCTCAAGAGGGTGTATAAGCTATAATCCTATTTTGGCGATGAGGCAGCCAGGACACCCTTTGTCCTACAAGCCAGAAGACAAATTGCTAAAAGGCTTCGTCCTACAAGGTGTAAAAGGAGATCATCCAGATGCCCTAAGGATTTCTGAAGCATGAAAGCAAAGTATAAAAGGGAAGAGCGGTCTGAAAAGGCCAAGAGAGGAATCAAGGGTCCCATATTCACAATGGATGGAGGAAAGGATAAGGAAGATGAAGCTTCCCTTTACTTTAGATTGTCCCGTTGATCCCATGGTTCCTCCACCTACCGCAATCTCCATGGAAGAAAGTGAAAAGCTTAAGGAGACCATTGCCAGATTGACAAAAGAGAAAGGTGAATGAGAGGCTAAATTCTACCAAGCTACTGGAGAAAGTAGCTAGCTGAGGTTGAGCCTTAAGGAAGCCATGGAACAATCGAAGGTCAATGAAGGATTAGCTCGAATGGAGGAGGAAAAGAAGGAGCGTGCCCATGCTGATCTTCAAGCTTTGAGCTCACGCCTTCAAACCCAACAAGCGGACCTAGATAGGGCTTGGAGGCAAAGGGACGAATGGAAAAAATTATGGATGTCCTCAACACAAAGAGAGGCCAGAGAAGGGTATGATAGGCGAATCTTTGACTTAGAATCTGAGGTTCAAAGTTTGGCAGATGCTCTCCTCAGGAGTAAAAGGCAAGCGTTGGATGCGATAGTGCGGATGAGAACAGCTGAAGAACTTCTTGCCCAACGACCTGAAGGGTGGTTACAAGCTCAAGAGGAAAACCAGGCACTTAAGAGATCCTATGAGGAATTGGAAGCATCCTATGAAGAGCTTAGAGAGTGGGGCCACTATGCTGAAGTCCACAATAGCCAATTGGAGCACACCGTTGCAGAAGACTTGGTGATCATGGATAATCTACAAAGGGAAAAGGCATACTTTGAAGACATATATGATAAGTTGGTCTTTCTGACCAATGACCTTATACATGAGATCCCTCAGAAATTAAGGGAAGCTGAGGAAATAGCCATTATTTTCAAGCCGGTGAAGGAGATTTCCGATTTCCTTACACTTTGTCGTGAGATGGTGGAAGACTTCAGAGCCAGAATTATGAGAAGGATTTAGGCTTTTTATGTTTGGTTTCTTACTTTTGGGATTTTGTTATGAATATTTTAAGGGTTATCCCCAATTTGGTTTTGCTTATGTAATAAATAGGGCTTCGACCCTAAGTACTCTCTCTCATTAATAAAGATGTCTGAATTTCCATTCTCTTTGGTTTAACTCTTAATTGGTTGAAAATTTAAGATTCCTGAAAAAAAACATTTTGCATACTCATACATTAATTCATGCATAACATATAAAAGAAAGGGCATTGAACGGAAATCATTTTGTTTCTCAGAATCTTCGCAACAATCTGACTTCTCGACCCAACACCCGTGCTTACCAGAGGAAAGCTATGAAACAAATGGAACAGAATCACGCTGCTCTAAAGGGAGATGTGGATATTGTCAAGGGAAATGTGGAGGAGATGAAGGACAAAATCGACCGGCTGACTCGAGCTATCCAGAATATGATAGCGAGAGACACCGAGGCTAGTAACCGTAGGAGTGTCCCTACCCCTCCGCCCCAGTATGAAGACAATAATCCTCTTTTGGGATTTGTGGCTGACTTGGAACGTGAAGCGTTAGAGGCTAGTAAAGGGAAGACTAACACTCAACCTCCTGTAGGGTCTGTTCCTCCACCCGAGCACAATGGAGAATCACGACCCATACAGATACCTGTCACTCGTGAGGTCTCTAATGACTGGCGCCTCCAATATGGAGAAGAAGACTCAAGGTAAGTAGTTCGTGAAACCAAACCAACTGCCGTGGAAGGAAGAAAGGAGGATGAAAAGTATAAGATAATTGAGGAACGGTTAAGGGCTGTGGAAGGATCTAAGATCTTTGGGTTTAATGCCTTGGAAATGTGTTTGGTACCCGACGTGGTCGTGCCTCCTAAGTTTAAGGCGCCTACCTTCGAGATGTACAAAGGGGTTTGTTATCCCAAAAGCCACATTCGGATGTTTTCCCGAAAGATGGGGGCACACGCTAAGAACGAAAAGCTGATGATGCATGTTTTCCAAGACAGCCTTAGTGGGGCATCCTTGGACTGGTACATGCAGCTGGAAAGGACCTACATCAAGAACTGGGATGATTTGGAAAGTGCCTTCATAAGGCAATACCAATATAATGTAGACATGGCCCCTAATCGCATGCAATTGCAAAACATGTCTCAGAAAAGGGATGACTCTTTTAAGGAGTATGCCCAAAGATGGAGGGAGCTAGCATCTCGTGTGCAACCTCTATTGCGGGAAAACGAGTTAGTAGACACATTCATGGGAACTCTGCAAGGATTATACTATGAAAAGATGATTGGATCGGTCTCAACAGGATTTGCGGATTTGGTTATCATTGGGGAAAGGATCGAGAATGGATTAAAAAGTGGAAAGATTGGAACACCGTCTTCCAATCAACATAACGACAAAAGGTACTCCGGAAACCGCTCGAAGAAGGAGGCCAATGCCATTTTTGCTGATAGGTATACTCAAGTGCCTTATAACCCTTATGTGGCAGCCACGACCTCTGGCCAAGGGTCTCCTACGCTCCAGATCCAACAGCCAAGGGCCCCACCCCCTCAAAATCAGCAACAACAAAAGCATCCCCAAAAGGAACAAAGGAGGCCATGGAAGGACTTTGACCCTATACCCACTACTTATACTCAAATCCTGCCAATGCTAATCCAAAAGGGATTGGTAGAAATCAAGCCGTTAGGGCCCCCTCCTACGCCTCTTCCTCGAGGGTATGACGCTGATGCTAGATGTGATTACCATGCTGGATCGCCAGGGCACACGACTGAAAAATGTTTGGCTCTCAAATTTAGGGTGCAAAATTTGCTGGATCAGAAGGTTATCAACTTCAGTTATGACACTCCAAATGTAGGAGATAACCCTTTCCCAAGGCACGCTGGACCAACTGTTAACTCCGTTGAGGGATTAGGAGAGGACGTCATAATTAGAGGGGTGGAGCAAGTAAAGACCCCTATGAAGAAAGTGAGGGAAACCTTAATTGGGTACGAGGAGTTTGAAAGGCTGCACGGTGACTGTGAGAATTGCGCGATTGATCCCAATAGCTGTAAGAAGATGAGGGAGGTCCTCCAACAACTAATGGACCAAGGGATAGTACAGATTGGGTACTTAAGGAATATGAATGAGGTAGCTGCCTTAGACTCCCAGGGGCAGGCACCTTCTGAGATTCCATACCAGAAAAGAGGAGTCACAACTCCTATTCAAATACCAGTTCCAAGACCTACACAAGGGCCTATTCAGATACCAGTTCCCAGGCAGGCACATGCGCCTATCCAAATACCAGTTGCGAGACCTACACAGGTTCTTATTCAGATAACAATTCCGGTGCCTGCACGAACATCAATTCAAATACCTGTTCCTGCGTCAGTCAAAGCTCCGGTACCTGCAACGTCAAAAGGCCCTATCACGTTCCATGTACCAATGCCATTTCCATATGAAAGCTCCAAGACTGTACCTTGGAAATATGACGTCACGGCGTTGGTGGGAGGAAAGACTATAGTGCCGTCACCAGCAGTTACTAACATAGCTGGTATTGGAGGAATGACACATAGTGGAAGGGTATACTCTTCAGAACAACCCAAGAAGGATATCCCCGAAAGCTCAAAAAGGAAAGAGACCACAAGTACAGGCGAGGGGCCGTCCAAGAAGGGCATATCTCAAGAAGATGCCGAGGAATTTTTAAGAATTATAAAGAAAAGTGATTATAGGGTGGTGGACCAACTAAATCAAACACCATCCAAGATCTCTATTCTATCCTTGTTGTTATGCTCAGAGGCACATAGGGAATCCCTGCTAAAGGTCCTAAATGAAGCCCATGTCACTAAAGACATACCAGTAATTCAATTCGACGAGGTAGTCTCCAATATCGCCGCCAGCACTTGCCTGGGTTTCAGTAGTGAGGAATTACCTCCCGAGGGGCAAGCACATAATAAAGCCTTGCATATATCAGTCAAATGTCAGGATACTATTCTCTCAAGGGTGCTAGTAGATACAGGGTCTGCTCTAAACGTCATGCCTAAGGATACCCTTATGAAATTAACATCTGTAAGGACCTTTATGAAGACCAGTTCCCTGATTGTCAGGGCGTTCGACGGTTAAAAAAGAATGGTAATTGGGGAAGTGGACATACCTACAGTGGTGGGATCACATACCTTCATAATCACTTTCCAAGTCATGGACTTCAATCCCTCCTATACTTGTCTCTTAGGACGACCTTGGATTCATGCTGCAGGTGCAGTTACTTCAACACTCCATCAGAAGTTGAAGTTCATATCTGGGAATAGCTTGATAATTGTGGATGGGGAAGAGCATTAAAATGACCAGTTTACAGCTAGTATCTCATAGATACGTTCACATCTATCCGTGTATTATGTCTGAAATTATAGTAATTACCAAAACTAAGTTATATTCAAATGAATAAATTCTAAAACTTAAACTCTGAATAAAGTCATTTTTCCAATTCAAATAAAAGTACATTTTAGATATTAGTCCATATAATAACATGTTTTTTTTTGTGTAACATTAAAAACAACTTTTCATTTTTCCAATTCAAATAATACTACTTTTTAGATATTAGTCCATATAATAACACGTTTTTTTGTCCCATTTGTAAAAATATTTTCAAGTTATTTCCGTTATAAACAATTGTATCAATAGTTGAATTTTTTTCGTTTATAAAAATATTTGTAATTTATTACCGTTTATAAAAATTATTGTAACTTATTTTCGTTTATAAAAATAATTATATCAATATGGAGACTATTTCCCGTTTAAAAGTGTCTTGAATTCGTGTGCCAATTTATAAAAATATTTTATGACTACCATTTATCATTTTTTTTGAAAAAAATTTGTTTTGTTTTAGTAATTTTATAAGTTTAAAAAAAATTATAAAATCTCTATTGATTTTGTTTTGTTTTATTAACATTTTTCTAAAAATCTAAATAATTAAAATTTTTTTTTTCAAGTAAGAATCTCAAATTTTAATAAAAAAAAGTAAATGATAAAAAAAACAAATTAGTAGTATTAGACACCTAAAAACCAAAATATGGTATAAGCATATCACTTTAAGTTAAGAAGACAACTTTAAAATTACTTTTATAGTGAAAATATTTTAAATTGAAAAACTAAATTATTCATATGTTTTTAGAATGAAAAATTAAATATTTATCCTATCATCTCAAATTTATTTATTCAATATAAATATGTGTGTCATATTTAATTATGCTTATAAATAAATGATACACCTATTAGTGATTAATATTGAATTTATTATTCTAATGTCTAGTTAATTTAATTAAAGTAAAATAAATATTTTAAGTAATTTAAATAAATATTTTATAGAAAAAAGACAAACTTAAAATATCTTAAAGTGAAAAATTATGTTTCAGCTCTTTAAATTTCTTTTTAGACTAATAGAGACTATTTAAACTAAACATGAACTAATTAAAAAACACATTTATAAAAAAATGTTAAATAAATTATTTGAAACTTTAGAGTACATGTGAAGTGAGTAATCAATGAGAAACATTGTAATTGGGAGTGTTTTTTCGTTTTATCAGGTAAAGAATCCAAATAAAGTCATTTTAAAATTATTTTGCAATATTTGAGTATATTAAAATTCTCAAGTGATGTTTTATAACTAAAGAAAAATATTTATTAGTATCTTTTTCGATAATAATAATTGCAATCTTTTGCAATATTTAAAATGAAATAAAATTATCTTAAATACATTTTACTTTCTCAAAAGATAGATAGAGCCTTTTTAATTTTCTATGTGTCTCTTGTGACTTTTGAATTCTTTCAAAATGCATTGAAAGGTGGCATTTGAATTTGTTGGTAGTGGAAAGAATATAACATAAATGCCTTTAAAATGTGAATATTTTTCTTAATTGCAATTCATTATATAAATAATATCTTTATCATAATTAAAAACCCTTTGAATTCGTTGGTTGATAACAAATAATGCTTCATTAATGCTTCATATGGAAAGTTGAAATATTATTACAATACCCAATAGAGAATATTAAACATTAATGTTTTGAAAGTAATAATTATGGTATAAATATTCTCGATATAATGTTACAATTTAAAATGAAACAAAAAAACGTAATAATAATGATACAACTGATAAGTAGGGATGACAATGGGCAGAGTATGGGTAGGGTGCTATAGTAGCTGTCTCCATACCCGCAGTTGAAAAAAATCCTCGTATCCGAACCCATACCTGCTTGGGTATCAAAATTGGCACCCGTCCCCGTACTCTATGGGTATATAAGTGCCCGTACCCGTACCCGTTACCCGCATTTCTAATAAAAATAAATATATCAAGTATAAAATATCATAATATTTTAAGTTTTTAAAAACATTAAAAAGTTTTAAAAAAATTTTATTGTTGAATTATGAAATAAATGATCACATATACTAAATATATGTTTAAAATTGATGTTTTTTTAAAATTTTATAAATATTTATTTTTATATAATAATATAAATTAAAATATATAAATATATATTGTGCGGGTATGGGGCGGGCTGGGTAGTAAGGTGCTCATACCCGCACCCAACCCCGCTTATTTAAGTGGGTAATTACACGAGCCCGTACCCGTACCCATTTTTGCGGGTTTTTACCCTACCAGTTGTGGATAATTTTCTGGGTACCCACTGGAGATGAGTCAAATTTCCATCCTTACTGATAAGTAATTAGAAAACGGAAACGACCATATAATAGTCAATTTTCATGAGAACCCATTGAAAAAATCTGCAAGATAATATAACACTCAATTTCATAAGTAGTAATACCATAAAAAAATCAATATAACTTATACATATTTGTGTAAAAAGAGCATTTATATATTTCATTTTCTTATTCAACATTATTATTTTTTTAAAATTATATTCATATAGACCTCTCAGAATTATAAAAAATTTCGTAAATATCATATACAATGCATTATATGATTATCATATAAAAACAAATTAATGAATGACTTGATTCCATTCAAATCAAACAAAAACTAAAAGAAAAAAGAAGTAACCTCATTCAACCTGAAAACATACTACAAAATCACAACAAACCCAACCAACATAATCACCAAAATTCATTACTATAATCACCAAACAAAAATCAGAAAAAAAAATAGAACTTAGAAGCATATAGAAATTAAAATGGTAAGAAACCATTCCCTAAATCAAAGACTGAACTTAGAAGCATATAGAGGTGAAGTTGAGCTGAGTTTTCAATTATTGTAATGTGAATTTTCTGAGCCAGCATTGTACTCTATAAAAATGGTAAGACTTATAGAAATTAAAATTGCAAGAATCATTGATAAGAAAAATACCCCGCGAGAGAGTATGCGAGCCTCTCCATAATGGGACACTGCACTTTCCTAAACCTTTTAATAGTGTATCTACCAGCTGTGTGAGGAACGTATGTGGCATGTTTGGATGCCATAACTCCAATGTAGTTACTCAAAGACACATCAGAGAGATAAAACACCACAACAAATAACTTATACATCATGTCATCCAAAAAAAAAATCAAAAAATTTCCAACACAAAATTTAAGAATCAAACTCCATGATTAATATTTTTAATTTTCAAGACATAATTTCAGATATTTGCTAAACTTTTATTGAACCTTAAATAAAGAGTTTTTATTGAGTAAACGAATAAGCAGTAAAATAACTATTGTAATATGTTCAACAAATAAGACATTGAAGGCATACCATGTCTTGGAGGAGGTGCAGCAGGACCTGAAAGGTTTTTAAATTCATTATTAGAAGCATCATTTTGATCCTCAATCTCAATATTCTGCAACATTGTTAGGTTTGTAGTACGATCAATACTGCCAACGTGACCATCCCAAATAAACTGTTTAGGTTGCTCATCATTTTTCTTATCAATTTCAGCCTTTACAGCATTGAAAACATCTTCCTTAGTAGTACCAAAAATATCAAGACGCGTTCGAGCAAGTCCAACAATGTTTCTTGAGATTTCATCAGCTTGTTCCAAAGTGTTTTCCGAATTGGCTCCCAGATCATTTTTTTTGCGTTGCTTAATGAACAATGCTATGAGACAAAAAAAAACACAATGTGCTTTGGTTCATACAATTTAACAAACACTTTATGGACAGGCAAACAAAACAACCAATTGTATAACATTTTCTTCACAATAGAAGTTAATACCATCTAATAAAAATTAAAACATAGACCGCAAAATCCTCTGTTTATCAAAAAGTTAAATAATATATACACTGCTTATGCTTACAATCCTATTTTTTTCTCAAAAGGTTGAACCCTTATAGTAAGCAGGGACAGTAACAACAACATTTTTAATTGCACAACCAAGGTAATCTAAAAAGACCACAACTTCATATCACTCTGAATAGATGCATCATTGACTTAAATTTTGACAACATTTCTATTCATCAGTTATGAAGTAGAAAAGCTTACATCTTTGATGTTTGATACATCATTCATGTGTCTGCATATTCCATCATTTATCTATGAACATTTCCTGCAGCCAAACATGTTAAAATTATGCATCAAAACAATAAAAATTCTGATCAAACATTGTGTAACAATTCTGCACTAATACATTGTTTAAAATTCTGTATAAACATGATAAAAAATTCTGCATTGGCATAGTAAAATTCTGCACTAAAACAATGTTTAAAATTCTGCATAAACATGATAAAAAATTCAGCATTGACATCATTAACATAGGATCACATAACCACATGATAACATACCACTTTCAAGCAAAATTCAGCAACATTAAGCATGAGCATTCATTCAATTTCATGTATAAACCAAAGAAAATTCAGCATTCATTGCACATTTTCATCAAGCAACCAAACATGGTTTGATCATTACAAAATTCATTTGAGGTTCATCACTAATTATTCGAACAACATACCCTGAAAATGAATATCAAAGTTGTAAAAAAATGGAAAGTGTGCGCATACCTTTTCAACTTAAACATTTCACTGAGCATTTGGTGTGCGAGCTGCAAAATGTTAGTAAAGACAACCATTTTTCTTCAATTTTCAAACTAATATTTTGCAAATCAACAACACGAAAAATACAGCAAAGCAAGTAAAAGTAGAAATAGTGAAAATCATAACCTAAAATGAGTCCATATCCAATCTTTTATGGTAGAAGTAGAAGAAGAAATCTAACAGGGTTTAGATAACTCAAGTTCAAATTTCAAAAATATAAGGAGAACAATAACTTAACATTGCAAAACTAACCACATCAACGAATTTGTTCAACAACAACTTTAACATCAACAACAACCAAGAACATAACCTGAAATACCAACCTTGCAATCAATCCTTACAATCCCTGCAAATTACCCATAACAAATAGAAGAAGAAGAAAAACAGAGGAGTTTTGAATTAAAACAAATTATAAGTAAAAAACGTACAAAGTCCCTCTTTACTCCATTTTGAGTCCGTGCAAAGCCTCTCCGACGAAGTACAACAAGACCCATCGCGAACCAACTATTCCGCGGCAAACGTGGACGAACGACTTGCCCTCGGACTCCATCTCCGGCGACCCTCCTCCTTCAATCGTCCAACGCAGACGCAGGTGACAGATCTGGTTGATTCTACAATTACCAGTGGCGGCGAAAGTGACAGTTCAAAGAGAGACGCAATTGGTTCCGATAAGAGAAGTCATTATTAGTATGAAAAGATGAGGGAAAGAGAAAATGGAAGAAGCCAGAGAAACTGAAGAGAAGAAGAAGTGGTTTTGGGTTCTGATTATGGAATATGAATTTCAAATAGAAGCTTGGAGATTTGGAATAATTTCAAATGAATGACCTTTCACATTCCCATTTGATGTTTCCCGTGTAATTTTTCTGTTTTCAATGTAAGACCTTTCATTAAACATCAAATATAATATAAAAATAATAAATAAATAAAAAAAAAAGCTCATAATAAAATAATTCAAAAATAGATCAAAAAAGTATTAGCATGACACATCAGCAGTCATTAATGCTAAATGCACCAAATTGCAGCAAACTTCCAAAAGACAATTTAATCCGTGGAATTAGAAAAGTTTTAACGTAAAGTCAGAAGGGTATACATGGTATTTCCAGGTACTATTCTTTTAATAGATAGATATTAGATATTTTAAGCTGTGGTTTGAATGGTTGATATGCTGTCACTTGTTCTTATAAATCATGAAACCGAAATCACAATAACAAACATTAAGAATATCCATCTACATGAAAATGATGAGATCGAGTGGCATTATATCCAGAACTGTGGAATCTAAAGTCGTCGAGTTTTTTCTCGTTGTACCCAATTCATTTTGTGGCATGTCATGCAATCAGTCATGTGTAATTGAATCTAATTATGTATTTTTTTCCAAGTAGAACTGTCATGCTTCCAAAACACTGTGTCCGGCTCCTCCAAATTGGGAGTAACTTCTGCTATTGAAAACTACAAGGATTGAATGCTGTTTTGAACTTCTGCTATTGAAAAATTCAAGGAGTGAATGCTGTTTTAGACTTCACCCTGTTTCTGCATGGGTATACCCAAATCCTCCCACTCCAGCTACCATCTCTCCATTTTTCCATCAAGTTCACATTAGCATCTTTTAAACTTTGAAATAGCAAATACTCTCCCTATCCCAAATTATAAGTTACTTTGTCAAAAAAATTTATCCTAAATTATAAGTCACCTTACATTTCCAATGCAATATTAATGATATTTTTCCCAATATCCCTCGAGTATTTATTATTATTTATTCTTTTAATTCTTTTAATTTCTCCATGCTACATAATTATGAGGGACATTATTGTAAAGTTATACATAATTTGTCTTTCCCATAAAATAATAATTAAGTTTCTTAATTCGTATGAAATGTTCAAAACGTCTTATAATTTGGGATGAAGGGAGTAGATCCTCATAACATTTAGCAAATGAATTAAGGTTATTCTTAATAGTTGTCCAAAATGGGATAAAATTACTTCATCCTAGCTTAAAAGAAATAGAATATGCAAAATGAAAATCAAAGTTAGAGGTAAGAGAACCACTTTTGATCAAATCCATTCATCAAGAAAAGTCTAATCTTTTGTTACAGATATAATTCGACAGCAATTGATGCTCTATTCCGCCGTATCTCACTTTTAAAACTTTCTTTCAAAGTGAGTTCTTATCCTCCAATATCCTCCACTTCCATTTGGTTATAAAAGCTAGGTTAAATTCCTCTATGCTTTTAATCCCCAAACCTACTATCTCCTTCGCCCTACATACCACTTCCCACCTTAACCAGTGAATTTTAGATTTCGCTTATGTATCGCCCCAAAGAAAACGTTGCCACAACTTGTCAATGATCTTCCAAACGCTCGCAGGGGCTCCCTTTCCAAGCAGCCAACTTAGATTTAAACTTTTCTACTATGAGAGCCCAAGTAATGATCCTTCTAGGGTTGCAATCTATAGGAATACCCAAAAAACGTAAAGAGGACTCCTCAATCTTACAAGAAAGGAAATTTGCAGCAGCCAAAAGGAAGTGTCTACTAATATTAACTCCAACAATTCTACTTTTATGAAAGTTCACTCCTAGCCTTGACACCAACTCAAACCCCCTCAAAATAGCTTTAATACTCCACATATTTCTCCACCCTCCTACTTTAATAATTAACATATCGTCCGCAAATTGAATAAATTCCACCGAAGTATCCATATCAAACTGAAAACCTTCAAAATCTCCCAGCACCACCGCCCTCTTGATCATACTTGTCAGTCCTTCAACCACTATAACAAACAGAAATAGAGATAACATATCTCCGTGTCTCAAGCCTCTCCTAACTTCAAAATCCTTCGTAGGACTACCATTAACCAGAATAGACAAATGACAAGTGAATATACAAGCCTTCATCCATCGCATCCACCTTTTGTCAAATCTCATACTCTTCATCATAAACCGAAGATAATCCTAGTTAACACAATCGTATGCCTTCTCAAAATCGACTTTGAACAAAATACAATCCAATTTGTCCCTATTAGCCTTATCTACCACTTTATTTGCTATCAAATTTCCGTCCACCATTTGTCTCCCGAGAATAAACAGATCGACCTATATTCATCAAGATTTAATGAATCCTTAACCTTAGGAATAAGAGTGGGAAAAGACGATGCTACCGCTTTGGGAAGGTAAGTGTTCTTATGAAAATCCTCCACAAATGCTAAGATCTCCTTATTTATAATGAGCCAACAATTTTTATTGAACATGAAGTTGAAACCATCGGGTCCCGAACTCTTACATCACAACTCCAAACTGTCGCTTTTATTTTACTTTCAAAAAAAGGAGCTTCCAAATACAATACATCAGCTTCTGCCAAAATTTTAAAAGAGAGGCCTTCCAACAAGGGTCTGTTAACTTCAAGTTCTGCAAATTTGTCTTTGTAAAAGTTTCTAACCGCTTCTTTAATGTCTTCAACATAATCCACCACTCCATTCTCCGTTTCAACCGAGCCAATGTATTTCCCTCTACCTCTCCTCTTGATAAAACTGTGGAAATATTTTGAATTCAAATCGCTATCTCGATAGCACTTTATCCTAGCATTTTAGAGAAACATATTGTCTTTGATATGAAGATTCCTTCACATAGATTGGCAGACTATAGATCTTTTTTCAACCCACTCCTTCACATCACTCCCTGTACCAAGAACCAATTATCATTCGTACAATCCACTTCTTCCTCAACCTTAAGATCATGCCAACCAAAGATATGTTTTTTTCCAATTTCTAAAACTTTCCTTCAGCCTCTTGAACTTTTCTTTGATTATAAAGTCACTTCTACCTACAACTATAGCCTCCTTCCATACCTTCTCCACAAAGCTGAGAAAATGTTTGTTTTCGAACCAACAATCGTTAGTTTTAAAAGGTTTAGGACCCTAATTAACCACACTAATCTTCACAAAAATCGAACAATGATCAGAGATGTCCCTCATACCAATAGTTTGACCCACCACACCCCATCTATCAATAATCAAACCATCCACCAAGAACCTATCTAATATACTCATAGCTTTACCTTCACCACTGAACCAGGAAAATATATTACCTGAAACCGAAAGATCAATCAAGTTTAAATCATAGATAAAATCCTTGAACTCCCTTTGCTTTGAGTTTCTGCTGAGATTAATCTGCCCCTTCCTTTCTGAGGAATCTGAAATCGCATTAAAATCTCCTCAATTCACTCCACAATTTTTGCTTTTAATTAATACCACACGCAAAATAAACATTGACAACATAGAATACATCATTCTTCCAATTCAAATTGACACCAAGATATCCTTCACCTCTAAACGTGAAAATAGGTAAGATATAACCCTCATTCCACAAAATGATAATACCTCCAGAGTTGCCAACAGAAGCACTGCTGGACCACCCCACTTCCTAATTACTCCACATACTACATATAATTTTTGAATCATTCACCTTCAGCTTCGATTCTTGAATGAAAAAAATGTCTGCTTTTCCTGACTTTATAATGTTTCTAATCCTTTTTCTCTTAGAGAGATTACCTCCTCCTCTAATATTCACTACTACAAAATGCTAAAACAACAACGCCAGGCTTACAACGCATCCTTTTACGCCGTTGTAATAGATTAAAAATTTCGCGCCCAGGCAAAAGCTGGGGTATAAACAGTCATTTAATGACGGTTGACTTAAACCACCGTAGTAATAAATAAAATGTAGCAAGCTTCGATTCCCTGCAACTACATTTTTTCCATTTTTTAGAGTACATTTAGCGTGTGTCACTTAAGTCCATTATTTAAAAAATAAATTGTAAATGATTTTACAACGGTTAAGATGAACAACCGTAGTAATAAATGAAATGTAACAAGCTTCGATTCCCTGCAACACATTTTTTCTATTTTTTAGGATACATTTAGAGTGTGTCACTTAAGATTCCACTACGGTTTGTTTCTCCAACCAAGATTAAAAGCTTTGCTGATAAATTAAAACAAAACTTATTCTGTATTTCTTTCATAAAACGCCCTAATCGAACAAGTGAGCCAGAGATGCCCTAACCTTTACCCTCTTCGTATCCATTCATTTGGAGCTCAAATATTGACCGTCTTCATTCATTTGCTTCTTCAGCTTCAAAGTAAGGCACTCTTCAACATCTTCATTCCTTTTTTTTGGTTTATGCTCAAATATTGATCGTCTTCATTCATTTGCTTCTTCAGCTTCGAAGTAAGGTACTCTTCAATATCTTCATTCCTTTTTTCTTGGTTTATGCTCAAATATTGATCGTCTTCGTTCATTTGATTCTTCAGCTTTGACGTACGGTACTCTTCAACATCTTGATTCCTTACGTTCATTTGATTACAGCTTCGAAGTACGATATTCTTCAATATCTTCATTCCTTTTTTCTTTGTTCATATTGTATATGCTCAAGTCAGAATGAGATGTTTCATATGCTTTACGTTTAGTATGAGAGTACATCTTCATTGATTTTTTTCTTTGTTCATATTGTATATGCATATGCTTGAGTTTTTGGATTAGATTTTGGTGTGTCATTCACATTATTATACATGTATAAATTTCAGAAGTTGTAATGGATCGTAGTTGGATGAAAGCCAATAGATTAGGTCCGGTTTATGAGAACGGAGTTCGTGAATTCCTTGAATACGCTGATAAACATCTTCCTGGCAATAATGGTATGTTTTATTGTCCTTGTGTTATTTGCGCGAATATCAAAAAGGGTACAAAGAAAGAAATACACAATCACCTTTGTTGTGATGGTATATGTCAAAATTATATAATATGGACATGACATGGTGAGGTGGATAATAAGGAAAGTCGGGCGTCACAAAGTCAAAGAGTGGATGAAGATGAATATATGGAAGATCAACTAGAGGATATGTTCCGTGATATTGGGTAATCTTCTTTTATGAATGCTCATATTTATTTAGTGATAGAGACACCCCTTTATATAAGGGATGCACAGAGTTCACACGATTGTCGGCAGTGTTAAAGTTGTTTAATCTGAAGGCAAAAAATGGATGGTCGGATAAAAGTTTCACGGAATTACTTGAATTGCTAGAGCAAATGTTACCAGAAGATAACAAATTGTCGGATCGTTGCTATGAGGCCAAGAAGATATTGTGTCCAATGGGTCTGGAGTATATCAAGATACATGCTTGCCCTAATGATTGCATATTATACCGGAAAGAGTACGGAGACTTGTTTCAATGTCCAAAATATGGTGTTTCGCGTTACAAGCTGAAGGCTAACAATGGTGATAACAATGATCACTATGACAATGTTAGTAGGAAGCATCCTCCTTCTAAAGTGTTATGGTACTTGCCAATAGTTTCACGATTAAAGAGACTTTTTGCTAATTCGAATGACGCAAAGAATCTTAGATGGCATGCAGATGAAAGGATTCGTGATGGAAACATTTGCCATGTAGCTGATTCGTTGCAATGGAAGAAAATTGATTCGTTGTTTCTGGATTTTGGAGTCGAGCCAAGAAACCTTAGGCTTGGGCTTGCCACCGATGGAATGAACCCCTTTGGTAATCTGAGCATTAATCATACTTCGTGGCCTATTCTTCTCACTATTTATAACCTATCTCCTTGGTTGTGCATGAAGCGCAAGTATATACTATTAAGTATGATGATTTATGGACCACGACAACCTGGTAACGACATATACGTTTATCTAAGTCCATTAATTGATGATTTACGACTCTTGTGGGATGAAGGCATTGAATTTGATGATGCATATTCTGTGGAAAAGTTTAATATGCGTGCAATGTTATTTTGCACTAACGACTTTCCGGCTTACGGTAACTTGGCTGGATACAGTGTCAAAAGACATAAAGCGTGTCCTATATGTGAAGATGATACTTTTTATCACCAACTTGAGTTTGGAAAAAAGACCGTTTATCTTGGGCATCAAAAATTTCTAAAACTTGGTTATCCTTATCGTAGATTGCGAAAGGCTTTTAATGGAGAGCAAGAGTTTGGTGAAGCTCCTGAACCTTTAACTGGGGATGAAGTTTATCAATGGCAGGAACACATTAATGTTGTCTTTGGGAAGAGAGAAAAAGAAAAACGTGGGAAGAGAGGAAAAGAAAAAGGGGCAGTTGCGAAAAATATATGGAAAAAGAGGTCCATCTTCTTTGATCTTCCATATTGGTCAAGTCTTGATGTTAGACATTGTCTTGATGTGATGCACGTGGAGAAAAATGTGTGTGATAGTTTGATTGGCACACTTCTAAACATTTCGGGCAAGACTAAAGATAGTAAGACTTCCCATCTTGATATGGAGAAGATGGGTTTACGAAAACAGTTGGCTCCAATAGAGAAAGGAAAAAGAACTTATCTGCCTCCAGCATGTCACACTCTATCTAAAAAGGAAAAGAAGATGTTATGCGAGTGTTTGCAAGGTATTAAAGTTCCGAAAGGTTACTCATCAAACATCAAGAAACTTGTATCAATGAAAGATCTCAAGTTAATTAGTTTAAAATCTCATGATTGTCATGTATTGATGCAACAACTTCTACCAGTGGCTATCCGTGGGATCCTTCCAAAAAATGTGAGAGTAACTATAACGAGACTGTGTTTATTCTTCAATGCCATATGTAATAAAGTTCTTGATTTCAAAAAATTGGATGAATTAGAAGATGAGGCTGCCATAATCTTGTGCCAATTGGAGATGTATTTTTCGCCATCATTTTTTGACATTATGGTTCACTTACTTGTTCATCTCGTAAGAGAAATCAGAATTTGTGGTCCAGTTTGTTTAAGGTGGATGTATCCAATAGAGCGATATATAAAGATCTTTAAAGGATATACGAAGAATCATCACCGACTAGAAGCTTCGATTGTTGAAAGGTACATCACAAAAGAAGTTGTTGAGTTTTGTACAAACTATTTGTCGGATGCAGATTCTATAGGAATTTCAAAGTCTCGACATGCTGATACAGAGGGAAGAGGTATTCAAGGTCTAAATGTTAGGTCAATGGCTCGGGATGTAATTATTCAATCACATTTCTATATATTGAATAATATAGATGAGGTTCAACCTTTCATAGATACTCACAAAATACTTTTGAAGAAAAAATATCCCTGAATGAGTGACAAGTTGTTTTTGATAGAGCATAACAATAGATTCATGGATTGGTTTAATAAAAGTGTATCTAATGATTGTAGTGCATCCGAGATACTTAAATGGTTGTCGTACAAGCCAAAATTTTGTGTCATTACCTGGAGTGCATACGACATTGGTCATTATACCTTTTATACAAAATCAAAAGATGATCGTAGTAGAATGTAAAATAGTGAGGTTATGGTTAAAGCCGAATCGATGTATTTCTCTAGTTCGAAAGATAAGAATCCGGTATTGGCAACTACCGCGTTTTATGGTGTCATTGATGAGATTTGGGAGATTGATTATGTTATTTTCAAAGTGGATTTATTTAAATGCAAGTGGGTTCCCAATAATAGTAATGGTTTAGACATTGATGACTTAGGATTCACCCGGGTCGACCTTGCCAAGGCATCTTTTAATACAGAACCATTCATCATGGCTTCTCAAGCAAAACAAGTTTTATATGTTACCGATCCATCAGACATATTGGGGAAATAGTCAATCGTTCTCCAAGGAAAATACATTCCTCTTAGTGATGAAAGTCTTGATATTCCGTCCACACCTTCTTACACAACACAAGTTCCTACCTCATATGAGGAAGTTGATGGAGATGCCGTGCATGCTATACGACTCGATCATGAAGAAGGCATATGGGAAAATTAACAAGTACGTAATTTATTATTTATTCATAATATATTAATTGTATGTTATAGTTTAGAAGTATTTTCACTAACAAGTATAATTATTTGAAATCATAGGTATTTTGAGTCCAGACACCAGGCCAAGAGACAAGACACTAAGAGACAAGATACCAATACACCAAGTTACAATTATGTGAAGTTATATAATGTGTGTAAACTGTAATATGGTACATGTAATATTTTATTTATGTAGGTTGTTTGTTCTGATAAACTGTAATGTGGTATAAGTGATATTATAAATATGATGCGATTAATATTATTATGAAAACTTTATTACAAAATGTGAATTGTATTTTTCTGCTGTGCTATGATATGGAGAACAATAATACAGGTAAAAAAATGAGATTAATTATAAAAGTAAGATCACATTTGTTAATTTTGCAGAAACTTTAACGACGGTTATATTTCATAACAGTTATAATATTTGGCGCACTGTCCAGGAAAAAATAAATATTAAAACTGCGCTGCTGGGAATCGAACCGAGGACAATTATTTTTATTACAACGGTGCATTGTAAAATCCGTTGTGATAGTTAGCGCGTTTTCTAGTTTATTACAACGCCTACTAGGCCGTGGTTGTAAGTATCATATATACAACGACAATCTACATAACAACGCCTTCGCCCGCGTCATTATATGTCATTCCCAACCGTTGTTAAATGGGTTTTTTGTAGTAGTGATTCAAAGAACCAACAATCATTGCTCACCTGATTTGAACGCCCTAATAGAGATGAATATAGCTTTGTCGTTAGCCTCCATTTTAGCGATCTTCTTTGAATAATCTTTCTTCGAATCCATAGTAGTGACACCAATGTTTGATAAAGCATTCCATATTTTACCCCAAACATTAGACTCCATGTTTCCCAAAATTTGGAATTGCACATATGAACATCAGAGTCCGATGTGGGGTCACAACAAAGAATAACCCCAGCTGAATAATCTGTCATTTCTTCTGATAGTGACTCAGAACGATGAATTTGATAAGAAGATGTTGAATTGCAAGGAAGTCTAGATTTCAAATGAGAAAAAAAGAAGGTTGGGTAAATGTATCAATCGGGTCCTCAAATTAAGAAGGTTCACCCGGATAGACCAAGCCCAAAACTCTCTTCTTGGGCTTAGAAAACTCTTTAACCACCGACCCAATTACATTCGTGGCACTTCTAACCTTTAACTAATTACAAGTCACCTTTTTCTCTGATTCTCTGATATTACTATTATCAACCTTAAACACAACGTCAGTAGGGGTTAGGTTCTGAACCATTGCTGCACCAGTCGTTTGTCCTTCGATTCCTACCCCTGACACCTTTTTTACATCTGAAGCAGCCTTGGCCGCTTCCACCGCCTTGTCAAACATTGAGGTCCTAATAGTAGGGTCAACCTCTCTGCTACCTTTATCACGAGGCTCCCTCCTCGATTCTACCAAATTCCCAATGTCCAATGTAACCAACTTGTTAGGAATTTCTCTAACCAGGGATGAATTAGATTCTCATCCCTTCTCACTTGACACCAAAATTGGATCTATATCCCAATCAGTATCTGTCACACCCTAATTTTTGACCCTAAGATCCACGCTTTCCCCTTTGCATAACATATTAGGACGATCATTCGTGCATAACTAACCGCTTTATAAAGTTTTGTTTGCTTGTTTTCATTTGTGAGTATAGGTGCTGCTGCTGAAAATTCAAGATTTTTCAAGGCTTTGTGTTGACGCTCACGATGACGTACCAGTTTCCTAGGGGGTTTTCTTGGGCCGCTGGTGGCCTCAAAAGATCCCAAGATAGCAAAGTCGTTCCTAAGATCATACTAGACTTGCCTAAAAGGATATGTCGAAACCATACTAGATATCTCTGGTTGGATCATGTGGTCCTATTTCATTAAAGACAAATTAGAATTCATGGTCTCTCTTGATTCAAGATACTGTTGTCGTTTTGATACTTTGGAATCAACTTGAAGTTTTATTGGGCTTTGAAGGCATTAGGTTTAATTCGGGTTTTGGTTCAAATTGGGTTACAACATGTTGAGATTATCATAATGGCAAAGTCCTGAATTATTTTTAGATCCCAGTTGGTTTTAAGGTTTTAAGTGGTGGCTGGACCATACACCAGGTTACACTTGGGGAAAGTCAAGGATCTCAGGCCCATTTACAAGACACATTTTAAAACTATTTTTTTTAATTAAGGATCAGTTTCAAATAATACTATTTTATTCCCAAATCCAAGTCACGTGGGAGCATTATCACATTTCATTTGAAGATGGAAGTTATAATTCAAATTTTCTAGAAATCCCTAGTTGCATTTCAAAATGGAGGATGGACCCGTATAAGTTTACAACAATGCCAAATACAAGCCAACTCAGAGGTTTACCTCAAAGCCACCTAGAAGGATCAAATTTTACTAAATCTAAGGCGCTACTACAGTTTAATTACATTCTAAAATAATAAGGATCCCGTTACAACTATTAACTCTACAAGGATCGTGGTCCTGCCAAGTTCTCTTAACTGCCACGCTGACTTCCAAAAAGCTTCCACATCAATTGTCGTGATGTGAAACCTAGAACAAGAAGGAGCAAAGTTCGCTCAGAAAACCATGATACACTACTACATGATTAAGTTAAAATCAAAGATCATGCGTTACATCAAGGTTTTGAGCGGTGAAATGGAAAGCACAACAAACCAGTGCAATCCCCCAATGAGCCTACACAATAAAAGAATACGGCAACCATTTGATAGTTTTGCTGCATCTTTAGCTCATTACCAGGGGAGGTTTTCAATTTTCGTACAAGAATTTACACCATATTCGGGCTCTATCATCATCTTTCGATGTCCCAATGCCAAGTCTTGAAGAGGAGAAACATTGTTATCCATTGCCCCCCTGTCCAAGTAAAGCCAAGTAAAAAAAAATTCAGAAACATGCGCAAGCAGAACCAAAGGAACACTACAAGGTTCTCACCGTCCGTCTTACCGACGAGACTACCACTGTTCTGCAACAAGATCATCAAGGGAATTGACAGTTTTGCATCCTATGTCGATTGAACGCCATCCGCGTCTCAACCTGCAATGGACAAAAGAGAATTTTACATTAAACTTAAGTTCACCTAAGGTCTACGAATTCATAGTTCGCAATTACGCAAACGTTGGACCCATGAGAAAAAGCAAAGAGTTTCATGCAAAGTATCTCACATTTCAAATTTTGAAAGCGTTCCAAGTGACCTTCCGCATTTTCGACCTCAAACTCTTCACGACCAAGTACCTTAGGTGATAAGCATTGCTGACATTATATCGGACCGCAAAGTCCGTGGAAATCTCACAATTGATCCTGAAGATTGAATCAGAATTAAACAATATTAATCCAACCATCCACAAAGTTGTACAAGTCTTCAATAACGTGTCTCAAAGAAATGGAGGAGAGAAGCTATTTGCTGACCTAGAACATACCGTAAAGAGTAGCAATTCACATTGTTTCCAAAACCAATTCCAACACATTCAAACCGGATCAAGCCGATTTGGAAAGTCATGAATGCAAATCACACACAAAGGCAAGGTATCAGCATCAATAACAACCATTATTTTCATCCAAAACAAGAGCATTTCAAAACGGAAGTAAATCGTCACCATCATGTCATTTTCAAATAAAAAATCCTCAAGCGTTGGGATCACAATGTTCAAAATAATACATAAACATATATGAACCAAAATGGAAGGCCATTTGAATTACAAATCAAGACTAGAAGAAAGCAGATCAGAATCACTAACACAATAATAACCGCAATAACCAACATGCCTATTTTGAAATCGGGAAATATCCAAATATCACCGAATCAATTTGGAAATCAAAAACAGAAATCAACGACATTCAATTCTAAAGTTAAGGCTCTGATTTCAATCAAGCCTATAAATGGATTCACGAAATCACAAAGAGGGGGCATCAAGAAAAACACAAAAACATCATGTACTAATCCAAGATTCATCGTATTTGTCACCAAATTATCCAAACCAGAAATCATCAAACAGAGCCAATCAACTCATCAACTCAGAATTGGCACAAAACCAACCATCATAAGATAAACCAGAAGCCATACACCAATTAATAAAAAAATGCGACGACACACATACTTGAAAGAGCTCAGAACCTCATAAACGGGTTCTTCATCGCCAAGCATCAACTCATCAAGAGTTCTAGCACATAAGAAGATCAAAGAGAACGCATCAGAAGTATCACAACGTATACTCACGCGAAGGCAAAGAAAGGTATTACTCAGAGCGATGAGGAGGACGAATCTTCTCCATTTTTGTCATTGTTGAAGCACCATCAGAGTGTCTCCGATAGAAAGAGGAAAACAAAAACTGGAGGAAGGAGCAAAGTCAGACTTATCTTCAACAAAGCAGATCAACAGAGAAGGAGAAAAGACGCAAGGAGGTTGCCTGTGAAGCGAACACGCACACGTACATTGGCAGAGCTCAGAGTTCCGGTAAATTCGTGGACGAGTGGAGGAAGGAGAGGGTTCGAAGCGTATCTGTAGCAGTCTCTGGTTTTCTCGCGTAAACGTTGACGTCAAAGACGCATCGGACGTACTCTGATAAGTAAGCTCCAAACCTCGTCTTCGTATCATCTTGATCTTGTGTATGTAACATCTGAGTTTGATTTAACCTTTGAACTGTTCATCTCCATTGATGAGGAACTTAGGGTTTTTTTGATTTTCTGGTTTCGATTCGCAGTACTGGTTAGAGATTTGGGAAAATCGATTTGGGGTAGAGTTAGAAGAGGGTGAGACGGTCGTTTTGGTGGGAGTTCAGAGGCGTTTAGACCTCAGCCGCCGCCGGAGGCGATTCCCGGCGCGGCAGTCCGTTTCTCCGGCGAGAGGGGAAGAGAGTCAGAGAGAGAGAACGAGTGGCAATGTTTTTTTTCGTTATGTTTTTATTTATGTTATGCTTTAATCCTGCACACGCCGTCCATTTTTCCTTTACCGTGAACCTTCATCCCAGGCTACTGACCAAAGTCATCCGATTGACTCATTTGAATCAGACGACCACGATTCAACTGGCTAGGGGGTCCACTGTGGACCCCCTATCTTGGCCCTACACTGATCCGTCCGCTTATTTCTGCTTTTAATTCTATTCTTTTGTTTTATTAACCATAACCTCTCTTTTAATAAAAAAACATCTTCTTATATTAATCAGTTTAATTTTTAGTTAACTTTTTAATAAGAATCAAACTAGTTAAGCTTCGATATTAATAACCCTTAAGATTTAAAATTAATAATTTTAACAATTTAATAAATTTTTTTTTCTAAATATTAATAAACCTTTTAATATATTAGACCTCTTTTAAAATAAAATAAACTCTTTCAAGTTATTTAGGTTCAATTCTTTACTCTAATTTTAATTAAATAACTAAATAAATAACTTCTTCAATTTACACCTAACTTTTTTTCTCTCACCTTAACATAATTTACTGACTTTCTGTGTCGTATCTATCATTAAAATTTTCAATCACATGCTTGAACCTTTTTTTAAATTTCATCTATGTTTAACATGTTACATATTATTGATATCTTTTCCTTATAACTTATTTGTACGTTAATTGCATATTTTATCATGACTTCATACTTATGTTTTACTCTTATAATATAATTACATGTGCTCTTATGATCTATTTAAATAATCATACCTACTTAACTAATCTTAAGTTAGTCGTCCCCTTTAATCCAAAGGAAGGTCACTAATATTGACTAAACCGTCATAAGACTAACTCTTAGATCCCTTGGCCTTAAATCCGGAGTTTTTGTACTCTATGTCTCGTTGTAGACACTTAAAAACCTTAGCTTTAGGATCGGAGTTTTTATACTCCGAGTAAATTTCCTCCATGAACATTTACAAACCTACCCCTCTTGGACCATCCTACAACTTTAGAGTCACCGTACTCTATGTAAGGTTTTGCCCAAAACCTTACTTCCCTCTTGGAACCTTGACCCCGTCAAGAAGTTCATCTTCTTAGAACTACGCATACTCTGATTCTACACCCGAGGATACGTAGGCGTAAGGTGCGATGCCTTATCGAGTATACTTAGATACTAACCCCTAGGGTTCTCAACCTTTAGCATAGTACCCTTAGCAAGCGAAATATAAAAAATAAAAATAACATAATAAAACGAGAGGCTCCCGTAGAGTACTACAGACGTTTAGGATGCTAATACCTTCCTTAGGCGTAACCAACCCCCAAACCTTAGATCTCCCCCTTTAGGTTTTGACCTTGAACCTTTCCTTTGGATAAATCAAAGTCGGTGTCGAAATAAATGTGATCCTAGTTAACAAATAACTATGGTATCCAATTTTCACCGCGACAGAAATGGTGACTTCCCTGGGGACATTATAATGTTTTTTTATTGAGGGTTTCCCCTAACTCGTTTATTTATGTTATTATTATTATTTGCTTGCTTGGTTTTCTTTTTGTGCAGGTTTGGGTACTTAGTGTGGTGAGACAAAGTCCTACACCCGAACTAGAGTGAAATTAAGATAGGAAAACGGTGAGACTTCAATGATACTTTGAGGGAGTCGATTCCTGAAAAAGTAAATTGAGACTTCACCACTAAGTCTAGGCCCTCTCGAATAAAATATTTGTCCAACGAGTTCATTCGTGAAGACGGTATGGTTTCGATCTAAAGGGCCTCGGGACTGGGGACCGTAGTTACCTTTAACCCAACTTGGCCTATTAGGGCGTAGTGCGGGGACTATGCGGGAGTCTATTTCTGCGATAGTTGCTACGCGATACTACACTCAGACGAGATTCTCTTGAGAATATTATTGACTACCAAGTGATCTGGAAAATCGATAATATCCGAAAGATGGATTGTAGACTCTGGGAACTTTGTAGAACCCGTTTGGCAGGTACATTTGAAACTATAGTAGACTCCTATGGGATGGGTAGACCTTGACTCTATGTTATGACCTTTCAAACCTAGGACTCTTTGCTTGTTTGTTTTGCTTGAGTGTGCTTTGTGTTGCATGCATTCATGAGCATCATTTCATAAAGTTTCATGGAACTTAGCTTTGTTTGTAAACATCATAAGGATATCATGGACTCCAAAAAAAAAAAAAACGCTGAAGTACCCTTACAAGAGTCATGATCTGGACGATCTAAGGAGACTGGATACCTTGTTAACGGATGAAAAAGAGTTCAAGACCAGATATGGGAAGCTTGATAAGGAACTTTTATCAACTCTATTGCAGCCTATCACTGTTGGTGCCGACCCTTGGAGAATAATCTCAGCTAATGTAGTTACTTATTCAAGACAAGTATCTATTTCTATCTTCGGTTAATATTCGAGCTAAAGGAGAAATTTTGAAAAAAAGCTACTTCTTGCAAGAATAGAGAAACACCAAAAGACTTAACCTACTATAATCCTCATTCAATACATTAGAAGCTCAATTGGAAGAAGAATTCAAGCGACTCAAGAGAAGATCGTTGGAAGAGTCTCCTTAGATCCATCACTACTAGCTTTTATTTAGCTTTTATATCATGATTCTTGTAAGGCGTATGGACGCGTTGTAATCAATTTTAATAAATCAATCTTTTAGTATTTCGATACTAACGGTTGTGACCGTTTTAAAAAAATGAGTCTTTTGATATTCCTTGATGATTATAAATAGCATAGTTCCATGAAACTTACTGCATGTGCATTGCATCTTTAGCTTTGCATCCTTTTTGCATACGTCTTTTCTCTCCCTCAGCTTATTCGGTCTCTTATCTTCATGTCGCTTAGCTGATCTTCTGGCACTCGCATCAAACTTGAAGTAGTTACTGGGGATAATGGATAGAACACAAAATATGGATCCTATGTCAAGCTTCAGAGTGATGACTAACCCGATGTACGGTTTTTCTATTGACGACGATGCCCCACAAGTGGATGTCCCTACTCGATCTCAGCCTGTGCAAGATAACATGGTTGGTCAAGTTAATGAAAGAGCTTCCCACTTTCTAAGGTATATGCCAGATTCTCAGAACGCCCGTCATGTGACAACTATGGATGATCCTAGATTGGGAGAAATTGAAAAGGGATTTCGTGACCTCCAAGAACAATTGAAGATGTTGAAAGGACCTAACACATCTGGTCTTAAAGCTCCTGACTTGTGTCTAGTTCCGGGCGTGGTTTTTCCTCCAAAGTTCAAAATGCCTACCTTTGAAGTATACAAGGGTGTTAGTTGTCCAAGGTACCATTTGACAATATTTTGTCGAAAGATGACTACTTATGCCGACAATGACAAGCTGATGATTCATTGCTTTCAAGAAAGTTTATCTGGGGCATCCTTGATGTGGTATATGAAGCTAGAAAGGAACCATATTCAGTCTTGGGAAGACTTAGCTAACGCTTTTGTGAAGCAATACAATTACAATGTGGACATGGCTCCAGACAGTGACCAACTGATGAACATGAGTCAGAAAGACAATGAGTCCTTCAGGGAATATGCACAACGGTGGAAAGAACTGGCAGCCCAAGTTCAGCCACCACTTCAATAGAAGGAGTTGGCCAAGATGTTTCTAAAAACACTGTCAGACTCTTATTATGTCAGAATGATAGGCGTTGTGCCATTAGAGTTCTCCAAAATTATGGAAATCGGAGTAAACATCGAGAATGCACTCAAAAGTGGAAAGATCCAAAATGTCTCGAATGGACAAGCTAATGAAGATAAATCTATTAGCGGTTCTCGAGAGGAAAGAAATGTTAAGGTCAATGCAGTTTTGGGATCTCCTCGGACTTTGCAAGCTCCAGTTCTGATGCCTTATCACAAACGTCGGTTTGCAGCGCCTGTTCAGTGCCAGCAATCACTACCTCAGGGACGCCCGTACAAACGACAAAGGTTGACTCATCAGGATCAACGTCAAAATCGACAAGTTGAGAACCTGAATCACCAGAATCAGCGTCAGGATCAGCAGAGACCTTTGAGTAGTCCAGAAGAAAAGACTCATTGGTTGGACCTAATCCCAATGACTTACAGTCAATTGTGGTCTTACTTTTCCCGAAACTCAGTGATGGCACCCAGAAAGACCAGAGCCATGAAATCTCGCCCTCCTTGGTTCAATCCAGATGCCAGTTGTGAATTTCATGATGGAGTGTTGGGGCATTCTATTAAAGGTTGTAAGGTTTTCCAAGAAAAGGTCCAAGAAATGATCGACAATGAAGTGTTGACCTTCAGGAGAGGAATCCCAGTTATAAATGGAACACCTTTATACTGAGAGATTTGAATACTCGAGAAGTTCCTTCCAAGCCAATGGAATCAAGAGCAGAGCTCACTCCCAAGGCCATTAAGCTGCCTATTCATTTGCTTGCATCTTATTGTTATTTCTTTGATTATAAGCATGTTTTACATGTAAGAAATTGTTACTTTGAATAATTAATGCAATGATAATGGTTGTCTTGAAGAAATCCATTCGTTTCACTTATTTTAAAACACTTTTTATATTTTATAATGCCAATGCTGCCCAATCTCTTGCCTCGGCAGAGAATTGAATGGAGGGTGATGAAATCCCAAACGCAAGATCTCTTGTATGCTTTTGAATAAAACTCTGCTAGTGATATAAGGCATTATTTCAAAATCCTAAACACCGAAGATATAAGGAGATAAACCCTCGTTAACCCTTTTGAGCCTTTGAAGTAGGAGTTTTCTTCTCCAAATAAAAAACCCTCATCCTTAACCTGGGGCAAGGTAATTTTCAAAAAAAAAAAAGGAGTAAAAAATATCACGAAGATCGGGTGGGCATAAACACACTTTGAGCCTTATATCCTTTGTTTCTTAAACCGTGAACCAATCTATAATACAACCCTTAAAAGTCCTAATTGAAGCAAGGTTAATTTCAAAAGCATACTCATTGAGATATTGTTTCCTGACTCCTATGAGTTATGCTCAAATTCGTGTTGGCATTATAAAATCGGTAATTCAACCACCAAAATTTTTTAAATAAAAACTTCAAGAAAAACGTTTCTTGCATTAGCAATTCCAGAATTAACATTTTCTGCTTGCTAACATTGTTCGACATCATAGAAGCTAGCATACGAGCATCAAGCGATGAGCTAAACCTTTTGAGATTGGAAACTCTGATGAGTAAATGGTAGATTATTTCAAAAGGATGATCATACACAGTGGCATGTTGCCTAAAGACTTTTCTATGCAGGGGCAGGTTGCCTCCCAGCTGTTTCTTTCACTGTCTCACCCCAAGGGGAAAGTTTGAAGACTCATAATACCGTCAATCTGGGGCAGTTACGTCGATATTTGATAAATCTCTCCAAGTTTGAAGACTCAGAACACCGTCAATCAAGGGCAGTTACATCGAGATTTGGTAAATCTCTCAACAGTCTGAAAAACAAGTCCGAAGACTCGGTCATACAGAACACCGTCAATCAGGGGCAGTTAAGTCGAGATTTGATAAATCTCTCCAAATTTGAAGACTCTGGTTTACAGAATACAGTCAACCCGGGCAGTTACGTCGAGATTTGGCGAATGTCTCCAAGAGTTTGAAAACATTGGAATAGTTGGATGCCAAGTTTTCCGTAAAATCCTCTTGGAATGACTTGTTCTCATAGGCCAAGTGATCTGGGGCATTTGAGAATCGAAGATTACTTTCCATCCATTCACATCAACTGTTGTTCAAAAGGGCGACTACCATGCAGGTCATCAATGCATAGTTAAATCAGTCTCACGACATCATTCACTCATACCTCAAAGAATCTCTATCCCGAGTAGTGTGATGAATCCCCAGTAGGTCTTTGATCCCGGTAGTCACGATTAATCCCCGGTAAATCTCTATTACAAGAAGTTATGGCACGTTTGATGCAAGGTTTCTCCAGTCAGCAACCTAAGAATCCTCAGTGAATTTCTTTGGTTTCAACCTTCCCCAGCGAAGCAAGTGTTTATTTCACTCCTCATTGGACTTTCTCAGTGCCTCAATCTTTTCTAGTGAAGGCGGATGTTTATTTCATCCCCACGAAGTTTTATCTCCGACATTTCAACTATTATCAATTCAAGCTTCCCCAATGAAGTGGATATTTGTTTTATCCAGTTAAAACTTTCATTTAAGACTACTTCAATTCACAGTGGATATTTATTTTATCCCCCATGAAGTCTTTTCGATCATGAGTTTGATTCGTTCCCAGTGAATCTTTCTCATTCCCAACAGAATCCAAGGTTCATCTTGACAATCCTAGGTGAAGTCACGATGTTCATCCCAAGTGGAGTGCTCTCTTTTCCCCAGAGAAAGCTTGAAGCTGTGAAGTGGGATTTGTTTCCATATATGGTTTTCCATTTATCCCCAGTGATGCTTCTTATATTGTGAAGATCGGTCGAGTATCTATATCGAGATGCTTGTTTTCGTCTCCAGTTTGCTTCTTCTTCGTTTGTTTTGTCAGCATAAGCATGAGCATAGCATGACATTCGTTCATATAGATTCATCGCATTTGGCATCTTTCGCATCTTGCATTTTGTGTTTGTTTGTTTCTTTCACTTTGGTTGCGCTTATCTCTAAGTGACGGTGTTTTGTCTGCTCCCTCCAAGTAGAGCCGTCAGCCCTAGGCAGAAAGAGCACGTCCTTTCTAATTCCCCACTGAGTTTGATCCTCGTGGGGGATGGTTGCTTTAGTTTTCTTTTCCATTTTGGACAAAGATAAACCCCGTTGAGTTCAGTCCTCAATGGATTGAGTCTTGTTTGACCGTTTCTTTCCAGTTATTTCCTGGATTGAACTTTGGTCCCTGACAATCACAATTTTTGGATATCTTTAGGCTGTTGAACCTGAATCGAACGTGCATTTATTTTGCACTTTATCTCCCCAAGAAGAATTTATTCAAAGATCTCTATGGAAGACAGAAGTTATTCCTCCAGCAGTATTATGGGATTTAAATCCAGACAACAAGTGGTAGCTCTTTATTTGAGCTCAGTTCTCTACCTGGATGACAAATGGCAGTCTCCTCAAGACATTTTGTCTATCCCCGATGAAATTATCAAGGTTATCAGTTATTGAAGACCTTCCAAGTATTCTCTTTATTTGAGAATCCCTATTGCAAGTTTTTTTATTACTTCAACGAATTTTCGACTACAACAATATTACTTCACAGTGGTATTCTCCCCAATGAGTCCACGATTCAATTTGCTTCTATCAAATGGCATCTCTTCGAGAAGTTTGGTGAAGATTCAAATGATCTTACTCTTTATTTAAGAAGACATACTTTACAAATCAGCCGGTCTGCATCTCTTTTGAAGATCCCCGGTGAAGCTTCCAGGATCTCGGCAGTAGATTCCTTGGTTTATTTCAAATTTTGACAAACAGTCATTTCTTTCCAGGATCTCGGCAGTAGATTCCCTGGTTTATTTTAAACTTCGACAAACAGTCGTTTATTTTCTTGGTTATTCTCGGCAGTAGATTCCCAGAAGACCTCGGCAGTAGGTATTTCCCTGGTTATTCTCGGCAGTAGATTTCCAGAAGACCTCGGCAGAAGGTATTTCATTTTTAATTTCCCTGGTTATTCTCGGCAGTAGATTTCCAGAAGACCTCGGCAGTAGGTATTTCCCTGGTTATTCTCGGCAGAAGATTTCCAGAAGACCTCGGCAGTAGGTATTTCATATTAATTTCTCTGGTTATTCTCGGCAGTAGATCTCCAGTAGACTTTGACAAACAGTCGTTTTTTTTGTGTTTTGGTCAGATGCCTCGCTTAGGCTACCGTGGTGGTAGTAGGTCATCTTTCCTTTGGTGTTTACCTCGCTTAGGCTATCATATGCTTGATAGTAGGTAACACACCTTTCTTTTTGAGTCGGACACCTTTGCTCAGGCTGCCACAAGTTGGCAGTAGGTGATCCTTCTTCCCCAGTTTATTACCTCAGCCTAGGCTATCGTGTGTGATGTACGACCTTTTGTTGCAACTGGATACCGTCGCGTAGGCTACCAGATGCTGGTAGTAAGTTATCCTGTTCCTTTTAAGTTTCTTGCCACTTGTTTAAGCTACCCCTGTGATTGTTAGTTGGTAGTCTCTTTCCCCCAGTGGAGTTAGATCTTTCCCCGTTGGAGTCGTATCTCGCTGAGTCGTCCCTCGTCGTGTTTTCCCTTTCTTTAGTTGTGTTTCAGCATCAGTTTTCCCCTGTGACATTATTCCTCACAGGATCTCTGTCTTGCATATCATATCATTTCATATCATTAGCATGCGCATTTGGTGGCATCTTAGGGCCAAAAATGGTGCTTGTTTGTATTTAAGTATCTCCTATCTCGTCGAGACGAAGATTTCAATCTCCATATCTCCGAATAGGAGAAACTTAAATAGGGGCATCTGTCACACCCTAATTTTTGACCCTAAGATCCCCGCTTTCCCCTTTGCATAACATATTAGGACGATCATTCGTGCATAACTAACCGCTTTATAAAGTTTTGTTTGCTTGTTTTCATTTGTGAGTATAGGTGCTGCTGCTGAAAATTCAAGATTTTTCAAGGCTTTGTGTTGACGCTCACAATGACGTACCGGTTTCCTAGGGGGTTTTCTTGGGCCGCTGGTGGCCTCGAAAGATCCCAAGATAGTAAAGTCGTTCCTAAGATCATGCTAGACTTGCCTAAAAGGATATGTCGAAACCATACTTGATATCTCTGGTTGGATCATGTGGTCCTATTTCATTAAAGACAAATTAGAATTCATGGTCTCTCTTGATTCAAGATACTATTGTCGTTTTGATACTTTGGAATCAACTTGAAGTTTTATTGGGCTTTGAAGGCATTAGGTTTAATTCGGGTTTTGGTTCAAATTGGGTTACAGCATGTTGAGATTATCATAATGGCAAAGTCCTGAATTATTTTTAGATTCCAGTTGGTTTTAAGGTTTTAAGTGGTGGCTGGACCATACACCAGGTTACACTTGGGGAAAGTCAAGGATCTCAGGCCCATTTACAAGACACATTTTAAAACTATTTTTTTTAATTAAGGATCAGTTTCAAATAATACTATTTTATTCCCAAATCCAAGTCACGTGGGAGCATTATCACATTTCATTTGAAGATGGAAGTTATAATTCAAATTTTCTAGAAATCCCTAGTTGCATTTCAAAATGGAGGATGGACCCGTATAAGTTTACAATAATGCCAAATACAAGCCAACTCAGAGGTTTACCTCAAAGCCACCTAGAAGGATCAAATTTTACTAAATCTAAGGCGCTACTACAGTTTGATTACATTCTAAAATAATAAGGATCCTGTTACAACTATTAACTCTACAAGGATCGTGGTCCTGCCAAGTTCTCTTAACTGCCACGCTGACTTCCAAAAAGCTTCCACATCAATTGTCGTGATGTGAAACCTGGAACAAGAAGGAGCAAAGTTCGCTCAGAAAACCATGATACACTACTACATGATTAAGTTAAAATCAAAGATCATGCGTTACATTAAGGTTTTGAGCGGTGAAATGGAAAGCACAACAAACCAGTGCAATCCCCCAATGAGCCTACACAATAAAAGAATACGGCAGCCATTTGATAGTTTTTCTGCATCTTTATCTCATTACCAAGGGAGGTTTTCAATTTTCGTACAAGAATTTGCATCACATTCGGGCTCTATCATCATCTTTTGATGTCCCAATGCCAAGTCTTGAAGAGGAGAAACATTGTTATCCATTGCCCCCCTGTCCAAGTAAAGCCAAGTAAAAAAAAATTCAGAAACATGTGCAAGCAGAACCAAAGGAACACTACAAGGTTCTCATCGTCCGTCTTACCGACGAGACTACCACTGTTCTGCAACAAGATCATCAAGGGAATTGACAGTTTTGCATCCTATGTCGATTGAACGCCATCCGTGTCTCAACCTGCAATGGACAAAAGAGAATTTTACATTAAACTTAAGTTCACCTAAGGTCTACGAATTCATAGTTCGCAATTACGCAAACGTTGGACCCATGAGAAAAAGCAAAGAGTTTCATGCAAAGTATCTCACATTTCAAATTTTACATTAAACTTAAGTTCACCTAAGGTCTACGAATTCATAGTAAAGTCGTTCCTAAGATCATGCTAGACTTGCCTAAAAGGATATGTCGAAACCATACTTGATATCTCTGGTTGGATCATGTGGTCCTATTTCATTAAAGACAAATTAGAATTCATGGTCTCTCTTGATTCAAGATACTATTGTCGTTTTGATACTTTGGAATCAACTTGAAGTTTTATTGGGCTTTGAAGGCATTAGGTTTAATTCGGGTTTTGGTTCAAATTGGGTTACAGCATGTTGAGATTATCATAATGGCAAAGTCCTGAATTATTTTTAGATTCCAGTTGGTTTTAAGGTTTTAAGTGGTGGCTGGACCATACACCAGGTTACACTTGGGGAAAGTCAAGGATCTCAGGCCCATTTACAAGACACATTTTAAAACTATTTTTTTTAATTAAGGATCAGTTTCAAATAATACTATTTTATTCCCAAATCCAAGTCACGTGGGAGCATTATCACATTTCATTTGAAGATGGAAGTTATAATTCAAATTTTCTAGAAATCCCTAGTTGCATTTCAAAATGGAGGATGGACCCGTATAAGTTTACAATAATGCCAAATACAAGCCAACTCAGAGGTTTACCTCAAAGCCACCTAGAAGGATCAAATTTTACTAAATCTAAGGCGCTACTACAGTTTGATTACATTCTAAAATAATAAGGATCCCGTTACAACTATTAACTCTACAAGGATCGTGGTCCTGCCAAGTTCTCTTAACTGCCACGCTGACTTCCAAAAAGTTTCCACATCAATTGTCGTGATGTGAAACCTGGAACAAGAAGGAGCAAAGTTCGCTCAGAAAACCATGATACACTACTACATGATTAAGTTAAAATCAAAGATCATGCGTTACATTAAGGTTTTGAGCGGTGAAATGGAAAGCACAACAAACCAGTGCAATCCCCCAATGAGCCTACACAATAAAAGAATAAGGCAGCCATTTGATAGTTTTTCTGCATCTTTAGCTCATTACCAAGGGAGGTTTTCAATTTTCGTACAAGAATTTGCATCACATTCGGGCTCTATCATCATCTTTTGATGTCCCAATGCCAAGTCTTGAAGAGGAGAAACATTGTTATCCATTGCCCCCCTGTCCAAGTAAAGCCAAGTAAAAAAAAATTCAGAAACATGTGCAAGCAGAACCAAAGGAACACTACAAGGTTCTCACCGTCCGTCTTACCGACGAGACTACCACTGTTCTGCAACAAGATCATCAAGGGAATTGACAGTTTTGCATCCTATGTCGATTGAACGCCATCCGTGTCTCAACCTGCAATGGACAAAAGAGAATTTTACATTAAACTTAAGTTCACCTAAGGTCTACGAATTCATAGTTCGCAATTACGCAAACGTTGGACCCATGAGAAAAAGCAAAGAGTTTCATGCAAAGTATCTCACATTTCAAATTTTGAAAGCGTTCCAAGTGACCTTCCGCATTTTCGACCTCAAACTCTTCACGACCAAGTACCTTAGGTGATAAGCATTGCTGACATTATATCGGACCGCAAAGTCCGTGGAAATCTCACAATTGATCCTGAAGATTGAATCAGAATTAAGCAATATTAATCCAACCATCCACAAAGTTGTACAAGTCTTCAATAACGTGTCTCAAAGAAATGGAGGAGAGAAGCTATTTGCTGACCTAGAACATACCGTAAAGAGTAGCAATTCACATTGTTTCCAAAACCAATTCCAACACATTCAAACCGGATCAAGTCGATTTGGAAAGTCATGAATGCAAATCACACACAAAGGCAAGGTATCAGCATCAATAACAACCATTATTTTCATCCAAAACAAGAGCATTTCAAAACGGAAGTAAATCGTCACCATCATGTCATTTTCAAATAAAAAATCCTCAAGCGTTGGGATCACAACGTTCAAAATAATACATAAACATATATGAACCAAAATGGAAGGCCATTTGAATTACAAATCAAGACTAGAAGAAAGCAGATCAGAATCACTAACACAATAATAACTGCAATAACCAACATGCCTATTTTGAAATCGGGAAATATCCAAATATCACCGAATCAATTTTTGAAATCAAAAACAGAAATCAACGACATTCAATTCTAAAGTTAAGGCTTTGATTTCAATCAAGCCTATAAATGGATTCACGAAATCACAAAGAGGGGGCATCAAGAAAAACACAAAAACATCATGTACTAATCCAAGATTCATCGTATTTGTCACCAAATCATCCAAACAAAAAATCATCAAACAAAGCCAATCAACTCATCAACTCAGAATTGGCACAAAACCAACCATCATAAGATAAACCAGAAGCCATACACCAATTAATAAAAAAAATGCAACGACACACATACTTGAAAGAGCTCAGAACCTCATAAACGGGTTCTTCATCGCCAAGCATCAACTCATCAGGAGTTCTAGCACAGAAGAAGATCAAAGAGAACGCATCAGAAGTATCACAATGTATACTCACGCGAAGGTAAAGAAAGGTATTACCCAGAGCGAAGAGGAGGACGAATCTTCTCCATTTTTGTCATTGTTGAAGCACCATCAGAGTGTCTCTGATAGAAAGAGGAAAACAAAAACTGGAGGAAGGAGCAAAGTCAGACTTATCTTCAACAAAGCAGATCAACAGAGAAGGAGAAAAGACGCAAGGAGGTTCCCTGTGAAGCGAACACGCACACGCACATTGACAGAGCTCAGAGTGCCGGTAAATTCGTGGACGAGTGGAGGAAGGAGAGGGTTCGAAGCGTATCTGTAGCAGTCTCTGGTTTTCTCGCGTAAACGTTGACGTCGAAGACGCATCAGACGTACTCCGATAAGTAAGCTCCAAACCTCGTCTTCGTATCATCTTGATCTTGTGTATGTAACATCTGAGTTTGATTTAACCTTTGAACTGTTCATCTCCATTGATGAGGAACTTAGGGTTTTTTTTATTTTCTGGTTTCGATTCGCAGTACTGGTTAGAGATTTGGGAAAATTGATTTGGGGTAGAGTTAGAAGAGGGTGAGACGGTTGTTTTGGTGGGAGTTCAGAGGCGTTTAGACCTCAGCCGCCGGAGGCGATTCCCGGCGCGGCAGTCCGTTTCTCCGGCGAGAGGGGAAGAGAGTCAGAGAGAGAAAACGAGTGGCAATGTTTTTTTTCGTTATGTTTTTATTTATGTTATGCTTTAATCCTGCACACGCCGTCTATTTTTCCTTTACCGTGAACCTTCATCCCAGGCTACTGATCAAAGTCATCCGATTGACTCATCTGAATCAGACGACCACGATTCAACTGGCTAGGGAGTCCACGGTGGACCCCCTATCTTGGCCCTACATTGATCCGTCCGCTTATTTCTGCTTTTAATTCTATTCTTTTGTTTTATTAACCATAACCTCTCTTTTAAAAAAAATATCTTCTTAGATTAATCAGTTTAATTTTTAGTTAACTTTTTAATAAGAATCAAACTAGTTAAGCTTCGATATTAATAACCCTTAAGATTTAAAATTAATAATTTTAACAATTTAATAAATTTTTTTTTTCTAAATATTAATAAACCTTTTAATATATTAGACGTCTTTTAAAATAAAATAAACTCTTTCAAGTTATTTAGGTTCAATTCTTTACTCTAATTTTAATTTAATAACTAAATATATAACTTCTTCAATTTACACCTAACTTTTTTTCTCTCACCTTAACATAATTTACTGACTTTCTGTGTCGTATCTATCATTAAAATTTTTAATCACATGCTTGAACCTTTTTTTAAATTTCATCTATGTTTAACATGTTACATATTATTGATATCTTTTCCTTATAACTTATTTGTACGTTAATTGCATATTTTATCATGACTTCATACTTATGTTTTACTCTTATAATATAATTACATGTGCTCTTATGATCTATTTAAATAATCATACCTACTTAACTAATCTTAAGTTAGTCGTCCCCTTTAATCCAAAGGAAGGTCACTAATATTGACTAAACCGTCATAAGACTAACTCTTAGATCCCTTGGCCTTAAATCCGGAGTTTTTGTACTCCATGTCTCGTTGTAGACACTTAAAAACCTTAGCTTTAGGATCGGATTTTTTATACTCCGAGTAAATGTCCTCCATGAACATTTACAAACCTACCCCTCTTGGACCATCCTACAACTTTAGAGTCACCGTACTCTATGTAAGGTTTTGCCCAAAACCTTACTTCCCTCTTGGAACCTTGACCCCGTCAAGAAGTTCCTCTTCTTAGAACTACGCATACTCTGATTCTACACCCGAGGATACGTAGGCGTAAGGTACGATGCCTTATCGAGTATACTTAGATACTAACCCCTAGGGTTCTCAACCTTTAGCATAGTACCCTTAGGAAGCGAAATATAAAAAATAAAAATAACATAATAAAACGAGAGGCTCCCGTAGAGTACTACGGACGTTTAGGATGCTAATACCTTCCCTAGGCGTAACCAACCCCCGAACCTTAGATCTCCCCCTTTAGGTTTTGACCTTGAACCTTTCCTTTGGATAAATCAAAGTCGGTGTCGAAATAAATGTGATCCTAGTTAACAAATAACTATGGTATCCAATTTTCACCGCGACAGTATCCTCCTCCTCCTTATTATATTTGCTCCAAATACTCTCAGACTTGGACGAATAGTTAGAATCAGACGACTTTATGACAAGATTATTAGCTAAAATATGTAACGGTCCATGAGAGTCTTCAACCATCTTGATTCTGAATGATTAACCATTAATCTGAACATTAAAGATTTTGTTAAGCACCACAACACAATTATTGTGAACCATAATCTTAGCAACATCCATAAAACCTCCCTTCAAAGTATTTTCATCGACACAAACGTATTTTCCGACCGTTTTGGATAAAAGTTCAAAAAATGAATAGTTTCATGCATGACAAGGGATGGAATGACATTTTAACCACGTTACTCTTTCAGTATCGACATCACCTTTATTTCATTCTCTGATTTCCGAAAACCACCGCCTCCACCATGATTCTGCTTCCTGAATAATGTCTCTAATCTCCCCCGGTTCATGTTCCTCTAATAAGAAAAGGTTAGATCCAAGAGGAGTTGCTTTGATTGAATAATAACCTTCCATCTCAAAACTGTTTTGAATGTTATAAGCCATCCCTAGGTTAGACAACACACCCATGAATTCCTTTATGTACCTGTTAAGATCTTTTTCCACTAACTGGTACTTGATATGAATGGGAACCTCCTTGGACAAGTAACATGAGTTTGCTTATCTTTATTTAGCACCTCCGCATAAGATCTATCCCCTACCTTGGCTTCGGGAATATCCTTTCTCCATGTTTTGTGACCTGCTGCTGCCTTCAGATTATGGAAAGAGTTAACATTCTCCCTATAACTACCCTTTCGAGCACCCCTCACTCTATTGAATCTAGGCACATTAGCATGAATCTTCACATTATCAATGATGATATTATCTAGTTTAATAGCAAGTAATCTGACATCATCCACTTCAATGAATCTTGCAAAGCCAAAACGTTTCCCAAATTTATTAGTTTTAGGGGGAATCACCACTTCCTTAATCTTTCCAAAGGGTTCAAATAGATTGAACACGTCCACAACCTTGATTCTATCCATAACCTTTGTTCCCTTTTTTCTTTCATCCACTGCCTTGATTTAGTTATCTGTAAATAATTGTTGAAGAATAAATAGGTTTTGGTCCAATCTAGAACCAAACACTACTACGAAAAACTCATTTAACAACGGTTGAGAAAGATATATAATCACCCGGGCGCAGGCGTTGTTATGTAGAGTGTCGTTATATATATGATACTTACTATCATGGCCCAGAAACTTTTGTAATAAACTGGAAAGCATGCGCCCTATCACAATGGGTTTCCCAAAGGACCATTGTGGTAAAATTAATGGTCCTAGGTTCGATGCCCATCTGCGCCGTTTTGATATTTTTTTTCTGGATAGCGCGCGAGATACTATAATGGTTATGCTGTATAACCATTGTTATATTTTCTACAGGATTAACAAATATTATCCTGCTTTTATAAATAATCCCATTTTTTAACCTGTATTATTGTTCACCATATCACATCAGAAAATACAACTCACATTTGTGATAAAGTTATCATAATAATATTAATTGTATCATATTCATAATATCACATAATTGTATCATATTCAATTGTATCAAAACAAACATCCTACAATTTATCAAAACAAACAACCTACAGTTTACACATTACTTAACATCACATAATTGTAACTTGGTGTTTTGGTTTCTTGTCTCTTGGTGTCTTGTCTCTTGGTGTTTTGACTCTAAAGACCTATGATTTCAAATAATTATACTTGTTAGTAAAAATACTTAGAAACTATAACATACAATTAATATATTATGAATAAAGAATAAATTACGTACTTGTTAATTTTCCCATATGTCTTCTTTATGATCAATTCGAATAACATGCACGACATCTCCATCAACTTCATCATACGAGGTAGGAACTTGTGTTGTGTAAGAAGGTGTGGACGAAATATCAAGACTTTCATCACTAAGAGGAATGTGTTTTCCTTGGAGAACGACTGACCATTTCCCCGATATGTCTGATGGGTTGGTAACATAGAAAACTTGTTTTGCTTGAGAAGCCATGATGAATGGTTCGGTCATAAAAGATGCCTTGTCAAGGTCGACCCAGGTGAATCCTAAGTCATCAATGTGTACACCATTACTATTATTGGGAACCCACTTGCATTTAAATAAAGCCACTTTGAAAATAACATAATCAATCTCCCAAATCTCATCAATGACACCATAAAACGCGGTAGTTGCCAATACAAGATTCTTATCTTTCGCACTAGAGAAATACATCGATTCGGCTTTAACCATAACCCCATTATTTTGCATTGTACTACGATCATCTTTTGATTTTGTATAAAAGGTATAATGACCAATGTCGTATGTAGTCCAAGTAAAGACACAAAATTTTGGCTCGTACGACAACCATTTAAGTATATCGGACGCACTATGATCATTAGATACACTTTTATTAAACCAATCTATGAATATCTTGTTATGCTCTATCAACAACAACTTGTCACTCATTCAGGGATATTTTTTCCTCAAAAGTCTTTTGTGAGTATCTATGAAGGTTGAACTTCATCTATATTATTCAATATATAGAAATGTGCTTGAATAACTACATCATGAGCCATTGACTTAACATTTAGACCTTGAATGCCTCTTCCGTCTGTGACATCATGACGAGACTTTGGAATTCCTATAGAATTCGCGTCCGACAAATAGTTTGTACAAAACTCAACAGCTTCTTCTGTGATGTACCTTTCAGCAATCAAAGCTTCCAGTCAGTGATGATTCTTCGTATATCCTTTAAAGATCTTTATATATCGCTCTATTGGATACATCCACCTTAAATAAACTGGACCACAAATTCCGATTTCTCTGACTAGATGAACAAGTAAGTGAACCATAATGTCAAAAAATAATGGAGAAAAATACATCTCCAGTTGACACAAGATTATGGCAGCCTCATCTTCTAATTCATTTAATTTTTTGAAATCAAGAACTTTAATACATATGGCATTGAAGAATAAGCACAATCTCGTTATAGTTACTCTCACATTTTTTGGTAGGATCCCACGGATAGCCACTGGTAGAAGTTGTTGCATCAATACATGACAAACATGAGATTTTAAACCAATTAACTTGAGATCTTTCATTGATACAAGTTTCTTGATGTTTGATGAGTACCCTTGCGGAACTTTAATACCTTGTAAACACTCGCATAAATTTTTCTTTTCCTTTTTAGATAGAGTGTGACATGCTGGAGGCAGATAAGTTCTTTTTCCTTTCTCTATTGGAGCCAACTATTTTTGTATACCCATCTTCTCCATATCAAGACGGAAAGTCTTACTATCTTAAGTCTTGCCTGGAATATTTAGAAGTGTACCAATCAAACTATCACACACATTTTTCTCCACGTGCATCACATTAAGACAGTGTCTAACATCAAGACTTGACCGATATGGAAGATCAAAGAAGATGAACCTCTTTTTCCATATATTTTTTGCAACCGCCCCTTTTTCTTTTTCTCTCTTCCCAAAGACAACATTAATGTGTTCCTGCCGTTGATAAACTTCATCCCCGATTAAAGGTTCAAAAGCCTCATCAAACTCTTGCTCTCCATTAAAAGCCTTCTGCAATCTACGATAAGGATGACCGGGTTTTAGAAATTTTTGATGCCCAAGGTAAACGGTCTTTTTTCCAAACTCAAGTTGGTGATAACAAGTATCAGCTTCACATATAGGACACACTCTATGTCCTTTGACACTAAATCCAGCCAAGTTACCGTAAGCAGGAAAGTCGTTGATTGTGCAAAGTAACATTACACGCTTCTTAAACTTTTCCCCAGAATATGAATCTTCAACTTCAACGTCTTCATCCTACAAGAGTCGTAAATATTCAATTAATGGCCTTAGATAAACATCTATGTCGTTACCAGGTTGCCGTGGTCCATAAATCATCATACTTAACAGTATATACTTGCGTTTCATGCATAACCAAGGAGATAGATTGTAAATAGTGAGAAGAACAGTCCACGAAGTATGAATAGTGCTTAGATTACCAAAGGGGTTCATTCCATTGGTGGCAAGCTCAAGCCTAAGGTTTCTTGGCTCAACTCCAAAATCCGGAAACAACGAATCAATTTTCTTCCATTGCAACGAATCAACTATATGGTGAATGTTTCCATCACGAGTCCTTTCATCTGCATGCCATCTAAGATTCTTTGTGTCATTCGAATTAGCAAAAAGTCTCTTAAATCATGAAATTATTGGCAAGTACCATAACACTTTAGCAGGAGGATGCTTTCCACTAACATTGTCATAGTCGTTGTCATAACCATTGTTGGCCTTCAGCTTGTAACGTGACACACCATATTTCGGACATTGATACAAGTCTTCATACTATTTTCGGTATAATATGCAATTATTAGAACAAGCATGTATTTTGATATACTCCAGACCCATTGGATACAATATCTTCTTGGCCTCATAGCAACGATCCGACAATTTGTTATCTTCTGGTAACATTTGCTTTAACAATTCAAGTAATTTCGTGCAAACAACACAAGGATAATAAAAGATACCATTATTGTCGGGAAGATGTTTATCAGTGTATTCAAGGAATTCAATAATTCAGTTCTCATAAACCAGACCTAATCTATCGGCTTTCATCAAACTACGACCCATAACAACTTCTGAAATTTATACACGTATAATAATTTGAATGACACAACAAAATCTAATCCAAAAACTTAAGCATATGCATATGTAAATCTAAACCTAAAGCATATGAAACATGTATGTGAGAGCAAGAATTGTCTCTACAAGTCAATCTATGTTTTGATCATAACAATACGTATTTGTGAAAGAACCATTTTATGTTCTAATGTGTGTTGTGTGCAGATCATATTCATAGAAGTTATCAGATCCAACAAGCACCAGGCAGATGAGCGTAATTGATAATATGTGAAGTTACTATATGTGACACAAGTCGCAAGAAGCAAGAATGCTTCTGTATCTGACTGTGATCAGTCAGATCCAAGGATGCTGATATTGCTGTTGCAATGCTCTTGTGGATGCTCTCTGAAAGTGGTCCAGATTCTAAAGATTGCGAAGCTTCTGAAGAAGAGAACCGAAGTGCTGAAGACTCTCATGACTTGAAGTTCTGAAGGCGGAAGGCTCTAAAGACCAAGTGCAGAAAGACTCTGAAAACTTATGTGTTCTGAATATTAAGGTTCTGAAGATCAAGTGCTGAAGACTCTGAAGACGGATTCATAATGGACAAGTTCTGAAGTTCCGGAAGACTTAAAAAAGTAAAGGATAATGTTCTTAAAGACAAGTGTTGAAGTTCTGATGGCTTATTCCTAATGGACTTCTTCAAATGACTGAGGACTTGACATATCAGATACCCTATTAAGAAGACTATACTCATGCTTCATCAATTTACCATCAGAAGCCTCGGAAGTTTGGAAGTCACATGTTATCGTTGTGAGTGACTGTACACGGCACCCAAGAAAGATATATCCCGTCACTTCTCCCAGAGTAAAAAGGAGATGTGTCAGTACAGCTAGTTATTACGCAACATCTCTTTTCTAACAGCCATCAATATTTCAAACGACTATATTTCTACTGGGCTATTTAAAGGAAAGAGTATCTGCTTCTAGACGATGAAGTCCACTAATCAATTTACTCCCACAAAAGATGAATTGATCAAGTCATTGTGTGAAGATAGTAACAATGATGAGTTCTCATTGTAACACTTAGAATATCCAAAGCTATCACCATTTACACGTGGCCATTGTTGTTGAAGCTCAAAGATCATCATTCAACACAATAATAATAAATGGGTATAGAAGTTGTTGATGAAGAAGACAACATTGCAAATCAGTAAAGTCATCAACCACCTTCTCGTCAGCGCTACATTGAAGATCTGAAGCAAGGAGTTGTTGTTCAAAGCTTGCTCACCCAAGAAGATGAAGAAGAATAAGATCTACAAGATGTCAACAACTGTCAAATCATTATACATCTCTGTAGTTTCTTAGAATAGGCAAGGAGTTGTTGCTCGAATCTTGCTCGAACACTTGTGTGTTCTTTGTACTTAAACTTAGGAGTAATCTGCTTGTTAAGAAGCATCTTTGTAACCTCTTGTAAAACTAATTCTTGGTGAATTAGGATTCCTTGAGTGGTAAGTGTGACCGGAGACTCGAGAAGACAATGGCGAGATGTCATTGTGGGAAAAGCCTGAAATAGGGTCAGTAGTGTTATATTCATTGCGATGAACCCCTGAACATCTAGTTGTGAAAGCCTAGCAGTAGATCTTGCGAGATTGGAACCTGCAGGTCAATGTTCGTTATATTCATTAAGTTGAATCCCTGAACGGTTCATTGCATGTTAGTCACAGTGCGGCTATGCAAGTGGTTAGTCACCAGCTATTGCCCGTGCATCTGTAATCGAGATTGATTATAGTGGTTTAAGACCTTGTGTTCAAGGCGAAATCACCTGAGGAGGGTGGACTGGATTAGCCTTTGTGGTGAACCAGGATATATCGTGTTTCCTTTACTCTTATGCTTAATGTTCTTATTTATGTTTCTATATTAAGTATCAGAACCTTACATAAGCAGGTCAGAACCTTGAAACTCTGATAAGCTTCCGCTCTACTAGATCTGAATGATTCACATAGTGCTCAGACTCTTAAGAAGTTCTTACGTTTCAAGCATTAACAAATCTGAATATAACTTTACAAGTCAGAGTCTCTCATTGAACTCTAATGATATCCCGGTGTCTTAAAGACAAGAAGCAAAAAGTTGTCAAAAGAGTAAATACACAATTCAAACCCCCATTTTTTGTGTCTTTCTCGCACCTTCAATTGGTATCAGAGCTCCGGTTCTGTTATTGATGGATATCAAACACTTAACAGTGTCAGAAAAAGATCCGAATATGATGCGTAGAAATATTCTTGGTGAGATTGATATCCACTTACAATTCTGTAGCAGTTCAGAAGTTGACTATGTACAAAATTGTAATCAATCTGAGTACTTGAGCAAATCACTGATTCTGGAAGTTTTTACCGTCAAACAACAAAATCTTCCTTACTTAAGTCTTAATGACGATTGAAGAATCAGCTGATAAGATAGATTCATCAGATAAGAAGTAGTATCTATTGAATGCTTATCTTGGAAGATACGTGTGGATAAACCACGTATTTGCTCAAAGTTAATTCATTAGAAAACAAGAAGTCTTGTTTGCTGAAGATCAATTCTTTATGAGTTTTTGAGATGTTTTCAAGAAACGGATTAGGTCCACCCTTGACTTTCTCTTATAAAAACTCATTCAGAACTTCTTCCTGTAAAGAAGAAAAATTGTTGTTCTATGATTTTGAACCTCAGAGTGAAGTCTGTTGAAGTCAAAAAATCTGAAGAATTCAAACTCTTAGAAATGATTCACCATTTGAATTCTGAATGATCAAGAAGATTGAAAGACTCAATATAGAACTGAATGTTGTTTTCTTGGAAGCAATACAGAAAACTGAAAGAATATTCAGGAAGAAGATTGTCAAGGATTCATCAAATACTTGATCAAGAATGAACTCTTAAATCCTGTTTGAATCAGCACTACTAACTTCTGATAACTTAAAACAATCTCTCAGGTGAATCAAATGTCAGTAATCTGATCACTATCTGATAAGTTGTTCAGAACCTCTCAAGCACTGGAACCTGAAGATGTCAAACCAGACACTGAAATTCTCTACTCAAGTCAAAAAGAATTTAAGTTACTGATGTCCTTCGGAGGGAAGAAATCAGTCAACATTCTATTTTGAAGTAGATATGTTGTTAGTCTCTGATGAGCCAACTCTGTGCATTGTGATATCAAGATGTTGAATTTATTTATTAACTGTAATTAGCACAATAAGACAAGTCAAATTGCTATGAGTTCCAAATGACTACTTCTTATTTTGAGAAACTGACTCTGGATGGAAAGAATACTCAAATCAGAATCAGATCAACGTGCAGACCATCAGAAAAAACATGCTTAGGAATAAGTTTCACTAATCAAACTAGCCACGGGTGAAGAAGCTCTTATGAACGAGAACTAAGTTCTGGCGCAATGGAAGAAGAACCTAATCAATTCTCAAAGATTGATGTCTTGGATTCAGTTCCATAACCTAAGAATGTTCATTTGAACTCAGCAAGCTCTCAAGAATAAGAAGAAAGGAGAAGTCGTCAGGAACAAGGCATAACCTGTTGTTTAAGGATACAGTCAACAAGAAGAAATTACTCACAACAGAGCTCTTTCTCTGGTCGATCAGATGTGAAGCAATATGATTATCAAATTCCTTTTTCGAGACCAGAAGACAAGTGATCCTAAAGAACTCAAGAATCCTCAGCAATTCACTCAGAAAAGGAAAAATCAGAGTCAAGATTGGGATTGCATCCAGACACGTCTGCAAAGATCTCAGGTACCATCCTTTCTTCACTTATGACTTATTTTCACGATAATAACTAGAATCACTTTATCAAACCCTTTGGATATGCTATGATTGAGTTTTGTGAGAAGTGATTAGAAAAACTTTTAAGATAATCTTTTGTCCTTTTCTGTATGTGTCTGCACATGCTTCTTGGAACAGTCAAAGTATATAGATCTCGAATATCAGATTCTCCTCATCATGTCACTCACTCTGGTTGACCATATCCTAACCCATAAGTACACTCCAAATAGATCCAACTCTTTCTCTCATAAAGTCACTCCACTCAACCTAGTTAGTCTAAGAAACCTTGATGTTCAACAACACACCTTAGATTCTTTAATCTATCCAAGTTTCTACTTAAGAAAATCTCAGCCATCCAAATTTCCTTGATATGCGCATATTGAGTGACATCCGCTCAGCTATGAAATAGGGAAACGTGCTACCATAACCAAAATAGCTTATTACCTAGGCCATAGCTTCTAAGCCAGACATGGTCATATTCTGACTGGTCGGGATTCTCTCTTAATATTGGAAATAGTGAAAAATCCTTTTTGCCTGCATTCTAGGCTATGCACTAATTAATGATTAATAAATAAAAACCTTGAAACTAAAAAGCGTGTCCTTTTATCTTCGCTTAGAATTAATGACTTCATAATGCAGTTACTACATCCACCTAACTCTCGCTAAGAATAAATGCATGCATATCTCCTCGATCTTCCCTAGAATAACAGACTGCTTATCTGTCTAAGATTCCAGTATTCCTAAGTCATTCATAGCTATTGACCCATTCAGGTCAAACTCCTCCATCCATCTATTTAAAGTCACTCCAAAAGTATTCTTCACTATTTCATATTCCCAACCTTCCTTTCACCCTAAACGTAATCTAAAATGACTCCAAGAACCTTTTATGGCAATGATGATCTCCTTGAAATCATCATTGAAAAATGACCTAATCCAATGGATACTGATCATGATTTTCATCTTGGTATTCACTTTTAAAATTGGAATGGATACATACATATGCTAAGAGGCTCAACTTATCTTAACCTCTTAAAATCCTTTTGGATCAATGCCTCTGTTAGCAGTAATGGTTTAACCATCTCCTCTGAAATTTATGGTCTCCCAGTCACCATCAATGCCACAAAAATCTCTGAAGCCATTGACTGTTCACCAGGAGGTGTCACTCCCAACCATGCATCCATTCGATGCACCTCCGATGCTGAAATTCACTTTATGTTTGATAAAGGATCTGCCTTTGAACCTACGAAACCTGAAACACTTCTGCCCATTGCTAGAGGTTGGTACAAGTTCATCCTAACAAATATTAAACCTCGCAATACAAACAAGGACTTTATGTATCATAATAATAAGCTCCTCACCATGTGTCTTCTTAGGCAAATTCCTATAGACCTTTCCCAAGTAATCTTTGACCATCTCAAAGAGTCAATCGTCACGTCAAGAACCATGAACCAATCATTCATTCCTTATGGAAGAGTCCTATCAGAAGTACTCTTCAGAGCAGGAATAGTACAAAAGATCTGCAGAGTTCGATGTGGTCCAGATACTACTCTGGATAGGAAGTTTTGTGAAACCTTCGACAACAGTTGGTTTTCATAAAATTAGAAGATTACATATCTCAATTAGGCTAAGTTATTAGTGTGTAATGGTTCACTTACTCATATTGTGTAATTGCTAATTAAGTTAATGAAGTATGTGTAACTTTTAATTCCTTATGTCTACGTATGTGCACTTATTAGACATATGAGATAAACATTCTTGAAAACGGGAAAAACGTGTCTCTATATTTTCACCACTAGATAGTGATACTACTCTTATGTATGCACTTATTGCGAATCCTTGACTCCTGTCAAGAATAAATTAGAGAAGTCTATGCGTGATCTCTTGGTCTTCCCAAGAATAATTATCTGTTGGACTCAGTGCTAGTGTTAATCCCTTAACCTAGTCATATCTAGCTTAAAATGCCTAAGAAATGATGAACCTGGCGGTTGGAGTCACAAGCATTTATTCGACTCTTTCTCTTCGTTGCCTATTTAAGGCACCTTGTTCACTCCTCTATCCATTATTCAAAATCTCAGTTAGTGTCTCCCTTTAGTATTCCCTCTAGAATGTCCACCTCTCATGCAAAACCTACTAAGAGTGAAATCTCTGAGTTAAAAATCCTAAATGAATTCTCTGTGAACTCCAGTTCTCTCAAAGAACTTAGCTTTACAAGAACTTCGTCCGAACTAAAGTGTCAAAAATGGGAAGGTTATCTTGAGATGCTTCCAGGTCTCATTTACACAGATCTTGTTAAAGAATTCTGGGCAAATGCTTATGTGTTTTCTAACGTGTATAACCAGCACATCATTCAGTCAGCTGTCTCTGGAATTCCAGTGGTAATTAAACCCTCCGTCATTGCGCAAGCAATCAAATGCGATGAAAATGGTGACACCATTGAAGACTACAAGGAAAGGAAAATCTTCAATGATCTCATCTACAAAATTCATTGTGGAAATGGTCCCTCCAACTGTGTCTCCAAACTTATCCCATCTGCGAAAATATGGCACAAGATCATGGAAACTAACTTAAGACCTAGAGAATCAGGAACAAGAGTGTTGTCTCACTCATACCCACTATTTATTTTCCTTATGGTCTACAGAAGAAAAATAACCTTCCTCAAACCATGTTCAATCACTTGTAGGAACAAATCCTCTTGTCTAGAAACAAGTCCTCCTTTAGCATCCCATATGGAAGGGTCATATCTCGTGTCCTTGAGATTCAAAATGTAATCTCCAGATCAGGACACATTGGAGCAACTGAAGAATATTCACCTATGAGTCATGCTGAATTCTTTGGAATTCACTGAAGAATAATAGGATAGGGTTATGATCATTTTGCTCAATGTTTTGTTACCTTGTTTCTTGCATTAAGTATTTTCCTCTTGATAATGAATGGAAAATATTTTGAATTAGGATTAAGCCTATCCGATATTTTACAACTATTTTTGAGGATTGGAGTTAATACTTCCATCTAATTGTCCATCCCGTATCTGATCTCTACAATGATTTATTATTTTGACCTAAATTTGCATAATGCCTATATGATAACATCTCTTGAGTCTATTAATGTTCACTATCATATTGATCTATATATGCTTAAATGCTCAGATGTTCTATAACTTTTTGATGATGTCAAAAAGGGAGAGAAAGAATATGATTTTGATTGATGAATATATGAATATTGATAGTGATTAAAGAAAGAAAGAAATCTTAAAGAATGCAACTCAAACAAATAATCAATCATATAAAATGCGTTACTACTAACGTTGTTGTTCGATGTTATCCGAGGAACTCTAAACAAGTTCACTAGGCATTCTAAGACAGGTCAAGAAAAAAGAACAAGAACTTTGTTAGTCATATGATAGAAAGAAGTTGAGAACTGTCTGAAAGTCAAAGTTTATCTTGATCTCTGTCTCATTTAGTTTAGAAGTTGTAAGCTGTCTGAGAGTATGAGATTCAGAACACAAGAATCAAAAGGAGAAAACTCTGAAAGCAGTCAAGACAAAGTATACATCTCAAGATGCTTATTTAGAAGAATTGTGCAAATCAGAAGTCAAGAACTGTCTGAAGATCCGGATTGAAGATTCAAGAAGAAGTAGTTCTGATGTTTACTAGGAACCAATTAAAATGAAAACGATTTGGTATCAGACTAAATCAACTATTGGTAATCAGACCAAGTAACACAAAGATTGGTATCAGTCTCGTCAATCAGAGCAAAGCTGTGGATTATTGTCAAAATACCTTCACTGGTATCAATTTCGTCACACTAAGGAAATACCCTTCAAGTGGTATGAGAAGAATTCCTTCACTTGGTATCAAATTCAACATACTATGGTATAAGACTCAGCACGTCACTTGGTATCAGACCAGAATCAAATCATGTGTACCAGATTCAGAATCAAGCGTTGATTGATCACAAAAATTTAAACTTCAATTGGTATCTGATAAAAAATCAAGCTTTGATGAACCACTGAGTTATGACAGTAACAAGGTTCTGAAACGAAGACCTGTGTTCAAAAGTCAAACTCTGAAAAAGTCATGATCTATATTGGTGATTAAAAACTTATCATCCTGAATTATGATTCTGAAGATCCCAATATCTGACTTATGGAAATTAGGGGGAGACTACCCAGAAGATTCAAATAATAAATCCTATAATCTTCACAAAATCTGAAACTCAGGGGGAGTTTCTTGAAAGACAGTGTCTGTCTCTGATGAATAGCGAGGCTATGTTATCAGATAAGAACTGATATGCTTGTGCTTAAATGAACCTATTGAAAAGTAGAAATGCTTTAGAAGACTCTGAAGATTACAAGCTCTGATACGACCACAAAGGAACTGAGTTCTGAAGATCTGAAGATGGAAGTTCTGATGAACTAGTCCAGATGCTGAAGACTCTTTGTTTTCTTAAAGACGAGATAGAGAAGTAGTCATTTTCTATTCTTCGTTCTGGCAACTCAAGTTGTTATTCTATATGTCCTTGGATCATATAAGATTTTAGATGATCACAGATAAAACTTTGAGGATAACACATTCAGGGGGAGCTGTTGTTCTAGACTCTGAATATGTTTGTTTTGGTGATTACCTTGTATAAAATGTTCAATCAAAATACTTGGTTTTGTCATCATCAAAAAGGGGGAGATTGTGAGAGCAAGAATTGTCTATACAAGTCAATCTATGTTTTGATGATAACAATACGTATTTGTGAAAGAACCATTTTATGTTCTAACATGTGTTATGCGCAGATCATATTCATAGAAGTTATCAGATCCAACTGTAGCGAGCGATTTTGGACGCGGTTCTTAAGCGCTGGTCGCTCTCTGTAGTTTGAGCTTTGACTACAGGTCGATTCATTTTTTATCCTATTGTAAGTTGAATAAGGAAGGGAAATAGATGTCTCCAATTAACCCTGCTTTGCATACTGAGTTTAAACAGCGTTCTGTTAGGTTATGAATGCTATCAATGTGGGGGGCCTTTGTACTGGTTATTTGTATTTTCACCAATACTGATTTCTTTCTTTTTATCTGGGCAGAAGGTTTCTGGCGGGGAACAAGGATTAGGATGTTAGGACTGATGCTTTTTGATAGGTATGTGAGAGTATGGGATTTGGGTTTTTTGTTGATTGTGCTCGCTAAGATCTTTTCTTTCAATCTTATGCCTACGTATTCCTGTTTACCGAAACAGGGAAATCAGAGCGTTCGTAGTTCCTCCTATTCTATGGGAGGAAATGGGTGTTTTGGTGTCTTGTTCAAAGCCCAAGACGTGAAGCTAAAGGGTAGTTTGTATCTTGTTCAAAGCCCAAGATGTGAAGCTGAAAAGTCTATTTGTATCTTGTTCAAAGCCCAAGATATGAAGCTGAAGGGCCTCGACTTTAGAGAGAATTTGTCATCTCTAAAGAAGGGTTTGTCTGTCACAACTATTGGGTGACTGGTTATAAAGGAGAATTACTTTAACCGGGATACGCGGATCCTAGCAATGCCATAATTTCCTTTAAAGGGGATTTTAACCTGAAGGAGAAGACTTTAACTCAGTGTAGAGCAATGCTATCTTTCCTTAGGAATTTCTCATGCTAAAAGAGGGACAGTGGCATAGATGTAGATAATCCAGAGGCTTGCCGCTTACAGCGATTAGATGAAGGGGAAAGGAGTTGTTGATGTTTATGTACTGTGAACGAGGCACAACTTTGATGCTAAAAGGTTAATTGGATTAACTAGTGGTTTTCTTATACAAAGCCTAAGAGGAGGCTATTGGCCCAACAAGAGGGAGTTTTTATGTGTCTCGTACGAAGCCCGAGAGAGAGGCTAAAAGGGTTGACTCAATAGGAGAATCTTTTATACTCAACAAGAGAGTGTTTTTGTATCTCGTACGAAGCCCGAGATGGAGGCTAAAAGTTTGACTCAATAAGAGAGTCTTTGTATCTCGTACGAAGCCCGAGATGGAGGCTAAAGGTTTGACTCAATAAGAGAGTCTTTGTATCTCGTACGAAGCCCGAGATGGAGGCTAAAGGTTTGATTGACTCAACGAGGGAGTCTTTTTTGTATCTCGTACGAAGCCCGAGATGGAGGCTAAACGTTGTTTGACTCCGCTGGGGAGAATTTTGGTATCTCGTACGAAGCCCGAGAGGGAGGCTAAACGTTTGCTTCGCTGGAAAGAATCATTGAACAAAGCCCAAGAGGAGGCTATGGTAACTGTTTCAGTTAAGTGACAGGTCCAATATACTGATTTTAAAGAGAAAACTAGTTCTTATATGAGCAACACTGTACTCAGGGATTTGATTTGAGGATCAGGGATATTTCATTCTCTTTGAGGAAACGGGAAATCCAAAGGGTATTGAGACTATCCGAGTCTACGGGTTTCCTTCCTATTTAACGAAGGGGTCACTTGAGAATGTCTTTGAGACTCAAGGAAGTTAGACTGTCCGTGTCTAAAGTTTTGTCTTTTGTACTATGTGTTGAGAAACAGTAGTAGACTCTACGACAGGACTGTTCTATGCAGATGACTAAGTTCTGTTCCTATACCTCTAGGAGGTCTTCAGGACAATTTGTACGAAGCCCAAGAGGAGGCTAGAAACTTTTAAGAAGCCGACAGGTCCTTGTACTAAGCCAAAGAGGAGGCTATCATTCCCGGAGGAAGAGATCATTATACGAAGCCTAAGAGGAGGCGGTGAATACTTCTAAGAAGCTGTAGGGTCCTTGTACGAAGCCCAAGAGGAGGCCGATGCTTTTAAGAAGGCCGTGGGTCCCCAAACCCCGAGAAATTCAAGGCAAGCTATTCACAAGGAATAGGTCAAGTCAGGAAAGTTCGAGAATTTGGAAGAAACTCAAAGATGCCATTCACGGAGAAGACATTCATCTTGGGGAGTAGAGTTTCTTGACAATTCCTAATGAGGACAGCCGAAGAGAAGACTGTATCTGGTGATCCTATTGGGGATCTAGTTGTCTATTTCTACGAATAAACGAAACGGCGTCACCTAGTTCTAGACGTAGTTGTCGGGGAAACTCTAAATATCTATACTATTATTACACAGTTGATATGAGTTTATGAAAGAAGACTTACAGCGAAACAGCCCCACAATACAGTTATATGCATATGAAAGCGGTAAATGAAAGCGGGTAAACACTTACTCGGTTGTAGAGCTTCCATGCTGTTTGGTTAGTTGTTCAACAAAGAAAGATTGAAAACAATAGTATATTCAAAATCAAAGGAGAAAGTGCTTTGAAAAAGAAAGATTTGGGGCTTACAGCTCAAGGAGAGGCCCAGGGTTTTATCAGTGAGCGCACTGTTGAATTTGTACAGAGGGACTTATACAAGTGACTGAGGCCCAAGAAAGGTTTTCTATACAAAGGGATGGGTCTTACACTCTATCAAGAGGCCCAAAAAGTTTAAAGAAAAAGAGTGGGGCTTATAACACGAGGGTATGCCCAATGGTTAATTTTGAAAAGGGCGACGATCGCGTCGAGGTTTTGGAAACACCGTGGGACTTATACAAGTGACTGAGGCCCAAAATTTTGGTATTTACAAAGGGGTTGGGTCTTACACTCTATTAGAGGCCCAAAGAGTTTAAAGAAAAGAAATGAGGCATACAACACGAGGGGAGGCCCATAGTCTTTATTTTCAAGATGAATATTCACTTTTAAAATGCTTAAAAACAATTAAAAATGAATTTATTCACAAAAATACCAACTATATTAAATAAATAATATAAATTTGATTTTTTTGTAGAATAAAATATTTTACTATTTTTGTGATTTTTCAGAAAAAGAACCAATAAAAAATAATCAAAATTGAAGGAGTTATTAATTTTCCAAATCATTAAAAAATAATATGAAAAATGAGAAAATATATATAAAAAAAGAGGGTTGGGTCTTACACTCTATTAGAGGCTCAAAGTGTATTTTTGTACAAAATATGGGGCTTACAACTCAGGGAGAGGCCCAAAATATTTTCAGTTTGAAAATGGCGATCGCGCCGAGATTTTTAACGTATCGGGACTTATACAATAGCTGAGGCCCAAAAATGTTTTGTTAAAAAAGGGTTTTGGGTCTTACACTCTAATAGAGGTCCAAGTGTTTAAAAATGAAAAGTTATGGGACTTACAGCTCAAAGAGAAGCCCAGTTGATTTTCGTTTGAAAATGGCGATCGCGCCGATGTTTTCTTTTAACGCAGAGGGACTTATACAATAAGTGAGGCCAAAAATTGTTTTGGTTAAAAGGGGATTGTGTCTTACACTCTAATAGAGGCCCACAGTGTTAAAAAAAGATTTGTTAGAGTGAAAATCAAAGAAAACCCCAATTTCATTTTTTAGGTATTTTTTCAAGAAAAATTAAGTAAAAAATGATAAAAATATCAAATAAAATCATTAAATAATGATTAAAGTTTATGAAAAAAATATTTTATCAACATAAATATTTAAAATCATTTTGGTTTTAAAAATCAAGAAAAAAAAGAAATCATTTTAAAAGCATTTAAAACAATATAAAACACTATTTTTAAATATATTAAAAATAATATTTTTTTTTGTGATTTTTTGTGGATTAAAATATTATGGGGTATGAATTGGAAAATGATGATTTTTTGCTATGTGAAAAAAATTGGTTGAGTTTTGAAAATAAAAAGTAAGAAAAAGAGGAAAGATATCAAAATATCATCTCCGACATTTCTTTTGGGGTAAAAACGAGTACCGAAACTTTAATTTTCAACACGTTTTTATCAAATTTCAAACACTCATAACTCTCTCAATTTTTATCGGAATTAAGATCCAGAAGAGCCTATCCTGACCGATTTTTCGCAAGGAATCCGATGGTATTACTCACGCACACGGAAAATCGACACACAAAACGCAGAAAAAACTGCTATCGTTTTGAAAACATCGTTCCGCGTCGAATTTCCAACACGCGTAACTCTCTCGATTTTTAACCGAATCAAGATCCGCAAGAGCCTATCCTGACCGATTTTTCGCAAGGAATCCAATGGTATTACTCAAGCACACGGAAAATCGACACACAAAACGCAGAAATTAAAAAACAAAAACTGCTATCGATTAAAAACATCGTTCCACGTTGAATTTCCAACACGCGTAACTCTCTCGATTTTTAACCGAATCAAGATCCGCAAGATCCTATCCTGACCGATTTTTCGCAAGAAATCCAATGGTATCGCACATGCACGCCGAAACTCAACGTACAAAACGCAGCGATAAAAAAACCAGAGCTGCTATCGTTTAAAACATCGTTCCGCGTCGAATTTCCAACGCGCGTAACTCTCTCGATTTTTAACCGAATCAAGATCCGCAAGAGGCTATCTTGACCGATTTTTCGTAAAGAATCCAATGGTATTACTCACGCGTACAGAAAATTAACACACAAAACGCAGAAATAAAAAAACCAAAACTGCACGTGTTTTCGACGCCGTTTCGCGTAAAATTTCCAACGCGCGTAACTCTCTCAATTTTCATCGGAATTGAAATCCGTAAAAACCTATCTTGACCGATTTTTCGCAAGGAATCCAATGGTATTATTCACGCACTCGGAAACTCACCGTACAAAGCGAAAAAAAAAACAGAACCGCTATTGTTAATTCGACGTCGTTTCGCGTAAAATTTCCAACGCGCGTAACTCTCTCAATTTTCACCGGAATTGAAATCCGTAAAAACCTATCTTGACCGATTTTTCGCAAGGAATCCAATGGTGTTACTCATGCAAACTAAAACTTAATGTATAGAACACACCAATGAAAAAAAAAACAGAACTGTACATGGTTTTGAAATAACCAAAATCCCACATATAAACATGTTAAAATGCAAACAATGGGAGGATCACAACATACACATTATGGACTACATTTTTGCCTCAAGAATTATTCAATATGAAGCATGTATGTGGACAACAAAGGAAAGCATGATTCAAAGAATTCAAGTTGTGAATTTTACCTCTTTTTTGGAGATTTTGGGCAACCTACCAAGTGCTTTGTTCCAGAAATGATTTGATGCTTTGGACAACCTCAAATGACCTCTTAGAAGCTTTTAGGATGGTTGGAATCGGCTGGAAACCTCTGGAGCAAGTTTGTGCACTTTCTCGCGAAATAGTCAAAAACGGCCAAAATGCCAACTCTCTCAAATGATGTTCCAGATGTGTGGCACCATTTGGGACAGTTCAAGGATGATATTTAGAGTGTGTTTGAGGTTTTATCTGACTTGGAAAGTGACTGAATCAAGACATGGCTTAAAAAATGCAAAAAAGTGTCATTTTGAGGTTTTGAGAGGTGACTTTGTGATGTTGTGATTACAGGTCACTTTTGATGGTTTGCACAGCTTACATATGATATATATGAGGTGTGTGTGTGATTAGTTTGAGTGGAATTGCTCTCTAGCTCAAAAACTCAGAATTTCCTTACTAAAGAAGGCATTTTGGAGTGAAAGAGAGAATTTGAGGAAAGCATCAGTTTGATGGCTTTGGTGTACTCAAACTGAACACAAATGAGCTCTATTTATAGTGGAGCAAGTTTGTTTTGGGATCCACAGTGAATGGTGGCTGCAGCAGAGGTTTGGCCAATGTTGGCCAATGAAAATGCAAGTCTCCTTTAGCCATTGACTAGAGGTTAGGGCTCAGAGCTTTGGTTCCCTAGTTGTTGGATAAGTCTTGACTGATTTCAGATGAGAATGGCTCAGTCCATGCCACCTCTAAGCATCCATTAAATGCTCCAAACCAAAATTGGAGTTTTGTCCCTCTTTTAGGGATTTCTAGGCTTTGGCATGCTTTTCTTTGTTCCTTGGACTTGGGAGGTTCATGGATCAGATCATCCCACTTGGATTTGATCCTTAGATGTGTCCAAACTGATGACAAGGCTTGAAAATTCATGTGGCATACAAAATGTGCAAATCTGCCTTGAAAAATTCAGCTTCAGCAAGGCCTTTTGTAAGATCCATAACTCCCTGCTCGAGTATGCTACATGGACGTTCTAGGACTTTTCGGAAAGCTTAGATGACGTACTTCAACTTTGATGTTTGGCCCTAGACCTGGTTCAACTTGGATCATGGAGAAAAACAGCCTTGAAGTTGGGACATTGTGTTGAAATTACAAGGCAAATTTTGGCTAAGTGCTGAAAAATGTCAATTTTAAGTTTTTAGCCATTTTGATCCAAGCATAACTCAAAATCCTTAATGAATTGGACTTAGGTCTAGTTGAAGTTTTTGTAGAGGGTAATGAGGGCTACAAATCAAGATTTGGATGGGGAAAAATGGCTTTGTGGTTTAGGAGTTATGATCCTCCAAAGTTGGTACCCTTGCCACTTTTTTTCATAACTTAGAAAAATTTCTAAGTTTTTATGGTTACCCCTTTTACAAGTTATCCCACTTTCTTTGATTTTTCTTGATGAATGATGATTCCAATCACACATTAACATCATTTTAGGGTTAAAAAAAACCATTTTTATGAAAAATCTCAAAAAGTCAAAGTTTGACTTTTGTGCACAGTTGACTTTTTATCAGATGAATTCCAAACTGTGTGATTCTTCAGGAAATCATGTCCTTGACCTAAATCAAAATTGATGGACATGTTCCATGGGTGTTATAGGGTGTATTTAATCGTGTCCCACGGCTTGGGAGCATGTCCTGGTCAAAAGTCAAAGCTACAGTTGACTTTTCTCGCGAAACCCTAACTGTGGTTCAGATGAAATTGAAACTTGTTGCTCAAGCTTCTTGGGTCAATCCATTGTTGCAAATGGATAAACATGGTATGTTGGAGACCCTCAAATCATGTCTTGAGGTCTTGGCTCATGATTTGTCCCAAAAGTCAACTTAGGGGTGAATTAGGTCAAGAAACCCTAATTCCTGATTTTTGATGTATGCATCCCCTGAGGCTAAATTGACTTGGTGATGGGGTTTATGATGTTCCATGGAGTATATTAGGTTATGCTTTGAAGCATTGGCTCATGCCCAGAGGAAAATTTCCATCTGGAGGCCCTAGTCGACCAAACCCTAATTTGGTGACACTGGCGATCCTAAGGCTTGATCCACCTAGAAGGGAGCAGCCTTGTGCTTAATCCTTGAAGTGGGAGTCCTATTGATCCATTGTGGATATTTAAGAGGCTAGACAAGTTGAAGATCATGTCATTACTTGATTGATCCTTTGTCTAAGAGCTCTATGAGGGCTTGAAACCCTAAATCCTGTTTGTAGTGAATGCTCACCCACCTTTGGGGAGACTAATGAGGTACAAAGGTACATCCATATTGTGCTGATGATTTGCACAATGATGGGAAATCTTAGTGGTCAAAATTTGGGGTATGATAGATGCCCCTATTTAATCTTCTTGGACCCGAAGGTGTGAATGACGAAGGTATTCGGGCATTCAGGGTGCAAGAGGATTAAATATCGGAATACCCGAAATTTTGATGGTGGTTATGAATGGTAGCTTACGCATTCATCTTCTTTAGCTAAGCGAAGATGCTTAGAAAAGGTAAACTTCCCCTCGATCCTGGTCTTCAGCCAAGGAGCTGGTCTCAGTTTTCTTTTGAAATAAACTTTCCCTCGATCCTGGTTTCCTACCAAGGAACTGGTCTCAGTTTCTGAATTAAACTTCCCCTCGATCCTGGTTACCTACCAAGGATCTGGTCTTAGTTGCTGAAATAAACTTCCCCTCGATCCTGGTTTCCTACCAAGGATCTGGTCTTAGTTTCTGATTTAAACTTCCCCTCGATCCTGGTTTCCTACCAAGGAACTGGTCTTAGTTTCTGATTTAAACTTCCCCTCGATCCTGGTTTCCTAGCAAGGAACTGGTCTTAGTTTCTGATTTAAACTTCCCCTCGATCCTGGTTTCCTACCAAGGAACTGGTCTCAGTTTCTAAAGTAAACTTCCCCTCGATCCTGGTTTCCTACCAAGGAACTGGTCTTAGTTTCTTTTGTCAATAAACTTTCTTGACAAGGAACGCTATGTGTAGTGGTTTTCCTTCAAACTTCTCGCCGAATTTTCCTGGGGAGATGCCATTTGAGCGGAAAAAGTTTTGATGTCAGACTTGCTGGGGACCCAGTCGTCTGAGTTGTAGAGTTGCACAAACTTCTCGGTTTTGGAGACGCCATTTGTCAATTCTACTGGGGAAAGCGAGTCTCTTGAGAGACTGTTTTCGTTTGGGGGCTTACATCATACTTTTCTCGGGATCTTTCTGGAGAAATGCCATATGATGGAATCCAATTTTGAGGTGCCGATGACTTTTTCATCAGTGGTTTTTTCGGAGAAAAACTACCGTACCGCCGAATCTCGGATTAAGAGGCTTTCTCTGGGGATTTTCCTAATCCGGGAAAGCAAGGATATCGTCTTCGATGGCGAAGAGCGACATTTGTTGAAAGTTTTCTTGTTTCTCAGAGGTTCAAGTTATCAAAGTGGTCAAGGACCGTCTCTAATCCAGAGATAAACTGGAGGAGAGATTGCTTAGATGATTCACTTCCTAACGAGGAAAGGTCTGACAACTCGATTGAGAGGACTTTTATCACTAGGGGATAAGACCGACTAGAGTGATAGTGATGCAATATGAATGTGAATGCAAATCAATAATGCATGATGTATGTATGTATATGCTGATAAAACTGACGCAACATACAGACTAAAGGATGAACACGACTGGATACTCGGCCACAGTGGGGCGTGTAGAAATATCGCTGGTTCAAGATAGCAATTCTGCCTTGCTTGGAGAAACGGTCCCTGTTGGGGGTGACGCTGGTCGGGCTTAGGAGATGAGAACTCGGCCGAAGACGTCAGATGGAACATGGTCTCTGACATTGCTGATCCTTCATTCAGGCGTACTGGTCTAGAAGGAGTACTTTGATTCTGCACTTTGAGGTTCGAACACCTTTGGAGACGCAATCGATGCTCTTTCGATGTTCAACAGTCAAAAGAAATTGCCATCTTTATTAAAAAGCAGAAAAAGTTTTAACAAGTAAATTCATTTTTGTTTTATTTCAAGAATCGTTAATCATGTTAACAACGTCGTTTTGTAAAGCTAAAACAAATAAGAATTACAAACAAAAAGCACAAGGGCTCAAATTTTATTGATAAGATGGAAATCAGCCAAACGCGTGATTCCAAAGAATATTTACAAAGTTAGAAAATGGTGATTTATAGGGAAAAGGGCTTGGTTGAAACATAACGACCACTATCCTTCTACCAACTTTGAATTCGGGACATCCTGAGCTTCTGTCGAAGATGACCTTGACTGGAGTTTTCCTCCGATGGATATTGTAACTGCTGCTGAGGGACTTGCCTCTGTTGAACATAGTTACTTGTCATTATTCCTAATTTTTGCCTGGATTGTACTATGATGTTTCCAATCCACCGGGATGATTTTTTTCATGTCTCTAACTTTTGCCTGGACCGCCCTTTCGGGTTTTCAATCCACAGAGACGTTTTTTTTTTTTAGTTTAGGCGAAGTATTTCTTGACTACATCAACATTCGTGGGGTAGGCAAATTCCTCTCCGTCCATGGTTGCAAGTCTCAAGGCACCGCCTGAGAAAGCTTTCGTGACCACATAGGGGCCATCATAATTTGGGGTCCACTTGCCCCGAGAGTCAGTGAGAAATGATTGTATCTTTTTTAGCACAAGGTCTCCTTTTCTGAAAACACGAGGTCGGACCTTTTTGTCGAACGCCCTCTTCATTCTCTGTTGATACAACTGACCATGGCATAGTGCCGTGATTCGCTTCTCTTCGATCAGGTTCAGTTCGTCGTGTCGACTTTGACACCATTCATTTTCTGAAAGCTTCGCTTCCATCAATACCCGGATTGATGGAATCTCTACTTCTATAGGGAGAACTGTTTCCATGCCATACACTAGAGAGAAAGGGGTAGCCCTAATTCCGTTTCCGTAATGATTGACTGCTCCGTCAAAGATAAGTCCCCACTGGGAACCTGGTTCTGGCCCTTCACTGGGTAGCGGTTCATCGCAGTCTTTCATTTTTAGATACATGACATCTTCGTCTGGGAAGTCAAACCCGATTGATTCTTGATCGTCAATCGGTTGATGACCCAAATGATCGGCTAAAATACTTCCTTTAACGGCTTTCTGAGCGTGGTACTCTATGTCATATTCTGATAACAGCATCTGCCAACGGGCAATCCTTCCCGTAAGAGCAGGTTTTTCGAAAACGTACTTGATTGGATCCATTTCGGAGACCAACCAAGTAGTATGATGAATCATGTACTGGCGAAGACGTTTGGCTGCCCAAGCCAAAGCAAAGCAAGTTTTCTCGAGCATCGTGTACCGAGTCTCGCAGTCGGTGAATTTCTTGCTTAGATAGTAGATGGCAGACTCTTTCCATTTGGTTTCGTCTTGTTGGCCAAGTACACATCCCATTGAGTCCTCTAGAACTGTGAGGTAAATGATCAGTGGTCTTCCTTCCACTGGAGGTGATAGAATCGGAGGATTCAACAGGTATTCCTTAATACTGTCGAAGGCGGTTTGGCAATCTTCTGACCAAACGCAATCCTGGTTCTTTTTGAGTAACTTGAAGATCGGTGCGCATGTCGCGGTCATGAGGAATATGAATCTGGAGATGTAGTTCAAACGTCCCAGGAATCCTCTGACTTGTTTTTCAGTTTTCGGAGAAGGCATTTCTTGAATGGCCTTGACCTTGTCAGGATCAACTTCAATTCCTTTCTGGCTGACGATGAACCCTAAGAGTTTCCCTGAACGGACACCGAAGGTGCATTTGTTGGGATTCAAGCGGAGCTTGAATTTTCTTAGATGTTCGAACAATTTTGACAGATGTTCAACGTGCTCACTCTCTGTTTTTGATTTTGCTATCATATCATCGACATACACTTCGATTTCCTTGTGTATCATGTCATGAAACAGAGTAGTCATGGCCCTTTGATAGGTTGCCCCGGCGTTCTTCAAACCGAACGGCATTACCTTGTAACAAAAGGTACCCCATGGGGTGATGAACGAAGTTTTCTCCATGTTTTTCGGCGCCATTTTGATCTGGTTATAGCCCGATAATCCATCCATGAAGGAGAAAACTTTGAACTTTGATGTACTGTCAACCAGCATGTCAATGTGTGGTAAAGGAAAGTCATCCTTTGGACTTGCCTTGTTTAGATCTCTGTAATCAACACACATTCTGACCTTTCCGTCCTTTTTGGGAACGGGTACGATGTTGGCTAACCATTGAGGATATTCTGATGTGGCGAGGAAACCTGCGTCAATCTGTTTCTGCACCTCCTCTTTGATTTTGATGGCCATGTCCGGGTGAGTGCGTCTCAACCTTTGCTTTACTGGCGGACATTCCGATCTTAATGGTAAGTGATGTTCCACGATGCTGGTATCCAACCCTGGCATATCCTGATAAGACCAAGCGAATACATCGGGGAATTCTTTGAGAAGCTTTATCAAACTTTCTTTGACAGTTGGATTGAGCAGTGCCCCAATCCTGATTTCTTTTCTCTCTTGCTCTGAACCCAAGTTTACCGTTTCCAACGGTTCTTTGTGAGGTTCAATGGACCTTTCCTCTTGTCTGAGTAGTCGGGAGATCTCTTCTGGAATTTCGTTGTCATTTTCTTCTTTAGCCTCGAATACCGGGAACTCAAAGTTGGGAGAAGGCATCAGATCATATGTTTCAACGGGGTGTAAAACAAGCAATCTGCATGACGTGATGATTCGTGTTTAGAAGAGATAGAGAAAATGCAAGTGTGTGCAATGTTTTATTTTACTGCTTGTTTTTATTTTTAAATGTTTTTTAGGATTACCATTTTCTGAAAAAGCAAAAAGAGAAAACAGCAATTAATGCGGAAATTACAGAACGACGTTATTTTATTAATGAACAAGTCGAATCTTGAAACTACAAACCTATAAAACAAAACTCTGTCGCTTTGGGCGAAGCGAAGAGGGATATTTACAGAAAGTGAACCCTATCAAAACATCCGTTCCACCTGGGCAGGGTGAAAGGTTTAAAGATGGAAATTACTTTGACTGATGAATGACCTTCGGAACCTCGACAGCGACCCACTGGCGGCGAACTCCTCGGTGAATCACAAAGTCTGGCACCTTCCTTGATTTGTCTTCAAAAATGACGCTGATTTCTGGTGGAGCCGGATTATTGGAATCTGTCTCCCAGGCAGAGTTGTCGTAGGAGGATTCCTCTGTTGTATTTTGCATAGCATTTTGTACTCTCAGCTGTATCTCCCCATCCAGTTGGCTGGATGTCTTCGAATCTGATACGAGAGCTTTCGGGAGCAGTGTACTTGACCATATAGTCAAATTTTCCACTAGGTTGTCCCAAGGTGTCCCACAATTCTTTCGAACTGGAGGAGTCATCCCACTCGATGACGTTGACCTCAGGAAAAGCATAGTTGATGAATTCTAGTCCTGCAAACGTTGCGAATTCATCTTTATGTTGAGTAGTTTCTGAATGACCTGAGTGTTGATCCCATGACATGGTGGGGACACAGGTATTCTGTTCAATGATGCTCAGCTGAGTTTCATTGTTCGGCTGACTTTCTTGCCCCAAGTTTCCTGGGTAAGGCTGCCACATTGGCAGACCATCCATTGGGCCATAGTAATTGTGGTCAAAGTTGTCTTTCATCGGAGTGTCTTTCTCTAATGAATTTGGCGGAGCACGACATCCTTCCGGATCACAATCTCCGTATATCATTTCGACATCTGACCTTGGTATAAATCTCAAAATTTCTATAGGAAAGCAAAAAGGCATAGGCACCTCTTCCTGAGACATATAACCGTCCTGGTTAAGATAGGACTTCCACTCTTCCTCTGTGTCAGAGGAATCTTCCTCATTGATAGCATGAACTGCTTGAGACACTGGGTGAAGGAAACCTCCACTGTGGAAGAAGTTTTGAATGGGATGAAGACTTTCGCCGTTGGCAGCTGTCTGGGTACAGGTTGCAGAAAAACCAAGACCCTTCTTTGTTTTATTGTCAGTAGGAATGACAAGCTGTCCCCATCCGGTCGAATCGGTACTCTCGACCGCTTTGATAACATCTTTGTATGAGGAAATCGAGGTTCCTCCTTTGAACTGATTGTCTTTGCTCACCGACAGTGCTTGGAACTGAGTTCCAATAACCTCCACAGGTTCTATACCAGTAGACGATGACAAGTTGCTTACAAGCAAGGCTTGTTCCCCACAAACCATGACAAGTTGATCGTTCTTGACGAACTTTAGCTTTTGGTGGAGGGTTGAAGTAACCGCTTCAGCCTGATGTATCCAAGGTCTTCCTAATAAACAACTGTATATTGCCCGGATGTCCATGACCTGGAAAGTGACTTAGAAAGTGTGAGGACCAATAGTTATGGGAAGATCAACTTCACCGATACTATTTTTCTGGATCCGTCAAACGCTTTGACGACGACCTCGCTGATTCTCATCGGAGGGCCCTTGAATGATAATTGCATCAAAGTGGACTTCGGCATAACATTCAGGGCTGACCATGTGTCTACCAGTACGCTGGCTAAAGCATCGTCCTGGCAGTTAACTGTAATCCCAAATTGTTGCAGGAAGTGATGTTGGAGACAATACTATCGAACTGTCTGATTGTTACATCCTGTTCCACAAAGGCTTGCTCCAAGACTTTCTGTAGAGCCTCTCAGTGTGCTTCTGAACTGAGTAACAGTGATAATACCAAGATCTTTGAAGGAGTCTGTAACAGTTGATCAACAATGTTGTATTCACTCCTTTGGATGAGCTTCAGCATCTCATCATTTTTTGAAATGTCGGAATTATTAGATTGACTGATTGGTGGATCGGGAGCTTCTGTCTGAAGTTCCTTTTCTTTGTTAACTTCCCTAACCCCTCGGTTGAAGATTCTACCACTCCGTGTTACTCGACTGATGTCTGCAATATTCACGACGGAGGGTAATGGAATTTTCTTTCCATTCTCAACTATTGTTGCACCGTATTTGTAAGGGATAGCCTTAGTTGATTCATACGGTAGTGGTCCCGGTAGATAGATGACTATGGGAGCCTTCTGATTTTTCTGACCATCATAAGTAATCTCGATCCGTTCCCGATTGGGAACTTTAGATTCGTCAAGTAGAGGGATGATGGCAAAAACATCCCTGGTATGGTGATGACCAGAGATCGTGACAACATCCTCAACTTGATCAGCAAGGTAGTTCGGCGTCCAGTTGATGGGTCCAGAACCTGGATATGGACAAATCTCTCCACGATCCACCTGCCCCTGGAGAGCTGCTCGCACAAGGTAGCACCCTTGGTTACTTTCCGAGAAGATGCTACAACGGTCGTAATTATGTGGTGGCACCTGGCCACGCCCACTTTGAATACAATGTAACCTTACTAGGTTAGCTTCCACTGATCGGACATCCTGATTTTGACGCTGAGTAGGATTCCTGTTACTGATACTAATTTGCTGAGTATCTTCATCCATGTAGATTGGCATCCACCAATGATTTAACAAGTGCTGAAGTGCCTCCTGGACAAGGGTACAACCTTGATCGTTTTCGCAACCTGCTTTACAGCTTTGATAGTCATGTGATGTTAAGAATCCGAGTCGGACCTGCTCAGCATGTAACTCTACCAGGATGGTATTCATCACGCGAATATCGAAGATTTGAACCATATTGATCTGATAGGAATTCCTATCATGGTAGTCTTGGATCCATCCAAGATCCATCTGACGCTGGAGGGCCTCTTGTATGAAAGAGCATCCATGTTTGTTTACCGAGCAAGTCAGACAGGAACTGTAATCATGCCGCGGCAGATTATGATACTGGCTTTGCCTTGAGTGCATTGCCACCAAGTTGACATTCATTGCACGGATGTCGTGGTTCTGAATGACGTTAGAATTCGTGTAAACCATGTTAACTCCACGAACTCGGTGCTCTTGGATCCATCCGAGATCCATCTGTTCCTGTAGAGCTGATTGCACTACCGAACATCCTTGGTTATCTTTAGAGCAGATATCACACTGGTGATAGTTATGAGGTGGCACATGGCCATATCCACTCTGTCTACAATGCATCTTGACCAGATTGGTCTTTAACAAGAGTACATCGTGAATTTGATAGACATTGTTAGTCTCTTTCTCAATCAGATTGACTGCAGCTTTCTCATGTTGAGGCAGCGGGTTCGTGAGAACGTTGGGATTCGTATCTTTGAAAGATAAGACCCCGCTCCTAACAAGCTTTTGCACGTCGGACTTGAAATTGAGACAAGTCTCTATGTTATGCCCTGGTCCTCCTTGATGATAAGGGCATGTCTGATCCACCTTAAACCAAAAAGGCGGATTTTCCGGTATTGTAAGAGGAGACTTAGTCTGGATGTGCCCCTTAGCCAGTAGTAACGGAAATAATTCTGCATACAACATGGGTATAGGATCAAACCCTAATGGTCCTGTTGTACGGTTGTTATTGTATGGAGGACGAGCCTGCTGAAGAGGCTGTTGTGTCCTTTGCTGATCAGGTTGGCTCTGCGCAACCTGAGGTTGATACGTAGGAATAGGCGCAGGGCTGATAGCAGGAGTCACAGCTGCTACCGGCTGATAACGTCGCCTTTGCTTTCCGAGAGAGATATTCCCAATATCTTGCTCTTTTTTCTTAGGGAGAGCACTACCGTATTTTTTAGTACCGCTCGTCGATCCAGTGTCTTTTACCAAACGTCCTTCTCGGACGGCTTCCTCAAGACGTACGCCCATGCCGACCATCTCGGTGAAATCACTGGGCGTACTGGCAACCATTCGGTCATAGTAAAATGAGTTTAAGGTCTTTAAAAAGATCTTTGTCATCTCTTTTTCCTCAAGAGGTGGACAAATTTGAGCGGCAATTTCACGCCACCTTTGAGCATACTCCTTAAAGGTTTCCTTGTCCTTTAGCGACATTGATCTGAGTTGATCTCTATCGGGTGCCATGTCCAAATTGTATTTGTATTGTTGGACGAAGGCAGTGCCAAGATCTCTAAAAGTCCTGATCGTGGCACGGTTTAAACCCGTGTACCATTTTAATGCGGCACCGGTTAAACTATCCTGGAAGTAGTGAATCAGCAGGTCCTGATTCTCCATCTGACCTGACATCCGCCGAGCGTACATCACCAGATGGCTCAGAGGGCAAGAGTTACCCTTGTACTTTTCAAAGTCGAGCACTTGGAACTTGTGCGGGACTTTCACATTGGGGACCAAGCAGAGGTCTGCGGCGTCCTTTCCGAATAGATCCTGACCGCGAATGGCTTGCAGTTCCTTCTGCATTTCCAAGAACTGCTCCTGGAATTCATCCATTTGGTCAAACATAGTTTCCTTTTTACCAGAAGGTGTCGGTGGAATCTGTCCTTCCAGGACAGTGTGCACCACAGGGGGTGGTACCGTGACTACGGCAGCGAATCTTGGCGTTTCCCGAAGTTTGTAACCTTCAGGAGTCTTCAGTATGCCCCTGGCATCTTCGCTTTCCCGAAGTTTGTAACCTTCAGGCCCAGCGACTTCTGTTGTGATTCCCTGATCTTCAGTGATCGGCAGAACATATCCTTCCGGGATATAGTTGACAGGCATGCCCTAGGGACAATCTTTCGGCATCTGATACCTAGGATCATTCTTCTCCACTATGGGCATTGAGGTGATCTCTGAGATCACAGTTCTTTGTAGCTGAGCTTCTGCCATGGCTTGCATGTCGTTACGAAGCTTTCTCATATCCTCTCTCAGAGCGTCGATTTCTTCTTTCAACTCTCTGTTTTCTTCCTCAAGATCATCCATCTTTTTCTGACGATTGGCCCGAGTATTGTACGAATGAGAGAGTTTGACTCTAGAATCGAGACACAAACGTGAGATTTGTAGGTAAGAAGAATACGCGATGTGAGAATGATGAATGCAATTATTATATTAATTGTTTTTTGGTTTAATCAAAATAAACTTTGACAATTAGATTGCAAATATCAAACGGTGGGGAAACCCCTTTTTATTGAAATTCAAAGGATTACAGAAATGGAAATACAGTAGATTACAAGATGCGGAAACAGAAACCTAAGCTAAAGGGTCCCGAGTCCTCTCTGAAGAGAAATCGGGTGCTGATTCTGATGTCTTCCTTTTCTTTGACTGAGGCTCTTGGGCCGTTGTTGGGTTGTCGTTCCTTTGCCAAGTGAAAGGAGCGAGCCAATTCCTCTGGTCCTCTTGATTCTCTACAGCATGTTGCTCCAAAATTTCAATCAGAGCATCTTTCTCTTTCAGTAATTACTGTATTTTGATGCACTCTACGTCGAGGGTGCGGTACTTGTTCTTCCAAGACCTTCTCTCCCGTTGAACTTTGTTGAGAGTAACCTGAAGCTTTTCAGTTTCCGTCATGAAGTACATGACAGACTCCCTCGGCGGAAGAATTCTGTAACGAGGATAAGGCATCTTTAGCTTGAGAGCTCTAGTTTGTACCCAGTGGAGATAAGGCTCCACCGAGACACAGTCCGGTTTTCCCAGAGACTCTCGTCCTTTCTTATGAACATGTTTCCAAGCATGCACTATTTCCATCTTTAGTGCTCTGTCACTTTCTCCTTCCTTGAAGAAAAGACCTTCCAGATGAACACCCAGTGGGATGTGTCTCATCGGGTATCCAAATTGACGGCGAACCAATACCGGATGGTAGTTGATTCCTCCTTTAGTTTCTATGAGGGGTACGTTGGGGAAGTTTCCACAACGGTCAATGATCCTGATTCCCTCATAAATCCTATTGCACCAATCTATATCAGAGTTGGTAAGAGACATGATTTTCTGAGACCAACGTAAGGCACTCTTACAATCCCAAAAAGCAGCAGACTTGGGCAAGTGGGAGATAAACCATTTATAAAGCAGAGGTACACAGCATGTGATCTCCCCTCCACTGTACAAATTCCCCAAGTGTACAGAATGATACGCATCTGCGAGCAAAGTCGGCACAGGGTTTCCAATGAGAAAAACCTTAATGGAGTTAATATCAACGAAGTTATTGATGTTGGGAAACAAAAATAACCCGTAGGTGAGCAAGACAAAGATGCTTTCAAAAGCAGTTATGTTTCCTATACTGGCAAAATACAGGGCTTTCTTTGTCAAGAACTGGGCTGGCAAACCTTGGATGCCACCCTTAGCGGTCATGTGAGTCCTGACCTCAGACTCGTCCAAATGAATTGCTCTTGCAATAGTCTGATTCTTTGGAATTTCTTCCAGTCCAGAAAATGGAGCTCGATCTGTAATATGTAGATCGATCAGATGAGAATACTCCTCCAGCGTTGGTGCTAACTGGTAATCCGGGAATGTGAAACAGTGATAAACCGGATCGTAAAACTGAATGAGCGCATCCATGATTCCCTCAATCACATGGACTCTTAACAGTGGTAGCAGACCTCCGTGCTTGGCTCTGAAAGCCTCAGGGTTAGTGATCATCCTTGCTAACCTTCTCAAATCCCCTAGTTTTGGAACCTTGAAGGTGTACGTATGAGTTCTCCTTCTACCGAAATCCATTAGCGTAATCCTCTTCTCTGATATTTGCAATCACAGTCTTAGTTTAATTTGAAAAACAGAGAGACTAGAAGAGAAGTTTTTTTAATGTTTTAATGTTTTATTAAATGAATGCATGAATGCAGCACACAAAAACATAGAAAAAACATGCGGTCAAAGGGTCGTTGTCATGAAGTCAAGGCTCTACCCATCCCCAAAGGTTTATACTAAGGTGATTTTTGTACCTGTACTCATTATCATCAGCTCCTCCCAGGAAAGCAAAACAACAAGCGGATCGCCAGCGAGTTGTAGTGCAATCTTAGAGTAAGTGCCATTCACTGAGAATAGATCACCAGCCTCAAATGAGGGTAGTATCGCGTAATAACTATTTCCGATATTTCCGCACTACGAAAGGGTTTGGCTCCTCAGCTTCTCAGACTTAACAACCGGCCCATTGGCTAAGAGAGTGAATGGGTTGCGTTGGTCAGCCTCCACTGAGGTTGATGGTCGACCCCATCGCCATCACTTATCTTAAGTGTATACTCATTCTTTCCACATACGGCATCACACACATTCCTAGTAGTAGAAAAATAAACACATATTCAATTTGGAAAAGCAGTATATATATTTGTCCTAAACATCCTAGACCTTTAAAGCTATGAATCCTATGTTCTTGACAGAAAATGGGTTCCCCGGCGGAAGCCCTAATCTGTGGTTTTCACATAAGTGAAGAGAAGGAAGACCGTGCCTAGATCTAACTTTGAAATGCCCCACGGTGGGCGCCATTTTTCTGTTGGCGGCCACCGCTATGAAAATGACTTACCCAAGGTTTAAATTGTAAGAAGGAAAGAACAGGCCCCACGGTGGGCGCCATTTTTCTGTAGCGAGCGATTTTGGACGCGGTTCTTAAGCGCTGGTCGCTCTCTGCGGTTTGAGCTTTGACTACAGGTCGATTCATTTTTTATCCTATTGTGAGCTGAATAAGGAAGGGAAATAGATGTCTCCAATTAACCCTGCTTTGCATACTGAGTTTAAACAGCGGTCTGTTAGGTTACGAATGCTATCAATGTGGGGGGGCCTTTGTACTGGTTATTTGTATTTTCACCAATACTGATTTCTTTCTTTTTATCTGGGCAGAAGGTTTCTAGCGGGGAACAAGGATTAGGATGTTAGGACTGATGCTTTTTGATAGGTATGTGAGAGTATGGGATTTGGGTTTTTTGTTGATTGTGCTCGCTAAGATCTTTTCTTTCGATCTTATGCCTACGTATTCCCGTTTACCGAAACAGGGAAATCAGAGCGTTCGTAGTTCCTCCTATTCTATGGGAGGAAATGGGTGTTTTGGTGTCTTGTTCAAAGCCCAAGACGTGAAGCTAAAGGGTAGTTTGTATCTTGTTCAAAGCCCAAGATGTGAAGCTGAAAAGTCTATTTGTATCTTGTTCAAAGCCCAAGATATGAAGCTGAAGGGCCTCGACTTTAGAGAGAATTTGTCATCTCTAAAGAAGGGTTTGTCTGTCACAACTATTGGGTGACTGGTTATAAAGGAGAATTACTTTAACCGGGATACGCAGATCCTAGCAATGCCATAATTTCCTTTAAAGGGGATTTTAACCTGAAGGAGAAGACTTTAACTCAGTGTAGAGCAATGTTATCTTTCCTTAGGAATTTCTCATGCTAAAAGAGGGACAGTGGCATGGATGTAGATGATCCAGAGGCTTGCCGCTTACAGCGATTAGATGAAGGGGAAAGGAGTTGTTGATGTTTATGTACTGTGAACGAGGCACAGCTTTGATGCTAAAAGGTTAATTGGATTAACCAGTGGTTTTCTTATACAAAGCATAAGAGGAGGCTATTGGCCCAACAAGAGGGAGTTTTTATGTGTCTCGTACGAAGCCCGAGAGAGAGGCTAAAAGGGTTGACTCAATAGGAGAATCTTTTATACTCAACAAGAGAGTGTTTTTGTATCTCGTACGAAGCCCGAGATGGAGGCTAAAAGTTTGACTCAACAAGAGAGTCTTTGTATCTTGTACGAAGCCCGAGATGGAGGCTAAAGGTTTGACTCAACAAGAGAGTCTTTGTATCTCGTACGAAGCCCGAGATGGAGGCTAAAGGTTTGATTAACTCAACGAGGGAGTCTTTTTTGTATCTCGTACGAAGCCCGAGATGGAGGCTAAACATTGTTTGACTCCGCTGGGGAGAATTTTGGTATCTCGTACGAAGCCCGAGAGGGAGGCTAAACGTTTGCTTCGCTGGGAAGAATCATTGAACAAAGCCCAAGAGGAGGCTATGGTAACTGTTTCAGTTAAGTGACAGGTCCAATATACTGATTTTAAAGAGAAAACCAGTTCTTATATGAGCAACACCGTACTCAGGGATTTGATTTGAGGATCAGGGATATTTCCTTCTCTTTGAGGAAACGGGAAATCCAAAGGGTATTGAGACTATCCGAGTCTGCGGGTTTCCTTCCTATTTAACGAAGGGGTCACTTGAGAATGTCTTTGAGACTCAAGGAAGTTAGACTGTCCGTGTCTAAAGTTTTGTCTTTTATACTATGCGTTGAGAAACAGTAGTAGACTCTACGACAGGACTGTTCTATGCAGATGACTAAGTTCTGTTCCTATACCTCTAGGAGGTCGTCGGGACAATTTGTACGAAGCCCAAGAGGAGGCTAGAAACTTTTAAGAAGTCGACGGGTCCTTGTACTAAGCCCAAGAGGAGGCTATCATTCCCGGAGGAAGAGATCATTATACGAAGCCTAAGAGGAGGCGGTGAATACTTCTAAGAAGCCGTAGGGTCCTTGTACGAAGCCCAAGACGAGGCCGATGCTTTTAAGAAGCCCGTGGGTCCCCAAACCCCGAGAAATTCAAGGCAAGCTATTCACAAGGAATAGGTCAAGTCAGGAAAGTTCGAGAATTTGGAAGAAACTCAAAGATGCCATTCACGGAGAAGACATTCATCTTGGGGAGTAGAGTTTCTTGACAATTCCTAATGAGGACAACCGAAGAGAAGACTGTATCTGGTGATCCTATTGGGGATCTAGTTGTCTATTTCTACGAATAAACGAAACGGCGTCACCTAGTTCTAGACGTAGTTGCCGGGGAAACTCTAAATATCTATACTATTATTACACATTTGATATGAGTTTATGAAAGAAGACTTACAGCGAAACAGCCCCACAATACAGTTATATGCATATGAAAGCGGTAAATGAAAGCGGGTAAACACTTACTCGGTTGTAGAGCTTCCATGCTGTTTGGTTAGTTGTTCAACAAAGAAAGATTGAAAACAACAGTATATTCAAAATCAAAGGAGAAAGTGCTTTGAAAAAGAAAGATTTGGGGCTTACAGCTCAAGGAGAGACCCAGGGTTTTATCAGTGAGCGCACTGTTGAATTTGTACAGAGGGACTTATACAAGTGACTGAGGCCCAAGAAAGGTTTTCTGTACAAAGGGATGGGTCTTACACTCTATCAAGAGGCCCAAAAAGTTTAAAGAAAAAGAGTGGGGCTTATAACACGAGGGTAGGCCCAATGGTTAATTTTGAAAAGGGCGACGATCGCGCCGAGGTTTTGGAAACACCGTGGGACTTATACAAGTGACTGAGGCCCAAAATTTTGGTATTTACAAAGGGGTTGGGTCTTACACTCTATTAGAGGCCCAAAGAGTTTAAAGAAAATAAATGGGGCTTACAACACGAGGGGAGGCCCATAGTCTGTATTTTCAAGATGAATATTCACTTTTAAAATGCTTAAAAACAATTAAAAATGAATTTATTCACAAAAATACCAACTATATTAAATAAATAATATAAATTTTATTTTTTTTTAGAATAAAATATTTTACTATTTTTGTGATTTTTCAGAAAAAGAACCAATAAAAAATAATCAAAATTGAAGGAGTTATTAATTTTCCAAATCATTAAAAAATAATATGAAAAATGAGAAAATATATATAAAAAAAGAGGGTTGGGTCTTACACTCTATTAGAGGCCCAAAGTGTATTTTTGTACAAAATACGGGGCTTACAACTCAGGGAGAGACCCAAAATATTTTCAGTTTGAAAATGGCGATCGCGCCGAGATTTTTAACGTATCGGGACTTATACAATAGCTGAGGCCCAAAAATGTTTTGTTAAAAAAGGGTTTTGGGTCTTACACTCTAATAGAGGCCCAAGTGTTTAAAAATGAAAAGAAATGGGACTTACAGCTCAAAGAGAAGCCCAGTTGATTTTCGTTTGAAAATGGCGATCGCGCCGATGTTTTCTATTAACGCAGAGGGACTTATACAATAAGTGAGGCCCAAAATTGTTTTGGTTAAAAGGGGATTGGGTCTTACACTCTAATAGAGGCCCACAGTGTTAAAAAAAGATTTGTTAGAGTGAAAATCAAAGAAAACCCCAATTTCATTTTTTAGGTATTTTTTCAAGAAAAATTAAGTAAAAAATGATAAAAATATCAAATAAAATCATTAAATAATGATTAAAGTTTATGAAAAAAATATTTTATCAACATAAATATTTAAAATCATTTTGGTTTTAAAAATCAAGAAAAAAAAGAAATCATTTTAAAAGCATTTAAAACAATATAAAACACTATTTTTAAATATATTAAAAATAATACTTTTTTTTGTGATATTTTGTGGATTAAAATATTATGGGGTATGAATTGGAAAATGATGATTTTTTACTATGTGAAAAAAATTGGTTGAGTTTTGAAAATAAAAAGTAAGAAAAAGAGGAAAGATATGAAAATATCATCTCCGACATTTCTTTTGGGGTAAAAACGAGTACCGAAACTTTAATTTTCAACACGTTTTTATCAAATTTCAAACACTCATAACTCTCTCAATTTTTATCGGAATTAAGATCCGGAAGAGCCTATCCTGACCAATTTTTCGCAAGGAATCCGATGGTATTACTCACACACACGGAAAATCGACACACAAAACGTAGAAAAAACTGCTATCGTTTTGAAAACATCGTTCCGCGTCGAATTTCCAACACGCGTAACTCTCTCGATTTTTAACCGAATCAAGATCCGCAAGAGCCTATCCTGACCGATTTTTCGCAAGGAATCCAATGGTATTACTCACGCAAACGGAAAATCGACACACAAAACGCAGAAATTAAAAAACAAAAACTGCTATCGATTAAAAACATCGTTCCGCGTCGAATTTCCAACACGCGTAACTCTCTTGATTTTTAACCGAATCAAGATCCGCAAGAGCCTATCCTGACCGATTTTTCGCAAGGAATCTAATGGTATCGCACATGCATGCCGAAACTCAACGTACAAAACGCAGCGATAAAAAAACCAGAGCTGTTATCGTTTAAAACATCGTTCCGCGTCGAATTTCCAACGCGCGTAACTCTCTCGATTTTTAACCGAATCAAGATCCGCAAGAGCCTATCTTGACCAATTTTTCGCAAGGAATCCAATGGTATTACTCACGCGCACAGAAAATTAACACACAAAATGCAGAAATAAAAAAACCAAAACTGCACGTGTTTTCGACGCCGTTTCGCGTAAAATTTCCAACGCGCGTAACTCTCTCAATTTTCATCGGAATTGAAATCCGTAAAAACCTATCTTGACCGATTTTTCGCAAGGAATCCAATGGTATTATTCACGCACTCGGAAACTCACTGTACAAAGTGAAAAAAACAGAACCGCTATTGTTAATTCGACGTCGTTTCGCGTAAAATTTCCAACGCGCGTAACTCTCTCAATTTTCATCGGAATTGAAATCCGTAAAAACCTATCTTGACCGATTTTTCGCAAGGAATCCAATGGTGTTACTCATGCAAACTAAAACTTAATGTATAGAACACACCAATGAAAAAAAAAACAGAATTGTACATGGTTTTGAAATAACCAAAATCCCACATATAAATATGTTAAAATGCAAACAATGGGAGGATCACAACATACACATTATGGACTACATTTTTGCCTCAAGAATTGTTCAATATGATGCATGTATGTGGACAACAAAGGAAAGCATGATTCAAAGAATTCAAGTTGTGAATTTTACCTCTTTTTTGGAGATTTTAGGCAACCTACCAAGTGCTTTGTTCCAGAAATGATTTGATGCTTTGGACAACCTCAAATGACCTCTTAGAAGCTTTTAGGATGGTTGGAATCGGCTGGAAACCTCTGGAGCAAGTTTGTGCACTTTCTCGCGAAATGGTCAAAAACGGCCAAAATGCCAACTCTCTCAAATGGTGTTCCAGATGTGTGGCACCATTTGGGACAGTTCAAGGATGATATTTAGAGTGTGTTTGAGGTTTTATCTGGCTTGGAAAGTGACTGAATCAAGACATGGCTTAAAAAATGCAAAAAAGTGTCATTTTGAGGTTTTGAGAGGTGACTTTGTGATGTTGTGATTACAGGTCACTTTTGATGGTTTGCACAACTTACATATGATATATATGAGGTGTGTGTGTGATTAGTTTGAGTGGAATTGCTCTCTAGCTCAAAAACTCAGAATTTCCTTACTAAAGAAGGCATTTTGGAGTGAAAGAGAGAATTTGAGGAAAGCATCTGTTTGATGGCTTTGGTGTACTCAAACTGAACACAAATGAGCTCTATTTATAGTGGAGCAAGTTTGTTTTGGGATCCACAGTGAATGGTGGCTGCAGCAGAGGTTTGGCCAATGTTAGCCAATGAAAATGCAAGTCTCCTCTAGCCATTGACTAGAGGTTAGGGCTCAGAGCTTTGGTTCCCTAGTTGTTGGATAAGTCTTGACTGATTTCAGATGAGAATGGCTCAGTCCATGCCACCTCTAAGCATCCATTAAATGCTCCAAACCAAAATTGGAGTTTTGTCCCTCTTTTAGGGATTTCTAGGCTTTGGCATGCTTTTCTTTGTTCCTTGGACTTGGGAGGTTCATAGATCAGATCATCCCACTTGGATTTGATCCTTAGATGTGTCCAAACTGATGACAAGGCTTGAAAATTCGTGTGGCACACAAAATGTGCAAATCTGCCTTGAAAAATTCAGCTTCAGCAAGGCCTTTTGTAAGATCCATAACTCCCTGCTCGAGTATGCTACATGGACGTTCTAGGACTTTTCGGAAAGCTTAGATGACGTACTTCAACTTTGATGTTTGGCCCTAGACCTGGTTCAACTTGGATCATGGAGAAAAACAGCCTTGAAGTTGGGACATTGTGCTGAAATTACAAGGCAGATTTTGGCTAAGTGCTGAAAAATGTCAATTTTAAGTTTTTAGCCATTTTGATCCAAGCATAACTCAAAATCCTTAATGAATTGGACTTAGGTCTAGTTGAAGTTTTTGTAGAGGGTAATGAGGGCTACAAATCAAGCTTTGGATGGGGAAAAATGGCTTTGTGGTTTAGGAGTTATGATCCTCCAAAGTTGGTACCCTTGCCACTTTTTTTCATAACTTAGAAAAATTTCTAAGTTTTTATGGTTACCCCTTTTACAAGTTATCCCACTTTCTTTGATTTTTCTTGATGAATGATGATTCCAATCACACATTAACATCATTTTAGGGTTAAAAAACCATTTTTATGAAAAATATCAAAAAGTCAAAGTTTGACTTTTGTGCATAGTTGACTTTTTATCAGATGAATTCCAAACTGTGTGATTCTTCAGGAAATCATGTCCTTGACCTAAATCAAAATTGATGGACATGTTCCATGGGTGTTATAGGGTGTATTTAATCGTGTCCCACGGCTTGGGAGCATGTCCTGGTCAAAAGTCAAAGCTACAGTTGACTTTTCTCGCGAAACCCTAACTGTGGTTCAGATGAAATTGAAACTTGTTGCTCAAGCTTCTTGGGTCAATCCATTGTTGCAATTGGATCAACATGGTATGTTAGAGACCCTCAAATCATGTCTTGAGATCTTGGCTCATGATTTGTCCCAAAAGTCAACTTAGAGGTGAATTAGGTCAAGAAACCCTAATTCCTGATTTTTGATGTATGCATCCCCTGAGGCTAAATTGACTTGGTGATGGGGTTTATGATGTTCCATGGAGTATATTAGGTTATGCTTTGAAGCATTGGCTCATGCCCAGAGGAAAATTTCCATCTGGAGGCCCTAGTCGACCAAACCCTAATTTGGTGACACTGGCGATCCTGAGGCTTGATCCACCTAGAAGGGAGCAGCCTTGTGCTTAATCCTTGAAGTGGGAGTCCTCTTGATCCATTATGGATATTTGAGAGGCTAGACAAGTTGAAGATCATGTCATTACTTGATTGATCCTTTGTCTAAGAGCTCTGCGAGGGCTTGAAACCCTAAATCCTGTTTGTAGTGAATGCTCACCCACCTTTGGGGAGACTAATGAGGTACAAAGGTACATCCATATTGTGCTAATGATTTGCACAATGATGGGAAATCTTAGTGGTCAAAATTTGGGGTATGACACCAACAAGCACCAGCCAGATGAGAGTAATTGATAATATGCAAAGTTACTATGTGTGACACAAGTCGCAAGAAGCAATAATGCTTCTGTATCTGATCGTGATCAGTCAGATCCAAGGATGCTGATATTACTGTTGCAATGCTCTTGTGGATGCTCTCTGAAAGTGGTCCAGATTCTGAAGATTGCGAAGCTTCTGAAGAAGAGAACCGAAGTGCTGAAGACTCTCATGACTTGAAGTTTTGAAGGCGGAAGGCTCTAAAGACCAAGTGCAGAAAGACTCTGAAGACTTATGTGTTCTGAAGATTAAGGTTCTGAAGATCAAGTGCTGAAGACTCTGAAGACGGATTCCTAATGGACAAGTTCTGAAGTTTCGGAAGACTTGAAGAAGTAAAGGATAATGTTCTTAAAGACAAGTGCTGAAGTTCTGAAGACTGATTCCTAATGGACTTCTTCAAATGACTGAGGACTTAACGTATCAGATATCCTATTAAGAAGACTCTTCTCATGCTTCATCAATTTACCATCAGAAGCCTCTGAAGGTTGGAAGTCACATGTTACCGTTGTAAGTGACTGTACACGGTGCCCAAGAAAGATATATCCCGTCACTTCTCCCATAGTAAAAAGGAGATGTGTCAGTACAACTAGTTATTACGCAACGTCTCTTTTCCAACAGCCAACAATATTTCAAACGGTTATATTTCTACTGGGCTATTTAAAGGAAATAGCATTCGCTTCTAGACGATGAAGTCCACTAATCAATTTACTCCCACAAAAGATGAATTGATCAAGTCATTGTGTGAAGATAGCAACAACGATGAGTTCTCGTTGTAACCCTTAGAATATCCAAAGCTATCACCATTTACACATGGCCATCGTTGATGAAGCTCAAAGATCATCATTCAACACAACAATAATAAATTGGTATAGTAGCTGTTGATGAAGAAGACAACATTGCAAATCAATCAATTCATCAACCAGCTTCTCGTCAGCACTACATTGAAGATCTGAAGCAAGGAGTTGTTGCTCAAAGCTTGCTCACCCAAGAAGATGAAGAAGAAGAAGATCTACAAGATGTTAACAACTGTCAAATCATTATACATCTCTGTAGTTTCTTAGAATAGGCAAGGAGCTGTTGCTCGAATCTTGCTCGAACACTTGTGTGTTCTTTGTACTTAAACTTAGGAGTAATCTGCTTGTTAAGAAGCATCTTTGTAACCTCCTATAAAACTAATTCTTGGTGAATTAGGATTCCTTGAGTGGTCAGTGTGGCCGGAGACTCGAGAAGACAATGGCGAGATGTCATTGTGGGAAAAGCTTGAAATAGGGTCAGTATCGTTATATTCATTGCGATGAATCCCTGAACGTCTAGCTGTGAAAGCCTAGCAGTATATCTTGCGAGATTGGAACCTACAGGTCAATGTTCGTTATATTCATTAAGTTGAATCCCTGAACGATTCATTACATGTTAGTCATAGTGCGGTTGTGCAAGTGGTTAGTCACCGGCTGTTACCCGAGCATCTGTAATCGAGGTTGATTATAGTGGATTAAGACCTTGTGTTCAAAGCGAAATCACCTGAGGAGGGTGGACTGGATTATCCTTTGTGGTGAACCAGGATATATCGTGGGTTCTTTACTCTTATGCTTAATGTTCTTATTTATGTTTCTATATTAAGTATTAGAACCTTACATAAGCAGGTCAGAACCTTGCAACTCTGATAAGCTTCCGCTCTACAAGATCTGAATGATTCACATAGTGCTCAGACTCTTAAGAAGTTCTCACGTTTCAAGCATTAACAAATCTGAATATAACTTTACAAGTCAGAGTCTCTTATTGAACTCTGATGATATTCCGGCGTCTTAAAGACAAGAAGCAAAAAGTTATCAAAAGAGTAAATACACAATTCAAACTCCCTCTTTCTTGTGTCTTTCTCGCACCTTCAATGTACTCTCGTATTGACTTGAGCATATACAACATAAACAAAGAAAAAAAGAATGAAGATGTTGAAGAATACCGTATTTCGAAGCTGAAGAATCTTATACATGTAAGGAATGAAGATGTTGAAGAGTACCGTACTTCGAAGCGGAGGAATCAAATGAACGAAGAGGGTGATTATTTGATCATATACAACATAAGCTAAGAAAAAAGGAATGAAGACGTTGAAGAGTACCGTACTTCGAAGGTGAAGAATCAAATGAACGAAGAGGGTAAATGTTTGAGCTCTAAATGAATGGATACGAAGAGGGTAAAGATTACGCCACCCCTGTCGTCTCTGACTCGCTTGTTCGCCTAAGGTGTCTTATGAAAGAAATACAGAATAAGTTTTGTTTTAATTTATCAGTAAATCCTTTAATCTCGGTTGGGTAACGCAACCGTAGTGGAATTGTAAGTCCTCTAACAACGGTTGATTTCCTTCACCGTTGTAAAATCATTTATAATTTATTTTTTAAATAATGGATTTAAGTGACACACGCTTTTAACAACGATTGATTTACTTAACCGTTAAAAAATAATTTACATTTTATTTTTTAAATAATGGACTTAAGTGACACACGCTTAATGTACTCTAAAAAATGGAAAAAATGTAGTTGCTGGGAATCGAAGCTTGCTACACATCATTTATTACTACGGTTTTTAAAGACAACCGTCATTAAATTACTGTTTATAAATTCAGCTACTCACTGGGCGCGAAAATTTTAACCTATTACAACAGTGTATATAAATCCGCTGTAAATTTGGCGTTGTTGTTTGTGCGTTTTGTAGTAATGAAACTAAATGATAAAATTAAAAGTAATTACAAGATATAAGTGTATAGGTAGCTGAGAAAATCATATTACTAACTACTACTAAAATAGTACGAGGGAATTCAATGTGCAGGTTTGCTATCTTGACACCCTTTCATACACCTACACCGTATGTCCGTACTGTACGGACGACACTGTTCATATACGGATGAAACTATTCATTGTACGGACGACACTATTCATTGTACAGAAATACGTTATTGTTCATGTACGGACAACACTATTCATTGTACGGGGCGGAAACTGTTCATGTACGGACGATACTATTCACCGTCCGTACATACGGTGTAGGTGTAGGGTGGGGTGTCAAAATATCATTTTTGTTCAATGTGAATACCATGATAAAATAAATACTACAATGTTGGTTGACCAACTTTTTTATTTTGTCAAAAAAAACTTTGCATGCTTTTGTCCCATTTTTTCTTTCATCCACGTGCTCGTATTCTTAACCTTGAATTTGTATAAATTAATTCGTATGACAACTTGCACCATGTTTACTTATCCACAAGAACTATTCCTTTTTTCCAGAGTCTTTTCTGGAATACTTCAAGGTATTTGTAGTTTCTACATAATTTACCATAGAAAAACGATATTCTTACGTCACAAACATACACTTACACCGTATTTTATTATTCACCGTACAAATACGGTGAACAGTAAAATATTATAATAATATTTTTTTAAAATATAAATTTTTTTATTATTATTTAGATTAAAGGATACTGATATAAAACTATGTGATTAATCAACTTTATAGCTTTATTAACCAATATTTTACATTTTATTAATCAACTTTGTTTACTGCTAAAAATTATTTTTAATATTTAGATCAACTTTATTAACCAACTTTTTACTTTTCATTAACCAACTTTGTTTTACTATAGAAAATTATTTTTAATACCTGGACGTTTATTAACCAACTCCATCACTTCATTAACCAATTTTATACATTTCATTAATCAACATTGTTTCACTACTTAAAGTCATTTTTAATACCTGTACGTTTATAAATACAGTGAACCGTGTATACGGTATAAGTATTTGGTGTCAAAATGGGTGTAGGAATAGCATTCCTGTAATAAATAAAAATATCTACAAGACCGTTTAGAATGTGGTTTTTGCAGAGATAATCATTCTCTTGCCATATGGCAATTTCTTTCTTGACCTGTAAATTGCTCGCTTTAATCTATACAACATATTCAGTTTTAATAGTTCCTTCTGAATCCCTAGATTTTTTGTTGTTAGTTTGTTTGATTGATCCATAAGAAGCATTAGGAGTGTCCTCAGTCAAAATGTTGTCAACCATTTCTAGTGTTAAGAAAAAGTACATCTTTTTTTTGCTAGTGTTTGAAACGGCTTCTCTTAAACTTGAATGGTTTGTCATAGACAACAATCACAGAGTTACCAATAATTTATTCGATAGCCATGCCAGTTTTAAAAATGTCTTAAAATTGTTGTTTATCGATTTTGAAAATCAACCACAGAAAAAATTAACGGGTCACGTCGCGAACTAGGTCGCTCTCTTTAAACATTTTCGCAACACTTCCCAAATTTATGCAAAGTAGTCGAACTACCGCTCTGGATCCAAGATAAAACAGACCAGTTCTATATTGTACGATTACTATTTACACGATAGATAATCGATCTAGAAATACAACCTCTGATGGTGCAAAGACCATTCGAATGTGGTATAAATACCACTCTTAGTATCTGATATAAAGATCAGTCATAATAATTTCTCAACAAAAAATTCAAAAAATTCTCCAAAGAGAATTTAATAATGGTCATTTGACCACACACTAATTTCAGAAACAAGAGAAATTCAAATTATTATTCTCCAAAGATAATATAAAAATATAGTTGATAATTTCTCAACTCAAATGAAGAGAAATTAACATAATTCTCTAAAGAGAATTCAAGAAAATATTTGGAAAATTCAACGATTAGAAAGAAATGGGGATAAGTTGGCGTTTTGACAATTCGAAAGACGCATAATTATGAGAGTGAGAAAGGAAAAATCAATAGAAGTTTTTGGTGCATTTTAGAATGAAATATGTATTTTCCTTATATAATAAAGCAAACTAGCTAAGGAAAGTAATCTAAGCAAACTAGCTATGGAATTTTTTTTCCACCTTTATACCTTCGTACACAACCTTGGTGAAAATAAAAAAATGTTTCTAGAATTCGGAAATGCATCTCCGGACACATCCATTTCTCACAAAATTGAACGCTAACGAGTGAGCCACCTTTGTTAATACTTGATTTTAGTCCGGAGTTGCATATCTAAAAGTTTATTATGGCTAATTCAGAGATACATATCTGAAAATGGCCCTGATACTTCAAACCAGAAACAGAGACAATATGAGCAAGATCTAGAAACAAAAACAACTTGACATTAAATTAAAACACTCAACGTTATATAGATAGTTGTTAACATAAATTTAACATTACATATCATTATAAATGGGTAGTTCGGGACATTATAACATATTGATAATATCGTCGACGGATCTTGCAATCTTCGCATCCACTTCAATCAGACCCTTTGATACGTAACAGTAAAATGTACTCCACATGACCTTTAAATCTTCACCTGTCTTTAATTCAAAACTGGTGAATTGAATCTTCCCTTCGCTATCAAACGAGGGTGAACGATACTCGAGCTTGACAACTCTCTGATTTTCTGATTATCATAGAAGAGTATTCATTTTGATTTTCAGACCGACGATAAGTATGTCCTCGTAGATACGAAATTAAAGTGAGAATTTTGCGCCATTGAAATACACAAATGCAAGAAAGGGTTAAGTAGTCATTCTTTGATTGTTGTGTGTTTTGTAGAAAATATGGGATGAGAGACACCCTATTTATACAAGTTTTGGGTCACTTTGGACCTTAGAAAACTTATCGTGTCATTAGGGAGCTTTTCAGAGATGCATCTCAGGATAAACCCTATTTTTTTATACAAAAAGGGTGTTTAAGGATATAAATATCTGTAAGCTACCCTGCTATTTTTTTTTTAATTTAGTGTGGAATTTATTTGGATACGCATATCGGAAATCATGTAACACCCCAATTCCCATCGCGAATAAATAATACATGATTAAATCAAAGTAAATAAAAATTTATTTTTCCGACAGAAACAAGGATGCCACAATTTAAAGAAAGAAAACACAATCCCTGCTCATAAACTTTTGATACATAACACAAAATGGAATAACCTCAAAGGGAACTTTTTTCCATGTAAAAGGAAAGGTCAATTATGGAATAAAGTGAAAAAACCCATAACTGCCTTGTTTTACAAAATAAATCATTTTATAACGTCAAAATATACATACAAAAGTAATACAAAATATATTCAACAAATGTATATACAACAACAGCGTTCCCCGACTCCCGTGTTACGTATCAGAGCAGACATACCGACAAAAGGATGAAGAACTAATCTTCACAAAAGCCTCCAAGACTACTAATCTGCAATTGCCTCATAGAGCAACAAACCCCAGCAGAAGGGTGAGAAATAACAACTAAATCAAGATTGCATAATAATATGCCAACACATAAAAATTCACATGCATAGTTATTCTCACCACAAGCGTCACACGCTAATACCTATAACATGCCACAAATACATAACACATATCGATTATACTAACATAATCACATATTCTCACATATTGCATCCCAAAGTTATCACATATGGAAACACACCACCACACCACGGATATTCACATATAACATACCATAGAGAATTAATATCATCAGTGTAACTCACCACGTCTCCACAAAACCTAGCACATGGCTATACATAAAACATATCATCAACAACCAATGCATTTATCACATATGCACATCCATTTACCAATTCACACATAAATCTCAACACACACTCAATCAATTCATGATTTTCCACACATAATCAATCCATTCATGATTTTCCACACATACTCAATCCATTCATGATTTATGCAAATGCAAAGAGACCGATATAACGACTCTATGCAAATGTGGTACCATCCATCCATCATTTCTCATCACTAGTTCACTCAGGAACTATTAGAATCATCGCTTGTTACTTAGTGTAACTCCCCGTCGGGCAAACGATGTTCCCCGTCGCTCACACCTCTTTGTATAAGGCACACGACGTTTATGGATCGTTCACACCTCTTTGTATAAGGCACACGACCCGATCGCTCACACCTCTTTGTATAAGGCACACGATCGTCCATAATCATCGCTCACACCTCTTTGTATAAGGCACGCGATGTTATAGCGGATTCCCTCTGGAATCGATTCGTCGCTCACACCCCACAAGGGCACACGACATCACAAGATGCATATCATGATGCTTGACATACAAGAACTCATGACAATTAAATGCATCACCACAATTCAACAATATGAATTATCTCATCATCATTATTCATGCATTGGAAACCAATTCAAACAATGCATTCACTTGCCATAAGGCCACCAAATAACACACTTTGAATTTCACATAAACAATGCATTTCATCATAATCCACAAACCACAACAATCCAATGTATACACATATACAACCATGTGAACCATTTCAACATCCATAATCATGCATATACCATCAAACACAACACAATGCATTTACTTGACCTTAGGTCACAAACCATCATCACAACATTTCATCACATGCATTCGCATCATATAACATCACACAAGTCATACAATATATATCCAAAGCATATTGCATGATAACACCTCAAATACACACCATTAAAACGGTAAAAGTCGACAGAACGACACTATTCCAAATTCCCGACATAATTAAATCGGCCAACAATCTCAAAATCATTTTAATAAGAAAGAACATTTCATTAGCTTTCCAACGATATAAAGAACGTTCAAAACGGATAATCAGATCAAAAGTTACGGACTTAACAAGAAAAGTAATCGCGAAAAGACAACATTCTGCACCCTTGCTGGCCATACGCGTATTGCCCTGAGCCATACGCGTATTGCCCTGAGCCATACGCGTATTGCCTACTTTCCTTCCTTGCCATACGCGTATTGCCCTAACCAATACGCGTATTGCCCTACCCCATACGCGTATTGCCCTGTCCCATACGCGTATGGGCAGCGAAACCCAGAATTTTTCCTGCATCATTTTTGTTACGAATTTCACCCCAAAACCTCTCCAAATCTCATCTAAACACTTCCAAATCACAATATATCAACCCAAACATGTCCCAACATAATCAACAAGTATTCTACGTAGTTTATATCGAGTTTCAACCCCGAAAACATCGATTTCTATCAATTATTCATCAATTTATCAATTAGAGAAAAAGTTGTGAAACAACCAAAACAATTACACAAACAACACATATACATACACAAGCAAGATATAATTGAAACTTCTCACCCTTACCCGATTATTCGCGCTTGAAACGGAGTTCCCGCGATTTTCCTCTTTTCTCCCCTTTTTCCCTTCTCTTCCTCTCCTTTTCCTTCTTTCCTTTCTCTTTTCTCTCTATTTTTCTCTCTTTCTAATTTTATGAAAAATATAACTAAGCAAAAGACCAAAATACCCCTCAGCTCAAATATCTCGCAAACGCTCTCAAAACGCGATAAAACATAAACATACCGATGAAATATATTTCAGGAAATAAAAGTTGAAAAGAAATTATAATTTAATGCAAATATTTTATCTATCAGAGAAACTAACCAATTAACTCAATTAGTAGGTAAAATACAATAAATTCACACATTTCACAAAATTCACATAAATGAAATAAATAAATACAATTAAACAAATCGGGGCGTTACAACTCTCCCCCACTTAGACATTTTCGTCCTCGAAAATATAACCGATACGAACAACTCCGGATACAACTCTCGCATCCGACTAACAAACCAACATGCCAACAAAAGGCACACTACGAATAACACAACAAACCAACCACCTTGCTAACAGCAACCACAACAACGACAACAACTACAACGACAAGATGCAAAGTCCATACAATGCACTTGACGACCAACTCACAACTCAAAGAATACCCAAGTTACGACCACCCATGTTCACTCTTGATCCGAAACACCACAAGATCGTTACCATCACCGTAGGTAACTCTCCTCTAATTCACCACAAGGAATTAGCTACTCGCACTCGACCCAACACAATAGGAACGAGGCAACAACACAACAAGAACACGAGTTCCACAACCCAACATCGTTTCAATAACCTCTACATACCCACAATACCAACATCCTTGTTACACAACATTATTACAACAATGCTACGATTCCCCAATCGAACATATAACCAAAACATCCCTCTACATAGTAGCCCATGAATAATATTTAAACCTTCCACCTAAAATTTCCATTCTGAAACGTCTAATAGTCTCATCATTCCTACATGTTCCCAATGTTCAACCTATGAACTCTTACAAGTCACACACTCAAATACAAAATGTGCCACATCACGCTTCCGATGCGCACTCTGATTACTCGTAACCATCAAAACTATCAATCTCACGTCCAAAGTCTAACTCTTCTCATATTCGCCAAAAATCACTGTTCACTTTTAATATACCCAACCTCACACTCTACTGTGTTATCTCACACACCAGACACAAGTCTCGGAACTGCTCAAATAATTCTAATTCTCTGGCCATCCAAACAGACATGCATAACAACTTGCGACTTAACTTTTCAGGCATAACCTTAGCTTCTCCCAAAGGATAATCCAAGCCAAATTCATAACTCGTCACTAATTCCAACCCTCCTCGTTGACTCCTACTCTATTCCTTCAGACCAAACAAGTACTCAATATTCTTGTGATTACCAAACACTTTGAACCTAGAACCATAAAGATAATACCTCCAAATATTCCAACACAATACAACCGCAACCAATTCCAAATCCAGAATAGTATAGACCCTTTTCTGAATCCTCAATGGTCGTAAAGCATAAGCCACGACTTTACCCTCTTGCATTACACACTGCCTAAACTCCTCAAAGACGCATCCCAACACCTCACAAACGGTTTATTAGGATCATCCAGAATCAAAACTGAAGCCGTAGACAACTTTTACTTCAGCTCACCAAAACTCACTCACAACGAACATCCAAAACAAACGACTCACCCTTTGCAAGTCAACTGGGATAACAGAAGTACGAACTTAGCAAAGTCTTCCTTAGCCTGCAGTAACAACCAACTAAGCCCAAAAAGATTCTAATCTCCTTAACCAACTTCGGAGCCTCTCATTTGTATGATTCCATCTACTTCCAATGGATCCATAACCATACTCTCATCTGAAATAACATATCCAAGAAAACTAACCTTTTTCAACCAAAATCCTCACTTGAATAACTTAGCATAAAACTTCGTCTCTTTTCAACACTTGTAATTCAAATCTCAAACACTCTATCCGTTCTTCCTCTGAGTTTATAACAGATCCAAATATCCTCAATCAAAACCACTATAAACTTATCCAAATAAATATGGAAGATACGATTCCTCTACTCCAGAAACGTTCCAGTCGCATTACTAACACCAAATACCATCACTGTACGTTGTAATGCCCAACCAAATTCCAAAAGATATGAACTCTTAAAGCTTTTGCAAAATTTTTCACTGGGTAACTGGTTACTCATATACAAGCTTAACCGAGTAAATAACACCCTATCCCGATGATAACAAACATAACCAGTCACATTAAATAGACCAAAGCCTTAACTCACACAATTCACCACTCTTATCAAACATTCCAAACAATTGCAATTTCACTCAAACTCAGCCAAACCATTCCAGTCATCTATTCATGAAAGTGGACACTTGTTCTCAATCGTTACCTTATTCGACTGTTAGTAATCCATACCCAATTTCTTCTCTTGACAGTCCAAATTCCATAAATCCCAAAATGTAGCAACAACCAACCAAAAATAACTCTCAAATATTACATCCACACCTAAGGGTTTTCTCAAGATTTCCATTAATGCTCTAAAACTCCAAAGACTCCAAACCTCACCAGAACTCTAAGTTTGCTTTCCATAGTCGCAATACCCTTATACACATCATGCTTATTATTTTGTTCAATCATCCTTCCTTTTTGTTACTAACAATACTAGAGCTCCCTAAGCCAACGCCCTAATGTTCCATCCAAAAACACATCTGAAAACTATGCACAACAGACGGCCCATCACTATGACTTCCTGCCAATTTCCAGAACACTACCATCACAGACAAAACACACATCTTAGTCCCATCTACCAAGAGTTTCCTACTTACTTAGTAGATATAAACCTCAACTATTCACCGTCGTCCAATTAAGTTCAATCTCTATTCTCAGAGAAGCAACCCTAAATAAAACCCAATCATTCTCCCTCAATGATTTCCCAACTGAACCAACATACCAAAACCTCTAACCCGCCTCATCTTCCGATATAAGAATCTTCATCAACTCATCAAAATAATCTGTAATCATTTTCTTAATTCCAAACAATTCATTGCATACACTATCAAAGCCGGAAAGACACGTCTATTCCATCCAACATAATTCCCGTCTGCTATCAACAAGAGATTAAGGGTGATCAGTTCCTCAATTTGTCAATAGACAACCAACAGTCATGATGGGGCATAAACCTTCTTTACCAAACTATAATAGCATTCCTTACATCCTGTGTACAAAACTAACTAAGGCACAAATCCTTAGTTGACACAACCTTATCTCCGCATTCCTTCTGGAACCGGAAACCACACTATCCAAACAACACTTACAATCTTGCAATTCACAACACACTGAGCCAGCGCTCCACACCTGAAGTAACATGGAGAAGAACCAGCTCCTCCCCCACTTATCTCATTCTAACTCCTGCAGACAACAGAATAGAACAACCAGAAAGTACTGACAGTGTCTCACACATATATCACATACTAAGGAACAAACAACATCGACAGTATTCAACTGTCACACCAACTGACTCAACAACTTGGCCGGAAGGACCGACCTGCTCTGATACCACTATTGTAACACCCCAATTCCCATCGCGAATAAATAATACATGATTAAATCAGAGTAAATAAAAATTTATTTTTCCGACAGAAACAAGGATGCCACAATTTAAAGAAAGAAAACACAATCCCTGCTCATAAATTTTTGATACAAAACACAAAATGGAATAACCTCAAAGGGAACTTTTTTCCATGTAAAAGGAAAGGTCAATTATGGAATAAAGCGGAAAAACCCATAACTGCCTTGTTTTACAAAATAAATCGTTTTATAACGTCAAAATATACATACAAAAGTAATACAAAATATATTCAACAAATGTATATACAACAACAGCGTTCCCCGACTCCCGTGTTACGTATCAGAGCAGACAGACCGACAAAAGGATGGAGAACTAATCTTCACAAAAGCCTCCAAGACTACTAATCTGCAATTGCCTCATAGAGCAACAAACCCCAGCAGAAGGGTGAGAAATAACAACTAAATCAAGATTGCATAATAATATTCCAACACATAAAAATTCAGATGCATAGTTATTCTCACCACAAGCGTCACACGCTAATACCTATAACATGCCACAAATACATAACACGTATCGATTATACTAACATAATCACATATTCTCACATAATGCATCCCAAAGTTATCACATATGGAAACACACCACCACACCACGAATATTCACATATAACATACCATAGAGAATTAATATCATCAGTGTAACTCACCACGTCTCCACAAAACCTAGCACATGGCTATACATAAAACATATCATCAACAACCAATGCATTTATCACATATGCACATCCATTTACCAATTCAAACATAAATCTCAACACACACTCAATCAATTCATGATTTTCCACACATAATCAATCCATTCATGATTTTCCACACATAATCAATCCATTCATGATTTATGCAAATGCAAAGAGACCGACACAACGACTCTATGCAAATGCGGTACTATCCATCCATCATTTCACATCACTAGTTCACTCAGGAACTATTGGAATCATCGCTTGTTACTTAGTGTAACTCCCCATCGGGCAAACGATGTTCCCCGTCGCTCACACCTCTTTGTATAAGGCACACGACGTTTATGGATCGTTCACACCTCTTTGTATAAGGCACACGACCCGATCGCTCACACCTCTTTGTATAAGGCACACAATCGTCCATAATCATCGCTCACACCTCTTTGTATAAGGCACACGATGTTATAGCGGATTCCCTCTGGAATCGATTCGTCGCTCACACCCCACAAGGACACACGACATCACAAGATGCATATCATGATGCTTGACATACAAGAACTCATGACAATTAAATGCATCACCACAATTCAACAATATGAATTATCTTATCATCATTATTCATGCATTGGAAACCAATTCAAACAATGCATTCACTTGCCTTAAGGCCACCAAATAACACACATTGAATTTCACATAAACAATGCATTTCATCATAATCCACAAACTACAACAATCCAATGTATACACATATACAACCATGTGAACCATTTCAACATCCATAATCATGCATATACAATCAAACACAACACAATGCATTTACTTGACCTTAGGTCACAAACCATCATCACAACATTTCATCACATGCATTTAGATCATATAACATCACACAAGTCATACAATATATATCCAAAGCATATTGCATGATAACACCTCAAATACACACCATTAAAACGGTAAAAGTCAACAGAACGACACTATTCCAAATTCCTGACATAATTAAATTGGCCAACAATCTCGAAATCATTTTAATAAGAAAGAACATTTCATTAGCTTTCCAACGATATAAAGAACGTTCAAAACGGATAATCAGATCAAAAGTTACGGACTTAACAAGAAAAGTAATCGCGAAAAGACAACATTCTGCACCCTTGCTGGCCATACGCGTATTGCCCTGAGCCATACGCGTATTGCCCTGAGCCATACGCGTATTGCCCAGCCCCATACACGTATTGCCTACTTTCCTTCCTTGCCATACGTGTATTGCCCTAACCAATACGCGTATTGCCCTACCCCATACGCGTATTGCCCTGTCCCATACGCGTATGGGCAGTGAAACCCAGAATTTTTCCTGCATCATTTTTGTTACGAATTTCACCCCAAAACCTCTCCAAATCTCATCTAAACACTTCCAAATCACAATATATCAACCCAAACATGTCCCAACATAATCAACAAGTATTCTACGCAGTTTATATCGAGTTTCAACCGCGAAAACATCGATTTCTATCAATTATTCATCAGTTTATCAATTAGAGAAAAAGTTGTGAAACAACCAAAACAATTACACAAACAACACATATACATACACAAGCAAGATATAATTGAAACTTCTCACCCTTACCCGATTATTCGCGCTTGAAACGGAGTTCCCGCAATTTTCCTCTTTTCTCCCCTTTTTCCCTTCTCTTCCTCTCCTTTTCCTTCTTTCCTTTCTCTTTTCTCTCTATTTTTCTCTCTTTCTATTTTTATGAAAAATATAACTAAGCAAAATACCAAAATACCCCTCAGCTCAAATATCTCGCAAACGCTCTCAAAACGCGATAAAACATAAACATACCGATGAAATATATTTCAGGAAATAAACGTCGAAAAGAATTATAATTTAATGCAAATATTTTATCTATCAGAGAAACTAACCAATTAACTCAATTAGTAGGTAAAATAAAATAAATTCACACATTTCACAAAATTCACATAAATGAAATAAATAAATACAATTAAACAAATCAGGGCGTTACAAATCACCCTGAACCAGAATCACACAAGAAATTGTGTAAACAAAAACATAAAATATAAACCATAAAATTTGTAAACTGAAATAGTCAACATTTACACCGTCAATGCTGAATATATATTACTTATGTATTAAATCGTATCAAGATTACAAAGTTGACGACAATACATTCAAAAAAAGTGTATCGATTATAATCTAAAATGTATCAAAAGATGCAACACCGCATAAATCTACTAATGGTTCTTCCTTTGACTTTTCCTTATTTGATTCTCTTTCAATCTCACTCATTTTGGTGAACTCTTCCATAATTTCCCGAAATTGATCCAGTCAAATTTTTGCCTCATTTTTAGAATGTGTCGTCCACTTCAATGATGTACTTGGTATAAGACACCACACTTTTAAATAAACCTCAACAAAATGTAGTGATTTTGAAAGCCACCCAATACATATGATGCGTTCGGATGGATCTTGAGGTGGACCACTACAAAGTGGAAAAAATGTCTCAGAGAAACCATATATTGTCAGATCGATGCACACTCTGTTATATGCACTTGCTATAAGACGACCAATTTCAGGAAAGCACATCCATTTTGACTCTGGCATGGGACCGCTAAAACAAGGAATAATAGCATCGTAAATTGCATCTAAATGTTCTTTTTTCCGTATAGCGATGTGTACAACTCTCTATGCGACGTCAACTCTTTCAAAAGTTGTTGGCGGAAAAGAAAGTGATTCTCTTCTCCTCTACCGAGCAAGTTAGATACGACCCGCTAACCGCAATTAGCATCACCCTTAACATTTACAATCCGCTCAATGTGTTTGTGCATAAAAAGCAACATTTCTTCAATGTAGATTTTTTCGGCATCAACAATGAAATAGGTGGCTTGCTAACGCGAGCACCCTTGTAAACACATTTTTTTAGATTTCGGGGTTGGAGAATCCGGGAAATGTGAATTAACATGTTCAAAATATGAAGGAGATCGTTTCATTGAATTGTCATCTTGTGTCAGTTTGACCTTTTTAGGGACACCTCTGGTTTTAACCGGTTCTGAAGGAGGTTTCAAATCTGTGGTCTAGATAGACAATCTTCCTTAACTGCTTTTTGATGTGAAATTTCATGGTGTCATCTGCTTTAGAAAATCTATCTTATATTATATCCCACTCAGTCATAATAGTTATACCTACTTTACCATCCTTCATGACACCATCGTCATCAAATCAGAGCCTTCTCTAGTGACTATAAACTTCATCCATACGTATCGGGGCATCAAGTTTCATCTTTTTTAAATGATACAAGGACATGGAAGACCGTAAATCTTCCTAAGTGTACATCCACACTTCGAATCATCCGAACTTGTCTTCTCTACTCGCTTTCACTTTATGAAATACGAAATTCAATCCCCCCGAGTCACGTTGCCAACCAAGTCCAAATAGAGAGTGTTGTCTTTGAATATGTGTTCTAACATAGTAATGCTTCGAACAAAAGTTGTTTGTATTTCATTATGTTCATTTTGGAGTGTAGCGGTAAAAATTGTGAGTGTAAGCTATTGATTAACTTAAGTCATAAAACGAGAGTCGTCACGGCACTTTTATTTTATCTAAAAGGAAAGGAAAAAGAGCGAAAAAAACCTAAACAAGTTCTAAAACAAGAACAAATGAACAGAGACTGGGTAAGGGGGTTGGTTACACTATGGGAAGGTGTTAACACCCAAAACGTCTATAGTACTCTATAGGAACCCTTTGAAATACCTACACTTTTTGGTTTGAAAAGTTTGCTTGAAATGAGATTGGGGAGATGAGAAAAGAATTTTTTTTTAAAGATTTTTGTGTTTGGAAAGACTTCTTGAGCCTCATGCCTATGTACCCACAAAGTGAAATATAGAATCAAAACCTCGTAGTTCGTGGTACAAATAAAAAAATTGGTTTGTTTGGTTCATTTTAAAATAAAAAGACAAGTTGTCATTTTAAGGAGAAAACTATGACTAGTCCCCCACAAGTATAAGAAAACAACATTTGCATAACCTTAAGATGGAAGATTTTTGCTTGGATAAAAATCAACAAGTCTATCACTCAACATCTAAGTGGAAAATGTCAACATCTTTAATACTATGGGAAATAGGAGAATTACATCTCAACTATGAAAATGATTCATGTCTAAACTTTATGAAAAGTTTTAAACGAAAAAGTGCACAAAGGCACAAAAGTTTGAATGAGTTTAAGTGTTTTTTAAAGTCTTTTTGAAATGGTCAAAGTATGCTTAAAGTTGATTAGCATTTATTAAAGAAAAGGAAGTTTGAAAAATCACTTGACAAAAGTCAAGGTTTATTGTGAAATAGGTTATAGTTTGAAAACAAGAAGGTTTTGAAAAAGGGAGAAGATTTTGAAAATTTAAGAAGGGGAGGAGATAAAGTGACTACCCTAAAAACACAAAATAAAAGCTATATATGGGAATATCTAACCACACAAGGAGCAAACACTCGATAACAAGTCAATATAAGCAATCCTTTTCCTTTTTGGATTTAAGCCACAAACATAATAACCAGATGAACTAAGGAATCAGAGGGAGTCCCAAGTTAAGCCATAGAAAGTTATTCCCAAGGGTTAAAAGCCAATTAATAGAGCTATGTATCAGATTATTTTCACAATGACAAAGTAACAACATCTACATACAGAAAATTTCCCAATAAACAGACAACAGCAACACAAGAGTCCAAGGTTGTGAAGAAGAGTTCTTCTTATATTTGTTTATAGTTTTGATGAAGACAAACACATCAACAAAAAGAAGTCAAAGCTTGAAGGCAAGAGCAATCAAGTTTCTATTCATTTAATAAGTCAAAGCTTGAAGACAAGAGCAATAAAGTTTCTATTCATTTAGGTATATGAAATTCTTGACTAAAACATTTATTGCATTCGAAAAATTATTTTTCATGTTTAAACCATATTAAATAACTTTCAAATATAATATATTGACTTGGATAAATCAATAAATGTTGCATAAGATTGGTTCAAATACTTAGACAAATTTTCATTTTTTCAATTTTTTCAAACATTCAGTTTTTGGAAAATTATGGCGTTTTGAACCGTCGTAACAGGACAAAAACCGCCACAATTCGCACTGGTCTTAAAACTGTTTTTTAAATTTAAAATTTGAAAAATGTTGTGAACTTGTTAAGTCAGGTATCCGTTTAACCAACTTAACAAGTACTGTAGCATAATTGAAAAATGCTTTGTTTGAATGCACCTTTTCATCATATCTTTTCACGGCATCCCTTACATCATTTCTCTTATTAAAATTCTTAATTTCTCTAACCATTGTCATGACTTTTGAATGGTTGATTTCATCACTATAAATTCATTTAAAATTTTCATTTTTCATTTACCTTTTTCATACAAATATTAAAATCTCTCTACATTTATTTTCCACACATCTTTCATACTTAGATACTTTTTGAAATACATTTTCACATTATTATCATAAAAGTATCTTGAGCACTTAGAGAGAATTTGTCTTGAATCTTCATACTTGAAAGAGAATAAGGCTTTGTTATAAGTCTTAAAGAATACTGTAAATCTTCATATATTCATTTTATTGAAATTGTTGTAAAAAATCCTAAGTTCCAAGGATTGTTTGGAATTAGGTGTGTACTATAAGAAGGAGGATTGTTTCTTCTTATAGGGTTTATTGTAATCCTTGTTGTCCAGGATTGTTGAAAACAAGAGAGTTGGTTTTGAGAGGATTGTTCTCATTTCAACTTATTAAAAATCCAAGAGGATTGTTCTTGGTGATTGTGTTAGAATCTTGTATAGGAAGACTATGATTGTTTTGTCCATAAGATCTAACAATATTAAAATCTCTTACATGTGGTAAAGGGACTGGAGTACTCTCGGATTGTGAGGGGAACCAGGATACATCATTGTGTTCTTTACTTTTCCGCACTTTATTGCTTTCTAAATCATCACCAAACCAGAAAGTCAAAAGCATAATTTCAATAAACTAAAAATCGTTCAAAGTACCTAGTTCACTCCCCTCTTAGGCGCACTCATATACTAACAATTGGCATCAAAGCGGGTTATAGTTAACCTATTCCTATAGATTCAGTATGGCTTCCACAAGTACAAACCCGGTTTTCAAAGATGGTAGTAGTAGCAACAAACCCCGCACTCAGATAGAAGAGACTTAAATATAACAATAAACCTAATTTTTGGCCCTAAGAGACCACAAGATGATATGGCCATGCTAATGGTATGCAAAACACAAAACTTCTGTGGGGGAATACAACATCACAAGAGACAAAATAAACAACGGAACATGAAAAGGAAAGATAAAGAGGATACCCATTTCCAACAGGGGAAGAAAAATCTCTGTTGGCGAAAAGATCACCTACTACCAGACGCCCGACAATGAAAATAACACATCAAAAGGAAAGATTACGAACTATCAACCGAGTGATAGCTACGACAAGGTAACCAAACCAAACCAATAACGAAACATATTACCTACTACCAACTAAGGGCAGTACGACAAAGGTAATAAACTCAAAGGGAGAGATTACCAACTACCAACTAAGTGGTAGCTACTACAAGGTAGCCAACTCAAAAAGAAAGATTACCAACTATCAACCAAGTGATAGCTACGACAAGGTAACCAAACTAAAAGGATACGAGAAATATTACCTACTACCAACTAAGGACAGTACGACAATGGTAATCACATCAAAAGGAAAGATTACCAACTATCAACTAAGTGATAGCTACGACAAGGTAACCAAACCAAAAAGGATACGAGAAATATTACCTACTACCAACTAAGGGCAGTACGACAAAGGTAATAAACTCAAAGGGAGAGATTACCAACTATCAACCAAGTGATAGCTACGACAAGGTAACCAAACCAAAAAGGATACGAGAAATATTACTTACTACCAACTAAGGGCAGTACGACAAAGGTAATAAACTCAAAGCAAAGATTACCAACTATCAACCAAGTGATAGCTACAACAAGGTAACCAAACTAAAAGAATACGAGAAATATTACCTACTACTAACTAAGGGCAGTACGACAAAGGTAATAAACTCAAAGGAAAGATTACCAACTACCAACCAAGTGGTAGCTATGACAAGGTAACCAACTCAAAAAGAAAGATTACCAACTATCAACCAAGTGATAGCTACGACAAGGTAACCAAACAAAAAAGGATACGAGAAATATTACCTACTATCAACTACGGGTAGTATGACAAAGGTAATAAGCTCAAAAGGAAATATTACCAACTATCAACCAAATGGCAGCTATGACAAGGTAACCAAACCAAAGGAATAACAAGCTTCCGCTGTCAGGGAAGGGGATACTCAAAAGAGATGCGGGCAGGTCAAATCACACAATAGACTTCTCAAATAAAGAGACAACCATCTGCTGGGGATGAAATATTCACTGGATCGCAACAGGATTCTCATATGAGGAGATAAACATATGTTTAAATAACGAACCAAGTCGAACGATAATAAGCTTCCACTATAAAGATAGGGCTCAACTTCTTCTTTAATCAAGTTTTGAACTTGAAAAAGGACCAAATACAAACTGTCTTCGCTGAAGGGACTGCCATTTTCTAGGAATTAGAGATCAATAACTCTACTGGGGATCTTCAAAAGACATACAAGCAGGTTAGATCATACATCAGGCTTCTCAAATAAAGAGACAACCAACTATTGGGATTTCACAACAAACTTCTCACTGGGACTTTTAGAGAGATACCATTTGACGGAAAATAACTTCAACAAACTTCCCTTCGAGACTTTTTTCGGAGAGATTCCATTTGATGAAAAATAACTTCACCAAACTTCCCTTCGAGACTTTTTCGGAGAGATGCCATTTGATGGAAAATAACTTCACCAAACTTCCCTTCAAAACTTTTTTGGAGAGATGCCATTTGATGGAAAATAACTTCACCAAAATTCCCTTCGAGACTTTTTTAGAGAGATGCCATTTAATGGAAAATAACTTCACCAAACTTCCCTTCGAGACTTTTTCAGAGAGATGCCATTTGATGGAAAATAACTTCACCAAATTTCCCTTCGATACTTTTATGGAGAAATGCCATTTGATGGAAAATAATTTCACCAAACTTCCCTTCGATAATTTTTCAGAGAGGTGCCATTTGATGGAAAAGGTTTCACAACAAACTTCTCTGCTGAAGATAAACTAGAGAGATGCCATTTACTGCGAAGATACAAATTAATTCTCGGGGATTACACAAGCTGCTCAAATAAAGAGGCTTCCACTTGTTACCAGGTGAGGTTTACCTTGTTAGGGACATACAAGCTGCTCAAATAAAGAGGCTGTCACTTGAAGTTGCACAAAAGATTGATATATCAAACAAGCTTCTCAAAGAGACTGCCACTTGTCAATATTCTGAGGATACATAAGCTTCTCAAATAAAGAGAACGCCACTTGCTGTTAGTCAAAAACTTCCAAGAGAGTGTTATCATAGCACTGCTGGGGAAATTCAAATCTTCATCTTCTTATGGGATTTATAAACAGATTTCTGTCGAGAAAAACTAAATCCTCAAAGGGAAAAATAAATGCCTTCTCATCATCCAGGTTTCACAGCCCAGAGATATTCAAAATAACCGCTGCAAGAGACCAAAGTTAAATCCAGGAACAAACTGGAGAGAAACGGTCAAACAAGACTCGACCCAATGAGGAAATAACTCAACTGGGGAGCAATTCCATCCAGATAAAAGTCGGGGAGGAAAACTAAAGCAAAACCCTCCCATGAGGAATGAACTCAGTGGGGAATTAGAAAGGATATACACTTTCTGCTTAAGGTCGACACTCTATTAGAGAGAGGGCGTACATAATCTGCGGGGATAACAACACCAGAGAGCGGGGAAGCACCGACAAAATGCGAAATGCAACAATGCAACAACAAGATGCTATGCACAACAAAACCAATGTGCATGCCATGAATATGCTGACAAAACAGACATAAAGATAAACAGAGGATGAATAAACATCGCAACACAAACGACTACTCGACTAATCTTAACAAGATGGAGATGTCATTGGAGATCCTGCTTGGGATAAACAAAAGCCATCAAAGGAAAATAAATCCTACTACAAGGCTTAAATCTCGCTGGTGAGAGGAAGATACCGCTTGGGGAGAAATCCAAAGATCAATATTCTAACATCAATAATCCACAAAGAGGATAACAATATGAACTCTGCTTCAAGGGAATGAAAAGATCTGCTACAGAAAATGATGGATCCGCTGGGGATTGTAACCATGTAAATAGTTACACAAACTCTACTGGAGAACAACGCATATCTGCTAGGGATACAAGAAAAACGCTCTGGGGACTAGCCATCTTTGAGAAAAGCATTATGGACTTGACGGGGGAAATAAAAAGTTAACGCCATAGCAAGAAGTCAAGCTGCAGGGGATTTAAAATCAATACCCAACACAAGGTGAGAGAAAACCCGACAAGTGACAACTATAACAACACTTCTTAGTAGGAAACACTGCTCTTTGCTCGAGAAGTAACCAAAGCGAAAACTACAAAAGCATATGATAAAACTCTGCGTGGGGATTCCACATCAAGGAGAGGTGGAACTTTAAAACTGCTCAACTGCCTGATCACGACCTGGCTGGAGAAAAGAAACATACTCAGCTGGAGAAGATCTGAATAAAGACTTAGACGGAGAACACCCAAATAGTACTTGTCTGGGAAAAACCCGATCTGATGTTTAACTGGGGAATATTGGATTTCATGAGTCCAACACACTGTAACAATCTGAAGGGAATCCACTAATAAACTTAGGGGATGGGAAGATGAACTTTCCAATACTTCACGTGAGCATAACAAACTTCCTTTGGCTGAGAAGGCAAAGACTGAAATAATGTTTCAACATCACAAATGAACCAGCATCTTCTAATATTTCAAGAATCTTCAAACTTTTGATGCCATCCTCATTAAGGTACCACAACTAAGCTTAAGAGATAACTTATCAAGATCTTCACTCCCGCATGAAAAATTTGACAGTGAAACTCTTTTGCTTTGGCTCTCCCTTCTTCTTTCATCATCAAAAAGGATGAAGGAGTCACAGTACTGAACAGATGGTCTTCTTCTTCTGATCCTTCCAGCCACAAGACTAATGCAGGCACCAACTCCAATTGACCAAAAGCTGCTTGACATAATACGCTCAACTTCTTTCTTGATGAATCTTCACACAACCCAGATGCCTCCTCTTCCAAGTCAGGAGTAGGTTCCAAACAGATGTGATCAACACATTTGTTTAGCCCCCCAAGCATCTGTTATATCACAATCTCTTCACACCAAAAGATCCTTTAACACAAACCAGAGATTGATCATGCAAGGTTTTCTTCAGACCTCTTTTCAACATGCTTATATAAGAGTTCCTTTATGAGTGGACTTGGGATGAACAAGCTAGTTGAAGATGTCCTCACAAATCACCACATCTTCAGAGGAGAGCAGAATGTTGCAGTCTTAACTCAAAACCACCAGGAATTTTCCATCAGATATATATATGCAGCAGAACATACACCAGAAAACTCCTCTACTACCTTCAGGCATAATAACCCTTGCTCAACACTCCAAGTGCACTAGGTCATCATAGGTTTGAAAATAAGTCAAACCACACAGCAACAGGCCTGATAACTTCATTCTTCACTCCAAGGGATAATACAAAGTACTCTGACTATCTTCCTTGCTCATGAACCAGAAAGTATCTTCCCTAGATCTCATCCAGAAACAGACAGGATGCCTGCTCTGATACCAATTAAAATTCTGGTACAGATGTGTGATGTCATAGTGCAATGTCACAACATCGCAATCTACTGAACAAGGCAATAATAGAAACAATAAATAACACACTGAATTGTTCACCCAGTTCAGTTCAACAACCTACATCTGGGGGCATACCAAGCCAGGAAGGAAGTCCACTATTAGTAGTATCAAATTACAGACTCAACAGACCAGTTGACAATCTACCTAATTTAATCACTACCCAATGACCCTTCTACCTAAGTCCTCCCTAGGTAAGAGACTCCATCTCACTTCCTATCATTACTATGATGTCTAGCAGTCAACTACACCACCACTGCATCAACAACTTGATTACCAACAACTGTACAATCATAGAAGACACCCTTCCATGACACCCTTTGGAGTTGCTTCAAAGCTTCCTCCAAGAACAATACCAAACTCAAACTCATTACCTACAGGTTTCTGAGTTACACACAGTGACCATCTCACAACCCGAGTGGTTCACTTTGACAAAGCCCAAAAGATCTACATCTTGGACCCGTACCTCTTCTAGGTTACAAACATTCTATTTATAACATCATCCCAACAGGACTTGGGCCTTCAAATCATATCATATCTTCTGTAACAAATCTGCTTCTAAATAGATCTTCAATCATATCTTCAATTAAATCTTCAATTATTAACTCTGAATATTCTCCATATCTTTATTCTTTAAATGCGCAACAAATTGATCTTCATAATTGATTGTAACAGAATATATCTCTTTCTTGATCTTCGCCTATATTCTCTAATTCTCTTTAGCAGAATTTCTCATTCACACCAGAAAACACGTGCAGCCCTAATCACATAACTGTATGATGTTTTAATGTTCTGGTATAGTGATGTTAAGACACCGCATGTGACATCACTCTTCAGTACTTTAACTCTTCAACAATAAACCAGAATGTTAGCTATACTGTTAGAGGCTCATGTTGCAACATCAACCATGACATCAACATTGTTTTAACAAAATTTCAGCCAATTACTAGAACTTACAACACTTATATATGCTTGATCACAACCAGGCCGGGGAAGAAGAACCACGCTCGGCTAAGAAAATCTGAATCAAGACTTAGTAGGAGAGTCTAAGTTTGAGATGCTCGAACTAATCCTCAACTGAAGAATGCATCAACAAGATCAAACTTTGCTTGAGAGATTAACAACAGACTCTACCGGGGAGAACATCAACAAGGGCAAACTCTGATTAGGAGAATGTTGAGTTCTGTTGTGTTAGATCAACCGTATAATAATTAACTTTTGCCCAAACTACATGGTCTACAAAAATTTTCCTCAAGAAGAAACATTGTACCATAAGGACTTGAGATAATTTTCCCCAGTGTCTTCAAACTTTGAGAGATTCGTCGAATCTCGACGTAACTGCCCCAGATTGACTGAACTTGGCACATTCTTTGATCAATAGAGTCTTCCAGCTTTGCCCCTATGAAAGCATTAACTAGGAAAACAAACTTGCTGATTCTCAACAAAATCTTCAGGCAACATGCCCCTGGATATTATAATTCCTTGAAATGATTTACCAATTACTCATAAGAGTTTCAGGCCTTAAAATATTAAACTCATCACTGATGCTCATATGTAAGCTTCCATTATGTCAACAAATGTATGCAAGTGGAAAATGTTAATTATGAGAATGATAATTCTAATGCAATTACACATGTTAGTCTTGAAGTTTTTACTAAAAATATGTAGCAAAACCTTGTGAACGAATCACTAGTTAAGATGTGACATTGATTTTGAATGCACATGCAATACCAATAAAGATCTTTTAGCACAACTCATGAGAGTCAGGAACGCTATCTCGTTAAATTATGCTTTAAAAAAAAACCCTGCTTCAATTAGGTCTTTTGAGGGCTGTAACGTGGTCTGGTTCACGGTTTTTAGAAAAAAAGATTTTTAGGCTCAAAGTTTATTTGTACCCTCCCATTCATCATGATGTTCTTCAGTCCTACATTCAGCTAATTTGACATGAATGTTCATCTCTCAAAGGGATTTTGTGATGGTTGAGGAACCAATGAAAATGATGGTTTAAGAACCGATGAGGATTTTTGGGGAATAACAGTCACCCTCTTTGTTTTTCATGTTTGTAATCACATAGATTTGTTTAGGATTTTTCTATGTAATCCTTTCTTTTTGATTTTCACGCTTTTCATTCTTTCCCTTTTCCCTAATTTTTTCCTGGACCAATTCTTTTGAATCTTTGATGTCCAGCGGGATGCCCTAATTTTTGCCTAAGTCACTTGTTTTCAAGTTTTACGACTTAGCGGGCTTTTTATTTTTCTTTTGATTTGTTTATTTCTTTTGAACAAATCATGTGACATTGACTTATCCGACTTATTAAAAGGGTTGTGACTGCATCTTCCCTTTGTAATAAGGGATAACCATTGTGGTTGGTCCTTAGATGCACACTCCTTTTGAAAATTTGAACGCTTGGTCAAATTAATTGAAGACTACCTTGCCCTAGGTTAAATGTAAGGGTTTTTTCATTTTAGAAAAGAAAATCCTACTTCAAGGCTCAAAGGGGTTAACAAGGGATTATCTTCCTTATATCTTCGATGTTTGGGAATTTGAAACAATGCCTTACATCATCAGCAGGGTCTTATTCAAAAGCACATAACCATAAATTTTGCGTTTTCACTTCATCATTCTCCCTCCAAGAGTTTAAACAAGAAGTTGATATTGCAATGCAAAAAAACATTTTTATGAGCGAATGCGAATGGATTACTTCAAGACAAACATACTCATTGCATTATGATTAATATTCAAAATCGAACAAGTTTCTACATGTAAACAAAGCATTAACATACATAAAAGATTACAAATAAAATTGCAGTAAATGAACTAATAATTTGAGGAGACTGTCTCAATCTGAGCTTATGGCTTAAGGAACATCCTCAATCCTCTTGGGAAGCAAAGAAGAAAACATATGACCACTGCGGGTCACTCAACTAACATCAACAATAGGAACTTCCTTACCATCCCCTAGTATAGTAGCATTGCACTTATAAGACACAACTTCATCAGAAATGTAAGGTGCAGAACTTGGCGAACAAATAACCTAAGGAGAAGCAGCAGACTTCTGATCGTTGTAAGAAATTGCAATCGGTTCTGGCATATTGAAATGTGGAACTATGACATTCACATCATGATCAATATGAAGCAGCTTCTGATCCAACATATCTTAGAGATCCCTCTTCACAACAGAACACCAACAAGGATTCTTCGAACAAATTTTGCAGGAAGCATGATCATGCCTATAGTAGCTAAGCTTACATAAACTGGTGTGCATATCAACCAAAGATCCTCTTATTGAATTCACATCAGAGATACAGTATTTTCTAGGACACCCCCTCACTTTATTCACAGTAGCACCTCCTTGCTTGGGCAATGATTTTGCTTGGACATTAGGCCCAGAGTCTTCAAAAGATAGAATACCGCTTTGTACTTTAACTTTCAAAGGAATACATTGCTCAATGTCATGACCGGGTGCCCCTTCATATAATGCACAAAAACGATCAGACTTAAACCACCATGGGAGATCCTTCGGGATAGTAGGAGGAGCCCTCGTCTGCACCAGATTCCTCTGTACTAAAGCAAGATATAATTCATAATAGGTCATCAGGATCGGATCAAACTGAGCCACGTGTTGTTGTTGCTTACTTTTGCTACGAGATCCTCTACAGTTTTCTTGCGAAATAGCATTAACAGCTTGTTCTTTATTCTTGGAACAACCATTCTAAAACTTCTTAGAGCTGCTAGAAGCGCTAAGAGAGCCACCAAAATGAGCGAAGAAACAAATTCAGAAATCATATTCCTTTGAAGCGGAGTTTGAGGATGAGGCTAATTCTGAGCAACCACCAAAGATTCCATCAAAGTAGTGAGCCTATCCATACTAACTCTCAAAGTAGCCAGTTCCCCGCGGAGTTCACGATTCTCTTGCTGTAACTGATCCATCTTTCTCAATTGATTTGCATGAGTATTAAGTGATGTGACAATTTGTCTGAATGAAGACAAAGGGAAAGATATAAGACACCTGGGAAAGGCAAGATCCAATGCAGAATGATGCTTGATGTGCAAATTCAAATGCAAGTTTTCAAGGAATTATAAAGCAATTTGCAAACATTACATTAAAATAACATACTGGATATACCAAAAATCTCATTTCATTAATATTGAAAGAATTACAGCTTTGAAGTACAATTTCATCAATCTCATAACACAAGAGAAAATGAAAGCTAGTTATAAGGAATCGTGTCTGAAGACATCCCAACTCTGAGCTGATACTTCTTGTGAAGCCTCTTGATTTCTCTTTCATAGTTGATCTTCATGAGTCGATCCACGACACCCTTCCAAGAAACGGAAGTAGGAATATGAGCAGATGATGAAGTGCTAGAGGAACATAAATCCTTTTGCTCCTTATATCTCTTCGTAACATGTCATCCAAGCAACTTAATCAAGATTGGCATGCCCATAAGATAGGCATACTCCTCTACGGTTGGCAATAGTTGATAATTTGGGAAAGTAAAGCAACGATACAACGAATCGTATAACTGGACCAAGGTATTAAGAATCCCCTCTTCAGCATCAGCCCTCAAAATATACAAGAATTCCCAAATAGCCTCTGAATTCCACATGAGTAGATACCAAAGATCCAAGCTTTCTCAACTCTTGTAAGTCAAGACTCATGAAAGTGTACTTCTTAGTGTTCATTCTTTCAATATCCATGATTCTAAAAAAATCTGCAATAGTTGCAAAAAGAATCTCTAAGTTCCTTGAAAACTAAGGAAAAATGCCCATGAATGCATGAATGTATGGATGCAACAACCACAAACAAGATCACACAAGGCACACGGGTTCAAGGTTCCGAGTCACGAGCATGGAGCCAAGGGTGAGAACCAACCCACAAAGGTATGTACTTAGAGTATAAACACCTGTAGAACAAGGTTATAAAAAGTTCTCAGAGTCATAATTCCATCTTTCGGATATTACCGGTATGAACGACTACTCGCCTACCAGTAATATTCTCAAGAGAAACTCGTACAAGTGTAGTATCGCGTGACAATCACCTCAGGTCTAAACCTGGATAATCTCCGCACTACGTCCTAATAGTCTAGGATGGGTTAAAGGTTCTATGGTCCCCAGCTTCTTAGGCTCCCAGGTCGAAAAAAGTAATGCCAAACACGACTACTCGGTATGACATCAGTAATTCCAAAGGGACCTCCATTGAGCGGTGGATCTCAACTTAACATGCAAAGGACTACTCCACGCATAACTCCTTGATTATACCACACATCCTATCATAAGAGCTCTCAGGTTCGGGTATAGAACCTATCTCACCATACAGAGATCACCAAGCACCCAAACAGAACAAGCAATAACAAACAAATCAAACAAATAAGCATAAATAAATCAAAGTAGACTGAACCGGCTAAGAACCAGAGTCCCCAGCAGAGTCGCAACTTTTCTTTAACATTAAAAATTATGAGTGTAAGCTATTGATTAACTTAACTCATAAAACGAGAGTCGCCACCGCACTTTTATTTTATCCAAAAGGAAAGGAAAATGAGCGAACAAAACCTAAACAAGTTCTAAAACAAGAAAAATGAACAGAGACTGGGTAAGGGGGTTGGTTACGCTATGGGAAGATGTTAGCACCCAAAATGTCTATAGTACTCTATAGGAACCATTTGAAATATCTACGCTTTTTGGTCTTAAAAGTTTGCTTGAAATGAGATTGGGGATATGAGAAAATATTTTTTTTTTAAGATTTTTGTGTTTGGAGATACTTCTTAAGCCTCATACCTACGTACCCACAAAGTGCAATATATGATCAAAACCTCGTAGTTCGTGGTACAAATAACAAAATTCGTTTATTTGGTTCATTTTAAAATGAAAAGGCAAGTCTTCATTTTAAGGAGAAAACTACGACTAGTCGCACACAAGTATAAGAAAACAACATTTGCATCACCTTAAGATTGAAGATTTTTGCTTGGATAAAAATCAACAAGTCTATCACTCAACATCTAAGTGGAAAATGTCAACATCTTTAATACTATGGGAAATAGGAGAATTGCATCTCAACTATGAAAATGACTCATGTCTAAACTTTATGAAAAGTCTTAAACGAAAAAGCGCACAAAGGCACACAAGTTTGAATGAGTTTAAGTGTTTTTTAAAGTCTTTTTGAAATTGTCAAAATATGCTTAAAGTTGATTAGCATTTATTAAAGAAAATGAAGTTTGAAAAATAACTTGACAAAAGTCAAGGTTTATTATGAAAGAGGTTATAGTTTGAAAATGAAATTCTGGCATTGCAGACAACAAATGTCCTAACATATGTCAAGACATTGTTCTGCATAACATTTAAACAAAGAACAGAAACAGTAGACTGATACCTTGAATATCAGAACTGCAGACACACAGATGTTACGACATCTGATGCAACATGTTTATCATGAACCCTAACAAAATAATTGAATCTGCAGAATGATAAAAGAACATAATAATTGTCAACCCAGTTCGGTGCAATTCACCTACATCTGGGGATACCAATCCAGGAAGAAGACTCCACTATCTGTAGAATTATCATAAAGCTAAACTCCCTCGTTTACAACTTTATCTCCTAATCTCTACCCAATGAAATCCTTATCAAAGAACACCCTCTTTGATATGAGATACCCCACTCACTTTCCTTAATCACAAACTGTGATATCTACATCATCACTGTCAATACAGAATTATGTCAAGCATACTTGACCAACACACTAACTTGAATTTGCTTAAAAGCTTCATCCAAGAACAATACACAATCCAATACCTCCAGGCTTATGGATTTGTGCGACACCCATGTGTACCACACTTCATTAAACGATACAAAGGGAGACTTACAACCTAGAGAGCCAACGACTCTCAAAACCCTAAACCCTTATTTTTACACAAGAGAACTAGGTTACAAAAGGCATGTGAAATCCTAGGTCTAAGTCTTCTATTTATAGGTTTCTGTTTCCTTGGGCTTCATATCTCTAGTCTTTGATTCATTCCTAGAAAGCGCACAAATCTTGGACAGATTTGTTACAGATTTAAAACCTGCTAAATCAGTGCAGTACTTCAGGATGTCATGTCTTAAGGTTAGGACATCTTCTTCGACATCTTTGTTCATGGACAAATTTTTTAATCTTTATCATTAAAATTGTTTTACCAAAATTCTGTCAAACCATAGGTGCTTTCAATCTCCCCCTTTTGACAAATTTTGGCTAAAACTCCTTTTAGTCTGAATGGCGGTTATGATTGGAATACTGAGCACACCGGATTCATGTTGGTGTACATGAGGAGGAAGATAACACAACCTTCTTCTTCCCAGGGTGAGTGAAGTTGAAAACGGTCCAAAAGTTGAGACTCCTAAAGAAAAACAAAGAAAGTCTGAAACACCAAAACACTGGACACTCTTTTCAAACACACTCCCCCTCCAGAGATCAGTTGTAGACTTCGTGAATATGAGTACATAAAGCATGTAACTCAGGTCACAAGACACAACTTGATCTTTAACTCAAGTCACAAGACACAAGAGGAGAAACATAGACAAGATGATAAAGCCAACACATTGTTCAATGTTCTTGCAAAACAACTACAAGAACAACACACACATCCCCTGTACTCGAGACTCACACTCCCCCTTATTAGCCAAAAATTGGCAAAGGTAGCCAAGACATTCCCATACCTAACCAATACCAATCCAGACTCGAACAAAAGACATTTTGAACACACCACCTAGAAAACACTGTCTGAGACAAACTCATCCAAGGACTCCCTTATATACCCAAGAAATTGCCTTCGAATATAACGAACCATTGAAAATAACAGTAGTTAATTCAATGAGGTCATTAATCCAAGATTGTAACTTCACCAGAAACCAATGTGCACCGACCAAAAAGCTTTTACTGTTTCTTCTTTGAAGAAAACCGTCCATAAGTAATGCAAGTTACAATGAACACGCATGTTCTTCACCGACCACAAGACTAGTTAATTTTATCACATGTCCTGACATCATGTCAGACATTATCTACCAAAGACTTCTGTATTGATCAACATCCCCACAGTCTGCAGGAGTAGGGCAATGTTAAGGCATCCTTCTTGACATCTCTTCTTCAAGATAATCACAGTTTGCTTGTCCTCCAAACAACCTGGATTCAGAACTGCACCCCTGCAGTAATACTTTTTAGATCAAAGAGCAACTCCCCCTATCTAAGATAACCAGTGCTCCTCCAATGAACACTTATGCAGGTGAATGGAAAACATAAGACGCATCTTCATGTCTTCAAGAGCGCACCCTCTGTCCAACCCACCTGCTGAACACAATCATCAACTACACTTACTGCTTCTTCTGACAAGAACCAATAATCACTTACACATGAACACCATCATGCTTCCCGTGAGGTCACATTAGGATCACTATCCTAAATTAACAAACTCTTGGATTAAGATCAAAACTCCATTGATCCCCCTCTTCTTGAACCCATCTATACACCATACGAATTCCTCTTGAATTCTTATGTATAAACCTCTATGTTCCTTGAGATAAAATCCAATTGATCTGGAATGATCCACACTTCTCAAAGGGATACCATGCCTCTTAGTTTGTTATCTTCTTAACGATGTCAGATATCATATACATGCTCCAGAAATCTTCAGCCCATTTGCACCACAAGCACCAAACTGATCCACTTCTAGCATGTCCCATTCACATCAGACTTCCAAGACAATCTTTTACCCATCATTCTCCCGTATGATAAGATAAACACCTCGTAGACAAGATGTGAATGTAAAGTTCTACACTCAGAACTTAGTATCCTACTCCAAGGATAACCAACCCAGAAAGTGTTCTAACATCAGTTAGGACATCCTTCACACATCACAGACACCACACACCATGGTTCTTGATATGCTCCACCACTGGACTTACTATCTGCATAGTAATCCAACTGAAGATCTTCAAACAACACTGCGCCACCAGCTTGATCAACAAGAACTCCAGATAACCAAAGAGAGAAATAAACTCTCATCCACCAAAAGAAGGCATACTTCATCCTTAACCTAAAACTTCTACCACAAGCTCCAAGATGAACCAGACCCTCCTTACGTTTTCAACCAACTACCCTTCTGCCCAAGAGTAATTATTTCCAAGCACCCTGCTTGAATGCACACTATGAAACCAACCAAATGCCACTTTTTAATTGATCTCACTCTTCTTCAGAACTCCCACAAGATACACTGATCCACCAATGAAATATGATCTTCAAGTCACATGAACTACTTGCTCCATGCAAGACATCTTGGATCCACCAAGCCTCTAGACATGTAACATCTTCTCAATCCACATCTCCCGCAAACTGCATGAGATAGACCTTTTTAAAGCATCCATAACTTCCATTCTCCTGTAGATCACCTTATCTTAAGCTGATGTGCCACATCACCAACTGAGATTCTGATGTGAAGCTAGATGTCAGAACATTCTGATACGACATCCAGCTCCTGAATTCAGCTCCTCCTTCTACTTAGAAGAACCTCCTCCCTTTAACAGAACAAGAGTTCCATGTTCTCATAGACTTGATTCAACAACCAAGTTTGAGTAAATAACCTTCATCATGCTTATCACAAATATTCCCTTCAAGCTCACATCTTGATGAATAATTGCTTTGAAACTTCAAAGACTTCACACCTGCCACGTCTGAATCTTCAGAAGAGATAGTAGTCCTAGACTACACCATAGCCATACCAAAGAATGCCACTTTCCTTAGTAGAGCAGTCTGTAGAAAGTCAGAGATAACTGCCACTTAACCTTGACCTTCAAAATGAGTAAGATCCCATGCTCCTAAGTACTTTGATCAGAAGTAAACTGATCTAAGATGTGCTATCACCAGCACACCATTCCTCCTAGATTAGAAATAAACTGATCCAAGAAATAACCATCAAGATTATGATGTCTTCATCTTCATCTTCAACATCACCATTGTCCAGGCCAGTTTCTTTCCAAGAAACTCTCTAGAGATCACATGCTTCTGTCACACCAGACTGAAGCAGATTTTTAGGTCAACACCCGAGACCAAAACAGATGCTAAAGCATATGCAGTACCCCTCCCATGATTCTGCACAAACTCTGATGATAAGATGTTCCAACATGGACTTTCAAGGATAATCAATTAAATACTTGTAACTCCCACAAATAGCAGTTGATCTTAAATCCTTGTCCAATAACCCTTCTTCATTGTTGTAGCTATGCTCCACCAGATCACTTCATGAATACTTATCAAGTATTCAATCTTTTGCAAGTATCTTCTTTGACAAACAGTGTTGAGATACCAAGGCTGCCACCCTTGACTCAAGTAACTATGATTCTCTCTGAACAAATCATATTTACCTCAATAGTTCTGAAAACTCCAATTAGATTGGATCCACCCTTAGGGTTAAGAGAGATGAATCCTTCCTTGCTGTTTTGGATGGTGAAAATAAATCACCTCCACTTTCTTCAGGTTGTGTTTCATAGAAACACCTTCTAGTCAGAAGAATAACTAGAAGACTCCAGATGCACGACTGAGACGCCTTTATGAGTGGACTTGAGAGAATTCTCAAATATCTTTGACAACTTAGCCGATCAATAATTTATCAAACTCTCAGAGCAAGAACTTGGTAAACCTATACTCAACTCCTCTCCTCTTCAACTGACTTCAAACTGTACCATGGAACCAAGCTTCCAAGTACCAAGTTACCATAACAGACATCTTCCAACAACTCCTTCCATCTCATTGCTCCCGACTTTGGAATAAAAAGATGCATATATCTTCAACTATAGAGGTCGACGATTGAGACCTTCCACCATCTGTCTTCAGTAGCAACTCCAGAATCCCATAATTCTAGAGCTCTTCCATCATAAACATATGCAGCGGAACCGCCAAGGAACAAATCCTGCTTGCCCTAATAAGATGTCAGAACATCTTATAAGACACCTCAACAAGAGAACTAACCACTTCTCCTGCAGTTGTTGTAGAACCTCCTCAACAACATGAACAACCACCGGGTTGTTACCTTCGATCCAGAACATCCATCCCATCCATTAATACCCTTGAGTATGACTGAGTTAATTGATCTGATCTTCAAAACTCCTCCTTGTTTAAACGCCAGAAAGTATCTCCCAAAGATCTCATCCAGAAACAGACAGGATGCCTGCTCTGATACCAATTGAAATTCTGGCATTGCAGACAACAGATGTCCTAACATATGTCAAGACATTGTTCTGCATAACATTTAAACAAGGAACAAAAATAGTAGACTGATACCTTTAATATCAGAACTGCAGACACACAGATGTTATGACATCTGATCCAACATGTTTATCATGAACCCTAACAGAATAATTGAATCTGCATAATGATAAAAGAACACAGTAATTGTTAACCCAATTCGATGCAATTCACCTACATCTGAGGGATACCAATCTAGGAAGAAGACTCCACTATCTGTAGAATTATCATAAAGCTAAACTCCCCAGTTTACAACTTTATCTCCTAATCTTTACCCAATGAAATCCTTATCAAAGAACACCCTCTTTGATATGAGATACCTCACTCACTTCCCTTAATCACAAACTGTGATATCTACATCATCCCTGTCAATACAGAATTCTGTCAAGCATACTTGACCAACACGCTAACTTGGATTTGCTTAAAAGCTTCATCCAAGAACAATACACAATCCAATACCTCAAGGCTTATGGATCTGTGTGACACCTATGTCTACCACAGTGCATCAAACGATACAAAGGGAGACTTACAACCTAGAGAGCCAACGACTCTCAAAACCTTAAACCCTTATTTTTACACAAGAGAATTAGGTTACAAAGGCATGTAAAATCCTAGGTCTAAGTCTTCTATTTATAGGCTTCATTTTCCTTGGGATTTATATCTCTGGTCTTTGATCCATTCCTAGAAACCGCATCAAATCTTGGGCAGATTTGTTACAGATTTAAAACCTGCTAAATTAGTGCAGTACTTCAGGATGTCATGTCTTCAGGTTAGGACATCTTCTTCGACATCTTTGTTCATGGCCATATTTCTTCATCTTTATCATTAAAATTGTTTTACCAAAATTCTGTCAAACCATAGGTGCTTTCAGAAAACCAGAAGGTTTTGAAAAATGGAGAAGATTTTGAAAATTGAAGAAGGGGAGGAGATGAAGTGACTACCCTAAAAACATAAAATAAAAGCTAGAGATGGGAAGATCTAACCACACAAAGAGCAAACACTTGACAACAAGTCAACAAAAGCAATCCTCTTCCTTTTTGAATTTAAGCCACAAACATAATAACCAGATGAATTAAAGCATCGGAGGGAGTCCCAAGTTAAGCCATAGCAAGGTCTTCCAAAGGGTTAAAAGCCAATTAGGAGAGCTATGTATCAGATGACTTTCACAATGTCAAAGTATCAACGCCTGCACACAGAAAATTTCCCAACAAACAGACAAAAGCAACACAAAAGCCCAAGGTCTCAACTCTCCAAGAGCATAGGGCAAGGATCCTAGATCTAAGTCTGAAGTCCAAGGTCCAAGGTCCAAGCATAAGGTCACAACAATTTGAGATTAAGAGAACCAAGTTTTTTAGTGTTTTGGTATTTATTAGTGTCTTAAGAGAAATATGGTCCAAGTGGACAAAATAAAAAGAGCATAAGAATAAACAAAGGTCCAAGTGGACAAAGAGAAAATAAGATGATAATATGATATAAAAATGCTAAAAGTAAAAGCATAAAATAAATGACAAGAATTAAAGGGAAAAAAATTAAATGGCACAATGTAAAGTTAGTGCAATTATATATTTAGTATGTTAGTGTTAGTGATGAAGAACAATTTGTCGTTTTCTGGAGAACACTCGACTATTCGACCATAAGCATGAAAACATGAATCTATACATCATTAAGAGAAGGACTCCAACTCAGATAAAATCGACAAGTATGCCAACTAGCTCCCTTAATGACAAAGAGACAATCTATTTCACACCACAATATGGAGAGTAGGAGGTTGACAATCTCGCTTACAAAAACAACTTGATTTCCAATTTCGGGACAAAATGTAGGGCTATGTTAAGCAATCTTAGCACGACCTATAAAGAAGGTCGTACTATGGGAGGTCGGTCAATAAGGATATTTGTGCTAATACAGGCTAGAGAACTGACATATAAGTCACTCTCCTAGAGCTTGTCATACTAAAAGAAAAGAGGTAGCGGGCTCACCTTTAATCAAGATTTTTCATCGGTTAATCAAAGGCAGTATATCACTATTCCAAAGTATGAAGAATGATTCAAATGATCATTCATCCATAGATTTGAAATAATGAAGATTAAACATTCTTGAAAACCAACAATCCATGATCCATATATTTCATCGACCAAAAGAAAAAAGAAGAAGAAGAGAACAACAAAACACAAGACTAAAATCAAATTGAATCAAAGTAAGGATCAAGTTATCATCAACATCATTCAACCATCTTGGTGGATTAGAGTTTTCACTACATCAACACCCAAATTCCAATGACGTTGATGAAACCTATGATCAACTTCACTATGATCCAAGAACCAAACATCAACAAACAAAAAGCAATATATCAATAAGAAAAAAAAAACAAAAATATCAATTAAAAGATTTTTCAAAAGAAATTTCAAACTACAATACAAAAAACAAAGATCAACAAAAGATTTAAAATCTAAATAAAGAAATCACTAAAAAAGAAATTAGTAAAAAAAAAGAGTTTGAATTAAAAAATAATTAAAAGAAATTTTTTAAAGAAAAAAGTGGAAGGGAGTGTATATAGTGATAAAGAGGGTGCATAAACAAGTTATATGGGCTTAAAAGCCCAATTAACAAACCTGGCAATCTTTTTAAAAATGAAAACAAGAAACAAAGAGGTTAAAATCATATTCTCTCCATGCAAGCAATATCTTCTTCTTCCCTTCTTCATTCGCGACGCCGGACTACTTACTCCCTCCGTTCCATAATATAAGCAAATTTCACCTTTTTAAATTCATTGAATAATTAATGTATCTGATTTATATATAGATCAGATACATTAATTATTCAATGAATTTAAAAAGGTGAAATTTGCTTATAATATAGAACGGATGGAGTATGTCGAAGCATTTGCCGCGCCTGATTTCATCACCGGCGGCGGCGGGTTTTCCACTATGCAACGTCTACATCATTTCGTTTATTATCTTCTTCTTCTTTCAATTCCAACGATACTCTTTCTCAATTTCTCACTGGATTCACAAACAATATCGAGAAGCAAGGTAGATCTGAAGTAGATTCAAGAAGAATAACCACCTTCAAATACGAACGAATCCGATTCTATACTCTTCAAGCTTTTGTTCCCAAAATTTGTTGTTATTGTGTTGTGAGCAGGTTGCGAGATGTTACGATAATTTGTTACGTGTTGATGTTTACAATTTGCAGGTTGTGGAAATTGCTTGCAGAATTGGACTGAATGCTTGTTGAATTTGTATTGTGAATTTCTGCAGATTGATTGGAGTATGTGAATTGTTGAAGGTTTGTTGATGGTTGAGAGTTGAGAATTTTTAGTAGATTTGTGGTTTTTGAAACTTGGTGTTTGAAAATGAATTGAAGCTTGGTTTAATTTCTTGCAGAGTACGTATGGTTGTCCAAGCGTGGATCGAAATGGAGAACCATGAGTTGAATTTATAGGTGAAAAACGGATTTGAAATGTTTTCGTTTTGCTCTCTTTTTGCAATTTTTCACTGCTGCAGCGTTTTGTGTATGCAGGACCGACCCAACACATCTCGAGATCTAAGGCAGAATTTAGAATTAAATATTTTTAATATAATATTTTTTTAAATTAATATATATTTTAGATTTTTTTAGGATGTAAAAGTATTAAATTATTATAATTAATTTTATTTAACATTTTATTTTTAATTCATAATAAAATTAATTCATCTAAACACTCTTTTCGTTATTTACAAAATTATAATTGAAAAACAATGCTAAATTCTAAAAAATAAAAATAGATATAATTTCTCCTATTATCTTAATGAACTAAAAAACTTATTATTCATAAATGTAATTTTTAAATTAATAAATCAAAGAATACACATTAGAAATAGTTGTTGTTATTATTATATATTTTAAAATATGTTATTATCTAATTGATATATTAAATAATTTAAAAAAATATTAAAAAAATCAATTTAGTAAAATCAAATAAATATAAAAGTAATATTTTGAGGCCCTAGGCGGTAGCCTTGGTGGCCTACCCCTCGGGCCAGCCCTGTGTGTATGGTTGACGTCGTTGTGTTGCGCATGACTAATGTGAAAATCCTTCATGTCGTTTTGTTTTGATGGTTTTCAGTTTGCGTTTCGCTTTGTTGCTTGCAGATGTATTTCGTTTTTGCCTTCATGCTTGTGTCATTTTGTGTTGTTCGCCTTGTGACGTGTATGTCGTTTTGGCATGTTGAAGCTGGCTATGAAGCTTGCAGCAGCTTGTGACACGTCTTGGAGTATGTGGCTTGCTTGCGTTTGATTTCATGTCATGGCAAGTGCACAAAAGGTGTGGCACGGTTCATAGTGTGAAGACTTGTGAAAGTGGGCCAAGCCAACTTGACATCATAGGCCTTGTATTATTTTTTGAACATTTGGTAATGAACATTTGGAATAAATGGTAATGGATTTTGAAATAGAAATGGATTGGATATGGATAATTGGATGTTAATGGATAATGAATGATTAAAATAGATTAAAAAAGGTAATTGGATTTAAATGAAAAATAGATAATTGGAATTTGAAATGGATATTGGAAAATAATATGGATATTAATACGGGTATTAAAATGGATATAGAATATGAAAATTGAATGTACATCTAATTCAAATGCATTTAGGAATGAATATTTGGATTGAATATGGTTTCTAGAAAAAAAGGATAATTGAAAATGTATATGAAATCTCGATTTTTTAATTCAAAACCAATTTGCACTGTTTTCCACACGCCTTCGATAAAATGAACACAACTACCCCAGATCATTGAATAACTTGCATATGAAACAATAACCATTTGAATCGATTCCTGACTTTGACTAAAAGTGAACCAAACTTGCAATAAATCCCGAATCTGACTGAAATTGGCTTAATCTTGAAATAAATCTTGAATAAATGACACGCTTGACTTGAACCAATAACAAGCACTTATAATCAGGACTTGTAATATTTTTTGAAATATAGACCAGATGACTTTTGCATACCCAGTCACTTGACTTCATCAGATGAAACTGAACTTACACAAAACCTTAATCTTGATCACTTGATGATTTAAAGATCCATGGCATATATAACTTGAGAATGAAACCATCTTAATTTGTTTGACCAAAATTAGGTCAAACCTTTCTTGACTCTCAATCATTGAAGAATAGTCACACTTGACCAAATAGCCATGATTAAATCCTCTGGCACACACCTGAGCTGAAACAAGAATAAGCAACAACCAGCTCATGTTTGCTTTGAATTTGTTTGGATCAATCTCTGAGAAAATAAATCAATAGATAAACCACTAATGGGCTGATGGATTCTTGATCATGATAACTTAGACCAAACTTTTCATAAATCACTTCTTGATAACCTGATGAATTCCAATACAGGACAACTTGACCTTGAACATTCACTGCTTGAGAAATAGACCACTGCCACAACTAATTTACAATTCAAGCAATTCTTTGATGGTTTGACCAAGATTAAGTCAAACTTCCATCCGACCTTAACCACAACTGAATAGTCGCACTTGATTCCAAGCCATGCCCTTGCCATTAATCTCCCTGCAAAACCCTAAACACATAGAGAAGAAGAAACAAGCAAAATGCAAAATATTTTTGGTATTTTGGTTAGAAGTTAGTAAACATAAACAAACATAAAGCAAGTAAGAATAACACAGGGGTGCTTGGTGATCTCCCTCATAAACAAACCTACAGAGGAGGGCAGGAGGACCAATGCTTGTGATCATGTTTGTGTATGCAATAATGCAAAAGACATGTGGGATCTTAGGGGTAAAAATTAGGGTATTACATGGATCATTTGGTTCACGGCGTCCCACTCTCTGCAAAAATCACCCTTATTGTCACCATACCATTTCTTCAGTGCCGAATATGCAGATTTGAGTCTGTTATTTGTTGTATAGCCGATGTGTCTAACTTGATCGGACCAAACACATACAATCTTCTCCTTCACTTGGTCAAGAATAGTACTCTGAGAGTACTACTCTCAACGTATTTCCAAAAGTTCATATATCTGACACACACACACACACTCCTAAAATACATTACAGAGACATTATACAAGTCTTCTGTGGATGAATTTAATATTCATGCATCCATTCTTTTTCCAACACCACACTAAGTTTGACCATTTTTTCGTTTTCACCATTGACTTATTTGGTGCTTACCGCGTATTTGAGCAGACTTCTCACATTTTTGGTTATGTGATATTGACAAAGTAATGTGTATGATGTAGGAAACACCTTTAAATCAATGCTTGATTTACAAAGATTGAAGTGATTTAAGGTGTATTTAGAGATACATCTTCGAAAATATCTGAGAGCAAATTTAAATTTCAGTAGCCAAATTTCCTTGAATTATACATGTGAATAATTAAGGCCCATAATTAATAGACTATATAGAATATGTTTGAATAAATAATTTATTTGTAGCTTTATAATTCAAACACTTATTATAATAATTGTTAATATACAAATTTCCATCTAGTTCTATAATAAGAGATAAAGTAAAGTTAAATTATTTATGTGTGCTATAATCTATTTTTATAAGCTATTTTGGAACACTTACAAAAATAAGTTGAAAATAACTTTTAAAGAATTCCTTTCTTTTCTTGGCTAAGTGGTCTTGGGACTAATTTTATTTTGAGCCAAACTCATGTTCAGGCGTACTTTTTGTTTTCTCCCTTTATATTTATAAGTTTAGTAAACTTGGTTACCATGCAAGTTTATAGGAGCGCTCCAAAAGAAGAATCGTGATTTCAACTGATCAACTCGGATATAGTTTACGTGGCACCATATGATTAACTCGTAATTGTATAACACTCTCTTAAAATACACGGGCCTATATAAGAAAAGAGGTGTGTTATGCTTACACCAAAATGTTTATACCATATGTGTACACTGTAGTTTTTAGTTTTCATTTTCAATGCAGCACAAATTTTAATTTTTATAAAAATAATAATAAAAAAAAAAGTAGAATGTATAATATAAAAATACAGTGTAGTGTAACTTTTGGGTGTCACTAGATCATTTCTCATAAGAAAAATACACTACCATTTTCTCAACAATTTAATAAAAGAGTTTCTTTTTCCACCCCATATGTTTCTTAGCCAGCTCACACTTTTTAAAAATACCCATTTCTGGAGATATATCTATGGGCGGATATGGATTTGTTATCTTTGGCTACCATGCCTTTGGTGCCTTTGTGTGGTCTCTCTAACATATTATATCCTTTCACTAAAATAAATTATTTTATTTATTTATGCATCTTGTTATTACACGAAAGGTATCAAAGTCATGAAATAGTAAAGGTAAGCAATTGGACGGCCTAATATATACATTTTATTTACTTTTGAATCAAACCTCCGTTTCATGAATAAATTTATTCATAAAATATATCTCAGAAAAAATTTTAAAAATATATTTCCGAAAACAATTGCATATCAGATAAATCCATATTAGTTGCCTAGAAGGTTTCGCTCCACTCAATTGCTGGCTAAGTGCAACTAGTTAAGTCAATGGTGCATAGTAGGTTAGTCTACGCAATATCAATTTATGCTTGACCTATTTCTTTAATTAGAGATTTGATGAAATGGATTAAAAAAAAATTGGTAAAGGGGTATTAAAAATTTGTTATTAGTGTCATTAATAATATTGTTTTTCAGAAATATATTTTTGAAATTTTATATTTTTGGAATAAATTTATTCATGAAATGGAGGTCTGACTCAAATGAACGAAATGTGTGTATTAAGATGTGTTCGGAACTATATTTTTGAAAATGAAGGATATTTTTGAAAACTTGCGAGATGGCTAAAAAACACATGAGATGAAAAAAAACTCTCTTTAATAATTATAAAATAAAAAAGGGAACTAATTTCAACACCTAACAGTTATATATAGGATAAGAAAATGATAGCAATAACTTTTTTTTAGTCTATTATCCTGCTACTATTTTTGTTTCTATAATCCCAAACAAAAGTTGATTTTTTTTTTTAAAATAACATATATATTCAATTAAAATGCCAAAATAACCACAATTTCAAAGAATTTACCAAAGTGGCGTACTTTCTGAAAAATTAACAAGGATGCGTCATATGATATGCCGCATGGATTTTAGTTTGTACATATATGCCATATGATATGGCGCATAGGTTATATTGAATAGTATGAGCCATATCATATGACGCATCTTCATAGGAAAATACATTCATGCGCCATATGATATGGCACCTCTGTTATTTTTTTTCTTTCAATTTTTTATTCATTATTCTTGCTATATATATGAGGACATGTTATGCAGCAACATCACAACATCATTATTCAGCAACATCACAATTTCCTCTGCACCTCATTCTCTTATTTTTTTACTTAAAATGGCTTCCTCTTCTTCCTCTTCGTCATCCTCATATGTCTATCAGGTTCCATATATTACGAAGAGAAATGCAAATTTAATTTTTTTTCCCCATTCAAACTTCCAATGAAGATTCGCCTTTGGAATACAATGACGTTAGAACATCTTAAGAGGATTTTGATTCGCTGGTTAGATGGAGACATCCTAGAGGGTGAAAAGATCAGAAGAATTGAAAGACTTGTTACCACGTTTAATCAAAATGGAGAAGATCGGTTTTGGGACAGTGTTACTAATGACCGAGATGTTCAAACGATGATGTTTGGTTCTTAGGAAATTGTGTTGATGGTTGTGATCTCTTAGCTATGTTTCTGAGCTGTTGTATTTGTTTATTTCGTTTTTTTTATTGTTTAAGTTATTAATAATTGTTGTTGTTGAGATATTAAATTATGTTTGTTTAAGTTATGTCGTTGTTAATTGTAATCGCTTAGTTATGTTATCAATGGAATGAAATTTGTTGTTGATATAAAGAGACAAGGTTACATTTGAAACTATGATCTTGTGCTTGATCCTACATTGGGACATTTTGTACGATTGTGTCAGGGCTGACGGCACGAACTACATAATCTGACCATTTTGTTTATCGTATCCATCTCCGATCTAATACAGGTGCTATTAGGGCGACCCTTTTTCTTTCTTCGCATCAGATCATTATGCCAGACAATTTCTCCTTCGTTTGGAGGCCAATAGTCCTCCTTTGCTACCACTTAAAAGCTAATGATGTAGTTATTGTATATACTAATGACTTGGTAAACAACAAAAAGATAGTTGGTTGGGTCCTGGCAAGCCTTTGAACATGCTGCTATTACATGGGAGCAAGGCATACGAAATTTCTAAAACTTTCCAGAGTCACACCAACTCCTATCTAGTTCCACTCGGTAGCATCCCCTAGGCCTCCCTTCATTGTGATCAATTGACTCTGCAACACTGAACCAACCTTTATTGCGGTCAAACACTGTGACCACATGTGTGTTGGCTTTGGCAGCTTTGTCCTTCATGGATTTCATTGAACTATCACTGAATAGATGACCAGATTGTAAGACAGAACTCCACTTTGTACGTCTGATATCAAAAAGTGCCCCCAGCCTAAAATATGTTGCCCTTACCAAAGTGGTTATCGATAGGCTTCAGATGCCCTTGAATATAGAGTTCATTGATTCAACGAGATTTATTGTCATGTGTCCCCATCGTTGGCCATTGTCGTATGCCCTTGTCCATTTCTCTAGTTGAATATTATCAATCCATCTTAATGCATCTGTGTTTGTCAATCTGATCTCGTCACGGTAGTGTTTGAAAGTAGGCTCTATTAGTGCATACCCTGCGTTCACAACCTTCTTCCGTAGCGTTTTGTCCTTGATCTCCTGCATGAAATTTTGAGCGATGTGTCTTATGCAATACACATGTGTTGATGGAGGATCCTGCCAACCGTTATCAAGATTCTTGTATGCACTCTTAATTGATGGGTGTCTATCAGAGATAAAACATAAGTTAGGCTTGGGAGACACGTATAATAGGATATTTTTTTAGGAAAAAACTCCAACCCTCAGTAGTCTCCCCTTCAACTAGAGCGAAGGTGATTAGAAAAATATTGTTGTTGCCATCCTGTGCCACTGCCATGAGTAGCATGCCTTTATATTTCCCGTACAACCATGTTCCATCAATTTGAATAATAGGTTTACAGTACGCAAAGCCTTTGATACATGGATCAAACGCCCAGAAGAGTCTATGGAAAATGCCATTTCCACTGACACAAGTCTCGTCTGGCGTATACGCCGACAATGTCTCCAAGATGGCAACAGTTCCTAGAGCATATTGTTTAAGTGCCACCAAGTATTTTAGAAGTTCTTTGAACGACTCCTCCCAATTTCCAAACATTGTTTCGACCGCCTTAGTCCTAGCTATTCATGTTTTCCTGTACGAAGGAGTATAGTTGTATCTTTAAAACCATATGTGAGATTATGGTACTCACTTTCAAAGAAGGATTGTCGCTAATGACTGACAGAATTTCATTGCATATCAACTGAGAGATGAGTTTGCGATGATCCTGCATTAGATTCGTGATTATACAAGTGAGATTTGGACCCATTGACCATATCTTCCATGAATCGCTTCTCTTCCGGAAAGATGCTGTCAATCGAAATGGGCACAACTCGTTACGACAGTAGATCTTATACAGATTTGGATTCGTTCGATCGACTCTATAATCTGCTGATATTTCCATGTGATATTGTTTTATAGCTCGAACACAGTCTTCTTTTGTACGAAAATTGTCTCCTTCTTTTAATACTCCTTCTGTTTGCATGTATGGATTGTAAAAAATATCTATTGATGGTTCATCTGCACCTAAGTTCAGGCTTGTCATGTGTTGAGGTGGGCAATAAACATGACTGGCTGGTAATATGTCTTCCTCGTGGTTGGCAGTGGAATCGTTTACCATTTCATTAACAATTACTTCAACTTCTTCTTCTTCTTCGTCAACGACTATAATACCCCGTAATCTTTGTGAACATTTTGAATAATATTATTATGATCAACTGGGTTCCGGTATACTCTGAGCAATTATTGGATAAAATAATTAGAGTAAACTGACGAACTCAGATTGATTAAATTTAATACTATTTAACTTGGAATTTTATTAATTGGTGCATTTGAGATACTTTGGATAATTAGTAGTATTGCCAATTAATATTTTCTATGTATATTCTTTTCCTTGCCTTATTTGAAAAGTTAGAAAACTTTGAGAAGGAATTGGAAGAGAAAGGAAAAGAGAGGAAAAAGGAAGGAAAGGAAGAGGAAAATTCTCCAAGAGCTCAAGAGCAAGAAACATCAATCAATCTTCATCTTTTCATCTCAGCTTCAACCTCCTCATCTTGTAATCCAGGTGGGTTCTAGTTAGACTCTTTAGATTAAGGTTTTATTGAGTTTTAGAGTTAGTTTAATATTGTTAGAAAATGTGGAATTTTACAATGGAATCATAATTTAACTGCTGAAATTCGATCATTGATTATATGTTATACTGGTTGTTATGATTATAGCATGTTTGTGTATTTTGATTGGGAAAAATGGGATTTTGGGGTTGAATTGGATCAACCCGTAGCAGAACTTGTCTGCAGAAAAAAAAAAGTCTGGGTTTCACCTGTCCGTACGCGTATCACACAGGGCCATACGCGTATTGAGTTGGGCAATACGCGTATGAAAGTGAAGGATTTTGGGCGTTACGCGTATGGAGGAGGCATTACGCGTATGGTTTGGGCAATACGCGTATTTAAGGAAAAAATGGAATTTTAAAGGGAAAACAGCCTCTGCCTGTACGCGTATCACTTTAGGCAGTACGCGTACGGAGCAAGGCAATACGCGTACGGCCAGGACGTGTGCTGAACTGTGTTTTTCGCGATACCATTTCTTTTAAATTCCATAACTTTTGACTCGGCTATCCTTTTTTAACATTCTTGATATCGTTGGAAAGCTAACAAAATGTATTTTCTTATTAAAATGGTTTTAAGATTATTGGCCGATTTAATTATGTCGGGATTTTGGAATAGTGTCATTTTGTCGACTTTTATCGTTTAATGGTGTGTAATCGTTGTTGAATACGTATGCATGTTAAAATACGGAATAGGTAGAGTGAGGAACATTACCATAAGCAATGTCAGAAAACTATAGAATGAATAAACACTAGTATGGAACATGCGTGTTAACCGTTTGGTTGTGATAAGGCATAATGGCCTTGTGATTATCGAATACAATCACGTTTGTGTGTGATCACGTAATCGTAACCGGTTATTTTTGCGAGTGCGTTTCATGGGTCTCGAGCTCCTCTAAAACATGTGCACCACTACTTGGCAGGTTTGATTCCCCGTGCTGTACGAATGGCGCCCGTTGGGTGAATGCTTCTGACGGTAAAAGGCCCGTGTAAAGTGACGGTTCATAACGGTTAATGGCCCGTAGAACCCGAATCCATTCGTATGTCAAGTAGGTTACAAGGATCCATGACTCGGGTCGTCTTCTAGACGTAGAAGCGGACGGGAACAGGGGATACCTTGGTGTGGTTACCGATTAGTGATATTGTGATTTGATGAACTCATGGCATGTTTCCATATAGTGTGTGTGTACTCAAAGTCACTTCCCTTCCCTTTGACTTGAGTTAGGTCTATTTGAACCTTGTAGAGCTGAGAGGACTTTAAGATAGGGAACTCACTGAGATTTGATGTATCTCACCCCACTTTGTTGTTTACATCACAGGTACTGCAGGTTCCGCGAAGGGTAAGGATAAGGCCGTGTGATCATCCTTACTTATCTGATGGCTTTGCTTCCGTTGTGGAGTTTTTGAGATCATTAGTGATCTAGTTCTTAGTATTTTGTCTTTGGAACATCTTATAGATATACTATGCCGTAGTTTTTTTATTAGGCTTTTGGGCATGTATATGTATAATGTGTTTACTAGGAACTTATTGTATATTTCAGTACCAAATGTGGAATTCATGTATTATATCTGCTTTGATGTATGTATATATATATATATATATATATATATATATATATATATATATATATATATATATATATATATATATATGGGCGTTACAACGACATCGACTTCAGCTTGTTTGTCGTCAGATTCGTAAAAAACTTGAGAATGATCAATAAGCTGAGACAGTTATTGTTGTAATGTAATATATAGATCAATATCATTGAAACCAGAATACTCATGATTGAGAAACATATTATGAACATCTTCATCGTCTCGAATCTTTAACTGGAAAAATTTGCATTGATTGTGCCCGGCAAAAAACACAGAATTTGTATAGATGATTTGGCCAACTAGACCACACTATAATTTCTTTTCTAATCTCGCCTTCAAATGTAAAAAATTTGATCTTCTGTCAATTGAAAACGTAGTAACTTCTGTATTTCAAAAATTGAAACCGGTTATGGTACATTCAAATATCTCACCATTGAGATGTGGACTGATCATGTATTGTGGTGTTTGGGCCATAACAAATATGTTACTAAACTCGTGTTTGGAAGAATTGTTTGGCAATTTTTTAGTGTATTAGTGTTTGAATATGTTAGTAAATGATATGATAATAAATTGTATATCTCAAGTGTATTAATAGACACATTGTTTGAATATATTATTGTTTTATCTCAATTATCATTGTATATCTTCTTCCATGCAATTGTCTTGTCTCATTTATATCTTCTTATCACATTCCATGCATTAGTCTTGTCTTCCTTTATATCTTTTTATCACCTTCCATGCATTAGTCATGTCTTCATTTATTCTTACAAGTTATAATAGTCTTACAAGCTACCATAGAGTCATGCATGCCTACAATAGTAGTCTTCCAAGCCATTAAAGTGATAATTGAATCACATGCCGACAAGACTATCATAATAGTCTTACAAGCTACCATGTTGTCTTGCATGCACGAATCTTGTAAGAGATTCTCTTGTTACAAGACTACACAACCATGGCAATTAAATGGCTTCACATACATTGCATAGAGATTCCCTACATGACTATGACCAAGAACCGTGTAAGAGAACACCATAAATTCCTTACACATTTGATTCTCTTCACATGCATAAGAGTAGGCGCTATATGAGATGGTGTAAGTATTGAAATACAAACCCATGCGCCATCTCATATGGCATATGTGTTATAGTTTCCATCCCATGCGCCATACCATATGGAGACAATGTTTATTTCACCATGCAAAACCTAATTTCACGTGAACACACTTAGTCCATTATAAATATGCTCATCACAAACTCTTCTCATCACATTTTCTAGCAAGCACAAACTCCTCTCATCAAACTTTCACCAAGCAAGCAAGCAACAACTTCATTACCTATATACCACTTACTAAAAAATGTCTCTACTCATGATGGGCAACGATCACAGAGGAACAATTGAGAACGTTGCAGAATTTGTAAGTGTTTTGCTTTATTTGTTTTGTCTTCCCTTACTTAGTTGTTTTTTTCTTTATAACTAATGTTATTTATATTCTTTGTCAGGATGTAACAAGGTTTCGTTGTCGTGTACATGACTACATACCACACGACCCATTCATACAAGGATACCTTGAATCATGTGGCTTCGGTGATTTGATAAAAATCACTTTGTATTCAATTGATCCCAAATTTATTCTAGCTTTGCTAGAACGTTGGAGACCAGAGACCCACACATTTCACCTTCCTTTCGGTGAATGCACGATCACACTACAATATGTCTATATGTTACTTGGCCTACGCATCAATGGTAAGGCCGTTAACGGCAAAGTTGGTGTTAATAACCAACTTTGTGAAGATTTGTTGGGTGCCCCTCTTTGTGTCGAAACACCTCAGCCACAACTTGCAGGTCAACCAAGGGGCCAAGGTATTAATTTAAAATACCTAAGAGAGCATTATAAAACTATCATATTAGTTCGTAGGATGCAAATTTGTTCTTGATGCTCTAAGTTCTTGTTGTTACTGCTCTGGTAGTTGTGCTTTGTTTCTTGATATGGTGAATTCAACAATGGAGAACAGTTGAATTCAGAGGGAGAGTGAGAAATTTTGAGGGAGCGTGAGAGTGATGAATGAAACGTGATTGTGGAGAGGTGAATGAGAAAGAGAATTGAAACTTATGTGATTCACTGTAAAATGATTGAAGAAAAAATCCCCTTGAATTGATGCAAATTGATGCATTTATAGGGTGATGAAGGGAAGGGTAAATTAGGGATTTAATCAAAAGTTAGTTAGGGAATTCAGTTATGTGTCAGGCTGCCATCTGAGTTAGTTAGATGAATTTGAAATTTCAGTTATGATGTTAGTTATAGAAAATATGTTATGAAGTTTAGTGTTATGCGTGAGTGAGTTCGTTGGATGTGTTATCAATTTGAAGTGGGAAAGGAGAAAAGATACCCTGCTGCTAATCTATTTCAAATTATTCATGTAACACCCCAATTTAATTTATTTATTTTTTCGTAATTAAATTATGTGATATTGTGTAATTGTATGTGTCGGTTGGTGTTTTGAGGTGTTAGAGATATCCTTGGTGTGTGGTAGCGGCTTTAAAGAGTAGATTTAAGGTGTTGGGGGTGTGTGAGTAAAAGTGTAGAACTTGGTGGTGCAGTGAGTAAGACTAATTAAATTATAATAGTTAATATTTAGTTAATTATAATATTAGGTGAATATTAATTTAATTAAATATTTGAGAGAAATTATTATTATTATTATTTTAATTGGTTGGATTAAATAATAATAATATTATAATAAGAATAAGGGGATTAGAGAAAAGGGAAGTTGTCAGATATGTGAAAGTTTGGAGAAAAGAGAAAGAGAAGTCTAGGGCTCAAGGGGGAAGACGAGATAACCATTGCTAGAGGTAGAATAGAACTTTGCAATAACTCTAAGGTAAGGGTGGGGTTCATATTATCTAAGGGTTTGTATGATGATGGTGGGTAGATTATAACTATGCATGTTTGTGTTTCTCTTCTCTATGCATCATGATCATAGTTGCAATTTTGTAGTTGTTGGATTGAATAATTGAATGATGAATTATGAGTGGTATGATGATGTTGTGATTGATGATTGATTGTTGAATTGTTGTGTTGTTACTGTTGGAACCACGTAATTAATGGAATTGCGTGATGTAGATGTTGCGTTGTCGATGGTTGTTGCAAGTCAGAGTCGAAACTCAAGTCGTGAAATGTTTGGTGAAAAGAATTGTGATTTTGAGACTTTTGAAAAGTGATTTTTCGTATAAAATAATGCAGTGAACGAATTGTAAGGAAAAATGGGCATTGAGTGGATTAAAGGTGATTTTCGTTTGAAAAGTTGCAGAAAAGTGCTTCTTCGCACAGTGTAATTGGTTACCAGAAATGTTGTAACCGGTTACACTGCTTCTAAAAGGCGTTTCTGGGCAAAATTGTGAGTGTCTAGTCGGTTACCCAGAATGTGGTAACCGGTTACACTGAGTATGTTTTGCGTGGTTGGGCTGGTTACAAAGGGTGTAGCTGGTTACCTCAAATGGTATAACCGGTTACACGTGGAACATTTTTTTGAAAAACTTTAAAAAAATCATATCTTGAGTTCCGGGTGTCCGATTCGGGTGTCGTTCGAAGCGTTAGGAAGCTGATGCGACAAACTTTATTTTAAAATTGGTTTCAGTACCTGAAAATGAATAATTTGCTTTGTGACGGTGTTAAATGTATTGTAGTGCTTATGTTGTGGTGTGACATATTCGTAAATGCATTGTTGCTGCTTGCTATATTGTATGTTGATGTTGTTGAACTGTTATAACATGCGTCTGGTGCATGGTGACCAGTATTGGCGAGGTACATTGACTATGGTGATGATCATTATGCATTGGTGTTGTTGTTGCATGTTGTATGTTGAATGCATTCATGGTGTTAGACGATGGTCCGTTTTGGTGAGCCTTAATCCTAGGTGGGGATTGGTGCGAGTAGCTGATTTCGGTGGTGATGGAATCAGTGAAGCGTTATCGGTGGTGATGGTAACGAATTGGTGGGCTCTGGTCCTAGGTGGGGATCAGGGCGGTGAACCTGAGAGTTCACATATTGGTATCACATGTATTAAATCGAGTTGTTGAGTCTCATTGCATGGCATATTGGTTGCATTGTTAATATGTTTGGATGATTGTTGTGTTGATGATGTGAAAGTGTGTTGGTGGAATGGGTGATTGTGTGTGTGATAATGTGACACTTACTTATTATCATGCTACACTGGAGGTTGACGTTTATGTGTCTATTTCCGTTGGTGAAGAATTATGTTATCTCCTATGTTGAATTTTTGTTATAATTATATTATTTCATAATTATATTTTGAATAATTATTTGATGTTGATGTTTCCGCTGCTTAAATAAAATTGAAGTTCAGTCATGGTGAATGTTTTACTATTATTATTATTATTGTTAGTAATTTTTAAAAGAGACATGAGTTACATATTTGATTGTATGAGCAAATGTTTGTTGAACTGTAGCATCCTAAATGTTGTTGTGTTGAATTTGACTCTGATATTTTATTTAAATTACGCAGGGAATATTTAGGATGTTACAATTCACGTACAGTTAGTGTATATGGTTATGAACTAGGTCTGTTGCTGTACTTGTTTAGTGTGAATTAATTGTTCGAACTGTTAGATTAATTTGCTTTTTGCTTTTTGTCTTGGAATGGTTAGTTTGCGTGCTACTACATGGTTAAATTAACAGTTAAATGAATGACTTGCTTGAACTGCTAAATAATGTTGAATTAATTGTATTAGAATGTTTAAAATGATGCTGTTTGACACTCAAATTAATTGATGCATAGTCTGTAAAAGGGGTTTTGATGAACCTACTGCTTGCATTCAGGTTAGTTGATGTTAGAGTGATGTTAGTGGACTAATAGTAACTGAAATGTTAGATTAGTTAAGGACCAATTCTGAAAATCTTGACTCTTCTCTTTTAGCTATGTAGGTAATGTATGAACAGGCAGCATGAACTGTTGCATCAGAATTGTTATATCATTGCGCAGCAGCATGAACCTTTGGCCGAATATTAGTAGTTGCAGACTGTCCGATAGCATCCAATCCGTAGTTAGAAAACTCATCACTCATCGGAGCCAACCGGTAAAAACTAGTGAGAAACTATTCCATTTGCAATGCATTAATGTTTCTCAAGTTATGAGTATTGTTCTGGCTATAAGCAATAGATTTTGACTGCTCAGACCGTAGGATGCGCGAAGCTCTCACTTACAACTTTCAGAGAAGTAGCCTGCTGGTTTGGATCAGGGACAAAGGATGACTGAGCAACAATAGGATACTAATTGCTGAAGTTGGAGCATGACCCGCTGAATTTCCTCTATTAAAGTGTGGTGCAATGCCTGGGAGCCCCTCTATAGTGCAGGCTTCTTTGGTAAGAGGGATTTGTTGAAGTCGAAGCACTAAGGTTATTCATTTGAGAGTGCATGGTGCCACGATGGCATTGCTTTGAACAAGGCTAATGTATTAAGAAAACTTAGCAATTCAAATTAGCACTTTGTAGTCTTTTAAGAATTTGCACAATTTGAATTCAAAAATTGTATTGTAACTTAGTCCTTTGTACTCCTTAAAATGAAAATCAAAACCTTTTGGACAACCTATTCTTTAAATTCCATGATGTTTCAATCCACTTGATTCAATTTGTACAATGCTTAAAGACTTGGCAATAAAATAGACGAAGGCTAATTTGTAGAGTTGTTAGTATCAATTGAAAACAGTTTGGATTGCTATGGAGATAATTGTTTGGAATGTTAGTATTAGCTATTTGACAGTCAGTGTAGGTTAGCTTAAATTGTTAGGATGTTAGATGGAAGCTCGTTAAATTTGTTATGGAATTTGACAGTCATGATTTGAATTGGAAAACAATTAGCTTGACTATTGAAGTTTGAAAGCTAGGCTGTCATTGTTTTGTTAATGAAGTGAAATTGTTAATTATACTGAATTGATGCCACACTATGTGAATGAATTGCTATGAGAACTGATGTTAGCATGGTCGTGCATTGCATGAATTGGTATGGCTTTTAGATCGTTTATGCCGTATGAGTTAATGCATTGTAGTGAAGGTTAGTTTGTTATCGCCAAATAGTTGAACTGACCCTCGACAGTTGCTTATGTCAATGCTAAATGAATTGAAGTTTACAAATGAATTGATATGTTTTGGTGGTTAGCAAAATGTCAGTAGCTTGCCCATAGACCCCACCGCACCGGTTCTATTATAGACCATATTGGGTTTATTATAGACCATATTGGGTCTATGACTTTTTTGCATTCTTAATCATTTTTATTAGGGAATTTCTTAACATACCAGTCAACCTTCTTAGGCACCTAGCGCGCTGACGAAAATACCCCTGTGTTCTGGATGTGCAAATTCGGACGCACCGTTTTTTTAAAATTTTTCAATTTTTTCCGGATGTGCAAATCCGGTAAACGTTCGTATTTGCAAATCTGGAACAAAACCTCATGCAGAACACCAAAAATCCAACAATGTTTCTCACATTCATAAAATGAAATCGAGATTACACTGAGAAAATCGTCATGACATTGACAGAAATTTAAATATTACAAGATCAATAGCCCGATGGACGCTTGCACATCTCTAAGATGTCATCGACCGTTCTTCGGCTTTTGACGACCGCCTCGAACTCGAGCGGGAATCGTTCTTCGTAGCTCAAAAATGTTTGCCACATTGCTCTAACATCCTCTTGATTCTTGAGCTCAACAAAGTTGTAAGCGACGTTCCCTTCGTTATCAACGGAAGGTGAACGATACTGAAGCTTCACAACCTTCCGTTTGCCTCCGTAAGGTAGGAGATGTTCGATGTCGTCAATGATCTCGCCGATGGAGGTGTCCCTCGTTAACTTATACTTGCGACCGCGTGTTTTGCCGTCGGTGTAGGAGACAGTTGCGACATACCAATGGATCTTGATATCATACAATTGAGACATTTAGTGTTTGTGTGAATGATATCAAATGAAACCCCTAATTTATAGAAAAGTTAGGGTAAAGTTATATCTGCCTAAGTTCGTTTCGGATGTGCAGATCCGGACAAACCCTACAAATATTGGTTCCGAATGTGCACATCCGAAAATTTTCCGGATCTGCAAATCAGAATGTTTTACTGATACAATTTTAAAACAGAATTGAACAGCTTATGCAGCCACTTGGAATACTTTCAGTACAATAAAATTCGTAAGTGTATTAAAAAGACATATGGATAAAAATACAATATATTTCACTTCAATAATGTACATTGTGTCGTATGATTATACAAAAGAGTTAAAACAAAATTCTCTGTATAAATCTATTGGAGCTAGAACTTTCGATTTTTCCGCATTTGATGCCTTTTCAATTGCGTGCAATCTTTTGAATTCAAGCATCCTTTCGACAAAACTATCCGGCCAAGACTCGGCAAATGCGGTTGCATGCGTCGCCCATTGCAGAGATTTAGGTGGTATCGGGCATCCGGGTTTCAAGATAACTTGTACGAAATGTCTTGATTTCGCAAGCCATCCGATACACATGATACGATCATTTGAATTCGACGGAGGTGCGGTGTGGAGTGGAAAAAAGGTTTTCGAAAATCTGTATCTCGTCAAGTCGATACACACCATATCGTAGGCGCATGTTATAAGATGACACATCTCGGGGAAGCTCACCCATTTCGATACCGGTGCCAGACCACTCAACCACGGAACTAGTGACTCGTGAACCTTGTTGTAATTTTCTTGATTTTCATAGACGCAAGTATGCTTCTTTATGCGTCTCCAACTCTAGGATAAGTTGATGACGTACAAGTGCATGGCCTTTCTCTCTTTTACCGAGTAGTGCCGACACGGCTCGGTAACCGCAATTACCATCCCCTACAACATCGATTATACCGTCGATATGCTTGTGCATAAAAATCGGCATCTCGTCAATAAAGGAAATCATACGTGTAGTTGTAGGAACTCGTGGAATCGGTGTCGGAGCCGGTTTGGAAATGCGAGCTCTTTTCATGACACTTTGTAGAGATTTAGGAGTCGGATAGTCCTGAAAGATTTGGTCAACGTGCTCATAATACGAAGGAGACCGAGTTGTTGAGTTGTCATTTGGTGTAGGCTTCAACTTCTTCGGAGCATCCTTTGTCTTAATCGGTTGAGACGGCGGTATCATTGCGGTTGTTTCGGGGAAGGCAATCTCCCTCAACTCCTCTTTGATGTGTAGCTTCATATTGTCGCCGACCTTCGAAAATCTCTTTTTGAATCGCTTCCAATTCGGCCAAAATAGAGATATTCGGTTTATCTCCTTCTTTACAACCATCATCATCAAAAGTAAGTCTCATCCAATGAGGGCAAACTTCGTCAATTTGTATTGGCTCACCTAGTTTCAACTTTTTAGCAATGGCACAAGCACAAGGAAGAACGTAGGTTTTCACAATAGTACAACCACACTTTGCAATATCGGAACCTACCGTTTCAGCTCGGTTGGCCTCGTGAAAAATATAGCCCAACCCTGCCCGAGACATGTTGCCGATCAATTGAGAGTAAAGGAAGTTACCTTTAAACCGATGTTCCAAAACCGTCATGCTCCGACCGAAAGTGGTTTGTATCTCATTGTGTTGATTTTTGATCATTAGATGCACGGAGTCTCAATCCCGACATTAATCCCTCTTGCTATTCCTCAACCAATTCTTCAAAGTGGCATGTGCCGACTCAACTCTATTGGTGGTAGTGTTTCCAAGATGTCGTACATTATCGGTCCACGCACAAATAATCTTTTCTTTCACTTGATCAAGAATGGTGGATTCAACATATTTCAACAAAGCGGGGTACCGTTCACACACTTTTCGGAATTTAATGACCGAATCGGCATATAATTCCGTTGTGGAAGAATTTAAAATATGAGTTCATGCATCCATAATTTTCTCTACAATGACACCCGACCTGACCACTTTTCCGTCTTCTGACTCCACTTGTTTCGCACCCACCGCGGTCTTGACCCGACTTCGCACATTCTTTGTTATGTGAAATCGACAAAGTAGTGCATTGGAAGAAGGAAAGACCTTTGCAACCACATTCATCAAGGCGTTGTCGCGGTCCGTAACAATTGCTTTTGGCATTTGAACATGTTTCTTCAAAAGTGACCGACACGTCTCCAACGCCCACGTGAAATTGTCCTCTTTCTCACACTCCAAAAAGACAAAGCCGACGGCATATATCTTATCCGTAGATGTAATGTCAACCATCTCAAACACTGAAAGACGATACTTGTTTGTCTTGTACGTGCTATTGAGAATGAGCACTGTCGAGAACGTGTTGAACAACTTGATGGAATCCGGATGAGTCCAAAAAATATCTCGGACCGTAATTCCATCATCGTGATATCTGTACCGAGACACGTAATCGTTGTCCTCCAACACTTTCGACAGTTGTTGCATCTCACTCCTAACTCCCCTAATTGCTTTGTTAGTTTGATACCGAATGTTATACAATTGCTTTATGTTTGCAACATTTTCGGGTTCTTTCCGTTTCAATGTCGCAAGTATATTCTTCGGTTGGACAAGGTTCAAGGTCATGTCGGCTATACATGTCTTCTCTTCCGCCTTGAGTCGACATACACTTGGATTGCCTTGAAGCTTTGAGCACATTTCGTGGTTATGTATACCACAACGAACGGTAAATCTCCATTTCTTGGAAACTAACATGTAACCACCAATCTTAAAAGATCACTCACATCTTCTAGTACCGGTCTCGTCTTTCTTTAACTTCCGTAGAGGTGCTTGATATTTGCCGCTTCTTTCGCAACCCAAAATTACAAAAGCTTTTCTTCTATCCGACCCATTATCCAATCTCCCGATATTTACACCGAAGCCAAGCTCAATATCCGTCCTACGAATTTATGCGATCATGCTTTCACGATCATCAAAGTCTTGCTTGCTGTTAAAGTCACCGCCGACATCAACCGACTTTATGAGCATGCCTCCATCTTTCGGGGAAATTGGCGCAACTAATTCTTTTGCCATGTTATCGGGGTGCACCATATCTATTTATAAACAAGAATAGAACAATTAATATGTATAAATAAAATATATTCAAAAATGCTGAAAATTTAAATTAATTAGCTTCAGGAATTTTTCTGGATATGCACATCCGGAACTGTTCATGCTCTTGTTCCGGATGTGCAGATCCGGAAGCAGCATAACTTGTTTTTTCAAAAATGTAGATTGATAATGTGAGCAATGTAGTGGATGAAGTTGAATTTTTACCTGAAATTCAGTCTTTCCTTGCTCCCTTTGATTTGTTGCACCAAAAACTTAAACTTTTTGAGTGAGAAATGGGTGGGGGGAGTGATCATGCAGCTTCAAATATATCAGCTTTTTTTTCCGGATATACAGATCCGGAGGTCTACCGGACATGCACATCTGGAACAACTTCTTATTTTTTAAGGATACGGTGCGTCCGGATGTGCACATCCGGAATCAGGGGGAAAAAAATAATTTCACGTGGTGCCTAAGAAACTTGGGTGGTGCATTAAGAAACCACCTTTTATTATGTTTCGTAAATGAAAGAGGCTTAGAGAATCACAAAGACGGGATGACTTGTAAATGAAGGAAAAAAAGAATTAGGGTTTAGGATAGTTAGTTGACTTTGGTTAACTGTTTGACCAAAAAAGTCAACAGTTGACCAAAAGTCAATTGTAGGTAAAACTTAGGTCTCTTTTTGTATGTGTAATTTTGTATGGATTTGAAATGGATGTTTGAAATGTAAACTTGATGATTTGTAATGATAAATGACTTTTTGAAATGAAGTGTGACTTATACTTCAAGTAATCATGCCTATCCCTCTATAAATTAAATTTACAATCTTGAATTTGTCGATATAAACTTGAATGGATCCTGGATTTGAATTGCCTTGAGAGACTTTCCCTTAATCCTAGCCCCTTGACTACAAACCACGCCAAGAATCAAACAATAGTCAATAGTAATCATCAAGTAGGCTTTGCATGAAAAACGATCACCAAAGGTCAATCTACTTCCGAAATCAACTGTCCTATAATACAATCCAAGGACCACGGTCTAAAAATTAGGTTTTCACAAGAGTTGGTCCACAAAGAATGAGCCAAACACCATTGTTGTGCCAAAATGGTCAAGACATAGAATAAGCTTGATCCACTAACTTAGATTAATAACTTTTCATTATAGATAGCAAGATCCATTGAATCAGCGATGTCTATACAATTAAGAATGAATGTCTTATGATGGATGATCAGGACATGTGAATATGCGAAAGCAATGAACAATAAACCAGACAAAATTGGAAGAAGAAAAAAAAAAGTAAGACAAATTTTAAGGTGTGACAACCGTATTTCACTGTTCACCAATACATTGAACAGTGAAATATTATAATAATAAAATGATATATATATATATATATATATATATATATATATATATATATATATATATATATATATTATTTTTTAGATTAAGGAGTACCAATATAAAATTGTATGATTAACCAACTTTATAATTTTATTAACCAACATTTTATATTTTATTAACTAATTTTGTTTTACTACTAAAAATTATTTTTATATTTAGGCATTTATTAACCAATTTCATAACCTTATTAACCAATTTTTTACATTTCATTAACCAACTTTATTTTACTATTAAAAATTATTTTTAATATCTGTGGGTTCATTAACCAACTTCATGATTTCATTAACTAATTTTTTACATTTCATTAATTAATTTCAAGTTATTACTAAAAGTCATTGTTCATGAACCGTTCACGGCAACACTGTTTAGAATCATTGTTTACATAAATGTCATTGTTTACCTAACATTGTTCATGCACTGTTCAGGACGTTGTTCACCGTATTTGTGAAAGGTGCATGCGGTGTCTGTGTAAGAGAGGGTGTAAGTATATCATTGCTGATAGTTAAATCCATAAAAACTTGTGTAGATAATGAAAACACTAGTGCAACCCAATCCAATTTGAATATCAAAACATTTGTATTCATTATTTCTATTTTGCTTTCCAAAAAAAACATGGCAGAGACAAGGTAAAAAACCAAAGAAAGCATAAGAAGAAAAAGACCAAAAAGGCAAAAACAGACATAGACCTATTTTAATTAGCATGGAAAAACAAACACAAAAGTTACTAAATTCAAGTGTTTGTTCTAGACATAGGAGTATGGATTATGATCTTCATCTAACCATGCTTGGTCTGAAAATCTTTCATGAAAGCAACCAACTTCTCAACTCCAGCCAAAGGCATAGCATTATATATAGAAGCTCTCATACCACCAACAGATCTATGTCCCTTAAGTTGAACCATCTTTTCCTTAGCAGCTTCCTTAATAAACTCACCCTCCAATTCCTGTTTCTCCAATGTAAAAGGCACATTCATCAATGACCTCACAGATTTCTCCACAGGACACCTATAAAAGCCACTACTCTGATCAATAGCATCAAACAGAATCTGAGCTTTCTTCTTGTTATTCTTCTCAACCTCCTTCAAACCACCTTGTTGCAAAAGATCCTCAAAAACCAAACCACACATGTAAATACCATAACAAGGAGGAGTATTATAAAGTGAATTGTTTTCATCATGTATCTTATAATCAAGCATCACAGGAGTAAAACTTTGAGCATTCCCAATCAAATCCTTCCTTATGATCACAATTGTTACACCAGAGGGTCCTACATTTTTCTGAGCCCCAGCATAAATTACTCCAAATTTAGAGACCTCAACAGGCTTTGAACAGAAATTGGAAGACATATCAGCAACCAAAATCCCAGTAGCATTTTTAGGGTTAGGGTAATTATTATCCTTAAATTCAACTCCATGAATAGTTTCATTTGCGCATATATGCAAATATCTAGCATCTGGGTTTTGTTGAAAATCATCAAAAGATGGAATCTTTGTAAACTTTTCAGATTTCCCAGACCAGATTACTTTCGGATTACAATACTTTTGTGCTTCCTTAAATGCTTTGTCACCCCAGGAACCGGTAACGATGTAATCAACGGTGTCTTGTGGGGAGCAGAGGTTTAAAGGCAAGGCGGCAAATTGGGTGGTGGCGCCGCCTTGGAGGAATAGAACGGAGTATTCAGATGGGATCTGTAAAAGGGTACGTAGATCTGATTCTGCTTTTTGGATTATGGAGAGAAACTCTTTGCCTCTGTGACTCATTTCCATGACGCTCATGCCGGATCCGTTCCAGTTGTAGAGCTCTGATTGGGCTCTGAGGAGGACGTTTTCGGGTAAGGTGGCGGGACCGGCGGCGAAGTTGAAGACGCGATCTTGTTGGGATTGGGTGTGGGGAGGTGGAGGGTGGGTGGTGTGGGATTGGGTGGCGCATTTGATTGAGATGGGTTTGAAGGAGAATGAGAGAAGGTTGGTATTGTTTTTGGTGGGGTGGTTGAAAATGGTGGTGTTGTGGAGAAGACGAGTGTGAGGTGAAGTAGCCATTGATATACTCATGATGCTCTCACGTTGTCTTGTTGGTGGAGTTTTCTTTCTTTGTTTTCTTAGAGAGATTTGAAACATTGAAGACGATTTGAATGTATGAAAGGATACATTTATAGTGAATTGCATATGAAAACCAACATATGATAAATTAAAAAATGGGTTAAATATACACATCCTCTAGGTTAGTTTTTCTTACCTGTTAAAATTTTATGTGTTTTGTTTCTTAAAATTCAATTTATCTGTAATATTTTTTTTATTTACCTTTAAATTATACCGGTAAAACAAATATATATATATATATATATATATATATATATATATATATATATATATATATATATATATATATATATATTAGAAGAAAAATAAATAAAAAATTTACCAGTGATAAAACATAACTCGCCTACATTATTGAGGGGTTATATATTTAACCCTAAAAAAAATATACTCCCTCCGTTTTTTTTTATAAGTCGTTTTTTATTTTTCACACATATTAAGAAATGTAATAAATATAGTATGGAAAATAGAAATTATGAATGGTTTTACAAAATTGTTATTGGAAAAACAAATTTACATAATTGAAAGGAGAGAGAATAATAAATATTTAAGGGTATAGTAGGAAAAATAACATTAATGATTCATTGGTATTATAAAACGACTTATATTGTGGTACAAAATTTTTTTCCAAAGTGACTTATAAAAAAAACGGAGGTAGTATCAAATAAATAATTTTTTTTTCTTATAATACAAGTTAATATTACTAGTACAATTTAATAAATGATAGTAATATAAAAGAAAATTAAACTCAATCCTAATTCTAATATGACATTTATTAAAATAAGAAATCTACTGATCTTTGACTTAAGGCACAAGTTAAAATAAATACATGTAAATTAGCTAAAATAAATACATGCAAATTTTTTATCTGTAATGTGCATATGACTTTGATAAAAATTTATACTCTCTAATCTTATTTATAAACAAAAGAAATATTTTTCAAATTTATTGAATAATTAATATATTCATTAATATATTATCGAGATATATTAATTATTTAATAATTTCTCCGTTTTACAATGAGTGATCTATTTAAAATAAATTAGTATTCTAAAATGAGTGATCCATTTCAATTTTCAATGCATTTTTTTCAATTTTATCCTCTAATTAATATTATTTTCATTATTCCCAGATACATGATAAAGTTATTATAATAAAAATATCATTTTCTCTCTTTTAATTATTCACTTTTTTTAATCTGTGTGAAATAGTCAACTGAGTCAATCATTATAGAACGGAGGGAGCATATAAAAAAATAAAATTTTCTTATAAATATTTTCAAGAACTTCTCAAATTCCAATAACACAATTTTAACAATTTATATTTGTCTATCTAAGATTTTCAAACTCTTCTCTCTATCTTCAGTTCTAATATTTTGAAGGTTATGAAAACATGAATGATATAAATACATATTTGTAACGGCTGAAACCTAACGAAATCATAACAAGTCAAAAACATAACCCATTAATGAACGAATTCACAAGACAAAACAACAAAGTCTGATACACAAAAAATACCTGGATCGGATTCGATACCCGATAGACTCAAATCACCCTCTAGAATCGCCCCGTCCCACTGACGATCGATCCGTCGACCACCATAGGCCTTTTGTGCACCAATGTGCTGCCTCCCTCGCAACTATGCCATCTTCATCGACTTCAAAACTGATTTTTTAATTTTTACAATCTCAAAATATGTTTCATTTCTATTAATCACTTTCAATTTTTAGTCATCTTTCAATGAACTATCCGATAAAATTAAAATTCTTATTTGGTAGAGGTATTTTGACTATAATTTGAATTTGCGGTGGTTTAATTCAGCAACATCTAAAAATTTCAATGTTTTTTTTAAAATATAATTTACCTTTATTAATACTTTTGTTTCGAGTTTCTTTTTATTGTAGACTATTATTGTTTTTTTTATCAAACACATATTATATTGTACTTAAGTAGTCGATAAAATTTAATTAACTTATTAAAATTTAGAAGAAGAAAAATCAATGAGACCACAAAAAAAATTATAAAGTGAGATTCACAACCATGGCTACTCTATGAATGCTTATTATCATCAATATCAAGGTAAGTTATTTAATGTTATCTTATAATCTTATTTTATGTGAATAAAAAAAATCTTTCAATTTTTTTTATGTGAATAAAAAAAAGTCAAGTAGTAATGTTTTCCTTACATTTGTGTAATTTAATTTTATAACTTGAACAAATAATTTCTTTTGGATTCATAGACTCTTTGATGGTAGAGTCATACTCCATCCACTATCAATGACTAATTTTTTTTTAAAAAATTGATGCAAAAGTTGTCAAAATTTAATTTAACAAAAACTATGTCTCTTCTCTTCACTTCCCCTAGAGAAAGAAAAGGTGACATCACTTCCCCTAGAGAAAGAAAAGGTGACAATGGTATCTAGGAGCTTGGAAATGCAATCTACCAAAAAGTGTGGTTGGTGGGATAGAGTTGGTATGTGCACGTCTTTATAATTGTTGAATAGGAGTGAGTGATGTGTTTGTTTTTTGCTTCATCATTTTAAACTAAATCATTTTTGTTTTTTATGGAGTTCAATTATGCCTTTTCCAAACCTGGGGGCGTTCCACCAACCCCGGAAAAGATTCTAGTTGGGTGGAATGAAAAGGTGTATGTATGAGAAAATAAAATTAAAGAACAATTAAAGTTTAGCGTTAAATATATTTTAGTCTTATAAATAGGTTAACATTTAATTTTAGTTTTTTTTAAAATTTTCTTTAAACAACTGTTCTCGTAAATTTTTCTATTTATAAATTTAGTCTCTCCTATTAATTGGAGACTTAGAACATGTTTAATTTGCCAACGTAAATTATTTTTTTAATTGTTCGTCAGCATGGATGATATTCTGATAATGTTAGCTAGAGGCTTAGAAAATCAAAAGTCTTAATTCATTCCACCATTTTTCTTTAGAAAATCAAGCCCTAAATGTGTTTTTCTTCATATGCATGGTCCCATATATTGTGCTCGTGGGCCATTCTAATCGAAATCTTGTTAGTGTCGTGGTCCCTTCCAGTTGTAAACAAGCTTATGGTCCCAATTATTCACAGCTTGTGGTCCCAGTTGAAAGCAATCTTGTGGTCCTTTCATTTATTTCATTTTGTTTATTCAGTAACGTTAGAGTTAGTTTAAGAATCATTTTACTCGTATTAATACTAAATACCATATGTGTTGGTTTGGATTATATATGTGTATCTAGGTAGTATTCCTACTGCATACCATATTTGACCTAATTTGAAAAACTAACCCTAAGTGAATTAATTGTACATGACATGGGTAAATTTAAGGTTGTGTTCTACACCAAGGGTTGTTTTGTAAAAGACAGTGTAACACCCCAAAATTTGCCATCCTATTTATACCATCAATAAGTGGCTTTCGATTCGCATTCATATGCATTTCCATTAGGTCATGCATTTAACATACCATTCATCGCATTTTGCATAACACAATCATTAGGTCATGGTTCGGTAATAGTGGACGTAATCGGTTTAAGTGGATTTTCAAGGTGGATTTTATTTGGTAATTATTCGGGTTTATTTCCCATATTGGTGCAGATCATCTCTTTATTTGAGATTCATGGCTAGTTGAGAGATTTGAAGGATTATCACTTAATTGAGAAATGCTTATTTCCAACATAAAATCACTTCCCGAAGGCACCTAAAATTATGGGTTAAGTCGCAAAAATTCAAGGAAAATGTGGTAGAAAAATCAAGGCAAAAGCATTTAAATTCAAGTTATTTCAAGTGATCATTAGTCTTACATTGAGACTTGGTACTTATGCTAAACTCCAACATGTATTGTCTCTAACTTCCCTTAACTACCTATTTACCCCCAAACCCATGCATTTACCCATTTGCCCTTAAACTAATTAACTAACTCTAACTTCCTTAAATCTCACAAACTAACACAAAATCAAACTAATTTTTACCAAACTTCAACCATTGATAATAATCGATCTAACAGCTAAGATTGGTGATCCGCAACTAGCATTTAAATTAGTTTTTAACCATTGATAAAGTGGTGACTTGGATCACGATCTATCTAACGAACCTCAATTAACCAAAAAAAATCTATAAAGACCTTCTTTTTTCCCAATTTTCGGGGTTAGCCACTATGAACCATTTTTAATCATTTTTTCTCCCATTTTGCATCTAACCAATTTCAACACTTTGCCACCATTTTTCATCACCTTCACAAAAGTTCATCTTCATCACCATTTAGGATTTCACATTAAAATCCTAAACTTGGTAGAACTTAGCCACAATCAATTTTTATAATCATCATTTAAGTGGATTCAAGGATATTCAACACTCAATTTTCATCATATTCAAGATTCAAGGATTCATCAATTTTATATTATTTTCCAATTCTCTACTTTTATCATCTATCTTCATCTTATCATCAAGCAAAAAATTAATCGGAAGCATAATAAAGGATTATCTCTTGAAGTTTTTTGGGTTTCACTTCTTTTCGATAAAATTTCAAAACCTACCGGAACAAACCTCAGCTCCGTCAGTAAGCCTTGAACTTTCACCACTTCCATGTCATTGCCATGAATCTTCTTGTGTGTTTGATCTTATTAATTGCATGTGGTAGAGCCATTAAATTATACTACTGTTTTGAAATTGATTATTGAAATAATCACTTATTTTAACATAAACTTAAAAATAGTGATTTCTAACTTTTAACGGATAATTACATGTGAATATGTCATCCGAATCGATTTTTCATGCCGATCGTGAAAATATAATTAGTTTTTCGTTCCGGTGCATAGTTTAGACGAACCGACACATTCTTTAATCGAATTTTCGTCCACTTTTTATTTTTTTGATATAATCCGTAATTTGTTTCGCAATTTACAACATATATTTGATTTCATTGCGAAATTTCAACCCCAACGATATATTAATTTGTCGAATTCAGTTCCGACAACCATTACCGAAAACTTATTTGAAGCTGGTTTTTTCTCCCAATACGGCATTGCATTTTACCGTCACATGAGTTTTAACGTGTACTGCTATTACTTCATTTTTTTTCTATCGTTTTTTTACATGTTTTTTATATTACTATTTTACTAATGTTATTAAACTTAGGGTTAAATATACAAAGCCCCTGCAATGTTAGCGAGTTTTCAATTTAGCCTCTGTAAAATTTTTTTTTTTAAACACTCCCTCTTAATATCCAGATTTCCTCACTTAGACCCCTGATTGACACATTGCAACAAAGATTCTTTTCTATTGCTTGCGTGGCAGTCCACGTGACATTTTAAATATTTTTTTTAATTTTTTTTTAATTTTTTTAAAATTTTTTTAAAATTTTTTTAATTTTTTTAATTTTTTTATTTTCTTAAATTATTTTTATTAATATTATTTTATGAAATTATATTAATTTAAATTAAATATTAAAATATTAAATTTGGGCTTAAAGCCTAATATTTTAGAAGTCCAAGACTTGAAGTTTTACAAAGTGTTATGTTTTAGAGATATATAAACTATTTCATTTGCTAAACATTTTTCGATGTGGGACAATTCCAAGCCACCAGCAGCTTGCTACCATTATGCAAAGCAACATCACACTACCTCTGCTACAAAAACTACACTTTCCACCACTCCTAAACAATAACCATTTGCAAAATCACAGCAGCCCCACAACTTACAAAAACCTGCACAAAAACAATTGAAAACATGGCAACAACATTATTACTATTGTTTTCTTTTTTCATACCAACATGTCAAGATGCTCGTCTATGGTATTTGATGTCAACATGGCAACAACAACCACCATCCATGATGCAAATGGAGATGGATTACTCGATGCCATTGTCGTTGCCATTGAATGAGGGTGATAATCATGATCAATTAATACCTGTTACTGTCAATTCAAATTCTGCTAGTGTCAATTTGATAAATTAGAGTTGGAACACTTCTTGGGATTCTTTTGATCTTTCAACAATGGCCACCACCTGCACCTTCACTGCCTAGAAAAGTAATATAGAATAGTAAATAAATAATCAACTAGTTTTGATTGGAAAATGGTGCAGACCACCAAATGCTAGGAGACACCAAACCAGCCCACACCCCATGGCCCCTTACAAAAACAACAGATGCAAAACAGAATTCAAAGAGGGGAAGCTCTGACCAAAGCACACGGACAGGCCAAGGAGCAAACAGAATTCAGTGTCAATATAAGGTTGATGATAATGTATTTGTTGTCTGCATTTTCAGTTTTTCCAATACCGCACTTCCAGTTTTTACAGTTATTCACTAAATCCCTATTCACTAAATCCCTATTTCCAGTTTTAAATTTGTGTTTTGTTTGTAGAACTTGAAGTCCATTGAATCACATGATGCATCAAGGTTACCTTGGATTGGTCCACTTCCAGGTGATATTGCTGAAGTGGAAGCATATTGTAGAATTTTTAGAAACTCTGAGAGCCTTCATTCTGCATTAATGGAGGCTTTGTGTAACCCTTTCACTGGTGAATGTAGTGTTTTAGATGATGTTCCGTCCCATGAGAAGCCTCTCCTTGAAGATAAAATAGTTTATGTTATTTTCTTGGAAGTGTTTTCAATGTCCCACATTGATTGGTTAGGGGGCACCACTAGTGTTTATAAAGAAATCACTCATAAGTATTGTTGAATTGAAATTAGTATGAGAATAAATGGGTCAAAAGCCTAATATGGGTCTTAATAAATTTTTGTTTAAATAATTTCTGGAATTAAAACAAAACGTAAATTATAAATTAATATATATTTAGTAAAAAAAATAATAATTAATAAAATTATAAAATTCCATGTGGATTTAAAAAAATAATTAAAAAATAAATAAATACCACATGTACTGCCATATAAGCAATTATATATAATTTTTGCTGCAATGTAACAGTCAGGGGGGTATCTGAGGAAATCTGAAAATTGCAAGAGGGGTTTTAAAAAAAAACTTTACCAAGGGCTAAAAGATAAATTCGCTAATATTATAGGGGAGGCAGTCAGGGGGGTATCTGAGGAAATCTGAAAATTGCAAGAGGGGTTTTAAAAAAAAAACTTTACCAAGGGCTAAAAGCAAAATTCGCTAATATTATAGAGAAGTTTGTATATTTAACCCTTAAACTTACTAATTTAATTACCTACTTATCAATTGTCAATTAACTAAATAATTAAAAGTCTAATACCATAGTTATTCAATAAAGATATCAATACATTAATGTCAGTTAGAAAAATATACTTGGGATTTCTCTCCTTATTACATGAATAGCTATAGAAAATATAGTACATAAAGTAGTTTTAAGTTTTAGTAGCCACTTAGTTTAATAAATTATACTATCAGTCAGTTTAATAAATATATACATCAATTTTAGCTTAGAAACCATTTAGTATTAGAAATTTAACATATTAAGAAGTTTAATAGAAAATATACTATAGTTTAGATTAGAAATTGACTACAATAGTTTAATTAATTAGAAAACATATACGTTAGCTACTTTTTGTTAATAGACATACTGTAACTTTAGCTTAGAAATTAATCTATTAGCTGTAGCTTAAAAATTAATATATTTAGTTTAGAAAATAAATATTAATTCATTTAGCTTAATTAAAATTCACTTTAGATTAGTTAGAATTAATTCACACTAGACTTTAATTAGCATTTTAATTAGGATTAGTCTTAGAATTGATTTTCAATTAAAACTCATTCAAATTTAATTCTTTCACCTCTTTCACTTGACTTTTTTATGGTTGTATGGTTTGTATGATTGTATGAAATTTTTAATTCTTGCATGGCTTATGATTCATCTCTCATGTTGGATAATATGCTCCCCCTCCCCATGGACATGTCATAATGGGGATTTACTGCTTTGATTATTTTCTTGGATTGCCTTGACTAATTTTTGAGTTATCTTTGGTAGTGATTCACACTTGAGTTGCTAAGTTGTTTGAAGATAGAAAGTGATGTTACATACATAGCTGCTGTGCACAAGGTGAGCTGTTAAATGTTGCAATTTTGTCCAGATTTTTATACCTATCCAGTTCTGAAAATAGGGGCTATTGAAAGTTGTTCTAGCTTGTTACTGGATTTTATAGCTGTACAGGTGCAGGAGCGCTGTTGTTGCTTCTGTTTTTGGTTTATTGGCTTGTATTTGGTTTTCTTTTGGAGGATGGAGAGTCACTCAAATTCCTCATAGTTGAGATCACGACACCGTTCTTTCCTTGTTGACGAAGAGTCACTCAACTTCTCCATAGTTGAGATCACGACATCGTTTGTTTCTATTGCATTTTCTTTTAATCGAGAACGAGAAGTCACTCAGTTTTGCCTCTTAGTTGAGATCACGACGTCGTTCATTTCGTGATTGATTAGTATAAAGTTTACTTGTGTTTGTTCACATGATCCCTTAGGATTCCTAGCTCAACTTAATTTCCGACTAAGCTTGAGGTAGGAGAGACATTAGGCTTTCAAACCTTGGTATGTTAAGATATGCAACACAACTTGATTTCTTTTACACTTTTTTAGGACATTAACATAGATGTGATATAGTAGGTTTAGCTACTGCCCCTCATAGGTTCATACACCTTTAAGACTCATTTCTCTTTGCTTATTGTTTGACATTACTCCTAGATTAGAATTGGGACATTAGCATAGACATAGGTGCATAGTTTTGCATTTTTGCTTTCAACTATTGAATAGTTAAGCTTGGCTTGGAGTTATTAAGTACTTGTGCTACTTTAACTTGATGTTTACACTTGCATGACTTCTTTTTCACCTCACTTCTCCTTTACTTCTCTCTTTTGTGATTGAATCATCTAGTGTTTACTTGTGTTTGATCACATGTTTCCTTAGGATTCCTAGCTCGACTTAATTTCCGATTAAGCTTGAGGTAGGAGATACATTAGGTTATCAACCCAAGTATGCTAACATAGGTAGCAATTCCCCCTTAACCTCAACTATAAGGCCACCATTGCATGACAACTTGTAGGATGAAGTTTCCCTTAGTTGTTTTCTTTCAACCTTTGAGTCTCTCTTCTCTCTCTCTAAAAGAAAAGCCAAAAACACTTAATAAATATCGTATGTGGAGTGCGCCACGAGCCTTAAGCACATGGGAAGTGATAAGCGGGAGTCCTTCCCTACCTTATCTAGGGTGTTTTGCATGCGTCCCGTCTTGGGTCGATTTGCAACGCATTCGATCCTATGTCATAGTCTTTAGCATGATACATACCATAAACACAATCAATCAAAACACTTTCTTCTAAAAAACATAAACTAAATTATCGTCTTCCTTCGGGATTCTTTTCTCACCTCATTCACTCCCATCGTAAAGGATACGCTATTTCCATTCTACCGCAAACAGGTAAACGCGTAAGACTCCAGGCAACGAGCGGCAACACCTAAACTGTTAGAACGCGAACGTTAGCGTCATCCACCTAAAAACACAAAACAAACAAAGACCCTGTAGGTCGAACTACGACTGCTCTGACTTCCTCTCTCCCGTACGATTGAGAATACGTAGGCATAAGACGACGATGTCTTGGCGAGCAACCTTCCCCACAATCCCATAGTCTTCTGAACTACATTGACTCTGACTTTCCTACTCCCGAGGGAATACACTGGCCTAGGACGACGATGTCCTACCGAGTCACCTTTTATTTTCGTTCCTCGTTTCCCGTTCTCATTCCTTTCTAGTTAACATTAAAGCTTCAGATACTCACACCCTTTGATTTAGACAACAAACGTGGATCATATCAAGTACGATGGATGCGAGGGGGTGCTAATACCTTCCTCTCGCGTAACCGACTCCCAAACCCGGACTATGGTTTCGATGACCTTGTCTTTCCCTTTCTCTAGGTTTTCTTCGATCGTTTCCTTTCCCTTCTTCGGGATAAATAATGTTCGATGGCGACTCTTCTGTCTTTTCCGCCGGTTGTTTTTCGCAGATGCAACAGACAGTAACTTAAGATATGAGGGTGGAGAGGTTTATGCATATAGTGGTCTATATCCGAATTATTGGTCTTATTTTGAAGCTTGTTATTTAGTCAAAGGGATTGACCCTAAGTTTGATGTTGGGGCTGTTAAAATGTGGTAGATGCATGATGGTGGTTCTTTGGAAGAAGATTTAAAACTATTTAGGGATGATGAAGATGCTTCTGAGTTAGTTGTGTATGCTTTTGGAAATAATTGTGAAGTTAAGAATTTTACTGAGCCAAAACCAATTACAAGAGAGTCCATCTTTATGAATAGGGTTAGAGAGAAAGGAAATAGGAAGACATGTGATGAACGAGTTGACAATTTAAGTGAATCTGATTGTGAATCTAGTGATGAATACATGAAGGGTGTAGATTTTGATGAAAGTGAAGAGGAGAGGATGAAAAGGGTTTACTGAACGTGTTGATGATGAACCTATAACTGAACCCGTTGTTGATGGTAGGACCTCAAGTGAGCCACATAACAACATATTTATCACACGAGAAATGGGTATGGAATATATCATTAAAGAAAACTACATGACTGATGAACTTGATAGTGGGAAAGACGATGACAGTTGTGATGACAGACCTAGTGTAATTAGGCTCAATGAAGAAGATTCTCTTAGTAAGGATTTTACTTTCAAGGTTAGAATGGAGTTTTATTCATTGAAATAGTTTAAGAATGCTAGCATAATATTTTGAATGGTATGGATGTGGGTTTGAAAAAATGATGTCAATAGGTGTATGGTGGTATGTAAGGACAAAAAAAACATGTAACTATATTGTCTTGTGCAGTATAGTTTTAACCTCCACAACATTTAAGATCAAGACACTGTGTCACAAGCACAAGTGTGGAAGATAATTCTTCAATAAAAGTGCCAAAGCAGAGTGGGTTGCAAAGGTTATTGTTGATGGTTCGAATAATAATATAAAAATGAATTTAAATGAGGTGGTAGCATATGTTAGACTTAGGTATGCAGCTGAAATTGCAGGTTGCAGAGTTTTAAAGGCACGACAGATTGCTAGACAAATTGTAGAAAGGGACTCTAGCAAACATTTTAGCTTGTTACGGTCATATGGTGTTGAGTTAAGGATGGCTTCAGCAGGAAACTCTTTCAAGTTCAACATTAATTATCCAGCTCTAGGGTAGCAACTAATATTTAAAAGGTGCTACATATGTTTTTATGGGACAAAGAAGGCTTTAACAAAAGCATGCAAACCACTTATTGGCTTAGGTAGATGTCATCTGAAGCACAAGTATGGTGGTATATTACTGATTGCTATTGGGAGAGATCCTAATGATCAATATTTGCCTATTACTTTTGGAGTTGTTGAGAATGAAACAAAGGACTCATAGAGTTGGTTCATTCAGTTACTTCTTGAAGACATTGGAGAAAGCATACAATGTTTCATTTCTGACCAGCAAAAGGTAAGTTTGACTCTTATTAACTATGTTGTTTACTTAAATTGTTATGTTTTTATACTAAATGAACATGTTTTTTGTTGTAAAGGGTCTGGTCCAAGTGTTTGAAGAAGAGTACCCAGGATTTGAACACAAATTTTGTCTAATGCATTTGTATGTTACTTCAAGAAGAATTTTGGATGAGGAACATTGTTTAGAGATTTTATGATGGTTTTAGCAAAGGAAACTTATTTTGAATCACATGAATCTAAGATGCTTCAAATCAAGGAGGTCAGTTTGGAAGGATATGATTGGTTAGAGGTTATTCCTAAAACTAAATGGTGTAAGCATGCTTTTCCTTTTTACTCTAAGTGTGAAGTCCTAATGAACAATCTAAGTGAATTTTTCAATGCAACAATTTTGTTACAAAGGGACAAACCAATAATAACCATGTTTGAGTGGATAAGGAATTATCTTATGGAAAGGTTTGCCACACTAGGGAAAAGGTAGATGGGTATAAGGGGGAGATAATAACCAACCACTTAGGAGATTAGATAGACATATTGAAAAAAGTGCTAGTTGGATTGCAACTTATGCAGATAGGTTAAATTTTCAAGTTACGCATGTTCTGTTTATTGATAGCTTTGTAATGGAATTGGAAAAATAAACATGCTCATGCAATTACTGGGATTTGGTGAGGATTCCATGTAGACATGGTGTGGCTATAATATGCATAAATGCTATCACAAGATAACATATGAAAAATTTTATAATAAAGTGATCTCCCCATTAAATGGACAAAACACGTTGCCTAAAACATCTGATCCTATGATATTGCCTCCCATGTTCAAACATGGCCCAGGCAGGCAAAAGAAACTTTGCGAGAGAACTAGGTGAGGGAAACTAAAAAAATGGCAAAGAACAAATACCATCCATATGCGCAAAGCATGTTTCGAATTAGGTCACAATAGTAGGACTTGCAAGAAAAATAAGAAAATTGTGCTTGTTCCATCTAAAAACACAACATAGGAGATACCTACTGTTTACTGTGAAAAATAGCAAACAACCTCTGGTCTACCAAATTTATAAGAAAATGGGTAACTTGCAGGATCGACCACACAAAATCCTAGGACATGTGCTAAGTAATTTAAACGGATATTTGGAAAAAGATGAACACTTCGACAATATTCATAATTAAGTAAAGGATCATTTCGACAATACTGAAGGGAAAGTAATATTAGGCAGTAATTAAAAGTGCATTGGAAAATAACTTAACAAAGTAAAGGAAAAAAGATAAATTTCTGGGCAAAGATTAATTGAATTGCATTGAATAAGAAAAATGGTGTTACATAAAACGTACATTTTCTTTAGAAACTCTTTTCTCTACACACGGATACTTTGAGTGATTTGAGAAATTTGTACAACTTTAACACACACAAACACAAAGACTTGCTATTTATAATAGTAAAAAATAACTACCCCGAACGGCTCTCTAATTAGAATGAGACAAATGGCGTTCTGCATGTTTTCGCCCTTCAAATGTTCTCTATGTGTCTCCTTTTATCAAATGGATAAGGACAAAGTTCCCTCCTGAAATTCTGGCCTATGCAGACAGCAGATATCCTAACACATGTCAAGACATTGTGCTACATAATCATTTAAACTTAGAGGCGTAACAGAAGACTGATACCTTGAATATAAGAACTGCAGGATCACAGATGTCACGACACCTGATCTAACATGTTTATCATGAACCCTAACAGAAAACGTAAATCTGCAGAATGATAAAGAACACAGCAATTGTTAACCCAGTTCGGTGCAACTCACTACATCTGGGGGATACCAATCCAGGAAGAAGACTTCACTATCTGTAGACCTGTTACAAAGCTAAACTCCCTCGTTTACAACTTTATCCTAACATCTACCCAATGAACATCTTTACCAAAGCTAAGCTCAAACGTTTACAACTTTGATATGAGATACCCCACTCACTTCCCTTAATCACCAACTGTGATTTCTACATCATCCCTATCAATACAGAAATCTGTCAAGCTTTCTTGACAACCAAGCTAACTCGGATTTGCTTAAAAGCTTCATCCAAGAACAATACACAATCCAATACCTTAAGGCTTATAGATCTGTGTGACACCTATATCTGCCACAATGCATCAACTGATACAAAGGGAGACTTATAACCTATAGAGCCAACGACTCTCAAAACACTAAACCCTTGTTTCTTACGCAAGAAAACTAGGTTACAAAAGGCATATGAAATCCTAGGTCTAAGTCTTCTATTTATAGAGTCTTCTGCTTCCTTGAGCTTCAATCTTCTGTTTGTTGATTCCTTAATCCATGTCTTAATTGCTCCTTAAATCTTGCAACAGATTTAGAAACATCCTGCGATGTCGAGACATCTGTTAGGACATCATCTCTGACCAGTCTTCTTTCTTCAGACTTCTTCATATATTTTGACATTCTGTTTTTCCCAAAAAAATTCTCAAATCAGCAGAGCTTTCAATCTCCCCCTTTTGACAATTTTTTGGTTAAAACTCCTGAGGTAGAAAAAGAAAGTCCGGCGTTTGGTAGATATGATCGGAACACTTCTGAGACTGCTTCTTATCCCTGAAATTCCCAGCTGAATGTTGATGTACATAAGGAAGAGTGCATAACACACTCCCCCTCAAACTTACACTTTTCACGGAGGGATAAATCTTCCTCTTAAGAGGCATAAGAGAACCCGTAAGAAAGTTCAGCTGTATCATGCGTAACACTGAGTCCATAAAACATATAACTCAGGTCACAGGACACAACCTGCTTCCTAACTCAGATCATAAGGCACAAAGGGAAAGACTCTGATAGAATGTCTGAACATCCTCTCCAACATCCTTCCGAAACAAGCACCAGAGATGTATGTTGAAAGACTCACCCACACACCCACAACCATTCTCCCCCTTTTTAGCCAAAAATTGACAAAAGAAGTCAATGTAGTTCCATATCCATATGTTACATATCCAAACACGAATGAACGGCACGATGAATCAACCCATAATCTGGAATACCTCAAACAAATGCACTCTTTAAATACTTAAACTTTTTCTCTAGATAACCACGGTCCAAAGAAGTTACCGCTGAAGAATTCAAAGGAGAAATAAATTTAGGTAGGTAAATTCAACATTAATAACTGTGCACCGCCCCACTAGGATAAGACTGTTCAAACTTTTAAGTGTAACCATAAAAAAAACACTTGTAACAAAACACATGTTACCTATGCCTTCTCTTAGGAAGCACTCCCCATCGTTCAAAACAGCCAGTTAGGACCCACCCTTAAATCTTGAATAATATCCTGACATTTTGTCAGTCTTGTTCAGTCCATCTGAATCATAGTCACCATTCTTTTGATGAGTCCCAAGAATAATCCTTTTAACCAGAAGAAGAATAGAACTGGCCAAAATGTTAAGACATTTCTTCAAACATATCCCAATTAGCCCTAAAGATACTTCTGTATTGATCAATAACTTCACAGTCTTAAGATCACAGTCTGCAGAGAAAAATAAATTCCCCTAGACTCAACCAATGATTCTTAAGCATCCAATAAGAATCATGTAACTTGCACTGCCAAGTCTCCTCCAACTTGCAACAATACAAATGTCAAGACATTCTTCTTGAAATCTCATCCTCCCAGGATGGACACATAATCACAGCTTGCTTGACGCATAATACAAACTGGAACTTCAACTGCACCCTCGCAGTGATACATCTTAGATCAAGGAGCAACTCCCCCTATCTAAGATAACCAGTGCTCCTCCACAGAACACTAAGCTGATGAATGGAAAACATAAGATGCATCTTCATGTCTTTAAGAGCGGACCCTCAGTCCAAACTACCTGCTGAACACAATCATCAACTCTCTTATTGCTTCTTTTGACAAGAACCAATAACCACTCACACATGAATGCCATCATGCTACCCGTGAGGAAATATAAGGATCGCCATCCTACCATAACAAACTCTTGGATTAAGATCAAAGTCTCATTAATCCCCCTCTTTCTGCAACCATCTACACACCATATGAACTCATCTTGAATTCTCATGTATAGACCTCCGGCTGCTTGAGGCACAACCCAATTGAATCAGAATGCTTCACATTCCTCAAAGAGACGCACAGGGCCCCTTAGTTTGTTATAACGATGTCAGATATTGTATACATGCTCCAGAACTTCACAGCTGCCAAACTGATCCACTACTAGCCTGACTTGCAATCAGGGGCAGTATCCCCTTCGCAAGATTTTCCACTGACCTTACCAAGGCCAGCAACTGAGATAGACACCCCATAATCCAAGACAGTCATTCCTTCATCATTCTCCCGTATGATAACTTGTAATACTTCTGATTTTCCTAGTGAATATCCACTTCTGAACGCATCAGAATCCAGACCTTCATGCAATCAACCCATGATCCACTCCAGTCTTCCAAAACCCTTACATCAGACTTCCAAGACAGTTCTTATACTCCATCATTATCCCATATGACAAGGTAGATACTTCTTAGACACGATGCAAGTAACCAGTTCCTCACAGAACTTGAAATCCTCCTCCAAGGATAACCAACCCAGAAAATGTTCTAACATCAGTTAGGACATCCTTCACACATCATAGACACAACACACCATGGTTCTTGATATGCTCCACCACTGGAGTTACTATCAGCATAGTAATCCAAACTGAAGATCTTCACACAACACTGTGCCACCAGCTTGAACAAAGAGAACTTCAGAAACCCAGAGATAAATAAACTCTCATCCACCAAAAGAAGGTATACTTCTATCCTCAACCTAGAACCTCTACCACAAGCTCCAAGAGAACCAGAACCTCCTTACGTTTTCAACTAACTACCCTTCTGCACAAGAGTAATCAGTTTCAAGCATCCTACTTGAATGCACACTATGAAACCAACCAAATGCCACCTTTTGATTGATATCACTCTTCTTCAGAACTCCCACAAGATACACTGATCCACCAATGAAATCAGATCTTCAAGTCACATGAACTACTTGCACCATAGCAAAACATCTTGGATCCACCAAGCCTCTTAGGCATGTAACATCTTCCCATCCACAACTCCCGCAAACTGCATGAGATTGAACTTTTTGAAGCATCCATAACTTCCATTCTCCTGTAGATCACCTTATCTTAAGCTGATGTGCCACATCACCAACTGAGACTCTGATGTTAAGCTAGATGTCAGAACATTCTGATATGACATCCAACTGCTGAATTCAGCTCCTCCTTCTGCCACTTAGAAGAACCTCCTCCCTATTACAGAACAAGAGTTTCATGCTCTCATAGACTTGATTCAAAAACCAAGTTTGAGTAGACAACCTCCATCCTGCTTTAAAACTCCAAAGACTTCACACCTGCCACGTCTGAATCTTTAGAAAATAAGTAGTCCTAGACTACACCATAGCCATACCAAAGAATGCCACTTTCCTTAGTAGAGCAGACTGTAGAAAGTCAGAGATAACTGCCACTTAACTTTGACTTCCAAGAAGAGCAAGATCCATGCTCCAAAGTACCTATATCAGAAATAAACTAATCCAAGCAGTAACCATTAAGATTATGATGTCTTCATATTCATCTTCAACAACATCAACGTCCAGACCAGTTTCTTGCCAGGAAACTCTCCAGAGAACACATGCTTCTATCACACCCGACTGAAGCCTATTCTTAGGTCACCACCTAAGACTAAAACAGATGCTAAAGCGTATGCAGTACCCCTCCCATGATTCTGCACAAACTCTGATGATGAGATGGTCCAACATCTTGTTGAACATCAGCAATCTTGACTTTCAAGGATAATTAATTAAATAGTTGTGGACTCCACAAATAGCAATTGATCTTAAATCCTTTTTCAATAACCCTTCTTCACTGTTGTAGCTAAGCTCCACCAGATCACTTCATGAACACTTATCAAGTATTCAATCTTTTGCAAGTATCTTCTTTGACAAACAGTGTTGAGATACCAAGGCAGCCACCCTTGACTCAAGTAACTAAGATTCTCTCTAAACGAACCTTATTTACCTCAATAATTCTGAACGCTCCAATCATATTAGATCCACCCTTAGGGTTAAGAGAGATGAATTCTTCCTTGCTGTTTTTGGATGGTGAAAATAAATCACCTTCACTTTCTTCAGATTGTGTTTCAAAGAAACACCTTCTAGTCAGAAGAATAACTAGAAGACTCCAGATGCACGACTGAGATGCCTTTATGAGTGGACTTGAGAGAATTCTCAAGTATCTTTGACAACCTAGCCGATCAATAATTTATCAAACTCCCAGAGCAAGAACTTGATAAACTTAAACTCAACTCCTCTCCTCTTCAACTGCACCAAGAAACCAAGCTTCCAAGTACCAAGTCACCATACCAGATATCTACCAACAACTCCCATCATTCCATCGCTCCCGATTTTGGAATAAAAGAATGCAGATATCTTCATATATAGAGGCTGACGATTGAGATCTTCCACCAACTATCTTCAGTAACAACTTCAGAATCCTATAATTCTAGAGCTCTTCCATCAAAAACACATGCAGCGGAACCACCAAGGGACAGATCCTGCTTGCCCTAAAAAGATGTCAGAATATCTTATAAGACACCCCAACAAGAGAACTAGCCACTTCTCATGTAGTTGTTGTAGAACCTCCTCAGCAACATGAACAACTAACGAGTTATTACCTTCGATCCAGAACATCCATCTCATCCAGTAATACCCTTGAGTATCTCTGAGTTTATTGATCTGATCTTCAAAACTCCTCCTTGTTTAAACGCCAGAAAGTATCTCCCAAAGATCTTATCCAGAACCAGACAAGATGCCTGCTCTGATACCAATTGAAATTCTGGCCTATGCAAACAGCAAATGTCCTAGCACATGTCAAGACCTTGTGCTAGATAATCATTTAAACTCAGAGGCACAACAGCAGACTGATACCTTGAATATCAGAACTGCAGGATCACAGATGTCATGACATCAGATCCAACATGTTTATCATGAACCCTAACAAAAAATGTAAATCTGTAGAATGATAAAGAACACAGCAATTGTTAACCCAGTTTGGTACAACTCACCTACATCTGGGGGATACCAATCCAGGAAGAAGACTTCACTATCTGTAGACCTGTTACAAAGATAAACTCCCCTATTTACAACTTTATCCTAACATCTACCCAATGAACATCTTTACCAAAGCTAAACTCAAACGTTTACAACTTTGATATGAGATACCCCACTCACTTCCCTTAATCACCAACTGTGATTTCTACATCATCCCTGTCAATACAGAAATCTGTCAAGCTTTCTTGACAACCAAGCTAACTCAGATTTTCTTAAAAGCTTCATCCAAGAACAATACACAATCCAATACCTTAAGGCTTATGGATCTGTGCGACACCTATATCTGCCACAATGCATCAACTGATACAAAGGGAGACTTACAACCTAGAGAGCCAACGACTCTCAAAACCCTAAACCATTGTTTCTTACGCAAGAAAACTAGGTTACAGGCATATGAAATCCTAGGTCTAAGTCTTCTATTTATAGAGTCTTCTGCTTCCTTGAGCTTCAATCTTCTATTTATTGATTCCTTAATCCATGTCTTGATTGCTCCTTAAATCTTGCAACAGATTTAGAAACATTTTGCGATGTCGAGACATCTGTTAGGACATCATCTCTGACCAATCTTCTTTCTTCAGAATTTTTCATATCTTTTGACATTATGTTTTTCCCAAAAATTTGCTCAAATCAGCGGAGCTTTCACCTCCATTATTTGAATTTGAACCTTTGAATTGAACGTCATCAGTCAGTCTTCTGTCGAAACATATCTCCAAATTGTTAGAAATATTTCTAAGTCCATAGAATATGTCTCTTCTGTACTAGGACACTTTCGACTAGGCTCTCTGAAAATACCATTCCTGTCGAAGTCTTCCATAACTTCAAAAATTTCATTACTTTGAATAAGACTCTCAATTTAGTATCAGGCGTCGAAATTATGAGCTAACAAATTGCCCCCCAAAAATGTATTTTTCGACACCATTAAAGATAAAGGCATTTTTTGAGAATGTTATTCGACACCTCATTCAGTCCTTGTGATGCTTCGACGCTTGCTCATAGTTCCAACATTATAAAACTGTTCATTTTCCCATCAGCAGACCTATGACATCATAACCATCATTACCATATCTGACACGTCCCCTTAAAGCGTGCAAGAATCTCCATCATCATCATGTTTCCTAGAGTCTAGGAAATCATGGGGCTAGGCATTAATTGCCACCGCTTCATCAGGGATCGTGTGGAAGACACGCGTCCCACTACAAAAATTAACATTTAATATAATTTCTGTAACCGCTTCCACTTCCAGCTCTATAAATACCCCTTTTCAACAACTTATTTCACTTTTACGCTCTCTCACTCTCAAATCTCCCCAGAAAAAACTTCTCACTTTTCAAAAGCACTCACCTTCTTCATCTCTCTCCAACAATGGCTTCCTCCACATGATCAAACAAGGATGCTAACAAAATTATCAAAGAACCTGGAAAACCTGCAAGGGCTCCCAAGAAAGTCGCTCAATTCCATCTCTGGACCTGCCATAGTGGGAAACCAATAATATCTACCTGAACCTCTTGCTGAAGAGAAAAGGAGAATTTCTGCTTCCCAGGTACTTATTCCTTTAACTCTTTCTCAAAAGCCTCAGGCTTTGTGTGGTCCTTTGACTGACCCCGATGTTGATTTTAGTAAGTTTAAGGATTTCTTTCCTACGTATCACAAATATAAACCCATAGGACAATGTAAAAAACCTAGGGCTAGCAATAAGGATCCCAAACCTGCTAACCAAGACAATCCTCCCACTGAAGAGGCTATTGATCTTAGGTATATGAACAATTTTAGAGTGTTTAGGGCTAGTCCATCTTTGAAGAACTCCTCTGATTACTTAGTATGGTTGGGTAAGTTAGAAAAAACAAAATCTAAAGTTTGGAAAGAAATGGGTATTTATGACTTAATCATGTTGTCGAAAATAGGACCTGAATATTGCTCGAACATGCTGGTTTCGTCTTTATATTTCTGGGATAGCACACACTACACACTTCATTTTTCATTTGGAATGATGACATCGACCCTGTTCGACGTAGCCGCTATCACAGGACTTAAACCAACTGGGAACACCTACGACCCTGAGTTTATGGCTGATGATAGTATTGGTTTTTCGACCTCTAGGGCAGCGTATTCGATCCATATCGCACAATATCACGACAACGACGTAGGGGGTGTTTCGGATATCGAACATATAGCTTTTCGAGCTCTATGGTTGTCTCGCTATGTCTTTTGTTCGAAGTCACTTCAAGTGGATAAGAAATTCGTGACTATGGCGAACCAACTCCATGTTGGCCACAACCTCTGTCTGAGCGAATTGATTCTTGCCAGCCTCTGTGAATCCATGAGCGAAGACGTTACCCAAATAAAATGTCTGGGTGACAAAGGGAACCTCATTCTCTCTAGACCCTTATGGCTTCTTCAGCTGTCGTTGAATGCTTCATTCGAAGCTTGCCTTCCCCACAAGAGCCCAATTAACGAAGATGCTGATGATGTGAGGAATCGAAGGGTAGAAGGTCCTCGCTTGGTGAAGCTAACTCCTATTGATGATGGTCGACCCATCCAGCAAACTTTTACCAACTTCATCATGATGTTCGCAAAATGCTATGACTTCACACCCCATATGGCTCCCTTCGCTGCAAGGAAATATGGTCCTGAGTGGTTCACCAGGCCATTCCCAGCGCCGTTGAAGGCATAAGAAGCAGAATCTATTTCGATTTGGGAAGCCTTTATGACTCCTAGGGTTTTAACCCTCAGATTCAACCCCTCAAAAAGCCAAGTCACTTTGATTGCTTACCAACCAAATTTGGTCGCTCGACAATTTGGACTGGTTCAAGTTTTACCCAAACCCTTGTATGAGAAGAAACATCTCCTCCTCCTTTACAACGCAGTTCACTCTGAAGCCACTAGTGTAAAGTGACGAATATAATTTTAAAATTTACACCCATTATACTGAAAACGAGTGTAAATAATAAACGCGGTGGCAAAATTGTAAATAAAATGTCATTTGTAGTAGTAGTAAGTGACAATAGACACCCTATTTAAAAACAAAGGGTGTAAATTAAAAACATTATTATAATAAATTAAAATCAGTACTATAATAATATCTCTATTACTCCCGTTAAAGGAAAAACGGGTGTAAATTAACAAAACACATATTAATATATCAAATTTAATTACTAATATCACTCAAACTCATTTCTCATTAAACCCCTTTTCTCTATAAACCCATTTCTCGTCTTCTATTCATCTTTTCCATTTCATTGCGAGTTGATCGTCTTCTTTTCTCATCTCACCGTCGACGAACGTTTCCTTGTTCTTCCTCAAAAACCCACAGATCTGCGGCGAAACCATAACTTTTCGTTGGTCAAATTGGAAGTTGATACACTGGATCGGAGATGCCGGTGGCTGCTTCCGCTGTCTACTTCTTGAACCTCCGCGGAGACGTTCTCATTAATCGTCTCTATCGCGACGATGTTGGGTAAAATCTCTTCTCCATCACTTTCAGTAGAGATCTTCGTGATAAAATGAAATGAACAGTCTCAATTTTTTGTACTCTCAAACATGCTATGACCTAGATTTTATCATATTCTTCAATTCTGAGTTTCGATTCTGGAAAGTAATTCGTGCTTATTCGTGTGTTAGATGTTGGATTGTATTGGTTGCTTATATTGAAAACTATTTTGAATGTTTTGATTGAAGTATGTTATGTTATCACACCTTGGTTTCAATTTTCAAACAATTTTTGCGGCAGATTTGCTGAACATTTTAGTGTAATGAAGCTAGGACTAGTTATAATGAGTTTTTTCTTCTCGTGTAATATTGATGCCTCTTTGGGAAACCCTGGAACTTGTTGATTGTGTTGTTAGAGGCTAAAATAGGATTCTATTTGATGCTTGATTGTATATTCTAATTGGTTGCTTTACAGGGGAAATATGGTTGATGCTTTTCAGACGCATATAATGCAAACAAAAGAACTTGGTACCTGTCCTGTGAAGCAGATTGGTGGCTGTTCTTTCTTTTACATGAGGATAAGCAATGTCTACATTGTGATTGTTGTCAGCACCAATGCTAATGTAGCTTGTGCTTTCAAGTTTGTAGTGGAGGTATTTAAACTCTGATTTTCATTGCCCTTTATCAGATGTTTGGCTTTCTCTTGGCATCTTATTCTTGATGCTTGATTATGATTAACATTTGCATGAGATTATATAAATGATTGTTATATGTCTTTTTTTTCTTTACAGGCAGTTGCATTATTCAAATCATATTTTGGTGGGGATGCGATTCGCAACAATTTTGTACTCATTTATGAGCGCTTCTAGATGGTATGTAATATGCGTGTTGATGAATTAAATTCCTTCAATGTTCAATTTTGATATTGTTCTGTTATGCATGCTACTTCTGAAAGTCAATGCAAAGATTTTAGTTATTAATTCTGGTAGTTAGAAGGGTATTTTCTAGCTATGTTATTATATATTTTATCTGCCCAATTTTTTTTAAATGAATTGAAGAGTTAGTGAGTTACATACATGAATATGTGAATGTGATGGACCCTGTGGACCCAGTATAGCAGTTAATATTAACAGCCAAGTAGTGCAGCACTTAAGCTATTGTCATAAGATCTGTAAGATGTATTTTATATAACAGGAAAAAAGGGACGAGTGAAGGAAAAGTAGAGAGGCGTAGTTATGTAAGTGGAAATTAAGTGGTTGCTGAACAGTGCTGAAATTTAACTATAAAAACTAATAAACTACATATTGAGATTCATTCAACAAAATCGTAACTGAAATTTAACTAGAAACTAATATACTACAGATTGAGATTCATTCAACAAAATCGTAACTGAATTTTAACTATAACTAAAAACATGATCTGAACTGCGAAAGGAACATTGATTTGCATAATTGAATTGCGAAATTGAAAAACGGCGATTCCAATAAATTAGGAAGATGGATGAGAAATTGAACAGAAGAGAGTGAAACCTGGAGTGATAGAGATCGTAGTTGGTTGGTGTAACTGAATATTGAGTGAAATTGTTAATAAATTGGCCATTAACGGAGAAGAGATCTTGATAAATTGTTGATAAATTGGTTGGTGTAACTCAATTTCTTTTAACTAAGCTTCTTACTGTTCAATTACCTCGTTTATTTAACTTGCATTGTACTCATTGGTTTCTTTTTGTTTTAATGCATCTATGTTGGTTAAGTAGATAAGTAGATGTAGATTCGTAATATGCATTTTATTCGTAATAGTGAGCGTATCGAATTTGTGTGTTTTATTCCTTTGAAATTTTAGTCCAATTCGATATTTAAAACCGTTACTACCAGGCTGTTAAGTTCAATTCAATATTTAAAACTGTTACTGGCAGGCTGAAATACAAACAGAGAGACAGAGAATACTTTTGTTAGATACTTTTGTTAGACAGAGATATACAAATAGGCGTTATGATTTTATTGTCGAACATGATGTCAAAGAGCTTGGACCTCACACGTAAGTTTTAACTCTCAACAATGTCTTTATGTTGGGATATATTATTCTTCTTTTGCATTAATTTGATTGACTGTATATCTTTCGTTCAGGTTAGTTTGCACTGCATTGTACAATGATGGTGATGGAGAGCGTAAATATCCTCCCCAATTTTTCAAGTTCATCATTGCTAATCCACTTTCTGTCAGGACAAAGGTATTAATCTTTTTGTTTTGTTTTGTTAATCATATTGAGTGAATTTTAATAAACTATTATATAGTAACTGAGTTATCGAGTGCTTTTTGTCCTCGCTGTTACATCCTAGTGGTTTGAGTGTAGGACATTTTATGCGAAATTCCGGGTTCAATACACCGCAATTTTTCTTCAGAATAATGTATACCCGATTTGCTCTTTCTCTTTCAAAGGTACACACTACTTTCTCGCAATTTTTCCATCATGTTACTATACTTTATAGTACATATGCTTCATTTTGTTGCCAAATCTATGAACCATGGACAAATAGGACACTTGAAGCTGGCATTAATTTGAAAAAATAACTAAATTAAACATCGGTTTCGGACATAGACACCGACACATACACACATTCTTTAGAGGCATTGGTGCTACAATGTATCTTTGATGCATTTGTATCATATATGATAGGTGTTTCTTGTTGGAAAATTACAAACTGTTGAAGAGTGTATTGATGATAATGTTTCTTTTTCAATTTCAGGTTACATGTTGCAAACATGAATATCACCTGCATTGCATACTTAAATGGTAAGCCAGAGCCTTATAGCTTGATAAGTAGGTCATGGATTGGTTGCTTATAACACAACTACTTCTTCTTTAGGTCACAACGAAGCAAAGAATGCCCAATATGTTGGCAATCACTTTCTTTGAAAGACCCTGCCAGGTATATTTTTACTTGCAAGTAACCCCTTCCTTGCCAGTCTCTATTTCGATCTCAATACAGGCTTTTTAGGGTATGATTAGTAGCGTTTATCAATGACTTACCTTTTTTTGTAGCCAAGAGCTTCTTGTTGCTGTGGAGGCTGCAAAATGCTTAAGATCAAGAAACCATTATTCATCTTCACTTATTAATTCTCATGTCCCCTTTGAACGTTTTAATGGTGACAATGTGAGTGAATTGATAGTGTCAGGAAAACTCTTCTTTTGTGTCAATATTTATTGGTATCAGTTTCCTTGATACATGTATCATACTATCATTCAATGATTAGTGGAAAATTATACACTTTCAGGATGCTTCTCGCTCAGATGACATTGATATTGATGAACAAATTATGCAGCACCTAAATGCTGCTGCAAATAGAGCTCGTTTTGTTCACAGACAGAGAAGACAAGGATCGTCCGGAGCAGGTCCATCAAAGGTATCTGGGGTGCAACCGACTCTTACAACTTCACTGGCTAGTAGTAGTTCTCCGACCACTGGTCTACCATCGACTGCCGACCTTCATCCCGAGGTTGCAAGAAACATTAGCCCTGAGACTGATGTCTCTTACCGACCAAGGTAGTGGCTGTGTTCACACTTTTAAATTTTAATTATAAAGCACTGGCACTAACATCAATTATTTAGATAAAGCTTTTTCCTTGAGTGTAACACATGAGTCAAGATTCATTTTGGTCCGTAAATATGTGAGGTGTAGTGGTATCACTATAGCCCCTAAATGTATAAAAATTACAAAAACATCCTCAAGTGTATCTTCTATAAGTAATATGATGAACTAAATTGACTAACGGATGACACATTTAAGGATCAAACTAACTAACAATGAACACATCCAAGGATCAAACTAACTAACAATGAGCACATTCAAGGACAATATTGACTAACTAGGGATACATTTGAGGATGCTTTGTATTTTCAGTTAATTCAGGGACTACAATGATGACACTGGATACATTCAAACAACACAAATGAGAATCAATAGCTTCCGCTTTCCGTAGTTGGATGGGTGATGGCTTCCCCGTTCGTGGCGCCGACGTCTTTCACACCATTAACCGTCTCAGAAAACTCAACTTCAACAAACGTGCACTTAAGGTAAAATTTACTCACTAGTTCTTTCTTTTCTGTTTTCTCAATCAATCTTGTTCTGTTTCAATGAATATAGCTAGCACATTGCGTTTTGTATACGGTTCCATTGTTTGAGAGTTGAATATTTTTTCTGATTCTATTTATTTGGTCTATCACAATTGTTCTGATTCTATTTAGTATTGGAATGGTTTGCTGATCCAGATATCTATTGGAACTAATGTGGATGTTGCGAATATTGGAGAAGTATCAGATGGGCATAGATTATTGTGTTTCTGCTGTTTGTTTGTTTCAGTTTGGCGGGCGAATAGGATGATGTTGGTGGATGCATTTTAGGAGTGTTCCTATAGGGTGTTTTTAGGCTTCAACTTGCTGGTGCTTTTGTTTGGGTGCTGTATAGCTTAACAATTTTTTGACAGGAATCTGTCTTTGTGATGCAATGCTTGTTTGTTATTATTGGCATTCATTAGTTATTACCACTTAACTAAACACATGTTGGTGCTGCATTCTAAAGGACTACACTACCTCGGCATACATGAATATATCTACCCAATTAGAGCACCGCTTGAGCCAAATGTTAGCACCAATTCTTTCAGACCTATAATTAACTACAAAATATACATGGCGAAATCAAATGTGATGGAATCATATTGCTAAATCAATTCCTTAGAGCTAAACTGGTTGTATTCTTGTGTCTACGGAGAGGGGTTATTTCTTATGAAATATTCCAAAAATTGGTATTTGTGTTGATCATTTAGCTTTAGGATATGTTTATGAAATTGTGGATTGTGTGATAGGTATTCTCATTTAAGATTCGTGGAGCTTATAATATGATGAATAAACTTCCAGAGGATGTTTTGGAGAAACGGGTTATATGTTCTTCTGCTGGTAATCATGCTCAAGGAGTTGCCTTGTCTGCCAAGAGATTGAATTGCAACGCAGTTATTGCTATGCCCATTACCACAACTGACATCAAGGTTTTCATTTATTTACTTTTCATGCCTTGTTTATTTCTTTTTTTATCTAATAAGCTAGAAGTTGGAATTTCACCTCTTAAATATGAATAAGTGGGATGTTTTAGGTTCGAACCCGCGTGTCCCTACCAACTGAGTTGGCTTAACCAGGCAATAATTTATAGTGATGCCTTGTTTATTTCTAACCACATGTTTAATGAGGTTGATGCCTTGTTTATTTCTAACCACATGTTTAATGAGTTTGGTTAAGATCGAATAGATTCGTAGTATTTGAGCTTGATTCTTAGGTGAAACAATCATTGTCTGTACTTTACTGTCCTCACGACTGAAATCCGAATTACTGAGGTCCATTTCCTTTCATATTTCGAGGGATAAAACCAAAAAGGCTACATTGTTTGTTTCTTGTAATATCTTGATGAAAAAAAGAACTAATGTGGTCGATTAAGTTATGTGTTTTTATCATATTTTACCTTTGCAGTGGAAATCTGTGGAGGGTATGGGTGCTACTGTTGTTCTTATTGGGGATTCCTATGACGAAGCACAAGCTTATGCAAAGAAGCGTGCTATGAAAGAGGGTCGTACATTTGATTTTAGTCGAATGTTGAGTAAGGACAAAATTATAAAAGCTTTTAATGGGAGATTTAGTATCGGATTTGTGTGTCATTGGGAAGGTTAAAATAAACTTAGTATGTTCATCAAAAATAGTAAAAAAAAAGTAAAAACCATTTATAGATTTAGTTTTGATAGGTCCTTATATGTCTATGTGAACAAGATCAAAAGCATGTATGGTGGTAGTAAAATTATGAGAAAAATGTAATTTGGGTTGGTTAGGAAAATGACAAGATTCACAAATCAAATTTTTATTAATGTGTATGTATGGAAACAATTTGCGCATAGTACGAGAAACATGGAATAATGGGTGATCTAACTTAAAGTGTCAAACATCAAAATTATCATGATAAACAATATGATTGTTGTTAAGACATGCTTTATCAGTACTGAAATCTAAAACAATTTAAAGCTACAAGATCAAGATCATGATGATGTAAAGGCTATTGATGTGGTCGGCATTCCCAATTATCTTTTTGAAAGCCAAATTCTGAATCATGCATGAATTTTGAGAAAAAAAACGACATTGCAGTTCAGGTTATTGGTTAACTTTGAAATGGAAAGTAAATTGAATTGAAATTAAGGGATGTAAAGAACATTTTGAATATATAGATTCTTGGTGAACTGGATAATGCTAGCATAATGTGCTATGCTATTATTCTGTGCACATTGGGAAAAGCAATAGGCACGAGTTTGATTTTCTGAATTGTGTGGAAAGATATAATAAAAGGACATATAATATCCTTAATGTATTTGCACATATCCCATAGTTCAATATATATTCCATATTATTACAATATAGTTGTACTTATGTTTTTGTATTCGATATTATTACAGTATACTTAGTATCATACATGTCATTGTAAAACAATATTTCAAATCTGGTCCAAGGTCCTTTCCTCTGAAAATCGCGACTTCTGTTGAACTAGGAAATAATCACCATACTTAATACTTTTAAACAATGGCTTTTCTTTCTCCAATAATTGAGGGGCAAGTCCAATTTCCTTATCTTGTGCAGGTCCATTCAACACTACAACACTAATTCTAGTGCCTATGGGAGGTGGTGGTCTCATTGCTGGTATTGCCGCTTATGTGAAGAGGATTAATCCAGCTGAAGTTTTTTTTTTCTCGTTTTGATTTGATTATCAGAATATGGAGGATTCTATTCCAGATGCTGCAGAGTTGGATGAGAAGAATGCCTTGGCTTTAGCCATCGTTCCGTCGGTAATTTGTTACATTTCGACAACTTTTCCTTAAGATATCAGAGGATAATAATCATGTGAAATGAACTATGCTCCAGCATTGCATTCCTATTTTTGTATTGTGTTGGATATTGAAATTAAATATCATGTTTTGACCACAATTCATAAATTTTTTTGTTAATGGTGGTTTCAGCTGATCAACAACCTTCTGCTGTTTTAAATCATGCAAATGGAACCACTGGTTGGGAATTGGCACTTTAAATCATGCAAATGGAATCACTGGTTGGGAATTGGCACTTGTTACGTCTCCCCGTTCGAATGAGAGTGCTACAACAGCTAGCAAATTGGTATGCTTTTTTCTTCAATCTTCCCTCGGTCCCTTGCTTGCACATATGCTTTCTATTTCTGTTAATAAGCGAGATTATCTATTCGGTATTCAGGCTAGAGGTTTGGACCTGGTTACACTAGACAACCTATACAACGACGCACTCAGAAGAAACAACCAAAACGTTAGCTATAATCCATGGGAGAAAGCACTAGCGAGAGGCATGATGCAACCTGCAATGCACGATCCATTTTTTGCTTATAATAGAATGGCTGCTCCACCTTAAGTTCAAATGGAAGCTATGTCCAACCAACAACAATCTTTCATGTATCAACAACAACAACAAAACACTATTTATAGTTGAAAATTATGCTGGTTTTGTCATTGTGGAAATAGGTCTAATTTAATAGAAAATGGAATTCATTTGATTTTTTGAGAATTACATGAATTATATGTTTGTTTTGGTTGTGCTTTTTGTTTACCGAATGTTTAGATGTATATAAAAATATTTGATTAAATGCAAAAGGTTTAATTCAAATTAAATATAATATAATTATTAAAATAAAACAAACATATTCTATTTAAAGAAAATAGGGTGTAAACTTGTCAATATCTATGGTAAAATTTGGTGTAGTATATCATGAAAATCGGGTGTAAATTTGTCAACATCCATGATAAAATCGGGTTTAAATTTGTTAACATTCATGGTAAAATTGGGTGTAATATATTATATTTTTACACTCTATTTAAAGAAAATAAGGTGTAAATTTGTCAACATTCAGAGTAAACATTGCTCATTTTACACCCGATTTTTATAAATTAGGGAGTAAATATGTTTAATTTAAATGCAATTATTTAAAATTTATACCCGTTTTCTAAAACAGGGTGTAATATTACATATTTATACACCCATTTTAAACAAAAAAAGGGTGTAACATATCATCTTTAAATGTATACGTGCTAACATTTACACCCGATTTTTATAAAACAGGGTGTAATATACCATCTATAAATATATATATATAAACATTTACACCCGATTTCAACAAAAAAAAGGTGTAATATAACATTTATTTACACCCATTTTAAAACGGGTGTAAATTCGTTAGACATTTCTCACCCGTTGAATTCACACCCTCTAAAAACGGGTGTAAAATGTAAAAAAACGGGTGTAAATTACTCTTTCTGCACTAGTGAGCTATAGCTATTAAGCAAATCGCACGGTATGCTGTTCGAACACAGCTTCTTTCAGTAGCTTTCGAACCAAGCTTCCTCTGCGCTCAACAATTTGATGACTAGTGGAAGGCTTACTATGCCGAGGAATTTTCTGACGTGTCTGCATTTACACACCATAGTAACAAGGCTTTCCTCTTTGTGCAGGAAAGAGTGAAGAAAGGTACTTCGACGCACATTAAAGAAACCCAGGCCTTCCAAAAATACTTTGAAACTGTTTATCGACCAAATGACCTTGGTCAAACCATCTGCGACGTAGCTGTTACTCTGAAGGAAATTTTTTTAAAGAAAATGGAGAACATAAAGACCCCTTTGTAAGTTCCTCCTGAGAAACAATATGAAACGACTTTCAATATGTTTCCTCCCAAATTCTCTCGACTGCCAAGCACTGATTTTGGAGTGGCCCTTGCCCCTCCATTTCCATACTGGTTCGTCTGTGGGGATTCTATCAAAATCCTTCGCCAGCAATCAAAACCAAAAGCGCCGCGGGTGGTTCCGACCAAACATACACTAGACAGTTTCAAAGGGCATCTTCATATTGGGATCGAAGATGTTCGCATCGAATCTGAAATATATGAAGGTGTGGAACGAGAGGATTTCGACCCAACATTTCCTTATTTATTTCCTTTCACACATGATAAATGCTTTCTGTTTTATTTTATCCGTGAAAATTCCTCCAAAGAAACCACCAGTTAGGAAGCCTGCAGAAGTGAAAGAAGAAGAAGGAGGCAAAACAACAAAAACAACAACAACAACAAAGGTATTTCGCACCCTTTATTAATTTTTGTCACTTTAATACATTCCAATATTTTCTAACGTTTTTCTTTTCAGGGCGCTCGAAAACTGCCCCCAACTCCTAAAAAAAGGAAGGCAAAGGGGGACGCAGTGGTGGTAGTCGAATTGGATGATGAAGACTTATCTCTGACTGCTGAACAACCCCTAAAGAAAAAGAAAAGGCAACTCAAAATGAGTGAAACCCTTGCTCAATCTCAAACGAAAGGCGTGAAGGTCTCAACAAGGAAACCCACCAACTTAACCATTTTGGAACCAATTTCTAAAGAGATGTCGAAGAAGGCTGCAGACCAGCCTGAAAGTGACAACTCAAGCTCTGGGGCAGAAGCTCCTAAGGTACTAAAAAATTTATACCTCATTGCCCTTAGTATTCTTGTTCGACTACTAACTTCGATTATACCTTTCAGGATGATGCAGGAGTTTCGACTCAACCTGCTGCCGAATTAACCAACCCTACAATTCTCAACAGTGAAGGCGAACCAACGTATCATCCTACTTCTGCAAAGGATTCTGAGAAGAGCTCAATAAGCGAAATAAATCAAATGGTTAGGGAACAGCGCGAAACTTCGCCACCCAAGACCACTACTCAGCATTCTCACACCAGTGGCTATGAACACGAACACGATCAGGAAAAGGACATGGAAACTGAAATAGCTACAGAAGTGGATAACCCTCATGCTCCTATCGAAGATGAAGCTAAAGATGGATCTCTAAGAGTCGATCATATGGATATCACTCAGCAAGATCCAGATGATGACATGGAAGAAAGGGAAACTCACTATGTACTTCAGAACTATTCAATGCCTATTGAGGAGTTTGTGGATAATCCTGAACATGTCGAGAAGGATGATGACCAAGAGGAAGAAGAGGATGAAGACATTCATGAGGAGATAGTCGTCGAACCAAACCCTAATCTTGGTCCGTCGGCTGCGAAACATTCAGGTAGCGCCTTTGTGACCCTTTCTGCAGAAGAGCAAGCGGCCTTGAAAAAGAGCAACCCTCGAGAATACCTAAAGGCTATGATTGGCTCTAGGGGAAGTTCGTCTGAAAAAAGTCTCAACTCTCCTTCAGTGTCTGGTGGTCGATCAATCAGCAATCCTGCTAGTGAGATACTTTCAAAGATCAAAGAAAAAGTTTTCAAAGGTGACCTGTTTCGACTCATAGAGTTTGGTCCTACTTCTCCTCTTGCCTTGAAGGGTCTTCTTAAGAAAGTTAACATCCTGACTGCTTCTCTTGAAATTGAAAATGTTATATTGGAACTGACTTCTATGATTGACCAAGTTACTGCTGATGTTGCCAAAATCAAGCAAAGCTCAAAAGACGTTAAAAGCTATACTGGATCTGTAGCAGCTGTATGGGATGCTGCCTCGGAGTCGACCAATCACTTAGCTGACTTAGAGAAAGCTCAAGAAGAATACAAAGCTAAAATCTAAACCAACAATCGAAATATCCATTCCTGGGAGGAACATATTAGAGAACTTCAAGCCAAAATCTCGAAGGCCAAAAAGCAGAATGTTGAGCTTCAAAAATTTGATAACTCTCAAATGGCGAAAGAGCTTGAAATTGGGTTGGACTTTGCTGATAAGGCTCAAAAGTTAGAAGCAGAACTGGAGGTCATAAGGTCAACAAAATCTGTCTGTGAGAAGCGGCTGGATCTTTTGAAGTCGAAATACCTCAGCATGAAGGCCTCCCTTCCATTTTAGTTCTTTTTATTTAATCATCAATTCTCGAATTATGTAATGACTTTTTTCAACCCTTCGTGGTTCTTTTGATTGTAACGAATTTAGCCATTTTGGCAAATAATTTTTTGTTTCACCATGTTAGCTTCAATTATTTTGCATACGTGATTACTCTTTGGCTATTTTTATTTCTTGAAGTGCAGGCTTGTATTTCTTCAAATACTTCCCGCTTACCCTCAAGATTCTTCTATCTTGATCTAACTCTTTGATCTCATAAGCACCATTCGAACAAACTTGTGTGATTTGAAAAGGGCCTTCCCATTTAGGGGACCATTTCCCTAAAGCTTTATCTTTTCGATCCATAGGCAAAATTACTTTCCAAACCAACTCCTCAGGCGAAAAAGTCTTAACTTTAACTTTCTTATTATAAGACTGTTCTACTCTCTTCTTCTTCCTTTTTAATAGTTCTAAAGAATTAAGCCTTTCCTCATCCAAGTCCACCAATTCGTCTAACATTATGTTCCAATATAACTCAGATGGGATCTCATGATGCCTTTGAATTCTCGTCGACTGAAGGTAGATCTCAACTGGTAATACTGCATCATGACCAAAGGTCAATCGAAAAGGTGTGGAATTAGTGGCCTTTTTGGGGGAGGTTCGACATGCTCAAAGAACCTGGTCCAAAGTTTTGTGCCAATTTCTAGGCTTCTTTCCCACATGTTTCTTAATTAAACTAATCACTACTTTGTTCGCTGCTTCAACTTGACCATTAGCCTGAGCGTAATAAGGTGTAGAGGTTAATAGTTTTAAACCCATTTCTTTAGCAAATTCTTGCATTTTTCGACCAGTGAAAACTGATCCTTGGTCTGTTGTAATGGTTTTTGGGATTCCAAACCCATAGATAATGTGTTTTTTAATGAACTTGATCACGTCTTCTTGGTCGACATTTGGCAATGGCACAACCTCGATCCATTTTGTAAAATAGTCAATGCCTACCAAAATGTACCTTTGATTTTTAGATGACGCTGGTCGAATTTCACCAACCAAATCCAAAGCCCAACCTCTAAAGGGCCATGGCTTGACTATAGAATGTAATTCACTTGCAGGGACATGCTGTATACTTGCATGCACTTGGCACTCCTGGCATCCCTTAGCGAATTCGATGCAATCCTTCAACATAGTAGGCCAATACATACCTTGTCGAAATAAAAGTCATTTCATCTTGTGGCCTACCTGGTGAGCCCCACACGCCCCACTATGAATAGTCGAAAGGGCTAAATACGCTTCTGACTCACTAAGGCACTTAAACAAAACTCCCTCGGGAGTTTTTTAAAATAATTCATTACCCAAAAGAACATAACTTAAAGCTCGATACCTGATTTTTTGATCTCTGGACGCCGTTGGGTTTTGCGGATATTCCACTATTGGTTTTCTCCAATCTTCGTTCGTCAAGCTATCTACTGCTAAGATTTCAAAATTCTCTTTATTAGTGTATCCTAACTTCGTCATTTCCAAATCTGATGGGGATAATCTGGCTGATACAACTCTTCCTCTGACTTCGATTGCATCTTCTAATTTTTCTTTCTAAATTTTATACCCAGAAGCAATCTGAGCCAAGTCATTAGCCACTTGATTCTCCAACCGAGGTATGTGTCGAATGCTTACTATTTCGAATTTTTCAGTAATTGATTGGCTATTACAAAGTACATAATGAGATTTTCTTTAACACATTTGTACTCCCTTGTAATTTGTTTAATGACTAACTCTGAGTCTCCCATTATTTCGACTCGAGTTGCCCCAAATTCCAACAATATCTTAAGTCCGGCTATTAAAGCCTCATATTCAGCCTCGTTATTCGAACAAATACCTTTGACTTTATACTTGAATTTTGTTGGAATTTTATTAGGAGAAATGATCAAAACTCCTGCGCATGTACCATCTTTATGACTAGAACCATCGAAATATAATTTCCAAGGTTCGAGCTTAAGATAGTTTAACATGTTTTCGTTTATAGAGTGGTCGACGATGAAGTCAGCTACCACTTGTCCCTTAACAGCCTTTAAAGGCATGTAAGTTAGGGAATACTCAGTTAAAGCTAACGCCCATTTACCAATTCGACTGTGCAAAATTGGTTTAGACAACATATGCTTAATAATATTGAAATGAGACGAGGCATAAACATCAACTGATTTTATATAATGCTTCAAATTTTTACAATAAAAATACAAGCATGATCGGTCACCATTTCTACTATGTTTCCGTCACTTATTCGGCATCAATCCATAAAATCGGTAGCACTTTGTTTGTCTTTTCTTAGTTTTTTAATTCAATTTTACTTGTCGTATTTTATTCTCGCATTTTATGATTTTTTGTTTTATTTCAATTATGTTGCATTTTATGCTTTGGTTTGGTAGTTTTCAATGGTTTCAGGTCTGAGTGGAAAAGCCCAAAGGACTCGTGCGAAGAAAATGGAAGTTTCGGGGATTTAGAAGAGTTTTTGGAATGAAGCAGAGGATGTATGGACCTAAAATTCAACAAACATGGAAAAATATTGGGCAACCAAGTTCCTTGTCTGTACTATGTTGTAGCTCTCTTCATTAGCATTCCGGCGCTTCGAACGGGGACCAAAACAGACTTACGGATCAAAAGTTATGATCGAAACAATTTCGGTTATAAAATCCAGCAAGCTGACACGGCCGACAGTGTTAACTGACACGGCCCGTGTCAGCTTTGACGGTGATTTTCTGAATTTTTCCATATTTTTTCCCCATATTAAGTTGTGGGGGCACTTTGGGTATTTCCAATCGATCTGGGTGAATTGTGACTTTTTAGACTAGTTTTTGTAGGAAGAATAGGAACTTTTGACTTTAAGAATAATTGAGAAGAGTTGGAGGCGATCAAGGGGATTTGGAGAAGACGATTGTTCATGAGCGGAAGCGATTGAAGAATCAGTTTTCCTCCGATCAAATTGTAATGTCTATCTTTAATTTTCTTTTTGTTTTTGTTCTTAATACTATGAGAGGCTAAACCCCCCAATGCCAGGGGGTGTCCCTGATTTTCCCTGTAATGACAATTTTCCCTTTGCAATAGAAATTTCACTGCTTTCTCATAATCATGTTTATCGTATAATGTTCTTAATGCTTGTCCATATTGAAAAATAGGATTTGATTTACGGTCAACCTTAGATCGGACAAACCACTGTTAACGCTTTTTATACGATAATACTATAGTAGATATCGCCTAGGAATAGGGATACCCTATAGTGACCGTAAAGCTTTTGATAAAAATAAGTGCTTGGTATTCTTTCTATACCGCTAAGGAATTGGGGTATAGGGAGAATACCAAAGGTTTTTCTACTAAGGAATTAGAGAGAAATATTCTTAAGAGCCGGTAATGATTAGTTTAAGCGATGATTTTGAAAAATAAGGATTGTTATTATTATAAGGAATTTCATACACCTTGCCCTGGCATGTTTCTCATATTTGTTTAAGTCATTTTTACTCTATCTGCTTATTTGCTCAATAGTTATTATAATTTGTATAACAAACAAACCCCCAAAGGAATTTTTGTTTAATTGAAATAACATCTGCACTTACAATTACACGCAGTCCTCGAGAGATCGATTCTGGGGATAACCCCAACTATTACTACATCGGTAAAAATAGTACACTTGCTATTTTTCCGATCAAGTTTTTGGCGCCGTTACCGGGGACTGCCAAATTTTAAGTGTTGTGTTAAGTCAATTAAAATTTTGTCACTCTGTGACCAAAATTTTTATTTTTATTTTTGTATTATTTTTATAATTACTAATAATTCTCTAACCAGTGTATGCGAGGTAAGACCTCAGCTGTATTATCTTTTGACGCAGAACCAGAGAGATTTTTGCACGCTAGATGCCGTCAAGCTAAACTAGAAAGACTGGCAGCGTTGGGTTCCGAACCAATAATTTCTAAGCAAGAGAACGAAGAATCAGTTTCAGTCCACTCCGAGCACACAGATTCCGGCACAGACTCAGAGCCGGAAACTCTTATTATAGCTGCCGACCCACTAGCAAAAAGACTTCTCGGTGACTATGGAAGAGCAAATGCTCCAACAATGCGGTTGACAATAGTAAATCAACCAGTCACTATCGCGTAATTCCAGCTGCACCCGTCCACTACCCGACAGCTTCAGAGTAGGCCTTTTTCAGGAAGGATAAATGAAGATGCAAATAAGCATCTACAGAGGTTCCTTACTATGAGTACGTCATTAAAAATTGAGGGACACTCTGAAGAAGCGAAGAAGCTGGTTATGTTTCCTTTTACTCTATCTGATGAAGCCGAAGAGTGGTTTTACTCACTACCTGCTGGGAGTATTACTACTTGGCAAGAGATAGAGACGACATTTCTAAATGAATATTTCCCTGCTTCTGTGTACATCCAAAAGCGGTACGACGTCGTGAACTTCAAACAGAAAGAGGGGGAGTCACTTGGAGATGCGTATAAGAGGTTTAAGAGGTGTTTGGTTATGTGTCCCACTCATAACATGGACGCAACCGAACAAATGCAGAATTTTGTGAATGGTCTCAAGATGAAGACTAAGCAGCTTATCGATACAGCTGCCGGTGGCTCAACCAACTTTACAACAGCCACTGGCATTAAAAAATAATTGAGGCTATTGCAGCAAATGAGCACTTGGAGTTGTATGATCATAGTGTAAGCCAACCTGAAAAGATTATTGATATGAAGCTTACGGAGCAAGTGGTAAAGATGGAGGATCAGATTGCGGCTGAGGTGGAAAGAAGACTTAAGAAGATGAATCTTGATACTCAAACGGTGGCACAGGTTCAACCGGTTCAAGCGGTAAATTGTGATATTTGTAGTGGACCTCATTATACTATGCATTGTGTTGCTACTGCGCAACAAGTGGAAGAAATCAACTTTCTGAAGCAGAATAACCCTTACTCCAACACTTACAATCTGGGATGGAGGAATCATCCGAATTTCTCATGGAAAGATCAGCAAGGGAATGTTCAAATGCAAGGGGTCGCTCCACCTCCGAACCAACCGCAACAACAACAGTACCGTCCTCAACAATAACACCCTCAACAGCCGTATCCACAACAATATCAGCAACAATTTCAGCAGCAGGTGCCAAGAAAGGCGGATTGGGAAATTGCCATTGAAAAAATGGCAGCTCAAAGTTCTCAATTCCAAGAAGAGACAAGAAGCAACCTTAGGAACACAGGTGCTTCCATAAAAAATCTTGAAGTACAGATGAGTCAGATAGCACAACAAATAGCAAGTTCTGAAGCACAAAGTACTCTACCGAGTGCAACGGTGACAAACCCTAGAGATCATCAGAATGTGAATGCCATCATGAATGGAAGCAGTGAGGCAAGTGAAAATTATGAAGAGGTAAGAACTGAAGATGAAGGTTTGATTGAGGTGGACTTGGAAATCAAAAATCATCAAAAACCGCAGGAAGAAGTCATATCACCTGTAAATCCACCTGAAAAGAAGAATAAAAAGGAAGATAAACCGGCGATTAAGTTACCTTACCCTTAGAGAGTGCGACAGAAGCATCAAAAAGAGAAGGACTTTGAGAAATTTGTCACAATGTTCGAAAAGTTAGAGGTTAATATGCCATTCTTTGAGGCGCTAGAGCAAATGCCATTGTATCAGAAATTCATGAAAGAAGTGATCACTAAAAAGAGACCTATTGAGGAAGAGCTGAAAACTGTAAATGAGAAGTGCAGTGAAGTACCACAAAATAGGAGAATCCCCGCCAAGCAGAAGGATCCTGGATCTGTTGCAATACCGTGCACTATAAAAGACAGAAATTTCAAAAAAGTTCTGATTGATTCAGGTGCTAGTGTTAGTCTCATGCCATTATCTATTTATAAAAAGTTGGAAATTGGAAGGGTGAGCGATGCGGGAACGAATTTAAAATTTGCAAACCACAGAACTGAGAGATCTTATGGGCTAGCTGAAGATGTGTTGGTGACGATCGGTGAATTTGTCTTTCCAGTTGACTTTGAGGTCATGGATATTCCAAAAGATGAAGAAATCCCTATCATCCTCGGTCGACCTTTCCTGCTCACTAGCCGATGCAATTTCGATATTGAAAAAGGCACGGTGACTTTTAAATCTTTTGATGAGGAAATCACTTTAAAAGTGTTGGATATCAAGAAGCGAAATGAAGGTAAAGGTAAGCAAGCTTCACTTGGAATGATCGAAATGGTGAAAAAAGGCATAAGTATGAAACCCTGTCTTGAAAAAGTCTCCAGCATCATATCTAAGGTTGAAGTCTCTCGGGCATGTAGTGCACATGTCAACACTGTAAAATCCATTCGTGAAAGCAAGAAAAGAAAGAAAAAGAAACATAGAAGGAAGGATAAGGAAGTTGGAGTTGACTTGAGGAAAGAAGTAGTTCGTATTGCTGAACATGACAGGAGCTCTGTTGCGGAAAGGTCAAGCGACAAAAAGCATAAGCTGAAGTACCCTCCATAGCAATAAGGAGTGACCCGTCGAGCCATGCGACGTTTAACGAAGCGCTTCATGGGAGGCAACCCACGGGTTTTATTTCTTAGAGTTTTTGTTGTGTTTCTTGTTTAATTAGGTACACTAACAGTCTTCTACTGTAAAAAAAAAATTTACAGTAGGCTGACACGACCCCCCGTGTCTGACCTACTGTAGCGAAAAAAATTATTAAAAAAAAGTTACAGTAGGCTGACACGGCCCGTGTCATCTCTACTGTAGCGAGAAAAATTTTTTTTAAAAAAAATCTCTTTCTTTGTCCCTTCGCATTGAGGCTCTGTGAGTTTCCCTCTCTAGCTTGTTCTAAAATATTGAGGTCAATGTTTAGTTCAAGTGTGGGGGGTTTTATTGCTTTCAGTATTTTTATTTATGTTATTTCATCTTCGTACCATTGATTGGTGTGTTTTGTATTTCGTGTGTTACAGATTGAAGGTATTTGTGTCAGATGAATGAGGAGACTTATAGTTAGTGGATGAAAAGGCACAACCCATACTTGCTCTCCAGGAAACCCCCGAAAGTTGGTGCTGATGAGGTGGATGATTGGACGCGACTTTCCAACACTGGACTGATACGGGAATACTGTGCACCTGAGACGGAAATGAAGCGACATTACACTAGAGGTACCTTGGAATTTGTCAGTATGCCAAACATGGTGAGGATCATAAAAAGCCAAACACCTTATCATCATGAGAGTTCGTCAGGTATGTCTCTGTCACTCTTAGTTTGCATACTCGTCTGATGGAGTTTCAATGCACACATATACACACTGAGGCACTTGTTTGTTTTTAACCCTGAGCCTTTCCAACCTACCCTTTTATGTTATCCTTCGTTAACCCCCTCGAGCCTTCGTCCTTTTGTTTGTTTATTAACCGCATAATTAAACCATGAGCTCAAACACTCCCTCACCCTGCTCAGATAAGTGTTGTTGATTTTTGATCTGTGAAAAATTATAAGTTTGGGTTTGAGATACCTTTAAGAACTAGGTAAGTGCAAAAAAAAAAAAAAAAGAAAGAAAGAAAATTCAGGAAAAAGAAAAAAAAAAGAGAGAAGTAGAATAAAGCACTTACCTAGAGGAGGATTTAGTTTGAAGAAGTTAAAAAGTAAGCTCAAAGAAACAATTGAGTGTAAACTAAAGAATCCTAGTAAAATGGTGTCCGATACCCTTGATTGTGAAACAGAACAAATACCATAGTGATTAGAATGACGACACTGAGTCTGAGCTAAAAACCAATCGTTTTTCCGTTTTGTCCCTCCTTGTCCCTAAGCCCCGTTACAACCATAAAAGCCCTCAAAAAGTGTGTGTTGTGTGCGTTTGAGATGAAAATAGATGTTGTTCAAGCTTATGAGTTGACTTTGCATGCTATGATTATTGAGTGTAAACACTGTAACCCGAGAGATTTGGTGAGAGTGTGAAAGCTGACAGGTAAAGAGGTACTTTAATGTGGAAGTGTAGCGGACCGTCAAAATTCAGGTAAGAAGGAAATGTTGAAAGAAAAGTGGAAAGATAGTCGCGAAAGATCTCAGCGGTGTTGTGGTAAGATAATTTTGACTAATTCGGGGGTGACCTTTCTGCTGTCTCGAGCATTACTTGAGGACAAGCAATGAGATAAGTTTGGGGTTGTGATCGGTCATCATTTCTACTATGTTTCCATCACATATTCGGCATCAATCCATAAAATCAGTAGCACTTTATTTGTCTTTTCTTTGTTTTTTAATTCAATTTTACTTGTCGTATTTTATTCTCGCATTTTATGATTTTTTGTTTTATTTCAATTATGTTGCATTTTATGCCTTGGTTTGGTAGTTTTCAATGGTTTCGGGTCTGAGTGGAAAAGCCCAAAGGACTCGTGCGAAGAAAATGGAAGTTTCGGGGATTTATAAGAGTTTTTAGAATGAAGCAGAGGATGCCTGGACCTAAAATTCAACAAACATGGAAAAATATTGGGCAACCAAGTTCCTTGTCTATACTATGTTGTAGCTCTCTTCATTAGCTTTTCGGCGCTTCGAACGGGGACCAAAACAGACTTACGGATCAAAAGTTATGATCGAAACAATTTCGGTTATAAAATCCAGCAAGCTGACACGGCCGGCAGTGTTAGCTGACACGGCCCGTGTCAGCTTTGACGCTGATTTTCTGAATTTTTCCATATTTTCTCCCCATATTAAGTTGTGGGGGCACTTTGGGTATTTCCAATCGATCTAGGTGAATTGTGACTTTTTAGACTAGTTTTTGGAGGAAGAATAGGGACTTTTGACTTTACGAATAATTGAGAAGAGTTGGAGGCGATCAAGGGGATTTGGAGAAGAAGATTGTTCATGAGGGGAAGCGATTGAAGAATCAGTTTTGCTTCGATCAAATTGTAATGTCTATCTTTAATTTTCTTTTTGTTTTTGTTCTTAATACTATGAGAGGCTAAACCCCCCAATGCTAGGGGGTGTCCCTGATTTTCCCTGTAATGACAATTTTCCCTTTGCAATAGAAATTTCACTGCTTTCTCATAATCATGTTTATCGTATAATGTTCTTAATGCTTGTCCATATTGGAAAATAGGATTTGATTTACGATTAACCTTAGGTCGGACAAACCACTGTTAATGCTTTTTATACGATAATACTATAGTAGATATCGCCTAGGAATAGGGATACCCTATAGTAACCGTAAAGCTTTTGATAAAAATAAGTGCTTGGTATTCTTTCTATATCGCTAAGGAATTGGGGTATAGGGAGAATACCAAAGGTTTTTCTACTAAGGAATTAGAGAGAAATATTCTTAAGAGCCGGTAATGATTAGTTTAAGCGATGATTTTGAAAAATAAGGATTGTTATTATTATAAGGAATTTCATACACCTTGCCCTGGCATGTTTCTCATATTTGTTTAAGTCATTTTTACTCTATCTGCTTATTTGCTCAATAGTTATTATAATTTTTATAACAAACAAACCCCCAAAGGCATTTTTGTTTAATTGAAATAACATCTGCACTTACAATTACACGTAGCCCTCAAGTGATCGATTCTAGGGATAACCCCAACTATTAGTACATCGGTAAAAATAATACACTTGCTATTTTTCCGATCAAAGCATTAACGCAATTTTTCAACTATGCTATATCCAGTTTCTGCGTTGTTCAAAACCCTACTGGGGTAGTAAATAGCTCTTTTGACACCATTTTCATCCTCTTGAGCCAACATGCTCCCTAGAGTTTATCTGACGCAGATATGTACAATCTCATGCTCCTATTCCTACAAGGCAGTGCTAGAATCGGAGGATGACTCAAGTATTCCTTGATTTTGTCGAAAGCTTCCTGTTGAGCTTGCCCCCATTCGAATCCTTCCTTGTTCAGTCGAAGCAGAGGTGAGAAGGCTTGAGTTTTTCCGCTAAGGTTGGAGATGAATCTCCTTAAGAAATTAATATTTCCCAACAGTGACTGTAATTTCTTTGTTGATGACACTTTCGCATCCATAATTGCCTTGGTCTTATTCTGGTTTATTTCGATGCCCTTCTTGTGGACCGCAAAGCCTAAGAAATCTCCCACATGTACACAAAAAGCACATTTGAGAGGATTCATCTTCAGACCATGGCTTCTCATCCTTTCGAATGATTGTCGAAGATGGTCAATGTGATTCTTCCCTGAAGCAGACTTTCCAACAACATCGTCAATATAAATTTGCATAAAAGTCTCTATGTAATCATAGAAGATCGAATTCATTTCTCTTTGGTATGTTGCCCCATCATTTTTTAGGCCAAAAGGCATGACTACCCATTTGTAGGTGCCCAAGGCCCCAGGGCATCGAAACACCGTTTTAGGGGCATCCTCCTCAGCAATGAATATTTGGTTATATCCAGAATACCCATCGAGTATACTAAGATATTCATGGCCAGCGACAAAATCGACTAGCATTTCCGCCACAGGCATTGAGTATTCGTCCTTTGGGGTCACAACATTTAAATCTCTAAAATCTATGCAAACCCTCAAAGTACCATTCTTTTTAATAACAGGTACAATATTTGCTAACCATTCGACATAACTGGTTGTTCGAATAAATTTGCAACGAAGAAGCCTTTCGACCTCCTCCTTGATCTTCGAGAGAATTGCCGGTGCAAACCGCCTTAGATTCTGCTTGATTGGCTTCTTTCCAGATTTAATTGGTAGCTTCAATTCGACCAGCTCTCTGCTAAGGTCAGGCATCTCGTCGTAATCCCATGCAAAGGAATCTTTAAACTTCTTTAACAACTAGATCACTTCGACTTTGAGTTGCAGGCTGATATTTGCACTGATATATGTTGGCCTTTTCGTTACCCCCTCTTCCAAGTCGATCTCTTCCAGAGGATCTTGCGCTAGCATTTTAATGTTGGCTGCCAACAGATCCTTCTCGAAACCCAAAAGCGCGTCGTCGTAAATGGCGCCGAGCCTCTGGCTTTGTATTTCGTCTCGAACCTTGTCAGGTGGTTCTTGATCGAAGTCCTTACCAGGACCTTCTTGGTTTAATCTTTTGTTGGCTTCGACAGCCATATGCTTAACTTCGGCCTCCAAGGCCACTTGTAGTTTGTTTTTGGCTATGTAAGCCGAAATCCTTTTGAGCACCTCAAACTCAGACATCATCGTCGAATTCGATCCCCCAGCCTGTGGGGTTAACTCCAGATGTCCCTTCGTATGCGAAGTCATCTTCTTCTACAACCTCCCGATCCCACTAAAAACCATTTGTTGGATGCAGGTACAATGAACAATATGCATTGTCGTCTAGAGTGAATGCAAAGTTGGTTGGGTTACATGGAGCTATATTAGCCAAATTTTTGTCAAAACTATGTCTATCGACATGATTAACTGAAGCAAGGAAATAGCTCTGGTCGGCTTCGATATTTTCCACAATACCATCTGTTCTCCAAATCGTAATTCTCTGATGCATTGATGATGGCACGACTCCTGTTCCTTGAATCCATTCTCTTCCTAACAATAAGTTATAGTTAGCCTTCGTCTCCACAACCATGAACATGGTTGATCTTGTAATTGTTCCTACCGTCAAATCAATCTGAATTACCCCCAATGTGGTGCCAACCTTCCCTTCATAATTGGACAACACCATATTGTGGGGCTTGGTGTCTGTGTCGAACTTCCCTATTTTTCTTAGCATGAAATACGGCATCAAGTTTACTGTTGCACCTCAATCTACCAGAATCTTGTTGACTGGCACATCTTCAATTTTCCCAGTGATAAAAAGAGGCTTTAAGTGACTTTTCATAGCCTCATTGGGTCTTTCAAAAAATGCATTTTGGTCTTCGACACAACCGTTATTCATCACAAAGTAACAAACTGGCCTATGAGTGGCCATCTCTATATCAGTGTTATCTTCCAGCTCTTCGACCTCACTTATCTGGTCGAATTCCCTTGGTAGGACAGATTCCATGTTAACCAAAATATCAAGAGACAGCTCTGACCCTGAATCGAAATCATCAGTGATCAATTCATCCTCAACAACCTTTCGATCGTGCTCTTCTCTAGTTGCTTGCTCTTGTGTAGCAGCAGGCGCCTTTTCGATAGGATTTGGCTCCTTCCTGTCGATTGGCACGTTGGTGCTTGACTCTGCTTTCGCCTCAGCTTCTCTCTGGGCCTTCCTTCGTCTCAGTTCCCTTCTCCACTAGGACCTAGTAGGGGTGTTCAAAACCGAACCAACCCAATAGAAAACCGCAAACCAAACCAAACCAAACCAAAACCGCAAAAAACCGCATTTGGTTCGGATTTGTTCGGATCATCTTTTAACAAAACCGCACGGTTCGGTTTGGTTTGCGGTTTGTATTTTGCAAACTGAACTAAACCAAACCAAACCGCATTATGTTACAACCCAAACTTCACTTATCCCACATCTAACCCAAAACTTAAACCCATTATGCCTTAACCTTACAATTACGAAATATTTTCTCTTACTCACACTTAACTTTTTAGTTTTAATCTTCTCAAATCTCTCCTAATAGTATTGCACATTCTTCTCTTCATCTTTGTCATGTACGTCTCATATCTTCTACACTAATCTCTCATCTCACATGTTTTTTCTTTTTCATGTTCTCATTTTTATGTTACTATTTTCTCTTCTAATTATATTTTTATCGCACATTTCTTCTATAATCTCACATCTCTTATGTTCTTTCTTTTTCATCTTCTCTAATCTCCATTCTCCTCTATTTTCTGTTTTATTATAATATTTTTGATATTGTTTTATGCTACTATTTTTTTTCACTTTTGTTTAAATTAATTTTTGTATATTGAATGAGAACTTTTTGTCTAAATATGATGAGTTTTGTTGTTATTTGGCAATGTGTGAATGACTAAATACAAAGTTATGTTGTTCTCTATATACGTAAATATCACTCAATAAAAATCTTGTAAAAAACCGAACCAACCGAACCAATCTAAACCGCATTGGTTTGGTTTGGTTTGGTTCGGATTTTTTTTAAAAGCCAACCGAACCAAACCAAACCGCATGTTTTTTTTTCTTGCGGTTCGGATGATTTTTAGCGTCAAAACCTCCCAAACCGCACCGCGAACACCCCTAGGACCTAGACATAGGGTTTTTCCCTTTATAGTTCTCTGAGACGTAGGTTGGTTTCTTTGAGGCCATTGATGAGCCTCTATATATATCGAAACTCTGCCATTTATGTTGGCTTTTTTCCTTATATTTATTCGGTTTTATCCACTTGTCATTGGAAAGCTCTACAAATGGCTTAAGAGTGGCGGGCCTTGCCCCTGGAACTCTTGTGTTCGGCTGTTCCTGCTTCGAAGCAGATTTCCTTGGGTCGAAACCCCACTGACCATGAAGGGATTTCTCCCCGCGCATTTGTTTAGCCTTTCTAACTCCCTCGAGATTTTGCATTTCCTTCTTGTCAAATACAGCATTGCATCTTGGACACAACATGACTTCTGACTTCTTCCTTTGGCACCTATGTATGAAGTCAATCAGATTTTCCTCCTCTCTTGGGAAGGCTAATTTGTTGTATTCTTGTTGTCGACGTTTGTTATCGACCTCCATGGGTGCCTCTTGCGAAACCTCCACCATGTTGATATCTATTTTGACATTGTCAGTGATGTCAAGCTTATGTAACTCCATTTGAAGGCCCTCAGCAGCCTTGTCCATTTGAATGAAACCGTCAGCGGTTTCTTTGGTTATCATCATCCAATAGGAATCCTCAGTGATTCCTTCGTTAGAGTCTCCAGCAACTCCTATGTTGACACCATCAAAAGTGTTTTTAGTGAAACTTTGGCCAGCCTCACTAGAAAAACTCTTCATGAACCCTTGGTCGAGACCCTCAGTGATCCTGACCATAACCGCTCCATTGTTGAAGTCGTCGGTGACTTCGACCATGTTGATAGTGTTGTTGAGACCTTAAGTGACCTCGATCATGTTAACCTCTGTTGGCTCTGCGTAGTGAGCATCAGCCATCGGTAAGGGGTCAGCATCAATCTTCATTTGGCTTTTAGACTTCTCACCAAACTTGAGCCTTCCCTCTTGGATAACATTCTGGACGAGATCCCTGAAAAGAAAATATTGAGAAGTTTTATGGCCCAAGAAATTATGATACTTACAAAAACCTCTCTTTTTTCTTTGTTCTAAAGGAGGTATTTTAGCACTATGAGGCACTATCATTTGACCATCCTTAACTAACAAATAAAAAATTTCGTCACACTTAGTAACGTCGAAAGTGTAAGTTTTCTTAGGAAATTTATCATTTTTTTCTGGTTCGACAGGGTTTTTTCCATTTGAAGGGGCCAACAGCTTAAAAGAGTAAGGTGGGCCTTGTTTCAATTCAGCAAGATCAATCTCGCCCTCGTTGAAACTTACTGGCTCATTATAATATTTTTCGTCTTCTTTATTGACTTTGACGTAGGCTACCCTTTTATTCTTATTTGCCCTAGCCTTCTCTTCTTTCAAATGTTCTAATTGTCGAACCCTATCAGCCAACTAAGCCATATCTTTTTAATATTGGGTATCCAATTTCTTCCTAATGGAATAATCCAGTCCTCCAGCGGCCATTTCGACCAACTCATGTTCTGGCACTTGTGTAAAACATCTAGCCTAGAGTAGTCGGAACCTGTTCAAATAGTCATCTATTGGCTCAGTGAATTTTTGTTTTATACTAGCCAACTTCTTTAGACTAATATTAGTTTGTCCCATATAGAACTGCTCATGAAATAAACGTTCCAACTGGGTCCAATTATGGATCAAATTTGGTGGCAAGGTGGTGAACCAGGTGAAAGCATTCTTTGTGAGAGAACTTGGGAAATATTTTACCCTAAGATTCTCATTATTCACAATTTCTCCAACTTCTATCACATATCTGGCCACATGTTCGACAGTGGACTCAGTGGTGTCCCCAGAAAACTTAGTGAACTTAGGGATTTTCGTTCTAGGGGGTAAGTCTGTCTGGAAAATATATTCTGACAATGGAGATGTGTAATTTGGCCTTCGAAGGCCAAAGTTTACTCCATTTTGCGCCATAATCCTTTCGACCATGGCTGCCAAATTATTATCTGTTGCCATGTCATTACGTCGAACCTGTTGTATGACATTGTCAGTGTTCTAGTTTCTATTTACCAAAACCACCCTTGGTTGTTCTCCTACCAGAATTTGTGGCTAATTCCTAGGGGGTTCGACTACTCCCTGGTTTGCTAAATTTGCCTGAGGTAAATTTCCTGGGTTTTGTTGGACTTGATTAATAGTGGGGTCCTCTTCGAACACTACCCCTTGGTTTCCTATGATATATTCCCTCTGTGGATGTCGAGGAGGGTTTGGCACACCAAAGAAATCTACAAGGCGCGTCATCTGTGCTGCCATTTGCTGATTAGTCTGGGTGGTATTTTGGATAAGAGGTTGAAAGATTTCTCCTATAGTTTGGGACATCATTTAGACCATTTAATGGTTAATTTCATCCATTTGTTGCCTTAAGTATGCAGTAGTAGTATTGGTCAAGCTTGGCATTTGGGTTGAATACCTCATTCCTAAGGATTGGTTATTTCGACCCATGTTAACCCCAAATCCTGACCCTTGTAGTGGCAAAGTCACTATGGGTTCTGTAAACTCTAGAGGAGCATTATGTAAGTTTTCCATCATCAAAGTTGGCATCCGATAAGGTAGGTATCGACTAGGCAAAGGCATAGAGAATCCAGGGGGAATAAATGGTTGGAAATTAAGATTTCCCACTGGTAGGGGAGTCCTTGGTGGTCCCCTTGATCCAACATAACTCAGAATGGGCTGAGTATGGGCAATCGAATGTGTAGGGATCAAACTTGCCATAGATGATATGACTTCAGAAACAATCGCTGAAACCGTTGGTCCTCCAGTCGAAGATCCTGGGGGTGGTTCTACGTTAATACTTGGCGTAGTTTGAGGATTCAAACTATTTGGTTGAGGGTTCGAATTTGGCTGGTTTGTACTTGCCATTTCGCTTGTATATTTTCTCCTTGATCTATCTTCGTTAGTGGTGGCTACTTTACCACTTCTTAATAACAAACAACGAAGTTTTCGACAAAGAAAAGATAATTAAATGCAAAATTATAAGTTTCTTGAAAACACAGAAAATTGTTTTCACAAATTGCTTAGCACTGTCCCACTAGGCGTGCCAATTTGTTTACTATGAAAAATAGCAAACAACCTTTGGTCTACCAAATTTATAAGAAAATGGGTAACTTGCAGGATCGACCACACTAAATTCTAGGACATGTCCTAAGTAATTTAAAAGGATATTTGGAAAAAGATGAACACTTCGACAGTATTCATAATTAAGAAAAGGGTCATTTCGACAATACTGAAGGAAAAGTAATACGAGGCAGTAATTAAAAGTGCATTGGGAAATAACTTAACAAAGTAAAGGAAAAAAGATAAATTTCTGGGCAAAGATTAATTGAATTGCATTGAATAAGAAAAATGGTGTTACATAAAACGTACATTTTCTTCAGAAACTCTTTTCTTTACACACGGATACTTTGAGTGATTTGAGAAATTTATACAACTTTAACACACACAAATCCTAACACTAAGAATTGCTATTTATAATAGTAAAAAATAACTACCCCTAACGGCCCACTAATTAAAACGAGACAAATGGCGTTCTGCATGTCTTCGCCCTTCAGATGTTCTCCATGTGTCTCCTTCTATCAAATGGATAAGGACAAAGTTCCCTCCATTATTTGAATTTGAATCTTTGAATCGAACATCATCAGTCAGTCTTCTGTCAAAACATGTCTCCAAATTGTTAGAAATATTTCTAAGTCCATAGAATATGTCTCTTCTGCACTAGGACACTTTCGACTAGGCTCTCTGAAAATACCATTCCTGTCGAAGTCTTCCATAACTTCAAAAATTTCATTTCTTTGAATAAGACTCTCAATTTAATATCAGGCGTCGAAATTAGGAGTTAACACCTACATAGACAAGTCAGACTATCAAAGTCCAATTGACACAAAAAAAAGGAAATGTTCTAAATTAATCTTCTGCTTGTGTTCTAAATTAATTTGTGCATGTGTGTAAATTAGTTGATGCCAATGTGGGACCAACTACCAATGTGGGATGCTGAAACTTTGGCAGCATTACTGAGCGGTGAAAAGGTCTTGGACATTCAACCTTTAAGTGTTGACACTTCACCTATCAAGCGAAATGCATCAAAGACAGGTGGTGTCAGGACTTTCTTTAGTAAAAAGCCAAAAGCATGTAAAAACAATGCTTTCAAACCATTAGGATTTTCTTCACAAAAGCCATGTTACAATGATCTTGTGAGTATTTAAACATTTTTTGTGCCTATTCTTTCTTATTTGATTCACTTATGGGGTTTAGTAATGTTTCTTTATTATGCTTATTCCTTCTTATGCCAGGTCAAGAGACGACACCAAAGAACAGAGTGAAGAAAAATGCTAATGTGATAGGTGCAAAAAGAAAGAGTGATAGCACAAGTACCCTAAAAAGAAGAGACATATCTGACCCTAGTAAAAAATCCGATGACCCATTGGTGATTACTGAAGAGGAAACCACAAAAGATGTCAATGGTGGTGCCAGGATATCAAAAAGCTGGGTAGACATTTCCAAGGGGCTAACTCAGTGAAGACTATTTGAAGATCCATTTGAATAAATTTATGTTTTGTATATGTACTGTCATATGCTAATATTTATGTTTAAGTTATAAAGATATTTATGTTTTGAAGAGATTTGAATGGTGTTGTATCACCACCATGTCATATGTACTATCAGTTGAATGGTGTTCAAACTAATTTTATCTATAATGTAATGAATGGAACAAATACTCTTTTGATGTGTACTCTAATGAATGGAACAACTACTTTGATATGTATTTTAACAAATATGTTTGGCCATACTATGTTCAAATACGTCAAAATAATGCCAAATTATAGGCCATACTCTATCCAAATTACAGGCTATACTATATCCAAATTATACAAAATACAAAACCTTATGTCCAATATATAAGCCATCATATGTCCAAAATATAGGCTACACCATGTAAAAAAAAAAAGAAGCCAAAATTTTGTCAATATTAATTCATATAATATTACATTACTGGAATACCATTTGAATAACATTTCATCAACAATTGAACAACATTACATAAATGCCAACATTTGAATACCATTTCACCAACAATTGAACTAAAATACATCATAATTAAAACTACATTGGAGCTTTTCCTTTGTTATGTTCGCTCTTGCAATGGTATGATATCATACGAGTATTAAACCAACACCTTCTTCTTGGACGGTTGCTCGCACTTGTGGAATGATAAGAAACTAATTTTCTTATCCTTTATGAATATTATTGAAAAACAAGTGTGAGTTGTATTGAGAAATAAGGGTGAGTTCTAGGTCCCACATTGCTTAGAAAAGTGAAGATTGAACGCTTTATAAGTAAGAAGACCCATACACCCATCACCTTAAGGTTTTGGGTGAATATGTGGTGTCTCTCTCACTTGTTTGGGTGAATCTTTGACCTTTAGGTGAGTGTTTGACCCAATGTGAATGCTTCCCCTCATGATGAACCATCAGTGGTATCAGAGTCGTGGTTCGAGTAAGGGACCGACTCCTTGTGTCGAAAGTCTTCCGACATGGTGGCCAGGCGGCGTGTTTTGTTGAAGTGCCCATGATGAGTAAGCGTGTCTGTCAATGGCGGTACAAGCATGTGGATGAAAGAGTTTCCGCTATAGGAGGAGTATAGTGGATGAACCTCACACTTGAGGGGGAGATTGTTGGGAAACAAGTGTAAGTTGTGTTGAGAAATAAATGTGAGTTATAAGTCTCACATTGCTTAGAAAAGTGAAAGTTGAGCACTTTATAAGTAAGATGACTCATACACCTATCACCTTAAGGTTTTGGATGAATATGTGGTGTCTCACTCACTTGTTTGGGTGGGTCTTTGACCTTTAGATGAGTGTCTGACCAAAAGTGAATGTTTCCACCTCATGATGATCCATCAGTATATAGCATTTGATTAGGATTTATGAACGATTTGTAGTGAAGAAGAATAATGAAACAAACTGCAGTGAACAAAAAGAAAAATGCTAGACTTGCAGTGAAGAAGAAGAAGAAGAATGGGACGAGTTGGATAAGGTCAATGAAATGGTAACGTGAAATTGGATTGCGAAATTAGGATTTTCCAAATAAAATATAAATAAACAAAAATGTTACAAAAAGAATCCAATGTGTCAAAAAAATCCCATTTGGACCTCCACGTAGGCAACCGTTAAGTCATTTTAACAAGAGGGACCAATACTCTGGATGGAAATTTTTAGGAGGATCATTGTTTGAAAAAACTTTTTTGAGGGACTAAAATTAAATTATGAGATATTTACGAGGAACTCATGCATATTTAACCCTTAAGTTTATATAGGCATGTCAAAATGATATTGACATTTCTCTGTAATTTTAAAATATGCATTAATTTCTATTAAGTTTATATATACCAACAAATTTCTTTAATGACAAATAAAAATCGTAGATAAATATCATTTATATCTACAATGTTTGATTGTTATAAAAAATTAGAGAGAGTATGAGTGTCATTTTAATTGACATTACGGGAGGTTAGTGCATATTTAAAATTAGATGAAATGTCAATGTCATTTTTATAGATCTCAAGAGCGATAAATGTACAATATTTTTACTAAAAAAATCGTTCATAAATATCTCTACATAATTTTCAATCATGTTAGAAAAGATATAAATCATACACCTTTAAAATGTAGCTCATGCGTTGCACAAACTAAAGAGTATTCTCTAATAGGAAAAAAATCCAGATAGGCATGTGGAAACAATCTTTTCTTGGTGGTCTAGATCTACGACTTTTTCATTGTACCTTGTGTACTCATAATATATATATATATATATATATATATATATATATATATATATATATATATATATATATATATATATATATATAAAATTTTGTTCGCTCATATCTTTGACCATGATTTCATGGCAAAATTTTCGGTTATCTATATTTAAATACCTTTCACCATGATTTCATGGCAAAATTTTTGGTTATCTATATTTAAATACCTTTCACCATGATTTCATGAAGATTTCCATCGTTCATATCATCTAGTGAAGATATTTAAATAGGGGCAACTGTTATACCCCAAAATTTACCCTTAGATTCCTTGATCTTTTGCACATCATCTTAGGACAATCATCCATGCATAGCTAACCGATTTAGTAGCCATTGTTTGTTTGTCTTCATTTGTGAAAATAGGGTTGTTGCAAGGTTCAAGAGTCATGGAGGTTGTGTGTGTGCTCATGTGGATTATGGTCCTTGCAAATTATGTTGAATTTATGTGGAAATGAAGGATGGGTGTACCCTAATGCTTAAGGTCTAGCAGTCATGACGTGATCCATGGCCTAAGTTGTAGGATGGTGTCAACTCTAAGATAATTCGTCCTGAAGGTTCATGGCATGTTGGAATTAAGATTATGAACAAGTCATGAATGGACCTTTGTGCTTCAAAGTTATACAAGGTTAATTTGCCTCAGAATTTCTCGGAAGTTTCAGGGCTTGTTCTTGAAGATATGGTGTGTTGATCTCCAACTTGGGTTTGTTGGGCTTTAGTACATTATGATTTGGAGTATGGAATTTCAAGCTTGGTTGCAATATGGTGTTATTTTGGGAATATTATTCTTTGAACAAGTTTGGCCATTGTTAAGAGTTTCATGGTTTCAAGACTAGCAAAACAGTGGTTTGATAGCATAATCATGATACGGTCAATCATCCAAACGTCCCAATTCGAAGGAATGGCTTGTCATGATAGTATTTTTCAGGAAATGAACTAATGGATTTCAAAACTCGTTATTCAAATTGATTTCAAGATTCAGGTTGTGAATATCCAATTCGTGTTTCAAGATTCTCATTCAAGTTGTGATATTTTCCCACTTTCAAATTCAAAGAGTGATTCAAGTGGAAAATTCACTAGTTCATAGTGCTTCTTTATATGCTCGTTACAAACAATTTCAAGTTTCAACATTATTTCCATATTCAAGATTTAAAGTACAAGGACTTCACTTGATAAATGCAAATCACTCTCATTACAAAAGTCCATTCCAAGTTCCAAGTGCAAACTTCAAATCGATGTTCAAAGGTGATTTCTAATGTCAAAAGGACGGAGTTTTATCCAATTTCGTAACAAGGTTCGAAGATTGAGTGCATCCAAGCATAAGGTTCCAACACCTTTTTCACATTAAAAAATAACTTCGAAGCCTTTCAAGATGGATTCATGAGAAGTTCATATGCTAAGTTCGAATCATTTTCACTACTTAAGGCTCGTTTCAAGCTACGAAAGTTCAAGTTGCAAGGTTAAATGTTAAGTTTAATTTCATGACACAGTACGAGTCAAGATTTGTGTAAGGTACAATTCAAAATCAAAAGCATTTGGAATTTCAAGGCCAGTGTGAAAGAGAAGGTTATTTTAAATGTTTGGAATTTATCATCAAATTCAAGGTACAAAATGCAAAGGTGATCCAAATATTGCCATGAAACATTGCATCATTCAAGTTCTTTCATTACAAGGAAATTTAAATCTAGTCCTAAAGAAGAACAAACAACTATAACTCTATTTTCCACAAGATAACCCAAAATCTCCAAATATTTCTTATTAAAAAGCTCCCATGCTAAGCCAAGTACCCAAAAAGGTCTCTACAAGAGGTGCCCATATGAAAGCATAAACATGCTGCTACCAATTTCTAAGCTGTGAAAACAAGTTATGCTACACCGTATTATGCAAGCCTGCCAAGCTATTGCAATTGCCAGGACCAAACTCACGCAAGCCTTGAATCCACACAAATCCTCATGCTACAAGTTCTAAGACTTGAAAACAACTTGAGATCCACCAAGCTTCACGAGGACTAACCATAACAATTTAATCCTGAAAAAAATTTCAAGAACAGCAGCAGCCATAAAAACACGTAAGGACCAAAATCAAACATGTCGGGATAAAAACGACAAGCGAATAAAATCATCATCAAGCATTCAAGAAAAATCAAAATCAAGTCAGGAAAAATCAGACATGTTTGAACATGTCTGGATCGAAAAGGAAACGGCATTATCATCTTAAGAAACATGTTTATAGCAGAACTGCTAATTTCCAAAACAAGTTCTGATACGTAATCAATTCGCGGAGCCTATAAAATTTGCAGAGAAACATCAATGTAAGAACAAGAGAGTTGGCAGAGAATTCACCCATAAACACCATACGCATCAGAATATCACATTAGAGAAAAATTGATTAGAACATATTCAGAATTCACAAAATTTCTGCAGGATTCCACAAACACACAGCCTTCATACTGAGAACAAAATCACACAACATCATCAGTACACACCAGTGGATATGCAAAAAAAAAGGGCAGAAGCAAAACACGGTTTTGAGGAAGAGTATCACACGCACGATTTCAAGACAAATTGAAAGACATACACGCTGTAAGACCCCAATTTTTACCCCTAAGATTCCACATATCATTCACATTTCATTTGCATATTATACCACAAACAAGATCACAATTTGTGTTTGTTCCTGTTTACTAACCTCTAACTAAAATACAAAAAAAATATGTTGCAGTTTGCTTGTTTCTCTCTCTATGTGTTGTGCAGGTTTGTCAAAGACAATGAAGTGATTTCAGGTCAAATGTGGATGTTTTTTCATGATCCAGTCCAGATGGATGTTTGATTTAATCTTGGTCAAACTATCAAGCAATTGTTCCAAGTGCGAGTTATTTGCATCAGTGGCTATTTCTCAAGAAATGAGTGTTCAAAGTCAAGATGTCTTGTGTTGAGATTCTTTAGTTTATCAAGCAGTGGTTCATGTGAGATTTGGGTTCAGAAAGTCAGTTTCAAATGGCTGTTGTGGCTTATTCAATGGCTTTTGGAAAAAAGTTTGGTTATCCATTTGCTATCCATGAGCCACTTCATAAACCATCCACATTTCCTAAACCAAGTTCATATCCAAATTTCATTTCCAGTTATCCACTTCCATAAAAATTTCTATTTCTAAACCAATTTATCCATTATCCATCTATACTCATTTTTTTCTAAATCCAATTACCCATTTTTATCCATTTTTAATAGCCAATTATCCAAATACCCACAATTTTCAATATCCATGACCAATATCCATATTCCAATCCAATTTCACTTTGCATATCCATACTCCATATTCAATAAATCCATCATATCCATTTTAATACCCAATTCCATATATCAAATTCCATTTTTAAACCAATTCAATATCCATTTTTTTATCCAATTTAAAGCCCATTTTTATCCATTTACTATCCAATTATTTATTTTTAATCCACTTTTTAAACTTAATTCTAAAGTCCATTCAATGTCCAAATCATGTACAAAACCAAAAAATACCAAGTCCATTTAAAAACAATTGCAAAAAAAAAAATGATGAATTGAGAACAAGTTCTACAAGCCCATGCTTTGCCAAAAGGGATTCATTACATGATACATTATAAGCTACCAAGCCAATTATTATTTCACACCGTGCACAAGCCGTTTCCAAGAGAAAAAGAACATTTCAAAGCCACAACATGAACAACACGACCCACTTCATGCTATTACATCACCAACACAAGCTACTCAAATGAACTTCCCAACTGCAGTAAGCCACAAGCCAAAGAGAAATCGCGACAGTTGAACGTGAGCAAAACGCAGCTGCAACCTTTCAAGCCACACATCTCCAGCCACAAGCATGAGAAAAGTTACACGAGCCACCTACATTCAAGCTGCAGCTTAACTAATTAAAAAGCACAACAAGTGAGAGCATTAAACGCAGCAGCCCATCAACACAAAACGACTCTGCATCACGTATCCTCAGCTGTTACTCAAACGACATACACAATTACAAAACGGAAAATGAAATCACCCTCACTTTCACTATAAATAAGAGTTCAAACCTCATAATTTTTCAAGCTTGAAAAGCCAAAAATATACTGCCAAATTGATACCTCAAGCTTCATCATCTTCTAACCTTTCATCACATTCTGCAAATCTCAACCTTCAACAAACCTTCATATCATTCTTCAACCTCCAAGCTTCATAAATTCCATAAACCTGAAAAAAATTCACAACCACACACTGCATCAATTCAAGAACTCTGCCAAATTCAACAACGCTCAAGAAGCAGTTCACATCCATCATCAACACATCAACAACAACTTTGCATCGCAACAACTTCAACAACAACACATCCACAAATCTGATTCAACAACATCACACAACAATAGCAATCTAGACGCGTCCAGAAGAAGAGAGGAAGAAGATTTTGAGACATACCAATCCGAATTTGAAGGTAATTGGAGTTTGGTAACGAAACTTTGCGGTTCCGATTCGATTCATTCAAGCACCATTACATGAAATTGGTAACGTATTTGGAGTCCACTCTGCGTTTCGGTCACAACCGTGCTTATCTCGCCTCCCGCCGCTCCGTCGTAATGATTCGCGAACTTCCATGGCTGCCATGAACAGTGGCAAACGAAACTCACATGAAGAAGATGATGACATTTTTTTCTGGTTCTCCATTTCTTTTGTTTTTTTTCTTTACTTTTAAACTACATTAGTTTTTTTTTTTAATTTCTTTAAGGAACTTGGGCCGTATAGGCCCATTGATCACCATCACCTCCATTTTCTAACAAAACCTCCCTCTCTTTTATTTATTTTTTAAACCTTCTTTAATTTCTTTTTCTATATTTTCTTAATCCTTTTTATTTTTCATTTCTATTAATTTGGATCTTTTTATTTTAAATTTTGTTTTGAAAACATTTCTTGAAAAAATCATTAAAAATATTTTTTGATTTTATTTCCTTGTATTTTCTATTTTTTTTACTTAATTGTTGGTTGTTGATGGATCATAAATGTTAGATCCATCTTTCTCCTCATCTTATCTTTTTTTATTTTGATCGATGAAAGTCTTATGGATCTTAGAATTTCTTTGTTGAATTCTTGATCAAGACTAGATCGTTACCTATTTTCTTTTCGTGCGGTATTGCTTTCGGATGACGATCTACATATCGTTCATCTAGCATACATTAGCACAAAGATCTATTGACCGACATCATTGTAGGGTAATTACTCTGTAAATTACTCGGCGATTGCTTAACATAGCGCAACATATGTCCCGTATCGGAAAATGATCAAAAAAATTATTGATTATTTGTCTTTTGGTTCAATACTTATGAGACTTGTTGTTAAGAGGCTTTGGTCTTATCAATCCTCTAATGAGTTCTCATTAACCTTGACCTAAGTGCAATTATTCAATTATTATTGATCACTTACTCTAACAACTAATCACTAACTTACTAACTTGTACTAATCCTGTTTACAATTCCTTCTCGCTCCCTATCTCTCTTTTACTTTTATGCTCCATTATTATCATTTCATATCATGTTTATGCTTCCGCAATTTTTCCCTTGTCCGTTGGACACATGTTTATGCTTCCGCAAATTTTCCTTTGTCCGTTGGACATATCTTTATGCTTCCGCAATTTTTCCTTTGTCTGTTGGACATATGTTTATGCTTATGCCTTTTTCACTTTGTCCACTTGGACCAAAAACATTAATAAAGGCCAAAACCTCTAAAAAAACTTGTGCTTATAATCTTGGACTACGGTTACTATCCTATGCAATGGACATGGAATTTTGCACCTAGACCTTGGACTTCAATGATATTCTTGGATCCTTGGACTTAGAACTAGGACCTTTTCCCTTTGCTTTGGAATTATGGTTCGAAGACTATGAAGCTTGCTTGTGTGGTTAGGATATTCTTATCCTTAGCTTTTACTTTATGCTTTAGGATAGTCACTTCTTCTCCACCCATTCTTCAATTTTCAAAACTCTCTCTCTTTTTCAAAACTTTCTTGATTTCAAACTATCACCTCTTTCATAATCAAACCTTGACTTTGTCAAGTGATTTTACTCTTTTCTTTTCATTTCTTAACAAATTCTAAACTACATAAGCATATTGACACTTTTTTCAAAAGACTTTAAAAAAACACCAAACTCATTCAAACTCCTTTTGTGCCCTCGTGCACTTTTTCTTAAAAACTTTTTCATAAGTTTAGACATGATTCATTTCTTTAAGCGGAATTATTCGCTTGGAAATGACGACTTGTCTTTACATTTAAAATCAACCAAAACAAACAAATTTCATTCTTTGTACCACGAACTATGAGGTTTTGATCCTACATTGCACTCCGTGTGTACGTAGGCATGAGACGACAAGTCTCTCCAAACACAAAAATCTTAAAAAACACTTCTATTCTCACCTCCTCAATCTCTTTTCAAACAAACTTTTCCAGACCAAAAAGCCTAGATATTTCAAAGGGTTCCTATAGAGTACTATAGACGTTTTGGGTGCTAACACCTTCCCTTAAAGTAACCAACCCCCTAACCCAGTCTCTGTTCACTTGTTCTTGTTGTAGAGCTTGTGTAGGTTTTGTTCGCTCTTTTTCCTTTCCTTTATGGATAAAATAAAAGTGCGGTGGCGACTCTTGCTTTTCGAGTTAAGTTAATCAATAGCTTACACTCACGATTTTACCGCTACAGAAAAGTGGCGACTCTGCTGGGGACTCTCGTTCTTAGTAGGTTCAGCCTACTTTGATTTATTTACGCTTTATCTGATTGATTTGATTGTTATTGGTTGTTTTGCTTGGTGATCTTGTGTGGTGAGATAAGCCTAATACACAGGCTTGAGTACACACATATACCATTTCATTGAAGCCTCACTCAAGCTGTCTTGGAAACAGTGAATGAGCAGTTTGTCATTTTTGGCATGAGCAGCCGTCTTGCGGCAGTACATCACCAAGTGGCTTCTGGGACAGGTGTGCCCCCTTGTATTTCTCAAAATCAGGAGTTTTGAATTTTGTAGGCATAACCAAATCTGAAACCAAGCACATGTCCATTGCGGCAGCACTAAAGACATCATTTCTTTCCACGACTCTTATTATTTTGTCTAGAGTTTGCCATTGCTCTCTAACTTCTTCAATGTACCCAGGTTCTCCCTGACTCTCGGATTTTGGACCAGCAACATGGTACAAGAAAGGAGGATTCTCTGGAATAGCTTAAGCAACAGAATGCACAACAGGTTGAGGTTCAGTGGACAATGGAGCTAAAGATACTGGCGAGACAAACACGGGAGTAGTTGCAAAGGGTGGCGAGTAATTCAGAGGTAACTTTTCTGTAACGGCAAAATCGTGAGTGTAAGCTATTGATTAACTTAACTCAAAAAAGCAAGAGTCGCCACCGCACTTTTATTTTATCCAAAAAGGAAAGGAAAAACAGCAAACAAAACCTACACAAGCTCTAAATAAGAACAAGTGAACAGAGTCTGGGTAAGGGGGTTGGTTACGTTAAGGGAAGGTGTTAGCACCCCAAATCGTCTATAGTACTCTATAGGAACCCTTTGAAATACTTACGCTTTTTGGTCTGAAAAAGTTTGCTTGAAAAGAGATTGAGGAGATGAGAAAAGAAACTATTTTTTAAGATTTTTGTGTTTGGAGAGACTTGTCGCTTCATGCCTACGTATCCACGGAGTGCAATGTAGGATCAAAACTTCGTAGTTCGTGGTACAAAGAATGAAATTTGTTTGTTTTGGTTGATTTTAAAATGTAAAAACAAGTCGTCATTTCCAAGCGAATAATTCCACTTAAAGAAATGAATCATGTCTAAACTTATGAAAAAGTTTTAAAGGAAAAGTGCACAAGGGCACAAAAAAGAGGGTTTGGTGAGTTTGATGTTTTTTAAAGTCTTTTGAAAAATGTGTCAATATGCTTATGTAGTTTAGCATTTGTTAAGAAATTAAAAGAAAAGAGTAAAATCACTTGACAAAGTCAAGGTTTGATTATGAATGAGGTGATAGTTTGAAATCAAGAAAGTTTTGAAAAAGGGAGAAAGTTTTGAAAATTGAAGAATGGGTGGAGAAGAAGTGACTATCCTAAAGCATAAATTAAAATCTAAGGATAAGAATAGCCTAACCACAAATTTAGCTATCTTCACCATAAACCCGGCAAAAACACAGGTCTTCAAAGTCTTCGAACCATAATTCCAAAGCAAAGGGAAAAGGTCCTAGTTCTAAGTCCAAGGATCCAAGAATAGCATTGAAGTCCAAGGTCTAGGTGCAAAACTTCGTGTCAATTGCAAAGGATAGTAACCATAGTCCAAGATTAGAAGCACACGTTTTTTAGAGGTTTTGGCCTTTATTAATGTTTTTGGTCCAAGTGAACAAAGAGAACAAGGCATAAGCATAAACATGTGTCCAACGGACAAAGTGAAAATTGCGGAAGCATAAACATGATATGATAATGATAATAATGGAGCATAAAAGTAAAAGAGAGATAGGGAGCGAGAAGGAAACATAAACAAGATTAGTACGATAATATTGTTAGTAAGTTAGTAATTAGTAGTTTGAGTAAGTGATCAATAATGATTGAATAATTGTACTTAGGTCAAGGCTAATGAGAACTCATTAGAGATTGATAAGACCAAAGCCTCCTAATAACAAGTTTCATAAGTTTTGAACCAAAAGACAAAAAATCAACCATCCTTGATTGTTTTCCGATACGGGACATATGTTGCGCTATGTTAAGCAATCGCCGAGTAATTTACGGAGTAATTACCCTACAATGAGGTCGGTCAATAGATCTTTGTGCTAATGCATGCTAGATGAACGATGTGTAGATCGTCATCTGAAAGCAATACCGTACGAAAAGAAAAGAAGGTAGCGATCTAGTCTTGATCAAAATTCAACAAAGGAATTCCATGATCCATAAGACTTTCATCGATCAAAATAAAAGAGAAATAGATGAAGAGAAAAATGGATCTAACAAGTTATGATCCATCAACAACCAACAATAAAGTCAAAATAGAAAAAGAAATCAAATGAAAAGAAGAAAGAATTAAAATATTTTTCAAATTATTTTTCCAAAAAGATTTTTCTAAACAAAATTCTAAAACAAAAGTAAATCTGAATTTAAAATAAAATGGATTAAGAAGAAATTATATATATAAAAAAAAAAGGAAATTAAAGCAAGTTTTATATAAAAAAAATGAGAGGCAGGTTTGTATAGCAAATAAGCTGATAGTGATAGCAAACCAAGTACACACTCACGGCCTGGCCCAATTGCTCAATAGTGAACATTTTTTTTTAAGAAAATAAAATTAAATTAAAAAAAACTAAGTGATAATAAGAATCAGATGAGTAATTTCATCATCTTCTTCTTCGAAGAACAAGAGCCGTGGGACACTATTCATCCGCCATTCTTGCATCTCATCATTTCACAAAACCGGAGCGGCGGGATTCGAAACAAGTACAGTTGTGATCGGAATCGAATGTGGATCTCAAATGTTCGGTCAATTTCGTATTATGGTGCTTGAATGAATCGAATCGGAACCGCAAAGTTTCATCACCAAAATCCAAATTACCTTCAAATTCGGATTGGTATGTCTCGAAAATCTTCTTCCTCATCTTCTTTTCTGGACGTGAGCGAATTGTTGTTGTTGTTGATGTTGATGTTGCGGTTGAATTGTGAGATGCGAAATGTTGCGGATTGAAACTGTTGTGGATAGTAGGATGAAGAATTTGAACTCGGTGATGCGTTGTGATTGTGAATGTGCAGCTGATGTTTGTTTAAATCACGGCTAGTAACAGGCTTCGCGTGAAGTAACCTTTGGGTGGGCTGGATTTTCATGGCTTGGGGTGGTAGCTTGGAATGTGTTTTTGAAAAGGCTTGCAATATTCTGCGTATTGGTGAAATGTGAGCTTGGCTTGGCACGGCTGGGATTTTATGATGTAACCGCTGCATTTTATTTTTTGGTGAAAAAAAATCATGTAGCTGGCATTTGGAGATTTTTGTGGAAGCTGTGAATATAGGTGGGCCGTGGTGGCTTAGGAATGTAGTGTACTTGCTTGTTTCTTCTATTTTTTTTCAACTTATTACAAATGGGCTTTGTTCCTATTAATCCTCTAATGAGTTCTCATTAACCTTGACCTAAGTGCAATTATTCAATCATTATTGATCACTTACTCTAACTACTAATTACTAACTTACTAACAATATTATCGTACTAATATTGTTTATGTTTCCTTGTCGCTCCCTATCTCTCTTTTACTTTTATGCTCCATTATTATCATTATCATATCATGTTTATGCTTCTGCAATTTTCACTTTGTCCGTTGGACACATGTTTATGCTTATGCCTTTTTCTCTTTGTCCACTTGGACCAAAAACATTAATATAGGCCAAAACCTCTAAAAAACTTGTGCTTCTAATCTTGGACTATGGTTACTATCCTTTGTAATGGACATGGAGTTTTGCACCTAGACCTTGGACTTCAATGCTATTCTTGGATCCTTGGACTTAGAACTAGGACATTTTCCCTTTGCTTTGGAGTTATGGTTCGAAGACTTTGAAGACTTGTATTTTTTCTTGGTTTATGGTGAAGATAGCTACATTTGTGGTTAGGCTATTCTTATCCTTAGCTTTTACTTTATGCTTTAGGATAGTCACTTCTTCTCCACCCATTCTTCAATTTTCAAAACTTTATCCCTTTTTCAAAACTTTCTTGATTTCAAACTATCACCTCTTTCATAATCAAACCTTGACTTTGTCAAGTGATTTTACTCTTTTCTTTTCATTTCTTAACAAATGCTAAACTACATAAGCATATTGACACCTTTTTCAAAAGACTTTAAAAAACATCAAACTCATCAAACCCTCTTTTTTGTGCCCTTGTGCACTTTTCCTTTAAAACTTTTTCATAAGTTTAAACATGATTCATTTCTTTAAGCGGAATTATTCGCTTGGAAATGACGACTTGTCTTTACATTTTAAAATCAACCAAAACAAACAAATTTCATTCTTTGTACCACGAACTACAAGGTTTTGATCCTACATTGCACTCTGTGGGTACGTAGGCATGAGGTGACAAGTCTCTCCAAACACAAAAATCTTAAAAAATAGTTTCTTTTCTCGTCTCCTCAATCTCTTTTCAAGCAAACTTTTTCAGACCAAAAAGTGTAAATATTTCAAAGGGTTCCTATAGAGTACTATAGACATTTTGGGTGCTAACACCTTCCCTTAACGTAACCAACCCCCTTACCCAGACTCTGTTCACTTGTTCTTATTTAGAGCTTGTGTAGGTTTTGTTTGCTCTTTTTCCTTTCCTTTTTGGATAAAATAAAAGTGCGGTCGCGACTCTTGCTTTTTTTTAGTTAAGTTAATCAATAGCTTACACTCACGATTTTTCCGCTACAGAAAAGTGGCGACTCTACTGGGGACTCTGGTTCTTAGTGGGTTCGGCCTACTTTGATTTGTTACTTTGAGTTGTCGACTCTAGTGACCATCCCCGAGGACTCAGTTGAGGCACTCCTCCCAAGAGGCAATAATGGCAGACGAGAAATGGCAAACCTGTTATGCTTCTTAATCCGAGGACCCGAAGCTGAGGACTTTAGAACCCTTAACCCATCTTGGCCTTATTAGGACGTGGTGCGGTGGCTATTCAGGTGCAGACTTGAATCAGTTGTTACACGATACCAAACTCAGACGAGACTCTCTTGAGAATATTATTGACTACCAAGCAGTTGGGAAATCGATAATATTCGAAAGATGAGTTGTAGACTCTGGGAACTTCTTTAGAACCTTGTTCGGCAGGTGTTATTCCTTAGTACATACCTTTGTGGGTTGGTTCTTAACCCTGACTCCATGCTCGTGACTTGAACCTTGAACCCGTGTGCTTTTAGTGATCTTGTTTGTGGTTGTTGTATCCATGCACTCTTGCATCCATGAGCATACATCTGCATTTATCCAAGTTGTATCAGAAACTCATTTCAACTGTCTTCTTCATCAGTTATCTGTTCACCGTCAAGTTGTTTCCTCGACACAACTACGGAACTAGAGCTGTTGTCAAATTAAGAATGGAAAACCAAGAACAACACAACGCCGAAGTCAGAATGGAAATTGATGAGTTGAAGGCCGGCATGACCAAACTCACAGAAATGATGCAAGTTCTGATTACTAGAGGGGAACCACCTCAGAGGACCGTGATCTCTGAAATCTTACTTGCTGCTGTTGACCCTCCACTGACTCAGAAACCAGCTTCTACTTGGCCAGAATTTGGGTTACCTCCGAATTACTCGCCACCCTTTACAACTACTCCTGTGTTTGTCCCGTCTGTACTGCTAGTATCTTCAGCTCCATTGTTCACTGAACCTCAGTCTGTTGTGCATTCTGTTGCTCAAGCTATTCCAGAGAATCCTCCTTTCGTGTACCATGTTTCTGGTCCACAATTTGAAAGTCAGAGAGAACCTGAATACATTGAAGAAGTCAGGGAGAAATGGCAAACTCTAGACAAAAGGATAAGAGCCGTGGAAGGAAGTGATGTCTTTAGTGCTGCCGTAATGGACATGTGCTTGGTTTCAGACTTGGTTATGCCTGCAAAATTCAAAACTCCTGATTTTGAGAAATACAAGGGGCACACCTGTCCTAGGAGCCACTTGGTGATGTACTGCCGCAAAATGGTTGTTCATACCAAAAATGTCAAATTGCTCATTCACTATTTCCAAGACAGCTTGAGTGGGGCTTCAATGAAATGGTATATGGGACTTAAGAAGAACCGTATCCAAAGCTGGAAGGACTTAGCTGATGCTTTCTTAAAGCAATATAAGTACAATCTGGACATGGCACCTGATCGCCGTCAATTGCAAAATATGTCTCAGAAAGAAAAAGAATCCTTTAAGGAGTACGCTCAGCGCTGGAGAGAGCTAGCTGCTCAAGTGGAGCCACCCTTGGCAGAAAAGGAATTGACTAGTTTGTTCATGGATACTCTTCAGCCACTCTTTTGGGAAAAGATGATAGGCAGTGTATCATCTGGTTTTGCTAACCTAGTCACTATTGGAGAAAGACTAGAAGAAGGTATCAAGAAAGGAAAGATTGCCAATGTTGAAGCCTTTAGTGGTGCTAAAAAGTATGCTGGGAATTTTCAAAAGAAGAAGGATGGTGATACCCATGCTGTTTCAGTTGAAGGTAAACCTCGTCGCAGGTAACAACAATATGTAGCTGCAGTTGCTCTTGTTGTCATTGATAAACCAGTTCAAGCTCCTCGTCAGGCAGTTAGACAAAATCAGAATCGCAATAGGGTTAACTTTGATCCTATCCCGATATCCTACACTAAGTTGTATCCATGTCTTGTAAAGAAAGGTTTGATTACAACAAGGGCTCCACCTCCTCCTCCAAATCCTCTCCCAGTCGGCTATAGGGCTGACCTTCATTGTGAGTTCCATCAAGGTGGGTCAGGCCATAACTTGGAAGGTTACTATGCATTGAAAGCTAGAGTACAAGAATTGGTGAACTCAAAGATTCTGACCTTTCTTGATGATAATCCCAATGTTGTCAACAATCCTTTGCCAGAGCATGCTAAGTGAAGTTTGAGTCAGTTCAGACGGATCATTTCCTAAAGCCAATGTTTCCGACAGGACAGCTCATCCTTGTTGCTGATTAGTCACTAGGCCTTGTTTCTTTCTGTTTGCATTTTTCTTTGATTGTATTGTTTGTTTGCTTTCGAACTTTATTTGTAATTTCATGGTAATTTCAATGAAATGAGCATTGTAATGTTTTGATTCAATTCATTTATATCCACTGTGTGTATCTTTATGCTTTCTTTTTCACAAACAAAAATATATCTCCTGTTCACTTTCTTTATCAAGCTTTTGTTCATGCAAAGATTGGAGGGAGGATGATGAAAACGAAATACCTAAAATTGCTAAATTGTATGCTTTCAATTGAAACTTGGCTGATTATGTAAAGGCATTGTTTCAACTCCCAAACACTGGAGAAATAAGGAAGTTAATCCCTTGTCAACCTCTTTGAGCCTAGAAGTTGGAGTTTCTTTCTGTACGAAAAAACCCGCAATTTTAACCAGGGATGGCTAATTCTCATTTAATTTGACTATGCATTCAAATTCAAGTGAATCATTCAAGACACCTGTCAATAAAGGTTGCAATCACAAGCTTCCCTTCGCACACATCAAAGAAGTGTCGAATATGTCTTTCAAATCGAAAGCCGATGATGGTTCACCGTAATTATTAAGCCAGGCAGTCACTATCTTTCAAAAAAAAATTCGAAAAGCCCGCTGAGTCAAAACCTATGAAGGAGACTTAGGCAAAAATTGGGGCATCCCGCTGACTGTAAACTCAAATGACACAGTTCAGGCAAAAGTTAGGGATAACAAAAGATCAATCACGAGGTTGCCAAAATCCTCAAAGACAAAACAAGTTGACTGAGGTCCTCATCAAAAACAACAAAATCTTGTAAGAAAGAGTGATTTCTATCTCAAAAATCTCTTGAGCCATCATCATAACAATGTTGCAATTCAAAAATCGCTTGGAACTTAAATGCATAGTTTGAATTAACTGAGCATAGGACTGAAGGTCATCATGAAGAATGGGTTGGGTACAAATAAATTTTGAGCCTATATCCTTTGTTTCAAAAACCGTAAACCATACCACATTATAACCTTTAAAAGACCTAATTGAAGCCAGGTTTCTTTTGAAAGCATACTACAACAAGGTTGCGTAAATTGACTCCTAAGTTTGTTGTCAATCATTTGCCTTTGTTTTCTCTTTCATTTTGAATGTTTAAATCATTGTGTTGTGACAAGTGATTCATTTGCTTTACATCAATAATATCATTCCAAAAATTATTTTTGATTTCAAAATTGCATGAGCTTTGCATTACAATTACCATGTGTGAATGATCTTGTTTGCAGGCAAACTTTCCTCATCAGGAAATTTCAAACAGTTGAGAAACTTGGTCAGTGATCCTATCAGGGGCACATTACTTCCAGATCCTGTTGTGAATCAGTTCAATATTTGTTGCTCAATGCAAGTTATTTTCAGAATTGGTTAACCAGAAGATCTCTTTCAAGACCCATACTAAGTTTAGCCTTCTCAACAGTTATTTTAAGAACTGAAGCCATAATCAGTTCATCCCCAACAATAATCAAGCTGAAGCCATGATCAGTTTATCCTCAACATTCATTTCAAGAACTGAAGCCATGCTCAGTTCATCCCCAGCAATAGGCAAGCTGAAGCTATTATCAGTTTATTCTCAACTTTCATTTCAAGAACTGAAACCATGATCAGTCCATCCCTAACAACAGTCAAACAGAAGCCATGATCAGTTTATCCTCATCAGTCAATCAGTCTGGGGCAGTCTTCTTCAAGAATCCTCAAGATGTCTTTCCTCAAAAGGCCATCAGCCTGATACAATTCACAAGTGTGACGGAGATATGTTTAATATCTTCTCTCCAAGCAGAGTGGGCAGTGTTCCCTGTGTTGAGGAATCAGAGTTCCATTCTTCCCTCACAAGAGAGTCTATCTCAATTGTCTTAATCATTTGCATTGCATACATAAATCACATATATCATACATAGAAATATTTTCATAGCTCGAAGTGTGCTTCGTGCTCATATGCATTTTTCTAGGTCCTGTTGATGTCAACATCTTACCTTGTGGTTTAAGTCCAACTTACTTGGCACCTACCAAAACTTTTACCTGCCTTTTCATTCAGTACCATTCCTGGATGTTGTCGTTTACCTATTTTCTTTCTTTCCAGTGCCATTCCTGGATGTTGTCGTTTCCCTGTGCATCTAGTGCTGTTGTTAGATGTTTGTCTCCTTTCATTCCAGTGCTATTCCTGGATCTTTATATTCTTTCACTCCAGTGCCATTCCTGGATGTCTGTCTCTTTTGATCTCCAGTGCCATTCCTGGATATCTTGTTCCTCTTGTTTTTCCCAGTGCTATTCCTGGAAGTTTTGCCTCTCTTCTGTAATCCCTAAATAGATTTGCTTGGATATCTTTCAGTTCCATTCCTGAATGTTTTATCTGTTCATTCAGTGACATTCCTGAATGAGTTTTCTCCTTTGCATTCAGTGCCATTCCTGGATGTCTTTCTCACTATCATTCAATGCCATTCTTGAATGTAGTGATTTACCTTTACCTTTCAGTGCCATTCCTGAAAGTTCTTTCTCACTTTATTCAATGCCAGTCTTGGATATTGTGAACTCTTTTTTATCCAATACCATTCTTGGATATCTTTTCCTCAGCTGAGTCCAATGTTATTCTTGGATGTCTCTGATGTCTGTTATTGCCCCATTCAATGCTATTCTTGAATGTAAAGGGTTGTTGTTTTGCCGCAGTTCCCTCTCTTGCACAATTGTTGACGTCGCGTGTATGTCTTTCAATTTGTGGTTATTAGACGTCCTCCTCTCTTTTAAACAGCAAGACACTCTGCCAATCACCACCGTGGTTGCTTTTTTCGTGCATTTCTTCTGCCGCGAACGCCGCTACTTTATCGATACCCTTGTTCGTTCGAGTTTTGTATGTCTTTATGTGTTATATTCTTTGATTTGTTGAGAAATTTGTGTTTTCATTGTTTAGGGTTTATATGATTTTGATTAGGTTGGGTGGGATAGGAAAGAGATGAGAGATTTTGAGAGAGGTCGTGAGTGATTTGTTGCTGTTTTGTTCGCATGGCCGAGAATGGTGATGTGGCGGAACCGAGAGAAAACGAGGGTAAGGGCAGAGAGAAAGATGGTCAACCGAGAGAGAGAGAGAGGGGGGGAGATTGAGAAACAAATGCTGAAGTTGTTTCTCTTTGAATTGGGGTCAAAGAGGTCATTTGGTTGGGCCTCAACAATCAAGCCCATTTGATTTTTTTTAATAAACCCAACCCAACTTGATTTAGTTATTTTGTTTCTTGGTAATTGATTTTAATCTTGTTTTTTATTCGTGTGTTGATTAGATAGCAATTTTGATTAATTTCGTTATGAGATCTTAATGATAAAATTAGGCGATGTTGATTATTGCTATTAATTTAGAGTTTAGACTTGTAATTAATGCTCGATAATTTGATCTTAATTTTGAATGAAGGCGGATCCTAATGTTGATTGTGATCATATGTCAGGATTAAGTTTGATTAAGTCTTGAGAGTTTTTGGTTAATGTAAGCTTGTTTGGTTATTGATGTTAAGCTTTTAACTTTGTTTGGATTAAGGCTTTAGTTGATCTTGATTTTGATATTCGAGTGACATCATTGATAATTGTCATTCTGATTCGTATGATTCCATAGGATTCTCAATTTAACTTTGACCTCTGATCAAGTCGAATTGAGATTAGACTCTAGGTTAGCTGTTGCATGATAACATTAGTTAAGCAATTCCCTTTAATCATTTCCAAAGGAAAGGTTTCTCTCCGTTGACTCCATGTCATATTTAAGACACTTACTCCCTTACCCTTTATCCTAGCCTTAGGATTAGAGCCGTCGTGCTCTATGTCTTGCTATAGACATTTTTTCCCTTTTATCCTAGCCTTAGGATCGGAGTCGCCGCACTCCATGTAATTGTTCTTCCATGGACACTTATTCATCTTTACCTGTTTAACTTAGCCTTAAGTTTAGAGTTGCCGTACTCTATGTAGGTATCTTATCATGGATACTTACCTTCCCTTTGGAACCTTGACCACAGTCAGGAGTTTCTCACCCTCTTTGAGGGGAACTACGAATGCTCTAATTATTTTAGTCAAGATACGTAGGCACGAGATGCAATGTCTTGGCGAGCATACTTAGAAACTAACCCCTAGGTCTTTACCTTAGCACATACCCTTATCAAGAAAACAATATAATAACACAAATACTAACAAGAGGTTCCTGTAGAGTACTACAGATACTTAGGATGCTAGTACCTTCCCTAAGTATAACCAACCCCCGAACCTTAGATCTCTTATTAGGGTTTTCTTCGATCTTTACCCTTTCCTTTGGATAAATCAAAGCTCGGTGGTGAATTTAATGTTTTGTGATTCAATTTAATTTAATAGCTTGATATCTGATTCTCACTGCAACATAAATGGCGACTTCACTGGGGAGGTCTTAGAGGGTTAAACCCAACTTGCTTATTTGTGATATTTATTTGCTTGCTTGTTATTTTGTTGTTTCATGGGTTGTTATATTGTGTGGTGCGATAAGTCCTAACCCGGACTTGAGATTACACTTATGATAGGATAGTGGTATATTCAAGGAGACTTTGAGGGAGCTGATTCCCGAAAAAGTTGACATGAGAAATCATCGCTCAGTAGAGGCTCTCTTGGGAGTAGTCGTGTTGAACGAGTTATTCGTGAAAACAATAATACTTTCGACCTAGGAGCCCTTGGCACTGAGGACCTTTAGTTACTTTTTACCCCACTTAGCCTCTTAGGACGTAGTGCGATGACTATAATGAAGTAGTCCCGAAGTAGTTTATACATGATACTACACTCAGACGAGACTCTCTTGAGAATATTATTAACTACCGAGTAGTTGGGAATTTGATAATATCCGAAAGATGGGCCGTTGACTCTGGGAACCTCTTAGAACCCTTGTTCTGCAGATATAATAGCCCTTAGTACACACCTTTTGGGATGGGTAGACCATGGCTCCATACTCGTGATCTTCAAACCTAGGCCCTTGTCTATTTACCTGTATATATGTGAATATGTGTACACCTGTGTTTGTGCATACATTCATCCATACATTCATGCATACCCTTTGGTTTCAAGGAATTCAGACAGTCATTCCTTTGCAAAAATCAATAGAGATCATGGGTTTTGAAACGAAACTTTTCAGTATTTCCAAAATGATTGCACCTTGCTTTTGAGTTCCTTGAACCCATTTGGATTGCATTTGCATGCGCATGTCATTTGTATTTCATTTGCATTTCTCAGCCTTGAGTCTCATCCATTCTTTGTCCATAACCCAGCAGTTGACTTCCCAAAGCCAGCATTGGACTTGAAGTAGCCTTTGAAGGATCATGAACTCAGAAGAGTAGAGCCAGTTTGTGACCAGGGCAGATTTTGAATTATTGAAATATCAGTTGGATCAGATTGTGGAAGCTATGACAGCATTGGCAAAGAAAGATGACAATATTCAGAGGACTTCGGTGAACAATGTTTCCCAAGCTCAACCTGTGCAGATGCCTGTTGAGAACCAGGTTATACAAGAACATACCATCATCCAGGTGTCGCTACTCGAAAAATGGTCGACCGGAGGCGAAAAGGAAGAAAACAAAAGAGTCGCCATCGAACTTTATTTATCCCATGAGGGGAAGGGAAAACATCGAGAAAACCCAAAGAAAGAAAGGATAAGATGGTCTCGCAACCAAATTACGGGTTCGGAAGCCGGTTATGCGGAGGGAAGGTATTAACACCCCCCACATCCATCGTACTCGATGGGAACCATTTGCTTGTCTATGCGTAAGGATGTTTGCTAAGTATATTGCTTTCTAAGTGTGTTCTAAGAGGGAAAGAGAAGGGTGAGAACCAAAGAATGTGAAAGAAAATAAAAGAAAAAGTGGGGAGAAGAAGAGGACTCGATAGGACTTCGCGGTCATATGCCTACGTATTCCCTCGTGCAATGGGAAAGTTAGAGTCGACGTAGTTCGAAGGACTACGGGTGAAGAAAATGGAAGGGGGTTTAAAAATGGAAGATGGATAGAAGGTGGCTCGCCAAGATCATCACAATCTTGTGCCTACGTATCTTACATTCGGACAAGAATGAAGAATCAGAGCAATCGTAGTTCGACTTACGATTTGTTGGTGTTTTTTATGGACGATGCTAACGTGCGGGTTCTAGCAGTTAGGTGTATTGTGGCTCGCTCGTGGAGTCTTATGCATTACCTGTTTGCGGTAGAACGGACGTAACATGTCCTTTATGAAAAGGTTGATTTTCGCCATCAAGGCAAGATGTGACATTTGATTTGTTGGGGTTGATTTTAAGGGGCGAAATAAGTCCTCGGATAGGAACCCCTTCGGGTAGTACCCAATTCTTTATCTCAAAAGGTTTGTTATGAAAATGGTGTGGCGAATATAGTCACGTCTTCGTATTGAAAGACGAGTATCGAGACCACACACTCTAAAGTGAGCATCCTAACACTCGAAGAGGAAGAGGTCTTCACCCAATCCTCTCTCTTTAGTTCAATACAAAGAGAACCTACTCTCTTATTAAGGAAGTGTTTTGACTTTAGATGGTAAGTGCTTTACGACAGTGAACCCTAAAGGTAATGTCAAGCACTCGGGATAGGAGAAGGCCTTCGCCTAACCACTCCACGACCATCTAAGTTTATTAAGAAAATGTTTGAAAATGCACTTGGTACAAGACCAAGGTTTTGACTAAGGTGATGAAATAAAGAGAGAAAAAGGTTTTTTGAAAGAATGGGTGGTGAATATAGTCACGTCTTCGTATTGAAGGACGAGTATCGAGACTACACACTCTAAAGTGAGAATCCTAATACTCGAAGAGGAAGAGGTCTTCACCCAATCCCCTCTCTTTAGTTCAATACAAAGAGAACCTTATTTTAAAGAAGTGTTTTGAGTTTGCATTTGAATCGGTCAAAGGAATTGGATTAAACGGGATGGAGGACCTAATTGACTAGGATAAGGTCGATTGCGACGCACGAGGCGGTCGACTTATAAGGGTGTAAAATGGCTCGACGTTGGATCGAGAATTTATTTTTGAAAATGATTTTGAAAGTGTAATCAAGAGATTAATCAATTATTATCGTATCGCATGAGAGAATCGCACAACCAAAATAAATAATCGTTCATTACACAAATAAACCAAACTAAACAACACGCACAATTATAAACTAAATTAAATATGAATATTTAATAAAATTAATTAATAATTTAATTAATTAGTATTAAATAAATATATTTAAGATAATTAACAATATACAGATTTTTTTTTATATTTTATAAGTTAAACAACAAAAAAAAGAGAAATAACAAAATAAATAAATAACAATAAAAGGCAACAAACAAAAAAACTTATGGGCCAGTATTGGAAGAAGCAATTGGAGGGGTGCACTCAGAAAATCTTGGGCCCCAGAAAACTGGCCCAGGCCCTGGATCTAGTGGTTTTGGTCAACCAGTGTTGACCTCCATGGACAAGCTATGGTCGTTGGATCCATGGGTCAAAGATCTTGACCGGATCCAAGGGTTTGTAGTCGTGGGTGTGTGGTAAGGCACATGGAAAAGGTGCATGGGATCCCAACGGTTCAAAATATCAAGCACAACAATAAAATACTTGGGAGAAATAAAAAAAACTTAGCCGTTGCAGGCCTAGGAATCGCACGCAGGGCATGGGAAACACCAATCGTTTATTGAAAATAAGGAGCATTTAAAACATTTAATGTGATGATTAAAATTGAATTTAAAAGAAAAGTTTGAAAAAACTGAATAAGTATAACACTTTATCATAACCCTCTCTTCATTTGGTCTCACTCTCTCACTGACCTCACGCTCTCTCTCTTCTAAAAACATCGTCGAAAAATAGAAGATGCCCGCTGGAGAGGACGATCTGCGGCGGAAACCACTGTCGTCTCCGGTGAGGGGACCATAAATCGCCTTAACTCAAACACTAACCCCACCCAAAATCACGTTCTGAATCCGATTCTAGTATTTATTTCCTCAAAATCTCGACCAAATCACCAAATCGAAACGTTCCTCTTTCAAAACCCTAAACTCAGAGTTCCTCAAAAATCCATGAAAACAACAAGGGGGCGGTGCGTTGCATTCAAGTTAATGAAGATTTACATGAATAAAATCATAAAGCGAGAAACTTACCCTCGGAGCTCCCAAATCGCAGGTATGATCTCTTTCTCTCGATCTCCCTTACTCTCCTTCCGAACTGCTGACTGTTTTGGGGTTTTTTTTGCGTGTGTAGAAACTTTAGGGTTTTTTTAATGCGGCCGTTTTCTGATCTTTTCCTCTGAAATCCTCTTCCCTTTATATTCACAAATTTTAGGGTTAGAAGATACCCTTGAATTCTGATTATGGTATTCCTTGTAAAACTTTCTTATTGTTCAAAAAGAATTCCGAATTGGTGAAATTTGGTCCCTGCTCCTTCTGCTATGCTTGCGTGCATGCTCTGTTACAGTTTCGTCTTTTTCCGTTTTGGTGTTAAGGTTGTTGTACCGTAAATTTCTGCTGTTGCTTTTATTTTTCCATTTTTGCCATTCTAAACATGTGTTGTCCCTTTTGCTTCTGACTTTGGGTAAGCTTGTGGATGTGTGTATGTCCATGATTTTTGCACGAAAATGAACATGGCATGCCATGTGAATTCTGAACATGTGGTCCTATTTTCTGGAATTGAAATTCCGCCTTGAATAAACTTGTGTGAATTGATTTGGACCTTGGTTGAATTGAATTGTTTTGTGATTCCTGTCTTGAATTGTGACATGAGCTGAATTGTGACATGAATTTGTTTGTTTATGGTTTAAATTTTGGAATGGATTTGTGTGCTATGATGATGATTGAATTTTTAGTTCCGGTTATTGATCTTTGAAAATGCTTGAATTATGTCATGATATGAATTGCTTTTTGGTTTACGGTTCTTTGCTTATGACGATAACCGTTCGCTAAAACCATTGTCGTATGCCATTGTTTAGCAGGTGATGAGCACTTCTTGCTTGTGACGACAACTGATATGGTCGTATCATTCTGCAGGTCAAAAAGTATTCATTGCAAATCATCAAAGTCAACATAATTTGTGGCGTTCCAAATCTCCTATGGAGTTGACCTTAATCAGAGTGAATGGGTGTGCATTCGAGCGTGGGCCGCAAGTTTATGAGTCATAGTTTTTTTCAATGTTATGTATTTTACTGCTGTGTATTCTCTTTGATTTTTCCAAACTTGTAATGAAACCTTACTTTGATTTGGAGAAATGTGTATTTGGCTTCCAAAGGTTTGCATTTAATTTCTACCGCAACAACATGCTTACCAAATGCAAAGTATGATGATTGTTCCTAGTGAAAATAGAATGCCACTTCCTTGGGCCAGTATGCATCACATTTTATTTATGTATTCATGAACCATGGCTGCTATAATACGGTTGATTGAACACCGTGCTTCAAAATATACAAGTCCCAGTTCTTTTGTCCAAGTTGACATTTAAGTGGAATCGCATATCCAAAGAGAGAGAATGTGCAATTGAAAGATAAGCCCAATGCTTTCCCAAGTGGACCTCGTCAAGAGAATGAATCTGGCTGTGTCAACAACACTTGAGCCACTTGATTTGAAGTACAATTTAACCGTGCGTCCCAAACAAAACAACAAACCAAAAAAAATTCTTGACTTTGAATGAGTGGTCCTATTCTTGCTCTTCATTAATCAACAAAAAATTTGTTTGTCATTTTACTATGGATATAGTCTTTGAAATGAATCATGATGCAACAATGGAACCACTAATGAATCATTTTCTGAATTTGGTCGCTCGAGCTGCTACACCAAATTTCCATCATGAATCAAATGCTTGAAATCATAAGAACAAGACTTAAAACACGAATTGTGTCACAACTATTCCAAAAACTTTAACTAAAATGAACTGATCTTTGATGATCCACAACCATGACACATCTCAATTCAGCACAGTCTGATAACCTGATCCATAGATAATCTGAGTTCACACAGAAACCCTAACTGAAAACACAGTCACATACTACTCAAATCATACACACTTTGGCCTGTTTACGAAATAAGACTTGTCTGACCAGGATTAGGTCAGACCTAACCAGACATCAACCAACATTGAGCACACGTACTCGTAATGATAGTCTCAAATTAACCTCAACTTCTCCTCCTGGCACTGAACTTAGACAACAAGGGAATGGAAGTTGGCCATAACTCTCAGAGGTTGACTTTTGTAGGGCCACAGTTGACTTTCCTGATCAGACGACACACTAATCCTCTTTCCACTTATTAAGGCTTATGAAATAACTTGTGATGAACCAATGGGCTTGCATGGATGCCTTGAGCTGTATGTTGAATTATGGAAACATGTCTTGCCCAAGAATTCCACCATAGGTTGCTTTGTCCAGAACTCTAATCTAGAGCCATAAAATGGGAGCTATGATCAAGCTTTAATCTTTTGAAACCTTGTTGCTAAGCACACATGCAGCCTTGTTGACACATTTTGAGATGTGTGAAGACCTTGTAGCTTGAGAGAGCCATCACCATTGAGAATACCTTCTTGTTTATTGCTGTGAAAGATCAACTCCTCTTCCTTGATTAATGAAACCCAAGATGCCTTGATCCCAAGCTTTTAGAACCAGACCTAGGGGATGCCTGTATGATGGAGATGTTATGAAAAAGGTAGGGTGAAAATGAGGGTGTGACACCGGGATAGACATTCCTCTTCTGTTGATGCCGTGGAATACCTTAGTTTCGCATTCTCTGAGCCAGATTCCCAAGAGGTAGTCCCTGTGATGAAAATTGAGGACCCACGATACGTTGAGATAATGGAAAAATGTCGTGCCTTAGAAGAAAGGCTTGATGCCATTAAGGGTCATGACGCTGTTGATCTGGATGCTTTGAACATGTGTTTGGTACCTGACCTTATGATACCACCAAAGTTCAAGACACCAAAGTTTGAGAAGTACAAAGGGGATAGCTATCCAAAGCAGCATTTGGTGATGTATTGCAGAAGAATGACTTCACATATCCGTAACGACAAGCTTATGATCCACTGTTTTCAAGACAGTCTAACTGGGGCATCACTGAATTGGTACATGCAGCTAGAGAGTGGCAACATCCAATCATGGTCAGACCTATCCAGTGCTTTTGTGAAGCAATACCGCCATAATCTTGACATGGCTCCCAGTCGCATGCATTTGCTAGGTTTATCTCAAGAAGACAATGAATCCTTCAGAGGATATGCTCAGAGGTGGAGATAAGTAGCTTATCGCATTCAACCACCACTCTTGGATAAAGAATTGGTTGACTAGTTCATGGATACTTTGCAAGGCCTGTACCTGGAAAAATTGTTTAGTAGTGGGATATCAAACTTCTCTGACTTGGTAATAGCTGGAGAGCGCATTGAGAGCGGTCTTAAAAGTGGAAAAATCCGAGGCACCTCGAACATCCCAGCTAGCGAGAGTGAATTAGTTGTCATTTCTCAAGAAGGATGGGAGGAAGAAAGTAATTCCATCTGGGAATCTCCTATACCTCAGCCTCAGCACTCAGACAACTCAACTGTTCAGAGTCAGCAATGTTTTGGGTTTCCGCATCAAATACCATTCTCTCCATAGGGTCAATATTCTTCTCCAAGTCAAATACCTCCTCAATATCAACGGTTCCTACCGCCGTCAGCCGCGTCAGTACGCCAGACGAGAGGCATTTCACTCTGTTACCAATGGCTTGAAAAAGGCATCTGTCAGTGAGTAAAGTTAATTGGTTATGAGGGAGATATGATGATATGCTTGAGATGCAATGAGGAGCGAATATGAGTGCTTTGCCAGTCTTGAAAGGGGGCATCCATGTAGCATCCTGGTGAGATATAATAAGTTGAGATATTCCTTCTACGAAAGGTAGATAGGACTCTAGAAGTTGGATAGAAATTGGTTCTCCTCTTGCAAAAGGCAAAGAGGACCCCTGAACGAAAGGTTAGGAGAAAAAGTTTCCTCCTACAAAAGGTAGAGAGGACTCTAGAAATAAAAGATGAGATATTCCTCCTACGAAAGGTAGAGATGACTTAGGAATAAAGGATGAGATATAGGTTCTCCTCTAGCAAAAGGCAAAGAGGACCCCTGAACAAAAGGTTAGGAGAAAAAGTTTCCTTCTACTAAAGGCAGAGAGGACCCCAGAACGAAAGGTTTGGAGAGAAAAAGATTCCTGCTACATCACGTAGAGGAGACTCCCTTTGGAGAGGACGATCGTATTATTTTCTGCAGAAGCAAAAACGACTCCAGAACACAAGGTTTGGAGAATAATTCCTCCTATAAAAGGTATATAGGACTCCAGAACAAAAGGCTTGGAGAATAATTCCTCCTACAAAAGGTATAGAGGACTCTAGAACAAAAGGCTTGGAGAATATTTCCTTCTACGAAAGGTAGAGAGGACCCCAGAACAAAAGGTTAGGAGACAAATTCCTTCTACGAAAGGTAGAGAGGACCCCAGAACAAAAGGTTAGGAGAAAATTTCCTTTCTACGAAAGGTAGAAAAGACCCCAGAACAAAAGGCTTGGAGAAATAACATAACTCCATTGGGAGAAGACGATCGTACTTACTTCTGCGAATAACAGAAATGACTCCAAAACAAAAGGTTTGGAGACAGATTCCTTTCTACAAAAGGTAAGCTGGGAAGAAATTGTGCAAAAGGCACGGGAAGGCTCTTACTAAAGGTAAGTTGGACACATTGCAAAAGGCAAGGAGGAGATACATCGTGAAAAATGACACGAAAGACTCACAAAAGGTAAGTTGGGGGCAATAACCATCTTCATACAAAAGGCAGAGGGGACTTGCAAAGGGTATCAGAACATCATTTGACCTCATAGGCACAACAGTGGAGGTGACATTCTCTGAGTTGCGACCATTCAGTTCTTGGACACATAGGCATCAAGTGTCCAAATTGATCGAAGATACCTAATACAAAGTTTTGTCGCGTGCGTAAGGCAGCGAGAACACTTACAAAAGGAAAGCGAAAGAATAAGATTTCATGCGTAAGGCAATGAAATCCCTTACGAAAGGTACGGTAAGGAAATACTCATGCGAAAGGCACGGAAGGATTTGAGAGTATCAAGTGATGGGGGGACAAAGTCCACAGGGATGCCCCTATCCTCTACAAGAACTGGCTAAACGAGCATGCAAATGATGCAGAAATGTATGCAAAATGCTGAGGATATGAGGAGGTGAGAGTCTGAAGTGACGGTCATGCCAAACGTGGTTGGGCTTAGGTTAAGGTGCCAAGGAATGGTTGGGCTTTATGAGGTGCCAAGACATGGTTGGGCTTGATGGGGAAAAGGAGATACGTAAGGTGAAGGGTATCAGTCAAAGGTGGATTTTGGTCTAGGGGTGCCAAGGAAGGTTGGGCTTTGGTTGGAAGTGCCAAGTATGGTTGGGCTTTAGGTTGGATGGGAAATGAGCTTAACTTCCCGACACTCGAAATCTGCCGACGCAACCATGCTCTGGAGATGCTAGGGCTCCATGTTGCTTTATGCTAGGTCACCCCAGGCTGGATGGCTCTTGCCTGGGCCAAGTCAATTTGTGGTTTTAATGGTATTTATGCATGTTACTCAGGGATCATGGTTACCCTACAGACACCTAAGAGAAAGAGTAATCCCGCATTTTCTTTCCATCACCGAAATTATTATCCCCAAGAATTCAAATGCAATACTTATCATAAATAAAACAAGTTTTGGCAATCACGGAGCAAAATTAAAAGAGAAAACTTTTTGATGAAAATAATATTTTATTGATGAAGGCCCTTAAAAGAGCGAATTACAAGATGAGGCAATTCCTATAAGAGGTAATTGCTTTAAAAGTAAATGGATAAAAAAACAAAGGCAATGTTGAAACCGGTTTCCATCGAGTTTCAATTATGCTATGACCCGTATATCTCTGAAGACCTTTTAAGCCTTGCTTCTGAGCACAACGATTGTATTGGTCCTTCCCATTCGGAGTTTCGCGATCAAGGAGGAAAATTCACCAGTTTTCATAGAATGCAGTTTTCGCCTTTTTAATCCCTAATTTTTTCCTAGACCGCCCTTTTTGGGTTTTCAGCCTACCGGGATACCCTTTTTTTGCCTAAGTTACCCTTGCAGGTTTTTAACTTAGCGGGTCATTTCTTTCGTTTTGTCCCTAATTTTTGCCTGGACCTTCCTCTTTTTACATGGTCCACCAGGACGCCCATTTTTGCGTGGAATTTATTTTTGGTCCACCGGGTCTATCTTTTAGGCATAATATTTTTTAACTGCATCTGAATTCACAGGGGATGGGAGGTCATCGCCGTCCATAGTGGAGAGAATCAAGGCTCCTCCAGAGAAAACCTTTCTGACCACGTATGGACCTTCATAGTTCGGTGCCCACTTGCCCCTTGGGTCGGTGTGAACTGGTTGAATTTTCCTCAAAACTAGATCTCCTACTTCGATATGTCGAGGGCGAACTTTCTTATCAAAAGCTCTCTTTAACCTCTTCTGGTATAGCTGACCGTGACAGAGGGCCGTCATGCGCTTTTCATCAATGAGATTGAGCTGGTCGAGTCTTGCTTGCACCCATTCAGCTTCGTCAAGCTTGACGTCTATTAAAATCCTCAAGGAAGGAATCTCTACTTCGATAGGCAGTACCGCGTCCATGCCATACACGAGAGAAAAGGGGGTTGCCCCAGTAGAAGTGCGCACTGATGTGCGGTAGCTGTGCAGAGCAAAAGGCAACATCTCATGCCAGTCTTTATATGTCTTCACCATCTTCTGAATAATCTTTTTGATGTTTTTGTTAGCCGCCTCGACAGCTCCATTCATCTTCGGACGGTACGGAGTTGAATTGTGGTGCTCGATTTTAAAGCTTTCGCATAAATCCTTCATCAATTTATTGTTGAGGTTCGAACCATTGTCGGTAATGATTTTATTTGGAACCCCATATCTACAGATAATCTATTTCTTGATGAAGCGAGCCACCACTTGCTTAGTGACATTGGCATAAGACGCGGCTTCCACCCATTTAGTGAAGTAGTCGATGGCAACTAAGATGAAATGATGTCCATTTGAAGCAGTGGGCTCGATACGTTCGATCACGTCTATGCCCCACATGGCGAATGGCCAAGGCGATGTCAACACATTTAGAGGAAGTGGTGAAGCATGGATCTTATCTGCGTAGATTTGGCACTTATGGCAAGTTTGCACGTGGCGGTAACAATCAGTTTCCATTGTCATCCAGTAGTATCCCGCCCTCAAGATCTTCTTAACCATGGTGTGTCCGCTGGCATGCATCCCGAAAGACCCTTCATGAACTTCATTTATGATTCGATCTGCTTCGTGTCTATCCACGCATCTGAGCAGGACCGAGTCATAGTTCCTCTTATAGAGTACATCCCCACTCAGGAAGAATTTTGATGAAAGCTTCCTCAGGTATTTCTTATCAGTGATGGTGATGTTCTCTGGATACTCTTGTGTTTCTAGATACCGCTTGATATCATAGAACCAAGGATGATCATCAACTTCAGGCTCTGTGGCCTCATTCGTAAAACAGTAGGCAGGCTCATCAAGGTACTCAAGACGAATGGCAGGCGCCTCGTTCTTCCATTTGACCTTAAACATGGATGCCAGCGTGGCTAGGGCATCTGCCAATTGATTACTTTCTCTTGGAATGTGGTTGAAAGTAATCTCATCAAAGTATGGAATCAACTTCAAGACATGGTCTCTGTATGAGATAAGCTTGCTATCGCGAGCCATATAATCTCCTTTAATTTGACTGATGACCAACGCAGAGTCCCCATAGACTTCTAGAATCTTGATCCTGTGGTCAATAGCAGCTTCTATATTCGGCCATGTTGTTAGTACATTTGAAACACAACCTAGCGGTGAAGGGGATATGAAACCCAGTGGGTGATGTAATTATTGCCCCAATTCCACTGCCTTGGGCGTTTGCTGCACCATCGAACACGAGCGTCCATCGCGATCCTGGTTCGGGTCCATCATCTGGGCCTGGCATTTCATAATCTCTGGCGAAGATAACATCTTCATCGGGAAAATCGAGAAGCATGGGCTGATAGTCTTCCACAGGCTGGTGGGCTAGATAATCAGACAACACGCTTCCTTTGATGGCTTTCTGTGTGACGTATTTGTTGGTGCAGAAATAGCAGGAAGCAAATAATAATAAGTTACCCAGTTTTGTCGTTCTCCACAGGGATCAGTGCGAGGGAAAGAATGCCATTCAACGGTTTCTATATTTCTAAGCTCAAAAGTTCTGGTTTAAAGACGAACCAAAAGCAAATGCGGAAAATATAAAGACGGAAAATATAAAGTAAAGACAGAATTGTAAACGGGGCCTTGTTGGAATTGGATCTCATCAATTGATAACACATGCATTCTTCTAATCAAGCAAACACAAATCAATCATTCGCCAAATATCCTCGCGTATCACTCACAACGGAGGTTATGTCTACCGCAACGTCGAGAGGCCAACTGTATTGTCTCATCAGTGATGTCTCACGCAACAAAACCAACACAGAGCTTTAAGAGCAGATACTCACGCAAGTGTTAATCCTAAATCTATCTCTAGAGTTCGGTCCTAACAGATATTACTATAACATCCATATCAAATAAATGATTTCTTCGTATTTAAGCAAGATCAAAATAAGTACACATGCTTAACCCTTTTTACATGTATTCAACTAATTTGTCCAATGAATGCGAATATCCTTCTTCATCACTATTATCACGCATCCTCGCGATACCGTATCGATCCTACTCATGCTACCCATGCTACTTAATCAACACAATACAACAAAAGATAAAATGAATATCAACTCACAAAACCATGTCAAAAGCTTGTTCATTGATAGATGAAAATCTAAGATCAAAGATTTGTAAAGGTTTTGTCAAGACCACAAATAATCAACCAAAGACAACAACAATAGAAAATCAGAATTCAAATCACATACATACATTAGAGGAAATACAATAGGTATCAAAAGATTATATCCCTCTCCAACAAGAAATCAAAGATCCTACCTTTTCTCCCTTGGAAATGAAAGAGATATCAAGTTCTGATCCCCAAATTACAACAACATCAGAACAACATAAAAACATAACCTAAAAAGTGTAAAAATTGTATTTATACAATTCAGAAATTTGAAGGTTCGCTAGGCGAACCAATTCATTCGCTAGGCGAATGGTTAAAAAATAGGCACATCAGGTGCCTCAAACAGTTAAACCGCCCCTGAAATTTCACGTGCATTCGCGAAGCGAACAAAACACTCGCGAAGCGAGCCTTCGCCAAAACCTTCGCCCAGCGAATTTAGGGACTTTTCCTACTGAAACTTTCTGCTACCCCTTCGCTGGGACACTCGCCAACGTTCGCTAGGCGAACCTTCGCTAGGAGCTCGCCAGCACTCGCGAGGCGAATCATGCTGTTGCAACTTCAATACTTTAACAGCTTGTACCATTTCTTTGTGTCTTCAAACTTTGATCATTTAGTGCATTTCCTGCACAATAACACACACATTACAAGCACCAAAGGTATATTATCAATGTGTAGAAGAACAACAACAATCATGGATAAAAACCATGAAAACATGAGAAAAGAGATGAAAAAGTGCAAAGAAAGATATGCCAATTTTAGGCCAAATCTGCACCTAACAACTCTCCCCAACTAAACTCTTGCTTGTCCTCAAGCAAAGTATGCCCCTCGTTAAAAACAAGCGGATTTGCTCAAGCTTAAGAATCAACCAAAATCCAGAAAAACCAAACATGAAAATGCGCACAAGCAACGTTTACCACTCAATAGAATCGAACAATGATAAAGAATTAAGTACTAAAACAAATATCATGGAATGGTTCAAATGACAACTGAATTTTCATACTTGAATCACTCTAACACTCCTCTTCAAAATAAGAATGAAGAAATTGACGCGTTTGCAACCGCGGGGAAATTTCACTCACCTGACAAACAATGCAAATAGCAATCCAATTCATACAACATCTAACAATCAACATGAAAATATGCAAGCAAAAAGATCACTAAGGGCTTTAAAGGTTGTAGCTTGGTCGGGTTAACAACAAAGGGACATTTCTAAAGGTCTTTGAATCGAAATTGCCGATAAATGATATTTACACATTCACAACTTCATTCACCATTCTCATTCCTTTACCACAAACCTTTTCAAACTTCCTTTTGCACAATTATTTCACTTTCTATTTTTCTCATCAAACAAGCATCCTTTTTCTATTTTTTCACATTCATATTTACACTTTTTTTTCTTTTCTTTTCATGCTTGTTTGAACTTTTTCAAAAGATTCAAGCAACCTACCATCTTCTTTTTCATTCTCCCCAACTTGAATTCAACCAAACCTCAAGTGAATGCTCCTTGCCTTTACCGCAAGGAAATCATAGTATACAATTTTCAAAGGTTCAAGAAGAAAATTCAAACCTCACAAAATTCAATGATGAACCAAACTTGCAAAGTATGTACATAAACCAAGTTCATCACTAAAATGAGATTTAAATTGTTTTAGGCTCAAAGGGGCTAACAAATTCTCACTACTCACGGGTAAGAAACTTTTGGAACGGTTGTGCTCAATATAAACAAATGCCTTGATCATTTCTAATGCTTCCACAAAATCACAATAATCAAAAGATAAAGCATGAATCAAATGAATTAAACAAAGTTATCAGTCATCCTTGCATATAGTAAACAATGGAGGTTTCCTCACATGGGGCTATGAACTAAAGTGAAACAAGCATTCAAACAAGTTGCAAAATGAAACAAAGATACACATTTGCACAAAGCACAAAATTCTTAAATCATTCTAGCATTCTATAAAGCAATACAATTTACCAGGCATACTTTCAAAGCTCAACAACATCCAGACTCGGTCGAAGCTTCATTGAATTCTTTTATACAAAGCAACCAATCTAGAAGGAGTTCTCAACATTCCTGAACATACTAGAGAAAACATTAAAGGAACACAAATGCATATAATATAAACAGATGTACAAAGCTTAAAAATATAGAAACTATGCGATGCGATTCAATATCGACACACCAATCCCCGGCAACGGCGCCAATTTGTTGGTGCAGAAATAGCAGCAAGCAAATAATAATAAGTTACCCAGTTTTGTCATTCTCCACAGGGATCAGTGCGAGGGAAAGAATGCCATTCAACGGTTTCTATATTTCTAAGCTCAAAAGTTCTGGTTTAAAGACGAACCAAAAGCAAATGCGGAAAATATAAAGACGGAAAATATAAAGTAAAGACAGAATTGTAAACGGGGCCTTGTTGGAATTGGATCTCATCAATTGATAACACATGCATTCTTCTAATCAAGCAAACACAAATCAATCATTCGCCAAATATCCTCGCGTATCACTCACAACGGAGGTTATGTCTACCGCAACGTCGAGAGGCCAACTGTATTGTCTCATCAGTGATGTCTCACGCAACAAAACCAACACAGAGCTTTAAGAGCAGATACTCACGCAAGTGTTAATCCTAAATCTATCTCTAGAGTTCAGTCCTAACAGATATTACTATAACATCCATATCAAATAAATGATTTCTTCGTATTTAAGCAAGATCAAAATAAGTACACATGCTTAACCCTTTTTACATGTATTCAACTAATTTGTCCAATGAATGCGAATATCCTTCTTCATCACTATTATCACGCATCCTCGCGATACCGTATCGATCCTACTCATGCTACCCATGCTACTTAATCAACACAATACAACAAAAGATAAAATGAATATCAACTCACAAAACCATGTCAAAAGCTTGTTCATTGATAGATGAAAATCTAAGATCAAAGATTTGTAAAGGTTTTGTCAAGACCACAAATAATCAACCAAAGACAACAACAATAGAAAATCAGAATTCAAATCACATACATACATTAGAGGAAATACAATAGGTATCAAAAGATTACATCCCTCTCCAACAAGAAATCAAAGATCCTACCTTTTCTCCCTTGGAAATGAAAGAGATATCAAGTTCTGATCCCCAAATTACAACAACATCAGAACAACATAAAAACATAACCTAAAAAGTGTAAAAATTGTATTTATACAATTCAGAAATTTGAAGGTTCGCTAGGCGAACCAATTCATTCGCTAGGCGAACGGTTAAAAAATAGGCACATCAGGTGCCTCAAACAGTTAAACCGCCCCTGAAATTTCACGTGCATTCGCGAAGCGAACAAAACACTCGCGAAGCGAGCCTTCGTCAAAACCTTCGCCCAGCGAATTTAGGGACTTTTCCTACTGAAACTTTCTGCCACCCCTTCGCTGGGACACTCGCCAACGTTCGCTAGGCGAACCTTCGCTAGGAGCTCGCCAGCACTCGCGAGGCGAATCATGCTGTTGCAACTTCAATACTTTAGCAGCTTGTACCATTTCTTTGTGTCTTCAAACTTTGATCATTTAGTGCATTTCCTGCACAATAACACACACATTACAAGCACCAAAGGTATATTATCAATGTGTAGAAGAACAACAACAATCATGGATAAAAACCATGAAAACATGAGAAAAGAGATGAAAAAGTGCAAAGAAAGATATGCCAATTTTAGGCCAAATCTGCACCTAACAGTATTGAATGTCATATTCTGTTAACACCATCTGCCAGCGGGCAACTCGCCCGGTGAGTGCAGGTTTCTCAAAGATGTATTTGATAGGATCCATTTTTGAGATCAGGAGAGTTGTATGGGTGAGCATGTATTGCCTTAGGCGTTTGGCAGCCCAAGCCAATACACAACAAGTCTTCTCGAGCATCGAGTATCTAGTTTCGCAATCATTGAACTTCTTGCTCAGGTAGTATATAGCATGCTCCTTCCTACCTGTCTCATCTTGTTGCCCCAGTACACATCCCATATATCCATCTAACACAGTTAAGTACATTATGAGAGGCTTCCCTGGCACAGGAGGTATCAAGATTGGTGGTTCTTGTAGATATTCTTTTATCTTCTCGAAAGCTTTCTGACAATTTTCATTCCACACGGCTGCTTGATCCTTTCGCAACAGCTTGAATATGGGCTCGCAGGTGGCCGTCAGGTGGGATATGAATCGAGAAATATAGTTCAATCTTCCCAGGAAACCACGAACTTCCTTCTCAGTCTTCGGTGCAGGCATATCTTGGATAGCTTTGACTTTGTCTGGGTCTACTTCTATTCCTCTTTGACTTACAATGAAACCTAACAATTTGTCAGATCTCACACCAAAAGTACACTTGTTGGGATTTAGTCGTAATCTGAACTTCCTCAATCTTGTAAACAGCTTCTCGAGATGAACAAGGTACTCTTCCTCAGTTTTTGACTTCGCAATCATATCGTCAACATAACATTCAATCTCTTTATGAATCATGTCATGGAAGAGTGTTACCATCGCTCGTTGATATGTCGCTCCTGCATTCTTTAGTCCGAATGGCATAACCTTATAACAAAAGGTTCCCTAAGGGGTGATGAAGGTAGTCTTTTCCATATCCTCCGGAGCCATTTTAATCTGATTGTATCCAGAAAACCCATCCATAAAAGAAAAGACAGAAAATTGGGTCGTATTGTCCACTAGTACATCTATATGTGGCGAAGGAAAATCGTCTTTGGGACTGGCCTTGTTGAGATCTCTGTAGTCTACACACATCCGTACCTTCCCATCTTTCTTGGGTACGGGAACGATGTTCGCGACCCACCGTGGATAGTTGGATACATCCAGGAATCCTGCGTCAAGCTGCTTTTGGACTTCTTCTTTAATTTTGATAGCCATTTCAGGTCGGGTTCTTCTCATCTTCTGCTTCACTGGCGAGCATCCTTCCTTGAGAGGTAGTCTGTGCATTACAATGTCTTCATCCAGTCCGGGCATGTCTTGGTAAGACCAAGCGAACACGTCCTTGTATTGGTGTAACAACTCGACCAATCTTCTCTTTACATCTTCCTCTATAGCAGAGCCTACCTTGACTTCCTTCCTGTCATCTTCGGTCCCAAGATTGATGATATCTACTGACTCCTAGTGCGGTTGGATGACCTTTGACTCTTGCTTCAGTAGTCTGTCTAACTCCTCTGGGAGCTCACAAGTTTCCTCGCAGTCTTCATCAGCGTGGTAAATTGGGTTATCAAAGTCATATCCGACCATAGCAGAATCGTTATCAATGGAAACCGGGGTGGATCTGCATGATGTTGATTTCATGCTTTATTTTGAGAAGTTGAAGAAAGAAAAATGCAAGAAAAACATTACCATTTTATTTATGCAAAATTAAAAAAAAGAAAGACAGGGAACACAATTGAATGCAAAAAGTTCATTTCATTCATGATAAATATTGATTGAAAACATGGGGGCCCTACAAAATAATCCATATGCCTTGGGCAGAGCATAGGATTGGAAAGCAACACAAGGAAAATTACTCTTCGACAAAGGTGACTTCAGGCATCTCCACGACAGTCCAATTGTTGAGTTGTTGATTTGGTGCTCTTGGATACACCATGCAGACTTCTTTGGGCACACCATCTTCAGCTTCCACACAAGTAACTTGGCCATCAACAAGATGTCCAGCACTAGTGAAAACAGGAGGAGGAACAGGTCCTTTGCCTTTGTCGGAGGTTGTCTTCTTTAGATGACTTGGGAATCCCAAGCCAGCCTTGTTCCTGTTAACTGGTAGCTCCAACACTCTTCCCTAACCTTCAGGGTGACCAACTTCAATCACAGTCTTCGCGTCCTTCCAAGTAATCATCGGGGACCCAGCCTTTTCTGACTTCTTCTTCTCCTTCTCGGCAGGAATCATCTCCACATTTATAACCTCGAAAGCTTGGAAAGGGGTCTCATGAACTTCCCCTCCCACTTCAATGTAACGGAATGAGGTTAAGTGGCTAACCATAATATCCTCTTCCCCATCAATTACAATAATCTGGTTGTTGATCATGAACTTTAGTTTCTGATAGAGTGTGGATGTTACTGCGCCAGCAGTGTGGATCCAGGGGCGCCCTAGGAGATAACTGTAGGCTGGATAAATATCCATCACATAGAATGTGATGATGAAAGTGTGAGGCCCAATTTTTATAGGGAGGTCAACCTCACCTATCACAGTTCTCCTAGCCCCATCAAAAGCCTTCACTATCATTGAACTCAGCTTCATCATCAACCCTTCAATGGTAAGCTTGGACAAAGAATTCTTAGGCAAAACATTCAACGATGACCCAGTGTCCACCAAAACTCTTGACAAAACAACATCAACGCACTCAATGGACATATGCAGAGCTTTATTGTGGCTCTTCCCCCCTGGGGGCAATTCTTCATCACTGAAGCTCAAAACATGTTTGGATGCAATGTTTGACACCACCCCTTCAAAATCGACAATGGAAATCTCTTGAGGAACGTGGGCAGCCTTTAAAAACTTCAACAATGCCTCATGATGGGCAGGTGAACACATTAGTAATGACAACATCGAAATTTTAGAAGGTGTTTGGTTGAGCTGATCAACCACCTTATAGTCACTTTTTTGGATAATGCGCAAAAACTCTTCCGCTTCATCATTAGGACCTTCCTTCTGAGTAAAGGATTGCCCTTGTTTAACTATTGTCTGCCTTTCATTTGTCTTTCCTACAGCTCCAGAATTGTTGCTTGGTGGTGGCACAGGTGCGAAAATCCTTCCACTCCTTGTCACACCTCTGGTTCCAGCGAGATTTTCCACAGAATCTTTAATTATTACTGGTTCCTCTTCCACTTTCTGTCCATTGATGTATACAGCTGAATCATAATTCCAAGGCACAGCCTTGGTGCTCTCAAAAGGGAATGGAGAAGGCACAGTTATTGTCAATGGAGCTAATGAAGGTGGTGACACTGGAACGTCAATCGAATCGTAGGGGATTTCCAAAGGCACGCATACTGGATTACCAGGGATTTGAGCAGGATACCAATCATAATCACACGGGATCTCCAACGATACATGGGGTTGATTATACGGCACTGCCCACGACACATCATCATCGTAGAGAATTTCAATTGGATTATAAGGGATGTCCAAAGTTGCCACCTCTTCAGCAGGGGCTACCTGTTCTACCAATAGAACGCCTTGGTCTAGCAATTTTTGGATTCCCATCTTCAAGTTATCACAACTTTGGGGATCTGCCAAACAATATTGGCAATCCACAGAACATCCTGGGAAGATGTCTTGTATCAGTAGTTGTTCTTTGACAATTGCAAAAGAAGTCTTCATCTTGCCAACCATCGACACTAACTTCTTTCCTCTGGACTCTTCAATCATATTCGTGGCATGGTTATGATTCGGTATTGGGTTATTGATAACATTGGGAGTATTTCTGGTGAAATTGATGGCCTTCGAGTCGATGAGATCTTGAACTATGTATTTTAGGGCCTTACAATTTTCGATGTTGTGCCCGGGAGCTCCAGAGTGGAACTCACAGTGAGCATTCGCATCATAACCAGGAGGCAAAACAGCAGGCGGGGGCTTCATGTCTCTCAATTGTACCAATGAACCCTTAAGCAAAAGTGTAAGCAAACTGGCATAAGTTGTGGGAATAGGGTCAAACTTTTTCTTGGGTCTCCTCTGTCTGGGCTGACCTTGGTAGTAGTTTTGGCGTTGAGGCGCTTGTTGCTGAACAGCAGGCTGGCTTGCAGGGATAGTTAAAGGTTGATGATACTGATTCGGGGTGACAGCAACCACATGATGATATTCCTGATATGCTCTACCTTTTCCCCTATTCCCGAAAGCAGCGCTTGCCTCTCCTTCTTTCTTCTTCGAAAAACCTTGATGGGGGCCTTTTAGCTCCACTAGAAGATTCAGCAGCATTCTGAATTTTTCCTAACTTTATCATGCTCTCAATCCTTTCTCCAGCCATTACCAACTCGGAAAATACAGAGGATGTACTTCCTGCCAGGCGCTCCAAGATGGGTCCTTGGAGAGTTCCCATGAACATGTCATCAAGTTCTTTGTCAAGGAGAGGTGGTTGTACTCTTGAAGCTAAGTCCCTCCACCTCTGAGCATAATCCTTAAATGACTCGCCAGACTTCTGAGTCAGACCTTGGAGTTGTGTGCTGTTAGGCGCGATGTCTGAGTTGTACTGGTAATGCTTTAAGAAGGCTCCAGCTAATTCATTCCATGTCCTGATGTTGGCGCGCTCCAATTGTATATACCATTCAAGGGAAGCCCCACTGAGGCTATCTTGAAAGAAATGCATAAGCAATTTCTCGTCATCTGAATGAGCAACCATTCTTCTGCAGTATGATCGAATGTGTGTTCTCGGATAACTGGTACCCTTGTATATCTCAAAGACAGGGAGTTTGAATTTAGGAGGGATCCTGACACCAGGCACCAAGCACATATCAGCAGCATCTAAACCAAACGTATGAGGTCCTTGCAAGCCTTTCACAGTCTCTTGTAGGGCATGCACCTTCTTCGCCAAGTCATCATTTAGCGGCCCAAAAGCATCTACGACCGAGTCACCATGAGGGCCATAAAAATCTTCATCCTCATCATACTGGACGGGTGTCGGGATCGCCCTAGCAGCCGCTGGGATGCCTCCGCCTATAGGGATCGGAACCCCCGCAACATCAGGGATTGGAACACCTCCACCAACAGGAATTGGAACACCTCCACCAATAGGAGTTGGAATGGCAGTGTTTCTTTTGGCAGCTTGCCTCATCTCTTCTTGTCCTCTGGCCATGTTCTGAATAACCTCCATCAGCTGGCCCATCTGCGTCTTCATAGTGAGCATCTCTTCTCTAAGAGCGGCTTGGTTCTGCTCAATTTGATCCATGATCCTCCACCGATTGCTTCTGGTGTTGTAAGGATGTCGGGAAGTCAACTTGTTCCTACTGCAGCAGGCCAAGTGGTTTGTGAGTTTCGGGGTTTGACGAATATGTAAGATGATATATGAATGCGTATGCAATGCTAGAATGATGTTCAAGGAGACTCTCGAGACTTGTGATTATCATAGGTGTTATAGAAGTGAACAGATAATAAAATTTGCACAGCTTTAAGAACAAAAGAAGCTTTTCATTAATTCACTAGAAGATTGAGTACACAAGATTAAGCATGTTCATTAAATAAGTACATAAGTTTTGAAATAAGACATGAGAATACAAAACAATAATCAAATGGTCTTCTTTCGGATGCGTTCTTCAAGCTTCTTCGACTCGAACAGGAATCTCCCTACCATCTGATCGCAAAGGTGAATGAAGTCGTTAACTGAGGGAGGGGCGTTGTTGCCATCCAAGTCTTGCATTGCGCTCTCCAACCTCCAAGGTACATCACTAATCATGAGATTACAATATTCTACAAGGCCATTGTACCTAGCACGGTACATATCCAAAGCGGGCTGACAAATGTTCAGAGACTCTACATGAGTGTTGAGCAACTGATTGAGGTTCTTCTCCCTTTTGACCCATTGGGAGCTATCTTTCTTCAAATCCTCGAAACGACTCTTCCAATGCTCCACTAGCCCTTTGGAAGCTTCCAACTCCTTATCGTTCCACATTTCAGGAGTATAGCGTGCCGACCTCATGGCTTCCTCTTTGAGGTGACGCTCATCTTTGACCAAAGTCAGAGCATTTCTCAATCGCCCTTCGAGCTCATCAATGTTAGCTTTGAGCTTTTCTTTAGTTTCCTTCTTAGCAGCAGAAACCTCTTCATATAGGTGCCAAGCCCTACCACAAGAGTCTTTGGCCTCTTCCAAACGTTTTCAGAGAGCTTTCACTGATGCATCAGCCCCTTCAAAGCCATTTTGATACAGGACCCTCAGATCACTTTCGATCTTCAACTTCTTGCTAGTTTCAACCCCTTGATCTTGCTCAAACTCAAACTTCCTCTTAAACTGGCTAGTCTCTAAACCAGCTTGGTGGATTTGTGCTTGTAGCTCTTCGTTTTCTTTAGTCAATTTCTCCACCAATAACTTCAACTTGTTATACTCCTCCATAGGAACATGTGTGGGTACAGGAGGCTTAGTATGCAAGGGAGCCTCATAAGGGTATGGTAACGGCCTTTCTGCAACCCTTGCCAATAACCACCTGTTGTATGGTTCTTTGGCCACACAGTTCTTTGCCTTTAATTCCTTTCTCCCACTTGAATGAATCTTATTCCACGCTCTTGAGATCCTTCTTACAAGTTCAGGGTCATCTGCTTTATTGGCTAGGAAGAAACTTTGGATCTTTTCTGCCTCAGGCTCATCCTTCATTGCGTAGCCAAGTTGGCGCAATGCCATGATCGGATTATAGTTAATACAACCTGCTCTCCCAATCAGGGGTACATTGCGGAACTCTCCACAACTGAAGATGATTTATGTATCATAATACTCATGAGAGTACCATGCAATGTCATCAGCTACTAAAGACATGATACGGTTGGACCACTTCAGCTTCTGCTTGTTCTCCACAAAAGGGCCATCCTTGGGTAGATGAGAGGTGTACCACTTGTATAGCAGGTGGGAACAACATTGGACCATCCCTGTCTTTTTCTCACTCCTCCAATGAATGGAATGGTAAGTGTCGGCAAGGAGCGTGGGAACCGGGTTCTTCTAAATGAAGAGAGTAACAACAACAATGACTATGAAATTATCTATATTTGGGAAGAGGATAATTCCATAGATCATCAGAGCAAGAAAGATTCCAAATCTCTCCCAATCCTTATCGGTCTTATACTGAGCAACTTTGTTGAGAAGAAATTTCAGAGGGAACCCATGAGTACCTCCCTTATAGACTAAACCAGCATCAACCTCTTCTTTGGTGATGTGAAGTACATGAGCAATGGATGGAGGTCGTAGTTCTTCTTCTAAACCGGTGTAAATGGGTCGACTCTTGATCTTAATATTCAGTAGATGAGAGTATTCCTCAAGAGTAGGAGCCAACTGGTAATTTTGAAAGGTGAAGCATCGGAGCGGAGCATCATAGAATTGAGCCAATGCGTACAAAGCCCAAGTATCCAATCTAGTATCAAGGAGATCAAGCAGTTTCCCATGTTGCCCTTGGAAATTGATCTTCATTACTTTCGGCACATCTAGCAGAATATCTCGGATTGCACCCAACTTTGGCTCTCTGAACTTTAGTGAATTGGTGCTTATCTTCTTAGGATCATCCATTCTTTCCGCAATACCTGAGATAACCATAGTCTTTTAAGTCTCTTGATATGCAAAAAATGGTATGCAATGTCATGAATGCAATGCTTCGGAACGGGTTCACAGCACAAGGGTCAAGATCACAGATTCTGCAGGACAACACAACAAGATATCCCTCACCTCGGGTAGGTTATCTATTGGTTTATAACAGGGCATTCCACGGGCTTTCAAACAAGGTCCCATGCACTAGCCCTCAAAATTTTTCCATCATAACGACGATTTGTAAGATGGTAATCCCTTCAAAGGATGAGCACAGAGTTATGCCTTAGTAACCTTTGGAACAGGGTTCTAAAAGTCCTCAGAATCACGGACTCCCAGTTCGGAAACAAAGACGCCAATACGACTAATCGTAAGACATAATCATTACCAAAGGGGCCTCATCTGAGTGGTGGAAGTCAAACAAACTCGACGAGTCCTAAGTCTCGCAAATCAGTAAGCAACCACCTCCTAGCTTAGTGTATACTCGAAAAGCTCGGGTAGAAAGCCTTTCTCCTCACAAACTATCCCCAATATACCCAACAGATAAGAGAAACACAAGATAATAAAGCAATAATAAAGGAAACAAAAACACACATACGACAAACAAATTAGGCTTGGCTTGCTTAGGGATTTCCATGTCCCTAGCAGAGTCGCCAGCTGTCGCAACTCGAAAAATAGTCGACCGGAGGCGAAAAGGAAGAAAACAGAAGAGTCGCCATCGAACTTTATTTATCCCATGAGGGGAAGGGAAAACATCGAGAAAACCCAAATAAAGAAAGGGTAAGATGGTCTCGCAACCAAATTACGGGTTCGGAAGCCGGTTATGCGGAGGGAAGGTATTAGCACCCCCCACATCCATCGTACTCGATGGGAACCATTTGCTTGTCTATGCGTAAGGATGTTTGCTAAGGATATTGCTTTCTAAGTGTGTTCTAAGAGGGAAAGAGAAGGGTGAGAACCAAAGAATGTGAAAGAACATAAAACAAAAGGTGGGGAGAAGAAGAGGACTCGATAGGACTTCACGCTCCTATGCCTACGTATTCCCTCGTGCAATGGGAAAGTCAGAGTCGACATAGTTCGAAGGACTACGGGTGAAGAAAATTGAAGGGGGTTTAAAAATGGAAGATGGATAGAAGGTGGCTCGCCAATATCATCACAATCTTGTGCCTACGTATCTTACATTCGAACAAGAATGAAGAATCAGAGCAATCGTAGTTCGACCTACGATTTGTTGGTGTTTTTTATGGACGATGCTAACGTGCGGGTTCTAGCAGTTAGGTGTATTGCGGCTCGCTCGTGGAGTCTTATGCATTACCTGTTTACGGTAGAACGGACGTAACATGTCCTTTATGAAAAGGTTGATTTTCGCCATCAAGGCAAGATGTCACATTTGATTTGTTGGGGTTGATTTTAAAGGGCGAAATAAGTCCTCGGATAGGAACCCCTTCGGGTAGTACCCAATTCTTTATCTCAAAAGGTTTGTTATGAAAATGGTGTGGCGAATATAGTCACGTCTTCGTATTGAAAGACGAGTATCGAGACCACACACTCTAAAGTGAGCATCCTAACACTCGAAAAGGAAGAGGTCTTCACCCAATCCTCTCTCTTTAGTTCAATACAAAGAGAACCTATTCTCTTATTAAGGAAGTGTTTTGACTTTAGATGGTAAGTGCTTTACGACAGTGAACCCTAAAGGTAATGTCAAGCACTCGGGATAGGAGAAGGCCTTCGCCTAACCACTCCACGACCATCTAAGTTTATTAAGAAAATGTTTGAAAATTCACTTGGTACAAGACCAAGGTTTTGACCAAGGTGATGAAATAAAGAGAGAAAAAGGTTTTTTGAAAGAATGGGTGGTGAATATAGTCACGTCTTCGTATTGAAAGACGAGTATCGAGACTACACACTCTAAAGTGAGAATCCTAATACTCGAAGAGGAAGAGGTCTTCACCCAATCCCCTCTCTTTAGTTCAATACAAAGAGAACCTTATTTTAAAGAAGTGTTTTGAGTTTGCATTTGAATCGGTCAAAGGAATTGGATTAAACGGGATGGAGGACCTAATTGACTAGGATAAGGTCGACTTACAAGGGTGTAAAATGGCTCGACGTTGGATCGAGAATTTATTTTTGAAAATGATTTTGAAAGTGTAATCAAGAGATTAATCAATTATTATCATATCGCATGAGAGAATCGCACGACCAAAATAAATAATCGTTCATTACACAAATAAACCAAACTAAACAACACACACAATTATAAACTAAATTAAATATGAATATTTAATAAAATTAATTAATAATTTAATTAATTAGTATTAAATAAATATATTTAAGATAATTAACAATATACAGATTTTTTTTTATATTTTATAAGTTAAAAAAAAAAAAAGAGAAATAACAAAATAAATAAATAACAATAAAAGGCAACAAACAAAAAAACTTATGGGCCAGTATTGGAAGAAGCAATTGGAGGGGTGCACTCAGAAAATCTTGGGCCCCAGAAAACTGGCCCAGGCGCTGGATCTAGTGGTTTTGGTCAACCAGTGTTGACCTCCATGGACAAGCTATGGTCGTTGGATCCATGGGTCAAAGATCTTGACCGGATCCAAGGGCTTGTAGTCGTGGGTGCGTGGTAAGGCACATGGAAAAGGTGCATGGGATCCCAACGGTTCAAAATATCAAGCATAACAATAAAATACTTGGGAGAAATTAAAAAAAACTTAGCCGTTGCAGGCCTAGGAATCGCACGCAGGGCATGGGAAACACCAGTCGTTTATTGAAAATAAGGAGCATTTAAAACATTTAATGTGATGATTAAAATTGAATTTAAAAGAAAAGTTTGAAAAAACTAAATAAGTATAACACTTTATCATAACCCTCTCTTCATTTGGTCTCACTCTCTCACTGACCTCACGCTCTCTTTCTCTTCTAAAAACATTGCCGGAAAATAGAAGATGCCCGCCGGAGAGGACGATCCGCGGCGGAAACCACCGTCGTCTCCGGTGAGGGGACCATAAATCGCCTCAACTCAAACACTAACCCCACCCAAAATCACGTTTTGAATCCGATTCTAGTATTTATTTCCTCAAAATCTCGACCAAATCACCAAATCGAAACGTTCCTCTTTCAAAACCCTAAACTCAGAGTTCCTAAAAAATCCATGAAAACAACAAGGGGGCGGCGCGTTGCATTCAAGTTAATGAAGATTTACATGAAGAAAATCATAAAGCGGGAAACTTACCCTCGGAGCTCCCAAATTGCAGGTATGATATCTTTCTCTCGATCTCCCTTACTCTCCTTCCGAACTGCTGACCGTTTTGGGGTTTTTTTGCGTGTGTAGAAACTTTAGGGTTTTTTTTAATGCGGCCATTTTCTGATCTTTTCCTCTGAAATCCTCTTCCCTTTATATTCACAAATTTTTAGGGTTAGAAGATACCCTTGAATTCTGATTATGGTATTCCTTGTAAAACTTTCTTATTGTTCAAAAAGAATTCCGAATTGGTGAAATTTGGTCCCTGCTCCTTCTGCTATGCTTGCGTGCCTGCTCTGCTACAGTTTCGTCTTTTTCCGTTTTAGTGTTAAGGTTGTTGTACCGTGAATTTCTGCTGTTGCTTTTATTTTTCTATTTTCGCCATTCTGAACATGTGTTGTCCCTTTTGCTTCTGACTTTGGGTAAGCTTGTGGATGTGTGTATGTCCATGATTTTTGCACGAAAATGAACATGGCATGCCATGTGAATTCTGAACATGTGGTCCTATTTTCTGGAATTGAAATTCCGCCTTGAATAAACTTGTGTGAATTGATTTGGACCTTGGTTGAATTGAATTGTTTTGTGATTCCTGTCTTGAATTGTGACATGAGCTGAATTGTGACATGAATTTGTTTGTTTATGGTTTAGATTTTGGAATGGATTTGTGTGCTATGATGATGATTGAATTTTTAGTTCCGGTTATTGATCTTTGAAAATGCTTGAATTATGTCATGATATGAATTGCTTTTCGGTTTACGGTTCTTTGCTTATGACGATAACCGTTCGCTAAAACCATTATCGTATGCCATTGTTCAGCAGGTGATGAGCACTTCTTGCTTGTGACGACAACCGATATGGTCGTATCATTCCACAGGTCAAAAAGTATTCATTGCAAATCATCAAAGTCAACATAATTTGTGGCGTTCCAAATCTCCTATGGAGTTGACCTTAATCAGAGTGAATGGGTGTGCATTCGAGCGTGGGCCGCAAGTTTATGAGTCATAGTTTTTTTCAATGTTATGTATTTTACTGCTGTGTATTCTCTTTGATTTTTCCAAACTTGTAATGAAACCTTACTTTGATTTGGAGAAATGTGTATTTGGCTTCCAAAGGTTTGCATTTAATTTCTACTGCAACAACATGCTTACCAAATGCAAAGTATGATGATTGTTCCTAGTGAAAATAGAACGCCACTTCCTTGGGCCAGTATGCATCACATTTTATTTATTTATTCATGAACCATGGCTGCTATAATACGGTGGATTGAACACCGTGCTTCAAAATATACAAGTCCCAGTTCTTTTGTCCAAGTTGACATTTAAGTGGAATCGCATATCCAAAGAGAGAGAATGTGCAATTGAAAGATAAGCCCAATGCTTTCCCAAGTGGACCTCGTCAAGAGAATGAATATAGCCGTGTCAACAACACTTGAGCCACTTGATTTGAAGCACAATTTAACCGTGCGTCCCAAACAAAACAACAAACCAAAAAAAATTCTTGACTTTGAATGAGTGGTCCTATTCTTGCTCTTCATTAATCAACAAAAAATTTGTTTGTCATTTTACTATGGATGTAGTCTTTGAAATGAATCATGAGGCAACAATGGAACCACTAATGAATCATTTTCTGAATTTGGTCGCTCGAGCTGCTACACCAAATTTCCATCATGAATCAAATGCTTGAAATCATACGAACAAGACTTAAAACACGAATTGTGTCACAACTATTCCAAAAAATTTAACTGAAATGAACTGATCTTTGATGATCCACAACCATGACACATCTCAATTCAGCACAGTCTGATAACCTGATCCATAGATAATCTGAGTTCACACAGAAACCCTAACTGAAAACACAGTCACATACTACTCAAATCATACACACTTTGGCCTGTTTACGAAACAAGACTTGTCTGACCAGGATTAGGTCAGACCTAACCAGACATCAACCAACATTGAGCACACGTACTCGTAATGATAGTCTCAAATTAACCTCAACTTCTTCTCCTGGCACTGAACTTAGACAACAAGGGAATGGAAGTTGGCCATAACTCTCAGAGGTTGACTTTTGTAGGGCCACAGTTGACTTTCCTGATCAGACGACACACTAATCCTCTTTCCACTTATTAAGGCTTATGAAATAACTTGTGATGAACCAATGGGCTTGCATGGATGCCTTGAGGTGTATGTTGAATTAGGGAAACATGTCTTGCCCAAGAATTCCACCATTGGTTGCTTTGTCCAGAACTCTAATCTAGAGCCATAAAATGGGAGCTATGATCAAGCTTTAATCTTTTGAAACCTTGTTGCTAGGCACACATGCAACCTTGTTGACACATTTTGAGATGTGTGAGGACCTTGTAGCTTGAGAGAGCCATCACCATTGAGAATACCTTCTTGTTTAATGCTGTGAAAGATCAACTCCTCTTCCTTGATTAATGAAACCCAAGATGCCTTGATCCCAAGCTTTTAGAACCAGACCTAGGGGGATGCCTGTATGATGGAGATGTTATGAAAAAGGTAGGGTGAAAATGAGGGTGTGACACCGAGATAGACATTCCTCTTCTGTTGATGTCGTGGAATACCTTAGTTTCGCATTCTCTGAGCCAGATTCCCAAGAGGTAGTCCCTGTGATGAAAATTGAGGACCCACAATACGTTGAGATAATGGAAAAATGTCGTGCCTTGGAAGAAAGGCTTGATGCCATTAAGGGTCGTGACGCTGTTGATCTGGATGCTTTGAACATGTGTTTGGTACCTGACCTTATGATACCACCAAAGTTCAAGACACCAAAGTTTGAGAAGTACAAAGGGGATAGCTATCCAAAGCAGCATTTGGTGATGTATTGCAGAAGAATGACTTCACATATCCGTAACGACAAGCTTATGATCCACTGTTTTTAAGACAGTCTAACTGGGGCATCACTGAATTGGTACATGCAGCTAGAGAGTGGCAACATCCAATCATGGTCAGACCTAGCCAGTGCTTTTGTGAAGCAATACCGCCATAATCTTGACATGGCTCCCAGTCGCATGCATTTGCTAGGTTTATCTCAAGAAGACAATGAATCCTTCAGAGGATATGCTTAGAGGTGGAGATAAGTAGCTTATCGCGTTCAACCACCACTCTTGGATAAAGAATTGGTTGACTAGTTCATGGATACTTTGCAAGGCCTGTACCTGGAAAAATTGTTTAGTAGTGGGATATCAAACTTCTCTGACTTGGTAATAGCTGGAGAGCGCATCGAGAGCGGTCTTAAAAGTGGAAAAATCCGAGGTACCTCGAACATCCCAGCTAGCGAGAGTGAATTAGTTGTCATTTCTCAAGAAGGATGGGAGGAAGAAAGTAATTCCATCTGGGAATCTCCTATACCTCAGCCTCAGTACTCAGACAACTTAACTGTTCAGAGTCAGCAATGTTTTGGGTTTCCGCATCAAATACCATTCTCTCCATAGGGTCAATATTCTTCTCCAAGTCAAATACCTCCTCAATATCAACATGTCTTACCGCCGTCAGCCGCGTCAGCACGCCAGACAAAGGCCAAGGAAGCCAGAGAGGTATTTCACTCTGTTACTAATGTCATACAGTCAGATATTGCCAGATTTAATCAAAGGTGGATTGATAGTGCCAAAGGAGATAGATCCAGTGATACCTCCATACCCACCAGGTTTTGATGCCAATACCCGATGTGACTACCATGCTGGGGCACAGGGGCATTCAACTGAAGATTGTAAGGTGCTCAAGAGCAAGGTTCAGACTCTGCTTGACTCTGAGATGTTCTCATTCACGCCTCAAGGCATTCAAATCAACAATCCTTCACCCAGTCAGGTGGGTTCATCAGTTCTGGTTATGGAAAAAATTATTGAGAGTGGATGTGAAGATGATTCTCAGACTGATCTCGACAGTCAAATTTGAAGATGGTTAGCTCAATGGCCAATCGAGAGAGGAAAGCCAACCCCGATGTTGGCGATCTTTTGGCTCATGTCTTTACTTTTTCATTTTTATAGCTTCTTTGTTAAGTGCTATTTTGCTGTAAAACATTGTTGTTAAAAATGGTTTTATTAATGAAATGAATATGCATGTTTTGATTAAGTCCATTCGTGTTCACTCATACTTTTTATATTAAATGCTTGTAAGCAAAATCTGAGGGAGGATGATGAGATTGAAAGACGTAAAACCTCTGATAGTATGCTTTTGAATAAAACCCTGTTGATTATATACATGCATTGTTTCAAATTCCCCAAACACTGGAGAAATAAGGAAGATAATCCCTTGTTAACCCCTTCGAGCTTAGAAGTAGGAGTTTTTCTCTCCTTACAAAAAACCCGTAATCTCAACCTTGGGGTGGGTAGTTTTCAGTTAACCTGGCAATCTGTACATACGAGACACCTTTCATATAAAGGTTATGCCCACAGGTTCTTTTTCGCACACAACAAACAAGTGTTGAAGATGTTTTCCAAGCCTAAAGGACAATGATGGTTAACCGTGGCCCCTCAACCAGGTAGTCATCGTATTTCTCGAAAATGAGCAGAGTCCCTTTAAAATCCAAAGCTAAGAAAGATGGGAAGCTCATGATCTTGCCTTATACAGAAAGGTTAGTATGACAACCAAAAAGAGGAGTTCCTTAGGGCTGTCATTCTGAAAGTCCTCAATAGCAAAGGAATAACCAAATGTTGTAAGGGAGTAGTGACTGCCTTAGGTGTCTGAACCATCACCAACTGTCATCGGTTCAATTCCTAGCCTACGGAACCTGAATATATAGCCCAAGTTATCTGAACGTAGGATTAGAGAATATCAAGGAGAATGGGTGGGTTAAAATAAAACTTTGAGCCTTATATCCTTTCTTTCTCAAACCATGAACTAGGCCACGTTACAACCCTCGAAAGACCTAATTGAAGCAGGGTGGTTTCAAAAGCATACTTCGGTAAGATCACGTCAAAACTGACTCCTAAAGGAATTTTCTTACCATTCATGTGACATTATGATCAGTGATTCATTCACTATATGTCACAACATAATTCCAGTGAACAGACTCGGATTTCAAAACTGTCGTATGCATTGCATTAAAATTATCCTTTTCAAAACGACCAGTTTTACTTGCGAGTAAACACTTGACCCCAAGAAGGTTTCTGCAATGAAAATATTGATCAAGCTAAGATGCAAAACTCCTGAAGACTCCGTTGAGCAGGAAGGCAAGCCAATCCAGAGTTCAGATAATCTGGGGCAGTTAGATCGAGATTCGACGAATCTCTCGAGGACTGGTTAATCAGAGGTAATCAGATCGAGATTAGTTAAATCTCTCGAAGGTCGATTTAGGGCAATTCCTTCACAAATGCAGCCGGCTAGGGAATTTGACTTGGTAAATGAAGCTTAGCTTGGGGCAACCAATTTGAAAGATTTATTAGTCAACCATTCCAAGAGTTGGTAAATTAGGGGCAGAATTCTTCGAAGTTCAGAATATTAGGGCAACTCCTTCACAGGTTAACCAACTAGCAATGGAAAATTTGTCTCCCAATTGTTACTGGCACTTTTACTTTGAAGCCCAATTGTAATTGTTATTTTGGTCGAATACAGCTAAACTGGGGCAGTTACGTCGAGATTCGATGAATCTCTCCAAGAGTTTGAAGACGCTAAGGCATTGTTATGTCCCGTTTTATGTAAAATCCTCTTGAGATGCCTTCTCCTCATAAACCATGTGGGGCACGTTTGCTTGGGAATTCTGCTAAGCAGGCAGAGGCAAGTTGTTTCCCATTTGTTACTGGCATTATCTGAATCTTATTGTTATTGGGATGTAAAGTCCAGTCGTAATCGATTTCCTTATTCAAGATGCTTCCCAGTTATCGCTCTTCCCTAAAGGAAAAATCTGAAGACTATGTTACGCAGAATACAGTTGATCTGAGGCAGTTATGTCGAGATTTGATAAATCTCTCCAAGAGTTTGAAGACGCTAAGGCATTGTTATGGCTTGTTTTCTGTAAAATCCTCTTGAGATGACTTCTTCTCGCATACCGTGTGGGGCATTTAAGAATTGAAGCTTGATTTGTGGTTGTCCATGCAGTTTTTCATTGTAGAACTAAGTGCTCTCTTAAGCAAGTGTGTTCTTACGACTTGCCTTACGCATATTCCCAATGGGTCTCTACCTCAGGCAGCTCTGATAGGTCTGATGCAAGATTCCCCAGTTGGTGGCTTAAGAATTCCTGATGAATCTCCTTAGCTTCATACTTCCTCAGTGAAATGGATGTTTATTTCATCCATCAGTAGATTTCCTACAATTCCACTCTTCTCCAGTAGTGTCGTGACATCTTCTTGGAGTTCATACCCCGACGATAAGTAGCAGTCTCTTTCGAGAAGCTTATCCGTTCTTGGTGGCTCATCAACCTTTTGCAATTACAAATGGCATTCCCCAGGAAGTTTTAATGTTGTAGAATCACTTTTAGACCATTTTTAACAAAGTTCCCATTTAAGCATAAACTGACAACACTCTTGGATTGATGTTGTAATCATAAGTTATTTTCAAGACTGCAGAGAATCTCCCCAGTTTTCACCACTGTGATACATATTGTTGATGACTATGACTTTCTCCCCAGTGGAATCATCTTTGTTCCTCGCTGAAGTTACTTTATTTTCCCAGTAAGCTGCCTTGGCTCCATACTTCCCCGATAAAGTGGATATTTATTCTATCCCCTGAAGTCTCTAATCATGGGTGACTCTTTCCAATGGACGCTTTCTTCTTTGACATGGAAATCAGATTCATGATGGCAATCCCTCAGATGAAGTCATGATGTTATATCCCCAAGTGGACTACTTTTTCCCCAAAGAAGTTTGAAACCTTGAAGTATGACTATGGTTCCGCACATGGTTCCTTCTTGTAGAGGTTGGCCGAGTATCCTTGTCGAGATGTTTATTTCATCTCCAGTTGCTTCCCCTCGTTTGTTTTGTCAACATAAGCATGACATACATTAATTCATACATAGCACATAAGCATGTTCGCTACCTCGTTGTCTTTTGTCGTTCACTTTGGCGTTTATTTCCCCAAGTGACTGGGTTTGTCTATTTCTCTCCAAGTAGAGTCGTCAGCCTTAGGCAGAAAGTGCCATCCTTTCTAAAATCCCCACAGAGTTTAACCCTCGTGGATGATGGTTGCTTCAGTTATCTTTTCCATGTTTGGATAAGATGAATCCCCGTTTGAGTTCATTCCTCAATGGGTAGAGTCTTGTTTGGCCGTTTCTTTCTAGATCGTTCCTAGATTGAACTTTGGTCTCTGACAGGTGTTGCTTTTGAATCTGATTAGGTCGTCAAACCTAGTTTGAGCGTGCATTTAATTTACACTATGTCTCACATGAAGAATCTTTTATAGATCCTCCTTGAAGACAGAACCCATTCTCCAGCAGGGTTGTTATAACATCTCCTTGGAATTCACACCCAGACAACAAGTGGCAGTCTCCTTGAAAAGCTTGTTTTATCATTGGTATTTCACGACGATAAGTGGTCGTCTCCCCTAAGAAGCTTATTCGTCTTTGGTGTTTCCTTCAACTTTTTACAATGATAAGTGGCAGTCTCTTTTGAGAAGCTTATCCGTCCTTGGTGGTTCTTCGACCTTTTGCGGTTACAAATGGCAGTCTCCCCTGAGAAGCTTATCTGTCCTTGGTATTATTCAAACTTTTGTAGTTACAATTGGTGTTACTCTCGATTAGTTATTTGCCATCAACCCTTTGATGACGATTTTCAAATACACTCCTCTCCATCAACCCCTTGATGAGATTCTTACTTGAGGTGTTTTTTCCGTCGACCCTTTGACGATGTCAGCCTTTCTTCCATCAACCCCTTGATGAGATTCTTACTAGAGATGTTCTTTCCGTCAACCCTTTGACGATGTCAGCCTTCCTTCCATCAACCCTTCGATGATGTGTTTGTTTACTTCATTCCTTTTTTCCGTCCCTTTGACGAGGATAATGTTTTCCTTTCCGTCAACCATTTAACGATGTAGTCTGAGATCAAGTTTTCATTCTGTCAATCCCTTGACGATGTGTTCCATCGGACCGATGTTTTTTTGTCAACTCTTTGATGAGGTGTCTCTTCGATGAGGTCATTTTTCTTTCCGTCAACCCCTTGACGATGTCAATTGGATTTGTTCTGTCAATCCTTTGTTGATGCCACTCTTAGGTGAATATTTTCTGGATTGGATCGTATCCATCAACCCTTTGATGATGACTTTCAAGTTTATGTATCTTTCCGTCAATCCTTTGATAATGCCACTCATTTGCGAAGCTTTTCTTTCCCAGGGGAGACCGTCTTTTCGGTTCAACCTTCATTGAGGATCATTTCTTACTAAAATATCATCCAGTCACGCTTGAACTTGATGAACAATCACTCTAGATACCTCTATTGGAGACCATTTTCTGGTTCTACTTCCAATGAGACTGCTTAACCTTTTGTCCTAGAGTGTCAGCCGGTCATGCTTGAACCCGTTGGTCAACTACGCTGGATATTCCTCAGTGGAGGCCGTCTTTTCGTTTCTAACTCCGGTGAGGATCTTTTGTAGTCTTGCTTTCTAAAGTGTCAGTCGGTCATGCCTGAACCTGTTGATCCATCACTTTAGATTTCCCCATTTTGTTTCCCCAGTGAGTTTGTTACTCGTCATGTTCACTCTATTCCTGTTTGTTTTCGTTTCGTCTGCATCCGGCATTTACCATTCCATCATTTTCATCATGCTAGATTTCATGGTATGTCAGCATTGAATAGTTTTTTTTGTCCATAACATTGCATGTCATTGCATCTAAGGGAAAAATTGTCGGTTATCTATATTTAAATACCTTTCACCGTGATTTCATGAAGATTTCCATCGTTCATATCATCCAATGAAGATATTTAAATAGGAGCAATTGTTATACCCCAAAATTTACCCTTAGATTCCTTGATCTTTTGCACATCATCTTAGAACAATCATTCATGCATAGCTAACCGATTTACTAGCCTTTTTCTGTTTATTTTCATTTGTGAAAATAGGGCTGTTGCAAGGTTCAAGAGTCATGGAGTCTGTGTGTGTGCTCATGCGGATTATGGTCCTTGCAAATTGTGTTGAATTCATGTGGAAATGAATGAGGGGTGTACCCTAATGCTTATGGTCTAGCAGTCGTGACGTGATCCATGGCCTAAGTTGTATGATGGTGTCAACTCTAAGATAATTCGTCCGGAAGGTTCATGGCATGTTGGAATTAAGATTATGAACAAGTCATGAATGAACCTTTGTGCTTCAAAGTAATACAAGGTCAATTTGCCTAAGAATTTCTCAGAAGTTTCAGGGCTTGTTCTTGAAGATATGGTGCATTGATCTCCAACTTGGGTTTGTTGGGCTTTAGTACATTATGATTTAGAGTCTGGAATTTCAAGCTTGGTTGCAATATGGTGTTATATGGGGAGTATTATTCTTTGACGAAGTTTGGCCATTGTTAAGAGTTTCATGGTTTCAAGACTAGCAAAACAGCGGTTTGATAGCATAATCATGATACGGTCAATCATCCAAACATCCAAATTCGAAGGAATGGTTTGTCATGATAGTATTTTTCAGGAAATAAACTAATGGATTTCAAAACTCGTGATTCAAATTGATTTCAGGATTAAGGTTGTGAATATCCAATTCGTGTTTCCAGATTCTCATTCAAGTTGTGATATTTTCCCACTTTCAAATTCAAGGAGTGATTCAAGTGGAAAATTCACTAGTTCATGAGTACAAAATGCAAGGTGCTTCTTTATATGCTAATTACAAACAATTTCAATTTTCAACATTATTTCCATATTCAAGATTTAAAGTACAAGGACTTCACTTGTTAAATGCAAATCACTCTCATTACAAAAGTCCATTCCAAGTTCCAAGTGCAAACTTCAAATCGATGTTCAAAGTTGATTTCTAATGTCAAAAGGACGGAGTTTTATCCAATTTCGTAACAAGGTTCGAAGAAAACTCCAATTTCGTAACAAGGTTCGAAGATTGAGTGCATCCAAGCATAAGGTTCCAACACCTTTTTCACATTAAAAAAAAACTTCGAAGCCTTTCAAGATGGATTCATGAGAAGTTCATATGCTAAGTTCGAATCATTTTCATTACTTAAGGCTCGTTTCAAGCTACGAAAGTTCAAATTGCAAGGTTACATTTTAAAGTTCAATTTCAAGACACAGTACGAGTCAAAATTTGTGCAAGGTACAATTCAAAATCAAAAGCATTTGGAATTTCAAGGCCAATGTGAAAGAGAAGGTTATTTTAAATGTTTGGAATATATCATCAAATTCAAGGTACAAAATGCAAAGGTGATCCAAATATTGCCATGAAACATTGCATCATTCAAGTTCTTTCATTACAAGGAAATTTAAATCTAGTCCTAAAGAAGAACAAACAACTCTAACTATATTCTCCACAAGATAACCCAAAATCTCCAAATCTTTCTTGTTAAAAAGCTCCCATGCTAAGCCAAGTACCCAAAATGGTCTCTACAAGAGGTGCCCATATGAAAGCATAAACATGCGGCTACCAATTTCTAAGCCGTGAAAACAAGTTATGCTACACCGTATTATGCAAGCCTGCCAAGCTGTTGCAATTGTCGTGACCAAACTCATGCAAGCCTTGAATCCACACAAGTCCTTGTGCTACAAGTTCTAAGCCTTGAAAACAACTTGAGATCCACCAAGCTTCACGAGGACTAACCATAACAATTTAATCCTGAAAAAAAATTTCAAGAACAGCAGCAGCCATAAAAACACGTAAGGACCAAAATCAAACATGTTGGGATAAAAACGGCAAGCGAATAAAATCGTCATCAAGCATTCAAGAAAAATCAAAATCAAGTAAGGAAAAATCAGACGTGTTTGAACATGTCTGGATCGAAAAGGAAACGACATTATCATCTTAAGAAACATGTACATAGCAGAAATGTTAATTTCCAAAACAAGTTCTGATACGTAATCAATTCGCGGAGCCTATAAAATCTGCAGAGAAACATCAATGTAAAAACAAGAGAGTTGGCAGAGAATTCACCCATAAACACCATACGCATAAGAATATCACATTAGAGAAAAATTGATTAGAACATATTCAGAATTCACAAAATTCCTGCAGGATTCCACAAACACACAGCCTTCACACTGAGAACAAAATCACACAGCATCATCGGTACACACCAGTGGATGCGAAAAAAAAAGGCAGAAGCAAAACGCGGTTTTGAGGAAGAGTATCACATGCACGGTTTCAAGACAAATTGAGAGACATACACACAACGTCAACAATTGTGCAAGAGAGTGAACTGCGGCGAAACAACAAACCTGCGCAGAAGAATCAAAATTGTCGGAAACACTACTCGCTGCCGCGAATTCCTATCGACGAAGTCCTCCTCTCTTTCAAACAGCAAGACACTCTACCAATCGCCACCGTGGTTGCTTTTTCTGTGCATTTCTTCTGCCGCGAACGCCGCTACTTTACGGGTACCCTTATTCGTTCGAGTTTCGTATGCCTTTATGTGTTATATTCTTTGATTTGTTGAGGAATTTGTGTTTTGATTATTTAGGGTTTATATGATTTTGATTAGGTTGGGTGAGAAAGGAAAGAGATGAGAGATTTTGAGAGAGGTAGTGAGTGAGTTGTTGCTGTTTTGTTTGCATGGCCGAGAATGGTGATGCGGCGGAACTGAGAGAAAATGCGGGTTGGGCGGAGAGAAAGGTGGTCAAGAGAGAGAGAGAGAGAGAGAGAGAGAGAGAGAGGGAAGATTGAGAAACAAATGCTGAAGCTGTTTCTCTTTGAATTGGTGTCAAAGAGGTCATTCGGTTGGGCCTCAACAATCAAGCCCATTTGCTTTTTTAATAAACCCAACCCAACTTGATTTAGTTATTTTGTTTCTTGTTAATTGATTTTAATCTTGTTTTTTATTCGTGCGTTGATTAGATAGCAATTTTGATTAATTTCGTTATGAGATCTTAATGATAAAATTAGGCGATGTTGATTATTGGTATTAATTTAGAGTTTAGACTTGTAATTAATGCTTGATAATTTGATCTTAATTTTGCTTGAAGGCGGATCCTAATGTTGATTGTGATCTTATGTTAGGATTAAGTTTGATTAAGTCTTGGGAGTTTTTGGTTAATATAAGCTTGTTTGGTTATTGATTCTAAGCTTTTAACTTTGTTTGGATTAAGGCTTTTGTTGATCTTGATTTTGATATGTGAGTGACATCATTGATAATTGTCATTCTGATTTGTATGCTTCCATAGGATTTTCAATTTAACTTTGACCTCTGATCAAGTCGAATTGAGATTAGACTATAGGTTAGTTGTTGCATGATAACATTAGTTAAGCAATTCCCTTTAATCATTTCCAAAGGAAAGGTTTCTCTCCTTTAACTTCATGTCATATTTAGGACACTTACTCCCGTACCCTTTATCCTAGCCTAAGGATTAGAGTCGCCGTGATCTATGTCTTGCTATAGACATTTCTTTCCCTTTTATCCTAGCCTTAGGATCGGAGTCGCCGCACTCCATGTAATTGTTCGGACACTTACTCATCTTTACCTGTTTAACTTAGACTTAAGTTTAGAGTCGCCGTACTCTACGTAGGTATCTTGTCTTGGATACTTATCTTCCCTTTGGAACCTCGACCACAGTCAGGAGTTCCCTACCCTCTTTGAGGGGAACTACGAATGCTCTGATTCTTTTAGTCAAGATACGTAAGCACGAGATGCGATGTCTTGGCGAGCATACTTAGAAACTAACCCCTAGGTCTTTACCTTAGCACATACTCTTAGCAAGCAAACAATAGAATAACAAAAATACTAACAAAAGGTTTCTATAGAGTACTACAGATACTTAAGATGCTAGTATCTTCCCTAAGTATAACCAACCCCCGGACCTTAGATCTCTTATTAGGGTTTTTTTTTTATCTTTATCCTTTCCTTTGGATAAATCAAATCTCGGTGGTAAATTTAATGTTTTGTGATTCAAGTTAATTTAATAGCTTGATATCCGATTCTCACCGCAACACACATCAATTTTAAAACATTGAAAACTCTCATTTTGATAATGCATAACTTTAAAGACATTGAATATTACATGTCTTTACATACAACTGTTGAATTTAGGGTTGTCTTTGAGGGTGTGTAAGACGACCTATAACACATAACTTCACATTTTTTTCATAATTAAATTATGACAAAAAAGTCTCCATACACATTATTCGTGGTTAAAAAGGGTCTCTTAAAAATAACTTACAACTCAAATGAAATTAATTTTAGATTTTTACACATGATCTCTTAAAAGTTTGAGACATCTTTGTTCATCTCAGAATCTCAACATGAGCTCACCAATCTCCACATCAATTAAAACTCTTTCACGTTAATTATATGATGCATGGAATATAAATGTGTCAAATGGAGTGATATGCTGGAAATTGGAGAAATTTGTTATCTATGCAGGAATAAAATGAGTTTTTGGTAATACCTCGTCATTTATTAAATGACCTCTCCTAACAATTTATAATTTTATTTTATTTTTGTAATTTTGAGGTAAATTTTTCTCCGGTTCAAAACTCTTGTTTAATCAACTAATTAAATAAGTTTTGTTAAATAAGTCATTATTATTATTATTATTATAAGAAAAAAAGAAAAAAAATAAAATAAAACTGTAGTTGACTTAATAAATGGACAACTCACAACTTAAGTTTAAATGAAATATAAACTTAACTAATATAAAATGTAAAAATATTTTTTTTAAATAGTAGCAATATTAAATAAATATAGTTTCTAAAATAATGTACACCAACATCTCATTTATTCTTATTTAATAAAGGTAAATTCAAAACAGACTATTTAGAGAATAATTATCCATTAAACCCCCCATTAAGTTGGGTTTTTTAAATGAACCTACTTAATATTTTATAATATTATACTCTTGTCAATAACTTAAATAATTCTACTAAAATTTATAAATATTCATATAATTTAACAAAATCTTAAATGAATTCCACTAAACACTGTATTATACTACATTTTTAACCAATTATATTATTTTAATTCATTTATAGTTAAGGGATGTGTTTAGCTGCAAAAACGTTTTCATATTAAACTACACTTTTTTGAATTAATCATTCAAAATTTTTTAACGTGCATTTGAATACTGTGTAACAATGTAGTCAGACCGGTCATGATATTTTAGAGGCTATGGACTAATAATAAAAATCGATTCCTAAAAAAAAATTAAGGAATTATTTTATGATTTTGGTAATATAATAATTTTTTAAATAGTTAATTATGAAAATAAATAATATTTAAAAATAATTTAATTTTGCTAAACTTTTAGTACTATTATAGAATAAAATTAAATATATCTTTCTATATAAAAATAATAATAAATCAAATCATTTATAAGAATGTGTTATATATTATCACAAAAACTTAATAATAAATAAATGAATATATAATAAATATTTAAATATTAAACTATAAAATATTAATATACTAAAAATTTATGTTTGATAAACAAAATAAAACTAAAAAGGTTCTTAGGATAGAATATTTAACTTTAGAATATGGTAAAACTCTTATATAAATTCTTATAAGAAAATCGGTGTTAAGAAGTGAATGGAAAATAATAATGTTGTTGAAATAATGCTGCTTTATTGTACCAATATTGTATATTACCAATTTTAAAGTATGGCATTTAAACTTCAGTTGCCTAGTGGGTGAGAAAAATTTGTTTATCTTTAAAGCAGGGATTCGAATCTCTATGTCTCAATATGTTGTTTTTTTAAAACTTTTTGAAAAGATAAACCAAAATAATATCACACTTTCACCAACCAAGTATCGAACACAAGACCAAGACCATAATCTACAAATTGAATTATTGCCGCTTGGAAAATTTGAAAAGTCAGTATAACGTTCAACATAATGATATATATACAAATATTTAATAATATTATTTATTAAGCCCACACCCCAAAATTTTGAGGCCTATTTTTTTTAGGTCATGGGCTATGAGTTTGTTGCCCTGGCCCAGGGTCGGCCCTGCTGTAGCGAGCGATTTTGGACGCGGTTCTTAAACGCTGTCGCTCTTTGGGGTTTACTACAAGTCGATTCATTTTTTATTCTATTGTGAGCTGACTAAGGAAGGGAAATTGATGTCTCCAATTAACCCTGCTTGTATACTAAGTTTAAACAACGGTCTGTTAGGTTACGGATGCTATATGGTAATGGGGCATTTCTTTCTTCTTACTCTATTAAGGTGGAAAACTGAGACTATTCATGGGGAATTTGTCAGATTGGGTGGAGATAGGGGACTTTAGGTTTTTTGATTAGTGTGCTCGCTAAGATTTTTCTTTCAATCTTATGCTTACGTATTCCCGTTTACCGAAACAGGGAAATCAGAGCGATCGTAGTTCCGTATTTTGGTGTCTTGTTCAAAGTCCAAGACGTGAAGCGAAATGTGATCTATATCTTGTTCAAAGCCCAAGATGTGAAGCTGAAGGTGGTTTGTATCTTGTTCAAAGCCCAAGATGTGAAGCTGAAGGGTTTATTTGTATCTTGTTCAAAGCCCAAGATGTGAAGCTAAAAGGTGTTGTCTTTAGAGAGAATTTGTCATCTCTAAAGAGGGTCTGTTTGTCACAACTGTTTATAAAGGAGAATTACTTTAACCGGGATATGTGAATCCGGCAATGCCATAATTTCCTTTATAGGGGGTTCCAACCTGAAGGAGAAGACTTTAACTCAGTGTAGAGCAATGTTATATTTCCTTAGGAATTTTTCATGCTAAAAGAGGGACAGTGGCATGGATGTAAACAATCCAGAGGCTTGCCGCTTACAGCGATTAGATGAAGGGGAAGGAGTTGTTGATGTTTGTGTACTGTGAACGAGGCACAACTTTGATGCTAAATGGTTGATTGACTCAACCGGGGTTTTCCTTATACAAAGCCTAAGAGGAGGCTAATGGCCCAACAAGAGGGTCTTTTATACTTAACAAGAGAGTGATTTGTATCTCGTACGAAGCCCGAGATGGAGGCTAAAGACGGTGACTCACCAAGAGAATATTTTATACTCGACAAGAGAGTGATTTTGTATCTCGTATGAAGCCCGAGATGGAGGCTAAAAGGTGATTGACTCAACAAGAGAGTCTTTTATACTCAACAAGAGAGTGTTTTTGTATCTCGTACGAAGCCCGAGATGGAGGCTAAAAGGTGATTGACTCAACAAGAGAGTCTTTGTATCTCGTACGAAGCCCGAGATGGAGGCTAAAAGGTTACTGTTTCAGTTGAGTGACAGGTCCAGTATGTTGATTCAACGAGAAAATCAGTTCTTATATGAGTAACACTGTACTCATGGATTTGATCTGAGGATCAGGATTATTTCCTGTTCTTTAAGGAAATGGGAAATCCAAAGGGTATTTGAGACTGTCCAAGTCTGCGGGTGTCTTCCTATTTTTGAAAGGGACTTGAGAATGTCTTTGAGACTCAAGGAAATTAGACTGTCCAAGTCTAGAGTTTTATCTTTTGTACTATGCTTAAAGAAACAGTTGTAGTACGTTCACGGTAGAAAGATCTAGACTCTTTGAAAGACTGTTCTATTAAGATGACTAATTTCTGTTCCTATACCTCTAGAAGGTCGTCGGGACAATTTGTACGAAGCCCAAGAGGAGGCTGGAAACTTTTAAGAAGCCGAGGGACAATTTGTACAAAGCCCAAGAGGAGGCTATCATTCCCAGAGGAAGAAATCATTTATACGAAGCCTAAGAGGAGGTTGTGAATACTTCTAAGAAGCCGACGGGTCCTTGTACAACTCCCAAGAGGAGGCGGGGATGCTTTTAAGAAGCCTGTGGGTCCCCAAACCCCGAGAAGTTCAAGACAGGCTATTCACAAAGAATAGATCAAGCCAGGAAAGTTCGAGAATTTGGAAGAAACTCAAGGGATGCAATTCACGGAGAAGAGATCATCTCTGGGGAGTAGAGTTTCTTGACAATTCCTAAGGAGGACAGCCAAAGAGAATACAGTATCTGGTGCTCCTATGGGGGATCTAGTATTGTCTATTTCTAAGAATGATCGAAACGGCTTTACCTAGTGCTAGACGTAGTTGCCGGGGAAACTCTAAATATCTATACTATTATTACACAGTCGATATGAGTTTATGAAAGAAGACTTGCAGCGAAACAGCCCCACAATACAGTTATATGTATATGAAAGCGGTAAATGAAAGCATATAAACACTTACTTGGTTGTAGAGCTTCCATGTTGTTTGGTTAGTTGTTCAACAAAGAAAGATTGAAAACAACATTATATTTCAAAATCAAAGGAGAAAGTGCTTTGAAAGGAAAGATTGGGGCTTACAGCTCAAGGAGAGACCCATGGTTTTAGTAGTGATTGCACTGTGATATGAGTTTGTACATTGGGACTTATACAAGTGACTGAGGCCCAAAAAGTTTTCTGTACAAGGGGAATGGGTTTTACACTCTCTCAAGAGGCCCAAAAAAATGATTTAGAGAAAATAAGCGGGTTTTATTACTCGAGGGTAGGCCCAGATGATTTTGTTTAAAAATGGCGATCGCGCCGAGGTTTTAGAATGTACATAGGGACTTATACAATAAGTGAGGCCCCAAAATGGATTATGTAAAAAAAGGGGTTAGGACTTACACTCTATTAGAGGTCCAAGTGAGTTTTAAGAAAAGAAATGGGTCTTACTACTCGAGGGTAGGCCCAATGGTTAATTTTGAAAAGGGCGACGATCGCGCCGAGGTTTTGGAAACACCGTGGGACTTATACAAGTGATTGAAGCCCAAAATTTTGGTATTTACAAAGGAATTAGGTCTTACACTCTATTAGAGGCCCAAAGGTTTAAAAATGAAAAGAAATGGGACTTATAGCTCAAGGAGAAGCCCAATGGTCTTTTTTGTTAAAAGGCGACGATCACGCCGAACTTTGTAAATGTACAGAGAGACTTATACAATATCTGAGACCCAAAATATTTATTTACAAAAGGGATGAGACTTACACTCTATTAGAGGTCCAAAGTGTATTTTAGGAAAAGAAATGGGGCTTACAACACGAGGGGAGACCCAGATGATTTTCAGTTTGAAAATGGCGATCGCGCCGAGATTTTTAACGTATTGGGACTTGTACAATAACTGAGATCCAAAATATTTTTGTACAAAAAGGGTTGGGTCTTACACTCTATTAGAGGCCCAAGTATTTTTGGAAAAAGATTTGTTAGGGTGAAAATCAAAGAAACCCCGATTTCATTTTTTAAAGGCATTTTTCAAAGAAAAATCAAGTAAAAAATGATAAAAATATCAAATAAAATCATTAATCATGTTGTAAACAATGATTAAGGTTAAGAAAAATTATTTTATCCACATGAATATTTAAAATCATTTTGGTTTTAAAAATCAAGAAAAAGAAATCATTTTAAAAGCATTTAAAACAATATTTTTAAATATATTAAAAATAATCTAAAAATAATATTTTTTTTGTGGGTTAAAATATTATGGGGTATGAATTAGAAAATAATGATTTTTGCTATGTAAAAGAATTGGTTGAGTTTTGAAAATAAAATAAGAAAAAGAGGAAAGATGTCACAACATCATCTTCGACATATCTTATGGAGCAAAAAACCAGTACTGAAACTTTAGTTTTTAACACTTTTTTTATCAAATTTCAAACACTCATAACTCTCTGAATTTTTAACGGAATTAAAATCCGAAAGTACCTATCTTGATCGATTTTTTGCAGGAATCCAATGGTACCATACATACACACTGAAACTCAATGTATAAAACACGCGAATCGAAAAACCAGAACTGCTATGTTAATTTAAAACATCGTTTCTTGTCAAATTTCCAACACGCGTAACTCTCTCGATTTTTAACGGAATTAAGATCCGGAAGAGCCTATCTTGACCCATTTTTCGCAAGGAATCCAATGGTATTACTCATGCACACTGAAACTTAATGTACAGAACCCACAAATCGAAAAACCAGAACTGGACCGTTAATTCGACGTCGTTTCGCGTCAAATTTCCAACACGCGTAACTCTCTCAATTTTTAACGGAATTAAGATCTGGAAGAGCCTATCTTGACCGATTTTTCACAAGTAATCCAATGGTACCGCACATACACACTGAAACTCAACGTACAAAACACGCGAATCAAAAAACCAGAACTGCACTTTAGTTTTTGACGTCGTTTCGCGCCAAATTTCCAACGCGCGTAACTCTCTCAATTTTTATCGGAATCAAAATTCGTAAAAACCTATCTTGACCGATTTTTCGAAAGGAATCCAATGGTATTACTCATGCACACTGAAACTTAACGTACAGAATGCGCAACGCAAAAAACCAGAACTGGACTGTGATTTTAAAACAACATAAACTCCACATATAAACATGTTAAAATGTAAAAAGTGGGAGGATCATAGCATACACATTAAGGACTACATTTTTGCTTCAAGAATTGTTCAATATGATGCATGTATGTGGACAACAAAGGAAAGCATGATTCAAAGAATTCAAGTTGTGAGTCTTACCTCTTTTTTGGAGATTTTGTGCATCCTACCAAGTGCTTTGTTCCAGAAATGATTTGATGCTTTGGACACCCTCAAATGACCTCTTAGAAGCTTTTAGGATGGTTGGAATCAGCTGGAAACCTCTGGAGCAAGTTTGAGCACTTTCTTGCAAAATGGGCAAAAGTGGCCAAAATGCCAACTCTCTCAAATGGTGTTCCAGATGTGTGGCACCATTTGGGACAGTTCAAGGATGATATTTGGAGTGTGTTTGAAGTTTTATCTGGTTTGGAAAGTGACTGAATCAAGACATGGCTTGAAAAATGCAAAAATGTCCAATTTTGAGGTTTTGAGAGGTGACTTTGTGATGTTGGTGTTATAGGTCACTTGTGAGAGTTTGGATCACCTACATATGATGTTTACGAGGTGTTAGGATCATGAGCTGTGATGGAAATGCTCTCTAACTCAAAAACTCAGAATTTCCTCACTAAAGAAGGTATTTTGGAGTGAAAGAGAGAATTTGAGGAAAACATCTGTTTGATGGCTTTGGTGTACTCAAACTGAGCACAAATGATCTCTATTTATAGTAGAGCAAGTTTGTTTTGCAATCAATAGTGAATGGTGGCTGCAGCAGAGATTTGGCAAATGTTGGCCAATGAAAATCCAAGTCTCCTCTAGCCATTGACTAGAGGTTAGAGCACAGGCCTTTGGTTCCCTAGTTGTTGGATGAATCTTGACTGAATTCAGTTGGAGGAAGCTCAGTTCATGCCACCTCTAAGCATCCATTAAATGCTCAAAACCAAAATTGGAGTCTTGTCCCTCTTTTAGGGATTTCTAGGTTTTGGCATGCTAGTTTTGGTTCCTTAGACTTGGGAGGCTCATGGATCAGATAACCCCCCTTAGATTTGATCCTTAGATGTGTCCAAAATGATGACAAGGCTTGAAAATTCGTGTGGCACAAGAAATGTGCAAATCTGCCCTGAAAAATTCAGCTGCAGCAAGCCTTTTTGTAAAATCCATAACTCCCTACTCGAGTATGCTACATGGACGTTTTAGGACTTTCTGGAAAGCTGAGATGATGTACTTCAACTTTGATGTTTGGCCCTAGACCTGGTTCAACTTGGATCATGGAGAAAAACAGCCTTGAAGTTGGGACTTCATGCTGAAATTACAAGGCAGATTTTGGCTAAGTGCTGAAAAATGTCAATTTTAGGTTTTTAGCTATTTTGATCTAACCATAACTCAAAATCCATGATGAATTGGGATGAGCTGTAGTTGACACTTTTGTAGAGGGCCATGAGGGCTACAAATCAAGCTTTAGATGGGGAAAAATGGCTTTGTGGTTTAGGCGTTATGATCCTCCAAAGTTGGTACCCTTGCCACTTTATTTCATAACTTAGAAAATTTTCTAAGTTTTTATGGTTACCCCTTTTTCAAGTTATCCCACTTTTCTTGATTTTTCTTGATGAATGAATATTCCAATCACACATTAACATCATTTTAGGGTTAAAAAACCATTTTTATGAAAAATCTCAAAAAGTCAAAGTTTGACTTTTGGGCACAGTTGACTTTTTATCAGATGAATTCCAAACTGTGCGATCCTTTATGAAATCAAGCCCTTGACCTAAATCAAACTTGATGGACATGTTCCATAGGTGTTATAGGATGTATTGAATCGTGTCCCAAGGTTTGGGAGCATGCCTGGGTCAAAAGTCAAAGGTATAGTTGACTTTTCCCGCGAAACCCTAACTGTGGTTCAGATGAAATTGAAACTTGTTGCTCAAGCTTCTTGGATCAATCCATTGTTGTAAATGGATCAATGTGGTGTGTTAGGGATCCTTAAATCCTCTCTTGAGGCCTTGGCTCGTGTTTTGTCCCAAAAGTCAACTTAGGGGTGAATTAGGTCAAGAAACCCTAATTCCGGATTTCTGGTAAATGCATCCCCTGAGGCTAAATTGACTTGATGATGGGGTTTATGATGTTCCATGGAGCGTATTAGGATATGATTTGAAGCATTGGCTCATGCCCATAGGAAAATTTCCATCTGGAGGCCCTAGTCGACCAAACCCTAATTTGGTGACACTGGCGATCCTGAGGCTTGATCCACCTAGAAGGGAGCAACCTTGTGCTTAATCCTTGAAGTGGGAGTCCTCTTGATCCATTGTGGATATTTGAGAGGCTAGACAAGTTGAAGATCATGTCATTCCTTGATTGATCCTTTGTCTAAGAGCTCTGAGAGGGTTTGAAACCCTACTTCTGATTGTAGTGAGTGTTCACCCATCTTTGGGGAGACTAATGAGGTACAAAGGTACATCCATATTGTGCTGATGATTTGCACCATGATGGGAAATCTTAGTGGTCAAAATTTGGGGTATGACAGATGACCCTATTTAATCTTCTTGGACCCGAAGGTATGAATGGCGAATGTATTCGGGCATTCAGGGTGCAAGAGGATTAAGTATCAGAATACCCGAAATTTTGATGGTGGTTATGAATGGTAGCTTACGCATTCATCTTCTTTTGCTAAGCAATGATGCTTAGAAAAGGTAAAACTTCCCCTCGATCCTGGTTTCCTACCAAGGAACTGGTCTCAGTTTTCTTTTGAAATAAACCTCCCCTCGATCCTGGTTTCCTACCAAGGAACTGGTCTTAGTTTATTTTGTCAACTTTCCCTCGATCCTGGTTTCCTACCAAGGAACTGGTCTTAGTTTATGATTTGTGAACTTCCCCTCGATCCTGGTTTCCTACCAAGGAACTGGTCTTAGTTTCCGAAGTAAACTTCCCCTCGATCCTGGTTTCCTACCAAGGAACCGGTCTAAGTTTCTGAAGTAAACTTCCCCTCGATCCTGGTTTTCTACCAAGGAACTGGTCTCAGTTTCTGAAATAAACTTCCCCTCGATCCTGGTTTCCTACCAAGGAACTGGTCTCAGTTTCTGAAATAAACTTCCCCTCGATCCCGGTTTCCTACCAAGGAACTGGTCTCAGTTTCCGAAATAAACTTCCCCTCAATCCTGGTTTTCCACCAAGGAACTAGTCTCAGTTTCTTTTGTCAATAAACTTTCTTGACAAGGGACGCTGTTTGTAGCGGTTTTCCTTCAAACTTCTCGCCGAATTTTCCTGGGGAGATGCCATTTGAGTGGAAAAAGTTTTGATGTCATACTTGCTGGGAAACCCATTCGTCTGAATTGTAGAGGTACATAAACTTCTCTGTTTGGAGACGCCATTTGTCGATTCTACTGGGGAAAGCGAGTCTTTTGAGAGACTGTTTCCGCTTGGGGGTGTTACATCATACTTTTCCTGAGGTCTTTTCAGAGAAATGCCATACGATGTACCCCAATTTTGAGGGGCTTTCTCTGGGGATTTTCCTTAATCCGGGAAAGCGAATATATCATCTTCAATGGTGAAGAGTGATATTTGTTGAAAGTTTTCCTGTTTCTCAGAGGTTCAAGTTATCAAAGTGGTCAAGGACCGTCTCTAATCCAGAGATAAACGAGAGAGAGATTACTTAGATGATTCACTTCCTGATGAGGAAAGATTTGACAACTCGATTGAGAGGACTTCTATCACTAGGGGACAAGACCGACTAGAGTGATACTGATGCAATATGAATATGAATGCGAATCAATAATGCATGATGTATGTATGTATATACTGACAAAACTGACGCAACATATAGACTAAAGGATGAACACGACTGCATACTCGGCCACAGTGGGGTATGTAGAAATATCGCTGGTTCAAGATAGCAATTCTTCCTTGCTTAGGAGAAACGGTCCCTGTTGGGAGCGACACTGGTCGGGCTTAGGAGATGAGAACTCGGTCGAGGATGTCAGACGAAACATAGTCTCTGACACAGTTGATCCTTCATTCAGGCGTAATGGTCTAGAAAGAGTACTTTGATTCTACACTTTGAGGTTCAAACACCTTTGGAGAAGCGACCGATGTTCTTCTGATGTTCAACAGTCAAAAGAAATTGCCATCTTTATTTTAGAAGCAGAAAAAGTTTGACAAGTAAATTCATTTTTGTTTTATTTTCAAGAATCGTTAATCATGTTAAAAACATCATTCTGTAAAGCTAAAACAAGTAAGAATTACAAACAAAAGCACAAGGGCTCAAATTTTATTGATAGGATAGAAATCAGCCGAACGCGTGATTCCATAGAGTATTTACAAAGTTAGAAAATGGTAATTTACATGGAAAAGGGCTACGTTGAAACATAACGACCACTATTCTTCTACCAACTTTGAATTCGGGACATCCTGAGCTTCTGTCGAAGATGACCTTGACTGGAGTCTCTGATGGATGGCATGACTGCTGAAGCGCTGTATAGATCAGACGTAGTTACTTGCCATTATCCCTAACTTTTGCCTAGATTGCACTTTGAAATTTCTAATCCACCGGGATGATTTTTGATTATGTCTCTAACTTTTGCCTGGACCTCCATTTCGGGTTTTCAATCCACCGAGACGTTTTTTTTTTAGTTTAGGCAAAGTATTTCTTGACTACGTCAACATTCGTGGGGTAGGCAAATTCTTCTCCATCCATGGTTGCGAGTCTCAAGGCGCCACCTGAGAAAGCTTTCTTGACCATATAGGGGCCAGCATAATTCGGAGTCCACTTGCCCCGAGAATCAGTGAGAAAGGATTGTATTTTCTTGAGCACAAGGTCTCCTTTCCTGAAGACGCGAGGTCGGACCTTTTTGTCAAACGCATTCTTTATTCTCTGCTGATACAACTGACCGTGGCATAGTGCCGTTATTCGCTTTTCTTTGATCAGGTTCAGTTCATCGTGTCGACTTTGACACCATTCAGCTTCTGTAAGCTTAGCTTCCATCAATACCCAAATTGATGGGATCTCTACTTCTATGGGAAGCACTGCTTCCATGCCATATACTAGAGAGAAAGGGGTTGCCCCTGTTGAAGTACGGACAGATGTGCGATAACCGTGAAGAGCAAAGGGTAGCATCTCGTGCCAGTCTTTGTAGGTTACAACCATCTTTTGAACAATCTTCTTGATGTTCTTGTTAGCTGCTTCTACCGCCCCGTTCATCTTAGGTCGGTAGGGAGATGAGTTATGGTGTTCGATCTTGAACTCAGCGTACAACTCTTTCATCATCTTATTGTTCAATTTAGATCCATTATCCGTAATGATCTGGCTTGGAACACCATAACGGCAGATGATATTGTTTTTGATAAACCGGACCACCACTTGTCGGGTTAAATTAGCGTATGACGCTGCTTCGACCCACTTGGTGAAGTAATCAATGGCTACCAGGATGAACCGATGTCCGTTCGAAGCCTTGGGCTCAATCATGACAATCATGTCGATTCCCCATATGGAAAAAGGCCATGGGGAAGAGAGAACCTTGAGATATGTTGGTGGTACATGGATTTTGTCAGAGTATATCTGACACTTGTGACACCTCCTCATGTACTTGTAGCAGTCGGATTCCATGGTCAACCAGTAGTACCCTGCTCTCAGAATTTTTCTCGCCATTCTGTGTCCGTTGGCATGAGTGCCAAAGGATCCTTCATGAATTTCTTTTATCAACATGTTTGCTTCTGGTCTGTCTACGCATCGGAGCAAGACCATGTCAAAGTTCCTCTTATAGAGTATGTCACCGCTCAGGAAGAAGTTTCCAGCCAGTCTTCTGAGGGTTTTTCTGTCTTTCCTGGATGCCCCAGGTGGATACTCTTGTTTCTGAAGGAAGCATTTGATATCGTGATACCAAGGTTTGTCGTCTATGACTGCTTCGATCGCGAAGATGTAAGCGGGCCGTTCAAGGCGCATTATGTCGATCTTAGGTATGTCATTCCATTGACCTACGCTAATCATGGAAGAGAGAGTGGCTAATGCATCAGCCATGTGATTCTCATTACGAGGGATGTCATGAAACTCGATTCTGTTGAAGAAGGGTAACAACCTTCTAGTGTAATCTTTGTAAGAAATCAATCCTGATTGGTATGTGTTCCAATCTCCTTTGATCTGATTGATAACCAGGGCTGAGTCGCCGTATACGTCCAAGTTTTTGATCCTTAAGTCGATCGCTTCTTCGAGACCCATAATACAAGCTTCGTATTCGGCCTCGTTGTTTGTGCACTTGAACGTAAGTCTGGCGGTGAAAGGAATGTGGGTACCCTGAGGGTAACAATGATTGTCCCAATTCCGTTTCCGTAATGATTGACTGCTCCGTCAAAGATTAGTCCCCATTGGGAACTTGGTTCTGCCCCTTCACTGGGTAGCGGTTCATCGCAATCTTTCATTTTTAAATACATGACATCTTCGTCTGGGAAGTCAAACCCGATTGATTCTTGATCATCAATTGGTTGATGAGCCAAATGATCGGCTAAAACACTTCCTTTAACGACTTTTTGAGCATGGTACTCTATGTCATATTCTGATAACAACATTTGCCAACGAGCAATCCTTCCCGTGAGAGCAGGGTTTTCAAAGACGTACTTGATTGGATCCATCTCGGAGACCAACCAATTAGTGTGACGAATCATATACTGACGAAGACGTTTGGCTGCCCAAGCCAAAGCACAAAAATTTTTTTCGAGCATCGTGTACCGAGTCTCGCAGTCGGTGAACTTCTTGTTCAGATAGTAGATGGCAAACTTCTTCCTTTTGGTTTCATCTTGTTGGCCAAGTACACATCCCATTGAGTCCTCCAAGACTGTTAGATATATGATCAGTGGTCTTCCTTCCACTGGAGGTGATAGAATCGGCGGATTCAACAGGTATTCCTTAATACTGTCGAAAGCGGTTTGACAATCTTCTGTCCAAACGCAGTCCTGGTTCTTTTTGAGTAATTTGAAAATCGGCGCACATGTCGCGGTCATAAGGAATATGAATCTGGAGATGTGGTTCAAACGTCCCAGGAATCCTCTGACTTGTTTTTCAGTCTTCGGAGAAGGCATTTCTTGAATGGCCTTGACCTTGTCAGGATCAACTTCAATTCCTTTCTGGATGACAATGAACCCTAGCAGTTTCCCTGAACGGACACCGAAGGTGCACTTTTTGGGATTCAAACGGAGTTTGTACTTTCTCAACCGCTCGAATAGTTTTGACAGGTGGGTCACATGCTCCTCCTCTATTCTAGATTTTGCAATCATATCATCGACATATACCTCAATTTCTTTGTGTATCATGTCATGAAACAGAGTAGTCATGGCCCTTTGATAGGTTGCCCCGACGTTCTTCAAACCGAACGACATTACCTTGTAACAAAAGGTACCCCATGGGGTAATGAACGAAGTTTTCTCCATGTCTTTCGGCGCCATTTTGATCTGGTTATAGCCCGAGAATCCATCCATGAAGGGGAAAATTTTGAACTTTGCTGTACTGTGTACCAGCATGTCAATGTGTGGTAAAGGAAAGTCATCCTTTGGACTAGCCTTGTTCAGATCCCTGTAGTCGACACACATTCTGACCTTTATGTCCTTTTTGGGAACGGGTACAATGTTGGCTAACCATTGAGGATATTCTGATGTGGCGAGGAAACCTGCGTCAATCTGTTTCTGTACCTCCTCTTTGATTTTGATGGCCATGTTAGGATGAGTCCATCTCAACCTCTGTTTTACTGGCGGACATTCCGATTTCAACGGTAAGTGATGTTCCACGATGTTGGTATCCAACCCTGGCATATCCTGATAGGACCAAGCGAATACATCGGGGTATTCTCTGAGAAGCTTTGTCAAACTCTCTTTGGCAGTTGGACCGAGTAGTGCCCCAATCCTGATTTCTTTTCTCTCTTTTTCCGAACCCAAGTTTACCGTTTCCAACGGCTCTTTGTGAGGTTCAATGGACCTTTCCTCCTGTCTGAGTAATCGGGAGATCTCTTCTGGAATTTCTTCGTTAACTTCTTCTTCAGCCCCAAATACCGGGAACTCAAAGTCGGGAGAAGGCATCGGATTGTATGTTTCAACAGGGTTTAAAACAAGCAATCTGCATGACGTGATGATTTGTTTTTAGAAGAGATAGAGAAAATGCGAGTGTGTGTAGTGTATTTTTCTTTGGAAAACTGCTTGTTTTTATTATTGAGTTGTTTTTTAGGATTACCATTTTCTGAAAAACGAAAAGAGAAAACAGTAATAAATGCAGAAATTACAGAACGACGTTATTTTATTAATGAACAAGTCGATTTTTGAAACTACAACCCTATAAAATAAAACTCTGTCGCTTTGGGCGATGTGAAGAGGGAAATTTACAGAAAGCGAGCCCTATCAAAACATCTGTTTCACCTGGGCAGGGTGAAAGGTTAAAGATGGCAATTACTTTGACTGATGAACGATCTTCGGAACATCGACAACAACCCACTGGCGGCGAACTCCTCGGTGAATCACAAAGTTTGGCACCTTCCTCAATTTGTCTTCAGAAATAACGCTGATTTCTGGTGGAGCAGGATCATTGGAATCTGTCTCCCACGCAGAGTTGTCGTAGGAGGATTCCTCTGTTGCATTTTGCATAGTATTTGTACTCTCAGGTAGATCTCCCCATCCAGTAGGCTGGATGTCTTCGAGCCTGATGCGAGAGCTTTCGGGAGCAGTGTACTTGACCATATAGTCGTATTTTCCACTTGGTTGTCCTAAGGTGTCCCACACTTCTTTGGAACTGGAGGAGTCATCCTTCTCGATGACGTTGACCTCGGGGAAAGTATAGTTGATGAACTTTAGTCCTGCAAACGTTGCAAATTCATCGTCGTGCTGGGTATTTTCAGGATAACCTGGGTGTTGATCCCATGACATGGTGGGGACGCAGGTATTCTGTTCAATGATGCTCAGCTGATTTTCATTGTTCGGCTGACTTTCTTGCCCCAAGTCTCCTGGGCACGACTGCAAGCTAGGCAGGCCATCCATCGGGCCATAATAATCGTGGTCAAAGTTGTCTTTTATTAGAGTGTCCTCCTCTAATGAGTTTGGTGGAGCACGACATCCTTCTGGATCACAATTTCCGTATATCGTTTCGACGTCTGACCTGGGTATAAATCTCGGACTCTGTGTAGGAAAGCAAAATGGAATTTGCGTTTCGTCCTGAGACATATAATTGTCCTCATTGAGATAGGACTTCCATTCTTCCTCCATATCAGATGAATCATCTTTATTGATGGTATGTACCTCTTGAGTCACTGGTTGAAGGAAGCCTCCACTGTGGAAGAAGTTCTGAATGGGATGAAGACTTTCATCGTTAGCAGCTGTCTGGGTACAGGTTGCAGAAAAACTAAGACCCTTCTTTGTTTTATTGTCAGTAGGAATGACAAGCTGTCCCCATCCTTTTGTATTGGTACTCTCGACCACTTTGATAGCATCTTTGTACGAGGAAATGGAAGTTCCCCCCTCAGATTGATCGTCCTTGTGTAGCGAAAGCGCTTGGAACTGGGTTCCGATTATCCCTTCTGGTTCCACATAAGTGGATGACAATAAATTGCTGACGAGCAAGGCCTGTTTCCCATAGACTGTGATGAGTTGGCCGTTCTGGACGAACTTTAGCTTTTGGTGGAGGGTTGAAGTGACCGCCCCAGCCTGATGTATCCAAGGTCTTCCTAATAAACAACTGTATGTTGCCCAGATGTCCATGACCTGGAAAGTGACTTGGAAAGTGTGAGGACCAATAGTTATGGGAAGATCGACTTCGCCGATAACCGTTTTTCTGGATCCGTCAAATGCTTTGACGACGACCTCGCTGGTTCTCATCGGAGGGCCTTTGAATGATAATTGCATCAAAGTGGACTTTGTCATAACATTCAGGGTTGACCATGTGTCTACCAGTACGCTGGCTAAAGCATCGTCCTGGCAGTTGACTGTAATATTGAGCGCCATGTTATGACGGCAACCCTCTTCAGGTAATTCCTCATCACTAAATCCCAAGTTATTGCAGGAAGTGATGTTAGAGACAATGCTATCGAACTGTCTGATGGTTACATTCTGTTCCACAAAGGCTTGCTCCAAGACTTTCTGTAGAGCCTCCCTGTGCGCTTCTGAACTGAGTAACAGTGATAATACCGAGATCTTTAAAGGAGTTTGTAACAGTTGATCAACAATGTTGTATTCACTCTTTTGGATGAGCTTCAGCATCTCATCGTTGTTCTTTGAAAGGTCGGGATTACTGAATTGACCGACTGGTGGATTGGGAACTTCTATCTGAGGTTCCTTTTCTTTGCTGAGTTCTCCAACTCCTCTGTTGAAGATTCGACCGCTCCGTGTTACTCGACTGATGTTTGCAATATTCACGACGGAGGGTAACAGAATTTCCTTTCCATTCTTGACTATTGTTGCACCGTATTTGTAAGGGATAGCCTTAGTTGATTCATACGGTAGTGGTCCTGGCAGATAGATGACTATGGGAGCCTTCTGATTTTTCTGACCATCATAAGTAATTTCTATCCGTTCCTGGTTGGGAACTCTCGATTCATCAAGTAGAGGGATGATGGCACAAACATCCCTAGTCCTTTGATGATCAGAGATTACGACAACGTCCTCAATTTGATCAGCGAGATAGTTGACTGATCCAGAACTTGACCATGGTTGAATCTCTTTGTGGTCCAACGGACTTTGAAGGGCTGCCCGCACGAGGTAGCATCCTTGATTGTTCACTGAACAAACTCCACACCGCTTATAGTTGTGTAGTGGCACCTGGCCGCGTCCGCTCTGAATACAGTGTAGCCTTACTAGGTTAGTTTCCACCGACCGGACATCCTAACTTTGATATCTAGTAGGATTCTCGTTAGTGATACTAATTTGCTGGGTGTCTTCATCCATATAGATTGGAAGCCACCAGTGGTTCAACAAGTGCTGAAGTGTTTCTTGGACAAGGGCATAACCCTGATCGTTTTCGCAACCCGCTTTACAGCCCTGATAATCATGTGATACCAGGAATCCGAGACGGACCTGTTCTGCGTGTAACTCCACCAGGCTGGTATTCATCAAGCAAATATCGAAGATTTGAATCATGTTGATCTGATAGGGATTCCTATCATGGTAGTCCTGGATCCATCCAAGATCCATCTGACACTGGAGGGCCTCTTGTACAAAAGAGCATCCCTGTTTGTTTACCGAGCAAGTCAGACAAGAACTGTAATCGTGCCACGGCAGATTATGATACTGGCTTTGCCTTGAGTGCATTGCCACCAGGTTGACATTCATCGCACGGACGTCGGGGTTTTGAATGACGTTGGAATTTGTATAAACCATGTTAACTCCACGAACTCGGTGCTCTTGGATCCATCCGAGATCCATCTGTTCCTGTAGAGTTGATTGCACCACAGAACACCCTCGATTGCTTTTAGAGCAGATATCACACTGGTGATAATTATGATGTGGCACATGGCCATATCCACTTTGTCTACAATGCATCTTGACTAAGTTGGTTCTCAACAAGAGTACATCATGAATTTGATATACGTTGTTAGACTCTCCCTCTATCAGGTTGACTGTATCTTTCTCGTGTTGAGGCAGCGGGTTCGTGAGAACATTGGGATTCGTATCTTTGAAAGATAAGAGCCCGCTCCTAACAAGCTTTTGCACGTCAGATTTGAAATTGAGACAGTTCTCTATGTTATGCCCTGGACCTCCTTGATGATAAGGGCAAGTTTGATCCGCTTTGAACCAAAAAGGTGGATTTTCCGGTACTGTAAGAGGAGCCTTGGTCTGGACGTGCCCTTTGACCAGTAATAACGGAAATAGTTCGGCGTACGATACGGGTATAGGATCAAATCCTGGTGGCCGCGTTGTACGGTTGTTATTGTATTGAGGACGAGCCTGCTGAAGAGGCTGTGGTGTCCTTCGCTGAAGTTGTTGTTGATTAGGTTGGCTCTGTGCAACCTGAGGTTGATAGGTAGAAACAGGCGCAGGGTTGATAGCAGGAGTTACAGCTGCTACTGGTTAATAACGTCGCCTTTGCTTTCCGAGAGAGATATTCCCAATATCCTGCTCTTTTTTCTTAGGGAGAGCACTACCGTATCATTTTGCACTACTTGATGATCCAGTGTCTTTAATTAAACGTCCTTCCCGGACGGCTTCCTCAAGACGAACCCCCATGCCCACCATCTCGGTGAAGTCACTGGGCGCACTGGCAACCATTCTGTCGTAGTAAAATGAGCTCAAGGTCTTTAAGAAGATCTTTGTCATCTCTTTTTCCTCAAGAGGTGGACAAATTTGGGCGGCAATTTCATGCCATCTCTGAGCGTACTCCTTAAACGTTTCCTTGTCCTTTTGTGACATTGATCTGAGTTGATCTCTGTCGGGTGCCATGTCCAAATTGTATTTGTACTGTTGGACGAAGGCAGTGCCGAGATCTCTGAAAGTGCTGATCGTAGCATGGTTTGAACCCATGTACCATTTTAATGCGGCACCGGTTAAACTATCCTGAAAGTAGTGAATCAGTAGGTCCTGATTTTCTGTCTGAGCCGACATTCGCCGAGCGTACATCACCAAGTGACTTTGAGGGCAAGAGTTACCCTTGTATTTTTCAAAGTCGGGCACCTAGAATTTGTGCGGAACTTTCACATTGGGGACCAAGCAGAGGTCCGCGGCGTCCTTTCCAAATAGATCCTGACCGCGAATAGCTTGCAATTCCTTTTGCATTTCCAGGATCTGTTCCTGGAACTCATTCATTCTTTCGAACATGCTTTCGTTTCCACCAGAAGGTATCTGGGGAATCTGTCCTTCTGGGACAGTGTGTACCACGGGTTGTGGTATAGTCATTACGGCCGAGACTCTTGGCGCTTCCTAAAGTTTGTAACCTTCAGGAGATCTCATTATGCCTCTGGCATCTTCGCTTTCCCGAAGTTTGTAACCTTCAGGCCCAGCGGCCTCTGCTATGATTCCCTGATCATCAGTGATCGGCAGAACATATCCTTCCGGGATATAGTTAACAGGTATGCCCCAGGGACGATCTTTCGGCATTTGATACCTAGGATCATACTTCTCCACTATGGGCATTGAGGTGATCTCTGAGATCACGGTTCTTTGTAACTGAGCTTCTGCCATGGCTTGCATGTCGTTGCGAAGCTTTCTCATATCCTCTCTCAGAGCGTCGATCTCTTCTTTCAACTCTCTGTTCTCTTCCTCGAGATCATCCATCCTTTTCTGACGATTGGCCCGAGTATTGTACGAATGAGACAATTTGACTCTAGAATCGAGACACAAACGTGAGATTCGTAGGTAAGAAGAATACGTGACGTGAGAAGGATGAATGCAATGATTATATTAATTGTTTTTTGGTTTAATCAAAATAAACTTCGACAATTAGATTGCAAATATCAAACAGTGGGGAAACCCTGTTTTATTGAAATTCAAAGGATTGCGGAAATGGAAATACAGTAGATTACAAGGTGTGGAAACAGAAACCTAAGCTAATGGGTCCCGAGTCTTCTCTGAGGAGAAACCGGGTGCTGATTCTGGTACTTTCCTTTTCTTTGACCGGGGCTCTTGAGCCGTTGTCGGGTTGTCATTCCTTTGCCAAGTGAAAGGAGCGAGCAAATTCCTTTGGTCATCCTGATTATCCACAACATGTTGCTCTAAAATCTCAATCAGAGCATCCTTTTCTTTCAATAGCTGCTGTATTTTGATACACTCCACGTCGAGAATGCAGTACTTGTTCTTTCAAGACCTCCTCTCCTGTTGAACTTTGTTGAGAGTAACCTGAAGCTTTTCAGTTTCCGTCATGAAGTACATGACAGATTCCCTTGGCGGAAGAACTCCGTGACGAGGATACGGCATCTTTAGCTTGAGAGCTCTAGTTTGTACTCAGTGGAGATAAGGCTCCACCAAGACACAGTCCGGTTTTCCTAGAGACTCCTGTCCTTTCTTATGAACATGTTTCCAAGCGTGCACTATTTCCATCTTTAGTGCTCTGTTATTTTCTCCTTCCTTGAAGAAAAGACCTTCCAGATGAGCATTACGCGGGACATGCCTCATTGGGTATCCAAATTGAAGACGAACCAATACCGGATGGTAGTTGATTCCTCCCTTAGTTCCTATAAGGGGTACGTTGGGGAAGTTTCCACAACGATCAATTATCATGATCCTGTCATAAATCCTATTGCACCAATCAATGTCAGAGTTGGTAAGAGACATAATTTTCTGCGACCAGCGTAAGGCACTCTCATGATCCCAAAAAGTAGCAGACTTAGGCAAATGGGAGATAAACCATTTGTATAGCAGGGGCACACAACACGTGATCTCCCCTCCGTTGTATAAGTTCCCTAAGTGTACAGAATGATACGCATCTGCGAGCAAAGTTGGTACATGATTTCCAATGAGAAAAACCTTAACGGCGTTGATATCGACGAAGTTATTAATGTTGGGAAACCAAAATAACCCGTAGGTGAGCAAAACAAAGATGCTCTCAAAAGCGGCCACGTTCCCTATACTGGAAAAGTACAGGGCCTTCTTTATCAAGAACTGGGCTGGCAAACCTTGTATGCCACCCTTAATGGTCATGTGAGTCTTGACTTCTGACTCATCCAAATAGATTGCTCTTGCAATGGTCTGACCCCTTGGGAATTTCTTCCAATCCATAAAATGGAGCTCGATCAGTAATGTGTAGATCAGTCAGGTGAGAGTACTCCTCCAGCATCTGTGTTAGCTGGTAATCCGAGAATGTGAAACAGTGATAGACCGGATCGTAAAACTAAACGAGTGCATCCATGATTCCTTCAATCACATGGATTCTTAACAGAGGTAGCAGACCTCCGTACTTGCCTCTGAAAGCCTCAGGGTTAGTGATCATCCTCACTAACCTTCTCAAATCCTCAAGTTTTGGAACCTTGAAGGTGTACTTATGAGTTCTCCTTCTACCGAAATCCATGAGCGCAATCTTTTTCTCTGACATTTACAATCATTGTCTCAGTTTAATTTGAAAAAGAGAGACTAGAAGAGAAAATTTTTCTTTGTTTTAATTTTTTTTAGATGAATGCATGAATGCAGCACATAAAAACATAGAAAAAACATGGGGTCAAAGGGTCGTTGTCATGAAGTCAAGGCTCTACCCATCCCCCAAAGGTTTATACTAGTGATTTTTGTACCTGTCTCTCAAAATCATCAGTTCTTGTCGAGAAAACACCAGCGGGCCGGGAACCGTGCTAGGTGATGTTTTTTCGAAGAACCTTCAGAAGAGGGTGGTATCGCGTGACAACCATTTCCGATAGTTTCCGCACCACTAAAAGAGGTTTTTCCTCGGTGTATACTCAATCTTTCCACATGCGGCATCACACGCATTCCCATTAGCAGAAAAATAAACACATATATCAATTAGGAAAAGCAATATATATATTTGTCATAATGTCCTAGACTTTTAAGAGCTATGAATCCTATGTTCCTGACAGAAAATGGCTCCCCGGCGGAGTCGCCATTCTGTGGTACCTTCCCAACTTAAAGGTTTTTTACCTAAGATCATAGTGAAGTCAACAAAAGTCCCATTCCCAGTGAAGGTTTAAATTGAGATGAAAAGACCGGCCCCACGGTGGGCGCCACTTTTTTGTAGCTAGCGATTTTGGACGCGATTCTTAAGCGTTGTCGCTCTTTGGGGTTTACTACAGGTCGATTCATTTTTTATCCTATTGTGAGGTGACTAAGGAAGGGAAATAGATGTCTCCAATTAACCCTGCTTGCATACTGAGTTTAAACAGCGGTCTGTTAGGTTACGGATGCTATATGGTAATGGGGCCTTTCTTTCTTCTTACTTTATTAAGGTGGAAAACTGGGACTATTCATGGGGAATTTGTCAGATTGGGTGGAGATAGGGGACTTTAGGTTTTTTGATTAGTGTGCTCGCTAAGATTTTTCTTTCAATCTTATGCTTCCGTGTTCCCGTTTACCGAAACAGGGAAATCAGAGCGATCGTAGTTCCTCCTATTCTATGGGAGGAAATGGGTGTTTTGGTGTCTTGTTCAAAGCCCAAGACGTGAAGCGAAAGGTGATCTATATCTTGTTCAAAGCCCAAGATGTGAAGCTGAAGGTGGTTTGTATCTTGTTCAAAGCCCAAGATGTGAAGCTGAAGGGTTTATTTGTATCTTGTTCAAAGCCCAAGATGTGAAGCTAAAAGGTGTTGTCTTTAGAGAGAATTTGTCATCTCTAAAGAGGGTCTGTTTGTCACAACTGTTTATAAAGGAGAATTACTTTAACCGGGATATGTGAATCCGGCAATGCCATAATTTCCTTTATAGGGGGGTTCCAACCTGAAGGAGAAGACTTTAACTCAGTGTAGAGCAATGTTATCTTTCCTTAGGAATTTTTCATGCTAAAAGAGGGACAGTGGCATGGATGTAAATAATTAAGAGGCTTGCCGCTTACAGCGATTAGATGAAGGGGAAGGAGTTGTTGATGTTTGTGTACTGTGAACGAGGCACAACTTTGATGCTAAAAGGTTGATTGACTCAACCGCGATTTTCCTTATACAAAGCCTAAGAGGAGGCTAATGGCCTAACAAGATGGTCTTTTATACTCAACAAGAGAGTAATTTGTATCTCGTACGAAGCCCGAGATGGAGGCTAAAGACGGTGACTCACCAAGAGAATCTTTTATACTCAACAAGAGAGTGATTTTGTATCTTGTACGAAGCCCGAGATGGAGGCTAAAAGGTGATTGACTCAACAAGAGAGTCTTTTATACTCAATAAGAGAGTGTTTTTGTATCTCGTACGAAGCCCGAGATGAGGCTAAAAGGTTACTATTTCAGTTGAGTGACAGGTCCAGTATGTTGGTTCAACGAGAAAATCAGTTCTTATATGAGTAACACTGTACTCATGGATTTGATCTGAGGATCGGGATTGTTTCCTGTTCTTTAAGGAAATGGGAAATCCAAAGGGTATTTGAGACTGTCCAAGTCTGCGGGTGTCTTCCTATTTTTGAAAGGGACTTGAGAATGTCTTTGAGACTCAAGGAAATTAGACTGTCCAAGTCTAGAGTTTTATCTTTTGTACTATGCTTAAAGAAACAGTTGTAGTACGTTCACGGTAGAAAGATCTAGACTCTTTGAAAGACTGTTCTATTAAGATGACTAATTTTTGTTCCTATACCTCTAGGAGGTCGTCGGGACAATTTGTACGAAGCCCAAGAGGAGGCTGGAAACTTTTAAGAAGCCGATGGACAATTTGTACAAAACCCAAGAGGAGGCTATCATTCCCGGAGGAAGAAATCATTTATACGAAGCCTAAGAGGAGGCTGTGAATACTTCTAAGAAGCCGACGGGTCCTTGTACAACGCCCAAGAGGAGGCGGGGATGCTTTTAAGAAGCCTATGGGTCCCCAAACCCCGAGAAGTTCAAGACAGGCTATTCACAAAGAATAGATCAAGCTAGGAAAGTTTGAGAATTTGGAAGAAACTCAAGGGATGCAATTCACGGAGAAGAGATCATCTCTGGGGAGTAGAGTTTCTTGACAATTCCTAAGGAGGAAAGCCGAAGAGAATACTGTATCTGGTGCTCCTATGGGGGATCTAGTATTGTCTATTTCTAAGAATGATCGAAACGGCTTTACCTAGTGCTAGACGTAGTTGCCGGGGAAACTCTAAATATCTATACTATTATTACACAGTTGATATGAGTTTATGAAAGAAGACTTACAGCGAAACAACCCCACAATACAGTTATATGTATATGAAAGCAGTAAATGAAAACATATAAACACTTACTCGGTTGTAGAGCTTCCATGATGTTTGGTTAGTTGTTCAACAAAGAAAGATTAAAAACAACAGTATATTTCAAAATCAAAGGAGAAAGTGCTTTGAAAGGAAATATTGGGGCTTACAGCTCAAGGAGAGGCCCAGGGTTTTAGTAGTGATTGCACTGTGATATGAGTTTGTACAGTGGGACTTATACAAGTGACTGAGGCCCAAAAAGTTTTCTGTACAAGGGGAATGGGTCTTACACTCTCTCAAGAGACCCAAAAAAATGATTTAGAGAAAAGAAGCGGGTCTTACTACTCAAGGGTAGACCCAGATGATTTTGTTTAAAAATGGCGATCGCACCGAGGTTTTAGAATGTACAGAGGGACTTATACAATAAGTGTGGCCCCAAAATGGATTATGTAAAAAAAAGGGGTTGGGACTTACACTCTATTAGAGGCCCAAGTGAGTTTTATGAAAAGAAATGGGTCTTACTACTCGAGGGTAGACCCAATGGTTAATTTTGAAAAAGGCGACGATCGCGCCGAGGTTTTGGAAACACCGTGGGACTTATACAAGTGATTAAGGCTCAAAATTTTGGTATTTACAAAGGAATTGGGTCTTACACTCTATTAGAGACCCAAAGGTTTAAAAATGAAAAGAAATGAGACTTATAGCTCAAGGAGAAGCCCAATGGTCTTTTTTGTTAAAAGGCGACGATCGCGCTGAACTTTGTAAATGTACAGAGGGACTTATACAATATCTGAGACCCAAAATATTTATTTACAAAAGGGATGGAACTTACACTCTATTAGAGGCCCAAAGTGTATTTTAGGAAAAGAAATGGGGCTTACAACACGAGGGGAGGCCCAGATGATTTTCAGTTTGAAAATGGCGATCGCGCCGAGATTTTTAACGTATCGGGACTTATACAATAACTGAGGCCCAAAATATTTTTGTACAAAAAGGGTTAGGTCTTACACTCTATTAGAGGCCCAAGTGTTTTTGAAAAAAGATTTGTTAGGGTGAAAATCAAAGAAACCCCAATTTCATTTTTTAAAGGCATTTTTCAAAGAAAAATCAAGTAAAAAATGATAAAAATATCAAATAAAATAATTAATCATGTTATAAACAATGAATAAGGTTTATGAAAAAATATTTTATCCACATGAATATTTAAAATCATTTTGGTTTTAAAAATCAAGAAAAAGAAATCATTTTAAAAGCATTTAAAACAATATTTTTAAATATATTAAAAATAATCAAAAAATAATATTTTTTTGTGATTTTTTTGTGGGTTAAAATATTATGGGGTATGAATTGGAAAATGATGATTTTTGCTATGTAAAAGAATTGGTTGAGTTTTGGAAAAAAAAAAAAAAAAAAGAGGAAAGATGTCACAACATCATCTTCGACATATCTTATGGGGCAAAAAACCAGTACTAAAATTTTAGTTTTTAACACCTTTTTTATCAAATTTCAAACACTTATAACTCTCTCAATTTTTAACGGAATTAAAATTCGGAAGTACCTATGTTTACCGATTTTTCGCAAGGAATCTAATGGTACCACACATACACACTGAAACTCGACGTACAAAACACGCGAATCGAAAAACCAGAACTGCTATGTTAATTTAAAACATTGTTTCTTGTCAAATTTCCAACACGCGTAACTCTCTCGATTTTTAACGGAATTAAGATCCGGAAGAGCCTATCTTGACCTATTTTTCGCAAGGAATCTGATGGTATTACTCATGCACACTGAAACTTAATGTACAAAACACACACATCGAAAAACCAGAACTGGACCGTTACTTCGACGTCGTTTCGCGTCAAATTTCCAACACGCGTAACTCTCTCGATTTTTAACGGAATTAAGATCCGGAAGAGCCTATCTTGACCGATTTTTTGCAAGAATCCAATGATACCGCACATACACACTGAAACTTATCGTACAAAACACGCGAATAAAAAAACCAGAACTGCACATTAGTTTTCGACGTCGTTTCACGCCAAACTTCCTATGCGAGTAACTCTCTCAATTTTTATCGGAATCAAAATCCATAAAAACCTATCTTGACCGATTTTTTGCAAGGAATCCAATGGTATTACTCATGCATACTGAAACTTAACGTACAGAACACACAACGTAAAAAACTAGAACTGGACTGTGATTTTAAAACAACATAAACTCCACATATAAACATGTTAAAATGCAAACAATGGGAGGATCATAGTATACACATTAAGGACTACATTTTTGCTTCAAGAATTGTTAAATATGATGCATGTATGTGGACAACAAAGGAAAGCATGATTCAAAGAATTCAAGTTGTGAATTTTACCTCTTTTTTGGAGATTTTGTGCAACCTACCAAGTGCTTTGTTCCAGAAATGATTTGATGCTTTGGACACCCTCAAATGACCTCTTAGAAGCTTTTAGGATGGTTGGAATCAGCTGGAAACCTCTGGAGCAACTTTGAGCACTTTCTTGCAAAATGGGCAAAAGTGGCCAAAATGCCAACTCTCTCAAATGGTGTTACAGATGTGTGGCACCATTTGGGACAGTTCAAGGATGATATTTGGAGTGTGTTTGAGGTTTTATCTGGTTTGGAAAGTGACTGAATCAGAACATGGCTTGAAAAATGCAAAAAAGTCCAATTTTGAGGTTTTGAGAGGTGACTTTGTGATGTTGGTGTTATAGGTCACTTGTGAGAGTTTGGATCACCTACATATGATATTTATGAGGTGTTAGGATTATGAGCTGTGATGTAAATGCTCTCTAACTCAAAAACTCAGAATTTCCTTACTAAAGAAGGCATTTTGGAGTGAAAGAGAGAATTTGAGGAAAGCATCTGTTTGATGGCTTTGGTGTACTCAAACTGAACACAAATGAGCTTTATTTATAGTAAAGCAAGTTTGTTTTGCATGCAATAGTGAATGGTGGCTGCAGCAGAGATTTGGCAAATGTTGGCCAATGAAAATCAAAGTCTCCTCTAGCCATTGACTAGAGGTTAGAGCACAAGCCTTTGATTCCCTAGTTGTTGGATGAATCTTGACTGAATTCAGTTGGAGGAAGCTCAGTTCATGCCACCTCTAAGCATCCATTAAATGCTCCAAACCAAAATTGGAGTCTTGTCCCTCTTTTAGGGATTTCTAGGTTTTGGCATGCTAGTTTTGGTTCCTTTGACTTGGGAGGCTCATGGATCAGATCATCCCCCTTAGATTTGATCCTTAGATGTTTCCAAAATGATGACAAGGCTTGAAAATTCGTGTGGCACAAGAAATGTTCAAATCTGCCCTGAAAAATTCAGCTGCAGCAAGCCTTTTTGTAAAATCCATAACTCCCTGCTCGAGTATGCTACATGGACGTTTTAGGACTTTCTGGAAAGCTGAGATGACGTACTTCAACTTTGATGTTTGGCCCTAGACCTGGTTCAACTTGGATCATGGAGAAAAACAGCCTTGAAGTTGGGACTTCATGCTGAAATTACAAGGCAGATTTTGGCTAAGTGCTGAAAAATGTCAATTTTAGGTTTTTAGCCATTTTGATCCAACCATAACTCAAAATCCATGATGAATTGGGATGAGGTGTAGTTGACACTTTTGTAGAGGGCCATGAGGGCTACAAATCAAGCTTTGGATGGGGGAAAATGACTTTGTGATTTAGGAGTTATGATCCTCCAAAGTTGGTACCCTTGCCACTTTATTTCATAACTTAGAAAATTTTCTAAGTTTTTATGGTTACCCCTTTTTCAAGTTATCCCACTTTTCTTGATTTTTCTTGATGAATGATGATTCTAATCACACATTAACATCATTTTAGGGTTAAAAAACCATTTTTATGAAAAATCTCAAAAAGTCAAAGTTTGACTTTTGGGCACAGTTGACTTTTTATCAGATGAATTCCAAACTGTGCGATCCTTTATGAAATCAAGCCCTTGACCTAAATCAAACTTGATGGACATGTTCCATAGGTGTTATAGGGTGTATTGAATCGTGTCCCAAGGTTTGGGAGCATGCCTGGGTCAAAAGTCAAAGGTACAGTTGACTTTTCCCGCGAAACCCTAACAGTGGTTCAGATGAAATTGAAACTTGTTGCTCAAGCTTCTTGGATCAATCCATTGTTGCAAATGGATCAATGTGGTGTGTTAGGGATCCTCAAATCCTCTCTTGAGGCCTTGGCTCGTGTTTTGTCCCAAAAGTCAATTAGGGGTGAATTAGGTCAAGAAACCCTAATTCCGGATTTCTGGTAAATGCATCCCCTGAGGCTAAATTGACTTGATGATGGGGTTTATGATGTTCCATGGAGCGTATTAGGATATGCTTTGAAGCATTGGCTCATGCCCAGAGGAAAATTTCCATCTGGAGGCCCTAGTCGACCAAACCCTAATTTTGTGATACTGGCGATCCTGAGGCTTGATCCACCTAGAAGGGAGCAGCCTTGTGCTTAGTCCTTGAAGTGGGAGTCCTCTTGATCCATTGTGGATATTTGAGAGGCTAGACAAGTTGAAGATCATGTCATTCCTTGATTGATCCTTTGTCTAAGAGCTCTGAGAGGGTTTGAAACCCTAGTTTTGATTGTAGTGAGTGTTCACCCATCTTTGGGGAGACTAATGAGGTACAAAGGTACATCCATATTGTGCTGATGATTTGCACCATGATGGGAAATCTTAGTGGTCAAAATTTGGGGTATGACATCTGCTTATAGTAATAATAGTGTTTTTAATAAAACAAAAATATTGTATTTGATTATAATTTAGAAGCATTTAATCTTCATCTCTAATTTGAATCTGACACTCTCCATAGTTTTATAATTTTAATACTACCTCTAAAAAAAAATTGAACAAATTTTAGTACGAAATTTTCGATAGGCATATCAGAATTTCCAATATATACTAAATTTTCGATAATATATTTATAATTTTTAATATATCAAAATTTCTGAAACTTACATAAACTTAAAAATATTATCGGAAATTATAAATATTTCATTTTACATCGGATATTTTAACTAAAATGAAATTTCGATAATTCATATTCAATAAAAAAATCTAACACTACCGGAAATTTCGACCTAACATTTCGAAATTTCTAATAATATAAAACAATTTTAAAAAATTTTAGATTTTTTTTTAAGTTCTGATATTCTTCATATTTTTTCTAGAAATATTCATTTTTATCGGAAATTTGAGAATTTTCGTTAAAAATGGAAAATTTGAAAAATTTTAGTATATTTTATAAATTTTCGATAAAAACACATAAATTTAAAAATATCAATTAAAAAAAAGATATAATGATAAAAATACAGTAAATAGAGGATGTCAGATATAAATAAAGGGATGGTATATTAAATTTTGAAAGTTAGAAAGTTACCAAATCACGTCAAATGAAAGAAGCATGAAGTGACATGAACATGTTTCAAAGCACGCATCGTAAAGACTGCAAAAATGATTTAATAACTTCGTTCAACCGGTAGAGTTTTACAACTAGCTTGAGGATTATGTCGACAATGAATTTTCACATAAGAAAGTTTTCATTTTTATAAGAGTATAGTACTTTTACATAAAATAAAATAAAAAAGCCGAGTTTAGTGGTTTGCGTAATGGTATAAGTTTAAGAAACCGAAACCAAACTAAGAAGTCAAGTCCATTGGATCATCAGCCACAAAGATATGTAGTATTATTACACACACAACACATGCTCAAATACTTAGCACATTAAAGAAAACCTAAGGTGGAAACATAATCCAAAGGGGGAGATGTGGCACAAAAATTAGTTCAACATCATCTCCAAGATGAGGGCATTTGAAGATAGAGCATTTAACTTAACACTTCTAAGTTAATATGGCATCTCCCAACGCGTATGAAAAGAAGAGTCCTTGCTAATATATTTTTCAAAATTTTGAAATTTATAGTGTAGAGGCGAATATTTGAAATTTTTGAAGCGATACCGGAAATTTAGAGTATTTACTAGAAATTTTAAAAACAATAAGTTTTTATACCGATTTTTTTAAAATATCCGGTATTTTGTATCAGAAATTTCTAAATTTTCGGTGTTTACATTGAAATTTATACCGAAAATTTCAAATTTTCTGGTGTTTACATTGAAATGTATACTGGAAATTTCAAATCTCTGATATAAAATCTCATTGATTATAGCGAAAATTTTATAATTTTCGGTAGTTATAAAAACCTGTCTTATACTGGAAATTCTGAAATTTCCTGTATATTCCATGGTTTTGTATTGGAAATTTTGAAATTTATGGTATGTACAAAAACTTTGTTTTGTACCGGAAATTTTGAAATTTCTGGTAGTTGCCAATATTTTTATTTTTATTTTTTCTTCTTCTGTAGGAAAATACAGAGGCAGAGACAACCCTATTGCAGGGAGAACTGTTGATCAGAAGACCAGGGTAGGGCTGTCAGGGGTGCTAATGTTGAGTATTTCCAGATACGGGCTGGACGAGTGGCCCCAACTGGTTCACACCGGAAGCGGTTGGCTGAGCAGGGTCAGTTTCGGACACCTCGTTACACTTGACGCCGACCAGTACGATCAGTAGAGCAACCTAGAGATGAGGTGGTGGCAGATGCTGCTGCTGTTGATCTGGTGGTTGATCCGATTGTTGATCCTGTTGTTAATTCAGGTGTTGATCTAGTTGTTGAGGATGTTGCTAAAGAGGTTGGTTCGAAAGAGGTTGCTCGTGTGGTCCAGCCAGATGTCGTTGTTGCTGATTCGGTCTCATCGGTTACTGTTGACACGGAGGTTACGGCTCCTTCGATTGACCCATCGACCGGTCTATGCTTACTGAGTATGTTAACCATGTGGTGTTACGACTATGGTAAAACGAGGTATATGTCTTTTATATTTAACTTTAATTATTGTTTATATATGTTTGTCACATGAGCTATCAGCTAATGTGTTTATATGTTTTGTCACACGAGCGACCCACACTGAAGGTGGCATCGCACGGATCGAAGATGAAGGAATTCCCGAAGATTCCGATGCCTAAGCAAGTCAGTCGGATTATACAAGATTTCCAGCTGCTTGATTTTGCTGACTGCTCCCTCACTATGCTCGACGCTCCACTACTTAGTGCATTTGTTGAGAGGTTGCATAAGAAGACATCTTTATTTCATCTTTCGTTCGGGGAGATGACTAGTACTTTGGATGATGTCTCCGCATTGTTCCATCTCCCTATCAACGGCAGATTTTGGACGGCTCTCGTCCTTAGCATGTTCCTTGCATGTTAAACTATTGCATGAGATTTGCAATTGTCTGAGGCGGAGGTGCAAAAGGAGTTTGGTGAACCCAGGGGTGCGCACCTTCGTATGTCTTGGCTTCAGAAGACATATGATCAACTTGTAGCTGTTAGGAGGCATGAGGCTTCCGCTAGGGCGTACATACTACATCTAGTAGCATGTACTCTCTTTACAGACAAGTCTGGTGTTTATATCGATGTCTGGTATGCGTGCCTCTTCAATAGCCTCAAGGTCACCAGATGGGCTTGAGGGTGTGCTACGTTGACCTTTTGTGTACAACCCTTGGAGTGACGACGCTCTTTGAGACCAAACAACCTGCTGACTATTTGAGTCTGTTACAAGTATACTTGAAATTATTATTTATTGTTGATTTCTTATTTAATTTTTACGAAAAAAATTTCTTATTTATTATTTGTTGTGTCTCTATTTTTATATCAGTGTTAGATATACGAGCATTTCCCCACCATCTATGACCAGGGGTGCAATATTGCGAGGTGGGTCCCCACGGGCGAAGAGGTGGAACGCCAAGCAAGCACATCCTGGTGGTGTTGCTGAGTACTGAAGGATGCTCGATGCACTGACTGTAGATGATGTCATCTGAACATCATACACTGGTCATAGAGTCCACTGTGAGTTCGAGGAGTCGTCTTTATATTCAGGTTATATGCGGTGAGAGATCACGGTTGCTAGACACTTGCCTGAGATGTGTCTGCGATAATTTGGTTATGTTTAGAGTATCTCATGACCAGTTCTAAATATATCATCTTTAGGTATTGATTGGTGGTTTCTGAGTAACTTCATCAACTCTGGTCGTGCCATTAGAGACCGAGCAGTCTGTTGGAACTATAATACAGCAGCAAGCAAAAACATTTAAGTAACCCAGTTTTGTCGTATCCACAGGGATCAGTTGTTGATTGCAGAATAGGGCAAGCATAAAAAATATTTATTTTCGGAAAGAATTCCCTCCGGGATTTATGTCGTGTCCACAGAGATCGGTTCGAGGGAAAGAATGTCGTTCGACAGTATCTCGCGTTTATGAGTTTGGATTAAAATAGTTTCAAACAAGAAAACATAGAAGTAAATATTAAAACATAAAACAAATTCATTCTTCAGCAAGACAAACTTTTCCGGCATGCACATAACTGACTCCTCACAAACTTAAACTTACCAACCAGTTATACTCCACCTACAATACGCCTCAATATCACCCAGCATCGCTCACAACAAAGGTTATGTCTAACGCAAAGTTGAGAGAACAACCGTGTTACCTTCGCCGACACTCTCGCACGCGACTCAAGGCACGGATGCATTAAGCTTCGACGCCTATTGAAGATTGTTAGCTCTTAAATCTATCTCTAGAATCCAGAAACTAACAGATAATCATCCCTAATCGAAGTTTGCGAGGATTATCTCTAACGCAACTCAAACCCCGCGCATAAAGCAAAAATCAGAGACAATCTTCAATAAAGATTTGTAAAGTAAGTTTTATACAATGCCATGGGCGATAAATATACATGAGATCATAGTCAATACATATACAAAACCCAACAAAGAAGAAACACACAAAGAAGAAAAGAAATGAACCAAACATCTCGCGGTTTGTCAGAGCCGGTCGACGATCAATCTACCCCGGATCATCCGTATGCAAGCTTCCATGTTGTTTTCTAAGCTAATCTACTGAAAAATGAAGTTTGATGGAGTTGGAGCAAGAATCCCCAAAACTATCCTCTAAAAAGTTACAGAATTCTATTATATACAAAGCATATTTTCGCAGGTTTGCTAGGCGAACCCTTCTGTGAGGGATATTCTTCTAGCTACCTTGTTTTAATGATGTCAACAAACATATTAGATTGTAATTTGAGCGGTATCACTTCACGTGTCGGGCATATAGCGTCTAACCATTTTCGTTCATATGTCTAGATGCATAGGATCTTGTCCTCTCCAAAAATAAATGTCCACTATCGTTTTAGTTGTGGCTAGTATGTGTTTCTGATCTTGGTCTGGTGAAAATGCTCAGAAAATTGAATTTCCTGAAAAAAAATGCACTTCATGCGCTGACCCTCCAGTTTATGCGCTAACCTCCAGATTCATGCGCTAACCTCCAAAACTTGCGGGAAAGCGCACAAATCAGTGGACACTAAAATCTACTTTTATGCGTCGACGCATGAAGGCTGGAGGTCGACACATGACTCCACAATTCTACATTTTTTTCACTTAATTTCTTTTCTGTTATTTTTCTGTTATGATTTTTTTGTTGGTATTTTTCTTTCATATAAATAGTTTGGTCATCTTTTTTATTCCAACAAGAAACGTGAAAGATATATGTCATTTCTCTCTTCATCTTCATCTTCTTCATTGTGTAAACAAACAATCACACATAATCATCTTTGTTTATGTCGCCCATTGATCGAAGTGATAACGTTCAGAATTTAGGAAGTGTAATCTTCATCCACTACAAGAAAATTGGCAAATTGCGACGGTTCATTTTGGCAGATTACGACGGTTTCAGTACTGTCGCGGAAACGTGCGTCACGAGGCCGTATTGCGACGGTTATGAAAACTGTCGTACAAACCGTCGTTATTTTCACAACGGGTAGCTAACTGACGTAATCTCTATATTGTGACGGTTTCCAACCGTCTTAATTTTCTTAATGATTTTTGTTTTGCGAAGGTATATTGTGGCGGTTTGAACCGCCGCAATTTCCGAATATTTTAAAAAATATATCTGCACTCAATTTTTTAGTATTATTATAAAAAAGAACAAATTAAAAAATAAAAATTTTACGGAAATATATTCTAAAAAAACAAATTAAAAAATGAAAAACAAAACACATCAAAATATAGTGAATGATGAGAGAAATATTTGTCAAATAACAATAAAATGATGATGCTCAGTGAGCATTCAACACAACAGCAGCATCAAATCTCAATGTTCCATGTGAATATAACAACACCAAGTACACTAATGGAAAGAATCCTATTTTTCTACACAAATTTTTATTGGTTGTGGCAAATAATTAGTTTGATTCTTCTCGTACTGAATTTGTCTTGACTCAATGTCCATGCTTGAATTGACAACGCAAATTTTGTAGGAATTATCATTACATCTTCTAGCCAAGGCAAACATCAGTTTTAGCCAGAAAACTCAAGTTTGGCGTTAGCTATCTCAGATGAACCACACCTCAATCTGTCACCATATATCAAGGCATTTGACAAGTCCATAATACCCTGACACATACGATATTGTATATATTTTATTTAGTAACTGATGTAGATAGGGAAGGAAAAAAAAAAAGAACCAAACCAGAGTTTGTAATGTAATATGTAGTAGCTACAACAAACCTGACACTGCAAAGCTGAAATTGGCTACAACAGACCTGACACTGCAAAGCTGAAATTGCCTATGGATGAGCTTCTGAAAGCCTACAAAACAAACTCATCCCCATTCCATTTTCTCGGGCCTCTGTACTCTAAGAATATTGATAAAAAACTGACTTGTTCTAACCTTATTTTGATATCTTCAACACTGTACATTTGTTTCTGTGATAGAAACTTCTGTCAAGATTTTTATTCAAAAAATTTTATAAATTAAAAGGAAGAATACTGGTTATAAATTGGAAAACCTGAGAGGCAGTGCTCTCTGACCTCTTCATTCACTGTTTCATGTCTTCCAACCCGAACAAAGTCAATCCCCTGGATCCATTTATATTACAATAACATTCTAGGGACTGTAAAAATTACAAATTTATGAAATAAAGAACCATATTATATTATAGTCATTTGTACTATAAAGGGTTATACATCCAAAAAGAACATTAAGCACTTTGATATTTTCCAACAAATATCAAAAGAAACACAGTGAAGTCTGGAGTACATTTTATAGACCAAAAATAAAAGTGCCTAAAAATCTAGCACTCTATTTTACAATATTTTCATATTTTTCGTGCTTAATTTTTTTTACATGTGTTTCCAAGAAACTAAATCACTTTCAGCCAGCCCCATGCCGACTAATAGACAGTGATCCATTCAAGAGAAGGGCATGCTTGCGTTACATGCAACAAGCAGTCATATTTAATGATAAGATGCAAATACACTAAGTGAAGCTGTTATAATATGCATGCATGGATACTTGTGCTTTTAATTTTATTAGCAAGTTATCAACAACAGAATTTGTATAGGCTGTCAGTAAAATGGATGTGCCTCTAATCAACAAGGCTTTCACAGCATGGACCATGGTGGGTGTCTTCCCTGTTCCAGGCATCCTTAAGATAAGTGCATACTCTTTTGCCACAAGTATCTGACAATGAGTAACAGAGTGGAACACAAGGAAAATTATTTTAATGATGATAAACTAAAGCAACATAAAGATAAAAATTATGGATTGAATTGATGAAATTCCAGCTTCATTGGAAACCTTGAGAATAGCTCTACGTTGATCATCATTCAAACTCTGCTTAGACCAAACGTAAGATATTGCAGGATCCTGGCTAACTATAGAACCACTGTCAAATCTAGGAGCCTATAGGCCGGATGCCATCGGGAGGACAGAGAAAAAAGTAGTCAGTACTTAGTAAAGATGGTTATTTTGAGAGAGGAATGCATTCAGAAATAGAAAGTAATTTACCTCAAGGTCAACAATCATCCTCCGAAGATGAGCACTTTGATCATTTTGTAGAAAAAGTTGTACTAGATAAAACCTTCATATAAAATGTCAAACAAAGAATTACAACTTCTAATTTTCTACACCCGGGGAATCAAAGTTGGTAAAAAGTAGTCGGAGAAGCACCTCATAATTGTTGGTAAAAATCAGTAGTCAGAGAAGCATCTCAAATGCACTTACTTGTCCATGCATAATGTACAGAACCTTTAAATGTTACTCGATAAATGGAGATCATGTCTTGGATAAGGTGTGTATGAAGCCACATACTTTCTTCCATATTACAAAGAACTCAATCAGGTCTTAATGCCTTAGATATAGTCTCAAAAAATGATTTCTCTACAAGTTCCTGGGCAGGACCTAAGTGTTATTCTTGCAGTTTTTATGTGTGAAGAGACAAAATTTTAAAGGATTAGGAGGAGTCCTAGATCCCACACACAGTATTGCTATTTCATAACACATACACTATCTATCTTGTGAGTCCCTGACATCAAGAAAGAACAATCCCAAATTCCAAATTTAATTAAAAGTTTATTAAAATTGTGCGCCAAATATCCAATAAAAGCCAAACTAGTCATTTGTTGTTTGATTCATGAAACATCCCATATACTAATGAGAAGCTAATTTATACATGCTCATATTTTAGTGCATGAAGCACATCTTTATCAATAGTTCATCTTATCTTAATCGTCATTACATTATTACATTATATTATAAAGGATAATAATGTTATTAAATTGTGACATTATGAACAAACTTAGGAATCAAATTTCTAAATGAATACCACTCTATCTATAAACTAATTTGACAGACTATCAAGTATTTTAGCGTTTTTTTTTCTTGTTTCAATTAGATACAAGCTTTACTTTTTTTAATATAAAAAAATTATGCCAATACAAAGGATAGTGTTGATATATGAAATATCAATTTAATACAAAATTATTATTAATGAAAAGATATAAGCTTCAATTTTCTAATGTTGTTTGAATTTTTATTTATTGACATACACTAAATGTAAGTCTCACATATGAATAAATTTTTCAAACCAAACCTTGATTTCTAATCATCCTAAATTCCCTCAATAGAAATATGTTTTCCAACATAATTCTAAATAATCATAGTTAAAATTATTTGTTAAGTACACATGTCTTCATACCTTGGAGCTGTTTGTGTCCATGAATGAATGGGAGTAGTAGACTGCATCTGAGCATCTCATCGGATCTTTGTAAAGGAGAAATAGCATGCATCGAGAGCCACAAAGGCAGAGTCGAGTCAGACTCCTAAATAAAATTATTCAAATTGATTCTATTAGTTAAAATTAAAGGTTGTAATATCTGGACACAACAAACTCAACATGAAAAAAAATTATAATTGTATTTAACTTCAAATGCTAAATATAGTGAACAAAACTATGTTATACTAAAAATTTGAGATAAATACTATATTTCTTATTCACATCCAATAGCCAATATAGATACCCCCATCACTCAACCATTTTTGATTGAGAAGTGCACCAACTAAATATCTACTTTGATGGATATAGTTATACCCTATTAGTTAAGACTTACAATATGACCATGGCTATAAATCATTGCAGAGTTTTATTTACATTGAAAAATAAAATGATAGGAAACATATTAAAGCTTATGTTATCTAATAAATCACAATCTTAACTTGCCGAAAGACTCTGCTCCATAGGCACAGATCCATGTTTATAATTTCTAAACTGACATATAGTAACCATCTTAGTAGAAGTGCGTGAAGCAGAAGAGAGCCCTGTATTATATAGAAAATGAAATGTTATAATTAGAATGATTGATGAGTGAATAATGGGTTGTTGTTTATGATGATCAGCTATTAAGTTAGTAACAAAATAATGTTGTTTTTTGGTGGATTTTGGATGTAGGAAAAAACAACATTAACATCAAAAGCAGACATTTTCTCTAGTCTTTCTCGAGCTTTATGTTTTTGAAAACAATAAAACACATTATTCCCTTCAATCTTACCATATTATCTCGGCCTACCAGAGATCATCTAAATCTGTTAAGCATTGGGTTATCTAATTCCATCATGGTAATAAAGATCCTTCAATATTCTAATATGATCTGTTATTGGCGTCCACCTTCTACTACTTTGTCTGCTCATAAAGTCATCCCTTGTGTCACAACTGCCACCAACGCATCCTTATTTTGTAGTTATTGAGGTTTTTCCATGTTTTTCTTGAACTGAAAACAAAAAACAAAAGATACAGGATAGGTGAAACCAACATTTCTAAAGGGGCATAAATGGATGCAATGTTTTATTTATCTCATGCAATAGTCAAAATACACTATGCCAAAAAATTATAGGGGTGGAATTGAACCTTGAAATCATTAGAAAAAATTTATGAGCTTCCATCATATCCTCTTTAGTCACAATTTCCTACAAATCACATCAAACAATAAAAAAAATGGGAAGTCCATGGGCTAATGTTAAGCTATGTAAGTTAGACACTCATCTAATTTGAAAGAAATCAAAAGTATTGAAACAAGGATTTTAAATAAATTAAAAAAACATGTTAATATATAAATTCATGCTAACATGTGCAAAATTTATAACCAGGTTAGAAAACCTATGAATAACACTAAATCCAACACTGATTTCATAAAAAATTAGAGGAAAGGGCATTGTTAAGCAAAGAAATTAAACAAGATTAAGAACAAATCTTGAGAGAGCTAAAAAATGCTGAATATGGAAAATACAAATTGAAAGAAAGATTAAAAAGAATTAGCTTAGAGAACTCAGAAACATAGAGAACAATAGAACTAAAACACACAATAATCAACTTACCAGAAAAACTGAAAAGTGAGAGAACGAGATGCAATAATAGAAGAATGGAGAGCGATGGTGGAAGAATGCTATAGTAGACTAACCCTAGTTGGCGGCCACCGTAATCGATGGAGACAGAGAGTGAATAATATGCATATGAGTGAGAAGATGGTCAAAAATCTTAGGGTTAAAAGAATAAGGATGAAGAAGAAAAAGTCGACGAGGATCTAACATTTCTGCATAGAAAAAGGTGGTGGATAAAGGAATTGAGTTTGAATTGCTTGGGTATGCAAAAATTGTTTGATTTTCTTAGGGATTGTGAAGAAATCGCATTTGAGGGAGCTAGATATCAAGAGTATTTTTTTAGGGTTCGTAAAAGGAACTAAAAAGTTAAAGAGGCAATAAAAAATTAAAGAAGGAAATTAGTATTCGAAGAGGAGATTATAAATTAGAATTATTATTTGTGTGGGGATTAATTATTGCATTGTTATGTAACAGTGATTTAGGGTGACGACGGGAGAGGTTAGCGTCGTGACATGTATATTAGGGCGGTTGATGTAACCGTCATAACCTTAATTTTAGGACGGTTTATGTTATAACCGTCGCAATATTCATTAATTTTTAAAAAATGAAAGGACGGTTGGTGTAAACCGTCGTGACAACCGTCTCTACATGAGAGTTACGACAATTATTAAGTAACTGTCGCAATTTTTGTGTCGTAAAACCCTAATTTTCTTGTGTGATCTTCTGGGTTGAGAGTTTGGCAGGTGTTTCTTGAATAAAACCAGTTGGTTTTGTCCTCCAAGAATCGGATAGATTTTGGGGGGGTTTTGCACAAACTGTTCTTTCTACTGGGATTCGGCTGGGCGAAGGTAACCGGAAATTGGCTCAATTGTTCGGTTTAGTAGCTGTAATCAGAGGATCGTAGAAAGGAGGTTTGGGTTCGAATTCTTGGTAGATCGCAATTGACCAAGTGAAGGTAACTGAAGAACGGTGGTTTCTTTCGGTTTAGTAGCGTGGGACGGTAATTGGATCAACCATATTCGGAGCACTTGATTCATCTTGAATCAAGGGAAGAGAAAATTCTGCATCAACGATCGAAGACGTTCGAGGGTTTGGATGTTCATTGTTTTCTCTTGTAATAAACAATTTTCAACAACTATATATATATATATATATATATATATATATATATATATATATATATATATATATATATATATATATATATATATATATATATATATCTCAATTCCATTTGTGGAGTTGGGGGCAGACGTACCCAAAGCGAGGATGATTGGGGAACTGCCTAATCAAATTGTGTTTGTTCTCTCTCTCTCTCCTTAACTCTTTTACAATTCAGTTAGTTCAAATTTGTGAAGTCGTAAGTCATCGAAATTTCTATTGTAGAGTAATTTTAAGCTGATAAACTGTTTTGTTAAACTGATACAATTCCTTGAATTATGTTTTTAAGCAGCTGTACATTACCCTCCATAGAAATTATGCACATAGTGTGTTTACGCACACTAGGTGTTTAATAATTTGTTTCAAAGCAAAGTTCGAACTTGTTGCCTTTAATTGCTTATCACTTTACCTCATTTGATTGGAGTATACATCAACCAAGTGATATTTTGTTGATTGCGTGTATTAAGTGTAATATTCAAAACTGAATTTTTCTCTTTCGTACTCATCCGTGATATAGTCTTGCATATCCGATCCTTTTGGTAGAAGGTTCGTTGTAGACGTTCTATCCACTGGTAGCTTCCGTTTAAACAAATTTTGTAAACCATTTGTGTGTAAAACTCAAGGGGTCTATTCAACCCCCTTTCTAGATCCATAGCCATCGTCTAACAAGTGGTATCACGAGCTCCGGTTAATTCTGGTGCTTTGGTAAAACTTCTTGGATCATGGTGAACGAACCTAAAGGGGCTTATAATAGAGCTCCAATTTTTACAGGCGAAAATTACAGCTACTGGAAGGATTATATACGCGTTCATATTAATTCCAATGATCAGAAGGTTTGGAACGCTATTTTAAACGGTCTCATGCAAATTACTATAACTAACGCGGAAGGCGTTGTCGTTCCTAAACCCGAAGCTCAATGGACTGAGGAGGACGAGAAAAAGTACAGCTATGATTGAAAGGCTCGTAATATGATCATCCCCTTGTTGGGAGTTGACGAGTATTATCAAGTCTCCCATTGTGAAACGGCCAAAGCCATGTGGGATGCTTTACAAGTAGCCCACGAAGGCACTAATGATGTTAAGTTTGCTCGTATTAATACACTAACACAAGAGTTTGATTTGTTTTACATGAAGCAAGGGGAAACCATTGCGGATATGCAAAAACGATTCACTCACATTATCAACAAACTGCATGTTCTTGGTAAACCAATTCCAAATGAGGTTTCTACTAACAAAATTCTGAGGTGTCTTAACAGGGAATAGCAACCGAAGGTCACCGCTATCAAGGAGGCCAATGATCTTGCTACACTAGACCTCACGACACTGTTTGGGAAACTTGATGAGCATGAGCAAGTGCTCATTATCTTGGATAAACATGAAAATAGTATCAAGAAAGAGAAGGCAAAAGATACGGAGAAGAAGTCGATAGCTCTTAAGGCTTCTTGTTCAAAGTCCACACATCAAGAGTTAAGTGATGATGAAACCAATAATGACAAAGATGAAGAATCCGGTGATGATATGGCCTTATTTGTGAAGAGATACAATAGATATGTTCGTAATAACGATATTCAACACTCGGACATAAATCTAGTCAAGTTTAGGAAGCAATCTAGAAGCGAAGGAAACAAAAATGGCAAGGTAAAAGGTACGTGCTACAACTGTGGAAAATCCGGGCACTACAAGCCGGATTGTCCATCTCTAAAGAAAGACAAAGATAAGGATAATGACAAGAGTCGCTCAAACAAAAAGTCCAACAAGTCTCGACGAGCATACATCGCTTGGGAAAGCGATGGTGAGTCGGAGAAAGATGATTCCTCAAGTGACAAAAGTGAATCCGTTAACTTTTGTCTTATGGCACGCCACAACAAAGCAAAAGAGGTAAAGCATTCTAAATATGATCATGTTAATACTATGTTGCATTTAGAGTTACGAAAGGCTTTTGACATGTTACACTATGAGGCTAAGGAAGCATTTCAACGCTTAGCCTCAAATAAAAGGATTTTCACGTATTTGGAGAAGAAAGTTTCCGATTCCGAAAAGGAATTAGAAGCTCTCAAAAACTCTATAGTGGACACATCAAAAGCCAAAATTGAAAAGGATCCTACCTCTTGGTTCAATTGGGGCTGTGACACTTGTCATATTTGGCAACGAGAGGTGAGAACCCTCAAGGGCAAATTGGACAAGACTCTTAAGCCAAAAGTTACGTTTGCTATTGATCTATCACATTTTCGTGAGAGCATGAATAATCCATATCAAAAGTATATCTATGTGATTCGAGATAGTGATAGCAAAAGTAAATTCCAAATGAATCGTAATTATCTTTACTGTTGTAAGCCTGGTCATACTATTGTGAAATGCCGCTTCAGAAGGTTTCTTATTCCGAAAGGCATCTACCAATGGTTGCCCAAGTGCGGTTTTGGTTTCACTCACCTTAAAGGACCTAATGAGAATTGGGTACCTACTCTCCCTTGATTGTTTTTGTAGGTACAAAGTCTTGAGACCACCGAAAGAAGATGGGTTATGGATAGTGGCTGCTCGAGACACATGACCGGAGAAATATCTCTTTTTATCGACTTTGTGGTGAAGAAAAAGGGGTTTGTCACCTACGGAGATAACAACAAGGGACAGATTCTCGGCAAAGGTAGTGTAGGTAACCCCTCATCTACTACTATCTCTGATGTGCTGCTTGTGGAAGGCCTTAGACACAACCTTTTAAGCATTAGTCAACTATGTGACAAGAATTATAAAGTATCTTTTTCAAAGGATTGTTGCATAGTTGAAGATTGTGACAAAAAGAACTTGTTTAAGGGCTTGAGGGTGAACAACGTCTATATGCTAGACTTAAATGAGGTATCGTTGATTGGAGACAAGTGTCTAGTCGCTATGAATGAAGATTCATGGTTGTGGCATAGACGGTTGGCTCACATCAATTTTGATTTGCTTAACAAAATTGTCTCTAAAGACCTAGTCATCGGTTTGCCCAAAATTAAATTCACAAAGGATCACATTTGTGATGCGTGCCAAATGGGGAAGCAAACAAGGATCTCATTCAAATCCAAAAGCATCATTTCAACTATGAGACCCCTTGAGCTCCTCCATATGGACCTCTTTGGACCATCTGGGGTTAAAAGTCTAGGTGGTAACTATTACGGGCTTGTTATAGTCGATGATTTTTCTAGGTTTTACTGGACAATTTTCTTAGCAAATAAGAGTGATACTTTTTCGGCCTTTGAACGATTTGCTAAGTTATCTTAGAACAAGTTAAGCACAAACATTGGGTCAATTAGAAGTGACCATGGGGGTGAGTTTGAAAATCATTTATTTGAAGCATTTTGTGATTCCAACGGAATTGATCATAATTTTTCTACACCACGTACCCCTCAACAAAATGGGGTAGTGGAACGTAAAAATAGAGTTTTGGAAGAACTTGGAAGGACTATGATCAATGATGGTGGATTACCAAAATACTTTTGGGCCAACACCATAAGTACGACTTGTTATGTTTTGAATAGGGTGCTCATCCGGCCTATTCTAAACAAGTCACCGTATGAGCTTTTAAAAGGGCGTAAGCCAAACATCTCTCACCTTCATGTATTTGGTTGCAAATGCTTTGTGTTAAACAATGGGAAAGAGTCTCTTGGTAAATTTGATGCCAAGGCCGACGAGGGTATTTTTCTTGGATACTCTCAGTCAAGTAAAGCATATAGAATTTATAATAACAGGTTACGCATAGTTGAAGAGCCAGTTCATGTTACTTTTGACGAGTCTTATCCGAGAAATGTCGGAGAAGGTAGTTCTTTTCATGGTGCAGGTGTACCTACTGAAGACATACTCAAGGACATTGATAAGGGAATTGATCAGCCTGAAGCAGTGCGTATTGAGGAGGAAAAGGATCACCAACCAGTGAAAAGTGAGGATGATCATCATGTTGATAAAGATGAACTTCCTCTAGCTTGAAAGTCTTCAAAAGACCATCCAATTGACAACATTCTTGGTGATATCTCTAAGGGAGTAACTACTCGCTCTAAACTTAGTAACTTTTGTTATTACTCTGCTTTTGTTTCCCAAGTTGAACCTAAAAATGCTAAGGATGCGTTACTCGATGAGCATTGGTTTCTATCAATGCAAGATGAACTAAATCAATTCTGGAGAAATGAGGTTTGGGACCTTGTCCCCCCTCCGCGAGATCATCGAGTAATCGGCACCCGATGGGTGTTTAGGAATAAACTTGATGAAAATGGAGTAATATCGCGTAACAAAGCTAGGCTTGTAGCGCAAGGCTATAACCAAGAGGAAGGAATCGACTATGAGGAAACTTATGTGTCGGTTGCCCGAATCGAGGCCATACGCCTTCTACTTGCCTATGCTTGCACAAAGAACTTTAAAATTTTCCAAATGGATGTTAAAAGTGCGTTCCTTAACGGATACATAAATGAAGAGGTTTATGTAGCTCAACCTCCGGGTTTTGAATCCCACGAATATCCTGATCATGTCTACAAACTTAAACGAGCTCTGTACGGACTTAAACAAGCCCCTAGGGCTTGGTATGAACGTCTAAGCAAATTTCTACTAGATCAAGGGTATTCAAGAGGAAAGGTTGACACAACCCTCTTTATTAAACGTCAAGGAAAACACTTAATTTTGGTACAAATTTATGTTGACAATATCATATTTGGGTCTACTAACATGACCTTGGTCAAGGAGTTTTCTAGTTTGATGCAGGGGGAGTTTGAAATGAGCATGATGGGGGAGCTCAACTATTTCCTCGGATTGCAAATCAAACAACTTGAAGAGGGCACATTCGTGAGTCAAACGAAATATTGTCTTGAATTACTAAAATGTTTTGATATGCTGAACTGCAAAGCAATAGATACTCTTATGCCTACAAGTGCTAATCTTGATCGTGACGAAAAGGGTAAGGATGTTGAGGTAAAGAAGTATCGAGCCATATGTGAGGGATCTTATCATCATGGTGATCAAGGTAATATCGTTCCGATTTATAGATGTTTATCAATATTTTGTGCCATATTAATTACTCTAATCTTGATGATTATTGCATTTTGAGCACTTATCATTCATGTGGATGTTTTGTTCTGTATGTGCATATGTCTATTTATCTGGTTGGAACTTAAAAATTGCAAAATTTCACTTTTATATGGTCATGCGTCGACGCATAGATTCATGCGCTGACCTACTAAATTTTTGGGATAGCACATAACCACTTGTTCAGCTTTTAAAGAAAATTCAAGAATCATGCGCCGACGCATAGATTCATAGGTCGACGCATAACTTGACCGTTCAGACTCCCTTCTTTACTGGGACGTGTGCGTCGACCTAGTGTTGTTCATTTTCCCTACATATTCTCATTGCACGTCACCAACTTCAATAATTTCGCAAATGCAGCCATGAATTGGTTCAATCAGATGGATGCCAACTTGACTCAGCAAAATCTGAACTTGGCAAATAGCCTTGGTAACCTTAACAGCACCTTGATTGAGCTCAACCTTCAACTCGAGGACCTTCCACCACCAAGCCAATACTATAGGGGAAGAGGTCATCCATTCAGGGGGAGAAGACCATAAAACTTAGGGCATTATGTTTCATTTGTGTTTGCATTTATGTTTTGTGGTTTGGTTGTTTTTTCTATTGCTTAACTTTTACGTGTGCTTCCGTTTGTTTAAACTCTTTAGGAGTGAATGTTTTTCTTGTATGTTTTTTGTTCCTTATTTAATCTTTCCTAAGTTTACATTAGCGGTATCATATGTGGATGCATGTTAATGATTGGTTGTTGTAAATATATGATGGTCCACTACGTATTATACTGCGTTATTTTGACCACCGTCTTTTCTTCTTTTTGATGTTGTCAAAGGGGGAGAAAAATAACGAGCAGAAATTTTATTAACCAGATGTCAAAGACAGGGGGAGCTTTTTTCACTCTCAAATTACATATCTCGTGACAGATAAGAAAGTGTTGCCATCATAAAAAAGGGGGAGTATGTGAGGGATATTCTTCTAGCTACCTTGTTTTAATGATGTCAACAAACATATTAGATTGTAATTTGAGCGGTATCACTTCACGTGTCGGGCATATAGCGTCTAACCATTATCGTTCATATGTCTAGATGCATAGGATCTTGTCCTCTCCAAAAATAAATGTCCACTATCGTTTTAGTTGTATCTAGTATGTTTTTCTGATCTTGGTCTAGTGAAAATGCTCAGAAAATTGAATTTTCTGAAGAAAAAAAATGCACTTCATGCGCTGACCCTCCAGTTTACGCGCTAACCTCCAGATTCATGCGCTAACCTCCAAAACTTGCGGGAAAACACACAAATCAGTGGACACTAAAATCTACTTTTATGCGTCGACGCATGAAGGCTGGAGGTCGACGCATGACTCCACAATTCTGCATTTTTTTCACTTAATTTCTTTTCTGTTATTTTTCTGTTATGATTTTTTTGTTGGTCTTTTTCTTTCATATAAATAGTTTGGTCATCTTTTTTATTCCAACAAGAAACGTGAAAGATATATGTCATTTCTCTCTTCATCTTCATCTTCTTCATTGTGTAAACAAACAATCACACATAATCATCTTTGTTTGTGTCGCCCATTGATCGAAGTGATAACGTTCAGAATTTAGGAAGTGTAATCTTCATCTTCTGGGTTGAGAGTTTGGCAGGTGTTTCTTGGATAAAACCAGTTGGTTTTGTCCTCCAAGAATCGGATAGATTTTGGGGGTTTTTGCACAAACTGTTCTTTCTACAGGGATTCGGCTGGGCGAAGGTAACCGGAAATTGGCGCAATTGTTCGGTTTAGTAGCTGTAATCAGAGGATCGTAGAAAGGAGGTTTGGGTTCGAATTCTTGGTAGATCGCAATTGACCGAGTGAAGGTAACTGAAGAACGGTGGTTTCTTTCGGTTTAGTAGCATGGGACGGTAATTGGATCAACCATATTCGGAGCACTTGATTCATCTTGAATCAAGGGAATAGAAAATTCTGCATCAACGATCGAAGAAGTTCGAGGGTTTGGATGTTCATTGTTTTCTCTTGTAATAAAAAATTTGCAACAACTATATATATATATATATATATATATATATATATATATATATATATATATATATATATATATATATATATATATATATATATATCAATTCCATTTGTGGAGTTGGGGCAGACGTACCCAAAGCAAGGACGATTGGGGAACTGCCTAATCAAATTGTGTTTGTTCTCTCTCTCCTTAACTCTTTTACAATTCAGTTAGTTCGAATTTGTGAAGTCGCAAGTCATTGAAATTTCTGTCGTAGAGTAATTGTAAGCTGGTAAACTGTTTTGTTAAACTGATACAATTCCTTGAATTGTGTTTTGGAGCAGCTGTACATTACCCTCCATAGAAATTCTGCACATAGTGTGTTTACGCACACTAGGTGTTTGATAATTTGTTTCAAAGCAAAGTTCGAACTTGTTGCCTTTAATTGCTTATCACTTTACCTCATTGGATTGGAGTATACATCAACCAAGTGATATTTTGTTGATTGCGTGTATTAAGTGTAATATTCAAAACTGAATTTTTCTCTTTCGTACTCATCCGTGATATATTCGTGCATATCCGATCCTTTTGGTAGAAAGTTCGTTGTAGACGTTCTATCCAGTGGTAGCTTCCGTTTAAACAAATTTTAAAAACAAATTTTGTAAACCATTTGCGTGTAAAACTCAAGGGATCTATTCAACCCCCCCTTCTAGATCCATAGCCATCGTCTAACACCTTCCATTCGCTAAGCGACTGCACTAAAATGGCACTTAAGTGCCTACAAAAAGTTAAACCGCCTCTTGCTGTCTTTAGAAGTTCGCTAAGCGAACGATTTATTCGCCTAGCGAATGCTCGCTAGAAAGTCTCTTTCTCCTCTGTCCAATTCTGGACTCCTTCGCTGGGACCTTCGCCAGCCATTCGCTAAGTGAACATTCACTGTCACACTCGCTAAGCGAACATGACAGCAAAACAACCCTTTATTGTAACCACAACTTATGAACCGTAACTCGGATTGACGCACGGTCGGAAGCGCTGGAAAGCTTATTCAATGCTCTATACAACAATGGAGAAATCCCCTTAATTGAATACCTACAAAATTGAATGGAAGGAAATTAAACTCAATGATATATACAAGAAAACGTAAAATACACACAAAAACGTAAAGTAAACGTACTTACACATAAAGTGGGGTTTATTCAACCAATATTAACACAAAGTATACATAAGTGCAACAAAACTTATTTACAATAATAGGTACATTTTGCACTTATCAAACTCTCCCCAACTTACATAATTGTTTGTCCTCAAACAAGAATCAAACAACTCAACGACCATCGGTAGATGAAAAACACAAAATGAGGTTCTTTTCACTCACACAACAATCATGCAAACAATAGACTAAATTATGCAACCATCCAAAAATTCACATTGAACATACAAAGGCAAGAATCACAAGGGCTTTTCAAGGTTGTAATGTGGTCGGGCAAACAAACAAGGGGCAATTCCTAAAGGTAATTGAAACAAAAACTTGCCTAAACCTAAGGGAGTGATCAACTCACAAAGACTCAAACACAAAATTCCAATTAACTTCTTCCAAAATCCCAAGAGTCACACAAAACACAATACTTATTTAGCACAATTATTTGAACTCTTTTTGTTTTTCTTTTTCAAAACTTTTCTCTTTTTTCTTTCTTTTTCATATTTTTATATTTTTTCTTTTCTTTTTCATCCTCATAGAAAAGAACCAATGAGTAAACAATCATTCTCTCCCCAACTTGAATTCAACCACATCATCATGTGAATACTCCCTACTTTCTAAGGAAAGGTAAAAATTCATACAACAACACAAAATTGAGGGTTCAAGAAAAAATAATCAATCAAAATCCATACAAAAAGTAAATTTGACACTCATAGACAAGCATCAAACTCAAACAACATGGATAATGACCAAAGGCTCAAATGGGTTACAAATGATCACACACTCACAAGGTGAATTGACTATTTGGCTAGATAGTTGTTCTCAAAATGAAACAAAATTGCCTTGATCCTTTTCATGCTTTCATATAATCAACACAAACAAAAGATTAAGCATAATAAAATCCAGTTAAAATAAGAATGTTGGTACTCCGCGCATATATGAACAATGGAAAGCCACCTCACAAAAAGGATGGGAACTAAAGTGATTCACACAAGAACAAGTATACAAAAGAATGAATGGCATGAAAGTTTGTAAAAAGCCTAAGTATCATGAATATGCTAAAGTATAGAAAGCGATAAATACATACCTTGGACGAGTACAAAACTTAACAAAATCATTACCATACATCCGCAAGTTGAAACGATCAAACTTGGAACAACACCAAATTTCCTTAAGCTATTCAAATCAAGTTCATTGACAAACACGAAAACTATTAATATTAACAAACTGAAAAATCGGTAGAAAATTTATTAAACAAGTTGTAAAGTGAAGATTTGAGAATTTACGAAAAATCCGAGTACAACTTGTTTAATGAATACTCACCACACTACCTAAGCTAAATAACAACAAAAGAAAAGAATACACCATGCTTGTTTTACGTCGTAAGCTCGACGCCTTTACAATGCTTAGCTAGTAACTTCCTTCCTTCATGCCATAGTGTTGCCTCACCGCGCAAACCAAAAGCAAGTGCCCTAACTAAACACTTAAATAAACGTTACGAGAACAAAATGTATACAACACTTGAACAAACATAATGGAAACAGACAATATATACGATATATACAAAACTCAAAAACAAAGAAACTATCGCAATGCGGTTCAATATCAAAACCAATCCCCGGCAACGACGCCATTTTGTTGATTGCGGAATAGGGCAAGCAGCAAAAATATTTATTTTCGGAAAGAATTCCCTCCGGGATTTATGTCGTGTCCACAGAGATCGGTTCGAGGGAAAGAATGCTGTTCGAAAATCTCTCGCGTTTATGAGTTTGGATTAAAATAGTTTCAAACAAGAAAACATAAAAGTAAATATTAAAACATAAAACAAATTCATTCTTCAGCAAGACAAACTTTTCCGGCATGCACATAACTGACTCCTCACAAACTTAAACTTACAAACCAATTATACTCCACCTACAATACTCCTCAATATCACCCAACATCGCTCACAACAAAGGTTATGTCTAACGCAAAGTTGAGAGAACAACCGTGTTACCCTCGCCGACACTCTCGCACGCGACTCAAGGCACAGAGGCATTAAGCTTCGACGCCTATTGAAGATTGTTAGCTCTTAAATCTATCTCTAGAATCCAGAAACTAACAGATAATCATCCCTAATCGAAGTTTGCGAGGATTATCTCTAACGCAACTCAAACCCCGCGCATAAAGCAAAAATCAGAGACAATCACCAATAAAGATTTGTAAAGCAAGTTTTATACAACGCCATGGGCGACAAATATACATGAGATCATAGTCAATACATATACAAAACCCAACAAAGAAGAAACACACAAAGAAGAAAAGAAATGAACCAAACATCTCACGGTTTGTCAGAGCCGGTCGACGATCAATCCACCCCGGATCATCCCTATGCAAGCTTCCATGTTATTTTCTAACCTAATCTACTGAAAAATGAAGTTTGATGGAGTTGGAGCAAGAATCCCCAAAACCATCCTCTAAAAAGTTACAGAATTCTATTATATACAAATCAGATTTTCGCAAGTTCGCTAGGCAAACCCTTCCATTTGCTAAGAGAATGCACTAAAATGGCACTTAAGTACCTACAAAAAGTTAAACCGCCTCTTGCTGTCTTCAGAAGTTCGCTAAGCGAACAATTTATTCGCCTAGTGAATGCTCGCTAGGAAGTTCGCAAAGCGAACTTTAGTCTCTTTCTCCTCTGTCCAATTCTGGACTCCTTCGCTGGGACCTTCGCCAGCCATTCGCTAAGCGAACATTCGCTGTCACACTCGCTAAGTGAACATGACAGTAAAACAACCCCTTATTGTAACCACAACGTCTGAACCGTAACTCGGATTGATGCACGGTCAGAAGCGCTGGAAAGCTTATTCAATGCTCTATACAACAATGGAGAAATCCCCTTAATTGAATACCTACAAAATTGAATGGAAAGCAATTAAACTCAACGATATATACAAGAAAATGCAAAATACACACGAAAACTTAAAGTAAATGTATTTACACATAAAGTGGGGTTTATTCAACCAATATTAACACAAAGTATAGATAAGTGCAACAAAACTTATTTACAAAAATAGGTACATTTTGCACTTATCATCAGTACGAGGGAAAGAATGTCGTTCGACGGTATCTATGTTTCTAAGCTTATGGTTCAAAAGTTTTGGTTTAAAAGATTTAATGAACCAAAACTAAATGCAGAAAATGTAAAGACGGAAAATATAAAGTAAAGACTGAATTATAAACGGAGCCTTGTTGGAATTGGATCTCATCAATTGATAACACATGCATTCTTCTGACCAATTTTATACATAAATCAAACATTCGCCTAATATCATCATGTATCACTCACGACATACATATCCTCTCGGTCCCCGCATGTGTGAGTGATTTTATACCGATCAATAATTGCTCTCGCACATCACCAATCAATACAAAGCATTTAAAGCCTACATGAATGCTAAGCCTACATCCATTTCTGACCTTAAGACTCAACAGATATTACTATAACATCAATATCAAACCAATGAGTAATTCATATACAAAGCCAATGATCAAAATACGTACACACGTTTAACCCTTTTTACATGCATTCAACTAATTTTCCAAATGAATGTGAATATCGTTCTTCATCACTATTCTCACGCACCCTCACGATACCGTTCGTCAAGCGATATCGCGGTCTCTTATTGCATTAATTACTATAAACTATTCAAACTAACAATCAACACAATGCTAAAAAGCTGAGATGCAAATGAATATCAAATCACAAACCCATGTCAAAAGCTTGCTCAATGATAGATGAAAATCTAAGATCACGAATTTGAAATAGGTTTTGTTAAGACCAACAAATAAGCAATAAAAGACAACAAACAATAGAGAATCAAAACTAGTTCACAAACATAGATTAGATGAAATACATAAGGTATTAAAAGATTACATCCTTTCCCAACAAGAGATTGAAGATCCTATCTTTTCTCCCTTGAAATAAATAGATGCAAAGTTTCTCTGCTGAAAAATATCTATCATATAATATCTAACTAGTAAAAACTAAAACTTACTCTCAAAAGTGTGAAAAATCTATTTATAATACATTCAGGATTTTCATAGTTCGCAAAGTGAACATTTTACTCGCAAAGCGAACGTTTTACTCGCAAAGCGAATGACAAAATTAGGCACTTGAGGTGCCTTTGAATAGTTAAACCGCCACATAATTTCTTCATGAGTTCGCAATGCGAAGGATTATTCACAAAGCGAACACTCGCCTTCAAGTTCGCAAAGCGAACTTTAGTGCCTTTTTCCTCTGCCATAATTCTGGGACCATTCGCTGGGACTTCGCCAGAGTTCTCAAAGCGAACCTTCACTAGCAGTTCGCAAAGCGAACCTCCTGATGTTTTCCTCTGTTCTTTTGCAGCTTGCATCAATTCTTGTGTCTTACAACTTTGATCAATTAATGCATTTTCCTGCACAATAACACACACATTACAAGCACCAAAGGTATATTCACGATGTTAGAATAACAACAACAATCACAAGTAAAATCAATGAAAACATGAGAATTGAGCAGAAAAAGTGCCAAGAAAAATAGTTCATTTTAAGGTAAAATCTGCACCTAACAACTCTCCCCAACTAACTTTTTGCTTGTCCTCAAGCAAAGTATGCCCCCATGAAAACAAGAGGATTTGCTCAAGCTTATGATTCAACCAAGAAAAGATGAAAATGCGCACAAGCAACGTTCACCACTCAATAGAATCGAACAATGACAAAGAATTAAGTTCTTAAACAAATATCATGGAATGGTTCAAAGAACAACTAAATTTTCATACTTGAATCACTCTAACACTCCTCTTCAAAATAAGAATAAAGAAATTAACGCATTTCAACCGCGGGGAAATTTCACTCACCTGACAAACAATGCTAATAGCAACTCAATTCATACAACATCTAACAATCAAAAATGAAAACATGGAAGCAAAAAGATCACTGAGGGCTTCAAAGGTTGTAACTTGGCCGGGTTCACAACAAAGGGACATTTCTAATGGCCATTGAATCGAAATTGCCGATGCAAAAAGAAACATTCACTATACATGGTATTTACACATCACAACTTCATTCACCAATTTCATTCCTTTATCACCAACCTTTTCAAACTTCCTTTTGCACAATTATTTCATTCTCTATTTTTCTTATTCAAACAAGCACTCTTTTTCTTTTGTTTTTCACATTCATATTCACACTTTTTCTTTTCATGCTTGCTTGAACTTTTTCAAAAGTTTATAGCACCCTACAAATCTTCCTTTTCATTCTCCCCAACTTGAATTCAACCAAACCTCAAGTGAATGCTCCTTGCTTTTTACGACAAGGAAATCAAATTAAAACAATGCTCAAAGGTTCAAGAAGAAATTTTTAGAACCTCACAAAATTCAATGATGAACTACACTTTCAAATTATGTACATAAACCAAGTTCATCACTAAAATTAGATCTAAACTGTTTAGGCTCAAAGGGGTTAACGAATTCTCTCTACTCACGAGTAAGGTACTTTCGGATACGGTTGTGCTCAATATAAACAAATGCCTTGATCATTTCTAATGCTTCCACAAAATCACAATAATCAAAAGATAAAGCATGAATCAAACGAATTAAACAAAGTTATCAGTCATCCAAGCATTTAGTAAACAATGGAGGTTTCTCACAATTTGTGGATTTTGGACCTAAGTGAAACAAGCATTCAAACTAGTTGCAAAATGAAACAAGAATACACATTTGCACAAAGAACAAAATTCTTAAATCATTCTAACATTCTATAAAGCGGTACAATTTACCTTGCATACATTCAAATCTCACCATCCAGACTCGGTCGTAGCTTCATTGAATATTTTTATACAAATAGTAACCAATCTAGAAGGAGTTCTCATCATTCCTGGTCACACTAGAGAAAACATAAAAGAAAACAAATACATATAATATAAACAAATGTACAAAGCTAAAAAATATAGAAACTATCGCAATGCGATTCAATATCTAAACACCAATCCCCGGCAACGACACCATTTTGTTGGAACTGTAATACAGCAGCAAGCAAAAACATTTAAGTAACCCAGTTTTGTCATATCCACAGGGATCAGTACGAGGGAAAGAATTCCGTTCGACTGTATCTATGTTTCTAAGCTTATGGTTTAAAAGTTTTGGTTTAAAAGATTTAATGAACCAAAATTAAATGCAGAAAATGTAAAGACGGAAAATATAAAGTAAAGACTGAATTATAAACGGAGCCTTGTTGGAATTGGATCTCATCAATTGATAACACATGCATTCTTCTGACCAATTTTATACATATATCAAACATTCGCCTAATATCATCATGTATCACTCACGACATACATATCCTCTCGGTCCCCGCATGTGTGAGTGATTTTATACCGATCAATAATTGCTCTCGCACATCACCAATCAATACAAAGCATTTAAAGCCTACATGAATGCTAAGCCTACATCCATTTCTGACCTCAAGACTCAACATATATTACTATAACATCAATATCAAACCAATGAGTAATTCATATACAAAGCCAATGATCAAAATATGTACACACGTTTAACCCTTTTTACATGCATTCAACTAATTTGCCAAATGAATATGAATATCGTTCTTCATCACTATTCTCACGCACCTTCACGATACCGTTCGTCAAGCGATATCGCGGTCTCTTATTGCATTAATTACTAGAAGTTATTCAAACAAACAATCAACACAATGCTAAAAAGCTGAGATGCAAATGAATATCAAATCACAAACCCATGTCAAAAGTTTGCTCAATGATAGATGAAAATCTAAGATCACGGATTTGAAATAGGTTTTGTCAAGACCAACAAATAAGCAATCAAAGACAACAAACAATAGAGAATCAAAACTAGTTCACAAACATAGATTAGATGAAATACATAAGGCATCAAAAGATTACATCCTTTCCTAACAAGAGATTGAAGATCCTATCTTTTCTCCCTTGAAATGAATTGATGGAAAGTTTCTCTGCTGAAAAATATCTATCTAATAATATCTAACTAGTAAAAACTAAAACTTACTCTCAAAAGTGTGAAAAATCTATTTATAATACATTCAGGATTTTCACAGTTCGCAAAGCGAATGACAAGGATTCTTCATGAGTTCGCAATGCGAAGGATTATTCGCAAAGCGAACACCCGCCTTCAAGTTTGCAAAGCGAACTTTAGTGCCTTTTTCCTCTGCCATAATTCTGGGACCATTCGCTGGGACCTCGCCAGAGTTCGCAAAGCGAACCTTCGCTAGCAGTTCGCAAAGTGAACCTCCTGATGTTTTCCTCTGTTCTTTGGCAGCTTGCATCAATTCTTGTGTCTTACAACTTTGATCAATTAATGCCTTTTCCTGCACAATAACACACACATTACAAGCACCAAAGGTATATTCACGATGTTAGAAGAACAACAACAATCACAAGTAAAATCAATGAAAACATGAGAATTGAGTAGAAAAAGTGCCAAGAAAAATAGTTCATTTTAAGGTAAAATCTGCACCTAACACAGTCACTATTCAACATCCCGTAGTGCGGGGATGGTTACTTAGAGTGGTACCTCACTGTATCACACCCTCACATCAACCCATCTACAATTGATGTTGGGTATTATGATGTCGGGGTACCAGTTGATGACATGTCACCACCTCCTCCTCCAACAAATGATGCTGATGACCAGCAGCGCCTCCAGATGATTGTAGTTATTATGGATAACCTCATGGGTTTGGTAAACCCAGATGGCGAGATTTATACTGGATTATCTCGAGTTGCACACATAGATCGTGGGAGGACCTATTTATACGTCTTTTATATATCATTGATTTGGTCTATTATGTATTATTTATATCATTTGTATATTATTCAGACATCTTCATCCTAGCTCTTTATTTGCTAATATTTTTTATCTTCCATAAATTGCAACGTCAACATTAACTAACATCTAACAATTAATTACATAACTTAAACATAACTTAAACATAGTTTAAGAAAAAACTTAACAATACTAGATGATTAATAAATAAGAAAAATCTAAACACTATCAAACAATTATGGACCTTTCAGCATTTCCATTATATCGTCAACAGATCTTGAAAGCTTAGAATCTAACTCGATTGACTCCTTTGTTATCCTACGGCGAAATGATCTCCACGTTTCCTACACATATCTGCACCTAACACAGTTACTATTCAACATCTCGTAGTACGGGGATGGTTACTTAGAGTGGTACCTCACTGTATCACACCCTCGCATCAGCCCATCTATAATTGATGTTGGGTATTATGATGTCGGGGTACCTGTTGATTACATGTCACCGCTTCCTCCTCCAACAAATGATGCTGATGACCAGCAGCGCTTCCAGATGATTGTAGTTTTTATGGATAACCTCATGGGTTTGGTAAACCCAGATGACGAGATTTATACTGGATTATCTCGAGTTGCACACATAAGTCGTGGGGGGACCTATTTAGACGTCTTTTATATATCATTGATTTGGTCTATTATGTATTATTTATATCATTTGTATATTATTCAGACATCTTCATCCTAACTCTTTATTTGCTAATATTTTTTATATTCCATAAATTGCAACGTCAACATTAACTAACATCTAACAATCAATTACATAACTTAAGAAAAAATTTAACAATACCAGATGATTAATAAATAAGAAAAATCTAAACACTATCAAACAATTATGGACCTTTCAGCATTTCCATTATATCGTCAACAGATCTTGAAAGCTTAACATCTAACTCGATTGACTCCTTTGTTATCCTACGGCGAAATGATCTCCATGTTTCCTTCACATCTTCGTCCGTCTTCAACACAATAAGGTTGTATTTCACCCTCCGGTCAGTATCAATCCAATCTTCACAAAACTCGATCTTTCTCACCTTTTTATTTTTGGCATCAGACAACAATTCATTTAACTTCGACGTCAGACTGACAAGAGATGTGGTGCCATTCGGAAGCCAAAAATCTACAGGAGGAGAAACTCTGTTGAAGTACACTACTGCCTTAATAAAAAATTGAGGAAGAGACATTTTTAGAGATGTGTTTATCAACAACATGTGACCCCCTATTTATATAACTTTGTAGTTACTCTGAACCATACAAAACTGTAGGTGCAATCACAACTATCCAAAACTGTCGGTAAAATCCTGAACATCCAAAAAATCAAAAATAAGAATACCAAAAATTTCATTGAAGGAATGCGTGCTTTTTAAGGTTGATTTTGAAAAAGAGTACGATTGTGTCAATTGAGATTTCCTTAGAGCTTTGTTATTAAAAATGGGTTTTGGAAAGAATTGGATGAGGTGGATGAATGCTTGTATCTTCTCTAGCCACATGTCCATTCTTGTCAACGTTAGTCCCACAGAAGATTTTGAGGGTAAGCGAGGTTTGCGCTAGGGAGATCCTCTCTCTCCCTTTCTATTTGTCATTGTGACAGAGGCCCTAACCAGGTTGGTTAACAAGGCTTCTTCGTTGGGTGAATTTTCTGGTTTTAGAATGGATGAGGATACTGTCGTGGACATCATTCAATTTGCCGATGAGACTCTTCTGGTTGGAGGAGGGGGTGGAATAACATTTGGGGTATTAAGGCTATATTGAGGGGTTTCGAACTCGTGTCTGGTCTAGGTGTGAACTTTCACAAGAGTAGACTCATTGGAAATAATGTGAATTCTAGTTTTTTATTGGCAACTGCTTCTTTTCTTAGGTGCAGAACTGATTCCGTCAGGTTTTCGTTCCTCGGGATTCCGATAGGCAGCAATCCTAGAAGAATTTCGACTTGGAAACCGATCATTGAGAAGTTCAAATCTAAGTTGGATGTTTGGAAAGGGCAAACTCTTTCAATGGTGGGCAGACTGGTGTTAATTAATTCAGTGCTTTCGAGTTTACCGACTTTCTTGTTCTCATTCTATAAGGCTCCTGTCACGGTTTGGAAAGTAATTGACAAGGTTCGACGGAATTTTTTATGGGGTAGTTCTGAAGATAAGGTTAAGATGGCTTGGTTGAGATGGGATGTTGTCTGTAGAGATAAGGATTTGGGAGGCCTTGGTGTGAGAAGCATTAAAGAGTTTAATCTAGCTTTGCTTACCAAGTGGAAGTGGCGTATCCTGTCGGAATCTAAGGCTTTGTGGAGAAGGGTTTTAGAAGCTTGATATGGTGTCCTTAACTCGCTGGTTTTCGGTAATGATCACAGGTTTTCTTTATCCTCTTCAAATTGGTGGAAAGATGTTATTAGAAGGGAGCTGTTTCGGTAGCAGGGGAATTCATCTTTTCCAAGGCTGTTTCATTCAAACTTGGGAATGGTTTGAAGGTACCTTTTTGGTTGGCATCCCGGTGTTCTGCTAACCCGTTATCCATTGTTTTTCCTACTCTTTTCGTAGGCTACAGATGGATGTTGGCACTGGTTGACGACATGGGAGGATGGTTTGAAGACGGTTGGAATTGGAAGGTGAAGGATTTCCTTATTCTTGATGATGACGATGCTAGAGTCAAATATCTCGACTTACAACAGATATTGGTGAACATATCTCCTTTGTTGGATAAGGAGGATGAATTAGTTTGGTTGAAGAATAGCCGGCCCTCGACTCATTCCTTTGCTGTGAATGAAGTTTACCGTCGTATGGTTGCCGCAGGGCCATTGTCGATTTTACAGGATAATCAACTGAAGGTTTTTGGGCGGCTGTGGAAATCAAGTATCCCGGAGAAAATCAAACTTTTCGGTTGGAAAATTTTCTGGAAATGTCTGCCCACTAAGGTGGTGCTGCGTAGAAGAGGGATGAATTTGGACAATTTTTGTTGCTTCTGTGATGAATGAGATGAGGATTTACTCCATCTCTTCTTTAATTGTAGGATTTCAAATTTGGTTTGGTCTATTATTGGAGAGTGGTGTGGGTCCAAGGCTGTTTTCAATGGGGAGGTGGATAGATTTTGGTTGGATTGATGTGGAGAGAGCAGTTCCAAAGACCAAACTTCTTTTACAAGTGCGATTTGATTTGCAGTTCTTTGGTCGATTTGGAAGGAACGCAATAATATTATTTTCAATTCTACTTTAGTTAGTGTGGATAATATTTGTTGGTATGTTAAATTTTTTGCTTGGCGTTGAGGCTGCATTGGAGAGATTCCTTATTCCAACATTTCCTTTTATGATTTTTGTAAGAATCCTAGGTAGGAATGGAGTGTTGGTTGAGAATTTTCTTTTTTCTGATTTCTGTATTGATTTGTACTGAGTTTGAATACCTTTAGTATTTAGTTAATTTCATTGGATTTAAAAAAAAGGTTGAAATTTATGATATCAACATGTAAATTTCAAATTTTCGAAATTTATTGAAACTTATCGGAAATTCTGAATTTTTTGATATACCGAAAATTTTGATTTGTACCGGAAATTTTGAATAGAAATTTGGTCCATTTTTCAACTAAAGACAGTTTTAAAAATATGAAAATATGGGAGTGCCAAGTATAATTTAGGGCTGCCAAATTAAAATCTCGTGGATTTGAAAGGCCATGTGTGTCTTCGTTCTTATATGTAGAACGATAGCATCTATCTCGACTTGCACTATCATATTTGAAAAGATAGCAATACATATTAGAGCTCAGGATCATATTATAAATAATATAAATAAAAAGTTTATCCCAAGAATGACCACTCACTCATAACCTCACCAACATCTTGTTTAAATCATGTCTAACTTTGACATCACAATATTTTTACATATACACCTAGAAGAAAGAACGTTTTTTTTCTTTCTAAAAATAATTGATTAAAAGAATAGAATGAGTATTCTAACCCATTACAAATAAGAAAAAGATTCAAAAAAATTTCTACCAACAAAAATCTAGCCTAATCATCAAATAGGATCCAAGCTAAAGCTATAGAAATTAAAATTGGCATAGGAAATTTCCTCAAAACATCCCCATCTCCAAGCCAAAAATTTGATCTTCCAACAAATGTCATTAACATTACGATTCCCATCATTAAAAACTATATCATTTCTAAGGAGCCATATAACCCAAATAATTGCTAACCAAATTGAACCTAGAATTAAAGAGGCACCTTGATGGAAACTTGACCCACACCAGTCCAAAAGAAATTTCCAACTACGATTAACAAAGACAACATTGCTTCCTACCAAATTTCTCAAATTCTCCCAAATTAAAGAGATTTCACAAGAATATAGCAAGTGATGCACTGATTCTGCCCCTGAATGGCAAATAACACAGTTAGGATTGATGCTAGACAAACATTTTTTAATCAAGAGATCCTTTGTTACCGCCCTATTCTACAAAATTACAAAAAGGTACTATTAAGATAAGGCATAATACATGCCTCAATCATCATAGTTTAAACTAGGGTCTATGCCTCAATCATTAATAAATACATAAATACATAAATCTTAGGTTAAACCACAGACTTGCAATTCTAAATCTACCACACAAAGCTAGAAGCGAGAAGCACTTCAAAAACCAAGAATGCTCCAAAAAAACAAAACGAAAACTTGCATTAGTCATTCCTTAATAATCTTCCAACTCATCTCCTTTGTTGTTCTGCTGTGATATTCTTCCATCAATTGGTCTCTATATCTGGAATGTATTACTTTTCATAATGCCATTCCCTATCTCTCCATATTATATCTATCCAAAAACTCTGCCATACATGTACAACTCATTTCAAGTCTTTTTCATTCGTATACTAAAGTATGCACATTATCAGCACATGAAGTCCACTAGTATCATCATACTTCTTCGCTTTCAACCATACTTGCATCAGTTGATATGGTTTAACACACCCAACAGTCTCAACACTCCTCCCCACAACACATGAAAAATGATTTCATGAAGAAAAAAATAAATGCTTTGTAGTTTTTTTTACTTCATCTTTGTTGTACCCTAGATTTTTACCCTTAGATGTCATCCAGCTTTTGTGCACCTTAGGAGCATCTCTGCATTGTTTGAACTAACCCATATCTTGTAGTTTGTTTCTTTGCGTTCAATTTAGGTTCATATATCACCATGAAGCTCCACAAGTTGTTTTGAAGCAAGTCAAGCCAACAGAAGACCTCCAGTGCAAGGACTTTGGAATTAGGGTTTTGCTCTGAAGAAATCACTAAGGAATCGGCTCTATCAAGTCAAGATTTGTGTGGTTCACTTACCATATGAATTCATCTACATTCAAGGGACATCATTCAACAAGAATCCAAGGTCTATGGGTCCTTAGCAAGAGAAGTTTGAGCCTCAGCTTCACTACACCTCCAAATTAGGGTTTCTGTGACACTTATCAGCCAACAACTTTGATTCTTCATCAAGATGGACTCCCAAACCCTAATTCTTGATTCTATTGGTTTATCAACATCCTCAAGAGTCTCCTAAGATCTTTAGATGAGAAGGAAGAAGCAAGTTTACAAGATTTGACCTCAGTGCTGTCACAGTCAAAATTAGGGTTTGACTGAAGCCCTAATCTTTTGGAATTTTGGTTCAAATGAAGTATCAATGGTTATAATCATCATATAATGTCTCATGAAGTATTCAAAGTATCCATATCAAGTTTCATGAGGTTTTTTGCAAGAGAAGTAGGGTTTTGACCAAGAAAGGTGTCATTTGTGAGATTTTTCCCTTAATAGCATAATTTGGAACGACCATAACTCCTACACCACACATCCAATTGGAGTGACTCAAAGCTCATTGGAAAGCTCTTTCCAAGATCTTCAATTTGTTCCATGTGACTTTTTGTCTAAAAATGCTTGGTTTTTGAGTTATGAAGCTTACAAGTTATTTTGACCAACACTTAGAAAATTTTCCAGCACTTTTCACCACCCTTTTTCCTAATTTTAACCTCATTTTTCACCCATTTCCATTTGGATTCAAGACCTGAGTCCCAAATGAAAGTTGTAGAGCATGATGAGAGCTTTCCAACCATATGTGGAACACCTCAAGGGGATAAGCCATTCTCAAGTTATGAATTTTCAAAGAAGGGCACTTGAAGTTGTCAAAATTCTAACTTAGAAATTTTTCTAAGTCTCATTTTGGCAGTTTTGGGGACACGACTTGTGAGGCATTTTTCTACCAATTCAAGGCATTATCTTAACTACTTTCCAACATCAACATTGAAGTATTATGCAAGGGCTTTCATTTGAACCCAAGAGCATGAATTTTGGATCACTAAGTTGAGAGATATCATGTGTAGAATATGGCCATACGAACTGATTTTTTTTTTACACCAAGTTACCTCAGTTTGGAATTTGAATTTCTTTCCCTCTCTTCAAGTATTCTCTGCAGACTTACCAAATCTTTTCCAACATCACTTCTCCCCTAAAAGCACGCTGCCTTTGCTTTTGCTTTTGTACTTTCTTGATAACCTTTGCAAGCTACCATAAACATTTCCTTCGTACACACCCTTAACCCAAAGGACACAAACCAAAATAACATATTTCTTCTCTGACCTATTTGCATCAAAAGGAACTTCACGTGGCTCCATATTGTTCAGAACAACCACACATCTTCCAAAATCCTTTCCATGATTTTTCTCCTCAAGGCAAACCCTTAGCACGATGGTTTTTCACTCTCTTGGAACAGCTGAGTTCTCTATAAAAGGACCCCTTCTCCTCTTCATTTTTCACCACCAACAAGCACTAAAGCACTCTAAACTTGTTTTCTGAAAGAGCACACGAGAGCTAGCTGGGAGAAGGAGAAGAAGTTCTTGCAATTTGCTTGGAAAAGAGGTAAGTTTCTCAAACTCTCATTTACCATGCTCATCATACTATGTTAACTGTATTACATCCATATGTTAGATCATCTATATTGTTGTTTTTTTAATGTTTAAAGTACTTGTGGTATATATCATTATGAACTTCATGATAAGTTTGAGAAAACTCTAAATGGTTGCCCTAATGTTTTAATCATTTCATCACGTGTGCTTGTGTTGAAAACATGCTGGTTGGTTTGGTTATGAAGTTTGTATGGTTGGGGAGTTAATATACATGTTCATATGATGCTTACTGTTTTACTTTGAATGATGTTGTGAACACCAATCTTTAATCCATGATAAAGTGTTGGTCTTGACTTTGGACACCAAGATATTGGCCCTTTTGATTTGCTTGATAGATGTTAGTATTCTGTTCAAAATGATACCCGTGTGCATGTTTGTAACCTATCTTAAAATCATATTTTTTTTTACAATGCGTGATGTATGATGGCTTCTTTGATAGCACTGTTAAGGTTTGTTCTTATAAGTTGAGTTTGGAAATGAGGTGACTTGGATGCATGTCTATGTGGTACTATCTCTAAATGTCTTAACTTTAGGTTTTACTTGAATAATGATTCTAGTTCGGTTTATTCATAGTTCATGATCACATTTTGAATGATGTTTACTTTTGTTTTTCTACTCACTATATCATGCTCACAGTTCAGTCATGTTGTTAACTCTTTGGTGTTTACGTGTTGATTCTTAAAGCTGCTGTTGAATTGTGATGGATGTTAATATGATGTGAATGCTTGTATTGATTGTGTTTTAATAACTTGGTTTGCTTTGTATGTCAAAACCTACGAGATAACCTCACATGTTTCTCAGCCAATCAGGTTTACAACATATACCGTAGTTTCTTTTTATGCTTTGCCATGTCCATGTTTAGTTTTGAGTTTGTGTGAACTTTTGTTTTAAGACATGCTGACTGTTTGGTTTATTCATGTGAGTTTGTTGTTGAGCTCTTATTATCTTGTTCATTCGTGTGTGAGTTCAAGGTTGGTTACCATATTATGTGGCTGTTTAATTAGCATGTTATCTAAATATTGAAACAGAAAGTATATTACCTTTTTCTTAAACTGAATTCTATTTTTGGACCTTGATTTTCATTTGCCTACTGCTCATGTTTTAATCATTATCTTGTTCAGTTATTGGTTGCATCATGTTCTACATGAAGAATGTTTCATTTTGTTTTTTTATTTCATGTTGTTTGGTTAAGTTTTGGTTGATTTAGAATGGAGTGAAATTGAATGTTTGTTTTGCATGTTATTTGGAAACACGATAGCAGTTCAGTTTTGCATGTATTCATTTGCCATGCGTGGTTCATAATTGGTTGGTTTGTTTTTGTCTTGTTGTGCATTATTATACCATGCCAGTTGATATCACACATAATACACTATCACATGTTACTACTACGTGTGCGTGCTTTCTTGTTATATATTTCATGTCTTATGTTGGTTTATAATTTATTTGAATCATGTAGTGAACGGATGAAACACGTCGTCCCAACGATCACACGCATGCACATAATTCGCCTATCACTTGCCTTGCCTGGGTTCGATCCTTGGATCAACCCTTTTGCATTTTCTTGCTTTTTTTTCGCCTGTACTGTTTCTTTTCCAACCTGGGCCTTGCGCCCTTATTTTGTTATCCACACCTCTGTTTTCTGGCCCATCTAATTTCCTTGTTTTTTAAACTGAACCAAATCACTTATGCACCCCCCTGCGTATTTATTTATTTTTTATTTCAAAATCTCTTCTATCTTATTTATTTTTTTGCTTAATGTTTATTTAATTCCAGTTTGCTCATTAATTATTTATGTGGTTAATTTTAATATGTTTTCTAATTGTTAATTATGTTTTTAATTGTTAATTGTTTTGTTAGTTTTTAATTTTAATTATCAATTGTATCTTAAAATGTTTTGTTAATTCCAATTGTGTTATTAATTGTTATTTTCAATTATGTTGTTAATCTTAAATTATCATTTTGTGTCTTAATTTTGAGATTGTCAATTTGTATTTTAAATGTATGGTTAAATGTTAATTTCTAAATGTTAATTATCCATATGTAGTTAAATTCTAAATTACCTTATGTGTTGTTAATTGCTAATTTCAATTGTGTTGTCAATTAATTATCAATTTTGGTTTAATTATTAGTATCATTTATAAGCACCTTTGTTGATCTTGAAGGGTTTATTCCACTAATGGCTTGTTTAATTCTTGAATTAATCTATCCATGTTGATTGATCATATACTTGACTTTTATATGAATGTTATCCTTCTTTAATTGTCAACCTTAATATCATTCTATATGTTTGTCTTCCTTAAGATTGAAACATATTGACATGTCTTTGTAATAATCATGTTCATCTTATCCATACTTTATCATGAAACATATTGCCATCCTCATGCTTATGTTATATCAATATTTTAGCTTTATCATGTCTTTATCTATGCCTCTTATTATTATCAACTGTTTTTCCCCCATTCCAAAGGAAGGTGATCATTGTTGACTCTTAAAGTCATAGCCCCCATCTTAACCTAAGTAACCTCTTAGGAGAAACTTCATTTCTTGGCCTCATCAGAGCCTTAGAAATTATGACTAGCTTTAGGAGAGAGTTCTTCAACTCTCAGTGATATTCATCATAATGAATCATCACTTTCCCCTACTAACTAAAACAAAACATAGGTCCATTACAACTAGACTTAGAGAGTTCTTAAACTCTACAATGAGCTTGTACTCATTTCCCCTCTGAATATCGACCATAGTCAATAGTTCAGTAGAAGTAGAACTTCGCATACTCTGATTCTATTCCCGAGGATACGTAGGCGTAAAGTGTGATGCTTTATCGAGTATACTTAGATACTAACCCCTAGGGTTTCAACCTTTAGCATAGAACCTTTAGCAAACATAAGATAACATTAACAAGAGGTTCCCGTAGAGTACTACGTACGTTTAGGGTGCTAATACCTTCCCTAGGCGTAACCAGCCCCCGAACCTTAGATCTTCCCCCCCTTTAGGTTTTTCTAACGATCTTGAACCTTTCCTTTGGATAAATCAAAGTCGGTTGTAAAAGAAAAATGATGCAAGTTAATTAATAGTTTGTTATCCGATTTTTACCGCAACAATCTTTTTCAATCCCTTTCACTCTGTGTTGAGTTCCAACTACCCTCCTCAATCACTACTCCATTTGTGAAGCTAAATTCGGTAATATCTTAAACCTCGACCCATGAATTACAACTTACATTCTCTAGCCATTTTCCTATTAACACTACATTAAAAGCTCTCAAAGAAAAACACACTCTATCACATTTTATCTTATAGATTTTTCTCACCCCAAAGAAAAATTATATGATTAAATTTGATTCAAGGTACATTGTCACATTTTGAAATAATAATTAAAATAGATCAAATCAATAGGCATCACAAAATTTAACAATAGCCCCCAAAGAGGTTTCAATTCCGCCAAATTAAGAAACTTTTTAATGAAATCTTGCTTGAGTTCTAGGATGAGCTGGAATGATTGCAAGTATGATTGGTTGACATTAACATGTCCAACCAGGCCACAAAGATGTGGTTGCACTTTCCTTGATCAGGATGAGCTTTAATGATTGCAAGTATGATTGGTTGACATTAACATCACACAACACTTTACTCATAAATATGTCCCAACCCTCATGATTTACAACTAGAGGCCTGTGTTTACTCCACTAAAATATGAAATGCACTTTACCTTAGGTTTTTCATTCATGAACTAAATTTGTGAACAACGATTTTACAAGAAATTTGCATAATTGCAACTATGGTAGGTATGGAAGGGTGTATGAAAGAAAACGAAAAAAGGGAGGAGAGAGAGAGAGAGCAATATCATAGTATTATTTGCTAGTTGTTATTGCACATGGGTTAGGACAACTGGTATTTGGTGAGTGGAGAGAGAACCTAGGGATTGCCAATAAATGATTGGTGGCTGTCACACCTGAAGGACAGAGAATTTAGTGGATAAGATCCTTTGGGAGAGTTTAGGCCTCTCTAAGAGCCTATCTGCGTTTGCCCTAATTTTTCTGTTATTCTTCCTTTCCTTTCTGTTATTTCTGCTGTTGCTTAAAGAGGTAGATCCCGTTTGATCTCTAGTTCCTATCAATAAAGTTGATAACTTTCCTACTGCATTTGATTCTGCTATATTTCTATTCTGGGCTGGGCCAGCGCCTGCCCTACTGTCGGGCAGGCCCAAGCCCAATGACCAGTGAAGGCCCAACGAGGCCCAAAGTCGCCTTCGTGTCGGGCACGTACCAATCCCCTTGGACGTCGGACACGCGAGGTAAAGACTGTCGAGCAGAGGCATATAGCCCATGGACGCACCTCTCCTCGACACCCACGTGCTCCTCCCCGCGAGGACACGTTCTCTTGTAACTCCCGAAGGAATCGGTCTGCTCTACTTCCGGAGATTTAGGGACCGTTACACCAGGGCGAAGAACACGTGCTGGTCTTCACTACGCCACGTAAGCCCTGGCAGTTGCTTGGATTGGGCCGTGCTATCCAGCCCAATGCAAGTGACCATTGGCCCCGCACTGGGGGCTCTCTATAAATACCCTCTCACTTGAGAGGGTCAGGTTACGAAATATTCTAAACTCATATCTCTGTATTTGCTTTTCTCTGACCTTACCTGACTTGAGCGTCGGAGTACCTTGCAGGTACCCCCCCGGCCGTATCATCATCACCGGAGCTGAAGTCCATATGACGTTGCTGGCCACTGTCTAACTGTATGATCTAGGTACGATCAATTTCTATTACTACATTTGTTGTTTTTTCCCTTAGATACTAAGTTGAGTCTACCAATTTGGTATCTAGAGCCTTGGTTTTTGCTGCGTTAAGTGAATGGTTGTGACGAGAAGCACCATGGAAAATCGAGTGGAAGCATTAGAACAAAGGATGAGCAATTTTGAGGTGACAATGGATTAGATCCGACAGTTAGTAATGGACCAACAATCAAGGCCACAAGTCACAGTGGAAGAGATTCGCCAGCTGATTCAAGAAAACCCTAGACCTACCCAAATAAGACATAGGAGACATCGTATTCGTGGAGGTGATGAGGAGGAAGAGGACGAATGGAGTGAAAGAAGTACCATTTCAAGAGAATCACGCCCACACCGTCGTCGCCATGGTAGTGAGAGGGTCAGTCTAGGTTTATTGGTCACAGAAGGGTAGAGATTCCAGTTTTCAAAGGAGATGATGCTTATGGGTGGTTAGTTCGTATTGAAAGATATCTTCACTTGAATGAAGTGAGAGTCCAAGACAAGCTGGATGCAGTAATGTTGGCAATGGAGGACAGAGCTCTAAACTGGTATCAATGGTGGGAGGAGCAAACACCTTTGAGAACTTGGGAGGAGTTTAAAATAGCAGTGATAAGAAGGTTCCAGCCTGGACTCTTACAAAATCCCTTAGGACCATTGCTAAGTTTGAAACAGAAAGGATCAGTGGTGGATTATAGGGAGAAGTTTGAGATGATGGTAGCACCATTAAGGAGGGAAGAAAGAGTCATGCTAGACTCTATTTTTATGAATGGGTTGAAGGAAGAGATTCAAGCTGAAATGAAGCTCCATGAGAGTCAAGATTTGGCTGAATTGATGGATAAGGATTTGCTCATTGGAGAAAGAATGAGGTGGTGCAGAAGAGAGAAAGAGGAGGAACTGTGAGGATCAAAGATCCTGGTGAAGTAGGAGGAAATAGGAATGAGGGTGAGGGGGCCAATATGGGAGGAAAGGAGAAGTATAAAGGGAAAAAACTAGAACCTGCAGAACTGGAGGAAAGAAGTAAAAAAGGATTGTGTTTCAAATGTGGAGACAAATGGAATAGGGAGCATATTTGCAAATTCAAAAATATGAGCTTGCAGTTATGTGAAAACAGTAGTGGGGAGGAAGAGGGAATATGAGGAATAGGGGTGCAAACAGATGGGGTGTGGGAAACATATGAGGAATGTAAGACTTTGCGGTTGTCTATGCAAAGTAGGGAAGGGTTCACCTCTAACAAGTCATTCAAGGTTTGGGCAAATGTGAATGGAACAGATTTGATAACCCTAATTGATTCAGGTGCCACCAGTAATTTTATTAATGCTAGGTGGTGAAACAACTTGGGTTGGAGCTGATAGACAGTCCTCCTTATGTGATTAATGTAACACCCTTCTAAAACCCCAGATTATTCATATAATATTAAATAATTATATCAGAGTAATCATCAAAAAGGGTGCAACATTTCTTCATAAAACATCATAATAAAATATCCTGCTCCATAACACGGGTTCTAAAAAATTAACACGTTCACACTTTAAAAATATCATCATAAAACTTCGAACATCTCAGCGAAATTATTGTCTCAAAACACCTTTATTAGAATACTTCAATTAAAATTTACCGTCAAACTCCATAATTCATAAATCTTGCTTAAAACATTTTAAAACAAGACGAAACATCTCAGTACATCATTGTCAACATATAGTCTAATTCAAACGATCCCCAAAGACCCCGATGTTACATATATCAGAGCAAGACCACTTTCTAATCTACGGAAGTAAAATCAATGACTCCAAAGCTAAATCTTCAAGCTTCTATAGCTACTCCGGAATATCTTCACGTTACCCAGATAGGGGTAACATTCAAACAGGCAGGGTGAGTAAAATCGTAATCATTATTAAAGACATAAGAAATAGATATAGTAGTTATAATAAATGAACAACAACAACATAGTATCATGTACTTCATATATACCACAACAGCAACTTCACAGTTTTCATGTCAAACATCATACTCCAAGAATCAACCAAAATTCCATCACTTCAAGCAAACATTATGCAATGCCACAAATAATGAAATGCAACATCACTAGACTCATGCATGTGGTACCAAAACATCACTGATGACTTAGTCATCTTTATCTCCAAAGATCCCCACCAATAGGATCGGTTCCCGCTTGGAACCAGAGCGCATCACAATTTGCACTTAATCCACACTATGGGATTAATGCCATCACTGGACCAAAGCGTCCTACAAACTTCATTGGAATATCATCCTGCAAAACATCACTGGACTATTCGTCCTAATAAATGCTATGAATGTATGATGCGCAGTAATTCATAAATTACGACCACGACTAGTCAAAACGCATCATCATCCATCATAATCATCGTAATAACATCCTTCACATAATCATCAACACATAATCACCATCATGTAATCATCAACACATAATCCTCATCATATAGTCATCACACATAATTATCATCACAACAACATCATTACTATCATTCGACATAAAACAACACCAATTATCAACATAAAACCAACCACTTGTTATATCACAAAAATATGTAATCATTCATCTAATTCATCATATAGCATAATAATACATCAAGTATGCACATCATAGCAACACAATACACCTGCTACAGCAGTACATACATCATAGTCACAACAACATCATTTTATTATACAAATATCAAATGGATCACTTCCAGGCAAAATCATGTTATTTCACACAGTAAAGCACACATACTGTTATTTCAGCATAAAATCTTGTCACTTAATCATGGCACAGTCACTAGATAATCACATTCTATACTCCATGTTATTTTACTAGGATATAGGTCATTGAGATATCTTTCCAATGCTTCAAACGACATCTGAAACCAAGTTACCAATCAAAAGTTGTGATTTTCTGAAAATTTGAATTAAGGACTCCCTATTGCAATGGTGGCAGGCGCCACCTTCCTACACTTTTGGTGGCAGCTGCCACCTCCTAATTATCATGTGGCAGGCGTCACATTTCCCTATAGTGGCAGGCGCCACATTACATTATGGTGGCAGGCGCCACCTCTTTCAAATATGGTGGCAGGCGCCACCTCTTCCCAGTTCATCCAGTTTCCAAATTTTTCCTGCATAAAACCTGTTCTGATTCTTATTTCCAACAAGTATTCTTATGATTCATCTGTCATCAATATGTTCTATAATTTATCAGTCATCAATATATTCTATTCAATTGGCACGATTAATTTATGATTCAATGTCCCCAATTCTCTACCTAATCTTATCAATTTCCTCATGGTATTTCGTCATCGATTAAAAATCCAACATCCTACAATTATCTATTGCTTAAGTCAAATATAATAACAACAATCGCACTCCCCATACCTGAGATAATTGCTTAGTATAGGATTCTCTTCGCGTTCTTCAGGTCCTCCTCTTTAATCCTCAACGCCCTAGCTACTTCCCTCTTCTCTCTGCCTCCTTTCCAATACGCATGCAAGAATGAATTCCAAAAAAAATTGTTTTTCCCTTGTATATCCCTTGGATCCCTAATATGGTTTTCCACTATTGTCCTCTCTAATTCTTCGCTAATGACCAAAATATCCTTACTGTCATCCAACTCCAATATTACTCTATTTTCTCTAATTAACAATTCTAACTTAATTACTATAATTATTCTAAATTGTCCCATAATTCTCAAAACACCTCTAAACATCACATAAGTCATAATTTCTCACCAAAGTCATCAAAATCTCATATTATCGCAAAACTCTATAATTTAATTAATTAAATAAATACTTTAATTAATCAGGGGCGTTACAACTCTCCCCCACTTGAAAGAATTTTCGCCCTCGAAAATTACCTGACACAAACAAGAACATGTAGGACTCTTTCATCTGATCCTCGCGTTCCCAAGTCAAGCTGTCTCCAGCTGGTCCACCCTACAATACCTTCACTAAGGAAATATCTTTGCCTCGCAATTGCTTTATTTCCCGACCTTCTATTCGCACTGGTGATGCTTCAACAGTCAAGTTATCTCTCACCTGCACATCATCCATTTGAATCATATGCGAAGGATCTGGAATGTATTTCCTCAATTGGGACACATGAAATACATCATGAAGATTCGCAAGTGACAGTGGTAAAGTAATCCGATACCCCACCTCACCGATCTTCTCTGAAATCTAACATGGACCAATAAATCATGGTGTAAGCTTTCTCGACTTCAAAGCTCTACCGACACCAGTTATCGGAGTAACTCTCAGAAATACATGATCATCCACTTGAAACTCAAGTTCTTTTCTTCTCTTATCATGATAACTCTTCTGACGACTCTGAGAAGCTTTCATCCTCTCTTGAATCATCTTAATCTTATCTGTCGTCTCTCGTACAATCTCAGGTCTGAGTACAACACTCTCGCCAGACTCATACCAACACAACGGAGTCCTACACCTTCGACCATACAACGCCTCATACGGTGCCATACCGATACTCGTATGAAAACTATTGTTGTAAGTAAATTCAATCAAAGGCAAATGGTCGTCCCAAGTTCCTCCTTGGTCTAACATGCAAGCCCTCAACAAATCTTCCAAAGATTGGATAGTCCTCTCAGTCTGTCCATCTGTCTGCGGATGATAAGCAGAACTCAATCTCAACTTAGTACCCAAAGCTTTGTAAACCTTTCCAAATTTTCGACGTAAAACGCAGAAGTCTATCCGACACGATACTCGACGGTATTTTATACAATCTCACAATCTCTTCGATATACAGCTCAGCTAACCTCTTTATAAGATGATTAATCTTCATAGGCTAGAAATGAGCCGACTTAGTCAACCTATCCACTATTACCCAAATAGAGTTATTACCTTTCGCAGTCTTCGGCAAACACGTCACAAAATCCATCAAAATGCTATCCCACTTCCATTCGGGAATGTTTAACGGTTACATCAAACCCGAAGGCTTCTGATGCTCAATTTTTGACTTCTGACAAGTCAAATAAGCATAAACAAATTCTGCAACGTCCTTTTTCGTAGCACCGGGATGAATACTCAACCCACTTCTATGCCCTTCTTCAAGAATACTCTTCTTAAGTTCTGGAACATCCGGAATATACACTCTATTTCTGAATCTCATCACACCATTTTCATCAATTTTGAACTCCCCACCATTACCTTGGTTAATCAGCGTCAACTGATCAACCAGCTTCAAATCGGATCTCTGACCTCCCCGAATTTCTTCAAGAATACGACTAGTCAGCTTCAATATTCCCAACTTCACACTATCAGAATTGGCTTCACACACTAAACTCATGTCTCTAAATTGTTCAATCAATTCCAACTCACGCACCATAAGCATTGACATATGCAGCGACTTCCTACTCAACGCATCAGCCACCACATTTGCTTTTCCAGGATGGTAATTCAAATCAAAATCATAATCCTTCAATAATTCAAGCCACCTTCTCTGTCTCATATTCAACTCCTTTTGATCAAACAAGTACTTTAAGCTTTTATGATCACTGAACACTTCGAACCTCGAACCAAAAAGATAATGTCGCCAAATTTTCAGTATGAACACTACAGCGGCCAACTCTAGATCATGTGTGGGATAATTCCTTTCATGAACTCTTAGTTGTCTCGACGCATAAGCAACAACTTGTCCATTCTGCATTAGCACCCCACCAAGACCCATCTTCGATGCATCGCAATATACCACAAGGACTCATTTGGATTAGGTAAAATCAATACTGGAGCAGTCGTCAACTTCTTCTTTTATTCTGCAAAACTCTCCTCACATGCAACATCTCACACATATGCTTGGCCCTTCCACGTCAGTTGCGTCAAAGGTAATGGCATCTTAAAAAAGCCTTCAATAAACTTGCGATAATAACTTGCCATTCCAAGAAAACTTCGAATTTCAGTAGCAGATTTCGGAGTCTCCCATTGCAACACCGCATCAATCTTCAAGGATCCATAGCAATTCCACCACTAGAAATTACATGGCCAAGGAAACTTACTTCTTTCAACCAGAACTCACATTTCGACAGTTTCACATACAACCTCTTCTCTCTTAATACTTGCAGCACAATCTTCAAATGTTCTGCATGCTCTTCTTCTATTTTAGAGTATATCAAAATATCATCAATGGAAATCACAATAAACTTATCCAGATACTCGTGAAAAAATTTGATTCATATATTTCATGAACACACCAGGTGCATTGGTCACACCGAATGGCATCACAATGTATTCATAGTGACCATATCTTATCCTGAAAGCCGTCTTCAGAATATCAGCTGGTTTAACATGAATCTGATGATAACCAGATCTCAAATCAATCTTCCGGAATACACAAGCTCCCACTAGCTGATCCATCAAGTCGTCATTCCTCGGTAACGGATACTTATTCTTGATAGTCACTTTATTCAGCTGTCTGTAGTCAACACACGACCTCATACCACCATCTTTCTTCTCAACCAACAACACTGGAGCGCCCCACAGAGAAACGCTTGGTCGAACAAACTTCTTCTCAAGTAATTCTTCTAATTGTTCCTTCAATTCACCTAACTCAGAAACATACATTCATTATGGAGTCACTGACATCGGACTCGTATCAAGTACTATGTTGGTAGCAATTTCCACTCCACACTATGGCGGTAATCACCGATATCATATGGAAACACATAAAAAAGTCACACACCATATGCAGATCACCAACCACTGCATTTCCTTATGCCTTCAAAGAACCCAACCTCATAACACTTTGCACCATCTTTCACAGACTTATCCGCTTACTTAACAGAACAAACAACTTTTCACCTTTGTCAAACTTAGATTCATGCTCTGGAGGCAAGTCACGGATATCTTTAGGAAAAACATCAGGAATCGTACATCATTGGCATATCTCTAGCCATCACATTGCTCTCTACTCTCTGAGAAGCAACCATCAATCATACCCGATCGTTCTCCCTCAGCGGCATCCCAACATGACAGACAGATAAGAAACTCGAATCCATCTTATCTTCAGATATCAGAATCTGCATCTACTCATCAAACAATCTGTAAGCACTTGGCTTAACTTCAAACAATTCACTGTACACACCATCTATGCTGGCAAGACACGTCTATTCCATCCAACATGATCCCGTCTAATATCAACAAGAGATTAAGGGTGATCAGTTCCTCAATTTATCAATAGACAGCCGACAATCATGATGGGGCATAAACCATCTTTACCGAACTATAATAGCGTTCCTTGCATCTTGTGCACGAAGCTACCTAAGGCACACATCCTTAGTTGCCATAAGCCTTATCTCCATATTTCCTTCAGTTTCGGAAACAACGCAACTCCCACAATGCTTACACACTTGCCATCAGCGGCACACCGAACTAACATTCCACAACCAAAACATCTCAGAGAAGCGAAAACTTCTCCCCCACTTGTTTCAAACCAACTCCTGCAGATAACGGTTAGAAAAAAAGCAAGTACCGACAGTGTTTCACACACATGTCGCGTACTAAGGAACAAACAACATTAGATAACTTGGTCGGACATACCGACCTGCTCTGATACCACTAATGTAACACCCTTCTAAAACCCCACGATTATTCATATAATATTAAATAATTATATCAGAGTAATCATAAAAAAGGGTGCAACATTTCTTCATAAAACATCATAATAAAATATCCTGCTCCGTAACACGGGTTCTAAAAAATTAACACGTTCACACTTTAAAAATATCATCATAAAACTTCGAACATCTCAGCGGAATTATTGTCTCAAAACACCTTTATTAGAATACTTCAATTAAAATTTACCGTCAAACTCCATAATTCATAAATCTTGCTTAAAACATTTTAAAACAAGACGAAACATCTCAGTACATCATTGTCAACATATAGTCTAATTTAAACAATCCCCAAAGACCCCGATGTTACATATATCAGAGCAAGACCACTTTCTAATCTACGGAAGTAAAATCAATGACTCCAAAGCTAAATCTTCAAGCTTCTATAGCTACTCCGGAATATCTTCACGTTACCCAGATAGGGGTAACATTCAAACAGGTAGGGTGAGTAAAATCGTAATCATTATTAAAGACATAAGAAATAGATATAGTAGTTATAATAAATGAACAACAGCAGCATAGTATCATGTACTTCATATATACCACAACAGCAACTTCACAGTTTTCATGTCAAACATCATACTCCAAGAATCAACCAAAATTCCATCACTTAAAGCAAACATTATGTAATGCCACAAATAATGAAATGCAACATCACTAGACTCATGCATGTGGTACCAAAACATCACTGATGACTTAGTCATCTTTATCTCCAAAGATCCCCACCAATAGGATCGGTTCCCGCTTGGAACCAGAGCGCATCACAATTTGCACTTAATCCACACTATGGGATTAAGGCCATCACTGGACCGAAGCGTCCTACAAACTTCATTGGATTATCATCCTGCAAAACATCACTGGACTATTCATCCTAATAAATGCTATGAATGCATGATGCGCAGTAATTCATAAATTACGACCACGACTAGTCAAAACGCATCATCATCCATCATAATCATCGTAATAACATCCTTCACATAATCATCAACACATAATCACCATCATGTAATCATCAACACATAATTCTCATCATATAGTCATCGTACATAATTATCATCACAACAGCATCATTACTATCATTAGACATAAAACAACACCAATTATCAACATAAAACCAACCACGTGTTATATCACAAAAATATGTAATCATTAATCTAATTCATCATATAGCATAATAATACATCAAGTATGCACATCATAGCAACACAATACACCTGCTACAACAGTACATACATCATAGTCACAACAACATCATTTTATTATACAAATATCAAATGGATCACTTCCAGGCAAAATCATGTTATTTCACACAGTAAAGCACACATACTGTTATTTCAGCATAAAATCTTGTCACTTAATCATGGCACAGTCACTAGATAATAACATTCTATACTCCATGTTATTTTACTAGGATATAGGTCATTGAGATATCTTTCCAATGCTTCAAACGGCATCTGAAACTGAGTTACCAATCAAAAGTTGTGATTTTCTAAAAATTTGAATTAAGGACTCCCTATTGCAATGGTGGCAGGCGCCACCTTCCTACACTTTTGGTGGCAGCCGCCACCTCCTAATCATCATATGGCAGGAGCCACATTTCCCTATAGTGGCAGGCGCCACATTACATTATGGTGGCAGGCGCCACCTCTTTCAAATATGGTGGCAGGCGCCACCTCTTCCCAGTTCATCCAGTTTCCAAATTTTTCCTGCATAAAAGCTGTTCTGATTCTTATTTCCAACAAGTATTCCTATGATTCATCTGTCATCAATATGTTCTATAATTTATCAGTCATCAATATATTTTATTCTAGTGGCACGATTAATCTATGATTCAATGTCCCCAATTCTCTACCTAATCTTATCAATTTCCTCATGGTATTTCGTCATCGATTAAAAATCCAACATCCTACAATTATCTATTGCTTAAATCAAATATAATAACAACGATCACACTCCCCATACCTGAGATAATTGCTTAGTATAGGATTCTCTTCGCGTTCTTCAGGGCCTCCTCTTTAATCCTGAATGCCCTAGCTACTTCCCTCTTCTCTCTACCTCCTTTCCAATACGCATATAAGAATGAATTCCAAAAAAAAACTGTTTGTCCCTTGTATAACCCCTTGGATCCCGAATATGGTTTTCCACTATTGTCCTCTCTAATTCTTCGCTAATGACCAAAATATCCTTACTGTCATCCAACTCCAATATTACTCTATTTTCTCTAATTAACAATTCTAACTTAATTACTATAATTATTCTAAATTGTCCCATAATTCTCAAAACACCTCTAAACATCGCATAAGTCATAATTTCTCACCAAAGTCATCAAAATCTCATATTATCGCAAAACTCTATAATTTAATTAATTAAAAAAATACTTTAATTAATCTGGGGCGTTACAATTGAGGTAGGAAATGGAGAGGGAGTGAGGTATCAAGGAATTTGTGAAGGGTTGAAATTCTTGATGCAAGGTGTAGAATTCAACCAACATTTCTTCTTGATGGAGTTAGGAGGGTCTGATATGGTGCTGGGAATGGACTGGCCAGTTTGGGCAACATTGAGGCAAATTTTAGGGAGTTATGCTTGAAATGGGCATGGGATGGACAAAAGTTTAGCATACAAGGTGATCCTGCCTTGTGTACTAAACAAGCCTCCGTGAAAGCTATGATAAAAGCTTTGAGTGATGAAGGAGTAGGGTTTGTGGTACAATCCTTACAATCTGTACCAGAACTGGAAGATATAGAGTTAGCAGAATGGGAAGATGTTTTGAGCCAGTTTGAAGATGTTTTCACTCTACCTATGGGACTTCCTCCAGTAAGGGAACATGACCATGTTATTGTCTTGAAACCTGGCGCTGCTATACCTAATCTGAGGCCTTATAGGTATCATTTCTATCAAAAAAATGAAATAGAGACGATTGTAAAGGATATGTTACAAGCAGGAATTATCAGAAACAGTACTAGTCATTTTTCTAGTCCTGTTTTGTTGGTAAAAAAAATGGAGGATGGAGGTTTTGCATTGAATACAAAGCCATGAACAAGGTGACCATACCCAACAAATTTCCCATACCTGTAATTGAAGAATTGCTGGATGAGTTAGGGGGTGCTAACATTTTTTCTAAGCTGGACCTAAAATCAGGCTACCATCAGATCAGGATGAGAGCAGAGGATATAGCCAAAACAGCCTTCAGAACTCATGAAGGACATTATGAGTACTTAGTGATGCCCTTTGGACTGACAAATGCTCCCTCAACTTTTCAGTCACTCATGAATGAAGTGGTAAGACCATATTTAAGGAAGTTTTGCTTGGTATTTTTTGATGATATCCTTATTTATAGCAGCAGTAAGGAGGAGCATAGAAGACACTTAATTGAAATTTTGCAAGTATTGAAAGATAAGAGCTTGTTTGCAAATAAGAAGAAGTGTTCTTTTGGCTAGTTGGAGGTGGAATATTTAGGGCATTTAATATTCGGAGAAGGTGTTGCAGCAGATCCCAAGAATATTGAGGACATGATGAAATGGCCCATTCCTAAAAATCTAAAGGGTTTCCTGGGCCTGACTGGCTATTATAGGAAGTTTGTGAAGAACTATGGTAAGATTGCCTGGCCCCTCACTCAATTACTCAAGAAAGACAATTTTGTTTGGAATCCTGAAGCATAAACAGCCTTTGAGGGATTGAAGATAGCTATGACCACCATTCGTGTTTTGGCTATGCCCAATTTTGAGAAGGAGTTTGTGCTAGAAACAGATGCATCTGGTAAGGGTATAGGAGCAATGTTGATGCAAGAAGGAAAACCTATCTCTTATATGAGCCAGACCTTATATGACAAGGCCCAGCCGAAATCTGTTTATGAAAGATAGCTTATGGCTATGGTGATTGCTATTCAGAAATGGATTTTTAGGCAGACACTTTAAGGTGCATACTGATCAAAAGAGCTTGAAATTCATCACTGAGCAGAGAGTGATGGGGGAAGAACAACAAAGATGGCTATCCAAATGGTTAGGCTATGATTTTGATGTGAAGTATGAACCTGGAAAGGATAATAGTTCAGCAGATTCCTTATCCAGGCAGGAGCAATACTCTCATATATTCACAGTCCAGAGTGATATTTGGGAAGGACTAGAGGATGAAGTGCAAAAGGATGATAGGTTAAAAGGAGTAGTCCAAGCCATGCTGATAGATTCCATGAGTCAGAAGGGTTTTCAGTTGAAAGGAGGGAGATTGTACCATGGAGGAAGAATAGTGATCCCTAGAATTGAGTGGTTTCTTAATGAATTCCATGACACTACAGTAGGAGGTCATTCTGGATATCTCAGGACTTATAAGAGGATTGCTGCTGTAGTCTATTGGGAGGGAATGAGAAGAAAGATACAGGACTATGTGCAGACATGTGAAGTCTGTCTGAGGAATAAATATCAGACCCTGACACCAGGAGGGTTACTGCAACCTCTGTCAATCCCCAAGCAGACATGTAGTGATATTTCCATGGATTTTATAAGGGGTTTTCCTAAGGTCCATGGAGCGGATACAGTGATGGTGGTGGTTGACAGGTTGACCAAGTATGCTCATTTCTTCCCCATTAGTCATCCTTATACAGTCAAAGACATTGCTGGTGTTTTTGTTAAGGAGGTAGTCAGGCTACATGGTTTCCCCACTTCAATTGTTTATGATAGAGATAAGATTTTTTGAGTACTTTCTGGGCAGAGTTGTTTAAACAAGCAGGGACCAAGCTCAAATATACCAGAGCCTACCATCCCCAATCTGATGGCCAAACAGAAGTGAATTGATGTCTTGAGACTTATATCAGGTGTGTGACTGAGCTCAAACCTAAGCAATGGCCTAAGTGGCTAGCTTGGGCAGAATACTGGTATAATACTAACTACCATGCTTCTCTAAGGACTACCCCTTTTGAGGCACTCTATGGTAGACCACCACCTGTGTTGATCAAAGGAGATATTCCACTGTCAGCTGTAGATGAGATGAATAGAATGACAGCTGACAGGAATATGGTAGTTAGAGAATTACAGGATCAACTCTTGAAGGCTCAAGATTTGATGAGGAGCCAGGCTAACAAGCATAGAAGAGATTTTGTTTATGAGGTAGGCGACATGGTCTTCCTCAAGATTCAGCCTTATAAGATGAAGAAGCTAGCAAAAAGACTCAATCAGAAGTTAAGTCCAAGATATTATGGCCCTTATGAGATAATTCAGAAAATTGGAGTTGTGGCATATAAGCTCAAGCTACCTGATGATACTAAAGTGCATCCTGTCTTTCATGCCTCCCTGCTCAAGAAGGCTGTGACTCTTCCTATGGAACCACAACCTCTGCCAAGTTGTATGAATGAAGAATGGCAGTTGGAACCAATGCTTGAGCAGGTGATCAATTATAGGAGGAATGAACAAGGGGAGTTGGAGGCCCTAGTGAAAATGGAAGGATCTTCCGGAATTTGAAAATTCCTGGGAATTACCAGAAAAAATGAAAACAGAATTTCCACACTTTATCCTTGAGGACAAGGATAGTTTTGAAGGGGGAGAGTTGGTAGGTATGGAAGGGTGTATGAAAGAAAACGAAAAAAGGGAGGAGAGAGAGAGAGTAATATCATAGTACTATTTGCTAACTGTTATTGCACATGGGTTGGGACAACTGGCATTTGGTGAGTGGAGAGAGAACCTAGGGATTGCCAATAAATGATTGGTGGCTGTCACACCTGAAGGACGGAGAATTTAGTGGATAACATTCTTTGGGAGAGTTTAGGCCTCTCTAAGAGCCTCTCTTCGCGTTCTTCAGGTCCTCCTCTTTAATCCTCAATGCCCTAGCTACTTCCCTCTTCTCTCTGCCTCCTTTCCAATACGCATGCAAGAATTAGTTCCAAAAAAAAAAAACTGTTTTTCCCTTGTATAACCCTTGGATCCCTAATATGGTTTTCCACTATTGTCCTCTCTAATTCTTCGCTAATGACCAAAATATCCTTACTGTCTTCCAACTCCAATATTACTCTATTTTCTCTAATTAATAATTCTAACTTAATTACTATAATTATTCTAAATTGTCCCATAATTCTCAAAACACCTCTAAACATCACATAACTCATAATTTCTCACCAAAGTCATCAAAATCTCATATTATCGCAAAACTCTATAATTTTATTAATTAAATAAATACTTTAATTAATCCGGGGCGTTACAATTGAGGTAGGAAATTGAGAGGGAGTGAGGTATCAAGGAATTTGTGAAGGGTTGAAATTCTTGATGCAAGGTGTAGAATTCAACCAACATTTCTTCTTGATGGAGTTAGGAGGGTCTGATATGGTGCTGGGAATGGACTGGCCAGTTTGGGCAACATTGAGGCAAATTTTGGGGAGTTATGCTTGAAATGGGCATGGGAGGGACAAAAGTTTAGCATACAAGGTGATCCTGCCTTGTGTACTAAACAAGCCTCCGTGAAAGCTATGATAAAAGCTTTGAGTGATGAAGGAGTAGGGTTTGTGGTACAATCCTTACAATCTGTACCAGAACTGGAAGATATAGAGTTAGCAGAATGGGAAGATGTTTTGAGCCAGTTTGAAGATGTTTTCACTCTACCTATGGGACTTCCTCCAGTAAGGGAACATGATCATGTTATTGTCTTGAAACCTGGCGCTGCTATACCTAATCTGAGGCCTTATAGGTATCATTTCTATCAAAAAAATGAAATAGAGACGATTGTAAAGGATATGTTACAAGCAGGAATTATCAGAAACAGTACTAGTCATTTTTCTAGTCCTGTTTTGTTGTTAAAAAAAATGGAGGATGGAGGTTTTGCATTGAATACAGGGCCCTGAACAAGGTGACCATACCCAACAAATTTCCCATACCTGTAATTGAAGAATTGCTGGATGAGTTAGGGGGTGCTAACATTTTTTCTAAGCTGGACCTAAAATCAGGCTACCATCAGATCAGGATGAGAGCAGAGGATATAGCCAAAACAGCCTTCAGAACTCATGAAGGACATTATGAGTACTTAGTGATGCCCTTTGGACTGACAAATGCTCCCTCAACTTTTCAGTCACTCATGAATGAAGTGGTAAGACCATATTTAAGGAAGTTTTGCTTGGTATTTTTTGATGATATCCTTATTTATAGCAGCAGTAAGGAGGAGCATAGAAGACACTTAATTGAAATTTTGCAAGTATTGAAAGATAAGAGCTTGTTTGCAAATAAGAAGAAGTGTTCTTTTGGCTAGTTGGAGGTGGAATATTTAGGGCATTTAATATTCGGAGAAGGTGTTGCAGCAGATCCCAAGAATATTGAGGACATGATGAAATGGCCCATTCCTAAAAATCTAAAGGGTTTTCTGGGCCTGACTGGCTATTATAGGAAGTTTGTGAAGAACTATGGTAAGATTGCCTGGCCCCTCACTCAATTACTCAAGCAAGACAGTTTTGTTTGGAATCCTGAAGCATAAACAGCCTTTGAGGGATTGAAGATAGCTATGACCACCATTCCTGTTTTGGCTATGCCCAATTTTGAGAAGGAGTTTGTGCTAGAAACAGATGCATCTGGTAAGGGTATAGGAGCAATGTTGATGCAAGAAGTAAAACCTATCTCTTATATGAGCCAGACCTTATATGACAAGGCTCAGCCGAAATCTGTTTATGAAAGATAGCTTATGGCTATGGTGATTGCTATTCATAAATGGATTTTTAGGCAGACACTTTAAGGTGCATACTGATCAAAAGAGCTTGAAATTCATCACTGAGCAGAGAGTGATGGGGGAAGAACAACAAAGATGGTATCCAAATGGTTAGGCTATGATTTTGATGTGAAGTATGAACCTGGAAAGGATAATAGTTCAGCAGATTCCTTATCCAGGCAGGAGCAATACTCTCATATATCCACAGTCCAGAGTGATATTTGGGAAGGACTAGAGGATGAAGTGCAAAAGGATGATAGGTTAAAAGGAGTAGTCCAACCCATGCTGATAGATTCCATGAGTCAGAAGGGTTTTCAGTTGAAAGGAGGGAGATTGTACCATGGAGGAAGAATAGTGATCCCTAGAATTGAGTGGTTTCTTAATGAATTCCATGACACTACAGTAGGAGGTCATTCTGGATATCTCAGGACTTATAAGAGGATTGCTGCTGTAGTCTATTGGGAGGGAATGAGAAGAAAGATACAGGACTATGTGCAGACATGTGAAGTCTGTCTGAGGAATAAATATCAGACCCTGACACCAGGAGGGTTACTGCAACCTCTGTCAATCCCCAAGCAGACATGTAGTGATATTTCCATGGATTTTATAAGGGGTTTTCCTAAGGTCCATGGAGCGGATACAGTGATGGTGGTGGTTGACAGGTTGACCAAGTATGCTCATTTCTTCCCCATTAGTCATCCTTATACAGTCAAAGACATTGCTGGTGTTTTTGTTAAGGAGGTAGTCAGGCTACATGGTTTCCCCACTTCAATTGTTTATGATAGAATTAAGATTTTTTGAGTACTTTCTGGGCAGAGTTGTTTAAACAAGCAGGGACCAAGCTCAAATATACCAGAGCCTACCATCCCCAATCTGATGGCCAAACAGAAGTGAATTGATGTCTTGAGACTTATATCAGGTGTGTGACTGAGCTCAAACCTAAGCAATGGCCTAAGTGGCTAGCTTGGGCAGAATACTGGTATAATACCAACTACCATGCTTCTCTAAGGACTACCCCTTTTGAGGCACTCTATGGTAGACCACCACCTGTGTTGATCAAAGGAGATATTCCACTGTCAGCTGTAGATGAGGTAAATAGAATGACAGCTGACAGGAATATGGTAGTTAGAGAATTACAGGATCAACTCTTGAAGGCTCAAGATTTGATGAGGAGCCAGGCTAACAAGCATAGAAGAGATTTTGTTTATGAGGTAGGCGACATGGTCTTCCTCAAGATTCAGCCTTATAAGATGAAGAAGCTAGCAAAAAGACTCAATCAGAAGTTAAGTCCAAGATATTATGGCCCTTATGAGATAATTCAGAAAATTGGAGTTGTGGCATATAAGCTCAAGCTACCTGATGATACTAAAGTGCATCCTGTCTTTCATGCCTCCCTGCTCAAGAAGGCTGTGACTCTTCCTATGGAACCACAACCTCTGCCAAGTTGTATGAATGAAGAATGGCAGTTGGAACCAATGCTTGAGCAGGTGATCAATTATAGGAGGAATGAACAAGGGGAGTTGGAGGCCCTAGTGAAAATGGAAGGATCTTCCGGAATTTGAAAATTCCTGGGAATTACCAGAAAAAATGAAAACAGAATTTCCACACTTTATCCTTGAGGACAAGGATAGTTTTGAAGGGGGAGAGTTGGTAGGTATGGAAGGGTGTATGAAAGAAAACGAAAAAAGGGAGGAGAGAGAGAGAGTAATATCATAGTACTATTTGCTAACTGTTATTGCACATGGGTTGGGACAACTGGCATTTGGTGAGTGGAGAGAGAACCTAGGGATTGCCAATAAATGATTGGTGGCTGTCACACCTGAAGGACGGAGAATTTAGTGGATAACATTCTTTGGGAGAGTTTAGGCCTCTCTAAGAGCCTCTCTTCGCGTTCTTCAGGTCCTCCTCTTTAATCCTCAATGCCCTAGCTACTTCCCTCTTCTCTCTGCCTCCTTTCCAATACGCATGCAAGAATAAGTTCCAAAAAAAAAACTGTTTTTCCCTTGTATAACCCTTGGATCCCTAATATGGTTTTCCACTATTGTCCTCTCTAATTCTTCGCTAATGACCAAAATATCCTTACTGTCTTCCAACTCCAATATTACTCTATTTTCTCTAATTAACAATTCTAACTTAATTACTATAATTATTCTAAATTGTCCCATAATTCTCAAAACACCTCTAAACATCACATAACTCGTAATTTCTCACCAAAGTCATCAAAATCTCATATTATCGCAAAACTCTATAATTTAATTAATTAAATAAATACTTTAATTAATCCGGGGCGTTACAATTGAGGTAGGAAATTGAGAGGGAGTGAGGTATCAAGGAATTTGTGAAGGGTTGAAATTCTTGATGCAAGGTGTAGAATTCAACCAACATTTCTTCTTGATGGAGTTAGGAGGGTCTGATATGGTGCTGGGAATGGACTGGCTAGTTTGGGCAACATTGAGGCAAATTTTGGGGAGTTATCTTGAAATGGGCATGGGAGGGACAAAAGTTTAGCATACAAGGTGATCCTGCCTTGTGTACTAAACAAGCCTTCGTGAAAGCTATGATAAAAGCTTTGAGTGATGAAGGAGTAGGGTTTATGGTACAATCCTTACAATCTGTACCAGAACTGGAAGATAAAGAGTTAGCAGAATGGGAAGATGTTTTGAGCCAGTTTGAAGATGTTTTCACTCTACCTATGGGACTTCCTCCAGTAAGGGAACATGACCATGTTATTGTCTTGAAACCTGGCACTGCTATACCTAATCTGAGGCCTTATAGGTATCCTTTCTATCAAAAAAATGAAATAGAGACGATTTTAAAGGATATGTTACAAGCAGGAATTATCAGAAACAATACTAGTCCTTTCTCTAGTCCTGTTTTGTTGGTAAAAAAAATGGAGGATGGAGGTTTTGCATTGAATACAGGGCCCTGAACAAGGTGACCATACCCAACAAATTTCCTATACCTGTAATTTAAGAATTGCTGGATGAGTTAGGGGGTGCTAACATTTTTTCTAAGCTGGACCTAAAATCAGGCTACCATCAGATCAGGATGAGAGCAGAGGATATAGCCAAAACAGCCTTCAGAACTCATAAAGGACATTATGAGTGCTTAGTGATGCCCTTTGGACTGACAAATGCTCCCTCAACTTTTCAGTCACTCATGAATGAAGTGCTAAGATCATATTTAAGGAAGTTTTGCTTGGAATTTTTTGATGATATCCTTATTTATACCAGCAGTAAGGAGGAGCATAGAAGACGCTTAATTGAAATTTTGCAAGTATTGAAAGATAAGAGCTTGTTTGCAAATAAGAAGAAGTGTTCTTTTGGCTAGTTAGAGGTGGAATATTTAGGGCATTTAATATCCGGAGAAGGTGTTGTAGCAGATCCCAAGAAGAATGAGGACATGATGAAATGGCCCATTCCTAAAAATCTAAAGGGTTTCCTGGGCCTGACTGGCTATTATAGGAAGTTTGTGAAGAACTATGGTAAGATTGCCTGGCCCCTCACTCAATTACTCAAGAAAGACAGTTTTGTTTGGAATCCTGAAGCACAAACAGCCTTTGAGGGATTGAAGATAGCTATGACCACCATTCCTGTTTTAGCTATGCCCAATTTTGAGAAGGAGTTTGTGCTAGAAACAGACGCATCTGGTAAGGGTATAGGAGCAATGTTGATACAAGAAGGAAAACCTATCTCTTATATGAGCCAGACCTTATATGACAAGGCTCAGCAGAAATCTGTTTATGAAAGATAGCTTATGGCTATGGTGATTGCTATTCAGAAATGGATTTTTAGGCAGACACTTTAAGGTGCATACTGATCAAAAGAGCTTGAAATTCATCACTGAGCAGAGAGTGATGGGGGAAGAACAACAAAGGTGGTTATCCAAATGGTTAGGCTATGATTTTGAGGTGAGGTAAAAACCTGGAAAGGATAATAGTGCAGCAGATTCCTTATCCAGGCAGGAGCAATACTCTCATATATCCACAGTCCAGAGTGATATTTGGGAAGGACTAGAGGATGAAGTGCAAAAGGATGATAGGTTAAAAGGAGTAGTCCAAGCCTTGCTGATAAATCCCATGAGTCAGAAGGGTTTTCAGTTGAAAGGAGGGAGATTGTACCATGGAGGAAGAATAGTGATCCCTAGAATTGAGTGGATTCTTAATGAATTCCATGACACTGCAGTAGGAGGTCATTCAGGATATCTCAGGACTTATAAGAGGACTGCTGCTGTAGTCTATTGGGAGGGAATGAGAAGAAAGATACAGGACTATGTGCAGACATGTGAAGTCTGTCTGAGGAATAAATATCAGACCCTGACACCAGGAGGGTTACTGCAACCTCTGTCAATCCCCAAGCAGACATGGAGTGATATTTCCATGGATTTTATAAGGGGTTTTCCTAAGGTCCATGGAGTGGATACAGTGATGGTGGTGGTTGACAGGTTGACCAAGTATGCTCATTTCTTCCCCATTAGTCATCCTTATACAGTCAAAGACATTGCTGGTGTTTTTGTTAAGGAGGTATTCAGGCTACATGGTTTCCCCACTTCAATTATTTCTGATAGAGATAAGATTTTTTGAGTACTTTCTGGGCAGAGTTGTTTAAACAAGCAGGGACCAAGCTCAAATATAGCAGAGCCTATCATCCCCAATCTGATGGCCAAACAGAAGTGAATAGATGTCTTGAGACTTATATCAGGTGTGTGACTGAGCTCAAACCTAAGCAATGGCCTAAGTGGCTAGCTTGGGCAGAATACTGGTATAATACCAACTACCATGCTTCTCTAAGGACTACCCCTTTTGAGGCACTCTATGGTAGACCACCACCTGTGTTGATCAAAGGAGATATTCCACTGTCAGCTGTAGATGAGGTGAATAGAATGACAGCTGACAGAAATATGGTAGTTAGAGAATTACAGGATCAACTCTTGAAGGCTCAAGATTTGATGAGGAGCCAGGCTAACAAGCATAGAAGAGATTTTGTTTATGAGGTAGGCGACATGGTCTTCCTCAAGATCCAGCCTTATAAGATGAAGAAGCTAGCAAAAAGACTCAATCAGAAGTTAAGTCCAAGATATTATGGCCCTTATGAGATAATTCAGAAAATTGGAGCTGTGGCATATAAGCTCAAGCTACCTGATGATACTAAAGTGCACCCTGTCTTCTATGCCTCCCTGCTCAAGAAGGCAGTGACTCTTCTTATGGAACCACAACCTCTGCCAAGTTGTATGAATGAAGAATGGCAGTTGGAACCAATGCTTGAGCAGGTGATCAATTATAGGAGGAATGAACAAGGGGAGTTGGAGGCCCTAGTGAAAATGGAAGGATCTTCCGGAATTTGAAAATTCCTGGGAATTAGCAGAAAAAATGAAAACAGAATTTCCACACTTTATCCTTGAGGACATGGATAGTTTTGAAGGGGGAGAGTTGGTAGGTATGGAAGGGTGTATGAAAGAAAACGAAAAAAGGGAGGAGAGAGAGAGTAATATCATAATACTATTTGCTAACTGTTATTGCACATGGGTTGGGACAACTGGCATTTGGTGAGTGGAGAGAGAACCTAGGGATTGCCAATAAATGATTGGTGGCTGTCACACCTGAAGGACGGAGAATTTAGTGGATAAGATTCTTTGGGAGAGTTTAGGCCTCTCTAAGAGCCTCTCTTCGCGTTCTTCAGGTCCTCCTCTTTAATCCTCAATGCCCTAGCTACTTCCCTCTTCTCTCTGCCTCCTTTCCAATACGCATGCAAGAATGAATTCCAAAAAAAAAACTGTTTTTCCCTTGTATAACCCTTGGATCCCTAATATGGTTTTCCACTATTGTCCTCTCTAATTCTTCGCTAATGACCAAAATATCCTTACTGTCTTCCAACTCCAATATTACTCTATTTTCTCTAATTAGCAATTCTAACTTAATTACTATAATTATTCTAAATTGTCCCATAATTCTCAAAACACCTCTAAACATCACATAAGTCATAATTTCTCACCAAAGTCATCAAAATCTCATATTATCGCAAAACTCTATAATTTAATTAATTAAATAAATACTTTAATTAATCCGGGGCGTTACAATTGAGGTAGGAAATTGAGAGGGAGTGAGGTATCAAGGAATTTGTGAAGGGTTGAAATTCTTGATGCAAGGTGTAGAATTCAACCAACATTTCTTCTTGATGGAGTTAGGAGGGTCTGATATGGTGCTGGGAATGGACTGGCCAGTTTGGGCAACATTGAGGCAAATTTTGGGGAGTTATGCTTGAAATGGGCATGGGAGGGACAAAAGTTTAGCATACAAGGTGATCCTGCCTTGTGTACTAAACAAGCCTTCGTGAAAGCTATGATAAAAGCTTTGAGTGATGAAGGAGTAGGGTTTGTGGTACAATCCTTACAATCTGTACCAGAACTGGAAGATAAAGAGTTAGCAGAATGGGAAGATGTTTTGAGCCAGTTTGAAGATGTTTTCACTCTACCTATGGGACTTCCTCTAGTAAGGGAACATGACCATGTTATTGTCTTGAAACCTGGCGCTGCTATACCTAATCTGAGGCCTTATAGGTATCATTTCTATCAAAAAAATGAAATAGAGACGATTGTAAAGGATATGTTACAAGCATGAATTATCAGAAACAGTACTAGTCCTTTCTCTAGTCCTGTTTTGTTGGTAAAAAAAATGGAGGATGGAGGTTTTACATTGAATACAGGGCCCTGAACAAGGTGACCATACCCAACAAATTTCCCATACCTGTAATTGAAGAATTGCTGGATGAGTTAGGGGGTGCTAACATTTTTTCTAAGCTGGACCTAAAATCAGGCTACCATCAGATCAGGATGAGAGCAGAGGATATAGCCAAAACAGCCTTCAGAACTTATGAAGGACATTATGAGTACTTAGTGATGCCCTTTGGACTGACAAATGCTCCCTCAACTTTTCAGTCACTCATGAATGAAGTGCTAAGACCATATTTAAGGAAGTTTTGCTTGGTATTTTTTGATGATATCCTTATTTATAGCAACAGTAAGGAGGAGCATAGAAGACACTTAATTGAAATTTTGCAAGTATTGAAAGATAAGAGCTTGTTTGCAAATAAGAAGAAGTATTCTTTTGGCTAGTTGGAGGTGGAATATTTAGGGCATTTAATATCCGGAGAAGGTGTTGCAGCAGATCCCAAGAAGATTGAGGACATGATGAAATGGCCCATTCCTAAAAATCTAAAGGGTTTCCTGGGCCTGACTGGCTATTATAGGAAGTTTGTGAAGAACTATGGTAAGATTGCCTGGCCCCTCACTCAATTACTCAAGAAAGACAGTTTTGTTTGGAATCCTGAAGCACAAACAGCCTTTGAGGGATTGAAGATAGCTATGACCACCATTCCTATTTTGGCTATGCCCAATTTTGAGAAGGAGTTTATGCTAGAAACAGATGCATCTGGTAAGGGTATAGGAGCAATGTTGATGCAAGAAGGAAAACCTATCTCTTATATGAGCCAGACCTTATATGACAAGGCTCAGCAGAAATCTGTTTATGAAAGATAGCTTATGGCTATGGTGATTGCTATTCAGAAATGGATTTTTAGGCAGACACTTTAAGGTGCATACTGATCAAAAGAGCTTGAAATTCATCACTGAGCAGAGAGTGATGGGGGAAGAACAACAAAGGTGGCTATCCAAATGGTTAGGCTATGATTTTGAGGTGAAGTATAAACCTGGAAAGGATAATAGTGCAGCAGATTCCTTATCCAGGCAGGAGCAATACTCTCATATATCCACAGTCCAGAGTGATATTTGGGAAGGACTAGAGGATGAAGTGCAAAAGGATGATAGGTTAAAAGGAGTAGTCCAAGCCTTGCCGATAGATCCCATGAGTCAGAAGGGTTTTCAGTTGAAAGGAGGGAGATTGTACCATGGTGGAAGAATAGTGATCCCTAGAATTAAGTGGATTCTTAATGAATTCCATGACACTGCAGTAGGAGGTCATTCAGGATATCTCAGGACTTATAAGAGGACTGCTACTGTAGTCTATTGGGAGGGAATGAGAAGAAACATACAGGACTATGTGCAGATATGTGAAGTCTGTCTGAGGAATAAATATCAGACCCTGACACCAGGAGGGTTACTGCAACCTCTGTCAATCCCCAAGCAGACATGGAGTGATATTTCCATGGATTTTATAAGGGGTTTTCCTAAGGTTTATGGAGTGGATATAATGATGGTGGTGGTTGACAGGTTGACCAAGTATGCTCATTTCTTCCCCATTAGTCATCCTTATACAGCCAAAGACATTGCTGATGTTTTTGTTAAGGAGGTAGTCAGGCTACATTGTTTCCCCACTTCAATTGTTTCTGATAGAGATAAGATTTTTTGAGTACTTTCTGGGCAGAGTTGTTTAAACAAGCAGGGGCCAAGCTCAAATATAGCAGAGCCTACCATCCCTAATCTAATGGCCAAACAGAAGTGAATAGATGTCTTGAGACTTATATCAGGTGTGTGATTGAGCTCAAACCTAAGCAATGGCCTAAGTGGCTAGCTTGGGCAGAATACTGGTATAATACCAACTACCATGCTTCTCTAAGGACTACCCCTTTTGAGGCACTCTATGGTAGACCACCACCTGTGTTGATCAAAGGAGATATTCCACTGTCAGCTGTAGATGAGGTGAATAGAATGACAACTGACAGGAATATGGTAGTTAGAGAATTACAGGATCAACTCTTGAAGGCTCAAGATTTGATGAGGAGCCAGACTAACAAGCATAGAAGAGATGTTGTTTATGAGGTAGGCGACATAGTCTTCCTCAAGATTCAGCCTTATAAGGAGAAGAAGCTAGCAAAAAGACTCAATCAGAAGTTAAGTCCCAGATATTATGGCCCTTATGAGATAATTCAGAAAATTGGAGCTGTGTGACATATAATAAGCTCAAGCTACCTGATGATACTAAAGTGCACCCTGTCTTTCATGCCTCCCTGCTCAAGAAGGCTGTGACTCTTCCTATGGAACCACAACCTCTGCCAAGTTGTATGAATGAAGAATGGCAGTTGGAACCAATGCTTGAGCAGGTGATCAATTATAGGAGGAATGAACAAGGGGAGTTGGAGGCCCTAGTGAAAATGGAAGGATCTTCCGGAATTAGCAGAAAAAATGAAAACAGAATTTCCACACTTTATCCTTGAGGACAAGGATAGTTTTGAAGAGAGTTGGTAGGTATGGAAGGGTGTATGAAAGAAAACGAAAAAAGGGAGGAGAGAGAGAGAGTAATATCATAGTACTATTTGCTAACTGTTATTGCACATGGGTTGGGACAACTGGCATTTGGAGAGTGGAGAGAGAACCTAGGGAATGATTGGTGGCTATCACACCTGAAGGACGGAGAATTTAGTGGATAAGATTCTTTGGGAGAGTTTAGGCCTCTCTAAGAGCCTCTCTGCGTTTGCCCTAATTTTTCTGTTATTCTGCCTTTCCTTTCCTTTCTGCTATTTCTGCTGTTGCTTAAAGAATCCCGTTTGATCTCTAGTTGATAACTTTCCTACTGTATTTGATTCTGCTTTATTTCTATTACTACATTTGTTGTTTTTTCCCTTAGATACTAAGTTGAGTCTATCAAACTAGCAAACAAATCTCTTCCAACATGAAACAGTTTTGCCAGTGGGAGATTTCTATGATGACAGACAGACAAGTAAAAATATTCATCAAATACTTAGATTATTGAGAACTTTTTATATATTTCCATTATTATGTTCAATGGGAGCATCAGAAGTACAGTTGTAAATGTAAATTATGTTCAATCAGAACATTACAGAGAATTAACTTGAGAATAAATAAGTTAAAACACCGAGCATGGGATTTCCCAATGCAATGCAACCCAACAAGTTGCTCACATCACATCCTTAACTCAATTATATTAAAGGGGATTTCACATTGCAATGCAACCCAACAAGTTGCTCACATCACATCCTTAACTCAATTATATTAAGTTAAATGTTTGTAATAATTAATAGTAGCTAAGCTACATATAATATAGCCTGCTACAACTAGTTCTCTAGAAGAAAACTTGCTGGTTCACATTTTGCAGTAAAGATAAATTTTGATGTGCAATACTTCCGATGTGCCCCGGTAAGTTTCCCTGTCCCAGCCTTCTTGTGAAAACCAACCATTAAACTAGAGCACTCTCTGTGAGTCACAAACAAAATAGCAGAGACACTATTTAATTAGCATAGATTTTAAAATAACAATAAAAAGGTTATGGCACTAATTGTGTAAATTTTCTAGACACTTCTAATCATATTTCCCAAGACAAAGTAAAAGTCACTATTTAGCCTTTATTTAGCACAACATTTGAAGTTAAAAAAATGTTATGGCACAAATTGTGTAAAACATTCTACAGATACCTCTAATCATATCTCACAATGATGTCATTGTCTTAATTTGAACATGAAAAAGGTAGAACTTAAAATGCTTACAATAGTTGATCTTCGGAGTAGTTGGTGTGCCATTCACATGTCTTACTCCACTGTTTGAAACCAAAGGTAGCACATTGAGCGGTATAGACAGCAGCTGCAGCAAGCTGAGAAGGAGGGAACTTCAACATTGCATATTCTACTAGAGATAGCTCTACCAAGAAGAAAGCTAGCAGCTCAAGCTGTTACAGGGTGAGTAATATAGAAAAAATATATTAGTAATTATGATGACATTGCTAATTATGATTAAAGGAACTGCATGAAAAAAAAACAGTAGGCAGAAATATAAGCACTAACTTTTCGGTCTGCTTGAGCCGCCTTTAGGAACCTTCTAATGAAAACGTATGCTGTTGGCACAGATATGTTAAACTTCAATGTGTTGACCATCAACTTCTCCTGGAATTTTTTAATAGAAATCTCAATTACTTGACATCGGGATTTGAAATATAGGTTTGTAACTGCAATATAAGATTAATGTTATTTAAGTCTCTACAATCATGGCAGAGACAACAACTCATCTGCAAATTTAAAATTTGCAGTAGCTCCACAGTGCTATTAAATTAAAGGTTTTCATTGTCTCAGCGGAAACCATGATAGGACCGCAATTTAAAACCTTGGTTTGTCATATTGAGTAGCCCCACAAACTGATAATAAGCAAAGGAATGTTACCATTTCAAGAACTTCTTTCTGTGTGTATGCTCTGTCTGATATAAGAATTAGATCTCCAACCACAGGCACAGAAACTTCCTCATACTTGCATGCCAAAAGCATTGCCACTAGACCAACCAGCTGAAGCTTCTTTCTTACCACTGACTGCTTTTCCAAAAATCTGTCTATAAGATTAACTGTGAGAAACAATGTCTCATGCATGAGGTCAAATTTATCATGCACCTGAAAAGAGTTCAAGCAAAACAAATGAACATTATCATTATTTGGGATGAATTGAAATTTATTGGAAATTAATGACACTTATACTCAAGGGTTAAATTTAATCCATGAGGCAAGCCACTGGCATTTTTAAGGCAGTGATTAAAAAGGAACATTGAATATATACCTCAATAAGCCAGTCAATCAGTATGGCCCTCATCCTTTCATTAATGTCAAATTGCTCGGCCATATAATTAGGCGAGACACAGCCAGTACTCTGCAAGTAGTTAATGCTGTTAGTAATTCAAATTTGATTGGAAACCAGGATTCAACAAGTACTATAAATGTCTCTATTGACAAACCAGGATTCAACAAGTACTATATTTTCTGAAGCATGGACACATACAAAACCAGGATTCAACAAGTACCATATCCTATGAAGCACAGACACATATAAAACTCTAGTGCCGGTGACAAGTCGACACCGAAAATAATTTAAGAAAATAAATCAACTAAATGTAATTTGAGAAAAAAATAGATGTGTTTACATGTGTTGGTGGTGGGCACTAAATACAACTTTAATTTGCAATGATTATATCCCAATTGAAATTACAAAATAAAAATTAAAAACCCAATGATAAAGTGTTCCAAACTATTGATTCAAAATGTACCTCAGCTTTTCTGTAGTATGCATAAAGATCTTCAATATATTCAGAAACTGCAAGAGGGTCGTCTGCATCAGAGACGTCAATGTCCAAAACATGCTCTTCCATCATATCCTCCATCTCAACTTCATCCTATAAGGCCAATTATTAGACACTCACCAACTAAAATATGAAAATGGATCTGAAATTTGAATTTTGGAAATGAAATAAAATATAATATATAATAAACAAAACAATTAAACAAACACCAACAAGGCATCAACAAACTAATACCATCTGATCTGATTCGTTTCGCATCGGTTCAGTTTTCTCTAAAGCCATTGGCACTGGCTGGTCTTCCACCAGCTTATGTTCATCATCAACAAATATACAATCTCCAAATCCATTCGAGTTTGTCAAGTTTGACCTTTTGTTATTCCCCTATTCAAATTAACCCCAATTCTCAAAATCTTAGTCAAAATGTAACAACCTCTACAATGCAGCAAAATTTCAACAACAGAACCAAAAGTTCTACCTCAGCCTTAAGTTTTTGCGTGCTAGCAATTTTCGCCGCAAACCTCCTAAAACAACATAATCATTCATCATTCTCAGCATTAAACCATACATACAACACTAAATCAACATAAAACCAATAAATCCTCACCTAGTGATGGGTCGATGAACCGGATCCACTTTTTTCTTTTCACAAACTTCATTTCTTCTGTAAAATCACAAAACCAAACTAATAAATCAAAACAAAAACAAACAAAAATCCACAGCACAAATTGTTCATCATTGATCTGAGAGGGAATTTACTCTGATACAGCTCTCTTGTTAGGTATCATATTCTGGTTAATCACACCCAAAGCTCTTCTATTTTGCCCAACTTTTCTAGCTTCTAACCCTTAAAAAATAAAAAAAATAATCCATCAAAATATGTCAAAAACCTTCAATTCTGAACCAAAATCGAACCTCAAACCATCACCAAATACCTTGAAAAACAACAGGTTCGATTGTGTTTGAGTTGGAACACTTGTCAGAATCCTTCATTTTTCGATCCTAGAAGAAGAAGAAGAAAAAGAAGAGCATGAAATTGAAGAAGGTGCAATAGTTGAGTGAAGAGTGTGAAAGAATTGGGGGCTATTTAGAACTGAGATTTTGTTTTGAAAAATTAACGGCTAGTGATTTGTGAGCGTTGGATCGTTGAGATTGATAATAATAATTATTTTATTATCTTTTTTCTTTTTCTATTTTTTCGTTGTCATAAAACGAAGAGAATAACGGTAATAAGATTTCCCATGTGATCAAAACAGGTGTCTCGCTGTAACCAACCCACCGCTCTATTTTCTTTTCAAATCATAATTTCTTCTTTTGACAAAATATATAATTATTATTTTACTAAATTTATCTTAATTCTTTTTTTTTGTTATAAAAATTTTAAGGTATATGATTTATATAGAGGTTTAATTATGTTTGATTGTTTGAATATTGGTTTGTAGATTTTAGAAAATAATATAATTACATATTTGAAATATATTTGGATGTTTGTGTAATATTATCTTCTGCTCTTAATGTATATAGATTTAACTCTACCTGTGTACTAGAAAAATATTTTATTTAATTTTATTTATATTTTGTATAATTAGTTTAAAATATAATTTCAGTATTGTGTGTACATTTTAATTATATAAATATAAAAAATACAAGTTAGAGAAGGAAGAAAGTAATATTTCTCTTTAAAATTTTTGAGACTATTTATTATATTTATTAATTCTAACCTTTCGATAAGAATGTTAAAATAGTTAAATATTAAATATTGATTTAATACTATATCACATCATTCAATAAAATATTTTGTCTTAAATCAATAACATATTGATAAAAAATAATGTTATAATTGTATGATGCAGATCAAATAATGTTATAATTGTATGATGCAGATCTTCATCTTCTCATCTTAAATTAATGATCAAGATCATTTAAAGTTGATGTACTTAATATATAACCTAAATCATTCAATATCAATCGAACCCGTCTATAACATCAAATTGTGTGCATAAAATAAGATAAGGTCACTGTTCACCTTCAAAATAAATTTGTAAATTAAATCAATAAGATAATAAAATCACACAAAACTATGTTTTTGTAAAAAAAATAGATTGGACTAAAACAAAACTAAAACAAACCAAATCTCCGTGCATAAATTTAAATACTTGTTTATTTTTTATTTGTATGATATTTTGCATTAATGTTTTATTTATTTATTTATTTATAACTTTTTAATTCTCTCTTTGTTTCAAAATAATCAACTCAATTATAAAAATTATAAAAAAATTATACAAATAAATAGATAATAGAAAATATTTATTTTGCAAAATTGCTCTTACTATACATTAATGTATTAACCTTTATTATAAATAAAAAGTAGAAGACATTAAATTAAATAGATGCAACTAACATTATATATATATATATATATATATATATATATATATATATATATATATATATATATATATATATATATATATATATTAGAAAAAGTAAATAATGTTATATTAAAAAAAATTGTATAAACTTTGTTTAGAAATAAATTAGTTACTTAAAAACAAATAAAATAATACATCTAGGTCTCTGACAACAAACAACATCAAAATAAATACACTCATGTATTGTTAAATTTTTAAAAATATTTGGCATATATCAAAATAAATAAACTCATTTATTGTTACATTTTTTAAAATATTTGACATATATACTCTTTAAATGTTTTAAATTCATCTTATGCAATGAGATTAAAAAAATCTTAGTCCAAAATTTTTTAATAATTAATAGTAGTAGAAGTATCAGTTTAATTTAATTTATTTTTTACTATTCATATATTTCAAACATAATTAATTAATGTAATTCTTAATTATTAATTTTTAACATTTTATATGATTTGTTAAAATATTATTTTACCATGTCTTTATATTATTAATATTAAAAAATTCATTTAAATAGTTAAAAACTAAATTGAAATATTTCAAATATTAAAAACTAATTTAAATTTAAACTAAATTTAAATATTAAAAACTTAATTTTAATATTAAGAAAATAGTGTGTAAATATTTCATTAAACAGATTAAATAAATAAATAAATAAGACATTCAAATACAAATTACTTGTAACTTAATCTTTATGTCATTTATTTGTTTCTTTAAAACTAATTCAAGTCGCCAAATACTCAAATCACTCAGATATTATTGCTTCTAAGAAATGTTGGAATAGTGTTGTTTCTAAGAAAAGTAGAAGTACATTAAATATTTGTGTAAAAAGATTAATAAATATATAATTTGTAATTAAATTAAGCTATTCCTTATAACATTGTTTCAACAAAAAAGAAATTGTAAAGGCAAAACTATGGGATTCATTGCATTGACATTGTTATTGTTTAATTTAGGTTTTCTTTCGATTTTTTTCATAGTATCTCGACTTTAATGTTTTAACAATTGAATCAAAATAAATAATTAAGTTGTTCTTAATGACTATTTTTTTTAATCGGATAATTAAAAAAAACACTCACTGCTGGCTCTGCTAGAATAAAATTAGGGGTGGTAAAATAGATGGATTGGATGAATATGAATTAGATTATTAATAGATAGATCAAATCAATTCATTAGTCCATTAACCATCTATTAAAATTTTATAAAAAATTATTCAATCCAATCCATATCCATTAAATATAAAATCCATCCGATCCATCCGTTAACATTATTTTAATGGATGAATATCCGTCCATCCAAAAACTTACTTTAAATATTTTAATTAATTTCTTTTAATAATTTATATTTTAAATTTTATAACAAAATTAAATTTTTAAGTAATTATGAAAAACTTAAGTTATTTCGGAAATATGAAAAAAGTCGAGTTATTTCGGAAATATGAAAAAGTCGAGTTTTTTCAAAAATATGAAAAAGTCAAGTTTTTTCAGAAATTTTGAAAAACTCGAGTTTTTTAGGAAATATGAAAAGGTCGAGTTTTTTCAGAAATATGAAAAAGTCGAGTTTTTTCGAAAATATGAAAAAGTCGAGTTTTTTAAGAAATACAAAAAATTGAGTTTTTTCAGAAATATATAAAAATTGAGTTTTTTAGGAAATACGTAAAAGTCGAGTTTTTTCGGAAATATGAAAAAAAAACCTATTTTTTTCGGAAATGAGAAAAAGTCGAGTTTTTTTGAAAATATGAAAAAAGTCGAGATTTTTCGAAAATATGAAAAAGTCGAGTTTTTTCAAAAATATGAAAAAGTCGAGTCTTTTCGAAAATATGAAAAAGTCGAGTTTTTTCGAAAATATGAAAAAATAGAGTTTTTTTCGGAAATATGAAAAAGTCGAGTTTTTTCAGAAATATGAAAAGTAGATTTTTTTCGGAAATATGAAAAAGTCGAGTTTTTTTTCCCGGAAATATGAAAAAAGTAAAAATTTTTCGAAAATATTAAAAAGTCGAGTTTTTTCAGGAATATGAAAAAGTCGAGTTTTTTCAGAAATATGAAAAACTCGGGTTTTTTCAAAAATATGAAAAAGTCGAGTTTTCTGAAATATGAAAAAGTAGTTTTTTTTTGGAAATATGAAAAAGTCGAGTTTTTTCGTAACTATGAAAAAAGACGAGTTTTTTCAAAAATTTGAAAAAGTCACGTTTTTTGGAAAATATGAAAAAAGTCGAGATTTTTCGGAAATATGAAAAAGTTGGGTATTTTCAGAAATATGACAAAGTCGAGTTTTTCGGAAATACGTAATAGATGAGTTTTTTTTTAGAAATATGAAAAAGTCGAGTTTTTCGGAAATATGAAAAAAGTCGAGTTTTCTTGGAAATATGAAAAAGTAGATATTTTTCGGAAATATGAAAAAAGTAGAGTTTTTTCGGAAATATGAAAAAGTCGAGTTTTTCAAAAATATGAAATAGTCGAGTTTTTTCAGAAATATTAAAAAGTCGAGTTTTCTCGGAAATATGAAAAATTCAAGTTTTTTGGAAAATATGAAAAAAGTCGAGTTTTTTGGAAAATGTGAAAAAAGTCGAGATTTTTCGGAAATATGAAAAAGTCGTGTTTTTTCAGAAATATGAAAAAGTCGAGTTTTTCGGAAATACGCAAAAGTCGAGTTTTTTCGGAAATATGAAAAAATCGAGTTTTTTCGAAAAATATATAAAAAAATCGTGTTTTCTCAGAAATATGACAAAATAGATTTTTTCAGATATATAAAAAAGTAGATTTTTTTCGGAAATATGAAAAAGTATAGTTTTTTCGGAAATATGAAAAATTCGAGTTTTTTCAGAAATATGAAATAGTCGAGCTTTTTCAGAAATATGAAAAATTCGAGTTTTTTTCAGAAATATGAAATGTTAGAACAAGAATTGATTCTACATTCCTAATAGTTTTGATGATAACAAACACTTATTATGTTAGAACTTGATGCTCCTAATTTCATTGTTTATGATATGTAGGAAAGTTCTAATACAAAGAGTTCTGATATAGAAGTATCAGAAGATTCAATCTGAGCTAAGTTTAAAGCGAAGTTCTAATCAAAGCGAAGCTCTGATTTGGAAGCATCAGCCTAAGTTCTGATGACATATGTCTAGCGCTTCAGCACCAAAGCTGGATCAAGCCAGAAACTCTGATGATTCAACGTTGACTATGATACGCTATCCTTCTCTTTTATGAGAATCTCAAAGTAACGGATTGAATCTGTATTTTTGGAAAGAGCATTAATTAGCATTATTATCCTCTCCAAAAATAGTTCACGCGTCTCCAACGGATCAAATCTTCTCATCTATTTAAAGGAGTCCCTGCAGATGACCAAAGTACTTTTTCTGTGCGCATACTGTCCACAATTCTTCAACTTCACTTGCTCTTGTATTTTGATTTATATTTTGATAAAACAGTGTGTAAAAATCACGGTTGTGATAAAGCTTACTAGAAGCACTTGTCTTTATTTTGATATTCCTTGAGAAAACCAAGTTGTGGTTAAACCTCAAGAAGAGTGACGGTTGTTACTGAAATTGTGTAATCGTAACTGATTAGTGGATTAAGTCCTCAAGAGAGAGGCGAAATCACCTTGGCGGGTGGACTGGAGTAGATTGAGTTCAATCGAACCAGGATAACCATCGTGTCCTTTGCCTTAATTTTTTAAAAACTCCAATTCAACCCCCCTTCTTGTGTTTTTTCGTTTCTTCAATTGGCATCAGAGCGCCTGGTTCTGGGTGCTAACACTTAACCGTGTCAGATAAAAGATCCTTCACGAAAAAGCACTATGGCGGAATCCGTTCAGAACTACAACGACAAAATCAGTGGCAAACCACCGGTGTTTGACGGAGAAAACTTTGATTACTGGAAAGATCTAATCGAAAGTTTCTTTCTGGCTCATGACGGTGATCTCTGGGATATGGTAACAGATGGTTACACTCACCCTGTCGGAAAAGACGGTCAGAAGATTGAAAGGAAAACCATGACTGATCAACAGAAGAAAGATTTCAGAAATCATCACAAGGCCAGAACGATTCTCCTCAGCGCAATCTCCCACACAGAATATGAGAAGATCACTAACAGAGAATCAGCCAAACACATATTTGATTCTCTGAGAATGACGCATGAAGGCAACTCTCAAGTCAAAGAGACTAAAGCTCTGGCACTCATCCAGAAGTATGAAGCCTTCAAAATGGAAGAAGATGAAACAATTGAGAAAATGTTCTCAAGGTTTCAAATTCTAGTTGCTGGACTAAAAGTTCTGAATAAAGGGTACTCGACATCAGATCATGTCAAGAAAATCATCAGGAGCTTACCAAAAGTATGGAGACCCATGGTCACAGCACTAAAACTCTCCAAGAACCTCAACGAAATATCTCTTGAAGAACTGATCAGCTCTTTAAGAAGTCACGAGATAGAACTAGAAGAAGATGAACCCCAGAAGAAAGGTAAGTCTATTGCTCTTAAATCTAAATATAAATCTGAAACTAAAGCTTTTCAGGCAGAAGAAGAAAGCTCTGGTGGCTCCTCAGAAGAAGATGAACTATCACTCCTTTCCAGAAGAATACAACAACTATGGAAAAATAGGCAACGAAAATTCAGAAACTCTAGAAGATCAAGCAGTCATTCTGAACCATCCTCTGGACACAAAAAAAGGAACCTGGACATTACAAAAGTGATTGTCCTAAGCTGCAGAAAGAAAAGCCAAATAAAAAGTTTAACAAGGAAAGAAAGAAAAGTATTATGGCTACCTGGGATGACTCGGAATCCTCTGAAGCAGAATCCGAATCAGAAAATGAACACGCGAACATTGCCCTAATGGCCAACATATCAGATGATTCAAACTTATCAGAATCAGACTCTGAGTCAGAAACTAAAGAGGTATTCTCTAAATTTTCTAGATCTCAATTAGAAGAAAGTCTGTCAGAAATTCTTGAAAACTATCAGAAACTTCAGCTCAAATATAAGAATCTGAAACATGATCTGGTATCTGAGTCTGAAGAGAATAGAAAGCTAAAAGCAGAAAATTCTGAGTTAAAAGAAACTGTTTCAAAACTCAACTCTTTTGAAAAATCTCAGAAACAATCTGATTCAGAAGTTTCCACTAGTTCTGATAATATTTTAAAACATTACGACTATAACTTTCAAAAATTTCTAGCTAAAAACATAGACAGAAGCAAAATGGCTTCAATGATCTATGGAGTTAGTAGAAATGGGAGAAAGGGCATAGGTTATGTTAATCCAAAAGGTGAAGCTCCATATAAACCAAAACAAGTTGATGATATGATCATAAAATACTCTCCTTTAAACTCTCACTTCACATATGGACACAAACATGACATAAAATATACCAGTGAATCTTACTCTTCAAATTCTATTGAGAAACCAAAACTCAATCAGAATTCTGTGAACACTAACAAACAAGGACCCAAAGAACTGTGGGTACCTAAGGATAAAATCCTATATGTTGCAGATGTCTTTAACAGCAAGATTGAAACACCAATCATGGTACCTGGACTCTGGATGCTCGCGACACATGACGGGAAGAAAGCATATGTTCCAAAGTCTGGAACTTAAAGCTGGAGGGTATGTAGGTTTCGGAGGCAATCAGAAAGGGAAAATCATTGGCTCTGGAATCATAGGTAACGGTACTCTACCCTCCATATCTAATGTCTTGTTAGTAGAAGGATTAATGCATAACTTGTTATCCATAAGTCAATTAAGTGATAACGGCTATGATATAATCTTCAATCAAAAGTCCTGCAAGGCAGTTAGTCAGAAAGATGGAACAATTCTCTTTAATGGAAAGAGAAAGAACAACATTTACAAAATTAAACATTCTGAACTAAAAAGTCAGAATGTAAAATGCCTTTTGTCTGCTGACGACGAACAATGGGTCTGGCACAGAAGATTGGGGCATGTTAGTATGAGAAGAATATCTCAGATTAACAAACTCAATCTGGTCAGAGGACTTCCTAATCTGAAGTTCAGCTCAGACGTTCTGTGTGAAGCATGTCAAAAAGGCAAGTTTTCAAAACCCTCTTTTAAACCAAAAAATGTTGTTTCTACCTCCAGACCATTAGAACTTCTTCATATAGATCTGTTTGGACCAGTAAAAACTGCATCCATCAGTGGCAAGAAGTATGGATTAGTGATCGTAGATGACTATAGCAGATGGACATGGGTAAAGTTCTTAAAACACAAGGACGAGTCACACTCTGTATTCTCTACTTTCTGCAACCAAATTCAGAATGAAAAAGAGTTTAGAATTGTAAAAGTCAGAAGTGATCATGGTGGGGAATTTGAAAACAAAAATCTAGAAACATTTTTTAATGAAAATGGCATTTCTCATGATTTCTCTTGTCCTAGAACTCCACAACAAAATGGAGTTGTAGAGCGCAAGAATAGAACTCTACAAGAAATGGCCAAAACCATGATCAATGAGACTAACATGGCTAAACACTTTTGGGTAAAAGCAGTTAATACAGCGTGTTACATTCAGAATAGAATCTCTATAAGACCTATTCTGGAAAAGACTCCATATGAGTTGTGGAAGAACAGAAAGCCCAACATTTCTTACTTCCATCCTTTTGGATGTACATGCTTTATCTTAAACACTAATGATCCTCTGAATAAGTTTGATTCTAAGGCACAAAAATGTTTCATGTTAGGATACTCTGAGCGTTCAAAAGGATACAGAGTATATAACACAGAAACACGAAGTGTGGTAGAATCCATTTGTGTCAGATTTGATGATAAGCTTGGCCTTCAAAAGCCAAAGCATGATGAATCTCTTGCAGAAATAGAAGTTCAAATAACAGGCACTGAAACCAGATCATCATAAAAACTGGCGAGCAAAACAGAAGGAAACTCTAATTCTGAAGAACCCATCCAGAAAAGACTGTCCAGAAGTTCTCTAACTCATCCCGAAGACAAAATTCTGGGAAAGAAGGATGACCCAATCAGAACAAGATCCTCATTCAAAAAGACTGAAGAATCTCTAGTGGGATTAGTCTCTCTGATAGAACCCACTACAATTGACGAAGCACTCACAGACAATGATTGGATCCTCGCAATGCAGGAAGAACTGAACCAGTTCACCAGAAACGACGTTTGGGATCTAGTTCCTAAACCCAAAGGCTTCAACATCATTGGAACCAAATGGGTTTTCAGAAACAAACTAAATGAACAGGGAGAAGTTGTCAGAAACAAAGCACGACTGGTTGCACAAGGTTATAGTCAGCAAGAAGGGATAGACTATACAGAAACCTTTGCTCCAGTCGCAAGGTTAGAATCTATCAGACTTTTAATTTCATATGCTGTAAATAATGACATCACTCTCTATCAGATGGATGTCAAAAGTGCATTTTTAAATGGTTACATTGATGAAGAAGTTTACGTGCATCAACCACCTGGTTTTGAAAACACAAAACATCCAGAATATGTTTATAAACTTAAGAAATCGTTATACGGTCTAAAACAAGCTCCCAGAGCTTGGTATGAGAGACTAAGTAACTTTCTCTTAGAAATTGATTTTACCAGAGGGAAGGTGGACACAACTTTATTCTGTAAGTCATTTAAAAATCACATTCTGATCTGTCAGATATACGTAGACGATATAATTTTTGGATCCACTAAAAGGTCCTTGGGGCAAGAATTTGCTAAGGCTATGCAGGCAGAGTTTGAAATGAGCTTAATGGGAGAACTCAAGTTTTTCTTGGGAATTCAAATCAACCAAACTCCAGAAGGAACTTACATACATCAAAGCAAGTATGTCAGAGACCTTCTGAAGAAATTTGAAATTTCAGAAAGTAAGCCTTCAAAAACTCCTATGCATCCCACATGTATTCTGGAAAAAGATGAGGTAAGTAAGAAAGTAGAACAGAAGATCTACAGAGGTATGATTGGTTCTCTCCTTTATTTAACTGCTTCAAGACCTGATATTCTCTATAGCGTTTGCCTTTGTGCTAGATTTCAATCAGATCCTAGAGAATCTCACTTAACAGCTGTTAAGCGAATTTTCAGATATCCGAAAGGTACTACTAATCTTGGTCTTTGCTATAGAAAGTCCAGAGAATACAAATTGGTAGGATACTGTGACGCTGACTTTGCTGGAGACAGAATAGAAAGAAAAAGTACCTCTGGAAGCTGCCAGTTTCTGGGAGACAACCTAATCTCTTGGTCCAGCAAAAGACAATCCACCATTGCACTATCAACTGCTGAAGCTGAATACATAGCTGCAGCTGGATGCAGTACTCAGATGCTCTGGATGAAGAATCAGCTTGAAGACTTTCACATTTACGAGAGTAACATCCCTATCCTCTGTGACAATACTTCTGCCATTTGTCTTTCAAAAAATCCTATTCTGCATTCTAGGGCTAAACATATAGAAATTAAACATCATTTCATTAGGGACTATACTCAGAAGGGAATTCTTTGTTTAAAATTTATAGATACAGACCATCAATGGGCTGATGTTTTCACCAAACCCCTTGCTGAAGATAGATTTAATTTCATTCTAAAAAATCTCTGTATGGAATTATGTCCAGAATGAAAACGTAATTTCTATATTTTTAACTCTCAGAACTTCTTTTCTCTTGTGAACATCTGACCAATAATTCTTCAGAAGTGAGAAGAAAGATTACATCAGAATCTATTCAGAAGATCTGAACTTTTCATTCCAAGGATAGATCATTAAGTTCACTCTAGCAAACATGTGTCAACCGACGCTCCAGATTTTCCTTGATGATGAACGCGTGTCAAACTCTGGAAAACTGAAACGTCTGTGTTGACATATTGAGGCGCCAAGTCACATCGGTAACTGTTCCAAAAATTTCTCACGCTATCTCCCTTGTCAGAAATCATTACGACTATTAATCATGATGTTATTGTTTTTAATTGCTATTTAAGTCTAGGTCTCTCTTATATATAAATGCCACTTCTAACACCCTCACACGCTCACTATCACTCACTTGCTCTCTTTCGTCTTCTCCATATTATTTACATTTCTTGTTTCTGTGTTCCCAAAACCCTAAGTCTGTGAACAATGGCCTCCTGCTCTCAACAAAGCTCTCAACAAGCAATGTCTCAAGAATCAGCTGACCAAGTCATTGGAGAAAGGTACGTTGAGCCCTCAAGAACTCTCCTCACCCCTTTTGCCTCTCTTGAAGTTCTCTGTGAGCTCATCGTCGATTTTGAAAGCATAAAAGACAATGGGTATGACCTTACTCCTGAGATTGAGTTTCAAGGATGGAACAAATACTTCAATCGCTTAATGGGTCCAGTTTTTCCCCAACTCGTTAAGGAATTCTGGATTTTTGCATCGGTCTCAAAACATCAAGTAACCTCGTATATTATGGGAAAGAAGGTTGTCATCACTGAAGATCTTATTGGTAAGCTGATTGATCATGATGGATCAGGAATCAGATGCAGTGAGATGGAAAAGGGCACTGATCTAAATACTATCTCAAAGGAAATCTTCACCTCCGGTCAACACTCCAACAAAATCAAAGACCTAAAAGATCGTCACAGAATTTGGGCCAGAATCATTCTTGGGTGCATCTATCACAGGAAACCTTCAAGCTCGTCTGACTACATCAACAACGATCAACAGTATCTCCTGTACCTCATCTCCACTTTTACCAAAGCGAATCTTCCCTACTGCTTATTCAATCATCTGAAGAACAGTGTCAAAGAAACAAGAGAAGATGAAAGAACCAAGAGAGATTGGATTCCTCTAGGTAGACTTATATCAGACATTCTTACAGAGAATAAGCTGATAGATCACTTAACTGAAGCTCGGGAAATCTCTGATCTAGAAACTATTGCTGGAAGACCTCTCAATGCAAAGAATCTTAAGAAGATGAAAATCATTGATACCATCAAGAAGGATTCAACTCTAATCTCTAAGGAAGTCATCACCACCAGAAAAATTCCTCTGAAAGATTTTCCTCTTTTCTCATCAGATACTCATCCAGAAATTGTCCTCAGATATTTGGATGCTTGTAAAGCTGATGGTACCCTACCAGAAGTTTCTCTGCAACAGCTCAGACAAGCACCTCTAGAAGTTGCCCCCAGAACTTCAAGGAAAAGAAAAGCCTCTGAAGGAACTCCTCAGAAAACTCCAAAAGTTTCCAAAGCTGCTAAAAAGAAAGGTAACTCTTCCTTCATTTCTATCGTCGAATCAATATTGGTATCACCAACTGAAAACCCATCTTCTCCTAAACCTTCAGAACCTGCACCAAAAACATCTGAAATTCCATCATCTCAAATCCCATCATTTGAAATTTCATCTCCTTTACCTCAAACTCTGGACGACTTTGATATTGATATTGACCCCACTTCTTCTGTTTTTATTGAACCACAACCAGAACTTGCACAAGTCATGTCTGACATTGAGCTTGAGCCTCTCTTCACTTCTTCCCAACCAGAACATCTTGTTCAAAACTCTGACACACCTATTCCTGGTATCAACTGCCCTCTCAACTTCTTTCAACCTCCACCAAATTTCACCAGTCCCCCACAAACCTCTCCAGAATTTACATCACCTAACTCACCTATCCTCATCTCTGACTCTCCTCCAACAAATATCACAGATGATCCTCTCAGAACCATAATTGACCTAGAAGCTCTAGACAAGCTCACCTCAACCTCTCATAAAATAGCCATTCCCAAACCTAAACCAACAATATCCAAATCAGATGTTGGTAACTCTTTATTGGCTTTCGAGGTAAAAATGCAGGAATGGGTTAATTTTCTGAAGCAGGGATGTTTGGAAAATCTGAATCCAGCTGCCTCTGATTATATGTGGACCCAATTCAGAAAATGGTTTAACTCTGAATCTCAGAAGTTGAAGGAACTCAGTTATGACATAGCCCAACAGAACTTCTGTGACCACATGAAGATCTTCAACGAACAAGTGTTAAGATTCTGGGAAAAGAAACCTATTCTTCCTCTAGACTGGAACGCTCCTATGGTCTCAGAATCTCAAGAAGCAACCTCTCGGCATCAAACTCTGGTTATCACTGAGGTCGAAGAAAAATCACCTGCAGTCTCTCCAAAGAAAACTTCTGCTCAAAGATCTGAGGTTCTGGTACATTCTGAAGAATCATCTTCATCTGCTCTTGTGCTGCAAACTCTGGATGAGTTGAAGAAAGAGAATGAGGCGGTAAGAAAAAGATTGGACAAATAGGATGAAACCAACGCAGAAATTAAGGGAATGATTGGCAAGCAAGAAGAATCCGCTAATCAGATCAAAGGCCTTCTGGAAGCATTGTTCACAAGACTTCCTCCTGCTCCTCAACCTTAATTTTTTTTGTTTTGTTTTGTTGCATTTTATCTTCTGTCATTATCTTCTTTTAATTGTTCTCATGTATCTTTTCGCTTTTTGATTAATGACAAAGGGGGAGAACGTAGAATATTTTGAACCATAACAGTGCACCAGGACTTTGTCTCGAACATTTTGAACATCTTAATTTCTGTTTCTACTGTGTTAAGCAAGCAGGTAACTGGCAATCAGAATCTCTTGGAAATCTTAAATTAATTTATTTTTCAAGGAAATGTTCAACCCAGGGGGAGTCTTCTAACCTCAATACCCTTTAAAATTATTTATCAAAATATGAGTTTTTGTCATCATCAAAAAGGGGGAGATTGTTAGAACAAGAATTGATTCTACATTCCTAATAGTTTTGATGATAACAAACACTTATTATGTTAGAACTTGATGCTCCTAATTTCATTGTTTATGATATGTAGGAAAGTTCTAATACAAAGAGTTCTGATATAGAAGTATCAGAAGATTCAATCTGAGCTAAGTTTAAAGCGAAGTTCTAATCAAAGCGAAGCTCTGATTTGGAAGCATCAGCCTAAGTTCTGATGACAGATGTCTAGCGCTTCAGCACCAAAGCTGGATCAAGCCAGAAACTCTGATGATTCAACGTTGACTCTGATACGCTATCCTTCTTTTTTATGAGAATCTCAAAGTAACGGATTGAATCTGTATTTTTGGAAAGAGCATTAATTAGCATTATTATCCTCTCCAAAAATAGTTCACGCGTCTCCAACGGATCAAATCTTCTCATCTATTTAAAGGAGTCCCTGCAGATGACCAAAGTACTTTTTCTGTGCGCATACTGTCCACAATTCTTCAACTTCACTTGCTCTTGTATTTTGATTTATATTTTGATAAAACAGTGTGTAAAAATCACGGTTGTGATAAAGCTTACTAGAAGCACTTGTCTTTATTTTGATATTCCTTGAGAAAACCAAGTTGTGGTTAAACCTCAAGAAGAGTGACGGTTGTTACTGAAATTGTGTAATCGTAACTGATTAGTGGATTAAGTCCTCAAGAGAGAGGCGAAATCACCTTGGCGGGTGGACTGGAGTAGATTGAGTTCAATCGAACCAGGATAACCATCGTGTCCTTTGCCTTAATTTTTTAAAAACTCCAATTCAACCCCCCTTCTTGTGTTTTTTCGTTTCTTCATGAAAAAGTCGAGTTTTTTCAGAAATATGAAAAACTCGAGTTTTTTCAGAAATATGAAAAAGTCGAGTTTTTTTTCGGAAATATGAAAAATTAGATTTTTTCGGAAATATGAAAAAGTAGAGTTTTTTAGGAAATATGAAAAATTAGATTTTTTCGGAAATATGAAAAAGTCGAGTTTTCTTGGAAATATAAAAAAGTAGATTCTTTTTTCCACAACATGAAAAAGTCGAGTTTTTTCGGAAAATTTAAAAAAGTCAAGTTTTTTCGGAAATATGAAAAAGTCGAGTTTTTTCATAAATATGAAAAAGTCGAGTTTTCTCGAAAATATGAAGAAGTCGAGTTTTTTCGGAAATATGAAAAAGTCGAGTTTTTTCAGAAATATGGAAAAACTCGGGTTTTTCGGAAATATAAAAAAATCGAGTTTTTTCGGAAATATGAAAAAGTCGAGTTTTTTCGAAAAATTAAAAAGTATAGTTTTTTCGAAAATATGAAAAAATTGAGATTTTTCAATAATATAAATAAAAATCGAATTTTTTCAGAAATATGAAAAAATTGAGTTTTTTCGAAAATATGAAAAATTAGAGTTTTTTCAAAAATATGAAAAAATTTGGAATACAAAACAAATGTTTCAAAATAAAAAACTTCCAAAATATAGGAGTATCACTAAAGGTTACGAATAACTTGCAATATATATATATATATATATATATATATATATATATATATATATATATATATATATATATATATATATATATATATATATATATATATATATATATATATAATAAATTTTATTTTAGTTTATTTTTAATTATTTTAGGGTTAAATACACAACCCTCTGCAATGTTAGCGAGTTTTCATTTTAGCCCCTGGCAAAGTCTTTTTTAAAAACCCCCCTCATCTTAGTTAGATTCCTTCAGAAACCCCCCCAGAGGCCAAGTGGCAATGAAGATTCCGTTTTGACCATCAGAATCTGTCCATGTTGGCATTTTGGATTAAATTTTAATGGTTGACTGGGTAACATTTATGCGTTTACAAATACCCCCTTGAAATTGTTAGGGTTTGCCTCCCATTTTTCTATCTTCTTCGTCCGCCGTCGTCGTGTACATGGGTGGTAGCAGGTCATCATCATCTGGGGGAAATTTTGGAAAGAGTTTGCCAAGATGTGGTTGCAATGATACGATGAAGATGTTTGTATCAAACATAGTTGAAAATCCTAGCAGAAAATTCTGGAAATGTCGAAATTCTTTGGTTAGTTGATATTCATCTTGTTAAATCCATGTGTTAATTGGATTTGTTAATCTCTGTGTATGTCTTAATCATCGGTTTGATTTAATTTGCAGAATGGTTGCGGTTTGTTTGTGTGGGACGAATTTGTTAATGATTTTGCAAGATGTTGTGATTGTGAAGTCACAAAGGGTTATTTGAGAGAATTTGCAAATGAGGTTTCTCAGGAAATTGAAGGCAGAGTTTTGAAGAAGTATGGTGCAGATGGAAGAATTATCAAGACAGAAAAATTGAAAAGAAAGATTCTAATGGAGAAGAGGAAAAATTTATGGATGTCGATTGTACTTGGTCTGTCATGGTTAATCTTTGCAGTATTGTTTATGTCCATGTAACAAAGTCTGTTTTGATTTAGTTGTTTAGGTTGGTTGTAATTGATACATAGTACTTGGTCTGTCATAGTACTTGTTTAAGTTGGTCTGTCATAGAAGTTGTTTAGGTTGGTCTGTCATAGTAGTAGTTTAGGTTGGACTGGCATAGTAGTTGTTTAAGTTGGTCTGTTAGAGGAATGTCTGTCATGGTTGTAATAAACTCAGTTTAGATTTAGGTGTTTAATGTTATAGTTTGATGTAAGTTGAGTTGTGGTTATAAATGAAAGCTTTTGTTATGTAGCAATGTAAATTGAGTTGTTCTTATCAATGAAAACATTTGTTATGTATCATTGTTAATGTTTGATTTAAGTTGAATTGTTTGTTATCAATGTAAGTTGTCTGTTACAGAAATTACTTCCAATGTAAAACAAAACAGTTACACAAAATTCTGCAATTCTTGTTGCACACTTGGAAATTCTTCAAAAGTAATATGTCTGATACATAAAGAAAGCACACTTGGTGCATGTGTCTGGTACTTCATTGTTACATAGTACAAAATGAGACAATTCTACAAAATGACACATACTACTTAGGACTTCATTGGTAAAGTCAACAAAATGACAACAAATTAAAATTGGGAATACAAGACATAACACTCAGTCTCTCTTTTTCTTGGACTTCCATGTCTTCATAGATCTAGTCTGCAATCCAAGGGAAGACTCTTTTGAACTTTCTTTGGCCTCACTGTCTGGTAGTGTGATTGGTTGTTCACTAGATCCTTCTCCCATAATTGGTTTTTTTAACCAAGACAGTTTGATCCTTTCACTTTGCCTTCTCCTTGTAATGACTGGTTTCTTTCCTTTCTTGTTTTTAAGTGAATCAACAACACAAGATCCAGTTTGACTCATAACAGTTGGTGGTTGAGTCTGATTCATAGAATTAGTTGGGGCAACATCAGAAACTGCAGCACTAGGGGCAACATCAGAAACAACATTAGTTGGGGTAGCAGTTTGAGTCATATCAGTAGCAGATCCTTGTGCATTATCAGCAGCACTTCCTTGCCCACTATCATTGGCATCTGCATTAGCAGGTTATGCATTGGCTCCTTGTGCATTAGCAGCAGCAGGTTGCTCCTTTTTAACTTTCCTATACACATCAAGGATAACACACAAGTCAATGAGCTATTATTGAAATATAAATCAAACAAATGCCAAAGTAATACATAATAAGTACCTTTCTTTTAAGTGCATTGGGGTCCTGTGAGGAGGCCTTGCAAGTCAATACATTGTGACCAAACTTGTCACATTTGGTGCATTTATATGCCACACCTGTTCTTCTCTTCCTTGCACCCTCCTCTCCAACTTCTCTTATCCTTACCTTCCTAGGTCTACCTGGGCCAGTTTTATAGGATGGTGGTAGGGGTTCCTCCATTTCAACTTCTGGCCACATATCCTGACCATTGATTGGACTAACAGAAAAACCATAGCATAGGGCAAACCTTTGTCTTGTATAAAATTCATCCACAAATTCTTCAGGGTTTTGTTTCCTATAGCTCAAGGCAGCTACAACATGCCTACATGGTATTCCCACTAATTCCCAAAAGTTACAACTACAGGATTTTTTGGCAATATCAACAATAAACTCTTGATTATTGAAATTGTGTGTGACTTGAAATTGTTCACCAATTGACCATGTTGGCAACCAATGTCCACTATTGAAAACTTCATTGTCCAACCTCTTTCTAGGTATAGGCATCACTCTATGTGGCCACTTATCAAGTTTAGTAGCAGATATAGCTAACCTATTCATGAGGTATTTTCTTATCCACTCACACATAGTCAGTATTGGTTTGTCCCTAGCAACTAGGATAGTAGCATTAAAAGACTCTGAGATATTATTCATCAAAACATCACATTTAGGGTAAAAAGTGAAGGCATGCTTACACCAACTTTTGGTTGGGACTGCCATCAACCATTCCCAAGCATTTTGATCTACTTTCTCAACTCATTCATTTTAGGACCCAGGCCTGATAATATGTTGCCTTAGCAGCTCCCATCATCAAGTCTCTGATCAATGATCCACCACCAAACCTTTTCTTGAAATTGGCATAAAGATGCCTAAGACACAACCTGTGCTCAATCCTATCAAGCATTTCCTCAAATACAGCCACAAGTCCTTGAAACACAACACTAATTGTGTACACATTAATTGCATAAACAACTTTAAATACATAAGAACAAGGAAGTAAATACAGCCACATGTACCTTTTGTTGATCAGATATAAACACATATCTTCTATCCTGGTCAATATCCTCAATCAGTAGTTGAAGGAACCATCTCCAACTCTCCTTTGTCTCATTTTCAACCACACCAAATGCCAAAGGGAAGTATTGATCATTTGCATCCCTACCCACAACAATTAGTAATTGGCCACCATATTTGGTCTTCAAGTGACATTCATCCACCCCCACAAATGGTCTGCATCCATTTATAAAGCCTTTCTTACAACCATCAAAACAAAAATAGAATGATCCAAACCTTGGTTATATGGATGGATGAGGTCTTTCAACATTAATCTTGACTGTGTTGCTTGGATTTACCCTTCTTAACTCAGCTGCATACCTCCAAATGCATGCATACTGATTATCAGCATCACCTTCTATTATCCTCTTTGCAATCAACTTAGCCCTCCATGCTCTTGCAACACTAATACCCACAGAAAAGCTTTGCCTTATATCTTGCATGATGTCTCTTATCCTAAATGTGTCACTTGTTTGCATCCTCTTTACCATATGCTTAGCCACCCACTTTGAAGTTGCATATTTGTTGTTCAAAACCCTAGCACATGTGTGGGTGTCTTTGAGTGTTTTTATAGCAAAAGTGTGTTTGTGGGCCACCTTAGATCATAAGACTAAAAACCCACATTTAGCCTTACACTCAACCTTTACCCTATAGCTCTCATTTTTCACAAAACTTATTTCCCTCCCATTGAGCACTGCCCACTCACGAATTGCATCCCTAAAGTCAGCAAGTGAATTAAATTCCATGCCTTACTTGAACTTATAATCCTTGTTGAGCTGCTCTTTCCTAAATCTTTCATACTTGGGCCTTTCATCATCACCTGAGTCATCTGGATCATCACTATTCAATTCATCACTACAGTAATCATCTTGGTCCATTTTCTTTTTGGGCCTAACACTAGGCCCACCCAAACTTGTCACAAGATTGCTTTTATCTACCACTATGGGCACGGGCTCATCAATTCCTTCAAAGCCATCAACTAGACTAGTTGCTCTCTCATCTTCACTGTCATCTAACCTTTCAACATCCTCATCTTCTATATCCTCACTCATCTTCTCATTAACACACCTAGGTTCAATATCCTCACAATCCATTGTTTCTGGAGAATGTTCCACAAATATATCCCCAATAACTTCCATTGCACTGAAGTATGTAGCAAAGTCGTATGCATCATCATCTCTTCTAATTTTAATAAATCCCTCTTGAATGTCTAACACTTTTGTCCATAACCTAAATGAACCTTCCTTATACCCCCACCCACTCAACAGCTTGACAATGCTATCCATTGTCCAGTTCGCAACTAGCAAACCATTTACAGTCGAATCAACACCCCCTCTGTAAATAATTTCATCCGGCTTAACCCTAACAAATTCACCCCCATGGTGAAAAGTAACATCAAAAGGTTTGAACTCCTGTCAAGATTTCAAAATCATTCACAAACAAAAACCACATATCAAAAACCCTAATATTCCCATCAAGATTTCAAAATCATTCAGAAGCAAAAAAAAACACAAACCATGACTTTTAACCGTCAAGAAGTTTACCAAAATACATACCTCACTCATTGCGACCCTCAATTAAGGAAATGGATTCGTGGACGAATTTGTTGGTCTTCGTATATGTAAGTTCTTCGCAGATGTTCCGCCGTCGCATCAATGTGCCCTTCGCAGCTGTTCCTCCATCGCAGTAAAACCGTAACTATTACAAGGGGGTGAAACGCAAAAATATATAATACCCAGTCAACCATTAAAATTTAATCCAAAATGCCAACTAGACATGGCAACAAAACCCATACCCGCGGATACCCACCCGAACCAGCTCCGAAGTTGACGGGGAAAACCTGCTTTGACTGGGTTTGGATTTGGGTTTGGGTTTTCCCCGATTAAAAAATATGGGGACGGGTCGGGTAATGGGGACACTAGTACCCACCCTGAACCCATCCCCGAACCCGCCCCGTTTATTTTATTATGTACATTATTATTTAATTATGTTAGTTTGGAATATTAAATATGTGGCCAATGTTTTGATAATTTGATTTGTATTAATTATTTAAAAAATTTGAAATGTATGTAAGAATTTTGTTGAGATTTTTTTATTTTATTATTTGTAATGTAATTTGATTTTGGGAAAAATAAATATTTATATTAAAAAAATTGATTTTAATAAATAGATGGTGGCGGGGCAGGGATACCCGAACCCAACCCGAACCCGTTTGGGACGGGTTTGGGTTTTAATTCTCCATCCCCGTTTGGGTTTGGGGCGGGGAACGGGTATTGTTTGGGGATTCGGGTTTGAGTTTGGGGGAGGTAAAAACCGTCCCCGACCCGCCCCGTTGCCATGCCTAATGCCAACAAGGACACATTCTGATGGTCAAAACGGAATCTACCATGCCACTTGGACTCTGGGGGGTTTTCTGAGGGAATCTAACTAAGATGAGGGGGTGTTTAAAAAAAATTTTACAGCGGCTAAAGTGAGAATTCGCTAACATTGCAGGGGGGTTTTGTATATTTAACCCATTATTTTATTATAAAAACAATCCAATGGATTTTTCAAATTGGTTGGATGGATTGGATTTATCCATAACTTTTAATGGATGGATTGGATTCAATCCATTAACTAATATTTTGTATAATGGATGATTGGATGGATAATTTGGTGGATGGATTGAATCGATTTTAGTTTAATGGATTGAATTGTCATCCCTAGGTAAATAAATTCATGTAAGCCATTAGGCGAATCCTGAAAAAATCCAAAGATGAAGAAGACCTGCAAGAAAGGAGTACTAAAAAGGTGAAGGGGGGATCATTCTTTCTCTGCAACCTCATCACTGCCGAAAGATTACACTGATGTAATCAACATGCAAATAAATAGAGAAGAGGAGAGGCAGACATATCGTGACAAGGTTATGGGGAGGAGCACGACGAATCCTGTAAAAGACAAGGAGGGGACTGAGATGTATGAGGAAGGGAATGAAGGGGAAGAAGAAGATGAAATGATAAAGGTCGAAGAAGTGTGGATTGGAGACTATGATTGTCCAAATTTCATATTTTATAAGGAGGAGAAAAGATTGTATCGACCATGGCGGCAGGGAGTAATTGTGAAACTGTTAGGAAGAAGGATAAGATATAAGGCTCTGGAGACAAGACTGAGAGAGATGTGGGTGCGAAAAGGAGTCATTAGCATTATAGATCTTAGTAAGACTATTACCTAGTAGCTTTTTCGCATGATGCAACGTTTATGGATGGACCTTGCTTCATCTATGATCATTACTTGACTGTTAAGGAATGAAGTCCAAATTTCCAACCGGCAAGTGAAACTATCAAGGAGGTGGCAGTGTGGGTGAGAATATCGGGTTTGCCGATTGAATAATATGATAGCAAAACACTGCATTTTATAGGAAACAGGATTGGCAAGACAGTGAAAGGGGATAAGAATACCCTAACTCAAGAACGTGGGAAATATGCGAGGCTTTGTGTTCATGTAGATCTCACAAAACCGCTTCTTGCAATGTTCACCATTAAGAATAGGAAGTACAACATTGAATATGAGGGGCTGCACTTGCCGTGTGTTAATTTTGGAAGGTTTAGGCATTACAAAGAAGGGTGCTTGGAGAAACATAGAAGGGAAGAGCAACATAAGGAAAAAGGGGGTGAAGTTGTGGGGGAGACTACCAAAACGGATCTATTAGGGTGAAACATGGATGGGCCGTGGAAGGTGGTTAAGAAAACTAGGAGAATTAAGAAGGCTGGTATGACGAAGGCTAATAATATGATGAAAGATAGAGGATGGACTGGTGGAGGAAGGGGCAATGGAGGTCAGGCCAAGTCTACTGGAGCTCCGACAAAGACTACAACTTCGACATCAGCTCTGGCGGCGGTATCGACGGGATTAAATGCAGTCCATATTATAAGGGGGTCACATTTTAATGTTTTAAATGAGGAAATAATTGACTTAAATGAGACAATTGAGGAGAGAGAATATGCGAGGGTAATTACTGAAGATAGGGAGACAAATCAAGTTCAGAAGCATGTAGTATCAGGTTCAACCAAAGAGCATGTTATAAATGGTAGGAAATCAAAGACAGTTAAAAAGGAAATGAATATGTGGGGTTTAAAGCTGGCACCACGCGGGGGGAATAATTTTAAAGACAAAGTTGGGTCCCACGTGAAAAAAAGGGAAAACATGAAAGAATTGATGGGTTCTAAATTTCTGGATAGTCTTGCAGGCCAACTTAAAATGACTGATCAAAATAGAAATAAAGAGAATGAAATAGGGGAGGACATAGTCAGAGGAAATAGTATCGAGCTCAATAATAATATAGAGGAAAGCCATGCATAGATTATTGTGCCTAACTCCCCTAGACCCCTGAACTGGGGACTGAACATCCACATTGCGTCTCTAGCTGTTCAAAGTGTTGACGGGGGGACAATCGAGCCAGATGAGTTTTTGGATGCCAATGACCAAGGAATGAGCGGAAGCTTAGACTCAGATATGAAGGTGGTGGAGGAGACTGTTTGTCTTGATCAATAGATCAAGTTTGGGGTCTGTTCTTGCATTTTGTTGTGTGTCATGATCAACAAGGATAGCAGAGTTTTTGTTTGGAACTGCAGTGGTGCAACAAACAAACTGTTTTTTCGATATTGTAAGTGTAACGCCCCAGTTTTAGTTAGTTTTATTTAATTGAGTCGTTTTGATTATTTTATTATTATATTATTTTATTTTTGACTTTTATTTGGTAAATATATTATTTTTCATCGTGATTATATTTTATCGCGTTTTGGGAGCGTTTGCGAGATATTTGAGTGTAGGGGTATTTTGGTCATTTTATTTATTTTCTTAAGTTAGAAAACGTAAATAGAAAGAAAAAGAGAGAAAAGTAGTAAGGAAAGAAAAAGAAGAGAAGAAAAAGAGAAAGAAGGAAAGAGAAGAGAAAGAAGAAAAGAGAGAAAAACTTGTGGATTAAGAAATCGATCAACCGACTTTCAAAAACACGATTAAATCGGGTAAGGGTGCGAAACTCGATTATCTTATGCTTGTGTATGATTATGTATGTGTGTGTGTGTGTGTGAATGTTTGTGGTGTTCTATAGCTTTTCGATTCTAGGTCGGAAGAGAGAAATCGATGTTTTCGCGGTTGAAAATCGGTGTAAATGTTGTAGAATACTTGTTACCATGATTGGGTTATGTTCTGATTGTTATGTGTTGGTTTGGAAGTGTTTTGGTGGGAAAAATATGGTTTTGGGGTGTATAACAGCGCTGCTGGGTTTTTCTGAATTCGCAGGTTCGCACTGCGAATCCCCTAGCGAAGGGGAAAGCGAGCATTCGTTGGCTATTCGCACTGCGAAGGTGAGGGCGAGCATTCGCCAGAGACTCGCACTGCGAACTTTACCTCATTTCAGTTCTGACTTGGTTCGCCAGACGTTCGCACTGCGAATGGGGCAGCGAACCAGTGTTGGCTAGGCATTCGCCAGAGACTCGCACTGCGAACTGTAGGCTATTTTCCTTTCTGCCATGGTTCACTGGGGCATTCGCACTGCGAATGAGGGAGCGAAGGACTCGCTAGGAGCTTCGCACTGCGAACATGACAGCTTTTTCCAATTTGTTTTCTTTATAACTTTTGATCCGTAAGCCGGTTTTAGGCGCGGTTTGGTGCGTTGAAAAGCTTTTGACATGTTCATTCTTATTAAAATGGTTTTGAGATTGTTGGCCGATTAAATTATGTTGGGAATTTGGAAAGGTGTCGTTTTGTTAACTTGTACCATTTTAATTGTGTGTATTTGATGTGTTATCATGCAATATGCCTTTGATAGATATGGTATGACTTGTGTGCTGTTGTATGATACAAATGCATGTGTTTAGATGGTGTGATGATGGTTTGTGGCCGTATGACAAATAAATGCATTGTTTTGGGCTTGAATTGCAAAGCATGATTATTGTTGATTGAGATGGTTGCATATATGTGTGCATTTGAATGTCATGAGTCATTGTATGCCAAGTATCATGATATGCATTCTTGTGATGTCGTGTGCCCTAGTGGGTGTGAGCGACAAAACGATTCCAGAGGAAATCCGCTATAACATCGTGCGCCTTATACAAAGAGGACTGAAAGCGGTGATTATAGACGATCGTGCGCCTTATACAAAGAGGACCGAAAGCGATCGGATCGTGCGCCTTATACAAACAGGACTGAAAGCGATCCATAAACGTCGTGCGCCTTATACCAAGAGGACCGAAAGCGACGGGGAACATCGTTTGCTCGACGGGGAGTTACACTAAGTAACAAGCGATGATTCCAATAGTTCCTGAGTGAACTAGTGATGAGATGATGGATGGATGGTACCGCATTGCATTGCATAGAGGCATTGTGTCGGTCTCTGTGCATTTTCATAAATAATGAATGGATTGATTTTGTGTGGAATTGCGAATGTAATTGATGAGTTGAGATATATTTATATGTTGGCGATAAATGCATTGTGCATGGTTGATATACCTTGGTGATGAATATATGAGATATGCATTGTGTTGTTTTGTATTTGAATTTTGGTGTAAGTTGTGGTGAGAATATTTTACGTGGGTATTTTTGCGTTATTATATAATTATATGCAATTATATTATGATTGTGTTTCTCACCCTTCTGCTGTTTTAAATGCTCTATGAGGCATTGCAGATTAGATGTTGAAGGTCTTTTTGTGAAGCTTAGGTCTTCATTCTTTTGTCGGTCGGCTCTGATATGTAGCACCGGATAGTCGGGGAGATCGTTATGTGATTATTTGTATTATGTATACGCATGTTTTGGATTGTACTTGTGTGACTTTGTATATAGCAGACAAACTTTTTAAGATGTATGTATATACGAGATTCAGTTACAGATTTTCCGCTTTTATTCTGTATCTGAATATGTGGGTGTTAGGAACTCAGTTCCTTTGTTATGTGCTACCTGAATTGTTGCATATCTATATGAGCAGATTCCTGTTGATGTGACGCTCTCGTCTATGCCGTAATTTTTAATTATACTCTAATTATTTGTTATCGCTTTAATAGCCTGGGGGTGTAGAAGGGGGTGTTACAGTAAGCAGGATGTGGTGCTTCATAATCCCAGTATGATAATTATTGAGGTTAGATGTGATCCTAGCAGATTACGTCAGACCTTTCAAAGGCTTGGTTATGACGGCTTCGAAGCTACGGAATGGAGAGGTCATGTAGGAGGCATTGTGGTTGGATGGAATCAGGCCTTTATGAGTGTCCAGCTTTGCAACAAACACTTTCAATTTATGCATCTAAAGGTGAACAATCCGAATAGTGGACAGTGGTTTTTGACAGCAATTTACGCTAGCCCGAATGAAGATAATTGTAAAGCCTTGTGGGAGGAATTAAAACGAATTACAGACAATATGAATGGAGTGTGGTTGGTAACGGGAGATTTTAATGATATTGCAAACTCGGATGGAAAAAGAGGGTGAGCAGCAGCTTTTATTAGAAAGTGCAATATCTTTAAGGACCATATTAATGAGTGTAATTTGATTGACCTTGGTGCTAGTGGTCCGAGATTCACTTGGAGAGGACCAATTTATCATGGAGGTCAGAGAATCTATGAAAGATTGGATAGAGCACTAGGTAAAGTCAATTGGAGGATAGAGTTTCCAAATGGATATGTTAAATTTCTTACTCGTCTGGATTATTCGAATCACCATCCCTTGCTCATTTCTCCGTTGGAGGTGCCTCATCCAACTGCTAAAGCTCAATTTCAGTTTGAGAGTGCGTGGCTGTTGAATCATTCTTACAGTGAAATGTTGGAGCAGCATTGAAGCAAAGATATGGATATTGGCCAAAACCTAGAGAATGTGGAAAGAGGTATTAAAACATGGAAATTTCATACTTTTGGCCAGATACTTAAGACTAAAAAAGAAATTATGAAACGTCTGCATGGTATATCCAAAGGAGCATGCAGGAAGGGAATAATAGAGCAGGGATTAAGAAGCTTGAGAATAAGTTGCAGCAGGAGCTACGTGGTAACTAGGAAAGGGAAGAGCTTATGTGGTTCCAAAGATCGCGTGTGAAGTGGTTAGTGGATAGAGACCGTAATACGAGATACTACCATATTAAAACTGTTAATAGAAGGAGGAAGAATAATGTCCTCATGTTGAGAAATGAAGATGGGACATGGATTGATGATGTTGGCCAACTGCACGTGATGGTTAACGATTACTATAAAGATCTCTTTGCCGAACGAATGATAATGCGAAATTGGTGGCAAACTGAAGTTACATTTCTTGAGCTTGACAGAGAAACCAAGGAGAAGTTAGCTGCGTCTGTGAGTGATGAGGAGGTTAGAAGAGTCACCTTTAGTATGAATGCTTGGAAGGCTCCAGGCCCTGATGGCTTTCCGACTGGTTTCTATCAAAAATCATGGGGAACTGTAGGAGGCACGATTTGTGATCTTGTCAAACAAGTTTGGAACAAGCCAAGCATGATAGCGGCAGTAAACCAAACAGACATATGCTTGATTCCCAAAATAGAAAATCCTGAGTTTATCAAATAGTTTCGGCCAATATCTCTATGTAATACCAGCTACAAAATTATTACAAAAATTGTGGTGGATCGATTGAAGGAATGTATTCCAAAACTTGTGTCTCCTTTTCAAATAGGATTTTTGCCAGGACGAAATATACACGAGAATATTGTAGTGGCTAAAGAGATGATTCATTTCATGCATAAGATGAGGGGCAAGAGAGGAGTGTTCGCAATTAAGGTGGACCTTTCGAAAGCCTACAATAAGTTAAGTTGGAAATTCATATGGAGGACCTTGGTGGAGCTACAACTGCCGGAATATTTAGTGAATGTAATCATGCATGCAGTAACTAGTGTAGATACGAATGTGAAATGGAATGGCGCTAGGGCTGATTATTTCAAACCGCATAGAGGAATTCGGCAAGGTGATCCCATGTCACCATACTTATTTGTGTTGTGCATGGATAAGTTATCTCACCTTATCCTACATTCTGTTGCAAATAATGAGTGGAAAAGGATCAAAGTCGGGAAAGAGGGGTTTTCGATATCCCATCTTATGTTTGCAGATGACATGGTGTTGTTTGGAGAAGCTAGTGAGCAGCAACTTAGGTGTGTTCTGGATATCCTAAATAAGTTTTGCAGCTTATCGGGACAAGAGATAAGTCAAGAGAAAACTAGCATTACTTTTTCCAAAAATGTAGCGAGAAGCATGCGACTCAAACTTCTTCACTAGTCTGGTTTTCAGGAAAAACTGGATCTTGGAAAATACCTGGGTGTGCCATTGCTGGAAAGGGCATCTAAACGAATGGATTATCAATTCCTAGTTGATCAGGTAAAAACAAAACTTACGAAATGGAAAGCTAATTAATTATCTTTCGTGGGTAGAGTAACTCTTGCGAAAAGTGTTATCGAAGCGGTTCCCATTTATAACATGATGTCTTCCAAGATCCCTAAAACATGTTTGGATGACATTCAGCGGATTCAAAGGCAATTTATCTGGGGTGAAAACGGAACAACGGCGGAAGTGGCATGTTGTGGGCTGGGATACTGTTACGTTACCTAGGTGGATGGGAGGGCTGAGATTAAGAAATATGAAGATTATGAATCCAGCTTGTCTTTTGAAGCTTGGATGAAAGCTTCATAATAGTGGAAAAGAATATTGGTGTTAGGCGCTTAAAGAGAAGTATGAGGGCATTAACGAGAATTTCGGAACGACAAAGAAATCAACAGACTCTAGCTTATGGAAGACGTTGGTGGATTTACGTCCGATGATTGACGGTTTCTATTTCTGGACAGTCGGGAGAGGGTGTGCCATTGATGCATGGCATCATGCCTGGATTGCTGAAGGGTTCTATATAGTGCAGCATGTGACGATTCCAACTCATCTTCAAGGAGTAACAGTGAAGGAGCTGGCAAATGTAGACGATACTTGGAATTAGCGATTGATGGAAGATTGATTACCTGATTTTATTCAGCAAAAGATAACAGCTATTCTGCCGCCGCGTGAGGATAATGAGATGGATTCAAGAGTGGGAGTTGGTGGGAACATGGTGGAGTATTCAGTTTCTTGCATGTATAATAATATATGTGGATTCACTAAGCCAAATGGGCATGGTGTGTGGGGGAAAATCTGGAAACTTAAGGTGTCAAAAAGAGTTAGATATTTCTTGTGGATGGTGACACATGGAAGATTACTCACTAATAGCACAAAGAAGGCTATAGGAATTGGGCATGGCATGTGTGTTTTTTGTGGAGATATAGAGGAGACACTTCTTCATGTTCTTAGGGATTGTCCTCTTGCTCAAATAGTTTGGATTCCTATAGTTCCTATGAGCAGGAAGGATGTTTTCTTTATGAGCGAACTTAATAATTGGATAGATAACAATATATCAAATTTGGATTTGGGAAAAGGTGGTGGTGCTTGGAGGGACACTTGGGCTATTGGATGTCATTATGTGTGGAATTGGAGAAATAAGGAGATGCATGAGGAAAGCTTTGTTCGTTCGACTAATCCTTGGCACGTTATCATGAGGTTAAAAACCGATTATAAGCAAGCAATGGCTACAAATAAACATGTTATAGATCACAAGTGCGAGAGAAGGTTAAAAGGTTGGGTCCCTCCGACTTTGAATTGTGTTTAGTTGAACATGAATGATGCATGTAAAGATAGTAGTAGGGTAGGATGTGGTGGTGTGATTCATGGCAATCAGGGAGAGTGGCTAGGAGGCTTTGCGAGATGTCTAGGAGATTGTAGTGCCTTTGTTGCCGAGTTATAGGGAGTGTTTGAAGGGCTGAATTATGCGTGGGAGCTGGGATTTCGAGAGGTAGGGCTTAATATTGACTCCATGGCAGCTGTCAATGTTATTACCACCGATAAAATATGCAGCCCGATGGGGCTCTCTTTAGTTAAGAGTATATGTCAGATGTTGGAGAGGAACTGGGTAGTTGAGATATCTCATTATTACAGGGAGGTTAACCATTGTGCAGATGCCTTAGCAAACATGGGATGCCATGGAGAGTACTAACTGAGTTTTTATTATTATTGTCCATCTCAAATGAGAGAGATTATATTTCTGACATGATGGGGATCACCACTCCTAGATTAGTCGTTGTGTAGGCGTGTTTTTTCTGTTTGGGCTTTTAGCCCTCCTTGTTATAAAAAAAAAAAAAATTAAGATAATTAAAATGAAAATTAGTTTAGATTAGGGACCAATTTATTTATTAATTTGATATTTAAAAGAAGTCCCTGGCAGAGTCGACAGCTGTAGCGGCGCGAAAAATACCTGAGCGTAATGAACATTCGAAATAACAATATAGTCGCCACTGAAGTTTATTTATTCCAAAAAGGAAAGGGAAAATATCGATAAAACCCTTAAAATAAAAAGAAAATGTTCGTCGCAACAAAATTCGGTTTCGGGAGTCAGTTATGCAAAGGGAAGGTATTAGCACCCCTCACATATGTTGTACTCAACGGGAACCATTTAGTTAGTTTTGCAAATAAGAGTGTTAGTTTTCGTTTATTTGTTTTCTTCTGATTATTAAAAATGTTTTAGTGAAAAGAAAAGGACTAAAAATAAGTTTTTTATTAAGGTGCTTGACAAGATTGTGAATCTTGCTCCTACATATCCTCAGGTGCGATGAGGAATTCAAAGCTACGTATTTATAGATAGAAAACAAGTGTTTGTTGGTTGAATTTAGTGAATGATGTTTAGGTCGCATTCTAGCAGTTAAACGTTACTTGTATGCTCGCGTATGGGAGGCTTAAGCGTTTTTTGTATCGCGGTAGAAAAGATAAAACACAATTCATTTGTGAATAGTTTATGGTCGTGCAAAGACAGGAAATATAGGTTTGATTGGTTGGACCATTTTTAGGTGGAAGATAAATATTAGAACGAGCAATCTAATTATGGCTTGTGTCCAAACATTTGAGACTAGGATGGATATTACGTCCAACTAATCCTTTTTAATCCATTTGATTATTGTGAAAGGGTTTGAAGCACGTTAGATGAATTTTAAGCGAAGGACAAATACTCAAGCGGGCAAGCTAATTACAAATTGTATCCAAGTATTCGAGACTAGGACTGAATATTACATCTAACTGGTCCTTTTTAATCCAAGTTAATTGCGAAAAGTTTAAACGGGTTTGATGAATTTTAAGCAGAATACAAATCATTGTCATTCTCGTCACTTGAATAACATTGATCTTGTGTTAGATATCACTCATTTTTTTTATTTAAGTATAATATTTAATATTATAGTCAATATTACAAGAACTTACGTGCACGGAATACTTACAATGAAATGAATAATTTAACTAAATATGAATGCATTTAATTAGATTTTAATTATATTTGATAGTACTCCTTCCGTTCCTTTTTAAGTGTCATTTTCTGAATAATTATCTGTTTCTTTTTAATTGTCACTTGTAAAGTTCAAGATTATTACATGTATTTTTGCCAAAATTACCCATAAATAATTATTACAGAGAGAGAAAAAGTAAAATGAATGTAATAAATAATTAGGGGTATCATAGGTAAAAGGAAAATGATTGTATGAAAAGTAACAATATTGATTAACTTTCTTGGTATGTGTGAAAAATAAAAAAGTGACACTTAAAAAGAAACTGAGGGAGTATTTGATATTATTTAATATATTAGCATATATAATTTATTTAATTAAACATGATTTGATTGAGTAAATAAAGATTGTCATTTAATTAAATTAACTATAATTTATTTTAATTAATATAAATATAAAGGAAACATGTGTATTTGTGAAAGAGTTTAATTGGTATGCACTGACAGTGCAAAATAATTTTACACTGCAATTCAATAGGAATTCATTAATCTGGCATATCATATCATTAATTTAAAATTTACAGTCTGATGTGGCGGGATACATGAGGGTGATTGGTTGACAGTGTAAAATAATTTTACACTGTCAGTGCATACCAATTAAATCTTTGTGAAATGAGTTTAATTGGTATTCATTGACAGTGTAAAATTATTTTACACTGTCATCTAGTAAGAATTTATTAATCTTCCATATCATAGCATTAATTTAAAATTTACAGTCTGATGTGGCAAGATACATGAGGGTGATTGGTTGTGATAAAGAGTTTTCAGCAACTATATTTAGATATAGGGTTTACCAAAAGATGAACACAAAACATGAAGAAAAGAGAAAGATAATAAAATTCTGAATATTGTCTAAATCCTCCAAAGCCAAAATTTAGCTTTAAATACAAACATAACCCTATTGGGTTGTACTAATGGGTCAGGCCCAATAAAACGAAACAAAAGAAAATAACTAACTCATACTATTTAGTATCCTAATCTTTCATCCACTTGGGCTGAGTCTTAATTCGAATGGGCCTGCCATAAATACTATCTGGCCCAAGAATAACTTTGTCCTCAAGGTTGGACTCAAAACAAGGAGTGGGTGGGTGGAACAAACAGCCCAAGAAGGAGGCTCAATGTTGGAGCGGTTGATGCGCTTCGAGCACACTGACGTGTCCGTCGATTAAAGACTGCAAGTATACAGTTGTTCGCGTAGTTTTAAAAGGTTGTCGAACCCACAGGAAAGTGATAATCAAACTAATGCAGTCTATTGTTGCAGTGTAAAGTTAAGGCTAAAGATAAACGGATTTGAGACGGGAAGAAAAAATACTAATTTCTAAAGGTTTTTAAAATAACAATAAAAACGAGTCCAAAATATGGATTCCACGTGCCTAAGGGACTTGTAAAAATTGGGTGATAATTACGGCTGAACACAGTTCCGTAGAAAGTACTAACTCAAAGACTCAGTCTCACGCTCTCGCGCTATCGGTAAGAGCCACACCTTTCAACCACGGGATTTTGCTCTCGCTCGCCCGTTTCAATTAAAAAATGTATTTTGAAAGTTAATAAAATTCTAAACGATGCCTAAAGCGCTCTCGCTATTTTTAGGATCGATGCCTAATTTCCACTATCAGTTCATTCCTCACACTCTCGCGCTATCGGCCTGAACTTAGTTTATTCCTCACTCCAGTGTCGAAATAGTAAAACATGAATATTTGGAAACATAGACCAAAACTAACATATAATCAATACTTTCACGCCTATATATTCTTCGGAGTCCCGTCGACAACGATAGTCCTCATACGCCGAACTCAATTAATTTAGCAAGACATAATATTTTTCATAGTAAACATGTTAACGGTTATCAAAGTTAAAACAAACATTGCAGACAAATTAAAGTAAATACGAATGCAATAGTAAAAATAAGAAATAAACATGTAGAGTAAAATACGAAACTTGAATTGAAATTTTTGCCGACAGGCTTGTTCGTAATCCAACAGTATAACAGTGAAAAGAAAAATACATTGAAAAGTGCGACAATCCCTCGATGTGAGTTATTGTCGCTTTACAACTGATTTTATGCCTAAAAATGCTAAACGGAATTCTGCAGCGCTTCCGCACGATTTCCAGGTATCTGGAAAGTGCCCAAGAGGTCCTTTATAGAGAGGAATAGAGATCTGCAACTGCTCTAGACGCGGCCTCTGAGTGGAGGGAAAGAAAGAAAATAGAAACTGCTCAAAACAGTTGCAGAATTTGAAAACTGCAACTGCGCTGACATGGCGAATGCCATTGCCCCAGTTCATTAATTGACGTGGCATGCTGATAGATGGCGAACGCCATATCAGCAAAAGGGGCAGAAAGTCTTCTTTTTGCTGCATTTTCCAATTCTTCCACTTTTTTTCGGTTCGCTCCCGATTCCGCAACGGATGAACCTATCAACTGCAAAACACATATCCACTGCAAAACACAACAAAACATAGTAAAATACAAACAAGGCTCGATAAAAACGGACAAATAATATGCGTAATGAGCCTAAAAATACGATATGATTTCTCGTTATCAAACTCCCCCACACTAAGACTTTTGCTTGTCCTCAAGCAAACTCCCAACACAGATGAAAACAGTAAATGCAATATCTGAAATAAAAGCACGACATGACTTTAACAGGGTACACAACTACTAGGCTAATGCTAAAAGGATAGGTACTAAACTTTGATAACAAAGGTACCGTAATGTCCCATATCCGCATTTGCAGACAAAAACTCCCCCTATGCGATACCAATCCAAATCATACCATTATATCTCGACCTACATTCCTCGTTTCTTTTTCCCTTTTTTTCATTCTCGCGCGATCACATTAAGCCTGTTATCCCCGCACTCGCATGGTAAGTGAACCTGTTAGTGTTTATGATCTCGGTATTCAACTTTTTGCTCTTTTCTCTTTTTTTTCACTATCCCAAGGAAGGGAAAAAACAACGCTTTTTTTGGCCTTTAACAGCGCTTAAAAGCGCTGCCTAAGGTGGCGCTGCTGTAGGTAAAGACAATGTTTTTTTGTATGCAAAAGCGCTGCTAAAGGCCTACTTTAGGAAGCGTTTTACCTTGAAAAGCGCTTTCTAAAGTAGGCCTTTAGGCAGCGCTTTTTCCTGGAAAAACGCTTTCTAAAGTGGGCCTTTAGCAGCGCTTTTTCAGGCCTTTTATGCTTTCTTTTGGCATCTTTAGGCAGCGCTTTTTCAGGAAAAAGCGCTTTCTATTTCCCCCTTTAGACAGCGCTTTTTAAAGCGCTGTCTATTGTGTACTATAGGCAGCGCTTTTTCTAAAAAGCGTTTTCTTTTCTTCACGTAAAATTTGCTTTTTAAAAGCACTTTTTTAAAAATCAGAATTTAGGAAGCGTTTTTTGTTTAAAAGCGCTGCCTATTCCTTATTTTTTAGAAAACATTTTTTTGGAAATAATACCATAAACTTGTATAATTCAAGCCTTTGTTTCAAACAAATAGGCATTATATACCATTATAATCCAAAATATATACACCATTACCATTCAAAACATAAACCATTTGATATAAATCAACACAAACATGCATCATATATACACCAATCCATAATTCTAATAACAATTTGTTCACCTAGAAATCCTTTAACTTCTAAAGATTCCTAATATACAACCACTTCCAAAACTATACAACATTCCATAACTACACAACAACTTCCATACCTTATATGATTCTTTTCTCAATAAAGTATTCACACAATTCCTCCTTGATTTCTTCCAACTTATCTTTCGAGTAATGAGCACACTTGTATTCATCAAAGTACTACATAATAAAACATAATATGCATGATTTAGTTAAAAGTCATAAATTATATGCAATATTTGATAAATACTAAAATAAATCCTAAGTTATAAATCCATACCATGATTGGAATCTCTATTTGATCCAAATGAAGGATTTCTCTCATAAACCTCAAAACGTAATAATCGTAATCTATACCATTACGCTGACGAGCACACTACACAGAAAAACAAATAATATATAGTTGTCTTGTTTTATCAAGTACCATCACTATTATAAGCAAAATTGTGAAAATTAATATACCTCCACTCTGATCCAAGTAATGTTGTTTGCTTTAGACCGTGCTACTCGACCTTCTCTTTGTGATCAAAATACTTGTATTGCTCTATGTTAGGAAGCAAGATGCTAAACCCTAACAAGATTAAACCAAACTAAGAGAAGCAATAAAACTAACTAAGAAAAATTAAAGATAACATTTGATTTCATTCATTGATATCTTCATTCTCACAAGGAGAGTACTTATATAGGACCAATAATGGATAATGAGATAAAAAAGGCCTAAACACTACTAAAGCCCAATTCAACATTTAAAATAAAATAACAACTAACATAATTATATTACTAATTAAAATGTCTAATTGCACCTCCTATCATTGCCGCGGGGTTCACTGGAACCTTGTCCTCAAGGTTCTAAAAATAGCCTCAAAATAGATATTGTCTTCAAGGCCCCAAGGCGGCTTTGGGTCCAAGTTCAACACGGTTGATGACCACTGGTGATGTCGAACCTCTTCTGCTAAAGATAGGCCTCCAATACAAGTTTGGATGAAAACCAACACAGTGCTAGGAAAAAGTATGTTGTCTTGAATTTGTGTCCTCTTTGTACCAAATATGAGAGCACCTTGCAATGCATTAGTTGTGACTGGGGTGGAGGAAGTTGCCAGGCTAACTCCAGTGGAAGCAGCAGTAGCACTAATGCCACCGATTGCTGAAAGAGACGAGCTACTGTTGCTAAAGTTATTTGATACGAGAGATGGAAAGGAAGAAGAGAATGAAGAGCCTGAAGCAAGGGACCCATTATTTTGATTTGAACTAACGCCAAATTTGAATATACTGTTTGGTGGTGTCGACAACGATGCAGGTGCTGCAGATGAAACCGCTAGTTCTGATGCCTTAACAGAAAATCCAGTATTTGTATTAGTCTCAGCATCACCACCATCAGATTCACGAACTTTTTGCATAGAACCAGTCAAACCAGCAACAGTAGTGAAGCTGATTGAGCCTCCCGACTGAGAGTCAAAAGAAGCACCAAATTTTAGAGAAGATTCACCACCAACTATAGATGTAGTAAATGGGATTGGAGGAACCTTGAAAACATTTTGATTGGTGTCAAAGTTCACGGGTGAAGCATCAGGACCGCCCTCCTTTGAGGGAACAACCTTCTCTAAACTAAATACGGGAGCTGATTTGGCTGTCTCCTTTGATGAAGCAACAGAAGTTGATATCTCTGCTGGAGAAATAATCGTATTCTCCGAATTAAACAAAGGATTAGAAATTGACCCATTTGGTAAAGCAGGCTTGTCAGAACGAAAAGCTGTTGCTGGAACCGCTGTGGTTGCAATTGTAGCTGCATTGTTGTTTGGATCCGAGATAGGTGACACCTCAAACTTCTCATCAGCCTTAGGCCCTTCAACTTTTGTAAAACTTGTGGATGGCAATACCATAGATAATGTTGAGGGACTTTCATGTGCAATGACATCAGAACCAGAAGAAATTTTATCTACCATAGCAGTGGAGCTTCTTGTTTCTTTATCCGCGGGAGAAAAAGAGATGGCTCCACAAGCATTATCATCCAGGTCCAGAGAATTCTCATGTGCACTCATATGGAATGCCTTTTTCTTTTGAGAAGGGGAAGGAATTGATTTCATCATAAAAGAATTTTCACTAGACAAGACTTAATTCCTTGGCTTTGTGGTATCTGTGGTGGTCACAACATAAACTACTTCATTGGAAGGAGCAACAAGCTTCAATGGACCATTTTCACCCTTATCTTTAGGTGAAATTGACTTCTGATTTTGGGAACTGGGAGACAAATTTCCAAATGTGCAATCCAATTTATTACCTTGTACAACTGGTAGCCTTGATTCAGATGATTTTTCTTTGGGGGAAACTAACTTATCAAGTTGCTGCAATATTTTTGTAGCCATCTCACTAGATTTTGAGGAAAAATGAGGAAAGCATGTACTGGGTTTAGTTCCGTTAACATTTTCTTCAGACTTGTGTTTAACTTCATCGAACATAACAGGTTTACGCGAGGAAGATGAGGGTTGCTGAGCAACATCAATACCCAATCCGTTCCTATAGACAGATAGAGCACTGTCAGAAAGAGGTGAGCTAGATCCTTTAGAATATAGAAGATTAGATTTATGACGGACTCGGCGTATAGGACCAACAGATCCTATATTAATATCCACTGCTAAATTTCTACGCGTTATCCCCCTTGTGTAGATCCAGAAAGCATGTCATGATCTATTGCAGACTGAGTTGAAGATGAAGGCTCATCTTGAACAACATGCCCACCACCCTTGAGAGTAGAGGTTGGATAAATTCTGGCATATGGTGTACGTGCCATACTATATATTGCAGATCTGCCACGAGGTCTTGGGGTCACAAAACCATTTTCATGAGCTGCAGTGTATCTAGTAGCCCTTGGCATAATCGACATAATAGGGGATTTATATGGAAAATTTTCACTTTTTAGAAGAGTTGAATCTTCACCACGAGCATGATATCGCATACCAAGCATTGTTGAGGATACATTGGAATGCCGGCTCCCCATGTAAGCTTTTGCAAGTTCTGCAGGTGAAGCAACATCCTCAATAGGAACACTCGGAGTAACATGTTGAGATAATACAAGATTGTTCTCAATCCCATTTTCTACAGTAGGTGTTTTGGGATGTTCTTCCTTTTGTCGAGAAGATAACATAGGTTCTGAGGGAATCACTTCTGGACTCTTCTCTTCTTCAATCCCATCACAAGGATAACCATTCGTTTCATCAAGGGTAGCCAAAAACTCCAAAGCAATTGAGTTTTCATCCACAATGTAGCGAGCGATTTTGGACGCGGTTCTTAAGCGCTGGTCGCTCTCTGCGGTTTGAGCTTTGACTACAGGTCGATTCATTTTTTATCCTATTGTGAGCTGTATAAGGAAGGGAAATAGATGTCTCCAATTAACCCTGCTTGCATACTGAGTTTAAACAGCGGTCTGTTAGGTTACAAATGCTATCAATGTGGGGGGGCCTTTGTACTGGTTATTTGTATTTTCGCCAAAACTGTTTTCTTTCTTTCTAGGACTTTCTAGCGGGGAACAAGGGTTAGGATGTTAGGACTGATGCTTTTGAATTACTGCTTTTGATTGATGGAGATATGTGATTTGGGTTTTTTGTTGATTGTGCTCGCTAAGATCTTTTCTTTCGATCTTATGCCTACGTATTCCCGTTTACCGAAACAGGGAAATCAGAGCGTTCGTAGTTCCTCCTATTCTATGGGAGGAAATGGGTGTTTTGGTGTCTTGTTCAAAGCCCAAGACGGGAAGCGAAAGGTGGTTTGTATCTTGTTCAAAGCCCAAGATGTGAAGCTGAAAAGTCTATTTGTGTCTTGTTCAAAGCCCAAGACGTGAAGCTGAAAGACCTCGACTTTAGAGAGAATTTGTCATCTCTAAAGAAGGGTTTGTCTGTCACAACTGTTGGGTGACTGGTTATAAAGGAGAATTACTTTAACCGGGATACGCGGATCCTAGCAATGCCATAATTTCCTTTAAAGGGGATTTTAACCTGAAGGAGAAGACTTTAACTCAGTGTAGAGCAATGCTATCTTTCCTTAGGAATTTCTCATGCTAAAAGAGGGACAGTGGCATGGATGTAGATGATCCAGAGGCTTGCCGTTTACAGCGATTAGATGAAGGGAAAGGAGTTGTTGATGTTTGTGTACTGTGAACGAGGCACAACTTTGATGCTAAAAGGTTGATTGGATCAACCAGTGGTTTTCTTATACAAAGCCTAAGAGGAGGCTATTGGCCAAACAAGAGGGAGTTTTTATGTGTCTCGTACAAAGCCCGAGAGAGAGGCTAAAAGGGTTGACTCAACAGGAGAATCTTTTATACTCAACAAGAGAGTGTTTTTGTATCTCGTACGAAGCCCGAGATGGAGGCTAAAAGTTTGATTGGCTCAACAAAAGAGCCTTTTTTGTATCTCGTACGAAGCCCGAGATGGAGGCTAAAAAATGTTTGACTCAACAAGAGAGTCTTTGTATCTTGTACGAAGCCCGAGATGGAGGCGAAATGGGTGATTGACTCAACGAGGGAGTCTCTTATGTGTCTCGTACAAAGCCCGAGAGAGGGGCTAAACGTTGTTTGACTCCACTGGGGAGAATTTTGGTATCTCGTACGAAGCCCGAGATGGAGGCTAAACGTTTGCTTCGCTGGGAAGAATCATTGAACAAAGCCCAAGAGGAGGCTATGGTAACTGTTTCAGTTAAGTGACAGGTCCAATATACTGATTTTAAAGAGAAAATCAGTTCTTATATGAGCAACACTGTACTCAGGGATTTGATTTGAGGATCAGGGATATTTCCTTCTCTTTGAGGAAACGGGAAATCCAAAGGGTATTGAGACTGTCCGAGTCTGCGGGTTTCCTTCCTATTTAACGAAGGGGTCACTTGAGAATGTCTATGAGACTCAAGGAAGTTAGACTGTCCGTGTCTAGAGTTTCACCTTTTGTACTATGCTTTAAGAAACAGTAGTAGACTCTTTGAAAGGATTGTCCTATGAGGATGACTAGGTTCTGTTCCTATACCTCTAGGAGGTTGTCGGGACAATTTGTACGAAGCCCAAGAGGAGGCTGGAAACTTTTAAGAAGCCGACGGGTCCTTGTACTAAGCCCAAGAGGAGGCTATCATTCCCGGAGGAAGAGATCATTATACGAAGCCTAAGAGGAGGCTGTGAATACTTCTAAGAAGCCGTAGGGTCCTTGTACGAAGCCCAAGAGGAGGCGGGGTTGCTTTTAGGAAGCCTGTGGGTCCTTGTACGATGCCCAAGAGGAGGTCGATGCTTTTAAGAAGCCCGTGGGTCCCCAAACCCCGAGAAATTCAAGGCAAGCTATTCACAAGGAATAAATCAAGTCAGGAAAGTTCGAGAATTTGGAAGAAACTCAAAGATGCCATTCACGAAGAAGACATTCATCTTTGGGAGTAGAGTTTCTTAACAATTCCTAATGAGGACAGCCGAAGAGAAGACTGTATCTGGTGATCCTATTGGGGATCTATTTGTCTATTTCTACGAATAAACGAAACGGCGTCACCTAGTTCTAGACGTAGTTGCCGGGGAAACTCTAAATATCTATACTATTATTACATAGTTGATATGAGTTTATGAAAGAAGACTTACAGCGAAACAGCCCCACAATACAGTTATATATATATATGAGTTTGTGAAAGGAGACTTACAGTGAAATAGCCCCACAATACAGTTATATACATACGAAAGCGGTAAATGAAAGCGGGTAAACACTTACTCGGTTGTAGAGCTTCCATGCTATTTGGTTAGTTGTTCAACAAAGAAAGATTGAAAACAACAGTATATTCAAAATCAAAGGAGAAAGTGCTTTGAAAAAGAAATATTTGGGGCTTACAGCTCAAGGAGAGGCCCCAAAAGTTTTACCAGTTATCGCGCTGTTGAATTTGTACAGAGGGACTTATACAAGTGACTGAGGCCCAAAATTTTGGTATTTACAAAGGGATTGGGCCTTACACTCTATTAGAGGCCCAAAGAGTTTAAAGAAAAGAAATGGGGCTTACAACACGAGGGGGCCCATAGTCTTTATTTTCAAGATGAATATTCACTTTTAAAATGCTTAAAAACAATTAAAAATGAATTTATTCACAAAAATACCAACTATATTAAATAAATAATATAAATTTTATTTTTTTGTAGAATAAAATATTTTACTATTTTTGTGATTTTTCAGAAAAAGAACCAATAAAAAATAATCAAAATTGAGGGAGTTATTAATTTTCCAAATTATTAAAAAATAATGAGAAAATATAAAAAAGAGGGGTTGGGTCTTACACTCTATTAGAGGCCCAAAGTGTATTTTTGTACAAAAGATGGGGCTTACAACTCAGGGAGAGGCCCAAAATATTTTCAGTTTGAAAATGGCGATCGCGCCGAGATTTTTAACATATCGGGACTTATACAATAGCTGAGGCCCAAAATTTGTTTTGTTAAAAAAAGAGTTGGGTCTTACACTCTAATAGAGGCCCAAGTGTTTAAAAATGAAAAGAAATGGGACTTACAGCTCAAAGAGAAGCCCAGTTGATTTTCGTTTGAAAATGACGATCGCGCCGAATTTTTCTTTTAACGTAGAGGGACTTATACAATAAGTGAGGCCAAAAATTGTTTTGGTTAAAAGGGGATTGGGTCTTACACTCTAATAGAGGCCCAAAGTGTTTGAAAAAGATTTGTTAGGGTGAAAATCCAAGAAAACCCCAATTTCATTTTTTAGGCATTTTTTCAAGAAAAATTAAGTAAAAAATGATAAAAATATCAAATAAAATCATTAAATAATGATTAAAGTTTATGAAAAAAAATATTTTATCAACATAAATATTTAAAATCATTTTGGTTTTAAAAATCAAGAAAAAAAAAAAAGAAATCATTTTAAAAGCATTTAAAACAATTTAAAACACTATTTTTAAATATATTAAAAATAATACTTTTTTTGTGATTTTTTTGGATTAAAATATTATGGGGTACGAATTGGAAAACGATGATTTTTTTGCTATGTGAAAAAAATTGGTTGAGTTTTGAAAATAAAAAGTAAGAAAAAGAGGAAAGATATCAAAATATCATCTCCGACATTTCTTTTGGGGTAAAAACGAGTACCGAAACTTTAATTTTCAACACGTTTTTATCAAATTTCAAACACTCATAACTCTCTCAATTTTTATCGGAATCAAAATCCGGAAGTACCTACCTGACCGATTTTTCGCAAGGAATCCGATGGTATTACTCACGCGCGCGGAAAATCGACGCACAAAATGCAGAAAAAACTGCTATCGTTTTGAAAATATCGTTCTGCGCCGAATTTCCAACACGCGTAACTCTCTCGATTTTTATCGGAATCAAAATCCGGAAGTACCTACCTGACCAATTTTTTGCAAGGAATCCAATGGTATTACTCACGCACGCGGAAAATCGACGTATAAAATGCAGAAATTAAAAAACAAAAACTGCTATCGATTAAAAACATCGTTCCGCGTTGAATTTCAAACACGCGTAACTCTCTCGATTTTTAACCGAATCAAGATCCGCGAAAGCCTATCCTGACCGATTTTTCGCAAGAAATCCAATGGTATTACTTACGCACGCCGAAACTCAACGTACAAAACACAGCGATAAAAAAACCAGAGCTGCTGCGTGTAAAAACATCGTTTCGCGTAAAATTTCCAACTCGCGTAACTCTCTCGATTTTTATCGGAATTGAAATCCGTAAAAATCTATCTTGACCGATTTTTCGCAAGGAATCCAATGGTATTATTCACGCACTCGGAAACTCACTGTACAAAGCGAAAAAAACAGAACCGCTATCGTTAATTCGACGCCGTTTCGCGTAAAATTTCCAACGCGCGTAACTCTCTCAATTTTCATCGGAATTGAAATCCCTAAAAACCTATCTTGACCGATTTTTCGCAAGGAATCCAATGGTATTATTCACGCACTCGGAAACTCACTCTTTTTTGGAGATTTTGGGCAACCTTCCGAGTGCTTTGTTCCAGAAATGATTTGATGCTTTGGACAACCTCAAATGCCCTCTTAGAAGCTTTTAGGATGGTTGGAATCGGCTGGAAACCTCTGGAGCAAGTTTGTGCACTTTCTCGCGAAATGGTAAAAAACGGCCAAAATGTCAACTCTCTCAAATGGTGTTCCAGATGTGTGGCACCATTTGGGATAGTTCAAGGATGATATTTAGAGTGTGTTTGAGGTTTTATCTGGCTTGGAAAGTGACTGAATCAAGACATGGCTTGAAAAATGCAAAAAAGTGTCATTTTGAGGTTTTGAGAGGTGACTTTGTGATGTTGTGATTACAGGTCACTTTTGATGGTTTGCACAGCTAACATATGATATATATGAGGTGTGTGTGTGATTAGTTTGAGTGGAATTGCTCTCTAGCTCAAAAACTCAGAATTTCCTTACTAATGAAGGCATTTTGGAGTGAAAGAGAGAATTTGAGGAAAGCATCTGTTTGATGGCTTTGGTGTACTCAAACTGAGCACAAATGAGCTCTATTTATAGTAGAGCAAGTTTGTTTTGGGATCCACAGTGAATGGCAACTGCAGCAGGTGTTTGGCCAATGTTGGCCAATGGAAATCCAAGTCTCCTCTAGCCATTGACTAGAGGTTAGGGCACAGGCTGCTGGTTCCCTTGGTCTTGGATAAGTCTTGACTAATTTCAGATGAGAATGGCTCAGTACATGCCACCTCTAAGCATCCATTAAATGCTCCAAACCAAAATTGGAGTTTTGTCCCTCTTTTAGGGATTTCTAGGCTTTGGCATGCTTTTCTTTGTTCCTTGGACTTGGGAGGTTCATGGATCAGATCATCCCACTTGGATTTGATCCTTAGATGTGTCCAAACTGATGACAAGGCTTGAAAATTCGTGTGGCACAAAAAATGTGCAAATCTGCCTTGTAAAATTCAGCTTCAGCAAGGCCTTTTGTAAGATCCATAACTCCTTGCTCGAGTATGCTACATGGACGTTCTAGGACTTTTCGGAAAGCTTAGATGACGTACTTCAACTTTGATGTTTAACATTAGACCTGGTTCAACTTGGATCATAGAGAAAAACAGCCTTGAAGTTGGGACATTGTGCTGAAAAATGTCAATTTTAACTTTTTAGCCATTTTGATCCAAGCATAACTCAAAATCCTTAATGAATTGGACTTAGGTCTAGTTGAAGTTTTTGTAGAGGGTAATGAGGGCTACAAATCAAGCTTTGGATGGAGAAAAATGGCTTTGTGGTTTAGGAGTTATGATCCTCCAAAGTTGGTACCCTTGCCATTTTTTTTCATAACTTAGAAAAATTTCTAAGTTTTTATGGTTACCCCTTTTACAAGTTATCCCACTTTCTTTGATTTTTCTTGATGAATGATGATTCCAATCACACATTAACATCATTTTAGGGTTAAAAAACCATTTTTATGAAAAATCTCAAAAAGTCAAAGTTTGACTTTTGTGCACAGTTGACTTTTTATCAGATGAATTTCAAACTGTGCGATTCTTCAGGAAATCATGTCCTTGACCTAAATCAAAATTGATGGACATGTTCCATGGGCGTTATAGGGTGTATTTAATCGTGTCCCACGGCTTGGGAGCATGTCCTGGTCAAAAGTCAAAGCTACAGTTGACTTTTCTCGCGAAACCCTAACTGTGGTTCAGATGAAAATGAAACTTGTTGCTCAAGCTTCTTGGGTTAATCCATTGTTGCAAATGGATCAACGTGGTATGTTGGAGACCCTCAAATCATGTCTTGAGGTCTTGGCTCATGATTTGTCCCAAAAGTCAACTTAGGGGTGAATTAGGTCAAGAAACCCTAATTCCTGATTTTTGATGTATGAATCTCCTGAGGCTAAATTGAATTGATGATGGGGTTTATGATGTTTCATGGAGCATTTTAGGTTATGCTTTGAAGCATTGGCTCATGCCCAGAGGAAAATTTCCATCTGGAGGCCCTAGTCGACCAAACCCTAATTTGGTGACACTGGCGATCCTGAGGCTTGATCCACCTAGAAGGGAGCAAACTTGTGCTTAATCCTTGAAGTGGGAGTCCTCTTGATCCTTTGTGGATATTTGGGAGGCTAGACAAGTTGAAGATCATGTCATTCCTTGATTGATCCTTTGTCTAAGAGCTCTGCGAGGGCTTGAAACCCTAAATCCTGTTTGTAGTGAATGCTCACCCACCTTTGGGGAGACTAATGAGGTACAAAGGTACATCCATATTGTGCTGATGATTTGCACAATGATGGGAAATCTTAGTGGTCAAAATTTGGGGTATGACAGATGCCCCTATTTAATCTTCTTGGACCCGAAGGTGTGAATGGCGAAGGTATTCGGGCATTCGGGGTGCAAGAGGATTAAATATCGGAATACCCGAAATTTTGATGGTGGTTATGAATGGTAGCTCACGCATTCATCTTCTTTAGCTAAGCGAAGATGCTTAGAAAAGGTAAACTTCCCCTCGATCCTGGTCTTCAGCCAAGGAGCTGGTCTCAGTTTTCTTTTGAAATAAACTTCCCCTCGATCCTGGTTTCCTACCAAGGAACTGGTCGTAGTTTCTTTTGTAAACTGCCCCTCGATCCTGGTTTCCTACCAAGGATCTGGTCTCGGTTTCTGATATAAACTTCCCCTCAATCCTGGTTTCCTACCAAGGACCTGGTCTTAGTTGCTGAAATAAACTTCCCCTCGATCCTGGTTTCCTACCAAGGAACTGGTCTCAGTTTCTTTTGTCAATAAACTTTCTTGACAAGGAACGCTATTAGTAGCGGTTTTCCTTCAAACTTCTCGCCGAATTTTCCTGGGGAGATGCCATTTGACGGAAAAAGTTTTGATGTCAGACTTGCTGGGGAACCCAATCGTCTGAGCTATAGAGGTGCACAAACTTCTCTGTTTTGGAGACGGCATTTGTCGATTCTACTGGGGAAAGCGAGTCTCTTGAGAGACTGTTTTCGTTTGGGGACTTACATCATACTTTTCTCGGGATCTTTCCGGAGAAATGCCATATGATGGAGTCCAATTTTGAGGTGCCGATGACCTTTTCATCAGTGGTTTTTTCGGAGAAAAACTGCCGTACCGCCGAATCTCTGATTAAGAGGTTTTCTCTGGGGATTTTCCTTAATCTGGGAAAGCAAGGATATCATCTTCAATGACGAAGAGTGATATTGGTTGAAGGTTCTTTGGTCTTTCAGAGGTTCAAGTTATCAAAGTGGTCGAGGACCGTCCCTAATCCAGAGATAAACTGGAGGAGAGATATTGTTTGACGCAACCTTTCCTAACGAGGAAAGAACTGACAACTCGATTGAGAGGACTTATCACTAGGGGATAAGAACGACTAAAGTGATAGTGATGCAATATGAATGTGAATGCAAATTAATAATGCATGATGTATGCATGTATATGCGGACAAAACTGACGCAACATACAGACTAAGGGATGAACACGACTGGATACTCAGCCACAGTGGGGCATGTAGAAATATCGCTGGTTCAAGATAGCAATTCTGCCTTGCTTAGGAGAAACGATCCCTGTTGAGGGCGACGCTGGTCGGGCTTAGGAGATGAGAACTCGGCCGAGGATGTCAGACGAAACATGGTCTCTGACATTGTTGATCCTTCATTCAGGCATACTGGTCTAGAAGGAGTACTTTGATTCTGCACTTTGAGGTTCGAACACCTTTGGAGACGCGATTGATGTTCTTTCGATGTTTAACAGTCAAAAGAAATTGCCATCTATATTTTAAAAAAGCATAAAAAGTTTTAACAAGTAAATTCATTTTTGTTTCATTTCAAGAATCATTAATCATGTTAACAACGTCGTTCTGTAAAGCTAAAACAAATAATAATTACAAACAAAAGTACAAGGGCTCAAATTTTATTGATAAGATGGAAATCAGCCAAACGCGTGATTCCAAAGAGTATTTACAAAGTTTGAAAATGGTAATTTACAGGGAAAAGGGCTACGTTGAAACATAACGACCACTATCCTTCTACCAACTTTGAATTCGGGACATCCTGAGCTTCTGTCGAAGATGACCTTGACTGGAGTTTTCCTCCGATGGATGCTGTAACTGTTGCTGAGGGACTTGCCTCTGTTGAACATAGTTACTTGCCATTATCCCTAATTTTTGCCCGGATTGTACTATGATGTTTCCAATCCACCAGGATGATTTTTTTCATGTCTCTAACTTTTGCCTGGACCGCCCTTTCGGGTTTTCAATCCACCGAGACGTTTTTTTTTTTTTTTTTTTTTTTTTTTAGTTTAGGCGAAGTATTTCTTGACTACATCAACATTCGTGGGGTAGGCAAATTCCTCTCCGTCCATGGTTGCAAGTCTCAAGGCGCCGCCTGAGAAAGCTTTCGTGACCACATAGAGGCCATCATAATTTGGGGTCCATTTGCCCCGAGAGTCAGTGAGAAATGATTGTATCTTCTTGAGCACGAGGTCTCCTTTTCTGAAAATACGAGGTCGGACCTTTTTGTCGAACGCCCTCTTCATTCTCTGTTGATACAACTGACCGTGGCATAGTGCCGTGATTCACTTCTCTTCGACCAGGTTCAGTTCTTCGTGTCGACTTTGACACCATTCAGCTTCGGTGAGCTTAGCTTCCATCAATACCCGGATTGATGGGATCTCTACTTCTATGGGGAGCACTGCTTCCATGCCATACACTAGAGAGAAAGGGGTAGCCCCAATTCCGTTTCCGTAATGATTGACTGCTCCGTCAAAGATAAGTCCCCACTGGGAACCTGGTTCTGGCCCTTCACTGGGTAGCGGTTCATCGCAATCTTTCATTTTTAGATACATGACATCTTCGTCTGGGAAGTCAAACCCGATTGATTCTTGATTGTCAATCGGTTGATGAGCCAAATGATCGGCTAAAATACTTTCTTTAACGGCTTTCTGAGCGTGGTACTCTATGTCATATTCTGATAACAGCATCTGCCAACGGGAAATTCTTCCCGTGAGAGCAGGTTTTTCGAAAACGTACTTGATTGGATCTATTTTGGAGACCAACCAAGTAGTATGACGAATCATGTATTGGCGAAGACGTTTGGCTGCCCAAGCCAAAGCACAGCAAGTTTTCTCAAGCATCGTGTACCGAGTTTCGCAGTCGGTGAATTTCTTGCTTAGATAGTAGATGGCAGACTCTTTCCTTTTAGTTTCGTCTTGTTGGCCAAGTACACATCCCATTGAGTCCTCTAGGACTGTGAGGTAAATGATCAGTGGTCTTCCTTCCACTGGAGGTGATGGAATCGGAGGATTCAACAGATATTCCTTGATACTGTCGAAGGCGGTTTGGCAATCTTCTGACCAAACGCAATCCTGGTTCTTTTTTAGTAACTTGAAGATCGGCGCGCATGTCGCGGTCATGAGGAATATGAATCTGGAGATGTAGTTCAAACGTCCTAGGAATCCTCTGACTTGTTTTTCAGTTTTCGGAGAAGGCATTTCTTGAATGGCCTTGACCTTGTCAGGATCAACTTCAATTCCTTTCTGGCTGACGATGAACCCTAGTAGTTTCCCTGAACGGACACCGAAGGTGCACTTGTTGGGATTCAAGTGGAGCTTGAATTTTCTTAAACGTTCGAACAATTTTGACAGATGTTCAACGTCCTCACTCTCTATTTTTGATTTTGCAATCATATCATCGACATATGCTTCGATTTCTTTATGTATCATGTCATGAAACAGAGTAATCATGGCCCTTTGATAGGTTGCCCCGACATTCTTCAAACCGAACGGCATTACCTTGTAACAAAAGGTACCCCATGGGGTAATGAACGAAGTTTTCTCCATGTCTTTCGGCGCCATTTTGATCTGGTTATAGCCCGAGAATCCATCCATGAAGGAGATGACTTTGAACTTTGCTGTACTGTCTACCAGCATGTCAATGTGTGGTAAAGGAAAGTCGTCCTTTGGACTAGCCTTATTCAGATCTCTGTAATCAACACACATTCTGACCTTTCCATCCTTTTTGGGAACGGGTACGATGTTGGCTAACCATTGAGGATATTCAGATGTAGCAAGGAAACCCACGTCAATCTGTTTCTGTACCTCCTCTTTGATTTTGATGGCCATGTCCGGGTGAGTGCGTCTCAACCTTTGATTTACTGGCGGACATTCCAATCTTAGCGGTAAGTGATGTTCCACGATGCTGGTATCCAACCCTGGCATATCCTGATAGGACCAAGCGAATACATCGGGGAATTCTTTGAGAAGCTTTATCAAACCCTCTCTGGTAGTTGGACTGAGCAGTGCCCCAATCTTGATTTCTTTTCTCTCTTGCTCTGAACCCAAGTTTACCGTTTCCAACGGCTCTTTGTGAGGTTCAATGGACCTTTCCTCTTGTCTGAGTAATCGGGAGATCTCTTCTGGAATTTCATTGTCAACTTCTTCTTCAACCCCAAATACCGGGAACTCAAAGTTGGGAGAAGGCATCGGATCGTATGTTTCAACTGGGTTTAAAACAAGCAATCTGCATGACGTGATGATTCGTGTTTAGAAGAGATAGAGAAAATGCAAGTGTGTGCAGTGTATTTATTTTACTGCTTGTTTTTATTTTTGAATTGTTTTTTAGGATTACCATTTTCAGAAAAAGCAAAAAGAGAAAACATCAATTAATGCGGAAATTACAGAACGACGTTATTTTATTTATGAACAAGTCGACTCTTGAAACTACAGCCCTATAAAACAAAACTCTGTCGCTTTGGGCGAAGCGAAGAGGGAAATTTACAGAAAGCGAGCCCTATCAAAACATCCGTTTCACCTGGGCAGGGTGAAAGGTTAAAGATGGCAATTACTTTGACTGATGAACGACCTTAGGAACCTCGACGGCAACCCATTGGCGGGGAACTCCTCGGTGAATCACAAAGTCTGGCACCTTCCTTGATTTGTCTTTAGAAATAACGCTGATTTCTGGTGGAGCAGGATCATTGGAATCTGTCTCCCAAGCAGAGTTGTCGTAGGAGGATTCCTCTGTTGTATTTTGCATAGCATTTGTGCTCTCAGCTGTATCTCCCCATCCAGTTGGCTGGATATCTTCGAGCCTGATACGAGAGCTTTCGGGAGCAGTGTACTTGACCATATAGTCGTATTTTCCACTCGGTTGTCCCAGAGTGTCCCACACTTCTTTGGAACTGGAGGAGTCATCCCTCTCGATGACGTTGACCTCAGGAAAAGCATAGTTGTTGAATTCTAGTCCTGCAAACGTCGTGAATTCATCTTCATGTTGAGTAGTTTCTGAATGACCTGAGTGTTGATCCCATGACATGGTGGGGATACAGGTATTCTGTTCAATGACGCTCAGCTGAGTTTCATTGTTCGGCTGACTTTCTTGCCCCAAGTCTCCTGGGTAAGGCTGCCACATTGGCAGGCCATCCATCGGGCCATAGTAGTTGTAGTCAAAATTGTCTTTCATCGGAGTGTCTTCCTCTAATGAATTTGGCGGAGCACGACATCCTTCCGGATCACAATCTCCATAGATCATTTCGACATCTGATCTTGGTATAAATCTCGGACTTTCTGTAGGAAAGCAAAAAGGCATATGCACCTCTTCCTGAGACATATAACCGTCCTTGTTAAGGTAGGACTTCCATTCTTCATCCGTGTCAGAGGGATCTTCCTCATTTATAGCATGAACTGTCTGAGACACTGGGTGAAGAAAACCTCCACTGTGGAAGAAGTTTTGAAGGGGATGAAGACTTTCATCATTGACAGCTGTCTGGGTACATGTTGCAGAAAAACCAAGACCTTTCTTTATTTTATTGTCAGTGAGAATGACAAGCTGTCCCCATCCGGTTGTATCGGTACTCTCGACCGCTTTGATAGCATCGTTGTATGAGGAAATCGAGGTTCGTCCTTCAGATTAATCGTTCTTGCTCACCGATAGTGCTTGGAACTGAATTCCAATAACCTCCTCAGGTTCCACACAAGTAGATGATGATAGGTTACTCACAAGCAAGGCTTGTTCCCCACAAACCGTGACAAGTTGGCCGTTCTTGACGAACTTTAGCTTTTGGTGGAGGGTTGAAGTAACCGCTCCAGCCTGATGTATCCAAGGTCTTCCTAATAAACAACTGTATGTTGCCCGGATGTCCATGACCTGGAAATGACTTGGAAAGTATGAGGACCGATAGTTATGGGAAGATCAACTTCGCCGATAACCGTTTTTTTGGATCCGTCGAATGCTTTAACGACGACCTCGCTGACTCTCATCGGAGGGCCTTTGAATGATAATTGCATCAAAGTGGACTTCGACATAACATTCAGGGCTGGCCCTGTGTCTACCAGTACACTGGCTAAAGCATCGTCCTGGCAGTTAACTGTGATATTGAGCGTCATGTTATGACGGCGACCCTCTTCGGGTAACTCCTCATCACTAAATCCCAAATTGTTGCAGGAAGTGATGTTGGAGACAATACTATCGAACTGTCTGATTGTTACATCCTGTTCCACAAAGGCTTGCTCCAAGACTTTCTGTAGAGCCTCCCTGTGGGCTTTTGAACTGAGTAACAGTGATAATACCGAGATCTTTGAAGGAGTCTGTAACAGTTGATCGACAATGTTGTATTCACTCCTTTAGATGAGCTTCAGCATCTCATCATTGTTTTTTGAAAGGTCAGGATTACTGGATTGACCGATTGGTGGATCGGGAGCTTCTGTCTGAAGTTCCTTTTCTTTATTAACTACCCCAACCCCTCGGTTGAAGATTCTACCACTCCGTGTTACTCGACTGATGTCTGCAATATTCACAACGGAGGGTAATGGAATTTCCTTTCCATTCTCGACTATTGTTGCACCGTATTTGTAAGGGACAGCCTTAGTTGATTCATACGGTAGTGGTCCCGGTAGATAGATGACTATGGGAGCCCTCTGATTTTTCTGACCATCGTAAGTAATCTCGATCCATTCCTGGTTGGGAACTTTAGATTCATCAAATAGAGGGATGATGGCAAAAACATCCCTGGTCTGGCGACGACCAGAGATGGTGACAACATCCTCAACTTGATTGGCAAGGTAGTTCGGCGTCCAGTTGATGGGTCCAGAACCCGGATATGGGCGAATCTCTCCACGATCCACCTGACCCTAAAGAGCTGCTCTCACAAGGTAACACCCTTGGTTACTTTCCGAACAGACGCTACAACTGTCATAGTTGTGTGGTGGCACCTGGCCACGCCCACTTTGAATACAATGTAACCTCACTAGGTTACCTTCCACTGATCGGACATCCTGACTTTGACGCCGAGTAGGATTCCTGTTACTGATACTAATCTGCTGAGTATCTTCATCTATGTAGATTGGCATCCACCAGTGATTTAACAAGTGCTGAAGTGCCTCCTGGACAAGGGTACAACCCCGATCGTTTTCGCAACCTGCTTTACAGTTTTGATAGTCATGTGATATTAAGAATCTGAGTCGGACCTGCTCAGCATGTAACTCTACCAGGTTGGTATTCATCACGCGAATATCGAGGATCTGAACCATATTGATCTGATAAGGGTTCCTATCATGGTAGTCTTGGATCCATCCAAGATCCATCTGACGCTGGAGGGCCTCTTGTATGAAAGAGCATCCATGTTTGTTTACCGAGCAAGTCAGACGGGAACTGTAATCATATCGCGGCAGATTATGATACTGGCTTTGCCTTGAGTGCATCGCCACCAAGTTAACATTCATTGCACGGATGTCGTGGTTTTGAATGATGTTGGAGTTTGTATAGACCATGTTAACTCCACGAACTCGGTGCTCTTGGATCCATCTGAGATCCATCTGTTCCTGTAGAGCTGATTGCACTACCGAACATACTTGGTTGTCTTTAGAGCAGATATCACACTGGTGATAATTATGAGGTGGCACATGGCCATATCCGCTCTGTCTACAATGCATCTTAACCAAATTGGTTTTCAACAAGAGTACATCGTGAATTTGATAGACATCATTAGTCTCTTTCTCAATCAGATTGACTACAGCTTTCTCATGTTGAGGCAGCGGGTTCGTGAGAATGTTGGGATTCGTATCTTTGAAAGATAAGACCCCGCTCCTAACAATTTTTTGCACGTCGAAATTGAAATTGAGACAATTCTCTATGTTATGCCCTGATCCTCCTTGATGATAAGGGCATGTCTGATCCACCTTAAACAAAAAAGGCGGATTTTCCGGTACTGTAAGAGGAGACTTAGTCTGGATGTGCCCCTTAGCTAGTAGTAACGGAAATAATTCTGCGTACAACATGGGTATAGGATCAAACCCTGATGGTCGTGTTGTACGGTTGTTGTTATATGGAGGACGGGCCTGCTGAAGAGGCTGTTGTGTCCTTTGCTGATCAGGTTGGCTCTGTGCAACCTGAGGTTGATACGTAGGGATAGGCGCAAGGTTGACAGCAGGAGTCACAGCCGCTACTGGTTGATAACATCGCCTTTGCTTTTCGAGAGAGATATTCCCAATATCTTGCTCTTTTTTCTTAGGGAGAGCACTACCGTATTTTTTAGTACCGCTCGTCGATCCAGTGTCTTTTACCAAACGTCCTTCTCGGACGGCTTCCTCAAGACGTACGCCCATGCCGACCATTTCGGTGAAATCACTGGGCGCACTGGCAACCATTCGGTCATAGTAAAATGAGCTTAAGGTCTTTAAGAAGATCTTTGTCATCTCTTTTTCCTCAAGAGGCGGACAAATTTGAGCGGCAATTTCACGCCACCTTTGAGCATACTCCTTAAAGGTTTCCTTGTCCTTTTGTGACATTGATCTGAGTTGATCTCTGTCGGGTGCCATGTCCAAATTGTATTTGTATTGTTGGACGAAGGCAGTGCCAAGATCTCTGAATGTGCTGATCGTAGTACGGTTTAAACCCATGTACCATTTGAGTGTGGCACCGGTTAAACTATCCTGGAAGTAGTGAATCAGTAGGTCCTGATTCTCCGTCTGAGCTGACATCCGCCGAGCGTACATCACCAGATGGCTCTGAGGGTAAGAGTTACCCTTGTATTTTTCAAAGTCGGGCACTTGGAATTTGTGCGGGACTTTCACATTGGGGACCAAGCAGAGGTCTGCGGCGTCCTTTCCGAATAGATCCTGACCGCGAATGGCTTGCAGCTCCTTCTGCATTTCCAAGAATTGCTCCTGGAATTCATCCATTCTATCGAACATAGTTTCCTTCTTACTAGAAGGTGTTGGGGGAATTTGTCCTTCCGGGACAGTGTGCACCACAGGGGGTGGTACCGTGACTACGGTAGCGAATCTTGGCGTTTCCCAAAGTTTGTAACCTTCAGGAGTCTTCAGTATGCCCCTGGCATCTTCACTTTCCCGAAGTTTGTAACCTTCAGGCCCAGCGGTTTCTGTTGTGATTCCCTGATCTTCAGTGATCGGCGGAACATATCCTCCCAGGATATAGCTGACAGGCATCCCCCAAGGACGATCTTTCGGCATCTGATACCTAAGATCATTCTTCTCCACTATGGGCATTGAGGTGATCTCTGAGATCACAGTTCATTGTAGCTGAGCTTCTGCCATGGCTTGCATGTCGTTACGAAGCTTTCTCATATCCTCTCTCAGAGCGTCGATCTCTTCTTTCAACCCTCTGTTTTCTTCCTCAAGATCATCCATCTTTTTTTGACGATTGGCCCGAGTATTGTACGAATGAGACAGTTTGACTCTAGAACCGAGACACAAACGTGAGATTCGTAGGTAAGAAGAATGCGTTACGTGAGAATGATGAATGCAATGATTATATTAATTGTTTTTTGGTTTAATCAAAATAAACTTCGACAATTAGATTGCAAATATCAAACGGTGGGGAAACCCCTTTTTATTGAATTCTAAAGGATTACAGAAATAGAAATACAGTAGATTACAAAGTGCAGAAACAGAAACCTAAGCTAAAGGGTCCCGAGTCCTCTCTGAGGAGAAACCGGGTGCTGATTCTGATATCTTCCTTTTCTTTGACCGGGGCTCTTGGGCCATTGTCGGGTTGTCATTCCTTTGCCAAGTGAAAGGAGTGAGCAAATTCCTTTGGTCATCTTGATTCTCTACAGCATGTTGCTCCAAAATTTCAATCAGAGCATCTTTCTCTTTTAGTAGTTGCTGTATTCTGATGCACTCTACGTCGAGGGTGCGGTACTTGTTCTTCCAATACCTTCTCTCCCGTTAAACTTTGTTGAGAGTAACCTGAAGCTTTTCAGTGTCCGTCATGAAGTACATGACAGATTCCCTCGGCGGAAGAATTCTGTAACGAGGATAAGGCATCTTTAGCTTGAGAGCTCTAGTTTGTACCCAATGGAGATAAGGCTCCACTGAGACACAATTTGGTTTTCCTATAGACTCCCGTCCTTTCTTATGAACATGTTTCCAAGCGTGCACTATTTCCGTCTTTAGTGCTCTGTCGTTTTCTCCTTCCTTGAAGAAAAGACCTTCCAGATGAACACCCAGTGGGATGTGTCTCATCGGGTATCCAAATTGACGAAGAACCAATACCGGATGGTAGTTGATTCCTCCCTTAGTTCCTATGAGGGGTACATTGGGGAAGTTTCCACAACGATCAATGATTCTGATTCCATCATAGATCCTTTTACACCAATCTATATCAGAGTTGGTGAGAGACATGATCTTCTGCGACCAACGTAAGACACTCTTGCAATCCCAAAAAGCAGCAGACTTGGGCAAGTGAGAGATAAACCATTTATAAAGCAGAGGTACACAGCATGTGATCTCCCCTCCGCTGTACAAATTCCCCAAGTGTACAGAATGATACGCATCTGCGAGCAAAGTCGGCACAGGGTTTCCAATGAGAAAAACCTTAATAGCGTTAATATCGACGAAGTTATTGATGTTAGGAAACAAAAATAACCCGTAGGTGAGCAAGACAAAGATGCTTTCAAAAGCAGTCATGTTTCCTATACTGGCGAAGTACAGGGCCTTCTTTGTCAAGAACTGGGCTGGCAAACCTTGGATGCCACCCTTAGCGGTCATGTGAGTCCTGACCTCAGACTCGTCCAAATGAATTGCTCTTGCAATGATCTGATTCTTTGGAATTTCTTCCAGTCCAGAAAATGGAGCTCGATCTGTAATGTGTAGATCGATCAGATGAGAATACTCCTCCAGCGTTGGTGCAAGCTGGTAATCCGGGAATGTGAAACAGTGATAAACCGGATCGTAAAACTGAATGAGCGCATCCATGATTCCCTCAATCACATGGACTCTTAGCAGTGGTAGTAAACCTCCGTGCTTGGCTCTGAAAGCCTCTTGGTTAGTGATCATCCTTGCTAACCTTCTCAAATCCTCTAGTTCTGGAACCTTGAATGTGTACATATGAGTTCTCCTTCTACCAAAATCCATTAGCGTAATCCTCTTCTCTGATATTTGCAATCACAGTCTTAGTTTAATTTGAAAAACAGAGAGACTAGAAGAGAAGTTTTTTTTTAATGTTTTAATGTTTTATTAAATGAATGCATGAATGCAGCACACAAAAACATAGAAAAAACATGGGGTCAAGGGGTCGTTGTCATGAAGTCAAGGCTCTACCCATCCCCAAAGGTTTATACTAGGGTGATTTTTGTACCTGTACTCATTATCATCAGCTCCTCCCAGGAAAGCAAAACTACAAGCAGATCGCCAGCGAGTTGTAGAGCAATCTTAGAGTAAGTGCCATTCACCGAGAATAGATCACCAGCCCCAAATGAGGGTAGTATCGCGTAACAACTATTTCCGATAGTTTCCGCACTACGAAAGGGTTTGGCTCCTCAGCTTCTCAGACTTAACAACCGGCCCATTGGCTAGAAGAGTGAATGGGTTGCGTTGGTCAGCCTCCACTGAGGTTGATGGTCGACCCTGTCGCCATCACTTATCTTAAGTGTATACTCAATCTCACCACATGCGGCATCACACGCATTCCCAATAGCAGAAAAATAAACACATATTCAATTAGGAAAAGCAATATATATATTTGTCCTAAACATCCTAGACCTTTAAAGCTAAGAATCCTAAGTTCCTGACAGAAAATGGATTCCCCGGCGGAAGCCCCAATCTGTGGTATCAACCAAAGAGGTGAAAAGGAGGAAAAAGGAAAGAAGTTTTGAAGAGATAGGCCCCACGGTGGGCGCCATTTTTCTGTTGGCGGCCACCACCATGAAAATGAGTTACCCAAGGTTTAAATTGTAAGAAGGAAAGAACCGGCCCCACGGTGGGCGCCATTTTTCTGTAGCGAGCGATTTTGGACGCGGTTCTTAAGCGTTGGTCGCTCTCTGCGGTTTGAGCTTTGACTACAGGTCGATTCATTTTTTATCCTATTGTGAGCTGAATAAGGAAGGGAAATAGATGTCTCCAATTAACCCTGCTTGCATACTGAGTTTAAACAGCGGTCTGTTAGGTTACAAATGCTATCAATGTGGGGGGGCCTTTGTACTGGTTATTTGTATTTTTGCCAATACTGATTTCTTTCTTTCTAGGACTTTCTAGCGGGGAACAAGGGTTAGGATGTTAGGACTGATGCTTTTGAATTACTGCTTTTGATTGATGGAGATATGTGATTTGGGTTTTTTGTTGATTGTGCTCGCTAAGATCTTTTCTTTCGATCTTATGCCTACGTATTCCTGTTTACCGAAACAGGGAAATCAAAGTGTTCGTAGTTCCTCCTATTCTATGGGAGGAAATGGGTGTTTTGGTGTCTTGTTCAAAGCCCAAGACGGGAAGCGAAAGGTGGTTTGTATCTTGTTCAAAGCCCAAGATGTGAAGCTGAAAAGTCTATTTGTGTCTTGTTCAAAGCCCAAGACGTGAAGCTGAAGGACCTCGACTTTAGAGAGAATTTGTCATCTCTAAAGAAGGGTTTGTCTGTCACAACTGTTGGGTGACTGGTTATAAAGGAGAATTACTTTAACCGGGATACGCGGATCCTAGCAATGCCATAATTTCCTTTAAAGGGGATTTTAACCTGAAGGAGAAGACTTTAACTCAGTGTAGAGCAATGCTATCTTTCCTTAGGAATTTCTCATGCTAAAAGAGGGATAGTGGCATGGATGTAGATGATCCAGAGGCTTGCCGTTTACAGCGATTAGATGAAGGGAAAGGAGTTGTTGATGTTTGTGTACTGTGAACGAGGCACAACTTTGATGCTAAAAGGTTGATTGGATCAACCAGTGGTTTTCTTATACAAAGCCTAAGAGGAGGCTATTGGCCAAACAAGAGGGAGTTTTTATGTGTCTCGTACAAAGCCCGAGAGAGAGGCTAAAAGGGTTGACTCAACAGGAGAATCTTTTATACTCAACAAGAGAGTGTTTTTGTATCTCGTACGAAGCCCGAGATGGAGGCTAAAAGTTTGATTGGCTCAACAAAATAGCCTTTTTTGTATCTCGTACGAAGCCCGAGATGGAGGCTAAAAAATGTTTGACTCAACAAGAGAGTCTTTGTATCTCGTACGAAGCCCGAGATGGAGGCAAAATGGGTGATTGACTCAACGAGGGAGTCTCTTATGTGTCTCGTACAAAGCCCGAGAGAGGGGTAAACGTTGTTTGACTCCACTGGGGAGAATTTTGGTATCTCGTACGAAGCCCGAGATGGAGGCTAAACGTTTGCTTCGCTGGGAAGAATCATTGAACAAAGCCCAAGAGGAGGCTATGGTAACTGTTTCAGTTAAGTGACAGGTCCAGTATACTGATTTTAAAGAGAAAATCAGTTCTTATATGAGCAACACTGTACTTAGGGATTTGATTTGAGGATCATGGATATTTCCTTCTCTTTGAGGAAACGGGAAATCCAAAGGGTATTGAGACTGTCTGAGTCTGCGGGTTTCCTTCCTATTTAACGAAGGGGTCACTTGAGAATGTCTTTGAGACTCAAGGAAGTTAGACTGTCCGTGTCTAGAGTTTCACCTTTTGTACTATGCTTTGAGAAGCAGTAGTAGACTCTTTGAAAGGATTGTCCTATGAGGATGACTAGGTTCTGTTCCTATACCTCTAGGAGGTCGACGGGACAATTTGTACGAAGCCCAAGAGGAGGCTGGAAACTTTTAAGAAGCCGACGGGTCCTTGTACTAAGCCCAAGAGGAGGCTATCATTCCCGGAGGAAGAGATCATTATACGAAGCCTAAGAGGAGGCTGTGAATACTTCTAAGAAGCCGTAGGGTCCTTGTACGAAGCCCAAGAGGAGGCGGGGTTGCTTTTAGGAAGCCTGTGGGTCCTTGTACGATGCCCAAGAGGAGGTCGATGCTTTTAAGAAGCCCGTGGGTCCCCAAACCCCGAGAAATTCAAGGCAAGCTATTCACAAGGAATAGATCAAGTCAGGAAAGTTCGAGAATTTGGAAGAAACTCAAAGATGCCATTCACGGAGAAGACATTCATCTTTGGGAGTAGAGTTTCTTAACAATTCCTAATGAGGACAGCCGAAGAGAAGACTGTATCTGGTGATCCTATTGGGGATCTAGTTGTCTATTTCTACGAATAAACGAAACGGCGTCACCTAGTTCTAGACGTAGTTGCCGGGGAAACTCTAAATATCTATACTATTATTACATAGTTGATATGAGTTTATGAAAGAAGACTTACAGCGAAACAGCCCCACAATACAGTTATATATATATGAGTTTGTGAAAGGAGACTTACAGTGAAATAACCCCACAATACAGTTATATACATATGAAAGCGGTAAATGAAAGCGGGTAAACACTTACTCGGTTGTAGAGCTTCCATGCTGTTTGGTTAGTTGTTCAACAAAGAAAGATTGAAAACAACAGTATATTCAAAATCAAAGGAGAAAGTGCTTTGAAAAAGAAAGATTTGGGGTTTACAACTCAAGGAAAGGCCCAAAAAGTTTTACCAGTTATCGCACTGTTGAATTTGTACAGAGGGACTTATACAAGTGACTGAGGCCCAAAATTTTGGTATTTACAAAGGGATTGGGTCTTACACTCTATTAGAGGCCCAAAGAGTTTAAAAAAAAGAAATGGGGCTTACAACACGAGGGGAGGCCCATAGTCTTTATTTTCAAGATGAATATTCACTTTTAAAATGCTTAAAAATAATTAAAAATGAATTTATTCACAAAAATACCAACTATATTAAATAAATAATATAAATTTGATTTTTTTGTAGAATAAAATATTTTACTATTTTTGTGATTTTTCAGAAAAAGAACCAATAAAAAATAATCAAAATTGAGGGAGTTATTAATTTTCCAAATTATTAAAAAATAATGAGAAAATATAGAAAAGAGGGGTTGGGTCTTACACTCTATTAGAGGCCCAAAGTGTATTTTTGTACAAAAGATGGGGCTTACAACCCAGGGAGAGGCCCAAAATATTTTCAGTTTGAAAATGGCGATCGCGCCGAGATTTTTAACGTATCGGGACTTATACAATAGCTGAGGCCCAAAATTTGTTTTGTTAAAAAAAGAGTTGGGTCTTACACTCTAATAGAGGCCCAGGTGTTTAAAAATGAAAAGAAATGGGACTTACAGCTCAAAGAGAAACCAAGTTGATTTTCGTTTGAAAATGGCGATCGCGCCGAATTTTTCTTTTAACGTAGAGGGACTTATACAATAAGTGAGGCCCAAAATTGTTTTGGTTAAAAGGGGATTGGGTCTTACACTCTAATAGAGGCCCAAAGTGTTCGAAAAAGATTTGTTAGGGTGAAAATCCAAGAAAACCCCAATTTCATTTTTTAGGCATTTTTTCAAGAAAAATTAAGTAAAAAATGATAAAAATATCAAATAAAATCATTAAATAATGATTAAAGTTTATGAAAAAAAATATTTTATCAACATAAATATTTAAAATCATTTTAGTTTTAAAAATCAAGAAAAAAAAAAGAAATCATTTTAAAAGCGTTTAAAACAATTTAAAACACTATTTTTAAATATATTAAAAATAATACTTTTTTTGTGATTTTTTTGGATTAAAATACTATGGGGTACGAATTGGAAAACGATGATTTTTTTGCTATGTGAAAAAAATTGGTTGAGTTTTGAAAATAAAAAGTAAGAAAAAGAGGAAAGATATCAAAATATCATCTCCGACATTTCTTTTGAGGTAAAAACGAGTACCGAAACTTTAATTTTCAACACGTTTTTATCAAATTTCAAACACTCATAACTCTCTCAATTTTTATCGGAATCAAAATCCGGAAGTACCTACCTGACCGATTTTTCGCAAGGAATCCGATGGTATTACTCACGCGCGCGGAAAATCGACGCACAAAATGCAGAAAAAACTGCTATCGTTTTGAAAATATCGTTCCGCGCCGAATTTCCAACACGCGTAACTCTCTCGATTTTTATCGGAATCAAAATCCGGAAGTACCTACCTAACCGATTTTTTGCAAGGAATCCGATGGTATTACTCACGCACGTGGAAAATCGACGTATAAAACGCAGAAATTAAAAAACAAAAACTGCTATCGATTAAAAACATCGTTCCGCGTTGAATTTCAAACACGCGTAACTCTCTCGATTTTTAACCGAATCAAGATCCGCGAAAGCCTATCCTGACCGATTTTTCGCAAGGAATCTAATGGCATCGCTCACGCACGCCGAAACTCAACGTACAAAATGAAGCGATAAAAAAACCAGAGCTGCTGCGTGTAAAAACATCGTTTCGCATAAAATTTCCAACTCGCGTAACTCTCTCGATTTTTATCGGAATTGAAATCCGTAAAAACCTATCTTGACCGATTTTTCGCAAGGAATCCAATGGTATCACTCACGCACATGGAAAATCGACACACAAAACGCAGAAATTAAAAAACAAAAACTGCTATCGTTGTTTTCGACGCCGTTTCGCGTAAAATTTCCAACGCGCGTAACTCTCTCAATTTTCATCGGAATTGAAATCCGTAAAAACCTATCTTGACCGATTTTTCGCAAGGAATCCAATGGTATTATTCACGCACTCGGAAACTCACTGTACAAAGCGAAAAAACAGAACCGCTATCGTTAATTCGACGCCGTTTCGCGTAAAATTTCCAACGCGCGTAACTCTCTCAATTTTCATCGGAATTGAAATCCGTAAAAACCTATCTTGACCGATTTTTCGTAAGGAATCCAATGGTATTATTCACGCACTCGGAAACTCACTCTTTTTTGGAGATTTTGGGCAACCTTCCAAGTGCTTTGTTCCAGAAATGATTTGATGCTTTGGACAACCTCAAATGACCTCTTAGAAGCTTTTAGGATGGTTGGAATCGGCTAGAAACCACTGGAGCAAGTTTGTGCACTTTCTCGCGAAATGGTCAAAAACGGCCAAAATGCCAACTCTCTCAAATGGTGTTCCAGATGTGTGGCACCATTTGGGATAGTTCAAGGATGATATTTAGAGTGTGTTTGAGGTTTTATCTGGCTTGGAAAGTGACTGAATCAAGACATGGCTTGAAAAATGCAAAAAAGTGTCATTTTGAGGTTTTGAGAGGTGACTTTGTGATGTTGTGATTACAGGTCACTTTTGATGGTTTGCACAGCTTACATATGATATATATGAGGTGTGTGTGTGATTAGTTTGAGTGGAATTGCTCTCTAGCTCAAAAACTCAGAATTTCCTTACTAATGAAGGCATTTTGGAGTGAAAGAGAGAATTTGAGGAAAGCATCTGTTTGATGGCTTTGGTGTACTCAAACTGAGCACAAATGAGCTCTATTTATAGTAGAGCAAGTTTGTTTTGGGATCCACAGTGAATGGCAACTGCAGCAGGTGTTTGGCCAATGTTGGCCAATGGAAATCCAAGTCTCCTCTAGCCATTGACTAGAGGTTAGGGCACAGGCTGCTGGTTACCTTGGTCTTGGATAAGTCTTGACTAATTTCAGATGAGAATGACTCAGTACATGCCACCTCTAAGCATCCATTAAATGCTCCAAACCAAAATTGAAGTTTTGTCCCTCTTTTAGGGATTTCTAGGCTTTGGCATGCTTTTCTTTGTTCCTTGGACTTGGGAGGTTCATGGATCAGATAATCCCACTTGGATTTGATCCTTAGATGTGTCCAAACTGATGACAAGGCTTGAAAATTCGTGTGGCACAAAAAATGTGCAAATCTGCCTTGTAAAATTCAGCTTCAGCAAGGCCTTTTGTAAGATCCATAACTCCTTGCTCGAGTATGCTACATGAACGTTCTAGGACTTTTCGGAAATCTTAGATGACGTACTTCAACTTTGATGTTTAACATTAGACCTGGTTCAACTTGGATCATAGAGAAAAACAGCCTTGAAGTTGGGACATTGTGCTGAAAAATGTCAATTTTAACTTTTTAGCCATTTTGATCCAAGCATAACTCAAAATCCTTAATGAATTGGACTTAGGTCTAGTTGAAGTTTTTGTAGAGGGTAATGAGGGCTACAAATCAAGCTTTGGATGGAGAAAAATGGCTTTGTGGTTTAGGAGTTATGATCCTCCAAAGTTGGTACCCTTGCCACTTTTTTTCATAACTTAGAAAAATTTCTAAGTTTTTATGGTTACCCCTTTTACAAGTTATCCCACTTTCTTTGATTTTTCTTGATGAATGATGATTCCAATCACACATTAACATCATTTTAGGGTTAAAAAACCATTTTTATGAAAAATCTCAAAAAGTCAAAGTTTGACTTTTGTGCACAGTTGACTTTTTATCAGATATATTCCAAACTGTGCGATTCTTCAGGAAATCATGTCCTTGACCTAAATCAAAATTGATGGACATGTTCCATGGGTGTTATAGGGTGTATTTAATCGTGTACCAAGGCTTGGGATCATGTCCTGGTCAAAAGTCAAAGCTATAGTTGACTTTTCTCGCGAAACCCTAACTGTGGTTCAGATGAAAATGAAACTTGTTGCTCAAGCTTCTTGGGTCAATCCATTGTTGCAAATGGATCAACGTGGTATGTTGGAGACCCTCAAATCATGTCTTGAGGTCTTGGCTCATGATTTGTCCCAAAAGTCAACTTAGGGGTGAATTAGGTCAAATTAGGTCAAGAAACCCTAATTCCTGATTTTTTATGTATGCATCCCCTGAGGCTAAATTGACTTGATGATGGGGTTTATGATGTTTCATGGAGCATTTTAGGTTATGCTTTGAAGCATTGGCTCATGCCCAGAGGAAAATTTCCATCTGGAGGCCCTAGTCGACCAAACCCTAATTTGGTGACACTGGCGATCTTGAGGCTTGATCCACCTAGAAGGGAGCAAACTTGTGCTTAATCCTTGAAGTGGGAGTCCTCTTGATCCTTTGTGGATATTTGGGAGGCTAGACAAGTTGAATATCATGTCATTCCTTGATTGATCCTTTGTCTAAGAGCTCTGCGAGGGCTTGAAACCCTAAATCCTGTTTGTAGTGAATGCTCACCCATCTTTGGGGAGACTAATGAGGTACAAAGGTACATCCATATTGTGCTGATGATTTGCACAATGATGGGAAATCTTAGTGGTCAAAATTTGGGGTATGACACACAGAACTCCTCACATTCTCTCTAATTTCTACATTTTCCTTCACCGATGAATCCTTAATCAGTTTCCTATCTCTAATCAAACTATGATGAGGAATCAACCTAGCTTCAAGCTCATCATTATTCAACCCTTTAACCAAACTATTAGCCTTAATTTGCTTCAAACACTCAACCCTATTAATATCATTAACAACACCATCAACTATACTCGATACACACACAACATCACTAACAGACAATGCCTCAAACACCTCATGTGCATCCGCCAACGATCTGAATTTCAAGTAAGTATTAAGAAAATCACTTCCAACACAAACATATAATTCCAACCCAAGCTTAAACAACAATCCATGAATCTTCGTAACCTCTAAGACCTCTGCAGAATCACCACAAGCTCGAATCACACACGGGAATGTGAGTTCATCAGGAACAACAATACCCAGATGGCGCATTTGATTATCCATAGCAACAACCTTACCACCAAGATAAACATTTTCAACTAAAGAAGCTTTGTTGAAGAGATTTTCGCTCAATGGTTTTGACAGGATGACTGGGAAAGCTTCATACCTTGGTTTCGGTTTCAGATCGGGATGTTTTGATGGTAGATCTGGTTGTTCTTGTATTGATGCTGAAGTACTCGCCGGAAGTGAGACCGACATTTTTAATGGAGAAGACTTCGAAAATGGTATTGGAGAAGATGTCGGAAATGTTGTCCGAGTGAGACCTTTTTCAGCAGATGACGCTGAGAATGTTGCTGGAGTTGTCTTCGGAGAGTTTCCAAGCTTTCGAGAATTTTCAAGCTTTTGATAATTTGTTTTTTTTTTGCTGTTTTCTTAAAATAAGGATGAAACACTTTCAAATGCTTCTTAAAATACTTCTAATACTAGAATGGGTTTGATATTTGTGACTAATTATGGAGAAGTTGTTTGGTGAGTTTTGGAATTGATAGGAATTGTTGTAGTAGTATGAATAATGAGATGTAGAATAGGATGAATATGAGTTAGGTGGAGGTGGTGTATATCCATGATTAAAATACAAACATGGCGATGAACTTGTAACATATGGATTTGTGTAATAAGGGGAAAAGAGTTCCCATGGAAAGGATGGAAATGAAGGTGTGGTAGGAGTTGGAATACTCCATGGATGATATGAAGGTGTATGATAAGGATAATCTATATGAGGATTTGAGTACATGATGAAAGCACCAATTGTTAGGAAGCAAAATGATAAACCCTAACAATATTAAACCAAACTAAGAGAAGCAATAAAACTAACTAAGAAAAATTAAAGATAACATTTGATTTCATTCATTGATATCTTCATTCTCACAAGGAGAGTACATATATAGGACCAATAATGGATAATGAGATAAAAAAGGCCTAAACACTACTAAAGCCCAATTCAACATTTAAAATAAAATAACAACTAACATAATTATATTACTAATTAAAATGTCTAATTGCACCTCCTATCACTCTAACAAAATAAAAACATATATTTAGAACAATCTCACAGAAATAATTAAATATACAAATACACACGAATATTTAGAACAATCTCACTTACGTATCAACCATATTCTTCATATCCCGATATGTTGTCCAATCACCATCCAATGAATTCAAATAATACACTACTTCTTTTGTAGGATTAATAGCAACCAACAACCAGTGACCACTGTAAAATAAAACAAAAGTTTAGATGGAAATTTTCTACGCAAAAGATATAAAGATTAGAATGAAATTAGAAGGAAAATCTAACCCGTTGCCAGTATTATATGGTAAAAGATACAAACTTTCTGTACTGCTGGCCATAAATCTCTCGACTAAGTGATCTCTTACTGAATCTGAATCCTGAACAATTAATGGTCCATTGACACGGGCGCAAGACACGAAATAGAATGTGTTTGACAATTGATTCCCGCGCATAAATTTGTCATACAAGAACCTTAAATAAAAACATAATAAACATTAGAATATTTTCATTGAAATGTGTAAATAAATTGTTCAACTAATTAGATAATAGATTGATCGGCGTACCAGATGTATGAGTGCATAACACCGATGCCTAATTCAAGATGCCGAAAAATCTGATCCATGTCCTCTTTTGCAATTGTTTCGAATTTAGAATAACCAAAAATACCTTCCTCCATATCTATTTAACGAATGGCACCATGCATCAAATTTGATGTTCCCACAAGTGTTTCAAGACACATCCTAAATCGAGCAACAGAAGCTCTTTTTGATCCGGTCCTTAGAAGATCCTTTTTTTTGTTGGATACGTTACTAATTTTCTTACTGACTTGTTGTGACTCTTGAGCAGGAACCTAAAAATCATATGAGTTAGGTAAAGTATAAAATCATGAAGCTTTTGCATTCGGATCACAGAATTAACACTTTCAATGTACCTCTTTTTGTGATGCAACAGACTCGTTGTGCCGCAAAATCCCTTTATCCCTAGATGCGGGTTTTGTAGGAGTCTAACATTACCATGTAAAAAAAAAGTACGTAATGGTTCATAATGCTTTTCATAATGGTTCAGAATTGACATTTGATTACTAAAACATTCATAATGGTTTTCAACATACCTCCTTATCTATGAAAATGAGGTCTGACGGCCATGCAACAAACGATCCTATTGCATCTCGCAGCAATGTTGTCTCTGAAACAACGCCAGGTATCGGTAGTAACTCATTCGACTTTAATGCAATATCAACCGATACTTTCAGATATCCATCAGGGAGCGGTTTATGGTGAAGTAAATCTCTCAAAGTGTTATGCACTTTTCCCTTGCCAACTATGCGATAAATCGGTGACGATAAATATAGCTGACAAGATGAAATGCCCTAAACCAATAATAAATATGTTACTGTTAATGTGTATATATGTCAATTAAAATGAATGGGCTAATTTAATTTCATAATAACATATATAATTACCCCGAGAAATTTCTTTTGACAATTGATACTAGCTTTGTCACTAGTATCTTTCAACTCTGAACCGCGCTTTTCCGCCATATATCTTTCTTTGTCCTTTTGCAATTCACGGGCTTGCGCTTTTAATTCCTCCAACGATTGCATCACTTGTAGATTGCTAGGATTTTTTTCTTTGGTTGCTTATATAAGGATGATGGAGTCACACCAAATCCCCTACCCCTGACACGGCCGGAATACTCAGGAACATTTAGTACTCGACTAAATATGCTCCTGCAATCCTCGTCCTCACCTGTAGTTAAGGATTGAGATAGAGTCTCCTGAAATTCATTTACATATCGACAATTATTAGTGCGGATTAAAAATTAATTATATGTTATTAAACTTTTTATTTAATTAAAAACATAATGTTATACTTACACATTCGTCAAAAACATGTTGAACATCGTCCCTAACAACTCCATCCTTGCCGACACGAGCAGCCTTCCATAAAACATGTCCCGAAAGAGACGTTTCTTCACTTTTACTCTCTTCTAACTACACATTGAGACAAATAATAAGATCATCAATTATAACACATTGAGACAATTAATAAGATCATAGCATTTATATATACTTACAATTTTTTGCTGTAAGCGTGCATATCCCAAACACCCTTTTTTGTATGGATACGCGGGTGATGATGCTCTTTGCCGGTTTATGTCACTCACTTCCTGGATAAACAAGTTTAAGTTATATCAGAACAATCTAATGCAACAAGTATACAATATAATTAATAGACATGACAAATTAACATTACATGGAATTTTTTGGTTCTTCGTTTGGCTATAAATGTCTCTCATTCTTCAGGTGTAATCAAGTCTGCATACTTCATTGGAAGTTCTGCTTCAACAAACTTCCCTTGCTCATCCTTTAGAAAAGTGGTTGATAAAAAATTTCGAAACCTTCTGAGTCTTTTTCCAGCCAATTAAAGATAATACTTTTTTCGGCTTTCATCAATGTTAAAAGACCTCTACGAAAAACATACACATAGAGTGTGTTAGTATAAGTAATTTAAAGACATAATCGTCAACAAAAATCTAATAACATCAATCATATATGGTACGTACCTGTATCTCAGTCCATATTTTTTCTTTACCGGCTTTCAACGCTGGATTTTTCCAGTTATCACAGGTGATTGGTATGTGCTGATGAACAAGTGAACCTGTGTAACTTGTCAACATTGCACCGTTAGGCTCAATTAGTTGGTCTTCAACACTCCAATGTACATCATATTTGATTCCTTTATCTCTTACATGAATTATTGACTTCATAATTGTTATTCCTCGTGTAATTTCTCTTTCTACATTCTGAGCTGAATCATTTGCATCATTTGTATCGTGTGAGTCATTTGTATCCTGGTTACTAGCCATTTGACATGTAGTAAAGAAAAAATAAAAATTAAATGACAAATATAAAAATGAAAGATTATTCTAATTTTAATGCTTTTAGAAAAGTATAGTATATACTATACTTAGTGGGATTTCACATTCGCATACATGATGACACTCTTTCATGTTGGTGATTTTAGTATTATCAATGTATTTTAGTAGTAATGTGATTTGCTATAGGCCGATGCAATTATGCGTTAAGCTTGGAAACGAGTTAGGGTAGTGCGGAGTGCACGCTCGTCGAGCCAACGTATAATTGAATGCGAATAATTGAAACGGGGTTCCAAGGGGCGAAGCCCTTGGCGGGGTGCGGGGCAGCGCCCCGTTGGGGTTCCAAGGGGCGAAGCCCCTGGCGGGGTGCGGGGCAGCGCCCCGTTGGGGTCCAAGGGGCAGAGCCCCTGGCTGGGGTCCCGTTTTTTTTTTTTTTTTTTTGAACAGTTGCACCCTTTCCCAACCGACATAACCGTTTCTAAACAATTGTGTCTTTTCGGTTTCTGTTATTGTTCTCCTATATAAGGAATCATTTGGTCTCGGTTTTCGGTTACAGAAAAATGATAATTTCTCTCTACATTCCTGATCAGTTCTCTTTTGCCAGAAATAGATTGTTCTTCAAGAATTATCCTCACAAAGATTTCGTGAACCCAGGCAAGAATAGGGTCGAAATACTTTGTTCGGAAAGTGTACGAACACGATTCTTCGAAGTTATCCAGGATTATCATACCCGAATTTCTAACATTTCAATCATAGCATGGTTTTCTAACTACTAATTAACATCCAATTAGTACGTCTTTTTTTTGCCACTAACATCTCTAAAAATAACTAACTTCTATTCCATTCAATAACATCATAATTTCACTACCCTAGCATTACATGTTTTAGCTTTTTAATTAAATCTCAACATTGCATTTCTAGATTGAAACCACTAAGTGTCAATTTTCAAGGTCACTAACAACGAGTATACAACATTTTCACAAAATCACAAATATCTATCTCAAAAACTCCATGATAGTCCAAGTTTTATGGCAATGCAATGTTTCCAAACAGTTCTAACCAATCAACATTCATTCAATCTCATTTAGCAAATCAAATAGCATTAATCTAATAAACTAACTGGTTCACAACAGTTCATAACACATTTCTTAACAATTCCTAACCCACTTCATTAAAGGATAACAGAACAATGGTTCACAACAGTTCATAACACATTTCTGAACAATTCCTAACCCACTTCATTAAAGGATAACAGAAAAATGGTTCACAATAGTTCATAACACATTTCCACATTTCCATTAAATAGAATAATGGTTCACAGCAGTTCATTACATTTCATCAAAAAAGCTAAAACACAAGTGATTATTACTAGTTCATGTTGAGTTTCTAAAAGTTCTAACTAACAGTCTTAACAATTCCTAACCAAACTAACACATTCTAAAAATTTCACTAACTGTCATATAATGAAAAAAATGAAAAACGAAAACGTACCACGGTCGGAGAACGAACAACAATGGCGGTCGGAGAACGATGGCAGTCAAAGAACACAACAATGGCGGTCGGAGAACGATGGAGGTCGGAAATAGAACAGTTGCGATATCGCCAGAGAGGAATGAGGGAGAAATCGTGAAAATGATAAGAAATAAATGAATAGGGCTTTTTTATTTTTTAATTTACAAATGACCTAAGGCAGCGCTTTTTGAAAGTGCTTTCATAGATTTGCCTATAGCAGCGCTTTTCCTTAGAAAGTGCTTTCTTTTCATTGGCCTACAGCAGCGCTTTCAGAAAGCGCTTTCTAGCAGCACTTTTTAAAAGCGCTTTCTAAGGTAGTGTCTCCGTACAACCTTTAGCAGCGCTTTTAGAAAGCGCTTTCTAAAGGTAGCCTTTAGCAGCGCTTTTTTTTAGCGAATTCTTTTCAAAACTTATAGCAGCGCTTTCTGATAAAAGCGTTGTCTTTGTAGTGCTGCCAAAAGAGAATTTTGGCGTAGTGTTTCTTTTTTCATTTCTTTTTCGAATTTCAAAAATCTGATCCGTTGGGATAAATGGTCGGGTGAGGAACACCTAACTTAGAGGGAACCGAATATTTTCATTCTCTTTTCTTTAAAACAACTCAATTCAAGTTTTTTCCGAGATCATCACATATTTGCATCGGTTCATTACTTAACGCGTGTCTTAGGATGGTGCTGACCGCTAACATAAACTACTCAAGAGACTACTACATAAACTCAGAAATCAGGGTTTCGACATAATGGTTATTTAAATCGATACCGCATACTTAGGGAGTCTAGGGTGCTCGGACGGTACCGATGATATCAAGACTTTCCCAAGTCTAATTAGCATAGCTTATAAGTGAAAAGTGTCATGCTATTGAATCGGAAGGAAAGTTTTTTCGTTGGGGTCAATTTTAATCAATCTTAGGGGAATTATCTAACAAAAGAAAAAGATAACATACAATAGGACTCAATCGGCGCATAAAAGACTCGACACAACCAAAGCAGAAATAAACTAACTAGAAAAACATAAAAGCAACATAAAAATGACGGAAAAGTAAAAATAAAGCAGTAAAGCTCCTCCCCCACACTTGAACCTGACATTGTCCTCAATGTTTCAGTACAAGGTGAAAGAATGAGTATAGAAACCTGGTGGAATCAATGGTGACGGCCTCGGCCGAGAGGGCGTCCAAATCCTCTGCCAAGGGCAAGATTAGGAACGTGTTGCACAAACTCTCTCAAAGAAGTCACCTCCATCCTCATACTCTCCATCTGCTCAGTAAGATCTCCTATGTCATGCTTTATCCGGTCTGCAAAGTCAACCTGCTGCTGGTTGGCATGATCTAAGGCAACTCTGAGGTCCTCCTGCTATCGCTGCATACTCTGAAGTAGTAGATCACGCTCCTCCTATCTGTCATTCCGATACCGTAGCTCAGAAAAAATATCATCTAGAGTGCTCCGGATGGCGACGTAATCATACTCCTCACAGGGCTGGTATGTACCTGAAAACTGATCAGAAAAAGTGGGTGCAGTGTGTGTACGGGGTACTAGGCCCTGGGATATCAACAGCATTGGCACGAGTGCCAATTTGTGGAGCAAACCCCATAGTCTCAACATAGGCCTTGTTAACAGTATCTTCCTCAAGGTCTGGGGCCTCAGTGTCAAACAACCAATTAGTGCTAATGCGCACATTAATGCACACCGCATAAGGCAGAGCAATGCTCGTCACCTCCCTATTACTAATCATCAGCCTATATTTGTTGCTCGACAGATTTTTAATGAGGCGCATGTTACGACAATACTCTAAGTCGTAAAAAGAAATGGCTAACTGCTCAAGGGCAGCCAACTCAGAAGTCAGGCCTAAAGCGTAGGCTATGGAAGTGACTACACCTCCTACACAAATATGGCCACCGGACCTGCCGGCAGCAGATGCAAGATGAGATAATAGGAAAGGGGCAGGGTCTACCTTAGTTTCGGATAAAGCACAATGGATGAAAAATAGGTCTTTAAAATTGACATTCCCTGTGTTCTCCCTGCCAAATATAGTATTGGCTAAGATGCAGTGAAGGTATCTTATGGTGGGGTTGTGGATTGTGGTGGCTTATAGACCTTCCCAAGTGGTCGAGGTCTCACCAGTAATTTGTCGCCAAAAGCCTAAAGCGATGACTTGCCACTCACTTTCAAATGGTGCTTGGCAAGTGTATGCCTCTCCGCTTGGAAATTGAAAAATAGCGCCTACCCTCTCTTGTGTCAGTGTATAGTCCCTATTTAACATTCTAAAATTAACAGTGCCAGAAGTGTGGGACATATCATAAGAATATTGAAGAGTGCTCAAGAATTCATATGTCAATCTAGTGTATGTGGGGTGAGTGAGAGATCAAAAGTAAGACAAACCTAGATTGTTTAGCATCCAATGGATGCTATCAAACAGCCCCAAAGCACAAACAATATCATTGTGAGCATATCGTGTTGCTACAGCGGGTCTCTTACAAAGCTTGTGGAAGACAGTCCATTGATGTTCACCAATGATTCCTTCTCCGAACTCGATACCCATGTAATCGATTTCTTGATATATTCTTGGAGGCATTCTGGAAATTAGGATTAGGAAAGGGTTAGGAAGATTAGGAGAAGTGATTATGAGAAGGGTTTAAGAGTGGCGGTGATGATTTGAGTAGGAAAGAGTGTTTATGGTATTTATAGAGAAAGAAGAAAGATATGAATGGTTAGGGGTTAGGATAGAGATTAATGGGAGTTATTGTGGGTGGTTATTGAGGAGTTTGAGAATTTGAAAAGGTTCTAGTTGGAAACCCGCGCAAAAATTGCAACAGAAAACACGCAGAAATTTTGCTCGTTCTGCTGCCATGGCGAACACCATTAGTATAATGGCGAATGACAATAAGCTAAAATACGCAGAATTTATTTTAAGGTTCAGAAACACATAATCTATTTATTTATTTTCAAGTTAAAGCACTACTTTTATGAGCTATATGTGTAGAGTGTTAAATTTGATGCATAAACATTAAAAAGCATAAAATGCTAGAGACATAATTAAGCAACACAAAAGGGAATCATATTAATTAAAAGAACAAAAACAACATGTCTTCGTCGATAAAGCAACAATACAGTAAATCCAGAACAACAATGAAAAGAAATACAATAAACTGAAACAATCTGAAACATAAAAACAACGGAACACAGTTGGTACAAGTCATCAATCATCAACTAAAGTGTCGCCTAAATGAGTGAACTTGCTGAAACAAATGATCAAACTGCTCATTGGCGGTGTCCATATAACCAATGAGATCTCCTCTGATAGAAGTGATCTCATTCCTAAGAGTCTCTACTTCAGACTGCAAAGCACCAATAGCAACAGCATAGTCTACACGAGCTCCAGAGACATGAGAAGTGGCATCAGGGGGAATGGCATTCCGAACTTCATACGGTTGAGGACTATAAGGTGGGGTAGGTGATTCACTCTGCTCCTCTAAGTCATACATCCAGTTATTCCTATTGTGCACATTGGTCCTCTCATGGTTAGGTAAGGTGAAGTTGTGGACCACTTTGTTATCAATCAAGAACTCAAATTTAGCTGGTCCTAAGTTAGCTAAAATACCACGGTTGAAGCAAAAATTCAAATGCATGGGACTGATGCCTCCAAAGGCACAGATACGGTTAAGCTGGTATCGTAAGCCTATGGCATCTGCAATCATGGTGACTAATCCTCCAATGAGAATAGCACCATGGGTCTCATGTGCAATACGGTTCAGGTTTCCTAGCATAAATGTGGCGGCATTCACAGGTCTTCCCTGTGAAGCACAATACATGATAAATAGCTCATCCTTCGAAACAGAAGTGACATTCTCCTCCTTACAAAACAAAGTATAGGTCAGAATCTTATGGAAAACCTTAAGGCTAGATTGTGGATATTCTCTGAGAACATGGTATAAGGCTCAGGGTGATAATTACCGGTTATGGTTCCCCATAAATAATTAAGATCAAGGCCAGTGAAGGCGTCATCAGGTGTCAGGGTATATGCATCAGGTCCATTCGGGAATCCTAATAGGTCAACCATCTCGTTATGGGTAAAGCGATATTTTGTTTCAAACAACCTAAAAGTGGCTAAACCTCGGCCAAATCCGAGACCTCGGTTAGGGTCATAATAGAGTGAGCTAAGGAACTGGAGGGTAAGCATGTGGTAAGGGCTAAATCTCCTCCTCACACCAAAAATAACCCAACCTATTTGGTTGAGCAGATACATAACACTGTCCCTGAGTCCTAGGGTGGTTAAAGTAAGTCCATAGGGGTAAATTGGTAACGCCATTTCCCTCTGAGCTAGGACATCAAATTGGCGTTTCTGAGCTTCATTCCTAAATACAATCTCCACATCAGCAATAAGCTTCATACTCTAAGTCAATGATTAGCTATCCTAAGTTAAGCTAGCCTGAAAGTAGACAAAGATTATACTATCAATGAACTATACCGTGGAATGTGTTAAAATAGTAATAATAATAATAATACACATAATAGTAATAATAATAATTGTAGTAATAGGAATAATAGTAACAACAACAAAACACAAAAATAGATAACTATAGTAGGAAACAATAAAGATAAAAAAAAAAGTAAAGACTAAAGATCATGGGTTGCCTCCCACGTAGCGCTTGTTTAATGTCGATAGCTCGACGTCAGGTCTGAGTCAGACTATTCCCTCGAAAGAGCGGGTGCTCCTCTAACTTATAACTTATGCATAAATCCTTGTTTTCAATGTTATGGTAATGCTTATGTCTCTGCCCATTCACAATAAACGTCTCATTAGATTTTCCTCTAATTTCTACAGCTCCGCTTTAGAGAACTCTTATAACCTCGAAGGGGCCAGACCATCTAGAATGGAGTTTTCCAGGAAATAACTTAAGTCGAGAGTTAAAAAGGAGAACCACGCACCCTTGTTGAATTCTCACCTAGCTATTCGTTTATCATTCCACTGTTTAGTTCTTTCCTTGTAAATCCGGGCATATTCGTAAGCGTATAATCTAAGTTCCTTTAGCTCATGGATATCTAAAATTCTCTTCTCTCCTGCAGCCGTGTAATTCATGTTCTGGGTCTTGATGGCCCAATAAGCTTTGTGCTCAAGTTCGACAGGCAGGTGACATGATTTTCCATAAACTAGCTTGAATAGGGTGGTTCCTATCGGAGTTTTATAAGCTGTCCTATAAGCCCACAGAGCGTCATGAAGTTTTGCAGACCAATCTTTCCTAGAGGTCATAACTATTTTTTCTAATATCTGTTTGATCTCTCTATTAGAAACCTCAACTTGTCCACTCGTTTGGGGGTGATATGGTGTTGCTACTCGGTGTCACACTTTATACTTAAGCAACAATTTCCCAAAGATATTTGAGATGAAATGGGACCCACCATCGCAAATGACAACTCTCGGCACACCGAATCTAGGAAAAATTACATTCTTGAAGAGTCTGATGACTACTCGTGCATCATTGGTAGGAGAAGTTATTGCTTTGATCCACTTCGACACATAATCTACTGCGACGAGTATGTATTTGTTGCCAAAAGAAGATGGAAAAGGGCCCATGCAATCTATACCCCAAACATCAAAGACTTCTACTTCCAAAATACCCTTTAGTGGCATCTCATCGCGTCTAGAGATGTTACCAGTGTGCTGGCACCGGTTGCAATTTGTAACTGCGATGTGGACGTCCTTCCAAAGGTTAGGCCAGAATAGGCCGGATTGTAATATTTTCGCACAAGTCTTTGAAATGCTTGCATGCCCTCCATAGGCTGCAGAGCGGCAGTGAGATATGATATCTTTTACTTCAGATTCAGGGACACATCGACGGAAAATTCTGTCGGCGCCTTGCTTGAAAAGCAAGGGCTCATCCCAATAATAGTGTTTAAGATCATGGAAGAATTTCTTCTTTTGTTGGTAGGATAAGTCTAGTGGAAGTACCCCAGCTGCTAGGTAGTTGACAAAGTCGGCATACCACGACAGTGTGGTCTTTGTGTAGATTGATTCCACAACTTCATTTGTTTCTGCATCATGATGAATTAAAGAGCATTCACGCGTTTCGCTTTCACTTTCTAACTGGGCTACAAGTCGATCATAGGGAAAATCATCATTGATGGGCACTCGCTCAGGTTCTTGATCGATTCTAGAAAGATGATCCGCTACTACATTTTTGGTCCCTTTGTTATCTTTGATTTCTAAATCAAACTCTTACAAAAACAGGATCCATCTTAAAAGTCTCGGTTTAGCGTCCTTCTTATTCAACAAGTACCTAATTGCGGTGTGATCGGTATAGACAATTATTTTCGCTCCCACCAAGTAAGAACGAAATTTATCTAAAGCGAACCCAACAGCCAGGAGTTCCTTTTCTGTGGTGGCCTAGTTCATCTGTGCATTGTCCAAGGTTCTACTTGCGTAATATATAACATGAAGCTTTCTATCCTTTCTTTGTCCTAAGACAATACCAACAACATAATCACTAGCGTCACACATTATTTCGAATGGTTTACTCCAATCGGGCGGTTGCATGATAGGTGCAGTGATAAGAGTGTTTTTCATATGTTCGAATGCTTTCAAGCAGTCCTCATTAAATATAAATTCAACATCTTTCATTAATAAGCCCGTTAGTGGTTTGGTTATTTTAGAGAAATCTTTAATGAATCGCCGGTAGAAACCGGCGTGTCCTAGAAAACTTCGAATTTCTCTAACGGTTTTTGGGGGTTGAAGATTTTCTATAATTTCAATTTTTGCTTTATCAACTTCAATTCCTCGATTGGATACTACATGTCCAAGCACAATTCCTTGTCGGACCATGAAATGACATTTTTCCCAATTCAGTACTAGAATAACTTTAACGTAATGTTCGAGTACCATCTCTAGGTTCGATAGACATCCTTCAAAACTTTCCCCACATACAGAGAAGTCGTCCATAAATACCTCCATTATGTTGTCTATAAAATCAGCAAAGATTAACATCATAGATCTCTGAAAGGTTGTGGGTGCGTTACACAGTCTGAACGGCATTTGTCGATAGGCAAATGTATCATAAGGACAAGTAAAAGTAGTATTTTCTTGGTCGTCAGGATGAATAGGAATTTGGAAGAATCCTGAGTATCTGTCTAAATAGCAGAAGTGAGAATGTTTAGCCAGTCGCTCGAGCATTTGATCGATAAAGGGTAAAGGAAAATGATCCTTTTGAGTGGCCTTATTTAGTTTTCTATAGTCTATGCACATTCTCCATCCAGTTTGAGTTCGTTTTGCAATGGATTCGCCCCTTTCGTTACTAACAACTATAACACCTCCCTTCTTCGGCACAACATGCACATGACTGACCCAGTTACTATCAGATATCAGGTATATAATTCTGGCTTCTAGTAGCTTTTGTACCTCTTTTTTTACTACATCGCTTAAGATATGATTTATTCTTCTCTGATTCTCTCTAGAGGTCTTACAATCTTCTTCTAGCATAATGCGATGCATGCATATAGAGGGACTTATTCCTTTTAGATCTGAAATGTTATACCCCAGTGCTTTAGGATACTTTCTTAGAACATGTAGCAGTTTTTTGGTTTCTATCTGTCCCAAGTCAGCTTTGACTATCACTAGTTGTTCCAGTTCGGTGTCTAGGAACTCATACCATAGGTTTTTGGGTAGCGTCTTAAGTTCTACAGAAGGTTTCTCCGGGCACGGCATTGGATCGGGTGTTAGTGCTAGACATTCCCTCAGACTGTCATCTACGTGAGGCTCTCGCCAATTATCGTCTTCGAGTATAGGAGGTGCTGGAATCTTTAGTACTTCAGTATACTTAGATGGTTCCATCTTCATTTCTTTCACACATTCGTCGATGACGTCGAGGAAGCAACATGAATCATCTATAGCGGGAGCTTTCAAGAATTGGGCTAGAATAAATTTGACTTTTTCTTCACCAACTTCAAAAGTTAGCTTTCCTTTCTTGACATCAATGATGGCTTCGACGGTAGCTAAAAAGTGTCTTCCTAGAATAATAGGAATGTTGGAATCCTCTTTTATATCCATTACCACAAAATCAGTTGGAATATAGAATTGTCCTATACGAACGGGCACGTTCTCCAGTATACCTATAGGAAATTTAACATAATGGTCCGTTAGTTGTAGAGACATTTTTGTTGGTCGTAACTCTCCTAAATCAAGCTTCTTACAGGTGGATAAGGGCATTAGACTAACACTGGGTCCTAAGTCACATAGAGCGTTGTCTATGACGTACTTTCTGATTACCCAGGGTATAGAGTAACTCTCTGGGTCTTTCAGCTTAGGAGGCATGTTGTTTTGAATGATGGCGCTACACTCAGCAGTGAGCATTATGGTTTCATTATCCTCGAGTTTTTTCTTGTTATGCAGGATCTCTTTAAGGAATTTGACATACGGAGGCATTTGTGTTATGGCTTCTGTGAATGGTATAGTAATATTAAGTTGTTTCTGAAGCTCTATGAACTTCTTAAATTGTCCTTCATTTTTGGACTTAGCAAGTCTTTGAGGATACGGTATGGGAGGCTTGTATGGCGGCAGAGGCACATAAGGTGTTTCTTTCTCTACGACCTCTTCGCTTTTTACTTCCTTTTTGTCATTATTCGGTTCTATCGCCTTTTTAGCTCCTTTACCAGGATTTTGATACATGGCAGGATTTTGGAATCTTGGGTCCACTGGTTCATCTAGTTCTATTCTGCTTCGCAGTGTGATAGCATTAGCATGTCCTTTCGGGTTTGTTTGTGGTTGACCAGGAAATGTTCCCGCAGGGGCTTTTAGTGTTGCTTATTGTTGGGCTACTTGAGAGGTTTGAGTTTCTAAAATTTTGTTATGGGTAGCCATGGCGTCAAGCTTAGTTGCAATTTGCTTTAACAATTCACTCGTGTGCACATTTTGGTTGGCAAACTCTTTGTTTTGTTGAGTTTGGGTGCGATGAAGTTTTCTAATAAAAGCTCAACGTTTGAATTTCTTAGTGCTTGAGGGCCAGCGGGTGCTCCCTTCTGATATCCTGGAGGAACGACAAGGGCTTGGGTTGGAGCAAACAGAGCGTTGTTGCTCTTGTAGGAAAAATTAGGATGATTCCTCCAGCCAGGATTGTAGGTGTTTGATTACGGGTTTCCTTGGGCGTAATTCACTTGGTCGGTAGGAATACCGGCTAATAAATGACACTCACCGTTACTGTGCCCATGAGTTCCGCACAATTCACAACTTAGTGTCACAACGACCACGGTGGCTGCTGGAGCTACAGTCAAACTTTCAATATTTTGAGTAAGCGCATCCACTTTAGCACTGACACGGTCCAAATTGTTAACTTCATACATTTTGTTCTTCGTAGTAGGTTTTTTTGTCGGAGTTCTCTCGCCTCCCCATTGGAAGTGGTTTGAGACATATTTTTAATGAGTTGATAAGCGTCTTCATATGGTTTGTCCATTAGAGCGTCACTAGTTGCAACGTTCAGATTCAACTTTGTGTTGTAAAGAAAACCATTATGGAAAGTATGGATTATCAACCATTGTTCAAGTCCATGGTGCGGGCAGAGCCTTAGCATGTTCTTGTATCTTTCCCAGGAATCGAAAAGAGATTCATAGTCTTTTTGCCTAAATCCGTTGATTTGGGCTCTTAGCATAGCAGTTTTGCTTGGCGGAAAATATCGGGCTAAGAAGACTTTCTTCAACTCGACCCACGTAGTGATGGAGTTGGATGGTAGAGACTGGAGCCAAGCTCTAGGTCTATCTCTTAAAGAGAAAGGAAAAAGACGTAGTTGTATGGCTTCGTTACTAACACCATTTGCTTTTACGGTATCAAAATATTGCACAAACATAGATAAGTGAAGGTTCGGGTCATCCGTGGAACTTCCAGAAAATTGGTTCTGTTGAACAGCTTGTAACAGCGAAGGTTTCAGCTCAAAATCGTTTCGATTAATGGCAGGGGTAGCAATGTTGTTATGCGGTTCATCTTGCGATGAAACATTGTAATACTTAAGAGGACGGTTCGGTGGGTTCTCAGCCATGGGAATTCTTAATTTTGGGTATAAAATTTCAGGTTCGGGAAGATTATACTTAATTCGGAATTCGTTAATTCGGCATCTTAAGTTAATAAAATGCTCAATATCATCAATCGATTGCTCAAGCTTGTTGCCTCGAGAGCGAGTGTTTGGCATACAATCGACGAATTAGAGAAAAAGGAAACATATTGGTACCTTAGTTTATACTACGCAACAATGGAATCACAATATTGACTAAATCAGCCTTCCCCAGCAACGACGCCAAAAACTTAATGCGCTTCGAGCACACTGACGTGTCTGTCGAATAAATACTGCAAGTATACAGCTATTCGCGTAGTTTTAAAAAGGTTGTCGAACCCACAGGGAAGTGATAATCAAACTAATGCAGTCTATAGTTGCAGTGTAAAGTTAAGGCTAAAGATAAACGGATTTGAGAGGGGAAGGAAAAATACTAGTGTCTATAGGTTTTTAAAATAACAATAAAAACGAGTTTGAAATATGGATTCCGCGTGCCTAAGGGACTTGTAGAAATTGGGTGCTAATTACGACTGAACACAGTTCCGTAGAAAGTACTAACTTAAAGACTCCTTCTCACACTCTCGCACTATCGACAAGAGCCACACCTTTCAACCACGGGATTTTGCTCTCTGTTTGCCTTGAAAATTAGCAAACAATCGCTGGTCTCCTAATTTGTGAAAATTAGTTTACTTACAGGATCGACCATACAAATCCTAGGACAATGTGCTTTAAGAGTTTCGGCAATATGCATAGAAATCAAACCTTTTATTCGTTATGTTCATTATTGTTTTTCATAAATTGATGAGGTTTGGACAGAAATGATAAAGTTTGGTTCTTAAAAGAAATAACGAAAACGTAATAAAAGTGCAGGAATGAAATTACAGAAATGTAGAATGAATTGCAAATAAATAACTTAAAACTTCAGTGAAATGTAAAGAATGAAACTGGTGTTTTTCCAAACGTACATTTTCTCAATGATAACTATTTTCTCTCACACGGGTACTTTGAGTATTTTTTAGTAACTTGTACAAATTTTGAATACACACACGGAAATCTAACACTACGACTCCCTATTTATATACAGTCAAAATAACCGCCACTAACAATCACCGTATCTAACAAAGACAAATGGCATTCAACATGCCTTCCATTCAAAATAACAATTCCCTCCTTTATTTGAATTTTAAACCTTCGTGTCAAATGTCACTAACTAGTGTTCGGTCAAAAATTCCTCCAAACTCTTAGAAATATTTCTAAGTCTTCTGAGTCTTCTCTTCTTAGCAAGAAGATAGCTTTCGACTCAACCTCCTTATAACCACGTTTCTGTCGAAGCTTCATAAACTTCAGATATTCTCTTCCTTGGGAGAGGGACTCTCATCCCAGCATCAGGCGTCGAAATTAGGAGCCAACAAATTGCCCCCCAAAAATGTCTTTTTCGACATTACTGAAGAAAAATGTCATTTTTTGATAGTAACATTCGACGCCTTATTTCCACTTATAAGGATATTGATGCAATTAGAACTCCCACGTTCCAACTGCTCAGTTTCTTCTGAACCACTCTATGACGTCATGGTAATCATGACACACTCTGAAAAGTATCTCCTCAAAGTGCACCAAATCACTAGCCATCATTATACCTCCTAAAACCTAGGAGATAGTGGAGTATAGGCAATAACTGCCACCGTCCCATCTATCACCCTTAGCAAGACACGTGTCCCACTACAACATTAGTCATTTAATGCTGATTTGAGGTCTGTTGATCTTCCGTAGCTTTTAAATATTTTCTCCCTAAACCATTTTTTCTTTTTACGCTTCCAAACTCTTTGCTTTCTTTTTCAACTTCTCAGAAAACAAAACCCAAATCTCTTGTTCTTCAACCATGGCATCTTCAACCTCCAACATCAAAGATTCCAGGAAAACCCAAAAACCGAAGGAACCAAAGATCCAATCTCAGCTTCCTCCTTTCGATACGCTTGTTGGGCCCAAGATAGTGAAGAACCTGCAATGCATCTCGGAATCACTTGAGAAGGAGAAGAGGTGTATCTACGAATCTCAGATATTGATCCCTATTCTCGTTTCTAGTAAGCCACACGCGTTATCTGGCCCTTTATCTGCTCTAGATACTGATTTTGAGAAGATTAGTGATTACTTCCCCTCCTATTATAAGATAAAACCCATAAGTCAAGCTAACAAGTCTAAGGTAGAGACTAATACTCCTGATGCTGTAGCCCTCAACAACATAGATTTACGGTACATGAATGATGAATCTAGGATCTTTAGAGCAACTCCATCGTTCAAAGATTCTGATCTTTATTTGAACTGGCTAACCAAAATAGAAAAGGTTAAGGCCCAAGCTTGGAATGACTTAGGAATCTATGACTTTATCATGTTGTCGAAAACAAGACCCACGTACTGTTCGACAATGCTAGTCTCCTCCCTTTACTTATGGGATAGCACCCATTATACCTTTCATCTTCCTTGCGGGATGATGACCCCCACATTATTCGATGTAGCCGCTATCACAGGGCTAAAACCAACTAGGGAGCCTTTTGACCCAGAATTGGATTCTGAAGACCAAATAGGTTTTGCGTCTGCCAAGCCTACGTATACAAACTTTATCAAGCACTATTATGACCCTAAAACAACTGATGTTACTGATCGAGAACATATAGATTTTTTGACTATCTGGCTGTCACACTGCGTGTTTTGCTCAAAATCCTTGCAAGTAGCAAGAAAATTTCTCACACTTACCACCCAACTTCACTCTGGTCGAGATGTTTGTCTAAGTGAGATGATTCTAGGGCACCTCTATGAGTCCCTAAGTGAAGGTTTCGCTCAACTCAAAGGGCTAGCTGCAAGAGGAAAGCTACTACTATCAGGGCCCTTCTGGCTCCTTCAACTTTGGTTGAATGCTTCTTTTGAAGCCAATCTTCCAAACAAAGGATCTGTCGAAGAGGAAGCCAAAGAAATCAAAGAGCGGCGAGTCGAAGGGACCCGCTTAGTACATCTAACCCCTATCGAAGAGGGTCAATTGCTTAGGCAAACATTTCTTAGCTTCATCAAGATGTTCGCCAAGCACCATGAGTTTACCTCAAACATGGCCCCTTTTGCTAAAAGGAAATACGACACTGAGTGGTTTACTAGGCCTTTCTCTACCTCTGATAAAACCTAGGAAGAAGAATCAAAGTTAATCTGGGAGGCCTTTTTTATTCCTTGACTTTTGACCCTTCGACTCAATCTGGGCAGAGGTCAAGTCTCTTAGATTGCTTATCAACCCAATTTGGTTGCTCGCCAGTTTGGTCTGGTTCAAACCCTTCCCAAATGCTTATATGAGAAGAAAGGACACCTCCTTCTCAATCACACCAGCTACACTGAAGAGATGGCCGCAGTACAGATGACTCACTATGTATACAAAGCGTTCCTCTCTCCAGTCGATTTTGAACCCAATTATCTCTACACTTCAGAATTTTACCAGTGGTGGTCAAAGTACTACACTGAGAAGTTTTTTGATGTTGCTTCCTTCACACAGCTGATTAACGAAGCTTTTCTCTCTGTGCAGGAGAAAGCCAAGAAAAGTAATTCTACATATATCAAGGAAATCCATTCATTCCAAAAATTCTTTGAAACTATTTATCGCCCAGATGATCTTAGTCGAACCGTCCATGAGGCTGCTGTTACTCTAAAGGAAAAGTTTTTAAAGAAAATGGAGAACTTAAAGATACCTTCGTACGTTCCTCCTGAGAAATGCTACGAAATGGATTTTAATATGTTTCCTCCCAAATTCCCTCGACTGCCATCTGCTAACTTTGGAGTGGCATTTGCCCCTCCATTTCCAGACTGGTTCATCTGTGGGGATTCTATAAAGATCTTTCGTCGGCAATCGAAACCAAAGGCTCAGCGGGTGGTTCCGACTAAGTACACCCTAGATAGTTTCAAAGACTACTTCATATCGGTATCGAAGATGTTTGCATCGAATCCAAAATCTATGAAGGTGTGGAATGAAGATTGTCGAATTTTATATTTCCCTTACTTGACTGTTCTTACTAACTTGTGACTATTTTGTTTATCTGCAGCTGTCAAACCAAAGAGACCTGCAGTAAAAAGACCAGTCAAAGAAGAGACTGAACCATCCACAAGAGAAACTTTTACTCCCTAACTTTTCTTGTGTTGTGTATTGTTATGCTTTCTAATATTATGATTTTTCTCAGATCTCTTGAAGACCACCTCCTACTCCTCAAAAGAAAAAATCCAAAAGGACTACTGCCTAAATTATGCTCAAATCGGATGACGAAGATCAATCCCCGCCAGATGATCAACCAACCAGAAGAGGAAGAAGCAACTTAGGATCACTGAGACTTCGAGTCAACCTAAGGTAAAAGCAGCGAAGGTCTCTGAAGTATCTTCCGCTCGAAAGAACTTGGAGTATTCTCCTCAAGGCACATCGAAGGCAGGCTCAACTCAACTTGAAAGTGATAACTCCAGTTCTGGAGTCGAAGAACTCAAGGTAATTTTAATTTTCCCTTAAACTGTTTATTTTACTGGCCTTCTTTTGTTTCAATCCTAACCTTATTTGTTTGTTATTTCAGGATGGTACAGTACTTCGACCCAACCAACCAACTCTACTCCTCCAACTACTCTCCCTACCCCAGTCAACAAACCTATTATGAAAGAAGTTCCAACTTCGTCTGTACAACAATCTCAGACCAGTGATTCTGAGCAGGAGGACCAGGACCAAGGTATTCCTGAAGAATTAAATAAAGATACATCGGCTATGGATGAAGGCAATACTCTGGGTGAGAAATCTTCTGACAGCGGCTCCCCAGAGGTCGAACTCGTAGGCAAAAAAGACCCAAATAATGCTGATCCAGATGCCGTTGTCCAAGAGGATGAAATGGAAGAAGAAGAAGAAGAACATTCAATGTTCCAACCTGAAACTGGTGGAAACAATGATGATGATGAAGGTAATGATAATGATGATGATGTTGAAGATGACCAAGAAGATGATGGTGAAGATGATAAGGGCGCCGAAGAGAAGGCTAGAAGCGAATCTGCCAAAAAGTAAACCCAAAGAGAACACACTGCTGCTCCTAAGGTTGTTCTAACTGCTGAAAGTGCTAAACCTTCGATAGAGACAGTTTTTGCTTACTCTGAAGAAGAGCTTAATTGCCTTAAGGCCACCAACCCTCGTGAATACCAAAAATCATTCTCAGCAAACGAGGGAGTTCCTCTGATAGCAGCGTGAGTGCTTCGACGGCTTCTGGAGGTCAAACTTCGAGCAAACCTCCAACCGAGGCCCTTCTAAAGATCAAAGAGAAAGTCTTTAAAGGTAACCTCTTCAGACTTCTAGAATCTAATTCCACTGCCTCTCTTTAATTGAAGGCACTTCTCAAGCAAGTTGATCTCCAAACTGTTTCCCCTGAAGTTGCCACCATCATTTTGGAACTTGGTACTATGATTGAATAAGTTACCGCTGATCTAAAACAACTGCCTCAGATCAATAATGCACTTGAGACCATATCTGGGAGTGAGGCTGCTGCATGGACAACTGCTATTGAGTCGGAAGCTAGGGTGGGAGAATTGGAGCAGATGAAGGAACAACACACTAAGGAGATTGAGAGCAATAAAGCAGATATTGCCAATTGGAAAAAACAAATCGAAGAACTGCAAGCCAAGATCTCCAAGGCTGAGCAACGCAACTCTAAACTATAAGCCTTTGACGAATCTGAAGTAGTCAGAGAATTAAAACATGCCCTGGAATTTCTCGACAAAGCTCGACAGTTAGAAGGAGAGGTTGCAGCGCTAAAGCTTGACAAATCCTCATGTGAGAGACGCCTTGAGCTCCAAAAGTCGAAGTATTTCAAGATGAAGAGCAACCTTCCTTTTTAATTTGCAATTACAATATATTTGTTTTTAGCACAATATTTCTCTGCCCCTCGAGGCTTTTATGTAATGAATTGAGCCATTCTGGTAGTTTTATACCAAGTTGGCTTCGACCAATTCTCTGCAATTACTCATAAATAATTTTCAATTCTTGAAGTACAGGTTTATATTTTTTCAAATACTTACCATTTACTTTCAAGATTCTTTTATCTTCATCTACCTCTTCGATCTCATAAGCACCATTTGAAAAAACTTGTATGGTCTGAAAAGGACCCTCCCACTTAGGGGACCATTTTCCTAAAGACCTAACCTTTCGATCCATAGGCAAAATTACTTTCTAAACCAATTCTCCAAGAGAAAAAGTCTTGACTTTCACCTTTTTATTGTAAGACTTTTCTACCCTTTTCTTTTGCCTTTTTAACAACTCCAAGGCATTAAGTCTTTCTTCATCTAAATCTACCAACTCATCTAACATCATATTCCAATAGGATTCATAAGGGATCTCATGATGCCTTTGGATCCTTGTTGATTGTAAGTAGATTTCCACAGATAAAACTGCATCGTGGCCAAAAGTCAAACGAAAAGGAGTAGTGTTAGTTGCGTCTTTGGGAGAGGTTCGACATGCCCAGAGAACCTGGTCTAATGTCTTATGCCAATTTCTTAGCTTCTTTCCCACATGTTTCTTAATCAACCCAATCACTACCTTATTTGCTGCTTTCACTTGACCATTAGCCTGAGCATAATATGGTGTAGAGGTTAACAACTTAAAACCCATTTCTTTAGCGAATTCCTGTATCTTTCGACCATAAAAAATAGATCCTTGATCCGTTGTGATAGTCTCTGGGATTCCGAATCTATAGATGATGTGTTTCTTAATGAATTCAATCACATCCTCTTGGTCAAAGTTTGGTAAAGGTATAGCCTCGATCCACTTTGTAAATGTACCTTTGGTTCTTAGACGATGCTGGTCAAATCTCGCCAACCAAATCCAAAGCCCAACCCCAAAAGGGCCATGGTTTGACTATGGAGTGTAATTCGCTTGCAGGAACATGTTGTATACCTATATGCACTTGGCATTCTTGACAGCCTTTAGCGAATTTGATACAGTCTTTTAACATGGTAGGCCAGTACATGCCTTGTCGAAACAAGAGCCATTTCATCTTGTGGCCTACCTGATGTGCCCCACATGCCCCACCATGGACAGTCGAAAGGGCTAAATACGCTTCAGATTCACTAAGGTACTTACGCAAGACCCCTCTAGGAGTCTTTTTAAACAACTCATTACCCAAAAGAACATAGCTCAAAGCACGATACATGGTTTTACGCTCTGTGGATGCTGTTGGATTTTGCAAATACTCCACTATTGGCTTCCTCCAATCTCCGTTCGTCAAACTATCCATAGCCAAAATTTCAAAATTTTCCTTGTCAGCGTACCCTAGCTTTGTAGCTTCTAAGTCTGATGGTGATAATCTGGCCGACATGACTCTACCTCTGACTTCAATGGCTTTTTCCAGACTTTCCTTTGATATTTTGTTGCCAGAAGCAATTTGTGCCAAGTCATTTGCCTCCTGGTTTTCTATTCGATGGATACGTCGAATCGTTACCATATCGAATCTTTTCAAGAGTCGATTGGCTATTACAAAGTACATGATCAAACTTTCTTTGACATATTTGTACTCCTTTGTTATTTGCTTTATGACTAACTCTGAGTCGCCCATTATTTCGACTCGAGTTGCCCCCAATTCCAATAAAATTTCAAGTCCGGCTATTAAAGCCTCATATTCGGCCTTGTTATTTGAACATAAGCCTTCGACTTTATACTTGAATTTTGTTGGAATTTTGTTAGGAGAAATAATTAAAACTTCTACACCAGTTCCATTTTTATGACTAGAGCTGTCGAAGTATAACTTCCATGGTTCTAGTTAAATGTAGTCCAAAGACTTTTCATTTATAGCGTGGTCGACTATGAAATCAGCCACTACTTGCCCTTTGACAGCTTTTAGAGGTAAATATGTCAAAGAATACTCAGTTAATGCTAACGCCCACTTTCCAATTCGACTGTGCAAAATTGGTTTGAATAACATGTATTTTATAACATTGAAATGAGAAGAAACAAAAACATCCACTGGTTTTATATAGTGCTTCAATTTCATACATGAAAAGTATAAACATAAACACAAATTTTCAACTACACTATATCTAGTCTCCGCATCGTTCAAGACCTTACTGAGGTAATACATGGCTCTTTCGACACCATTCTCATCCTCTTGAGCCAACATGCTCCCTAATGTCTTGTCCGACGCAGATATGTATAGCCTCATACTCATACTTCTACAAGGTGACATCAAAATTGGAGGATGCATCAGGTACTCCTTAATCTTGTCAAAGGCATCCTGCTGCGCTTGCTGTAACACCCCCTTTCTATACTCCCAAATAATCACATAATCATTTAGGCACATATTAAAAATTCCGTCAGAGTATAATTATAAACATAGTATAAAAGAGGTATGTCGCATTATACATGAAATTAAAACATTCAACACCTGCTCAACAATTGATATGCAACAGTGGGGTAACTTTGCAACAGAGGAACTTAGTCCTTACACCCACATCTCAATATTTAGAATAAAAGCGGAAAATCTAAACATTGAATAACATCAAACATATATACATACATATATATATATATATATATATATATATATATATATATCATCAAGTATTATCCACCAACATAATTCATGTTTACATAAACATTCATCAACAAGATACATGTACAAATGTATCACAAAAGAATCATAATCATCCTAGCTACCCGGTGCTACATATCATAGCCGACCGACCAAAAGAATGAAGACACGCTTCACAAAAGACCACCAGCATACCTACTCTACAATGCCTCATAGATCATCATAAAACAGCATAAGGGTGAAAAATATTATCATAATAACAATGCATATAATTATATATCTTAGCATAAAAATACACATATTCTACATTCTCACCACAATTCATCACAACTCACTCATATACATCACAATGTATATATATACAAAACCAAGCATATTCATCATGCATACTTTCACAATTCTTATCATTCCACATAAACATACATATTCATGTTTATTCATCAACACACAATTATAAAGATGATAAATGCAAATCATAGAGACCGACTCACGACTCTATGCAAATGCAATGCGGTGCCGACTCAATCATCTCAAGTTCACTCAGGAACTTATTGGAACCATCGCTCGTTACCAATGTAACTCCCCGTCGGGCCTACGATGTTCACCCATACTTACACCTCACATAGGCACACAATGTTTATGGATTGCTCACACCTCACATAGGCACACAATCTGATTGCTCACACCTCACCTAGGCACACAATCGTTTGTAATCATCGCTCACACCTCACATATGCACACGACGTTACAACGGATTCTCATTAGAATCACCCAACACAAGAATGTACATCATTATGCTTCACATACAAAATGACTCAAGACATTCTTGAAATGCATACATATTCACAATATATTCATGCATTCATCTCATACAATCACATACAATCTATATACATTCACATCAATGCACTATTGTATGATTCACATCCAAAACACACATTCAAAATGGTAAAAGTCGCTAAATAACACTATTCTCGATTTTCCGACATAATTAAATTGGCTAACAGTTTCCAAATCATCATAATAAGAAAGTATAACTCAATAGCTATCCAACGATACCAAGAATATAAAATTCGGATAAACGGAACTCAAGTTACGAAAGAAAAACGAAAACGATATTTTGAAAAGTCCCATTTTTACACTTGACCTGACCGTACGCGTATGCACCCAAGCCATACGTGTATGGCCAAACCCCGTACGCGTATTATACGCGTTTCACCAGATGGCCGTGGAAAACATGTAACCTATACGCGTATTGACCCTGAAATTCGCCACCCATACGCGTATTGCCCAAGTCAATACGCGTATGGCCTGCCCCAATACGCGTATGGCCAGGTAAAATGCAGAATTTTGCTGCATAATTTTTTCTGCGTTTTCCACTCCAACCACACCCAAATTCATCATCTAAACTCAGAAAAATACCAGTTTAAAGTACAACAACATATATCAATCATGTATCAACAACAAGGAACACGAAAACATCATTTCCAACACGAATTAATCGAATTCTAACACTTTCTACACAAATGGGTTTTGTTCTATTTCTCATACAATCCAACAAAACAACAAACACACACATACATAATCATACATAATGATATACATTGATGAGATAATAAGATTTCACACCCTTACCTGGATTCCAAGCTTGCTAGATGATTGTTCTTGATGGTTTTCTAGGTTTCCAAGTTTTCTTCTCTTTTCTCTTCTTCCTCTTTCTTTATCTCCTTTTTCTCTCTATTTTTCTTTGCTTTCTCTTTCTCTCCTATTTCTTCTTCTTATCTCTTTTTCTTTTCTTATTTTCTTTACTTATTTTCTACTCAAATTCAATTAATTCATTTTCTCACACAATTCTATTTCCACTAAATTTCTAACTTATCCTTAATTGAGAAATGTCCAAAATACCCTCCATTCTAATTTCCCCGAAAACTCTCAAAAACGGTAAAATATCATAACATGTCAACATAGTATATTAACACACCAATTTCACAAATAAAATAATTTATCACTTAATTTAAATAAAAGACTCAACAAAATGGGAATAATCGGAATCGGGGCGTTACAACTCTCCCCCACTTTAGAAATTTTCGTCCTCGAAAATATTACCTGATTCAAACAACTCCGGATACGACTCTCGTATCCTACTCTCTAGTTCCCAAGTCATATCGCCTTCCGCAGCGCCTCCCCACGCTACTTTCACAAGCGCAATATCCTTGCCTCTTAGCTTCTTAACTTCACGGTCCAAAATCCTAATCGGTAAAGCTTCAACCATAAGGTTATCTCTCACTTCAACCTCGTCCATAGGAATAACATGTGACGGATCCGGAACATACTTCCGAAGTTGCGAAACATGGAATACATCATGCAAATTCGAAAGATTTGGAGGCAACGTCACACGGTAAGCCACAACACCAACTCGTGCAGAAATCTGATACGGACCAATAAAACGAGAAGTCAACTTCTTCGACTTCAAAGCACGACCCACACCCGTAACCGGCGTAACTCTCAAAAACACATGGTCGCCTTCTTGAAACTCAAGATCTTTCCTTCTCTTGTCATGATATCTCTTTTGTCTACTTTGATAAGCTTTCATCTTCTCACGAATAAACTTCACTTTCTCCGTCGTTTGTTGTACCATCTCCGGTCCAACTATCGTCCTCTCACCGGTTTCATGCCAACACAAAGGTGTTCGACATCTCCGACCATACAAAGCCTCAAATGGTGCCATACTTATACTTGAATGAAAACTGTTATTGTAGGTGAACTCAATCAATGCCAAATAACTATCCCAAGCACCACCTTGCTCGAGCACACAAGCACGCAATAAATCCTCCAACGATTGAATTGTCCTCTCGGTTTGACCATCCGTTTGCGGATGATAAGCCGAACTCAATCTTAGCTTAGAACCCAAAGCCTTTTGTAAACTCTCCCAAAACCTCGATGTGAATCTAGGATCTCTATTCGATACAATACTCTTAGGAACTCCATGTAACTTCACAACCGTAAGAACATAAATCTCGGCTAACTTCTCCAAAGGATAACTAATATCAATTGGAATGAAGTGAGCAGATTTAGTAAGCCTATCAACGATTACCCAAATAGCATTATGACCTCTTTGTGTATCCGGTAATCCCGTAACAAAATCCATCGATATACTATCCCATTTCCACTCCGGAATGTCCAACGGTTGCATCAATCCACTAGGCTTTTGATGTTCCACCTTAGACTTTTGACAAGTTAAGCACACATACACAAATTGAGCCACATCCCTCTTTAATCCGGACCACCAAAAGATTTTCTTCAAATCTTGATACATTTTATTCGCTCCCGGATGAATACTTAAGTTACTTCAGTGTCCTTCTTCCAATATCATCTTTTTCAACTCCGCATCATCGGGAACACAAATACGACCACGGAATCTCAAAACTCCAAAATTATCAACCTTGAAATCCTCATTCTCACTCATCATCAAATCAACGAACTTCAAATCCAACTTTTGTTTTTCAGATACGGTTGCAAGAAAATCATTCGTAACATGTAGCATACCAAGTCTCACACTTCTCGGCGTCATTTCACAAACCAAACTCAAGTCTCTAAAATTCTCCAAAAGTTCCCATTCTCTCATCATCAATGCGGACATATGTAACGACTTTCGACTCAAGGCATTGGCTACCACGTTTGCCTTACCCGGATGGTAATTCAAACCAAAATCATAATCCTTCAAAAGCTCTAACCACCTTCTTTGTCTCATGTTCAATTCTTTTTGATCAAATAAATATTTCAAGCTCTTGTGATCACTAAAAACTTCAAATCTTGCACCATAAAGATAGTGCCTCCAAATTTTCAAAACAAATACCACGGCCGCTAACTCTAAGTCATGTGTAGGATAATTCTTTTCATGCACTCTCAATTGTCTTGAAGTATAAGCCACCACTTTTCCATCTTGCATCAAAACACCACCTAAACCAGCCAATGAAGCATCACAATACACAACAAATGGTTCCGTCGGATTTGGGAAAATCAAGATCGGAGTCATTGTCAACCTTCTTTTTAGCTCATTGAAACTCTCTTCACAATGAATATCCCAAATGAAAGCCTTTCCTTTACAAGTCAATTGCGTTAACGGAAGTGCCAACTTCAAAAATCCCTTAATAAACCTCCGATAATAACCCGCCAAGCCCAAAAAGCTTCGAATCTCTGTAACCGATCTAAGAGCCTTCCATTGCATCACCGCATCAATCTTGGATGGATCAACACTAATACCACTACCGGAAATAACATGTCCAAGAAAACTTACTTCCGACAACCAAAATTCATATTTCGACAACTTAGCATACAATTGTTTCTCTTTCAAAATTTGTAACACAATCCTCAAATGCTCTTCATGCTCCTTTTGAGACTTAGAATAAATCAAAATATCGTCGATGAACACAACCATAAAACAATCTAACTGTTCATGAAAAATACGATTCATGTATTCCATAAACACACCCGGCGCATTAGAAACCCTGAATGGCATCACGGAATATTCGTAATGGCCATACCGTGTCCTAAAGGCCGTCTTTTGAATATCCTCTCCTTTCACACGAATATGGTGATATCCCGATCTTAAATAAATCTTGCTAAAAACACGCGCACCAACCAATTGGTCCATCAAATCATCGATCCTTGGAAGCGGATACTTGTTCTTAATTGTCACCTTGTTCAATTGTCGATAATCAATGCATAACCGCATACTCCCATCCTTCTTCTTTACCAACAATACTGGAGCACCCTAAGGAGAAACTCTTGGTTTTACAAATCTCTTGTCCAACAAGTCATTCAATTGCTTCTTCAATTCTACCAACTCCGATGCCGACATACGATACGGTGCCATCGAAACCGGTCTAGTACCCGGAACTAGATCAATAGAAAACTCAACTTCTCTTTCCAGCGGTACATCCGTAATATCCTCCGAAAACACTTCTGGAAATTCACACACCACTGGGAACACATCGAGCTCAACTTTACTCTCCACCGACAATGATGCAAACAAACCGAACAATTGAGCTTCGTCCGCTAAAAGTTTCTTCAACTCTTTAGTGGGTAGGAAACTCTCATCTTCATCATCTTCCAAAGAAGGAAACCTCACTAACTTGTGATAGCAATCTATATGAACTAGATTAAATTGCAACCAGTTCATACCCAAGATTACGTCCAATCCCTCCAACGGCAAACACACTAAATCCATAATGAAGTCTTTACCATACATGGTCAAAGGACAACTTATACACACCAAAGACGTAGTTACCGACCCTGAAGCAGGAGTCTCAATAACCATCTCACCACCCCAAGAAGTCATAAACAAATTCAAACGCTTAGCGCACTCATGAGAAATGAATGAATGAGTCGCTCCCGTATCAATAATAGCAACTAAAGACGTACTATTAATAAAGCATGTACCTTTAATCAAACGGTCTGCACTAGTAGTGTCCGTCCCCGCTAATGCAAACACCTTTCCGCTCGCTTGAGCTTGTTTCGGCTTAGTACACTTAGTACTAATGTGACCCACTTCTCCACAATTATAGCACTTCACCATATTCCTTCTACAATCGGTAGTAGCATGCCCAAGGCCTCCACAGTTAGAACATTTCACCACGGTCTTCCCACACTCAAATGATTTATGACCCATTTCACCACACTTGTAACACTTAACGGAATCGGAACCTCCTCCTCCAGATCTCTTCTCAAAGTTTCCCCTATGCTTGCCCTTATCAACGGGTGTCACATAAGGTCCACTTCTAGCTTGTTGCTTTCCCTTCCTCTCATTCAAACTTTTGTAATGTGTAGAACGAGCCTTGCTATCTTCCTCGAAAATTCTACAATATTCCATCAAATCCGTAAACCTTCTTATCCTTTGATATCCCATAACTTGTTTAATCTCGGGACGCAAACCATTCTCATACTTAACACACTTTGAGAACTCAGCAGTAATTGCAGCATAGTGAGGATGAAATTGAACCAACTCCACAAACTTAGCAGTATAGTCCACCACGGACATACTACCTTGTTTCAGTTCAAGGAACTCCATCTCCTTCTTCCCTTTCACACTTTCAGGGTAATACTTCCTCAAGAACTCGGTACGAAATAAATCCCAAGTTATCTCTTCATCATCCACCTCAAGAACTTGACGTATACCGACCCACCAATTGTCGGCTTCTTCCTTCAGCATGTGAGACCCAAGCCTCACCCTATTCTCCTCCGCACAGCCCATGACTCTGAAGATCCTTTCAATCTCTTTCAACCAAATTTGAGCACCATCGGGTTCAAATCTTCCTTTGAAGACCGGTGGTTGATTCTTCCTGAACTCATCATTAGCATTCACGTTCGGCGCACCTTGCACTGCCCTAGCCATTGCTTCCAAAGCAGCAGCCATCGCATTATTCTTTCTACCAGCCATATTCTGATCATTCCCAAAAATGACAACAAAGTTAAACAACAGTTCAACCATCACAACAACAAGACAGACACAACTGACTCAACACTGGCTTTGATACCACTTAATGTAACACCCCCTTTCTATACCCCCAAATAATCACATAATCATTTAGGCACATATTAAAAATTCCGTCAGAGTATAATTATAAACATAGTATAAAAGAGGTATGTCACATTATACATGAAATTAAAACATTCAACACCTACTCAACAATTGATATGCAACAGTGGGGTAACTTTGCAACAGAGGAACTTAGTCCTTACACCCACATCTCAATATTTAGAATAAAAGCGAAAAATCTAAACATTGAATAACATCAAACACATATATATATATATATATATATATATATATATATATATATATCATCAAGTATTATCCACCAACATAATTCATGTTTACATAAACATTCATCAACAAGATACATGTACAAATGTATCACAAAAGAATCATAATCATCCTAGCTACCCGATGCTACATATCAGAGCCGACCGACCAAAAGAATGAAGACACGCTTCACAAAAGACCATCAGCATACCTACTCTGCAATGCCTCATAGAGCATCATAAAACAGCAGAAGGGTGAGAAATATTATCATAATAACAATGCATATAATTATATATCTTAGCATAAAAATACACATACTCTACATTCTCACCACAATTCATCACAACTCACTCATATACATCACAATGTATATATATACAAAACCAAGCATATTCATCATGCATACTTTCACAATTCTTATCATTCCACATAAACATACATATTCATGTTTATTCATCAACACACAATTATAAAGATGATAAATGCAAATCATAGAGACCGACTCACGACTCTATGCAAATGCAATGCGGTGCCGACTCAATCATCTCAAGTTCACTCAGGAACTTATTGGAACCATCGCTCGTTACCAATGTAACTCCCCGTCGGGCCTACGATGTTCACCCATTGCTCACACCTCACAAAGGCACACAATGTTTATGGATTACTCACACATCACATAGGCACACAATCCGATTACTCACACCTCACCTAGGCACACAATCGTTTGTAATCATCGCTCACACCTCACATAGGCATACGACGTTACAACGGATTCTCATTAGAATCACCCAACACAATAATGTACATCATTATGCTTCACATACAAAATGACTCAAGGCATTCTTGAAATGCATACATATTCACAATATATTCATGCATTCATCTCATACAATCACATACAATCTATATACATTCACATCAATGCACTATTGTATGATTCACATCCAAAACACACATTCAAAACGGTAAAAGTCGCTAAATAACACTATTCTCGATTTTCTAACATAATTAAATCGGCTAACAGTTTCCTTATCATCATAATAAGAAAGTACAGCTCAATAGCTATCCAACGATACCAAGAATATAAAATTCGGATAAACGGAACTCAAGTTACGAAAGAAAAACGAAAACAATATTTTGAAAAGTCCCATTTTTACACTTGACCTGACCGTACACGTATGCACCCAAGCCGTACGTGTATGGCCAAACCCCGTACGCGTATCATACGCGTTTCACCAGATGGCCGTGGAAAACATGCAACCCATACGCGTATTGACCCTGAAATTCGCCACCCATACGCGTATTGCCCAAGTCAATACGCGTATGGCCTGTCCCAATACGCGTATGGCCAGGCAAAATGCAGAATTTTTCTGCATAATTTTTTCTGCGTTTTCCACTCCAACCACACCCAAATTCATCATCTAAACTCAGAAAAATACTAGTTTGAAGTACAACAACATATATCAATCATGTATCAACAACAAGGAACACGAAAACATCATTTCCAACATGAATTAATCGAATTCTAACACTTTCTACACAAATGGGTTTTGTTCTATTTCTCATACAATCCAACAAAACAACAAACACACACATACATAATCATACATAATGATATACATTGATGAGATAATAAGATTTCACACCCTTACCCGGATTCCAAGCTTGCTAGATGATTGTTCTTGATGGTTTTCTAGGTTTCCAAGTTTTCTTCTCTTTTCTCTTCTTCCTCTTTCTTTCTCTCCTTTTTCTCTCTATTTTTCTTTGCTTTCTCTTTCTCTCCTATTTCTTCTTCTTATCTCTTTTTCTTTTCTTATTTTCTTTACTTATTTTCTACTCAAATTCAATTAATTCATTTTCTTACACAATTCTATTTCCACTAAATTTCTAACTTATCCTTAATTGAGAAATGTCCAAAATACCCTCCATTCTAATTTCCCCGAAAACTCTCAAAAACGGTAAAATATCATAACATGTCAACATAGCATATTAACACACCAATTTCACAAATAAAATAATTTATCACTTAATTTAAATAAAAGACTCAACAAAATGGGAATAATCGGAATCGGGACGTTACACTTGCCCCCATTCGAAGTCTTCTTTTTGCAGTCGAAGTAGAGGGGAGAAGGCTTGCGTGTTGCCACTAAGGTTGGAGATGAACCTTCTGAGAAAGTTGATCTTGCCAAGTAGAGAATGCAATTCCTTCTTCGTAGATGGAGCTTTCGCTTCCATTATTGCCTTGGCCTTATTTTGATTGATTTCGATCCCTTTCTTGTGGACCAAAAAGCCAAGGGAGTCTCCCGCCTGCACATAAAACGCACATTTGAGAGGGTTCATCTTTAAGCCAAACTTCCTCATCCTTTCAAAGGACTGTCAAAGATGGTCTATGACTTTTTCCTGAAGCAGACTTAACAACATTATCATCAATATAAATCTGCATGAAAGTCTTAATGAAATCGTGAAAAATCGAATTCATTACTCGCTGGTATGTTGCCTTAGCATTCTTTAAGCCAAAAGGCATCACCACCCATTCGTAGGTGCCTAAGGCTCCAGGGCATCGAAATGCTGTTTTAGGAACATCTTCCTCAGCAATAAAAATTTGATTGTAACCAGAGTACCCATCAAGCATACTAAGGTACTCATGGCCTGCGACAGAATCGACAAGCATTTCTGCCACTGGCATAGGACATTCATCCTTTGGGGTAGCAGAATTCAAATCTTGAAAATCTATGCATACCCTTAGTTTGCCATTTTTCTTTATCACTGAAACTATATTAGCAATCCATTCGACATACCTGATCGTGCGGATGAACTTGCATATGAGGAGCCTTTCGACTTATTCTTTAATCTTTGAAAGGATCTCTGGTGCGAATCGCCTTGGAGTTTGCTTAACAGGTTTTCTCCCAGGCTTTATTTGCAGCTTTAACTCGACCAAATTCCTATCCAGATCTGGCATTTCGTCATAGTCCTACGCAAAGCAATCCTTGAACTCCTTCAGCAACTGGACTATTTTGACCCTGAGTTAGGGGCTGACTTTTGCACTGATGTAGGTTTGTCTTTTTTCTGCCCCGGACCCTAAGTCAATTTCTTCGAGTGGATCATGCGCCATCATCTTGATGTCTGGTGCTAATGGATCCTTCTCAAAGCCCAAAGGCTCATCATCATAAATCGCGTCGAGCCTCTGGTTTTGCAATTCTCCCAGATCTTTGTCAGGTAGATCCGGATCAAAGTCCTTTCCAGGACCTTGTTGATCTGTTTCGATCTCATTGGCTTTGACAGCCATATACTTTACTTCAGCCTCTAAGGCCGCTTTGAGTTTATTCTCGGCTATATAAGCTACAATCTTCTTCAGAACTAGTGACTCACTCATTGTCACTAAATTCGTTGCCCCAGCCAGTTGGCTGGATGTGTGAGGTTCCAAAAATATAATTTTCTTCGCCAACTACCTCTCTATCCCACTGAAACCCGTGGGTGGGATGAAGGTATAGTGAGCAGATGGCATTGTCGGTTGGCGTCATGTCGAACATTGCAGGACTACAAGGAGCAATATGAGCCAGATTTCTGTCAAAGCTTCGCCTGTCAACCTAGTTTACTTATGCCAGAAAGTAACTCTGGTCAGCCTCTATATTTTTGACAATCCCGTCGGCACGCCAAATTGTTATTCTTTGATGCATTGACAAAGGGACGACACCTATGCCGTGTATCCATTCCCTGCCTAACAGCAGGTTATAATTTGCCTTTGAGGAAATTACCATAAACATTGTCGGCCTTGTGATGGTTCCGACTATTAGATCCACTTGTATTACACCCATGGTGGTTCCCACTTTACCTTTGTAATTCGACAACACCATGTTATGAGGTTTGGTGTTGGAATTATCCTTTCCAATCTTCTTGAGCATGTAATGCAACATCAAATTGACTGTCGCGCCTCCATCAACCAGAATCTTGTTTACCCCTACGTTGCCCACCTTTCCTTTAATGAACAGGGGTTTCAAGTGACTTCTCATCGAATCATCTGGTCTTTCAAAAAATGTGTTTTATTCTTCCACGCACCCATTGTTCATAATGTAATAACAAACAGGCCTGTGTCTGGCCATTTCGAATTCCATGGTCTCTTCCTCATCTTTGACTTCCATTATCTGATCATACTCCATGGGGAGTACTGACACAATGTTACACATCATGTCGAAAGATGCTTCTGACCCTGAGTTAAAATCATCTGTCATTTCATCATCTCTGGTTATGTCCTCCTTTGAGGACACTTGTTCTTGAGCAACGAATGAATTTTCATCCTTCGATTCCTCTTTCTGATTCGAGGTTTGAATATTACTGCTGGTTTCTTGCTTAGCTATTCCTATAGCCTCCCTTTCAGCTTTCTTTCGACGTTGATACCTTCTCCATTGTGATTTCGTCATAAGGTTCTTACCCTTGTAGTTTTCAGACGGGTAAGTCATCTTCTTAGACTTTTGGAATTCTTTCCTATATGATAAGGAAGATCCTCTTTGTACTTCGAAATCTTTCCATTTCCCTTGGCCTTGGGCTTGCCGGATTGGATTGACCCACTTGTCATCTGGAACCTTATTCGTAGGCATGAATGTGTTAGGGTACCTTCCTCCTAACTTCTGCTTGCTTTGGTCTCCTCTCCTAGGGTCGAATCTTTCTCCTCCTGCTGGTTGAGAAGGCTTCCAATTTCCCCTTCTTTTTGCCCTTTCTACTCCTTCTAGGTTTTGTGCTGCCTTTTGTCGAAGACGACACTACAACGAGGACAGAGCATTACTTCAGGCCTCTTTCTCTGGCATATGTGGATGAAATCTTCCAAGTTTTCCTCTTCTTTAGGGTATGCTAATTTGTGGTATTCCTCACATCGACGCTCTTCATCGACTTGCATCGAAACATTCTGAGACACCTCCACCATGTTCACATTGGCAGCTGTCTCTGTGGCAATGCTCAATTTGTTTAACTTCAAACTAAGGCCTTCATTGACCTCGTGATCCTTCTTGACACGGTTGAAACCCTTCGTGGTTTCCTTTGTTGGTACCTTTGGACGCAGACCCTTAGTAACCTGTTGGCCGACGAATCCGACAGCCCTCTCCTTTGGGTCTTCCATGGTTCTTCGGAAGAGGCCAACAGCAGCTTGTTTATAGGAACCCTCAGTAGTCCCCTTGTTAACCTGGACGAAACCATCAGTGGTCCCATTATTGACTTGGGCGAAACCTTCAGCAGTTTCGTTGTTGGTTTTAGTGAAACCTTCAGTAGTTTCGTGGTTGACGCCATTAGTGGCCTCACCAATGTAATTCTCTATAATCTTTCCGTCAAGGTCTTCAGTAACCTTAACCATCACAGCCTGGTTTACGAAGTCATTAGTAACTTTGATCATGTCACTTTTGTCAGCAGGATCCTCAGTAATCTCCACCATGTTCACATTACTGTCGAAGCCGTCAGCAGCCTCGATCATATCCATGTTATTGTCGAAGCCTTCAGCAACTTCGACCATGTTCACCATAGATGGCTCAGCGTAGTGGGCTTCCGCCACTTGTAAAGGGTTTGAATCTATCTTCATCTGGGGCTTCGACTTGTCGCCGAATTTGAGCCTTCCATCTCTGATTGCATTCTGCACTAGGTCCCATTGAGACGTTTTATGACCCAAAAAATTATGGTATTTGCAAAAACCTCTCTTTTTCTGCTGTTCTAAAGGAGGCGCTTTAGCATCAGGTGGTACTATCATTTGGCTATCCTTAACTAACAGATCAAATATTTCATCACACTTTGTGACGTCGAACGTATAAGTTCTTTTGGGGAACTTGTCGTGCTTTTTCGATTCGATTGGGTTTTTCCCATTCGACGAAGCTAAGACTTTGTAAGCATATGGCAGACCCTGTTTTAACTCTGCCAAATCAACCTCATGTTCGTCGAAATTCAATGATTCGTCTTCGTCGTCGTCCTCGCAAACTCCGACATACGCTACCCTTTCTTTCTTATTCTTGTTAGCCCTAGCTTTTTTGGCTTTTAGTCGTTCGACCTGCCTAACCCTATCAGCCAATTGGGCCATATCTCTTAAGTATTGGGTATCTAGTTTCTTTCTGATTAAGTAGTCGAGGCCACCGGCAGCCATTTCGACTAACTTATGTTCAGGCACCTGTGTAAAACACCTTGCTTTGAGCAACCTAAATCTATTCAGGTAGTCATCAATTGGCTCTGAGAATTTTCTCTTGACGCTAGCCAATTCTTTCAAACTTATCTTTGTTTGTCCCATGTAGAATTGTTTGTGGAACAATCTCTCCAATTGGGTCCAGGTATGTATCAAATTTGCAGGTAGTGTGGTAAACCAAGTAAAAGCGTTTTTTGTTAGCGAACTTGGGAAATATTTCACTTTTAAATTTTCATTGTTTGCTATTTCGCCTGCTTCAATCAAATATCGCGCCACGTGTTCGATCGTTGATTCACCAGTATCCCCTGAAAATTTCGTAAACTTGGGAACTTTCCATCTTGGGGGTAAGTCTTGCTGCAAGATATATTCAGATAAAGGGGATGTATAACTGGGCCTCTGCAGGCCCACATTCATCCCATTTCAAACCATAATTCTTTCGACCATGGCTGCCAAATTATTTTCTGCAGGCATGTCGTTATGTCATATTTGTTGTATAATATTATCAGCATTTTGGTTTCTATTAACTAATATTACCCTTGGTTCTTGTTGAACAGGAATTTCGACTCCTGTTTGTTCGATTACTCCTCCTTGGTTTAACACATCCGCCTGAGGGATATTTGGTTGTCGTTGATTTATGGTAGGTTCTTCTTCGACGGCTACTCCTGGATTATGGATTACATGTTCCCTTTGGGGAGGTTGAGGGACGCCAAAGAAATCGGCAATACGCGTTATTTATGCTGCCAATTGCTGGTTTGTTTGTGTAGTGTTTTGAATCAAAGGGTTAAATATAACCCCCATCAGTTGGGCTAGCATCTGAACCATATCATGGTTGCTTTCGTCGATTTGTTGCCTGATTACTGCTACAGGATTATTAGTAATGTTTGGCATATATGTTTGATATCCCGTTCCTAAAGGTTGGCTAATCCTACCCATATGGTTTATACCAGAACCAGATCCTTGTAGAGGCGAAGTTACGTTAACCGTTAGATCTGTAAATGCTGATGACACATTATGTAAACTTGCCATCACTGATGTTGGCATCCCATACGACTGTTCTCGATTTAGTGGAGGCATGGAAAAACCGGATATAAAAGGTCTGTACATATTCCCTGAAGGGGGAGGGGTTATTTGATAAATTTGGGGTCCTATGGTAGAGAAACTAGGCGCATTCAGGGGGATTGAATGCGCTGGTGTCGAACCCGCTGTCGATGGTATGGCCTCTGACACTGGTATTGAGGCCGTATTGCTGTGGTTTGGACATAAATGATAAAGTTTGGTTGTTAAAAGAAATAACGAAAACGTAATAAAAGTGCAGGAATGAAATTGCAGAAATGTAAAATGAATTGCAAATAAATAACTTAAAACTTCATTGAAATGTAAAGAATGAAACTGGTGTTTTTCCAAACGTACATTTTCTCAATGATAACTCTTTTCTCTCACACGGGTACTTTGAGTATTTTTTAGTAACTTGTCTAAATTTTGAATACACACACGAAAATCTAACACTACGACTCCCTATTTATATACAGTCGAAATAACCGCCACTAACGGTCACCGTTTCTAATGAAGAAAAATGGTATTCAACATGCCTTCGCCCCTTAGAGGCATTCCACGCGTCTTCCTTTCAAAATAACAATTCCCTCCTTTATTTGAATTTATAACCTTCGCGTCGAACATCACTTCCTAGTCTTTGGTCAAAAATTCCTCCAAACTCTTAGAAATATTTCTAAGTCTTTTGAGTCTTCTCTTCTTAGCAAGAAGATAGCTTTCGACTGAACCTCCTTATAACCACGTTTCTATCGAAGCTTCATAAACTTAAGATATTCTCTTCCTTGGGAGAGAGACTCTCATCCCAGCATCAGGCGTCGAAATTAGGAGCCAACAATCTCGCTCGCCTGTTTCAATTAAAAAATATATTTTGAAAGTTAATAAAATTCTAAACGATGCCTAAAGCGCTCTCGCTGTTTTTTGGATCGATGCCTAGTTTCCACTATCAGTTCATTCCTCACACTCTCGCGCTATTGGTCCGAACTTAGTTTATTCCTCACTCTTGTGTCAAAAATAATAAAACATGAATATTTGGAAACATAGACCAAAACTAACATACAATCAATAATTTTGCGCCTATATATTCTACAGAGTCCCGTCGGCAACGACGATCCTCATACGCGGAACTCAATTAATTTAGTAAGACATAATATTTTTCGTAGTAAACATGTTAACGATGATCAAAATTAAAACAAACATTGCAGACAAAATTAAAGTAAATACGAATGCAATAGTAAAAATAAGAAATATACCTGTAGAGTAAAATACGAAACTTGAATTGAAATTTTTGCAGGCAGGCTTGTTCGTAATCCAACAATATAAAAATGAAAAGAAAAATACAATGAAAAGTGCAACAATCCCTCAATGTGAGTTATTGTCGCTTTACAACTGCTTTTATGCCTAAAAATGCTAAACGAAATTCTGCCCCGTTTCCGCACGATTTTCGGGTGTCTGGAAAGTGCCCAATATGTCCTTTATATAGAGGAATGGAGACCTGCAACTGCTCTGGATGTGGCCTCTGAGTGGAGGGAAAGAAGGAAAATAGAAACTGCTCAAAACGGTTGCAAAATTAGAAAACTGCAACTGCGCTGACATGTCGAACGCCATTGAGGCATGCGAACGCCGTGGCCTCAATTCATTAATTGACATGGCATGCTGATAGATGGCGAACGCCATCTACCTATGGCGAACGCCATATCAGCAAAAGGGGCAGAAAGTCTTCTTTTTGCTGCATTTTCTTATTCTTCCACTCTTTTTCAGGTTCGCTCCCGATTCCGCAACGGATGAACCTATCAACTGCAAAACACAACAAAACATAGTAAACTGCAAACAAGGCTTGATAAAAATAGATAAATAATATGTGTAATGAGCCTAAAAATACGATACGATTTCTCGTTATCAGCGGTTGGGACTGATATGCGGAATTAGGGAAAAACCTGGAAGGCACTGAGTATTGGACGGTTGTGCATGTGAGCTTGCTGGAAAGTAATGTTGTGCATGTGGGCCATGTGTTGGTGAAGTGTAGTCAAATTCGATCAGCTCAAAGGGTGTTGTAGCTTCACGTGTTGAAGTGGGTAAAGGGGAAAAAATAGTCTGGACCGAGTTACTAGAGGAAGTAATTAAGGGTTACGATTGAATTTTGTGTGGCTCAAAAACATCACACGGTGCCAGCACATCCCCAATGTGTCTGTTGGGAATCTTGGTGTCAGTCAAAGTAGATATGGCATCGATATGAGTAGAAGAGTTAGTATTTGGGAAGTGTAAGCTATTAGAGTAATCACTTCTCTTTCCAGACTTATTACTTGCAACTTCTAAAACACTCTCCTTAGAGCACCCACATCCATCATACCCATTTGGGTTCTTTAAATGGGACCCGCTTAATTCTTTATATTATTTCACACTTCTCAATTATTTAAACAACTCATCTACAATTCTCAAATATCCATCTAACTCATAAAAAATCTAAAATGGGTCCCACTAAATCTCACTATATATTATATAAAATGTAATTAAAAATTTCATTCAAATATAACAAAATACATTAAAAAGACATATTCAAAATAAATAAGACTAAAATAAATATATATTAAATAAAACAATACATAACACAAATAATTCATAAAAATTATATTTAAAAAAAAGAAGATAAATTTAGAATAATTTTTAATTGTTGTTATTCTCACTCCCAAAACGTTGCCATATGTGTTCTACCAAGTCTTGCTGAAGACGCCGATGAATTTGTTTATCACGAACATCAAATCTTCTACGTAGGAACTCTTGAAAATCAATATTAGAATCATTCGGCAATGTTGTTGTGTCATTGTCTAAATGATCATAAGAAAAATCAAAGTTTCCACCATACGATGAACGTTCATCTTCAACAATCATGTTGTGTAATATGATACATGTATCCATTATACGTTGGAGTGCATCTAAGTGCCAAGATCGAGCCGGGTTACGTATGATTGCAAATCGCGATTGGAGAACCCCAAATGCACGTTCAATATCCTTTCTTGCTCCTTCTTGATGTTGGGCAAACAATTTTCTCTTATCCCCTTGCGGCATTGAGATACTTTTCACAAATGTGGCCCATTCAGGATAAATGCCATCTGATAAATAATAGCCCATGTTGTATTCAGTGTGATTGATTGTATAATGAACTTCGGGAGCTCTCCCTTGCAGAACATCGTTGAAGACATTGGATTGGTTCAACACGTTAATATCATTATTTGAGCCCGCTACCCCAAAGAATGCATGCCAAATCCATAAGTCTTGTGAAGCTACTGATTCGAGCATAACAGTAGGTTTTCCATGATCGCCTCGAACATACTGGCCTTTCAATGCAACAGGACAATTTTTCCATTCCCAATGCATACAATCAATGCTACCTAACATACCTGGAAAGCCTCGTGCCTCCCCCATCTGAAGTAAGTGTTCAATGTCTTGAGTGTTTGGCCTTCTCAAATATTGTCCTCCGAATACGCTGATCACACCTCTTGTAAACTTATCAACACATTTTAGTGTTGTGGTTTCACCGATTCTTAAATAGTCATCCACACTATCAGCAGAAGTTCCGTATGCCAACATACGAATAACAGCAGTGCATTTTTGTAGCGGTGAAAGACTTGATCTACCAGTTGCATCAACCCTCATTCGAAAATACTCATCATGTTGACCCAGAGCCTCCACAATGCGAATGAACACATGTTTATGCATTCGGTATCTTCGACGAAATTGCTCATTTGTGTATACTGGAGTTTCTGAAAAATAATCATTGAACAATCGATCATGTCCCTCTTCACGATTCCTCTCTATATTCCTTCTTTGACGTCTAGGCCTTCTAGAACTTGAGGCTTCTTCTTGATTTTGACTTTCAAAAAAAAGCCTCATGAGTTCTTCATCCATACCATCATTCATATAATCCATGAACATTTTGGCGATGTGGGAAGAATTAGAAGGATCCATAAGAAAAGAAATTTAATATTGAATAAGATGACAATAATTTGTAGAAAGTGAAAGAGGTTGAGAATGATTGTGAGACTTATTGTGTTAGTAATGATTATTTATAGGAGTAGTTTCAATAACGGCTAGTTTGAATAACGGCTAGTTTCAAAATATTCAAAATACATAATCATACTAAAAATATTCAAAATACATAATCATACTAAAAATATTCAAAATACATAATCATATTAATTAAGGCCGTATTTTTCCCGAATCACGTCGCATAATAAATCATGAGCTTGTAGTTGTCTTGGATTCATATTTGATGTATCCTTTGAGAGGATTTGTAGATCATCGATCTTCAATCTTTCCTCTTTTTTCTCAGCCTTCTTAATCTTTGCTTCAACCTTTTTTCTCTCAATCTCGAGTTTTTCACTCTCAATACGTGCATAGTCTTGTGCAAAAACTGACATCAAATCCATTTTCTTTTTGAATTCATCTTTGAATTCATCATATTCAACATTGGGAGTAGACATTTTCACCATCTTTTCTTTCTCCTTTCTTTTGGCTGCCTTTTGACCGATTGGACGACGTAACATAGTAGGTGATGGTGGATTGTATTCGCTGCTCGTTGGTGTCAGTGGGTTAGAAGACGAAGAATATGCTCTAGAAGCTGAAATCTTTGTTCTCTTTGCAGAAGCTCCCGATGAACCTGCAAGCCATTTTGGTTCATCTTTCAATAATCTCCATGCAGCCTCAAATGTAAACTTTTCACCTTCATCTTGAAAATAAATTTTATACGCATTTTGCATGATATTATTCTCGGAGCTCCCGCTTTTTTGTGTAGATACAGCTTGTTTGTAGCATCCAACAAACTTTTGAACAGATGGATTTATTTTGTGCCATCTACCTTTTAGTGCCATCGGTTTCCTCTCTTTGCAATTAATGTCACGATGCTTGTTAAAAGCTTCGCTGATTCTCTTCCAAAAACTATCTCCTTTTTGATCAACCCCAACAATTGAATCCTTTGAAACATTGAGCCATGACTGAATGAGAACTTCATCCTCTTTTTGTTGGAACCTTTGTTTAGGCGTATTCACAATCGGTGCAGATGCAACTTCTTCACCAACGTTAGTATTTTCTATACTAACTTGCGTGCAAAATTGCGGTGTTTCATGTTCTTGATCATTTGATTGTACACCACTACTACCTATATGAACCACATGAGGCATATTGGGGTTAGCTGATTGAGATGGAAATTGTTGATATTGATATGAATAAGGTATATTTGAGATAAAATGAGGGTTATGAAAATTTGGGATAAAATGAGGGTTTTGAAAATTTGGGTTATGGTGTGAATTTGAGATAAGAGGTGCATTTCCAAAATATGAGTTGTTTTGTTGATTTGGAATACTAGGAGGACTTCCATCATTTTGCATAAAATTGGACCAAGTGTTATGTTGATTGGGGTTCATTGTCAAATGAAATGTGTGTAGAGAAAAAATTAAAATGAGATAAAATAAATTGGTTAAATTTAGACTAGATGTGAATGAAAAATGAAATTAAATAAGAGTTACATATTTATATTAATAATTAATATAATCGTTTAAAAATTATAACCGTTGGAGGGCTTTGAATGTATTACCGTTGAAATTGATATAATTTATTACCGTTGGCTTTAATTTATTACCATTTATAATAGCAGTTTTTTTTAAAAAAATAAATGAAAAAGAAGTCATTTAAGATAAAGAGCGTGGTTTTGATTGGAAGCGTTTTAAATATGAGAACGATGCAAACTGTGGAATACCCAAAGCACCCTGACACCATGTCTTTGATAAAAGTGAAAGAACGGTAAAAAGGAGCCGATATTTATGCTCTTAAAACCTTTTAAATTCCTTGCTTCTTTCTGAATATTTTGTTCTTCTTCCTTCGCTAGAACTTCTTTCTGGTGAATATTTTGTTTTTCTTCCTTCAATAGAACACTATCTTTGAACCCTTTAAGCGTGTGTTCTGATTTCTGTTGAACAAGTTGTTCGTCTGATGTTTGTTCATGAGAAACTGAAACCTGAAATTGCATGTTTGTTGGTTCTTCACCAGGGTTGTCAAACACAACCAGAATCGGTGTAAAAGGAGGTTTTGACAAGGAACCATGAAAGGCATGACATTGTGAAACATGGAAAACTGGGTGAACCTTGGAAGACGGAGGCAGGTCCATGTGATAAGCAACTTTTCTGATCCGGCGGTAAATCTTGAAGGTTCCATAATAACGTTTTGATAGTTTGTGGAAGACACGGCGATGTACTGAAACCTGATGATATGGTTGAAGACGGAGCCACACGAGGTCACCTTTAGCAAAGGTAATATCACAACGTTTTTTATTACTCTGATTTTCCATGAGTTTTCGGCTACGCTCCAGATTGCGTTTCAAAGTACTAAGAAGGTCGTTTCTTTGTTGCAGTGACAGATCCACGGCTTCCAAAGATGAGGACCCAGGACTGTAATGAGGAAATGATGGTGGAGCACGACCATAGAGATCCTCAAAAGGAGACATGTGAATAGAGCTATTGAGTGTTGTGTTGTGCCAATATTCTGCCAGATGTAAGTAATTAAACCATTGTTTGGGTTTGTCGCTTGTAAAACAACAAAGATACATCTCTAAATAATGATTAACTACTTCTGTTTATCTGTCTGTTTCAGGGTGGTACGATGTGTTGTACTTCAAAGTGGTGCCTTGAGCACGAAATAACTCTTTCCAAAAGATACTGACAAACAACGGATCACGATCAGAGATGATGGTTTTTGGGATTCCATGCAAACGACAGATCTCTACTGAGAATCTCAAGGCCATATCTTTAGCTGAAAACTTGGTGGGGAGTCCAATGAAATGACAAAACTTTGTTAATCTGTCGCAAATCACCCAGATCACGGTGTGCCCAAAAGAAACAGGTAAATGTGTAATGAAGTCCATAGTTAAGTCTTCCCATACTTGATTAGGGACTGGTAGGGGTTGGAGAAGACCTTGTTTCCTCTTTGTTAAATATTTGTTTTGTTGACATACAGAGCAGTTTTAGACAAAAAGTTTGGTGTCCTTGTAGATGCCTGGCCAGAGAAAAGAAGAGGACAGATGAGCAAAGGTGGGTTGAAGTCCAGAGTGTCCAGCAACTGGTGATGAATGATATTCTGTCAAGAGGTTTTGGCGCAGTTCTTCCACCGGAGGTATGAAAATCTTATCTTTATAGTATATAAGTTCTTCTGTGACGTGAAATAGAGGTTATGTGGTCGGTTCTGATAGTACCTTGTGCATTAGGTTTTGACCATCTGGTTCTTTTTTGTAGTATTGTCGTAGCTGGGTGACTAGAAGAGGGACTAGGGAGGATATAATCAGTAAAACAACTTCTTCTTCAGAGTGAATGTGGCTCAGGGCATCAGCAACTTGGTTGGACTTCCCAGGTTTGTAATTTTTTTTAAAATTAAAGCCTTGTAACTTACCCGACCACTTCTGTTGTTCAGGGGTTTGTATGGTTTAAACCAACAGATTTTTCAAGCTTTTCTGATCAGTGTATATGTGAAATTTTCTTCCAATTAAATACTGACGCCATTTCTTAACAGCTTCGGTAAAGGCGTACATCTCACGAACATACACGGAAGAGGCCTGAAGAAGGTTGCAGAGTTTCTTGGTGAAGAAGGCTAAAGGATGTCCCTGTTGAGATAAAACTGCACCAACAACAACTGCAGATGCATCTGTTTCGAGCACGAAGGTTTGCGAGAAGTCTAAAAGGCACAAAACCGGAGTCTCTATCATTTTATGTTTTAATGTTGTAAAATTTGTATCAGCTGATATACTTCAAACCAATTTAGTGGAACACAATAAATCGGTGAGAGGAGCGGCGAAAGAGGTGTAATGACGAACAAATCATCAATAAAACCCGGTGAGGCCTAAAAAATCCCTGAGGGATGTGAGAGAACGTGGCCTAGGAAAGTTAATTATAGCTTGAATCTTTTCCAGATCCGGGGTTACACCTTCACTTGAGATAATATGACCTAAATAATCCACGGTAGGCACAGCAAAAACACAATTTGACAACTTTGCATAGAATTTGTTAGACAAGGGTAATTATAAAATCTGTTAGAACAAGATTTGGTTCTGCAAGATATCTCTAAGTTTTGATAATAACAAAGTTGTATTTGTGTGAGAACAATTTTGTACTCTAACGTTTGTTTTCTAAAGTATTGACAAACAGATTCTGACTCTAATCAAGATAGCTCTGACTCTGATAGAAATCATGTGGAACGTCACTCTCAATTAATAAAAAGTCACTTATGCATCAAAGAAGCAAGATTGCTTCTGATCTACTCTACTTCAGAAAGATTCTAAGAAGGTAATATGTTGCTGATGTAATGTTCTCTTGGATTCTGGCTCTGAATATAACTCTGAGATTTATCTTCTGAAGACTAAGTGCTAAAGACTATGAAGACAAGGTTCTGATGAACAACGCTCTGAAGACTCTGAAGACTTAAGTTTCTGAAGACCAAGTTCTGAAGACTCTGAAGACAAGGTTCTGTTGAACAACATTCTGAAGACTCTGAAGACTTAAGTTTCTGATAACCAATGGTTCTAAAGAAGGAGTGCTGAAGACAAGGTTCTGCTGAACAAGTTCTGAAGACTCAAGACTTTGAAGACCAAGTGATCAACTTTTCTGATCATGCTTCAACCATATCAATTTAGAAGCCTCTGATGAATAGAAGAAGATGAAACGTTTGCGAGGGAAAATAGTACATAGTACAAATCAAACACGTTCTTTTCCACTACCATCCCACTACCCTGATTTGGTGGTACAAAGGACAACTTCGGTGTACGATTTTCATCCAAGCATAACGACATTATTTCAAGTCGCCAGTAATTTTTTTGATATTCCTGGTCTGCTCTTCAACGGATCTTTTTCTAGCTATATAAAGACTTGATCACTCAAAGAATCACGTGACACCAAGTGTAAAAAAGATATATACTAAGACACTGATTTATACGAGAGAAAAAAAAAACACAGAAATACAAATAGAGAAATCCATGAGTGAACAGTAAAGCACTACAATACAAAGAAGAAATTTTGTTCATACTATATAGATTTTCTCTAAGTTAGTTTGAGCTAGAAATTGTGTTTATATTAGCTTGTGTAGAAGCATTTCATTGTAAACATCATATTTGATCAAACAGTTATTTGTATTCCTTAAGGGACCAGTTGGGCTAGAATCTTTAAGAAGAGACAGTTAGTCTGTGTATGTTAGTCACCAGCAGTTGCTAGTGCAGTTGTAATCAGTTTGGTTATAGTGGATTAAGTCCTTGTGTATAAGGCGAAATCACCTTGGCGGGTGGACTGGATTAACTTGATAGTTTTCAAGTGAACCAGGATATATCGTGTGTCTTTCTCTATTATTAGTTTATATGTGATATTTGTTTGAGTTTCATAAAAAGATTTCATTTTGAAAACCCAATTCAACCCCCCCCCTTTCTTGTGTTTTTCTCACACCTTCAATTGGCATTAGAGCTCCGGTTCTGATTGTGATAAAAAGATTTATCAACACTTCACCGTGTTCAGTATCGATCCAGTATTTGTGTGAGATATCATGGCTGCAACTAATGTTAATCTTGTTGCAAAAGAGAAAGATCATTATAGTGCCAAACCACCTGTCTTTGATGGTGAAAAGTTTGACTACTGGAAGGATAGAATTGAAAGTTTCTTTCTTGGTTATGATGTAGATCTTTGGGATCTGGTAGTCGATGTCTACACTCACCCAGTTGATGCTACAGGTGTTAAAGTGTCTAGAAGTGATATGACCAACCAACAAAAGAAAGATTACAAGAATCATCACAAGGCAAGAACCATATTGTTAAATGATATCTCTTATATTGAGTATGAGAAGATAACAAATAGAGATACTGCCAAATCCATTTTTTATTCTCTGAGAATGACTCATGAAGGAAATGCTCAAGTTAAGGAGACAAAGGCGCTGGCCCTAATCCAGAAATATGAGGCATTCAGAATGGAGGATGATGAAACAGTTGAGACTAAATTTTCAACGTTTCAAATCCTAGTTGGAGGACTTAAAGTTCTGGACATCATGTTAAAAAGATCATCAGAAGTCTTCCCAAGAAATGGAGACCTATGGTAATAACTCTAAAGCTATCCAAGGATCTTACCAGCATAAGTCTTGAAGAACTTGTTAGTTTTTTAAGAAGTCATGAGATAGATTTTTAAAAAGATGAACCTCAGAAGAAAAGTAAATCTATTGCTCTTAAGTCTAAACCTGAAAAGGCAAAGGCTTATCATGCTGAGGAAGAATCAAAAGATTCTGATGAAGAAACAGAAGATGAGCTGTCACTTATCTTCAGAAGGATCAACAAACTCTGGAAGCATAGGAAAGGAAACTTTAGAGGATTAAGAAGAAATAAAGGCCGCTCTGAGTCATCATCTTGACAAAAGAAGCAGAACTCTGAGGAAGAAGTCATCTGCTATGAGTGTAATGAGCCAGATCATTACAAGAACGAGTGTCCAAAGCTTAAGAAAGACAAGAAGCCTAAGAAGAACTTCTCCAAAGCGAAGAAGGGACTAATGGAAACTTGGGACGACTCTGACTCTGAAGAAGAAGACTTTGATGAAGAACAAGCAAACATTACGCTAGTAGCAACAATTGACGATGAAGTTTCTTGAGAACCAGAAGACAAAATATCATCAGACTCGGACTCTAACTCATAGGTATTATCTAAACTCTCTCGTTGTGAATTAGAGTCATGTCTTTCAGAAATGCTGGAAAAGTATCAAACTCTTCAGAGTAAATACAAAGATCTTAAAAGATCACATGTAATTGCTTCTGGGGAAAAAGATAAGCTTGAGCGAAATAATTTTTCTCAAGGGAAAGACATTATTCATTCCTTATGGACAAGTTCTTTCAAAACTACTTATCCATTAGGGAGTTATCATAAGTTCAAAGGATGATTCTCCTAAAATCTGGAGAGAAAAACTTGAAGCTATCTATGAGAGTTTCTATAATTGTTAAACATCTTGTATTAAGCAGTCTTATTATTAAAAATTGTTCTTGTTCTTATTCATATTCTTGTTGTCGTGCCCCAAATTTCGTCCACACTTCATATGCTTTTTAGTGCCACTTTATTTCGAATAAATGGCATGGCACAATTTGTAAGAGAGTATGTATATGAAGTTGTGAGTGTGATAGGTTGTGAGTTTGAATCCCACCTTCCTCACCTTTAGTATTTTCCATTTTATTTGTTTTTTTGTTTCTAACTTTTCTATTTTCTCAAACTTCAAAAAATCACAAAAATAGTTTTTTTATTATTTAATTATTAACTTTTCGCATTTTATTTAATGCATTTTTTTAAAATATTATTTTTTTCATTAAAATCATGATTTTATGCATAAAATAGTCATAAAGTCATAAAATAAAATAAAAATATTTTTTCTCATTATCATTATTAGATTGTTTTTATTATTTAAAATATTTTTTGTTCAAATTCACCAAGCCATAAATCCATCCAGATTCATTGGCTTGGGCTCTAAGAAATAGAGGAAATCAGGTCAGATTAAATCCTTTCAAATTTAACAAATCACATTCAATTTCTGACCTAATTTTTTATCTATAAATAGAGCTTATTTTTCACACTTTTAATCATCCACAATTACAAATTAAGTATCCTAAAGTTGATGTTCTTCATATCGAAGAACAACAACAACTAAACCCTAAGCTCCGTCTGTGAAGTCCAGCCACCAATCCAAAGCAACCTCGCAGCAAGGAACAAAAGGCATTAACAAAAGGAAGAGAAAGAACAAGAGAAAGGGAGAAAGAGAGCAGAGTCTACTTTTATAGATTCTTTCTCCGATAACTTTCGGATCGGTAATCTCTATGCTTTTTTTACTGTATGAGAATTGTTTGTATCTTAGTAAATAAACAAAATATTTTGCTTAGGTCCTGGTAAATAAACAAATAAAATTTAAAATAGGTAAAACCCACACATGTTAATATTCTTTGTATTTTCAACAATCTAAGTTATTTGTATATTCAACAATCATAAACTGTTTCTAATAAAAAAAAACTATAACCCATATGAAATCAAAACTATTCATCACTTACTAATTTAACTTTTTTCTTTAAATTTCCATTAAATTGATGGTTTCATAACCTTTTTATTTTCTAAACTTTAATTCTTATAATTCTATTTTCTCTTATTGTCATTTTAATGGCCACAAAAAAAGGGATTACTTTTAGCTACTTACAATAAATATAAAAAAAATTCAAACATGAATTTATTATTTGAGAAAATGTATAGTTGTGAAATTAAATTAAATAATTAAATATGATTATAGTACTAATAAACAATATATAAAGACCATTACAAATAAAAATGAAAGTCTCATATATTTTGTATGAAAATAACAAATGTCAAGGCACATATCACTAGTAGAAATAAACGAATTACCTGCGGATTTTCCTGCAGAAACATATCCGCAGGTATACCTGCGACTTTACCTACAAATTTATGGTGTGAAACATTCTTTCCTTCGAAAAATGAAGTTGCAGCAAATATTGTAGAAATTCCTGAGACCTTTCCTGCGATATATGATTTTAAAATAATATATCAAATTTTCCTGCGGATTTTACTGCGATTTTTTTGCCGGATTGGTTAACCATGGAAACCTCAAAATTCTCTGAAAAATTCGAAGGAATTGTTGCGAAGTTTGCTGCGGAATATGCTTGGAACTTTACTGCAATATTTGCTGCGGATTTTTAGTACTAGTTGTTTTTTTTTTTTGTTTTTTAAATTAGTTATATCTTTACTCTTAATAAATAAAATTATAAAACATAATTAACATATTGATTCCAAAGATATGTTTTTGAGACATTTTTAATTTTATATTAAATCTTATAATTTTTAAAAAAAATTTTACTATATTAATTGGGTTTTTTAGTTATTTTTTAAAGAAAAGTTATTTATTTAAAACTTTTTTTATTGTTGTGAAAATTAGAAAAATTAAATTTTTTTTTAAAGGGTGGAGTATGATTAGGTATGTAAGTCTCTAAGGTGTATATTTCCAAAACTACGGGGGTAGGTCCATTCATAAAACCATGCCCGAATGGATAAGGCTTAGTAATTCACTCAGTTCAAAGAGACTAACATTTGCCTAGCATATCCATTGACCGCATAGTTAGGAGCCGAGGTTCTTATGTTCTGGAAACAATAAGAGCTTTATTCTCTAATACACTTGTGTATTGTGAGTATGGGAATAGTTGTAATAAGAGTTTCATTCTTTTAAACACTGGTTATTTCGAATGTGGTAATAAGTGACCGTGTGATCACGCATTGTAAAAACTCAAGAGTTTTGATCTCTTAGCTCCCTAGCCTAATATGAATGTGTAGTATTAAGTTAATGTGGTAGTAATAGGCACATTTGGACAAGCGAACCAATAAAATACGTGGGATCCACTAAGATAAGGAATCAATTTTCTTCCGTTGCAATGAATCAGCTACATGGCGAATTTTCCATCACACACTCTTTCATCTGCATTCCATCTAGTGTTCTTTGCGTCATTTATATTAGTTAAAAATCTCTTGAACCTTTGAATTATGGGTAGGTACCACATCACCTTAGAAGGAACACCTTTTCTAATCACACTGTCATCATCTTTAACACCATTGTCGTTCTGCCTGTAGCGTGATTCCCCAGATCTCGAGTACCTCTTCAATTTTTCATAATCTTTCCTATATAATATACAATCCTTACGACATACATGTATTTTGACATAGTCCAAACCCATTGGACACAATATCTTCTTGGTCTTATAACTACAGTTCGACAACAATATCTATCAAATTACAAAGGACACAATATCTTCTTGGCCTTAAAAATATACAAGATGAAGAATAATTAATAGATTAGCACTCTTGTCATGAGTAGTTGTATTAACTTTTTCTAATGTAATTTTTGGTGCATGGTGAATACTTAGATCTAGGTTTTTCTAGAATTTGCAACGAAATTGAGTCTAATAGTACATTGAATGAAATGGATATGTAGGGTTTAGGGTTTAGTGAATCTTCAAATTTTGTGTGTTTTTTGTTTGTTTACTTCAAATTTGTTTTTTAAACATAGAACTTGTGGAAGATGGGGACTATTCTTAGTGTTTGATGTGCGACAATTAACTATGCCTCTCTGTTTTAATATATTAACACGGGCTTGAAAGTTGGAATGCTCCTTGTGATACAATACATACATATTCTATTAGTAAACCAACAATCTTAACCATAACAATTATAATAAATTTATTTAAAATACAAAAAATAAAAATATAATAAATCAATTTTAAAAAGTAATTTATATAAAATCTTCCTTTCTCTGAAACCCTACCGCGCGCCGCCGCCATTCCTTCACACTTTCCGGCTATCTTCTCTGACCACCGTTCCGACCGCCACTTTTTCGTCATGGAGGTGAGTTTTTTTTGACATTACATGTTTAGGTCGTCTTCTCCTTTCTTTTCCTTCTCTGTGTTGAGCTCATCCATTTTCTTTTCAATCAGTGTTGAAATGGAGCTGTTTGAAACGGAACCACCGTGCCGGTTTCCCTCAGGCCATCGCGAGCTTATGTTAGGAATGCAGATGAAAGAGCTTATGGAGCTTGTGTTGAAATGGAGATGTTTGAAACGGAACTCTAAGCAGACATATGTTAGGATACTTTTTCTATAACATGGATAGTGTTTTAATTTCAGCCTGAAAAATATAAGGGATGGTTTAGAGCCTAAACAAAATATTTGAAGTTTGGAAACAAACATTTAAGCCCTGGAGGCACTTATTTTACACTTTTTTAATTAATGACTATTTTTTGGTTTATAAATAAATAATTTACACTTTTTTAATTAATAACTATTTTTTGAGAACTATAAAAAGAACTTTAGAAATAACGGTTTTGCATACTTGATTACAGAATTTTCGTACTCATTGAAAACATGTTATTTACTTGATGCCACATTCTAAAATTTTTAGCAAAGAACACGGTTCTGCGTAATAGTTGGAGATACTGAAGGGACTTACCATTGCATATGTTGTGACACACCCTTATTTGAGTAAGTACTTTATATGCGCGCGTTTGAGCATACTTACACACACTTAGACATTTATTTAACCAAATATATAGCTCGAATCATCTTCAACCAATTCACTTCTTTTGTTTGTTTTTTTATCATCTACTAAGTTTAATAGTGGAGCTGGCTTGCCGTCCTATTACCAGCCAATTGGTAAAAATGTAAAATCAAAGCTAGATTTGTCAATTATATTCATGCCTCGCCAGGAAGTACTTTATGCTGCTTGTGATGCTCATCTCGGACACATTTTTTATGATTGTCCTCCACCCACAGGAAAGCGTTATTGTATCAACATGTAAAGAATCACTTGTTGAATTGGGTTTCTTTTTCATCTGTATAAGACTATAAGTACTCCTTTGTCTAGAAGTTTATGTTTGTTCTGGAATTTCTGCAGTGCTTCCCTTAAGCTCAAACCAAAGCAGTAAGATAGTAAAATGTTTATCACTCATTAGCAGGTGGTTTAATATTGAAATGGTATAGCTGGAAAACTTGTAAATGGATCTGTGTATACGTTATGCTATTATTTACTTTACTTGAAGAGTGAAATTGTAATGTACTGATAGTATATCCAAGTACTTGTAACACGTGAAAAAGTAGTTTATTACATTATTGTACAATTTCTTATATAATGAAGTAGTCGGTTTTTCACTTTTTATGATATCACATTTAAACTGTTCCATGACAGGCTGGGCAAAGACGGTGCAAACGCCTATCCTATTTTCTATATGATAAGTATTTCACTATTATTTAACTTAATTACAGATAAATTGCTCTATGTAATATATTTAACATGGCTAACTTTATGTTCCTTTTGGCCTGACTTTATTTTCAGCTGAACTTCAGGTTATCAGGGCCAAATTCAGAGGGTTCAGATCATTGAAATTCAGAGGGCCAAAGTGACAAAAATTGACAGGTGGGTCTATTTTCTGATTCATGACACTATCTATTTACCTTGTATATTGTTTTTCATTAGTTCATTTCGGTAAACAAATTTCTCTTTGTTATAAAGAGAATTTTTCTATCTAGAGTCATCATTTCTAAGTTTAACAAGACTTTTTTACATGTGTTTCCCTGCATTTTATGAATGATGGGATGATTGCATTGACAGTAAGGTTCTAAATGCCGAGAAGGAACAATTTGAAGCAATTAATGGGCTTATATGAGTTTGTGCTATTATGTTACCGTTGTCATTTTTTGTTACTAATATTATTTTGATTTTGCACTCTTATTTTTTTAGGTTTTGCATTCCTTTAAATTCTTGCAAGATGAAGTCACTTAAAAAGTCAAAAAAGAAGAATTGTGGAAAAGGTTATGTATCTACTCAACATAAAGTCATCCAACCTCAACCTATTCCTAATCTTATTCAACCTCAACTTACTCAACCTCAACTCACTCAATCTCAACCCCAACCTATTCCCCATCTTATTCAACCTCAACTCACTCAATATCAAACTCAATCTCGACTCATTCAATATCAAACTCAACCTCAACTCCAACCTATTCATCATCTCACTCAACCTTAACTCACACAATATCAAACTCAACCTCAACCCCAACCTATTCCACATCTAAGTCGGCCTCAACTCACTCAACTCTGACCACAACCACAACTTATTCCACATCCAATTCGACCTCAACTTACTCAACCACCGTCTAGATCTATATCCAAATCCCATCAATCTCAACCCCAACACAATCAACCTCAACCTCGATCACGACCTAAACCCACCCAATCTTGCACTCAACTTTCTCAACCTCAACCTAATCAACCTCATCCTCAATCCACTCAATATCACCCTTTACAAACTCAACCCCAACACAATCAACCTCAACCTTAAAATAATTCTCAATCATGGCCTAAACTCACCCAATCTTGCACTCTACCTTCTCAACCTCAAACTAATCAACCTCAATCTCGACCCATCCCTTCTCAACCCAATCAACCTCAACCTCAACATCGATTTCAACCCATCCCTTCTCAATTTATGGTCGTTGAAGCCTCATCTTCATCTAGCCATGCTAGTGAAGACACCGTTGGAACTAGAATCTCAATACTTCCTGAAGGTGATGGGTGAGTCTCTTACTCGTATATAATAGCTAATAAAAAAGATACTTTATTTTATATGTAACATTATTTTCTCCATTTAAGTCAACATTTGTTTGTTTAAAATGTCTCTTTTTCAGATTTGATCATCACAAATTGGTAGTTTCAGAAATTGCTCACATCATACGTACTCATTTGAATGAGGGAAAACCGTCATGGAAAAAAGTATTTATAATAAATGACACTATTATTTTGTAATTGATAGAAAAAGGAAAAGAGTGTCGATCCATCATTGACTGAGTTTTATTTTCGCACCCATCGAAAAAAAGATCAAAGTTGGGTGGGTGTTCACGCTGAATCTGCATGTGTAAGTACTCCGAATCAATTTATAGAATTACTTTTGGCTTCATAAGGGTGAACAAACACAACACATGATTGAGCAGTTCTTATATGATTTCCTGAGCCTGTCTCTGTTTCTCTCTGTTTCTCTCTAGTGGTTGATAACCTTAAGCTCTTATAACTATCAAAGTCAATTGAAGATCAAAAATATGTTTTCAGATTTGTGGTAATGATGTCAAAAAGTCGTTGTGTATAATCCTTAATAAACGAACACAAATATCAAGGTTCAAGTATTTTATTAGAGTTGATATGAGTTGGAAAGTATTTAGTAGAGTTGATACGAGTGTTTATGCTTTTGTTGAGTAATATTTTGTATCCCTTTTGCAATCCCATGTGTTCCTTCATTTTGAGCCTTTGACTTTAATTTTTGATCTTCAATTGACTTTGTTATGCGTTCTGAATGAAAATAAATAATTCATCAGAAACTCATTCAATGCAAGTAAATATTTGTCGGATAAAAGTAAGTAGTTTTTGTGTGTTTAGAGTTGTTTTTTGATTTATATGAGATGAAGCTTATTGTTATGTCTGTAAAATATTAATTCCTTGTTATGTTTTTTAAATTTTCTTTTAGGATGAATTTGAACAGAAAAAGTTGGAGATTTCTTCTCAAAATTCAACTGTTCCAGGAGAGGATGAAATTGATAGTCAACCTATTGTTGAAATGTCGCCTAATTTGGATATATGGGTGAAGTCATTTGGAAAGAAGAAAGGGGGGTATTTGGTCTTGGAACCATTGCCAAGACTCTGGTTCCATTATCAACTCAGCCAGGTCTTTCGAGTAACTCTCAAGAGGTTGATGATTTGAGAAGTCAAGTTCATGCTCAATGCATCATTGCAAAGACAAGAACAAGAGAAGTTGGAGATGAAGCAACAATTGCAACGACAAGAAAAAGAGATGATTGAAACGAACAATAAACTTTCATTGTTAATGAATCATTTAGGATTTGCTGCATCTTCTCATCCACCTCAAGCCAATAATGAAACTGATAATCCAAGTGAAAATGATGTTGATGAATCAGATGAAGACATTAGTGAACACATTAATAGTGAATTTTGATTTGGATTGTTTTTTCTTGTTAACTAGTTTGAAATTTGCATTGTTTTTTGGGTTAAATAAGTTTTTAGGCCCTATAAAATTTGAAATTTCATTTTTAGTCCCTCCCTACCTTTTGGCAACGGTTTTAGCAAAAAAACCGTTGCCAAAACCAGCTAAAACCGTTGCCAAAACCCAGGAGGGACTAAAAATAAAATTTCAAACTTTATAGGGACTAAAAACTTATTTAACCCTTGTTTTTTCTTATTAATTTGGTTGGACAAGTGATTATTAGTAGTTTGATTGTGTCATTTTTAGTAATGTAACTCTAGAAGTACTTGTTATTGACTTTATAGTAATATTTGGTTGCTTTAAAAATTTGAATGTGATTAGTGTTGCATTGACTTATTCAAATTAGATTTTTATTTTTATATTATTGTTCTTTGATATTTAACATTAATTATAATATTTTAAATATGAATTAAACACAATTTATAATCAAAATTAAAATCCTGAGAGAGAAATTACCTGTGGATTTTCAATTTGCTGCGACTTTTCCTGCCAAAATTTCATTTACTTGTGATATTATCTGCAAATATAGCTGTATGCAAATTTAGCTTTTTTATCTGTGACTTTTTCTTGTGACTTTACCGGCTAAATTAATTACCCATGAAGGTTTTAGCTGGGAACAAAAAATAGCAGGAAGAATCGCAGGTAACACGTTTCCTGCGGATTTTTTCAAAATCAGCAGGTAAATCCGCGGGAAAACAGAGTATGCAAACTACTTTCTAAACAATTATAAAAAATGTGAAAAAAAGCACCACCAATTATTTGTTTGTTGCAATGCACTCGATACCACTAACTTTTTGAGCATCGGTACATATTTGAAGAGATGTCATCGACTAAAATTTTATTATAAAACCAATATATTAAATTTCAAGGATACATAAAAGTTGGACAATGAGTACCAATATAAATACTTAAGATTTGGTAGATTAATGGTTTGTTTTTTTTTATTAAATGAATCATTTAATTTTCAGTTAATGGAATTATGAGTCATTACTATGAGAAATATAATGGTTGGGTAAATTAATGGTTTTTTTTTTATTAAATGAGTTATTTAATTTTAACCTATAGAATTATAAGTAATTACATGAGAAATAAATAATGGATGAGATAATGGGCGGGATTAGGATAAATTATTTACACATGTGTACATTACTACTTTTTATAACAAAGATTATTATTATTATTAACTAGGGATTTATTTTAATACAATTAGGATGATTTAGGATTAAATGATTTATAATGAAAAATCTTTTCTTTCATATTAATATAACAAAAGTCCTAAAAAGCAAATAAATACTCAATATTTTATGACTATAATTATTAATACAATTAAGAACTAATTAGGAATTAATTAATGATCAAATAAGTCTTAAAAAAATAACAATAATGAAAAAAATATAATTAGTTATGGAATACTAATTGTGAATGTAGTGTTAAAATACGATAATTAGGGTTAATTAATATTTTTACAATAATTATTAATTAGGGTTATAATTTAAAACTAATTAAACTAATTTAGGGTTTAATAATAGGGTCTAATACAAAACTAATTAAATAATCACCTGGATAATTATGACTAACATGGAATTAAAATACCTAAACTTCAGATTTAAATTAAGTGTTAGGGATTAATTTTAGAACAATTATGCATATTGAAATTAGGGGTTAATTCTTAAAAATGGATTAATATAAATAATATAAGGGGAAAATAGGGTTAATTGTGATATTAATTAATATGGGATAATTAGGGATGAATCATGGGATAACTATGGGATAATTATGGGATAATTATGGGATAAATTTTTAGGGTTTTAGGGATAAAAAAAACGGGGATAAAAGTCAAGGATAGGAGTTCACTCATAAATCATGTAATTTATTTTCTTAAATAAATTAAGAATTATTTATTTTTTTTACAAATTAAGGGATAAAATATTCGGGATAAATCATGGGATAAAAATGGGATATTTATGGGATAAATTTTGGGATAAAAATGGAATGAATTTTGAGATAATTTTTTAGAGTTTAAAAGGATATAAAATCAATATATGGGATCAAGGGATAAAAATATAGGGTTTTACAATAATTTAATACATTATCATTTTCAATTTATTTTCTATAATCAAATTAATGAGATATTTTTCAATTAAATAAATGGGATAAAATCAACCTCACTCACCTAAACTGTAAGTCCTCTGTCCTTATTGAGGCATTTTACAAAATCGAACCTTTCTGCGCCCCCGATGCGTGAGAAATTTTCAAGGGATAAAAACATCCAACACACCAACATTCGAGAAGAACTACGGTACTATGATCCTTCATTTAATATTAGGGTACGTATGCATAGAGTTGTAAACTCTAACGAGTACAATTATAAAAAAAAAACTTTTATAGGTTTCTTTTCCCTTTGTAAACTATAAAAATAATTTTGTAAATAAATAATAAGCAAACACATCCTAAGAACACACTAACCCTAGATTTAGAGGAGGATCCTATTGAGTACAATGAATGTGAGGGGTGCCTAACACCTTCCACTCACTTAACCGACTCCCGAACCTTAGTGTCTCACCCTTTAACTTTAGATTTTATTATTGTTTCCATGTTCCTAAAGAACGAATAAAGGATTATGGCGACTCTGTCATTTTGTCAATCGCGACAGTTGGCGACTTTGCTGGGGAGATCTTATACTTCCCTAAAGCGATTCCATCCTAACCTCTGGTTTTAGGGTTTAGCTTGTGTACTTTGGGCGTTTGTTTTTCCTTTATTGCTGTCTTTTTGTTTCTTTATTTGTTTTTTATTTTTATTTTTTATTTTCTTATTATTACACATGACATTTGGCTGGGATATTTACTTGTGTGAAGCTAAAACCAAGGCTTGAGAAAATCCGATAAGTTAAGTAGGGGTCGTCCTGTTTTGGCCACCGTGGATTCTTATCCTGTGTGGTCTTTGATGATGATTCCGCCTAGAGTAGATTAATTCAAAGAGTTTGTCATGAGTGGGCTACCACTGCTTCATGATGAAACCTTGAATCTGGTCCATGACTCTAGGGGCCTCTTCTAGAACCCTTTTCAACTCATCATGACCTTATGTTATCAACCCGCAAAGGTCGCTACTAGGGTCCCGCCTAGATGAGACTTATCCCGAAGGATTACCGTAGGAATGCCTGCTCCTTATCATGGTAAAACAAGGGTATAGTCCATGACTATGGGCTATCATCCTACAAAAACCTTATATCCTACAAGTGAGGGGATTGGGTAGTCTAAACTTAGAACTGGCCTATTATAAGAAGCCTACCTTAGCTAGGTCATGCTTGCATATTACCTTTCCTATTCTTAAAACCGTTTGGGTTTTCGATGTCGATCATTATCCCTATTTGTAAGGAGCCTTCTCAATTAACTTACCTGTCATTATCCCTATCTGTAGGGAACCTTCCTAGATAAGGGTTCCCTATTACATTACCATCCTAAAATTGTAGGGGTTTCCTTGTGTCCGTCACAACTCGTAAGGATTTCCTTTTATCTGTCACGTCCTAATGTGACAACTGCATTGCATCTAAAAAAAAAAACCTTTAGCATACCTTCAAAAGAAAAAAAACTTTTTGCATACCCATGCATTTGCATACATCAAGACCATACATCTTCCACCTTCACCAACCTTCCTCCTATTATCTAGCTAGTTGATTTCCCGATACTCACAAACAAACTCAAAGGATATCTCAAGAATCTATGGGAGAATTCAAGAGGGAACATAAATTGTTGAAGGAATAAGTTAACCAGCTAAAAGCTCAAATGAACTTGGTCCTTAAAGTCCTATTAGAAAAGAGAAGGTAACCCTTCCTCATGCCATCTAGAGGCATACTTAGAGCCTTAAATATAACAACATTGGATGATGCCTCCACAACAAAGTTTGTGATAGTATCTACTTCAGCAACAATATCATGCGTTTCACCAATCACAACAAATGAAGCTTGGAAGGAAAACTGGATCCTACACCAATGTCTCATGACTTACTCAGAAGTGCCACAGTAAAGCTACAATCCATTGGTCCCTCTCCTCGTCCATATCCTCCCTGTTATGACGATGCCTGATGTGAGCACAAAGTTCAAGACCTGATCGACGACAAGCCATTGACTTTTAACAAAAGAGTTCCATTGGTGAACAATCACCCCTTATCTTTATAAGTGGAAGAACATCAAGAGTCATCCCCTAAAGATGGTGGATCAACAAGGAAGCTCATCCCTGGGATTAATAGACTTTATCATTTCCATTTGTAATTTCTTTTTTGCTAAGTGTTGTTTGTATTAAAGGTTGTACTCTTTGATAAATAATTTTAATAAAATGAGAATGCATGTTTTTGGAATCCATCCCTTCGTTTTCACTCATTCTTATGCCAAAAAAAATCAATCAAAGCTTTTCCATTTCGCTCCCCACCATTAACAATCTTAGAAAGAGAACGACGTGATAAATAACTGAATTTGATGATTATGCTTTTAATAGTAAGACCTAGCTGACGATGTAAGGCGTTGTTTCACTCCCTAAATACTGGAGAAATAAGGAGTTAATCCGTAGTCAACCCCCTCAAGCCAGAAGTCGATGTTCTTTCTATTTTCAAGAAAAAAATCCCTTAATTTTAATCAGGGGCAGGGTAGATTTCAATTAATTCAATGATGCATTCTAATCTCAATAGAATCGGTTTATCTAAGCAAGAGGTTTAAGCACATCCTCTTCATCGCATACATCATCCAAGATCGAGAAAGGAGTGAAGATAAAGCTCACAATAGCTAACATGACAGTCATAACTTTCAAAATCAAAAGTAAAATCACACAAGCGTTGTTCCAAAAGAGCCCACTAATTTAAAAAAAAAAAGGGAAACAACCAGAAACATTTTAGGTTAGGCAAAAGTCAGGGCATCATTTAAAAAAAAAGTCTGCTAAGTCAAAAACCTGGAAAAATGACTTAGGCAAAAGTTAGGGCATCCCGATGGACAACAAATTCAAAAGAATCGGTCCATGCAAAAAATATGGATAAAAAACAAAACAAAAAATAGAAAAGAAGAAGAAAAAGGGAAATAAGCTTATAAACGGGAGTAGGTGACGACCACCTCAAAGATTAAAATTTTGAGCATCGGTACATATTTGAAGAGATGTCATCGACTAAAATTTTATTATAAAAATAATAGATTAAATTTCAAGGATACAAAAAGGTTGGACAATGAATACCAATATAAATACTTAAGATTTGGTAGATTTATGGTTTGTTTCTTTTTATATCAAATGAGTCATTTAATTTTCAGTTGATGGAATTATAAGTCATTACTATGAGAAATATAATGGTTGGCTAGATTAATGTTTTTTTTATTGAATGAGTCATTTAATTTTAACCTATAGAATTACAAGTAAATACATGAGAAACAAATAATGGGTGGGATAATGGGCGGGATTAGGATAAATTATTTCTTGATGCATACATTACTACTATTATTATTATTAATTAAGGATTTATTTTAATATAATTAGGATGATATAGGATTAAATGATTTATAATGAAAAACCTTTTCTTTCATATAAATATATCAAAAGTCATAAAAAGCAAATAAATATTCAATATTTTATGACAGGAATTATTAATACAATTAAGGACTAATTAGGAATTAATCAATGATCAAATAAGTCTTAAAAATAATAAAAAAATAACAACAAAGAAAAATTATAATTAATTATGGAATATTAATCGAGAATTTAGGATTAAAATAGGATAATTAGGGTTAATTAATATTTTACAATAATTATTAATTAGGCTTATAATTTAAAACTAATTAAATTAATTTAGGATTTAATAATGGGGTCTAATACAAAAATAATTAAATAATCACCTGGATAATTATGATTAACATGGAATTAAAATACCAAAACTATGGATTTAAATTAAGTGTTAGGGATTAATTTTAGAACAATTATGCATATTGAAATTAGGGGTTAATTCTATAAAATGGGTTAATATAAAAAATATAAGGGGAAAATAGGGTTAATTATGATATTAATTAATATGGGATAATTAGGGATGATTCATGGGATAATTTAAGGATAATTATGGGATAAAGTTTTAGGGATAAAAAAATCGGGGGTAAAAGTCAGGGATAAGGGTTCAATCATAAATCATGTAATTTATTTTCTTAAATAAATTTATAATTATTTATTTTTTTATAAATTAAGAGATAAAATATTAGGAATAAAACGGGATAAATCATCGGATAAAAATGAGATATTTATGGGATAAATTTAGGGATAAAAACGGAATGAATTTAGGGATAAACTTTTAGGGTTTAAAAGGATATAAAATTAGTATGTGGGATCAAGGGATAAAAATATAGGGATTTACAATAATTTAATACATTATCATTTTCAATTTATTTTCTATAATCAAATTAATGGGATATTTTTACAATTAAAAAAATGTGATAAAATCAACCTCACCCACACAAACTGTAAGTTCTCTGCCATTGTGCATTGAAGCATTTCTCTAAATCGAATCTTTCTACGCCCCCGATGCGTGAAAATTTTTCAAGGGATAAAAAAACCAACACACCAATATTTTTTAGGTGAACTACGGTACTCTGATCCTTCATTTAATATGAGGGTACGTAGGCATAAAGTTGTAAACTCTAGCGAGTACAGTTATAAAAAACTTTTCTAGGTTTCTTTTCTCTTTGTAAACTATAAAAATAATTTTGTAAATAAATAAATAATAAGCAAACGCATCCTAAGAACACACTAACCCTAGATTTAGAGGAGGATCTCATTGAGTACAATGGAGGTGAGGGGTGCCTAACACCTTCCACTCACTTAACCAACTCTCGAACCTTAGTGTCTCACCCTTTAACTTTAGGTTTTATCATTGTTTCCTTGTTCCTTAAGAACGAATAAAGGATGATGGTGAGTCTGTCATTTTGTCGGCCGTGACACTTGTTCAAGTTCTTGTTTATCTTAACTGTTATATATATGTTTATCATGTTGTTCTAGAGAATAATAAATAGGATTAAAACTAAAAAATGCATCATTATTATTGAAAGATTGGAAGCTGTTACATTTTCTTAACTAAACATTCTAGATATTTGGATCTGTCCTAAGGTATTCCCTAGGCTCATCTGACATATCCAGATTGTTTAAATAATCTTCCCAATCTTCTTGTGCAAACTCAATAGCTTCCTTCCTCAGATGATTCATGCTTTTTGACCTAGAAGTTTTCCTTCTTCTTTGTGTCTCAACAAAGGTTGCTGAAGAAGTATGTGCTTTTGAAGTTGTCTACTTACTTGTATACCCTTCAGTTGCTACATTCTTTGTACTTACTTGAGTTGTTGCATTCAACATTGTTGTCTTTCTGAAATCTCTCTTTGGAACCCAAATTTGTTTCTGCTTATACATTTTTGTGTTCAGAAGATTAAGTGATTAGGAAAGTCAGTTTGTTGAGGGTTTTATAGAGTCTATTCATCGAAGTACCTTGAGTATTTAATTGTTTTATTATTAATTAGTCAAATCAATTGTTTAACATTCTGACTCTTGGGAAATGATGTCTTGCATTCAGTCCTATTAAGATCCTCTTAACAACTGTAAATGTTATTATTAACAAGTTAATTGTTGTTTTTGTTCTTCTTCTTACTTCATTTATGCTTTAATCGAAAAATCATAGAGAAGAATTAAAAGAGTGCACATGTAAAATAAAATGGTCAAAATAACTTTTTCATTAATCAAAATAAAAGGGATTACAATAAAAAGGACTGGATAGTACTAAGATTACACCAAATCTAACTCATCCATTTCCTTGTAATATATCCAGTTTCCCCAATCTACGTCAAGTTCATCTTCATCCACATGCTCATCTTCAGCTTCTGGGATAATCAGCTGATAAAACATCTCGTTTATCTTCTTCTTCTTTCTCTTCTTCATTGATTTCCTTATTGGTTTTAACTCAGTGGAAGATGGACCTTCTTTAGTAGGTCTCTGAGGTGCTAAGGACAAACCCTCGTCAGAAGTATTTAGTGTAGAGGATAGAGGACCAGTTGCAAACGACTCAGAATTTGCTGGCTTCTGAAGATCTTGAGCCTTCAGACTAGTAGAGTTCTATGAGACTTCTGTCACAACTGAGATGTTGACGCTTTTAGCTGAGGACTCCATGGTGTTTTGTTAGATGTTTATGAAAATGGAATAAGCTTCAGTTGCTTTTATAGTAGATTCTGGGTAACCCAAACGTTGAAATAAAATCCTCTTTTTATTCTTAGAACTGTTACGACCAATAAATAATAAACATGCATTGTATAACTCTTTAATGATCTATGTTACTTGATTGTTTTCTCTTCATTGAAAACTGGTCACGTAATGATGCTCTGTATTGCATTTACGACTGTAATTTTTTTCTTTTGTTCATTTTTTTATTCTTTTTTATGTGACAAAAGGGGGAGAAAGATACAATAGTATTTAATAAAGAATCTGAACCCTTCCGGTTTAATGTTGTACATTCAGAATTAATGTACTTTTAAATTTCTATTATTTTCTGTTATTTTGGTTTTTTTGTTTCGGTTATCTTGCCCGGGTGATATATTTTAATTTTCTTGAATATAGAACTAAGGGGGAGCTTACAACCCTCAACCTTGGACTATTAGACTCAGAGGGAGCTTACAAACCTCAGACTCTAATGTTGCTAAGAGAATTAAAATAATTTTTCTTGAATATAGTACTTAGGGGGAGTTTGCAGAACTTAACCTTAGAGTATTAGACTCAGAGGGAGCTTACAAATCTCATACCTTGATGTTGCTAAGAAAATTATAATTGTCCAACATTTTTCTTTAAATACTTATGTTTGTCATTATCAAAAAGGGGGGGATCGTTAGAACAAGATTTGTTCATGACATATATTCCTTGGATTTTGATGATAACAAAGTATTGAAAGAGAAGGCATTAAGAATATGATATAAGTATGCATTCAGGTTCTAAAGCTTGAAGAGAAGGCATTAAGAATATGATATAAGTATGCATTTTAGAGGAGCTGAGTTACTAGCTTCTAGTGGATCACAACCTGAAGAACACTCTCTAAGTGATTTCTGGCGTAGACTCTGAAGCTGAAGGCCTGAGCATCAGAAAAGAAACATAGTTTCTCTACACTAAGCTAATGTATCAGCTTCTGGTGAACATTCAGATTTATTAACAAACCTTAATTTATTCGTACTGCAGAAAGCAAGCTGCATTGTCAAATCAGTTTGTCCTCTAGAGTTTATGTTCACAAGGCTCAAGAAGAGTTGACATGCTTTACGGATATCTACACTCAACGGATCTATAATAAAATATTACATTGAAGACTCAATGGTTAAACATGTTACACAATGGATTAAGATCTTTTGGTGTATTGTTAGATGTCAAACATCCCTTATGTTTCTTATTAATACTTGACATTTTTCAACTCTTTTATGTTTAATTGTGGATTTTGTTCTTGAATTGTTGTCATTCTTCAAACATTGTGAAAATACCTTTGGTGCTTGTAATATGTTTGTTATTGTGCAGAAAAAGGCACTAATTTATCAAAGAAGTAAGACACAAAGAAAGGATCCAAGTTGCCAAAGAAAGGAAGAAAACATCAGCAAGTTCGCTTTGCAAACTTGCTAGCGAATGTTCGCTTTGCGAACATCTGGCGAAGCTCCAGCGAATAGTCCCAGGATTTGGGCAGTAAGAAAAGGGACCAAAGTTCGCTTTGCGAATTTCCCAGTGAATGTTCGCTGATTCATCGCTCCAGCGAAGACCTGGAGAAGGACACCTTGGATGAAGTAGTAGCTAAAGGGGCCTAAGCTCGCTTTGCGAACATGTAGGCGAATAGTTCGCTTTGCGAATAAAAGTTCACATTGCGAACTTATACAGAAACTCAGAGGCGGTTTAACTTATCAGAAGCACCTCAAGTGCCAATTTCGTAGTTCGCTAAGCGAATGAAAAGTTCGTAGTGCGAACTGGGCTGATTTCAAGTGTACTATAAAAACACTTTATGTAATTTCTTGGGATCATAACCTCATTTTATCACACCAAAACATAAGTTTCTGATATTTCTTCATCTAAGAGAGATCTTTCACATTGAGAAGCTGGATTTGCATTCGATCTCGATTATTCGACGCGGATGCTTTTTCATCTCCTCCCGAAACTTGTGAAACAAACTACCATGAATATGTGTAGCTAAACACATCTTGTGTCAAGATTATTGGTAGGTAATCCTTCATTTTGTATGTATTGATCTTGATTGTAGTTTGTGAACTTTGTTGATGATAAATATAGGTGAAAAACTTTGTTTGTATGGTTTATATTTGGTTTTATTTCATGATTGAGAAATATGTTCTAAAACTTGACCTAAATTTCAATCCATCAACAATCATGAGGCTAGAGATAGTTTTGAAATTTGATGTTCATAAATATTGATCTTGAATGTTATCATATTGATAGTTGGAGTGAGAGATCATCTAAGGATCAATATGATAAATCCCACAACAAGTGTTAGAGATAAACTTGTTGAGAGGATATGTGATTATATTCATCGTTAACAAGTTCACATCCTTTATCGAGTAAATGCTTATAAAATGGATTATCGGACCCTAATCTTGGTATGCTTTTACCAAATATTTAAAACCAATTTCTTTACCGTTACTATTAAACTCTTATGCAAACGATCCGTTACAAAACAACCAAAATCTTTGTTACTCTAAGTTTAAAACGATTTTGACTATAGAACGGCGACAATACACATACAATCCTTGTGGATACGATAAAACACCCCCCCCCCCCCCCAAAAAAATACTTTTCAACAAAATGGCGTTGTTGCCGGGGATTGTTGTTTGTTATTGCAAGCATCGCAATAGTTGTTAAGTTTTAAGCTTGTATAACTTTTTCTTGTACTTGTTAATTTGTTTGATTAAGTGTGCAGACTCTGTTTATGCGAGGAAAGTTACCTGCAAATCAACTTCTTTTCGATCCTGAGATTGAGAGAACTGCGCGTAAGTTAAACAGCTGAGCCTGAGGAGGATGCTGATGCAGATGATGATGAGGAGGTGGTTGAGGTATCTGGATCTGTGTCTGGTTCCGAGGAGGAGGAGATTGAGGTGTCCGATTCTGAGTCCGAAGAGGACTAGTTTTGATGATGTCATTTTGTACTTCCTTTGATCTTCAAAGTGAAGTTTTCTTATTATGTTTTATGTATCAGTTTTATTATTGTTCTTTATCCACTATGTGGATTATTTTAGGATATTTTGATGTACTTTGTACCCTTATGAGGTACTGATGACTTTTGTTGGTGTTTCTACAGCATGACACTATTATGCTATTATTATTAGTATTTTGTTTTTCAGTTGAATTTATTCAGTTTTTATTTTTATTTTAGTTTTCTTTTATTATTGTTGTTAAGAGTTGAATTCTTCAGTTAACGAATGTTCAACTCTTAAATTGTTGGTATGCTTATTATTGCATTATGTTGGTATGCTTGTGGGAATTTAATGTTTCCATTTTTTGGTGTGGTTTTGAAAGAAACTTCTAGGTTGGTGATTGTTGTTCATCAAAGAAGATTCTTCCAAGTTTGGATGGCAATGATAGTATTTAAGCATGTAATTGTTGGCAAGGTACATGGTTATCTATTTCTAGGATTTAGAATGTGTTAGAACTTCTTGTCTTTGTGCAAATGAAATTTTGTTTCTTGTTACAACTTTATTGATTGCTTATGTCACTTAGGTCCAAAAACCAAAATGTTGAGAAACCTCTATGGTCTACTAAATGCATAGGATTGCTGATGAATTTTGTTTTATACTTTTAATTCATGCTTTATCTTATGATTTGTGTGATTTTGTGGAAGCATTAGAAATGATCAAGGCATTTGTTGATAATGAGCACAACCATTTCCAAACAGTGATTTACCCGTGAGTAATGAGTATTCGTTAGCCCTTTGAGCCTAAACAGTTTAGATCTCATTTTAGTGATGAACTTTGTGTTGTATATAATTTAAAAATCAAGTTCATCATTGAATTTTTGAGAGTTTCTAAAAAAAATTCTTCTTGAACCTTGGAACATTGTTTTTATTAATTTCCTTGCCCTAAAAAGCAAGGAGCATTCACTTAAGGTTTTGTTGAAAATATGTTGGGGAGAATGAAAAAGAAGATTGGTAAATTGCTCAAACTTTTGAAAAATTTCAAGCAAGCATGAAAAGAAAAAGAAAATGTGAATATGAATGTGAAAAACATAGAAAAATAATGCTTGCTTGAATGAGAAAAATAGAGACCAAATAATTGTGCATAAGGAAGTTTAAGAAGGTTTGTGATAAAGGAATGAACTTGGTGAATGAAGTTGAGATGTGTGAATACCTTGTATAGTGAATGTTCTTTTGCATCGGAAATTTTGATTCAATGGCCTTTAGAAATGTCCCTTTATTGTTAACCCAACCAAGCTACAACCTTAAAAGCCCTTAGTGATCTTTTTGCTTCCATGATTTATTTATTGATCGTTTAGATATTGTATTAATTGGTCTGTATTTGCATCATTTGTCAGATGAGCGAAATTGCCCCGCGTTTGTAAGCACGTTTTTCCTTAAATTCTTTTTCGAAGAGGAGTGTTAGAGTGATATGAGCTTGATAGTTTAGTTGTTACTTGAAACATTGTCTGATATTTGTTTAAGAATCAAGTTCTTTTACATTGTTCGATTCTAGGAATGTGTAATCGTTGCTTGTTTGCAATTGTTGTTTATTTGAGCCTTAAATCCTTTCTTGGTTGAGTCAAATGCTTGAGTGAATCCTATTGTTTTCAATGAGAGGAATACTTTACTTGAGGATAAGCAAAGAGTTAGTTGGGGAGAGTTTGTTAGATGTCAAACATGCCTTATGTTTCTTATTAATACTTGACATTTTTCAACTCTTTTATGTTTAATTGTGGATTTTGTTCTTGAATTGTTGTCATTCTTCAAACATTGTCAAAATACCTTTGGTGCTTGTAATATATGTGTTATTGTGCAGAAAGAGGCACTAATTTATCAAAGAAGTAAGACATAAATAAAGGATCCAAGTTGCCAAAGAAAGGAAGAAAACATCAGCAAGTTCGCTTTGCGAACTTGCTAGCGAAGGTTTGCTTTGCGAACATCTGGTGAAGCTCCAGCGAACAGTCCCAGGATTTGGGTAGTAAGAAAAGGGACCAAAGTTCGCTTTGCAAACTTTCCAGCGAATGTCCTCTGATTCATCTCTCCAGCGAAGACCTGGCGAAGGACACCTTGGATGAGGCAGTAGATAAAGGGGCCTAAATTCGCTTTGCGAACTTGTAGGCGAATAGTTCACTTTGCGAATAAAAGTTTGCATTGCGAACTTATGCAGAAACTCAGAGGCGGTTTAACTTATCAGAGGCACCTCAGGTGCCAATTTCATAGTTCGCTAGGCGAATGAAAAGTTCGCAGTGCGAACTGGGCTGATTTCAAGTGTACTATAAAAACACTTTATGTAATTTCTTGGGATCATAACCTCATTTTATCACACCAAAACATAAGTTTCTGATATTTCTTCATCTAAGAGAGATCTTTCTTATTGAGAAGATGTATTTGCATCCGATCTCGATTATTCGATGCGGATGTTTTTTCATCTCCTCCCAAAACTTGTGAAACAAGCTACCATGAATATGTGTAGCTAAACACATCTTGTGTCAAGATTAGTGGTAGGTAATCCTTCATTTTGTATGTATTGATCTTGATTGTAGTTTGTGAACTTTGTTGATGATAAATATAGGTGAAAAACTTTGTTATTTCTTTGATTTTATGGTTGGCATTTATTTTGCTAAAACTATTCTAGCAGCAAGATGTTGAAACAAGATGTTCTATTTTTCTGCATTAAACATGTCGGATAAAGATGTCCCATCCTGGATCATAGGACATCGCGTCTGTTATTGGTTTAAAAGGAAGATTCTGTTAGTTGTTATTTGTTACTGAATATTATGTGAATATTTAGTTATCCTATGTGGCATCCAAAGTAATCTGAGTTGAGTTTTGTGTTGGTTTTCGGATTTTCAACATTTTCTAAATATGGAGACATATTAGGAAACATTAGATTGAAGACCTATTTTCTTGGAGTTTATTTTGCAGAATTGTGTGCAGTCTCTCTGCTGCGTTTTGAAGCCCAAATCCAGTTGGGATGTAGGTTATAAATAGGAGTGTTTGTAACCTGATTTTGTAATGATTCCAAGATGTAAAATTATTAGGGTTTCGTTCTTGTGAACCACTCTCTAGGAGAGTTGGTATGTGTGAACCACTCGGATTATGAGATAGTCACTGTTCTCCTCGAAGCTTTTAAGCAAGAGTGAGTGTTGTTCTTGAAGGAAGCTGTTAAGCAACTCTAAGTATTATTCTTAGTCATGTGTGTCATGTCTAGGTATTGTTATTGAAGTGTGTCTTCTATTTTTCTGTGATTGAAGAGCTGTTAGAAATCAAGTTGTTGATGCAGTGGCTGAGGTGTTGACTGCTAGACATCATTGCGATGATTGGAAGTGAGATGGAGTCTCTTACCTAGGGAGGACTTAGGTAGAAGGGTCATTGGGTAGTTATTAAGTTAGGAGATTGTCAACTTGGTTGTTGAGTCTATAATTTGATACTGCTAAGAGTGGACTTCCTTCCTGGCTTGGTATGCCCCCAGATGTAGATTGTTAGATCGAACTGGGTGAACAAATTCTGTGTGTTGTTTATGCTTTTTAGTACTGTTATTGTTTATACATTGCCATGTTATTTGTTCATATCAGATGTCCAGACATTCTATAGGACACCTGTAGTCTGATATACCAGAATTTCAATTAGTATCAGAGCAGGTATCCTGTTCTGTTTCTGGGTGAGATCCGAGGGGGATACTTTCTGGTTCATGGTAAAGGAAGAAGGATGTTATACTGAAAAGCTGTTTGAACGTGATAGGTTCATACTGGTGTTTCAATGGTCCCTAGAAGTGGAGGATGGACTATTTATGACCGCTGGTACTTATAGGCAGAAAATGATGTATGGTGGATGTGTGCTTGCTGTGTAGCTGTGATGTCAGACAAGATGTCTTGACACCGTGTTTCAGTTTCTTTTGGAGGATCTTGTTGTGGGGAAGTTTATTTCTCTCCAAGGAATTGCTCTGTTATTTCCGCTGTGTGCGCCTCTAATTTGTTCTAGTGTTGTGTTTTGTTTGATTGCTGCTATGTTTGATTGTGGGTCCCCAGTATTTCATGCAAGGGTTGTTTCAGCCAATATTAGCCAAAGTGGAAGAATGGTGTTTTTTTTTTGTTGCAGAGCTTCAGTTCATAGTGTCAAGTCTGATGTCCTAACATGTGACTACAGAACTGGAGAATATTCAGTTCAGAATGTTGTGTTTGGTTTGTTACCTTTTGGTTGCAATTCTTTGGGTCTTCCTGATGAGAGATTCCTGGCAAAAATCATGGTGGAGATTTTATTTGATTTATTTCAAACCTAGAATTTCATTTGTACCTGGATGGTGGTGATTTTGTGTAATATGTTGTACCTGAAGACTATTGAGGAGGTTGTGATTGTTGTGTACTCCGCTGCATGGTATCTAATGGAACCCTGGGGGTCCTAGTGTCGCTAGTAAAGGAAGGGCAGTAGGGTTGATCTCCTTAGAAGAGTTGATGTGTGATGATGTAGTGTATGCAAGACTGTTTCAAACAACTGTATAAAGTTGCCAACGATACTTGATTTTTATTTCTCAAGTCCACTCTTAAAGGCACTATAGTGTATGGTTGATTTACTCTTCAAGAAATTTGTTGAAGAAAAATAGAGCCATTTATTTTGGTCTCTAGAAGAGTCTTTCTAATACTTGACCTAATTAGGAAAGTGACTATGAGTCTTGCTGTTGTTTAGTTTTGCTGGAACTTGGATTAGTTTTGAAGACCTTTAAGATGATCAAGGGAAGTCTTCATCTAGCTTAGGTTCAACTATGTAATGTCCTCCACATGATGGAACACTTGGAAGAGTAAAAGATGCAGACGTGTTCATGGTGTGTATTATGCAAGTATTTATGATCTGATAAAAAAGGATGATCAGCTACTGGTGAACTCTTGTATCCCCTGCAAAGAGGTGTACATGGATTACTACGGATGTTACCTCCAAAACCATAGTAAGTGTCAAATCCATGTGTTTGAGATTGTTGTCAGATCTGATGTTGGAACAACATCTCAAAGGTGTTGAGTTTTCAGGCAAGGAAGTTAGTTGTGCTCATGGTGGAGTATCAGGTCAAGCCACTTACCTAACCTGAAGTGATCAGTGGTATGGATTGATAAAAGAGGGATCAGCTAGTGCCACAAGTGTGCAGGAAAAGAATGTCAGACCAAATGCCGTACCTTATGTGTGAAGGTTATCTTATCACATATGATAAATACCTTGACAGGAGTTGAGTATTTGTCTGCTTTTGATAAGGATGTGCATTTAACTAATGACAAAATACATTGACGGGAGACTATGTATATGTCTGATGTAAAGGTGCAGGGCTGCTGAAGTGTTGAGAATTTACTTTTCTCTTGTGGCTGTTTATTTCTCTTTGTGGTGTGTTTGTGTGTGACGACCTGAATTATGCTGTTGAAGATGGAAGACTATGAAGACATCATAATCTTGATGGTTGGATCAGTCTATTTCTGATCTAGGTGCTTTAGAGCATGGTTTTTTTTGAAAGTCGAGGATATGTGGTTGTTATCTCTGGCTTTCTACTGACGGCTCTACTAAGGGAAGTGACATTCTTTGGTATAGCTATGGGGTAGTCTTGAACTACTTATTTTCTGAAAATTCAGATGTGGTAGGTTTGAAGTCTTTGGAGTTTCTGAGCAGGATAGAGGTTGTCTACTCAACCTTGATTGTTGAATCAAGTCTATGAGAGCATGGAAATCTGTTTCTGCAAAGGGAGGAGGTTCTTCTGAGTGGCAGAAGGAAGAGCTGAATTCAATAGTTGGATGTCATAATGTTCTGACATCTAGCTTAACATCAGAAGTCTCAATTGGTGATGTGGCACATCAGCTTATGATAGGGTGATCTACAGGAATGAACAATAGGATGTTTCAAAAAGATCGTTCTCTTGGCAGTTTGCGGGAGCTGCAGGAAGGAGAAGATGTTACATGACTATGGCTTAGGGAGTCTAAGTGTGTTTGCTTTTGAGCAATTGGAACATGTGACTTGAAGATCAAGTTTCCTTGGTGGATCAGGATATCTTTGTGAGAGTTCTGACAAACATGAAAAAGATCAAAATGTGGCATTTGGTTGTTTTCATATGAGGATTCATGAATGAGGTGATCAAACTGTGGCATTTGGTTGATCTCAGAAGTGGATTCGAAGAATCAAGATAATCAGAGTGTGGAAGCTGGTTATTATTGAGGATTGTCTTGGAACAAGTTACTCTTGGGCAGAAGGGTGATGAGTTGAAGACTCAAGGAGATTATTCTTCTTGAAGGTGGATGAGAGTTTATTTCTCTAGTTCTTTGGATTACTATGCTATAGTAAGTCCAGTTGGTTGAGCATATCAAGAATCATGGTGATGATGTCTTGGTGTGTCGCAGATGTTCTAACTTGGTGTTGGAACATTATCTGGGTTGGATTTCCTTGGTGAAGGATGATTGTGGTCTGGTTCAGGAGCTTGGTGCCTAAAGGAGCGTCTACATAGTCATACGGGAGAATGATGAAGTAGAAGGTCTGCCTTGGATGAAGAATGTAGAGAAGACTGAAGCAGGTCAGGTATTGATTGCTTGAAAGTCTGAAGGTGAAGATACGCATCAACTGATCAGGAGTATTCCAAATTATCATATGGGAGAATGATAGGGTATGATTTCCTGTGGAGAGTTGGGGCCTTGCTAAGGCCAGTTGAAAAGCTTGGGGAGAGAGTATTGTTCTTGTGTTACTGTGATCTTCTATGATGTGATGGGCTGTGATGTGTTTTTTTTTATTTGAAGTTTTTGTGTCTCTCTGGTTGTTTTTGGTCCCTTGGATTGAGGGGGAGCTTTAGCTTGTTTGAAGGAGGATGGTGATCCTTATGTTCCTCACGTATAGCATGATGTAACTTCATGTGTGAGTGACTACTTTTTCTTGTCAGAAGGGATTGTGGTGCCAAAATGAATGTGCTTCAGCAGGTGGCTGGACTAGGAGTGAGCTCTTGAAGACATGAAGATGCATCTTATGTTTTCCATTCAGGTGCACTAGTTATCCACGTCAGGGGGAGTAATACTACTGTTTTTTTTGGTTTGGCATATTATGGCTAAAAAAGGGGAGAAGTAAGTAGTAGTAGCCAGTGTCCTTGGTTGTTTCCTTGAGGAGGAGCTGGTTGTGTTATCCAAAGGTTGTATGGATATTGCTCTGGTGTGCTATTGCTTTGTCAAATATGGGGAGAGTGTGTGATTGCATGATGAGCTGATACCTGATGTCCTATATGATGTTCTAACATTTATTTGTGATTGCTAGTGTGAGTGGTGAGCTAGTGTGAGATGTTGGTAAATGTTGTTGTGAAGTTTCTACAGTTGAAGGGGAGTTCTTTTTTGCTACTATGCTGTGTTTTTCGCTGCTATCTCTGATATCGTTGTTTTGCTTGTGTTATCTTTGCAAGATTGTTTGGTGTGTAGTTTTAGCCAAAATAAGCCAAAGGGGGAGATTGTTATTTCTTTGATTTCATGGTTGGCATTTATTTTGCTAAAATTATTCTAGCAGCAAGATGTTGAAACAAGATGTTCTATTTTTCTGCATTAAACATGTCGGATAAAGATGTCCAATCCTGGATCATAGGACATCACGTCTGTTATTGGTTTAAAAGGAAGATTCTGTTAGTTGTTATTTGTTACTGGATATTATGTGAATATTTAGTTATCCTATGTGGCATCCAAAGTAATATGAGTTGAGTTTTGTGTTGGTTTTCGGATTTTCAACATTTTCTAAATATGGAGACATATTAGGAAACTTTAGATTGAAGACCTATTTTCTTGGAGTTTATTTTGCAAAATTGTGTGCAGTCTCTCTGCTGCGTTTTGAAGCCCAGATCCAATTGGGATGTAGGTTATAAATAGGAGTGTTTGTAACCTGATTTTGTAACGATTCCAAGATGTAAAATTATTAGGGTTTCGTTCTTGTGAACCACTCTCTAGGATAGTTGGTATGTGTGAACCACTCGGATTGTGAGATGGTCACTGTTCTCCTCGAAGCTTTTAAGCAAGAGTGAGTGTTGTTCTTGGAAGAAGCTGTTAAGCAACTCTAAGTATTGTTCTTAGTCATGTGTGTCATGTCTAGGTATTGTTATTGAAGTGTGTCTTCTATTTTTCTGTGATTGAAGAGCTGTTGGAAATCAAGCTGTTGATGCAGTGGTTGAGGTGTTGACTGCTAGACATCATTGCGATGATTGGAAGTGAGATGGAGTCTCTTACCTAGGGAGGACTTAGGTAGAAGGGTCATTGGGTAGTTATTAAGTTAGGAGAGTGTCAACTTGGTTGTTGAGTCTGTAATTTGATACTGCTAAGAGTGGACTTCCTTCCTGGCTTGGTATGCCCCCAGATGTAGATTGTTAGATTGAACTGGGTGAAAAAATTATGTGTGTTGTTTATGCTTTTTAGTACTATTATTGTTTATACCTTGCCATGTTATTTGTTCAGATCAGATGTCCAGACATTCTATAGGACATCTGTAGTCTGATATACCAGAATTTCAAACTTTGTTTGTATGGTTTATATTTGGTTTTAGTTTATGATTGAGAAATATGTATTAAAACTTGACCTAAGTTTCAATCCATCAACAATCATGAGGCTAGAGATAATTTTGAAAGTTGATGTTCCTAAATATTGATCTTGAATGTTATCATATTGATAGTTGGAGTGAGAGATCATCTAAGGATCAATATGATAAATCCCACAACAAGTGTTAGAGATAAACTTGTTGAGAGGATATGTGATTATATTCATCGTTAACAAGTTCACATCCTTTATCGAGTAAATGCGTATAAAACAGATTATCGGACCCTAATCTTGGCATGCTTTTACCAAATCTTTAAAACCAATTTCTTTACCGTTACTATTAAACTCTTATGCAAATGATCGTTACAAAATAACCAAAATCTTTGTTACTCTAAGTTTAAAATGATTTCGACTATAGAATGGAGGCAATACACATACAATCCCTGTGGATACGATAAAACACCCCCCGAAATACTTTTCAACATGTATCTATCTTCAACGTCTCTTGTACTATGGAAAAACAAAAACACTTGTTCAAGTTATCTTTTCCAACGACTAGTCTTCTACAACTGCTATATAAGCCGCTGAAGATTCAAACTGAAGTCTTCAACAAGGAACAAAAGGAAAATAGAGAAGGAAAACCAAGAAGGATAGAAGTGTTCTACACTTCTGTCTGGATGGAGGAATAACAAGATCAACAATAAGAACCACAATCGAGTATGCAGAATTTCTGTTATATATTGTAAATTGTACTAAGTCTTAAGATTTCTTAAACATTGAATATCTTAGAAATCTTAAGTGCTTAAAGTCTTTGTTATGGTGATTGCCCTGTACCTCTGATTTTGCATCAAGTACACCTTGTTCTCTATTCTGCTAAACATGTTGTTTAGCAGTTTAGACAAAGTCTCTTGCTATGTGCTTAAGCATCAAAGTCTCTTGCTGAGAAGCTTGAGACAAGTAAGTCTCGTGCTATGTTCTTGAGAATTGAAAGTCTTGATCAGTTGTTGATTGAGCAGAAAGTCGTAGACTATGAGTCTAAGCAGATGTTTTAGGTTCGTGAGCAAGGAAGTCTTGAGTTTGTGGAACTTAAGCAAGGAAGTCTTGGGCTTGAGGGGCTTGAGCAGAAGTCTTGGATTCGTGGAATCTAAGCAGGGAAGTCTTGGACCGACACTACAACAGATAAGACCTTAGACAGCGCTTTTTTTGCCCTTAGACAGCGCTTTTAAGCGCTGTATAAACCTGCGCTGCTATAGGTTTAGACAGCGCTTTGGTTAATACCAAAAGCGCTGTCTAAAGGTGGGTATATTTAATGAAAAGCGCTGTTTATGGTACCTTTATATAAAATTTTTCGTATACCTTAGACAGCGCTTTTGGTGAAAGCGCTGTCTAAGCCCTACCTTGTTTGACTTTTTTGTTATACCATAGACAGCGCTTTCACCCAAAGCGTTGTCTAAGGTATACCTTAGACAGCGCTTTTGGTAAAAGCGTTGTCTAAGGTATACGAAAAATTTTATATAAATTTTTTAAAACCTCAATTTTTGCCAGGTTTTTTCAACCAGAATTTGACCTGTTTTTGACCTGTTCAGAAAAATACCACAATTTGGAGATTCAAATCAATCCAATTTATCCTATTTAAATGTACCAATTTACACCAAAATTATATATCCAAAACAATTGGCAATTCAAACTAATATATATATTTAAAATTACAAACCAAAATTATATACTAGTACAAATGCACATATCACTTATACTAGTACTTTTGCATCCAACCAAAGGTATGCTTCAAATCTACATTATAGGTCCTGAAAACACAAAGATTGTAATTCAATTAAAAGAATACATAAACAAAGTTACACATATTTAAATTCTCATCAATTAAAGTAAGAGTACAATATTATACCTTGTAAAATTCCGAGCTCCATAATGAATTGACACCAATCCTCTTTAATTTCATCCAATTGAGAAATTGAGTAATGAGCACACTTGCATTCTTCAAAGTACTACATAATAATATAACATAGTTTGATTTAGTTTTAACTATTTCATTAGACATGAGAGATATGTGTTAATATTAAAATAACTCATAAGTTAGAAATACATACATCGGATGGAATCTCTATTCGATCCAACAAAAGAGTGTCTCTCATAAACCTCAACATGAAATAGCCGCAATCTATTTGATTGCGTTGCCGAGGACACTACAAATGAAAAGAAAATATGGATAAATCCTAAGTTTTATCAAGTAGCATCACTAATATAATAACACATGTGATAATTAATATACCTTCACTGTATTCCATGTAATAATGGGGTTGACTCTCCGCTGTGGTAGATGGCTAGCTCGTAGTGCTAGGAAAGCTTGTATAGCGCTAATAAAATATAAGTGAATATTTAGAAAAATTCACATAAATAAATAAACAAACAAATAAATATACACATTCATATTTAGAACAATCTCACTTACGTGTCAATACACTTCTTCAAATTCGGGTATGTTGTCCAATAATTTCCTAACGAATCCAGATAATACACCATTGCTCTGCTAGGATTAATTGCGACCAACAACCAATGTCCACTGTAAGATTAAACAAGTGTTAGATGGAAACTTTCTACACGACGTCAAAATACAAAAAAAAACTATAATAGATGAATTTAGAATGAAAATCTAACCCAGTATTAAACGGTAAAAAGAACAACTTTTCCGTTTCTTGGTTGTCCATAAAGACGTCGCGTATATACGCCAGGACCTCATCTGGTTTATTGATTATTAAGGTTAAGTTGACAGACGTCGGGCATAGGAATGTAAATCTTTGCTGCAATCCATGTGGGCGCATAACTCTGTCATACAGAAACCTTAAATAAAAACATCATTAACATTAGACTATTCATTTGAAACATAAAGTAAATAAGTTGTTCAATTAATATACCAAAGTAGATCGGATATATACCTCACGTATGTATTGACAACAGTGCCACCCAATTCTTCATGATTGAAAACTTGCTCGAAGTCTTCATTACTAATAATTTGGTCATGTTCAAAGCCATAGATACCTTTCTCCATATGTATAAGACGAACACCTCCAGTGATAATATCTGTCACTTGTAGATACGTCTGGAGGCACGACCTAAACTTGGAGATAGGTTGTTTTCTACCCCTGCTCTTCTTAGCACCAACATTTTTTTGCATTGAAATGTTGCTAATCTGTTTACCAGGCAGCTATATATCATATAATTTGTTAGATGAAGTATAAGATATCCAATTTAACATTTTCTATGCATAAATATCATATAATTGTGATGTACCTGTTTTTTTGAAACAACGGACTCGGTATGCTCCGGAATCCGCTTATCCTTTGTTTTGGATTTTGTTGGAGTCTAAATAACATTACCATGTAAAAAATGAAAATAAAATGCTCGTAAAATCTTTGAATCTACACATTAAGGTTAACAAAGGTTTATAACGGTTTTAAGCATACCTCATATCCTACGAGTATGAGGTTTGATGGCCATGCAACATACGACCCTATAGCATCTCGCACCAATGTTACATCCGAATCATCGTCAGGATAGGGTAATGGTGATTCCTCCTCTATAGCAATATCAACTGATACTTTCAAACTTCCAGTAGGGAGGGATTTATTGTGAAGTAATTGTACCCCATTGTTATACACTTTTCCCTTTGCAACATTCTGATAAGTTGGTGAAGATAAGAAGAGTTGACATTGGGAAACGCCCTAAAACCAAAAATAAATATGCCATTGTTAATGTGTATATATGTCATTTAAATAATTTAAGCTACTAATTTAATTTCATAAATATATATATATATATATATATATATATATATATATATATATATATATATATATATATATATATATATATATATATATATATATAAATACCTCTGGAATAATCGGATGAAAGCTGCAGTTGATACTATCTTTCTCCGATCCATCTCTAACACATGAAGCGTTATCCCTTTCTTTTTCCTTTCGTAATTCCCGAACCTCAGCTTCTAGTGCTTCCAATTTAGCTTGAAGTTCTGCATTACTAGCAACCTTTCCCTTTTTAATATTCAAGGAGGTTGGGGTGATCCCAAATGCCTTACCCCTCACCCGACCAGAATACTCAGGGACATCTAATGCCCGACTAAGTATGCTCCTGGTATCGTCTGGAGATACAGACTGAGATATCGCCTCCTGAAAATCAGATGAATATCGAATCTTTGTCAAATATTTGTTAATAAAGTTTTGATTTAATTAAAGAAATATTGTTATACTTACACATTTCTCAAATACTTGTAGAACCTCTACTGCAACAACTCCAGACTTGCCCACACGGGCTTCCTTCCACAAGACATGTGCAGGAAGAGATGTTTCAGAGCTATTCGCCTGTTGTAACTACATATAAAGCCAAATAATATGATCAACTATAACTCATGATGAACAATTATTATAGCATTGCAATATATTGATACTTACCAAAGATTGCTCCAAACGTCCATATCCAACACGTCCTTTCCTGTATTTATACTTGGGAGCTGATGCTCTTTCCCGATTAATTGCACTTAATCGCGTAAATTCTGGGGTTTGCCGTTTGGATTTAAACGTTACCCATTCTTGTGGTGAAATCAAACTTGCATATTTAGATGGATACTCTCCATCAACAAAGTTATCGTCGGCATCCCTAAGATAGGTGCGGTTTAAATATGTCCTAAACCCTCTTAGGAGCTTCCCTGCCAATCTCATCAAAAAAGCTTTTCTTTCTTCCTCGATGTTGAAGCACCTCTAAAAAAACCATACACATTGGTTAGTACAAATAATTTGAAGGACATAATTAGTTGGCATAATTAAAGACATAATTATGGTACCTTTATCTCATTCCAAATTTTTTCTTTGGTTTCCTTCAACTGTTTGGATCTCCAATCATCACAAGTAATAGGAACCGCATTCCTTACAAGTGCACCAATGAAACTTGTCAAAGTATGACCGTTAGGCTCAATAAGTGTATTCTGGGCGCTCCAATGCACATTATAAGTGATGCCTTGATCTCTAGCACAGATCACTCTCTTCATAATGGTTATTCCTCTTCTAATCTCTGCTTCCATATATCTGTTACTTCCAACCTGAATATCGGGATCATCATCATGTAGGTGATCATCATCATGTGGGTGATCATCATCATGTGGGTGATCATTGTTAGTAGCCATCTAACCTGTAATAAATAAATCAAGGATATCAAATATAATATATAACAAATATAATAAAGAAATCAAGGATATCAAATATAACAAATATGACATAATATATAACAAATATAAGAAAGAAATCAAGTATATAACAAATTTTACCTCTTTAGCTATAATGGCTAAAGAGTTGGATATGTTTTAAAATAAAAGTTTTTTAGAAGATTTAATAAAACTAAACTAAACTATTTAGAAGATGTTTTAAACAAAACTTCATTAAACAAAACTTCATTAAACTAAACTTCATTAAACTAAACTATTTAGAAGATGTTTTAAACAAAACTTCATTAAACTAAACTAAACTAAACTAAACTAAACTAAACGATTTAACAAATATAATAAAATATGTTTTAAACAAAAATACTTGGAGTTAGCTCACTAAAACTAACCTAAACTAGCATGTTAACAATTCAAATTCCAACAACAGTCCAACTAATTTCGACCTAAACAATAACTTCATTAACAAAACTCATCAAACATACTCATCAAACATACACATTCACTACAAAACTTCATTAACAAATCTTCATTAACAAAACTCATTAACAAACTCATCAAATATACTCATTCACTACAAAACTTCATTAACAAAACTTCAAACATACTCATTCACTACAAAACTTCATTAATAAAACAGTCCAACATAACTTCATTAACAAAACTCATCAAAGAGCAGAAAGAACGAAAACTCATTTTCATTAACGTCATTAACAAAACTCATTTTCATTAACTTCATTAACAAAACTTAACAAAACACAACAACGACGTACCTTTAACGACTGTAACAACGGCAATGCAAGAACGAAATGTATCAAAGAGCAGAAACGGACGGACGACGGCAATGAGCAGAAACGAACGACGACGGAAATCAGCAGAAACGGACGGACGGCAAGGTTTTTCGGTGAAGGTTTACGGTTGACGGACGGTTGACGGTGAAGGTTTTTCGGTGAAGGGTTTTGAGCTCTGTTCGCATGCAGGGGAGAAGAAAGAGCGGAAATATGAAAATGAATACTGACTATTCATATATTTTAATTTTATTATACCTTAGACAGCGCTTTTAATAAAAGCGCTTTCTAAGCTGGACCTTAGACAGCGCTTTTAAAAGCGCTTTCAAAGGTTGGCCTTAGACAGCGCTTTTGATTTTATTTTTTTTAATTTTTAAGACCTTAGAAAGCGCTTTTAACTAAAGCGCTGTCTAATATTTTCCATTAATTTTTTTTTTAAAATTTATAAGACCTTATAAAGCGCTTTTGACCAAAGCGTTGTCTAAGGTCTTATATTTTTTTGCGCTTTTACTTTTTTAAATGGCTAGTTTCCTTGTTTTTAACTTATAGCAGCGCTTTTGTATTAAAGCGCTGTCTAAGGTGCGATGTTATAACTTACTTTTGTTGTAGTGCGAGGGTCTGAGCAGAAGTCTTGAGCATGAGGGGCTTAAGAAAGGAAGTCTTGGGTTTGTGGAACCTAAGCATAAGTCTTGGACCTGAGGGGTTTAAGCAGGAAGTCTCAGGCTGAGGGTCTGAGCAAAGAAAAGTCTTATACTTAAGTGTGTAAGCGATTGTAATCATGTTTTGGTTATAGTGAAAATCTCTTGTGATGCAAGGGGACTGGACTACTCTAATTTGGGAGGAACCAGTATAAATCTTTGTATGTTCTTTATCTTTTATTTGCTTCTGTTAACATCCGCTGCAACGTATCATCAAAATCTGAACACCAGTTTAGATTCTGAAAGTTAAGAAACGGAAAACACAATTCAACCCCCATTTCTTGTGTATTTTTCTCACCTTCAACAAGCACCTGCACAACAAGACAAAGTAACAAAGTTCGAGGACATGCTCAATCAGTGTATGCAGTTCTCTATGGCCAGTCAGAAAAACAATGAAGCCTCCATAATAAACCTTAAGACACGAGTTGGCCAATTAGCAAAACACTTGAATGACTAAGAAAAAGACACATTTAATGTCAACACTCAAACTAATCAAAAAGAGCATTGTAGTGTTGTTGTTGTAGATAAAATCATTATTGTAAGGGCTAGAGAAAAATAAACAAAAAACTCTAAGGAAAAAAATTTGTGAGATTATTCAAAAAAAAAAACTACCCCATATAGAAGTTTATCCTTGTGTATCCATTGGTAATATTACATGTATCCATTGGTAATATGGAGATTGAATGCACTCATCAACTTGCGTGCAAGTGTGAAAATAATACCAATTTTAGTGGGAAATAAAATTGGTGACCTCCAAATAGAGTCAATTGTAACAACATTGCAGATGGAAAACAAAACATGCAGGAAGCCGGTGGAAATGATCAAAGATGTTCTAATAAAAAATGAAAAAATTTCATTTCCTATAGATTTTATGGTACTGTATATCGAGTAAAACCCAAATATACCGCTCATTCGGGGAACATCATTCATGAAAATTGCAAGAGTTCCAATGGAAGTTGATATAGATCAAGTGAGGGTCACAATCAGAGGCCATGAGGTGTGTCTTAAATTAATTAGTATCACGTAACATTGATAACCGTCAAGCTATTCACGTTAAAAAAATGCTTGTTAAAAGTCAACCTACCCCTTTTGTAGTTTTTCTAGTTCGTCTTTTTAAATTTTATCAAAAATCAAAATTGTGAAAGCAAAATGTAAAACAAAATGAAAGGCATTACGCTAAGTGCACCATGGCACATGCCACTGTTCTCTTAGCGCTCCAAGTGTAGTAACATTATTCCATCTCTTGTTTATTCAAACTCCGCTTAGCTAACAAAGAACAAAAAATCTAGAATTATTTTGAGAAACAAAATTCTAGAATTTTAAAAGTCACGATTTCTCGCTTAGCCAGCTATAGCTTGCTTAGCAAGAAGCCCATTTCAAAACATTGGGAAACGGATTCTGACTTAAAAATAACCACTCAACAAAATTTCTCACACTCTTTCCATCACACACTCATGCGAAAAACCCTAGATAACTATAGGAGAAATACTTCAAGGGAGAAAAACACAAAATCATTCTCTTTAATTCATTTTAGAATTGCTCAGGTATTCCACTTTACTCTCTACATTGTGCTTCAATGACGATAAACAATTGAACTAGGTTGAACAAACTTTGTATTTGTCTAATTTAGAATTGAATTAGGGATGATTTAAATTACTTAATTGTGTGACTTTGATGTTGAGAATGAGGATATGCATATAAATTAAACTAATACACTAGAATAAGCAATATGGTTTTGGGTACTATGAAATTCTAGGTACATTTTTCTTTGAAAAAGTTGAACGTAAAATGAATGATTGCATGCCTTACTTAGTCAAGAACATGATAGACCTAGAGTTCCATCACCTCTGTTAAAACAACATGCATAATAGGAAGATTGCAACTATGTGCATTTTACCATTTGACCTAACAACTTTGAAATGCATGTATGTTGTTGATTAACTGCTGCAAATGGCTTCATGAAAATCAACTGCTGGAAGAAAGAGGAAAGCCTCTAAAATAAGATCATCTAGTACTCCATATGAAGAACAACGATTTAGAAGCCATCATCATGAGGAGTTCTATGTTGATTTGGAAAGTCACAACATGGTACATGAATGGATAGTAGAGCTAGAAGACCCAGATAATTATTTAGATATTGTCCTAGAAATTAATGCTAAAAATTGGAGTGTCATAACACACCTTTAATAGCACATCAACATAGACATCATCCGAGAATTCTATGTAAATTCCAAACCAATGGAAGATACAACATTGGAAAGGTTATGATGGGTTGGAGGTCAGATGGTTCCTTTTGACAAAGAAGTCATCCATGCTTATATTGAAGGAAACTATGTGGCCAACCCAAGGAGTTAGAATTGTTTACTATCTAACTGGCTAAGGGAAACAAGTATAATGATTGCATAACAGCAGATATATGTGAAGCTATGAAGACATATCAGTTGGGATGAGATGAGAGACGCGTTTATTTCAAGAGATATGATATAACCAGTCAGACCCAGATGTGGATGGAATTCCTCCTCCTATAACATCACTCCTAACATCCATGCATCTTATGCTAATTTGTACACTGCACAATTTATTTGGTACATTCTGAAGGGAAAACAGGTCGATATATCAAGGGTGATATCCTACAAGATATGGGAAATCATTGGTTCCCCACACAAACATGCCCTTGGATTTCCATGTTTGATAATGGGATTGTGCAAAAAGTTTAATGTGGAAATTCTTGACCACCATCAATTCTTATTAATGTCAAAGTTAAATAATACATTTGCCTACAACTATTACTCCAATCGAAGAAGAAGAATACCACAAAAACCACTACAACACCCCACTGCACCTACTGAACAACACTTAGGAATGACCAATTTTGATAATATGGATCCAAACATGAGAGCCTATTTCACCTACAACTGGGACATTTTTATGTATATTATCGAGTTATGCTTTCTCTTAATGATTCCATGAACATGTTGCAGCTAAGGATGCATGATCCACAAGCCACATATGAGATAATTCCTGCCCAAGAGGAGTTCATAAGTTATCTACAATAGCTTGCAAACATTCCATTCTATTCAAATTTTGGAGGTAGTGATGTGGTGGTAGTTGCATAGGTAATGAGCAGGTTGCGAAGGAAAATGACGAAGAGGAGAAAGAGAATGATGAAGGAGAAGAGAGTGAAGAATGGGAAGAATGATATGAAGTGACGGCTAGTGATGAGGATGACTAGGCTAAGGCTACATGTTACTCCCACACCATTGTGAAGTAGTTATTTTATTGTTTTAATTTAATTACTTTTTGAACAAGTTATGTTTCTTTTATGTATTATGATATTTTTCTTATGTCATACACATAGAACTTAGATATGTTGGCATTTAAGTACATGAGCATGCTCAAGCTCCCAAAACATTTGAGTACTGATTGAACATGGTTTTAAGCATCTCTCCCTAAATACAACAGGTACACAAAAGTTGCATAAGAATGCTAAGGGAGCTTTTGTGTCAAATTAGCACACATTGGTGCTCATTGGTGGCTAATGAGCCATATTGTTTGCTTAGTGCACCCTACTACAAACTGGTGGCTAAGCAAAGTTCCTAAAAGCAACCTCGCCTCCTCTTGGGCTTAGTACAAGGACCCTACGGCTTCTTAGAAGTATTCACAGCCTCCTCTTAGGCTTCGTATAATGATCTCTTCCTCCGGGAATGATAGCCTTCTCTTGGGCTTAGTACAAGGACCCGTCGGCTTCTTAAAAGTTTCTAGCCTCCTCTTGGGCTTCATACAAATTGTCCCGACGACCTCCTAGAGGCATAGGAACAGAACTTAGTCATCTGCATAGAACAGTCATTTCAAAGAGTCTACTACCGTTTCTCAAAGCATAGTACAAAAGATGAAACTCTAGACTTGGACAGTTTAACTTCCTTGAGTCTCAAAGACATTCTCAAGTGACCCTTTCGTTAAATAGGAAGGAAACCTGCAGACTCGGACAGTCTCAATACCCTTCGAATTTCCCGCTTCCTTAAAGAACAGGAATAACCCGGATCCTTGAATCAAATCCATGAGTACAGTATTGCTCATATAAGAACTGATTTTCTCTTTAAAATCAGTATACTGGACCTATCGCTTGACTGAAACAGTTACCATAGCCTCCTCTTAGGCTTTGTATAATGATCCTTCTCCAGTGAAGTTAGCCTCCTCTTAGGCTTTGTACAATGATTCTCCCCAGCGGAGTCAAACAATGTTTAGCCTCTCTCTCGGGATTTGTACGAGACACATAAGAGACTCCCTCGTTGAGTCAATCACCCCTTTCGCCTCCATCTCGGGCTTTATACGAGATACAAAAAGGTTCTTATTGAGCCAAACAAACAACAGCCTCCATCTCGGGCTTCATACGAGATACAAAAAAAACTCCCTTGTTGAGTCAAATAGCCTCCATCTCGGGCTTTATACGAGATACCAAAAGATTCCATCGTTGAGTCAAAACCTTTTAGCCTCTCTATTGGGCTTTGTACGAGACACATAATGGCCTCCTCTTAGGCTTTGTATAAGAAAACCACTGGTTAATCCAATTAACCTTTTAGCATCAAAGTTGTGCCTCGTTCACAGTACACAAACATCAACAACTCCTTCCTCTTCATCTAATCACTGTAAGCGGCAAGCCTCTGGATCATCTACATCCATGCCACTGTCCCTCTTTTAGCATGAGAAATTCCTAAGGAAAGATAGCATTGCTCTACACTGAGTTAAAGTCTTCTCCTTCAAGTTAAAACCCCCTATAAAGGAAATTATGGCATTGCCGGATTCACAAATCCTGGTTAAAGTAATTCTCCTTTATAAAATAGTTGTGACATACAACCCCCTCTTTAGAGGTGACAAATTCTCTCTAAAGACCAACCCTTTTAGCTTCACATCTTGGGCTTTGAACAAGATACAAACCACCTTTTCGCTTCACGTCTTGGGCTTTGAACAAGACACCAAAACAACCATTTCCTCCCATAGAATAGGAGGAACTACGAACGCTCTGATTTCCCTGTTTCGGTAAACGGGAATACGTAGGCATAAGATTGAAAGAAAAATCTTAGCGAGCACACTAAACAAAACCCAAAATCCCATATCTCCATCAATCAAAAGCAGTAATTCAAAAACATCAGTCCTAACATCCTAATCCTTGTTCCCCGCCAGAAACCTTCTGCCTAGATAAAAAGAAAGAAACAAGTATTGGCGAAAATACAAATAACCAGTACAAAGGCCCCCCACATTGATAGCATTCGTAACCTAACAGACCGCTGTTTAAACTCAGTATGCAAAGCAGGGTTAATTGGAGACATCTAGTTCCCTTCCTTCATCAGCTTTAATAGGATAAAAAATGAATCGACCTGTAGTTTTAAGCTCACCCGCAGAAAAATGGCGCCCACCGTGGGGCCTATCAAAGTTAGATCTAGGCACGGACTACCTTTTCACCTCTTGTGTGGAAACCACAGATTGGGGCTTCCGCCGGGGAACCCATTTTCTGTCAGGAACTTAGGATTCATAGCTTTAAAGGTCTAAGATGTTTAGGACAAATATATATACTGCTTTTCCTAATTGCTATACATGTTTATTTTTCTGCAAATGGGAATGCGGGTGATGCCGTATGTGGAAAGATTGAGTATACACTTAAGATAAGTGATGGCGACGGGGTCGACCATCAACCTCAGTGGAGGCTGACCAATGCAAACCATTCTCTCACCTAGACAATGGGCCGGTTGTTAAGTCTGAGAAGCTGAGGAGCCAAACCCTTTCGTAGTACGGAAACTATCGGGAATAGTTGTCACGCGATACTACCCTCATTTGAGGCTGGTGATCTATTCTCGGTGAATGGCACTTACTCTAAGATTGCTCTACAACTCCGTGGCGATCTGCTTGTTGTTTTGCTTTCCTGGGAGGAGCTGATGATAATGAGTACAGGTACAAAAATCACCCTAGTATAAACCTTTGGGGATGGGTAGAGCCTTGACTTCATGACAACGACCCTTTGACCCCATGTTTTTTCTATGTTTTTGTGTGCTGCATTCATGCATTCATTTAAAAAAACATTAAAACATTCAAAAAAAATTCTCTTCTAGTCTCTCTGTTTTTTCAAAATAAACTAAGACTGTGATTGCAAATATCAGAGAAAAGGATTGCACTAATGGATTTCGGTAGAAGGAGAACTCACCAGTATACCTTCAAGGTTCCAAAACTAGAGGATTTGAGAAGGTTAGCGAGGATGATCACTAACCCAGAGGCTTTCAGAGCCAAGTACGGAGGTTTACTACCACTGTTAAGAGTCCATGTGATTGAGGGAATCATGGATGCGCTCATTCAGTTTTATGATCCGGTTTATCACTGTTTCACATTCCCGGATTACCAGCTCGTACCAACACTAGAGGAGTATTCTCATTTGATTGATTTACACATTACAGATCGAGCTCCATTTTCTGGACTGGAAGAAATTCCAAAGAATCAGACCATTGCAAGAGCAATTCATTTGGACGAGTCTGAGGTCAGGACTCACATGACTACCAAGGGTGGCATCCAAGGTTTGCCAGCCCAGTTCTTAACAAAGAAGGCCCTATATTTTGCCAGTATAGGAAACGTGACTGCTTTTGAAAGCATATTTGTCTTGCTCACCTACGGGTTATTTTTGTTTCGCAACATCAATAACTTTGTCGATATTAACTCCATTAAGGTTTTTCTTATTGGAAACCCTATACCGACTTTGCTCGCAGATGCGTATCATTCTGTACACTTGGGAAATTTGTACAGCGGAGGGGAGATCACATGTTGTGTACCTCTACTTTACAAATAGTTTATCTCTCACTTGCCCAAGTCTGCTGCTTTTTGGGATTGTAAGAGTGCCCTACGCTGGTCGCAGAAGATCATGTATCTTACCAACTCTGATATAGATTGGTTAATAGGATTTATGATGGAATCAGGATCATTGATCGTCGTGGAAACTTCCCCAACGTACCCCTTATAGGAACTAAGGGAGGAATCAACTACCATCCGGTATTGGTTCTTCGTCAATTTGGATACCCGATGAGACACATCCCACTGGGTGTTCATCTGGAAGGTCTTTTCTTCAAGGAAGGAGAAAGTGACAGAGCACTAAAGACGGAAATAGTACACGCTTGGAAACACGTTCATAAGAAAAGACGAGAGTCTCTGGGAAAACCAGACTGTGTCTCGGTGGAGCCTTATCTCCATTGGGTACAAACTAGAGCTCTCAAGCTAAAAATGCCTTATCCTCATTACGGAATTCTTCCGCCGAGGGAATCTGTCATGTACTTCATGACGGAAACTGAAAAGCTTCAGGTTACTCTCAACAAAGTTCAACAGGAGAGAAGGTCTTGGAAGAACAAGTATCGCACCCTCGACGTAGAGTGCATCAAAATACAGCAATTACTGAAAGAAAAAGATGCTCTGATTGAAATTTTGGAGCAACATGCTGTAGATAATCAGGATGACCAAAGGAATTTGCTCGCTCCTTTCACTTGGCAAAGGAATGACAACACAACAACGGCCCAAGAGCCCCGGTCAAAGAAAAGGAAGATACCAGAATCAGCACCTGATTTCTCTTCAGAGAGGACTCGGGACCCATTAGGTTAGGTTTCTATTTCTGCACTTTGTAATCTACTGTATTTCCATTTCTATAATCCTTTGAATTCAATAAAAAGGGGTTTCCCCACCGTTTGATATTTGCAATCTAATTGTCGAAGTTTATTTTGATTAAACAAAAAAAACAATTAATATAATCATTGCATTCATCATTCTCACATCGCGTATTCTTCTTACCTACGAATCTCACGTTTGTGTCTCGGTTCTAGAGTCAAATTGTCTCATTCGTATAATACTCGGGCCAATCGTCAGAAAAAGATGGATGATCTTGAGGAAGAAAACAGAGAGTTGAAAGAAGAGATCGACGCTCTAAGAGAGGATATGAGAAAGCTTCGTAACGACATGCAAGCCATGGCAGAAGCTCAGCTACAAAGAATTGTGATCTCAGAGATCACCTCAATGCCCATAGTGGAGAAGTTTGATCCTAGGTATCAGATGCCGAAAGATCGTCCCTGGGGCATGCCTGCAAACTATATCCCGGAAGGATATGTTCCGCCGATCACTAAAGATCAGGGAATCACAACAGAAGCCGCTGGGCCTGAAGGTTACAAACTTCAGGTAAGCGAAGATGCCAGGGGCATACTGAAGACTCCTGAAGGTTACAAACTTTGGGAAACGCCAAGACTCACTACCGTAGTCACGGTACCACCCCCTGTGGTGCACACTGTCCTGGAAGGACAGATTCCACAGACACCTTCTGGTAAGAAGGAAACTATGTTTGACAGAATGGAGGAATTCCAGGAACAGTTCTTGGAAATGCAGAAGGAACTGCAAGCCATTCGCGGTCAGGATCTATTTGGAAAGGACGCCGCAGATCTCTGCTTGGTCCTAAATGTGAAAGTCCCGCACAAATTTCAAGTGCCCGACTTTGAAAAATACAAGGGTAAATCTTGCCCTCAAAGCCATCCGGTGATGTACGCTCGGCGGATGTCAGCTCAGACGGAGAATCAGGACCTACTGATTCACTACTTTCAGGATAGTTTAACTGGTGCCGCGTTAAAATGGTACATGGGTTTAAACCGTACTACGATCAGCACATTCAGAGATCTTGGTACTGCCTTCGTCCAACAATACAAATACAATTTGGACATGGCACCCGACAGAGATCAACTCAGATCAATGTTGCAAAAGGACAAGGAAACCTTTAAGGAGTATGCTCAAAGGTGGCGTGAAATTGCCGCTCAAATTTGTCCACCACTTGAGGAAAAAGAGATGACAAAGATCTTCTTAAAGACCTTAAGCTCATTTTACTATGACCGAATGGTTGCCAGTGCGCCCAGTGATTTCACCGAAATGGTCGGCATGGGCGTACGTCTTGAGGAAGCCGTCCGAGAAGGACGTTTGGTAAAAGACACTGGATCGACGAGCGGTACTAAAAAATACGGTAGTGCTCTCCCTAAGAAAAAAGAGCAAGATATTGGGAATATCTCCCTCGGAAAGCAAAGACAACGTTATCAACCGGTAGCAGTTGTGACTCCTGCTATCAACCCTGCGTCTATTCCTACGTATCAACCTCAGGTTGCGCAGAGCCAGCCTGATCAACAAAGGACACAACAGTCTCTTCAGCAGGCTCGTCCTCCATACAACAACAACCGTACAACACGGCCACCAGGATTTGATCCTATACCCGTGACGTACGCAGAACTGTTTCCATTACTACTGGCTAAGGGGCACATTCAGACTAAATCTCCTCTTACAGTACCAGAAAATCCGCCTTTTTGGTTTAAGGTGGATCAAACATGCCCTTATCATCAAGGAGGTTCAGGGCATAACATAGAGACTTGTCTCAATTTCAAGTCCGACGTACAAAAGCTTGTTAGGAGCGGGGTCTTATCCTTCAAGGATACGAATCCTAATGTTCTCACGAACCTGCTGCCTCAACACGAGAAGGCTGTAGTCAATTTGATAGAAGGAGAATTTAACAATGTCTATCAAATTCATAATGTACTCTTGTTAAAAACCAATTTGATCAAGATGCATTGTAGACAGAGTGGATATGTCCATGTGCCACCTCATAATTATCATCAATGTGATATCTGCTCTAAAAACAATCAAGGATGTTCGGTAGTGCAAGCAGCTGTACAGGAACAGATGGATCTCGGATGGATCCAAGAGCACCGATTTCGTGGAGTTAACATGGTTTACACGAATTCCAACGTCATTCAAAATCATGACATTCGGGCGATGAATGTCAACTTGGTGGCGATGCACTCAAGGCAAAGCCAACATAATAATCTGCCGCGACACGATTACAGTTCCTGTCTGACTTGCTCGGTAAACAAACAGGGATCTCTTTCATACAAGAGGCCCTCCAGCGTCAGATGAATCTTGGATGGATCCAAAACTACCATGATAGGAACTCCTATCAAATCAACATGGTTCAGATCTTCGATATTCGCGTGATAAATACCAACCTGGTAGAGTTACATGCTGAGCAGGTCCGACTCGGATTCTTAATATCACATGACTATCAAAGCTGTGAAGCGGGTTATGAAAACGATCGAGGTTGTACCTTTGTCCAGGAGGCACTTCAGCACTTGTTAAATCATTGGTGGATGACAATTTATATGGATGAAGATACTCAGCAGATTAGTATCAGTAACAGGAATCCTACCCGGCGTCAAAGACAGGATGTCCGATCTGTGGAAGCTAACCTAGTGAGGTTACATTGTATTCAAAGTGGGCGTGGCCAGGTGCCACCACACAACTATGACAGTTGTAGCGTCTGTTCGGAAAGCAACCAAGGGTGTTACCTTATGAGAGCAGCTCTTCAGGGTCAGGCGGATCGTGGAGAAATTCGTCCATATCCGGGTTCTGGACCCATCAATTGGACGCCGAACTACCTTGCCGATCAAGTCGAGGATGTTGTCCCAATCTCTGGTCATCACAGGACCAGGGATATTTTTGCCATCATCCCTCTACTTGACGAGTCTAAGGTTCCCAACCGGGAACGAATTGAGATTGCTTACGATGGTCAGAAAAATCAGAAGGCTCTTGTAGTCATCTATCTACCAGGACTGCTACCGTATGAATCAGCTAAGGCGATCCCTTACAAATACGGTTCAACAACAATTGAAAATGGAAAGGAAATTCCATTACCCTCCGTCGTGAATATTGCAGACATCAGTCGTGTAACACAGAGTGGTAGAATCTTCAACCGAGGAGTTGGAGAACCTAACAAGGAAAAGGAACTTCAGACTGAAATTCCTGATCCACCAGTCGGTCAATCCAGTAATCCCGACCTTTTGAAAAATGATGATGAGATGCTGAAGCTCATCCAAAAAAGTGAATATAACATTGTTGATCAGCTGTTACAGACTCCTTCAAAGATCTCGGTATTATCACTGTTACTCAGTTCAGAAGCGCACAGGGAGGCTCTACAGAAAGTCGTGGAGCAGGCCTTTGTGGAACAGGATGTAACAATCAGACAGTTCGATAGCATTGTCTCTAACATCACTTCCTGCAATAATTTTGGATTTAGTGATGAAGAGTTACCCGAAGAGGGTCGCCGTCATAACATGGCGCTCAACATTATAGTCAACTACCAGGACGATGCTTTAGCCAGCGTACTGGTAGACACAGGGTCAGCCCTGAATGTTATGCTGAAGTCCACTTTGATGCAATTATCATTCAAAGGGCCTCCGATGAGAGTTAGCGAGGTTGTCGTCAAAGCATTCGACGGATCCAGAAAAATAGTTATCGGCGAAGTTGATCTTCCCATAACTATCGGTCCTCACACTTTCCAAGTCACTTTCCAGGTCATGGATATCCGGGCAACATACAGTTATTTATTAGGAAGACCTTGGAAACATCAGGCTGGAGCGGTCACTTCGACCCTCCACCAAAAGCTAAAGTTCGTCAAGAACGATCAACTTGTCACGGTTTGTGGGGAACAAGCCTTGCTTGTAAGCAACTTGTCATGATCTACTGGTATAAAACCCGAGGAGGTTATTGGAACTCAGTTCCAAGCACTGTCGTGAGCAAAGACAATCAATCCCAAGGAGGAACCTCGATTTCCTCATACAAATATGTTATCAAAGCGGTCGAGAGTACCGACACAACTGGATGGGGACAGCTTGTCATTCCTATTGACAATAAAACAAAGAAGGGTCTTGGTTTTTCTGTAACCTGTACCCAGACAGCTGCTAAAGATGAAAGTTTTCATCCCCTTCAAAACTTCTTCCACTGTGGAGGTTTCCTTCACCCAGTGTCTCAAGCGGTTCATGCTATCAATGAGGAAGATCCCTCTGACACGGATGAAGAATGGAAGTCTTATTTGAATGAGGACGGTTATATGTCTCAGGAAGAGGTGCCTATACCATTTTGCTATCCCGCACAGAGTCCGAGGTTTATACCAAGGTTAGATGTCGAAATGATATACGAAGATTGTGATCCGGAAGGATACCGTGCTCCGCCAAATTCATTAGAGGAGGACACTCTGATGAAAGACAACTTTGACTACAATTACTATGGCCCAATGGATGGTCTGCCAATGTGGCAGCTTTACCCAGGAAACTTGGGGCAAGAGGGTCAGCCGAACAATGAAAATCAGCTGACCGTCATTGAACAGAATACCTGTGTCCCCACCATGTCATGGGAACAACACTCAGGTCATTCAGGAACTACTCAACATGAAGATGAATTTGCAACGTTTGCAGGACTTGAATTCATCAACTATGCTTTTTCCCGAGGTCAACGTCATCGAGAGAAATGACTCCTCCAGTTCGAAAGAAGTGTGGGACACCTTGGGACAACTGAGTGGAAAATACGACTATATGATCAAGTACACCGCTCCCGGAAGCTCTCGTATCAGGCTCGAAGACATCCAGCCAACTGGATGGGGAGATACAGCTGAGAGCACAAATGTTATGCAAAATGCAACAGAGGAATTCTCCTACGACAACTCTGCCTGGGAAACAGATTCCAATGATCCTGCTCCACCAGAAATCAGCGTCATTTCTGAAGACAAATCAAGGAAGGTGCCAGACTTTGTGATTCACCGAGGAGTTCGCCGCCCATGGGTTGCCGTCGAGGTTCCGAAGGTCGTTCATCAGTTAAAGTAATTGCCATATTTAACCTTTCACCCCGCGTAGGTGAAACGGATGTTTTGATAGGGCTCGCTTTCTGTAAATTTCCCTCTTCGCTTTGCCCGAAGCGACAGAGTTTTGTTTTATAGGGCTGTAGTTTCAAGGATCGACTTGTTCATTAATAAAATAAAGTCGTTCTGTAATTTCCGCATTAATTGTTGTTTTCTCTTTTTGCTTTTTCAGAAAATGGTAATCCTAAAAAACAATTCAAATAAAAACAAGCAGTAAAATAAATACACTGCACACACTTGCATTTTCTCTATCTCTTCTAAACACGAATCATCACGTCATGCAGATTGCTTGTTTTAAACCCAGTTGAAACATACGATCCGATGCCTTCTCCCAACTTTGAGTTCCCGGTATTTGAGGCTGAAGAAGAAAATGACAACGAAATTCCAGAAGAGATCTCCCGATTACTCAGACAAGAGGAAAGGTCCATTGAACCTCACAAAGAGCCATTGGAAATAGTAAACTTGGGTTCAGAAAAAGAGAGAAAAGAAATCAGGATTGGGGCACTGCTCAATCCAACTGCCAAAGAGAGTTTGATAAAGCTTCTCAAAGAATTTCCCGATGTATTCGCTTAGTCCTATCAGGATATGCCAGGGTTGGATACCAGCATCGTGGAACATCACTTACCGTTGAGATCGGAATATCCGCCAGTAAAGCAAAGGTTGAGACGCACTCACCCGGACATGGCCATCAAAATCAAAGAGGAGGTACAGAAACAGATTAACGCAGGTTTCCTCGCTACATCTGAATATCCTCAATGGTTAGCCAACATCGTACCCGTTCCCAAAAAGGACAGAAAGGTCAGAATGTGTGTTGACTACCGAGATCTGAACAAGGAAAGTCCAAAGGATGACTTTCCTTTACCACACATTGACATGCTGGTAGACAGCACAGCAAAGTTCAAAATTTTCTCCTTCATGGATGGATTCTCGGGCTATAACCAGATCAAAATGGCGCCGAAAGACATGGAGAAAACTTCATTCATTACCCCATGGGGTACCTTTTGTTACAAGGTAATGTCATTCAGTTTGAAGAACACCGGGGAAACCTATCAAAGGGCCATGACTACTCTGTTTCATGACATGATACATAAGGAAATCGAGGTATATGTCGATGATATGATTGTAAAATCAAAAACAGAGAGTGAGCATGTTGAACATCTGTCAAAGTTGTTCGAACGTTTAAGAAAATTCAAGCTCCGCTTGAATCCCAACAAGTGCACCTTCGGTGTCCGTTCAGGGAAACTACTAGGGTTCATCGTCAGCCAGAAAGGAATTGAGGTTGATCCTGACAAGGTCAAGGCCATTCAAGAAATGCCTTCGCCGAAAACTGAAAAACAAGTCAGAGGATTCTTGGGACGTTTGAACTACATCTCCAGATTCATATTCCTTATGACCGCCACATGTGCGCCGATTTTTAAGTTACTAAAAAAGAACCAGGATTGCGTTTGGACAGAAGATTGCCAAACTTCCTTCGACAGTATTAAGGAATATCTGTTGAATCCTCCAATTCTATCACCTCTAGTGGAAGGAAGACCACTGATTATTTACCTCACAGTCCTAGAGGACTCAATGGGTTGTATGCTTGGCCAACAAGACGAAACAAAAAGAAAAGAGTTTGCCATCTACTATTTGAGTAAGAAATTCACCGACTGCGAGACTCGGTACACGATGCTTGAGAAAACTTGCTGCGCTTTGGCTTGGGCAGCCAAACGTCTTTGCCAGTACATGATTCATCACACTACTTGGTTGATCTCAAAAATGGATCCAATCAAGTATGTCTTCGAAAAACTTGCTCTTACGGGAAGGATTGCTCGTTGGCAGATGCTGTTATCAGAATATGACATAGAGTACCACGCTCAAAAAGCCGTTAAGGGAAGTATTTTAGCCAATCATTTGGCTCATAAACCGATTGACGATCAAGAATCAATCGGGTTTGACTTCCCAGACGAAGATGTCATGTATCTAAAAATGAAAGATTGCGATGAACCGCTACCCAGTGAAGGGCCAGAACCAGGTTCCCATTGGGGACTTATCTTTGACGGAGCAGTCAATCATTATGGAAATGGAATTGGGGCAATCATTGTTACCCCTCAGGGTACCCACATTCCTTTCACCGCTCGACTTACGTTCAAGTGTACGAACAACGAGGCCGAATACGAAGCTTGTATTATGGGTCTCGAGGAAGCGATTGATTTAAGGATAAAAAACTTGGACATATATGGTGACTCAGCCTTGGTCATCAATCAGATAAAAGGAGATTGGAACGCATACCAATCAGGATTGATTCCTTACAAAGACTAGGCAAGAAGGTTGTTACCCTTCTTCAACAGAATCGAGTTTCATCACATCCCTCGTGATGAGAATCACATGGCTGATGCATTAGCCACTCTCTCTTCTATGATTAGTGTAGGTCAATGGAATGACATACCTAAGATCGACATAATGCGCCTTGAACGGCCCGCTTACGTCTTCACGATTGAAGCAGTCATAGATGACAGACCTTGGTATCACGATATCAAATGCTTCCTTCAGAAACAAGAGTACCCATTTGGGGCACTCAAAAAAGACAGGAAAACCCTCAGAAGATTGGCTGGAAACTTCTTCCTGAGCGGTGACACTCTCTATAAGAGAAATTTTGACATGGTCTTGCTCCAATGCGTCGACAGACCAGAAGCAGACATGCTTATGAAAGAAATTCATGAAGGATCCTTTGGCACTCATGCCAACGGACACACAATGGCGAGAAAATTCTGAGAGCAGGGTACTATTGATTGACCATGGAATCCGACTGCTACAAGTACATGAGGAGGTGTCACAAGTGTCAGATATACTCCGACAAAATTCATGTACCACCATCACATCTCAAAGTTCTCTCTTCCCCGTGGCCTTTTTCCATATGGGGAATCGACATGATCGGCTTGATCGAACCTAAGGCTTCAAACGGACATCGGTTCATCCTGGTAGCCATTGATTACTTCACCAAGTGGGTCGAAGTAGCATCATACGCTAATGTAACCCGACAAGTGGTGGTCCGATTTATCAAAAACAATATCATCTGCCGTTATGGTGTTCCAAGCGAGATCATTACTGATAATGGATCTAACTTGAACAATAAGATGATGAAGGAGTTGTGCACAGAGTTCAAGATTGAACATCATAACTCATCTCCCTACCGACCAAAGATGAACGAAGCGGTAGAAGCGGCTAACAAGAACATCAAGAAGATCGTTCAAAAGATGGTGGTAACCTACAAAGACTGGCACGATATGCTACCCTTTGCTCTTCACGGTTATCGCACATCTGTTCGCACTTCAACAAGGGCTACCCCTCTCTCTCTAGTGTATGGCATGGAGGCAGTTCTCCCCATAGAAGTAGAGATCCCATCAATCCGAGTACTGATGGAAGCTAAGCTCACCGAAGTTGAATGGTGTCAAAGCTGACACGACAAATTAAACCTGATCGAAGAGAAACGAATCACGGCACTATGCCACGGTCAGTTGTATCAGCAGAGAATAAAGAAGGCGTTCGACAAAAAGGTCTGACCTCGTGTCTTCAGAAAAGGGGACCTCGTGCTCAAGAAGATACAATCTTTTCTCACTGATTCCCGGGGCAAGTGGACTCCGAATTATGATGGCCCCTATGTGGTCACAAAAGCTTTCTCATGTGGCTCCTTGAGACTTGCAACCATGGACGGAGAGGAATTTGCCTACCCCACGAATGTTGATGTAGTCAAGAAATACTTCGCCTAAACTAAAAAAAAACGTCTCGGTGGATTGAAAACCCGAAAGGGCGGTCCAGGCAAAAGTTAGAGACATATAAAAAAATCATCCCGATGGATTGGAAACATCATAGTACAATCCAGGAAAAAATTAGGGATAATGGCAAGTAACTATGTTCAACAGAGGCAAGTCCCTCAGCAGCAGCAGTTATATCATCCATCAGAGGAAAACTCCAGTCAAGGTCATCTTCGACAGAAGCTCAGGATGTCCCGAATTCAAAGTTGGTAGAAGAATAGTGGTCGTTACGTTTCAACGTAGCCCTTTTCCCTGTAAATTACCATTTTCAAACTTTGTATATACTCTTTGGAATCACGTGTTTGGCTGATCTCCATCTTATCAATAAAATTTGAGCCCTTGTGCTTTTGTTTGTAATTCTTATTTGTTTTAGCTTTACAGAACGACGTTGTTAACATGACTAACGACTCTTGAAATAAAACAAAAATGAATTTACTTGGTAAAACTTTTTCTGCTTTTAAAATAAAGATGGCAATTTCTTTTGACTATTGAACATCAAAAGAACATCAATCACTTCTCCAGAAGTAAGCAAACTTCAAAGTGCAGAATCAAAGTGCTCCTTCTAACCCAGTACGCCTGAATGGAGGGATCAATTGTGTCAGAGACCTTGTTTCGTCTGACACGCTTCTGCCGAGTTCTTATCTCCTAAGCCCGATCAACGGTATTCTCCGCAGGGACTATCTCTCCTAAGCAAGGTGGAATTGCTATCTTGAACCAGCGATATCTCTACCCGCCCCGCGATGGCCGAGTATCCAGTCATGTTCATCTTTTAGTTTGTGTGTCGTGTCAGTTTTGTCAGCATAGACATACATGCATTATTGATTTGCATTCGCATTCATATTGCATCAATATCACTCTAGTCGGTCTTGTCCCCTGGTGATAAAAAGTCCTCTCAATCGAGTTGTCAAGTTTTTTCCTCGTCAGGAAGTGCGGCGTCTAAACAATCTCTCCCCTCCAGTTTATTTCTGGAATGAAGTTGGCTCCTCGACCACTTTGATAACTTGAACCTCTGAAAGACCAGAGGAACCTTCAGTCAGCATCACTCTTCGCCATTGAAGATGATATCCTTGCTTTCCCGGATTAAAGAAAAATCCCCCAGAGAAAGCCTCCTAAGCAGAGATTTGGCAGTACAGCTGCCATTCTCCGAAAAAAATCGCTGATGAAAAGGTCACCGGCACCTCAAAATTGGACCCCATCACATGGCATTTCTCCGGGAAGATCCCGAGAAAAGTACGATGTAAGATCCCAAGTGGAAACAGTCTCTCAAGAGACTCGCTTTCCCCCAGTAGAATCGACAAATGGCGTCTCCAAACAGAGAAGTTTGTGTACCTCTACAATTCAGACGATTGGGTTCCCCAGCAAGTCTGACGTCAAAACTTTTTCCGTCAGATGGCATCTCCCCAGGAAAATTCGGCGAGAAGTTTGAGGGAAATCGCTACGAATAGCGTCCCTTGTCAAAAAGTTTATTGACAAAAGAAACTAAGACCAGTTCCTTGGTAGGAAATCAGGATCGATGGGAAGTTTAAATCAGAAACTAAGACCAGTTCCTTGGTAGGAAACCGGGATCGAGGGGAAGTTTAAATCGGAAACTAAGACCAGTTCCTTGGTAGGAAACCAGGATCGAGGGGAAGTTTACATAAGCAACTGAGACCAGTTCCTTGGTAGGAAACCAGGATCGAGGGGAAGTTTATTTCAGCAACTGAGACCAGTTCCTTGGTAGGAAACCAGGATCGAGGGGAAGTTTGTTTCCGCAACTAAGACCAGTTCCTTGGTTGAAGACTAGGATCGAGGGGAAGTTTACCTTTTCTAAACATCATTGCTTAGCAAAAGAAGATGAATGCTCAAGCTATCATTCATAACCACCATCAAAATTTCGGGTATTCTGATATTTAATCCTCTTGCACCCCGAATGCCCGAATACCTTCGTCATTCACACCTTCGGGTCCAAGAAGATTAAATAGGGGCATCTGTCATACCCCAAATTTTGACCACTAAGATTTCCCATCATTGTGCAAATCATCATCACAATGTGGATGAACCATCATGCCTCATCAAATGCATCAAGGGTTGTTGAGCATTCACTACAATCAAAATTAGGGTTTTAAGCCCTCTCAGAGCCTTAGACAAAGGATTAATCAAGGAATGACATGATCTTCAACTTGTCTAACCTCTCAAACATCCACAATGGATCAAAAGGACTCCCACTTCAAGGATTAAGCACAAGGTTGCTCCCTTCTAGGTGGATCAAGTCTCAAGATCGCCAGTATCACCAAATTAGGGTTTTGGTCGACCAGGGACTCCAGATGAAAAATTTCATCTGGACACAAGCCAAAGATCCAAAACACAACCTAATGTACTCCATGGAACCTCATGGACCCATTCATCAAGTCAATTTTGCCTCAGGGGATGCATACATCAAAAATCAGGAATTAGGGTTTCTTGACCTAATTCACCCCTAAGTTGACTTTTAGGGCAAATCAAGAGCCAAGACCTCAAGAGAGGGTTTGAGGGTCTCTAATGATCTATATTGATCCATTTGTAACAATGGATTAATCCAAGAAGCTTGAGCAACAATTCTCAATTTCATCTGCACCACAATTAGGGTTTTAAGGAAAAAGTCAACTGTAACTTTGACTTTTGACCAGGACATGCTCCCAAGCCCTAGTACATGCCCCAATATACCCTATGACACCCATGGAACATGTCCATCAAGTTTGATTTAGGTCAAGGACATGATTTCCTGAAGAATTGCACAGTTTGGAATTCATCTGATAAAAAGTCAACTGTGCACAAAAGTCAACTTTGACTTTTTGAGATTTTTTTCCAAAATGGATTTTTAACCCTAAAATGATGTCAATGTATGATTTGAATCATCATTCATCAAGAAAAATCAAGAAAAGTGGGATAACTTGTAAAAGGGGTAACCATAAAAACTTAGAAAATTTTCAAAGTTAAAAATAAAGTGACAAGGGTACCAACTTTGAAGGATCATAACTCCTAAACCACAAAGCCATTTTTTCTCATCCAAAGATGGATTTGTATCCCTCATTACCCTCTACAAAAACTTCAACTAGACCTAAGTCCAATTCATTAAGGATTTTGAGTTATGGAGTGATCAAAATGGCTGAAAAGTGAAAATGTCACTTTTTCCAACACTTAGTGAAATTTTCACTAAGTCAGAATCTGCCTTCACTTTTTGCCAAATGTAGAGGGATTTTTCACTTGGATTCAAAAGAGATCAAAACCAAATATGTTCAAACAGTTGTTATATCATGTAAGAGCTTTCCAAAATGGCCAAGAACATTGCCAAATTCCATTTGAGTCATGAGATATGACATTAGAAAGTTGCCTTGCTGAAATCTGTCAAAGGCAAGGCAGAATTTGCAACTTTGCTCGATTTGCCAAAATCAGCCAAATTCAAATGCTCCTATCCACTTGGACACATCTGAGGATTGAATCTAAAGGGGACAATCACTGAGCCAAGCCTTCAAAGTCCATGGAACAAGAAATAGCATGTTGAACCTAGAATGGCCAAAATAGGGACAAGACTCCAAATTTGGATTGAAGCATTCAATGGAAGCATCAAGGTGGCATGGACTGAGCCATTCTCATCTGAAATCAGTCAAGACTTATCCAAGACCAAGGGAACCACAGCTCTGTGCCCTAACCTCTAGTCAATGGCTAGAGGAGACTTGGATTTCCATTGGACAACATTGGCCAAACTTACTTACCAGTTGCCATTCACTATTCCTTGCAAAAAAAAATTGCTCTACTATAAATAGAGCTCAATTGTGATCATTTTGAGGACACCAAAGCCATCTAACAGATGCTTTCCTCAAAATCTCTTTCTCTTGGCAAAAATGCCTTTCTTAGCAAGATAGCTATCGGGTTTTGAGTTTGAGAGCTTTTCCAATCAAACCAATCACTCACACACCTCACATACATCATATAGAAGTGATCCAAACACTCACATAACATCTAGAACACTGATTTCACAAAATCACCACCCAATTGCTCAAGTTCTTGACAGTTTTGCAGTTGAGGTGCCATCTTCAACTCCAAACCATTTCAATCCATTCCAAGCACTCAGACACATCACTTGGTACCTAGGGAAGTTATCCACATCATTGGAACCTAGTTGTAACACCTCAAACACAAATCACGATCACCAGCTGCAAGTGGTAAGCATGAGCTCTTCTAACTCTATGATCCATGCAATTTTTGCTGCACAATAATTTGGTCATATGTTCATAATCATGCATGGAATGTTTTCCCTCAATTAATTGCATTGTTTGAATAGTGTATCAAAAATCCTAGCCTTCATGCAGAAATTAGGGTTCTTGAGGATTTTTCATGATTTCTTGTTATATGTTTAATTTAAATGAAATTAATGGACATGGACATGATCGTGAGGTTGAGACGAGCATAATGATATGTGGATTGCATGTTATAATCAAGTATTCAGGGAGATTGGATAGAAAATGCAAATCAGCCAAACCCAGAACACGCGCGTGTTCTTCAGCTGTTCTTGGCGCCATTTCTTTCAAATTCAAATATTTGAATTTTGTGATTTTTATTTAATTGATTCAAAAATTAATTTCTCTCTGAGTTTTAATGATTTTGAGTTGATTCTTTTTTTGATAATTCACAAAAATGTTAAAATATTTTATTTTATCAAAAAATCCCAAAAATATTATTTATTTCATATAATTGATATTTTTGCAAAGAATTAATATTTTAATTGTTTTTGACATTTTAAATATTTTTTCTACATTGATTTTGCAACTTTTAATGCTTTCTAATTATTTTGTAGGTCAATACTTAATTTTTGAAGCATTAATCCAAAATCACAATTTGTTTTTCATATGTTAAACAATTTTGATCATTTTTAATTGAATTTTTATTCAATTAAATACATTTTTGAAAACAAATTAGGGTTTTTGGATTAATTCAACCCTCATAAATCATTTTCAAATCACTTTGGGCCTCTTGAGAGAGTGTAAGACCCAACCCACTTGTACATAAATATTTTGGGCCTCATTCGTTGTATAAGTCCCTCTGTACATTTTCAAATAAACGGCACGATCATCGCCTTTTGAAAAAATAACCTTGGGTCTCTCCTTGAGCTATAAGACCCATTCAAAAACAATTTGGGCCTCTAATAGAGTGTAAGACCCAATCTCCTTTTAACCAAAATCATTTGGACCTCACTTATTGTATAAGTCCCTCCGCGTTAAAAGAAAACCTCGGCGCGATCGCCATTTCAAACGGAAAAATCATCTGGGCCTACCCTCGTGTTATAAGCCCCACTCTTTTTCTTTAAACCTTTTGGGCATCTTGAAAGAGTGTAAGACCCATCCCTTTGTACAGAAAACAATTTTTGGGCCACAGTCACTTGTATAAGTCCCTCTGTACAAATTCAAACAGTGCGCTCACTGATAAAACCCTGGGCCTCTCCTTGAGATGTAAGCCCCAAATCTTTCTTCTTCAAAGCACTTTCTCCTTTGATTTTGAATATACTGTTGTTTTCAATCTTTCTTTGTTGAACAACTAACCAAACAGCATGGAAGCTCTACAACCGAGTAAGTGGTTATTGCTTTCATTTACCGCTTTCATATACATATAACTGTATTGTGGGGCTATTTCACTGTAAGTCTTCTTTCATAAACTCATATCGACTGTGTAATAATAGTATAGATATTTAGAGTTTCCCCGGAGACTACGTCTAGAACTAGGTGACGCCGTTTCGTTTATTCGTAAAAATAGACAACTAGATCCCCCAATAGGATCACCAGATACAGTCTTCTCTTCGGATGTCTTCATTAGGAATTTGTCAAGAAACTCTACTCCCAGAGGTGAATGTATTCTCCGTGAATGGCATCTTTGAGTTTCTTCCAAATTCTCAAACTTTCCTGACTTTGATCTATTCTCGGTGAATATCATTGCCTTGAATGTCTCGGGGTTTGGGGACCCATCGGCTTCTTAAAAGCATCGGCCTCCTCTTGGGTATCGTGCAAGGACCCACAGGCTTCCTAAAAGCAACCTCGCCTCCTCTTGGGCTTAGTACAAGGACCCTTCGGCTTCTTAGAAGTATTCACAGCCTCCTCTTAGGCTTCGTATAATGATCTCTTCCTCCGGGAATGATAGCCTCCTCTTGGGCTTAGTACAAGGACCCGTCGGCTTCTTAAAAGTTTCCAGCCTCCTCTTGGGCTTCATACAAATTGTCCCGACGACCTCCTAGAGGCATAGGAACAGAACTTAGTCATCTGCATAGAGAAGTCCTTTCAAAGAGTCTACTACTGTTTCTCAAAGCATAGTACAAAAGATAAAACTCTAGACTTGGACAGTCTAAAGTAATATGAGTTGAGTTTTGTGTTGGTTTTCGAATTTTCAACATTTTCTAAATATGGAGACATATTAGGAAACTTTAGATTGAAGACCTATTTTCTTGGAGTTTATTTTGCAGAATTGTGTGCAGTCTCTCTGCTGCGTTTTGAAGCCCATATCCAGTTGGGATATAGGTTATAAATAGGAGTGTTTGTAACCTGATTTTGTAACGATTCCAAGATGTAAAATTATTAGGGTTTCGTTCTTGTGAACCACTCTCTAGGATAGTTGGTATGTGTGAACCACTCGGATTGTGAGATGGTCACTGTTCTCCTCGAAGCTTTTAAGCAAGAGTGAGTGTTGTTCTTGGAAGAAGCTGTTAAACAACTCTAAGTATTGTTCTTAGTCATGTGTGTTATGTCTAGGTATTGTTATTGAAGTGTGTCTTCTATTTTTCTGTGATTGAAGAGCTGTTGGAAATCAAGCTGTTGATGCAGTGGCTGAGGTGTTGACTGCTAGACATCATTGCGATGATTGGAAGTGAGATGGAGTCTCTTACCTAGGGAGGACTTAGGTAGAAGGGTCATTGGGTAGTTATTAAGTTAGGAGATTGTCAACTTGGTTGTTGAGTCTGTAATTTGATACTGCTAAGAGTGGACTTCCTTCCTGGCTTGGTATGCCCCCAGATGTAGATTGTTAGATCAAACTGGGTGAAAAAATTCTGTGTGTTGTTTATGCTTTTTAGTACTATTATTGTTTATACCTTGCCATGTTATTTGTTCAGATCAGATGTCCAGACATTCTATAGGACATCTGTAGTCTGATATACCAGAATTTCAAACTTTGTTTGTATGGTTTATATTTGGTTTTAGTTCATGATTGAGAAATATGTATTAAAACTTGACCTAAGTTTCAATCCATCAACAATCATGAGGCTAGAGATAGTTTTGAATGTTGATGTTCCTAAATATTGATCTTGAATGTTATCATATTGATAGTTGGAGTGAGAGATCATCTAAGGATCAATATGATAAATCCCACAACAAGTGTTAGAGATAAACTTGTTGAGAGGATATGTGATTATATTCATCGTTAACAAGTTCACATCCTTTATCGAGTAAATGCGTATAAAACGGATTATCGGACCCTAATCTTGGCATGCTTTTACCAAATCTTTAAAACCAATTTCTTTACCGTTACTATTAAACTCTTATGCAAATGATCGTTACAAAATAACCAAAATCTTTGTTACTCTAAGTTTAAAACGATTTCGACTATAGAACGGCGGCAATACACATGCAGTCCCTGTGGATACGATAAAACACCCCCCGAAATATTTTTCAACATGTATCTATCTTTAACGTCTCTTGTACTATGGAAAAACAAAAACACTTGTTCAAGTTATCTTTTCCAACGACTAGTCTTCTACAACTTCTATATAAGCCGCTGAAGATTCAAACTGAAGTCTTCAACAAGGAACAAAAGGAAAATAGAGAAGGAAAACCAAGAAGGATAGAAGTGTTCTACACTTCTGTCTGGATGGAGGAATAATAAGATCAACAATAAGAACCACAATCGAGTATGCAGAATTTCTGTTATATATTGTAAATTGTACTAAGTCTTAAGATTTCTTAAACATTGAATATCTTAGAAATCTTAAGTGCTTAAAGTCTTTGTTATGGTGATTGCCCTGTACCTCTGATTTTGCATCAAGTACACCTTGTTATCTATTCTGCTAAACATGTTGTTTAGCAGTTTAGACAAAGTCTCTTGCTATGTGCTTGAGCATCAAAGTCTCTTGCGGAGAAGCTTGAGACAAGTAAGTCTCGTGCTATGTTCTTGAGAATTGAAAGTCTTGATCAGTTGTTGATTGAGCAGAAAGTCGTAGACTATGAGTCTAAGCAGATGTTTTGGGTTCGTGGAACCTGAGCAAGGAAGTCTTGAGTTCGTGGAACTTAAGCAAGGAAGTCTTGGGCTTGAGGGGCTTGAGCAGAAGTCTTGGATTCGTGGAATCTAAGCAGGGAAGTCTTGGACCGAGGGTCTGAGCAGAAGTCTTGAGCATGAGGGGCTTAAGAAAGGAAGTCTTGGGTTTGTGGAACCTAAGCATAAGTCTTGGACCTGAGGGGTTTAAGCAGGAAGTCTCAGGCTGAGGGTCTGAGCAAAGAAAAGTCTTATACTTAAGTGTATAAGCGATTGTAATCATGTTTTGGTTATAGTGAAAATCTCTGCATTACTAGCAACCTTTCCCTTTTTAATATTCAAGGAGGTTGGGGTGATCCCAAATGCCTTACCCCTCACCCGACCAGAATACTCAGGGACATCTAATGCCCGACTAAGTATGCTCCTGGTATCGTCTGGAGATACAGACTGAGATATCGCCTCCTGAAAATCAGATGAATATCGAATATTTGTCAAATATTTGTTAATAAAGTTTTGATTTAATTAAAGAAATATTGTTATACTTACACATTTCTCAAATACTTGTAGAACCTCTACTGCAACAACTCCAGACTTGCCCACACGGGCTTCCTTCCACAAGACATGTGCAGGAAGAGATGTTTCAGAGCTATTCGCCTGTTGTAACTACATATAAAGCCAAATAATATGATCAACTATAACTCATGATGAACAATTATTATAGCATTGCAATATATTGATACTTACCAAAGATTGCTCCAAACGTCCATATCCAACACGTCCTTTCCTGTATTTATACTTGGGAGCTGATGCTCTTTCCCGATTAATTGCACTTAATCGCGTAAATTCTGGGGTTTGCCGTTTGGATTTAAACGTTACCCATTCTTGTGGTGAAATCAAACTTGCATATTTAGATGGATACTCTCCATCAACAAAGTTATCGTCAGCATCCCTAAGATAGGTGCGGTTTAAATATGTCCTAAACCCTCTTAGGAGCTTCCCTGCCAATCTCATCAAAAAAGCTTTTCTTTCTTCCTCGATGTTGAAGCACCTCTAAAAAAACCATACACATTGGTTAGTACAAATAATTTGAAGGACATAATTAGTTGGCATAATTAAAGACATAATTATGGTACCTTTATCTCATTCCAAATTTTTTCTTTGGTTTCCTTCAACTGTTTGGATCTCCAATCATCACAAGTAATAGGAACCGCACTCCTTACAAGTGCACCAATGAAACTTGTCAAAGTATGACCGTTAGGCTCAATAAGTGTATTCTGGGCGCTCCAATGCACATTATAAGTGATGCCTTGATCTCTAGCACAGATCACTCTCTTCATAATGGTTATTCCTCTTCTAATCTCTGCTTCCATAGATCTGTTACTTCCAACCTGAATATCGGGATCATCATCATGTAGGTGATCATCATCATGTGGGTGATCATCATCATGTGGGTGATCATTGTTAGTAGCCATCTAACCTGTAATAAATAAATCAAGGATATCAAATATAATATATAACAAATATAATAAAGAAATCAAGGATATCAAATATAACAAATATGACATAATATATAACAAATATAAGAAAGAAATCAAGTATATAACAAATTTTACCTCTTTAGCTATAATGGCTAAAGAGTTGGATATGTTTTAAAATAAAAGTTTTTTAGAAGATTTAATAAAACTAAACTAAACTATTTAGAAGATGTTTTAAACAAAACTTCATTAAACAAAACTTCATTAAACTAAACTTCATTAAACTAAACTATTTAGAAGATGTTTTAAACAAAACTTCATTAAACTAAACTAAACTAAACTAAACTAAACTAAACGATTTAACAAATATAATAAAATATGTTTTAAACAAAAATACTTGGAGTTAGCTCACTAAAACTAACCTAAACTAGCATGTTAACAATTCAAATTCCAACAACAGTCCAACTAATTTCGACCTAAACAATAACTTCATTAACAAAACTCATCAAACATACTCATCAAACATACACATTCACTACAAAACTTCATTAACAAATCTTCATTAACAAAACTCATTAACAAACTCATCAAATATACTCATTCACTACAAAACTTCATTAACAAAACTTCAAACATACTCATTCACTACAAAACTTCATTAATAAAACAGTCCAACATAACTTCATTAACAAAACTCATCAAAGAGCAGAAAGAACGAAAACTCATTTTCATTAACGTCATTAACAAAACTCATTTTCATTAACTTCATTAACAAAACTTAACAAAACACAACAACGACGTACCTTTAACGACTGTAACAACGGCAATGCAAGAACGAAATGTATCAAAGAGCAGAAACGGACGGACGACGGCAATGAGCAGAAACGAACGACGACGGAAATCAGCAGAAACGGACGGACGGCAAGGTTTTTCGGTGAAGGTTTACGGTTGACGGACGGTTGACGGTGAAGGTTTTTCGGTGAAGGGTTTTGAGCTCTGTTCGCATGCAGGGGAGAAGAAAGAGCGGAAATATGAAAATGAATACTGACTATTCATATATTTTAATTTTATTATACCTTAGACAGCGCTTTTAATAAAAGCGCTTTCTAAGCTGGACCTTAGACAGCGCTTTTAAAAGCGCTTTCAAAGGTTGGCCTTAGACAGCGCTTTTGATTTTATTTTTTTTAATTTTTAAGACCTTAGAAAGCGCTTTTAACTAAAGCGCTGTCTAATATTTTCCATTAATTTTTTTTTTTAAATTTATAAGACCTTATAAAGCGCTTTTGACCAAAGCGTTGTCTAAGGTCTTATATTTTTTTGCGCTTTTACTTTTTTAAATGGCTAGTTTCCTTGTTTTTAACTTATAGCAGCGCTTTTGTATTAAAGCGCTGTCTAAGGTGCGATGTTATAACTTACTTTTGTTGTAGTGCGAGGGTCTGAGCAGAAGTCTTGAGCATGAGGGGCTTAAGAAAGGAAGTCTTGGGTTTGTGGAACCTAAGCATAAGTCTTGGACCTGAGGGGTTTAAGCAGGAAGTCTCAGGCTGAGGGTCTGAGCAAAGAAAAGTCTTATACTTAAGTGTGTAAGCGATTGTAATCATGTTTTGGTTATAGTGAAAATCTCTTGTGATGCAAGGGGACTGGACTACTCTAATTTGGGAGGAACCAGTATAAATCTTTGTATGTTCTTTATCTTTTATTTGCTTCTGTTAACATCCGCTGCAACGTATCATCAAAATCTGAACACCAGTTTAGATTCTGAAAGTTAAGAAACGGAAAACACAATTCAACCCCCATTTCTTGTGTATTTTTCTCACCTTCAACAAGCACCTGCACAACAAGACAAAGTAACAAAGTTCGAGGACATGCTCAATCAGTGTATGCAGTTCTCTATGGCCAGTCAGAAAAACAATGAAGCCTCCATAATAAACCTTAAGACACGAGTTGGCCAATTAGCAAAACACTTGAATGACTAAGAAAAAGACACATTTAATGTCAACACTCAAACTAATCAAAAAGAGCATTGTAGTGTTGTTGTTGTAGATAAAATCATTATTGTAAGGGCTAGAGAAAAATAAACAAAAAACTCTAAGGAAAAAAATTTGTGAGATTATTCAAAAAAAAAAACTACCCCATATAGAAGTTTATCCTTGTGTATCCATTGGTAATATTACATGTATCCATTGGTAATATGGAGATTGAATGCACTCATCAACTTGCGTGCAAGTGTGAAAATAATACCAATTTTAGTGGGAAATAAAATTGGTGACCTCCAAATAGAGTCAATTGTAACAACATTGCAGATGGAAAACAAAACATGCAGGAAGCCGGTGGAAATGATCAAAGATGTTCTAATAAAAAATGAAAAAATTTCATTTCCTATAGATTTTATGGTACTGTATATCGAGTAAAACCCAAATATACCGCTCATTCGGGGAACATCATTCATGAAAATTGCAAGAGTTCCAATGGAAGTTGACATAGATCAAGTGAGGGTCACAATCAGAGGCCATGAGGTGTGTCTTAAATTAATTAGTATCACGTAACATTGATAACCGTCAAGCTATTCACGTTAAAAAAATGCTTGTTAAAAGTCAACCTACCCCTTTTGTAGTTTTTCTAGTTCGTCTTTTTAAATTTTATCAAAAATCAAAATTGTGAAAGCAAAATGTAAAACAAAATGAAAGGCATTACGCTAAGTGCACCATGGCACATGCCACTGTTCTCTTAGCGCTCCAAGTGTAGTAACATTATTCCATCTCTTGTTTATTCAAACTCCGCTTAGCTAACAAAGAACAAAAAATCTAGAATTATTTTGAGAAACAAAATTCTAGAATTTTAAAAGTCACGATTTCTCGCTTAGCCAGCTATAGCTTGCTTAGCAAGAAGCCCATTTCAAAACATTGGGAAACGGATTCTGACTTAAAAATAACCACTCAACAAAATTTCTCACACTCTTTCCATCACACACTCATGCGAAAAACCCTAGATAACTATAGGAGAAATACTTCAAGGGAGAAAAACACAAAATCATTCTCTTTAATTCATTTTAGAATTGCTCAGGTATTCCACTTTACTCTCTACATTGTGCTTCAATGACGATAAACAATTGAACTAGGTTGAACAAACTTTGTATTTGTCTAATTTAGAATTGAATTAGGGATGATTTAAATTACTTAATTGTGTGACTTTGATGTTGAGAATGAGGATATGCATATAAATTAAACTAATACACTAGAATAAGCAATATGGTTTTGGGTACTATGAAATTCTAGGTACATTTTTCTTTGAAAAAGTTGAACGTAAAATGAATGATTGCATGCCTTACTTAGTCAAGAACATGATAGACCTAGAGTTCCATCACCTCTGTTAAAACAACATGCATAATAGGAAGATTGCAACTATGTGCATTTTACCATTTGACCTAACAACTTTGAAATGCATGTATGTTGTTGATTAACTGCTGCAAATGGCTTCATGAAAATCAACTGCTGGAAGAAAGAGGAAAGCCTCTAAAATAAGATCATCTAGTACTCCATATGAAGAACAACGATTTAGAAGCCATCATCATGAGGAGTTCTATGTTGATTTGGAAAGTCACAACATGGTACATGAATGGATAGTAGAGCTAGAAGACCCAGATAATTATTTAGATATTGTCCTAGAAATTAATGCTAAAAATTGGAGTGTCATAACACACCTTTAATAGCACATCAACATAGACATCATCCGAGAATTCTATGTAAATTCCAAACCAATGGAAGATACAACATTGGAAAGGTTATGATGGGTTGGAGGTCAGATGGTTCCTTTTGACAAAGAAGTCATCCATGCTTATATTGAAGGAAACTATGTGGCCAACCCAAGGAGTTAGAATTGTTTACTATCTAACTGGCTAAGGGAAACAAGTATAATGATTGCATAACAGCAGATATATGTGAAGCTATGAAGACATATCAGTTGGGATGAGATGAGAGACGCGTTTATTTCAAGAGATATGATATAACCAGTCAGACCCAGATGTGGATGGAATTCCTCCTCCTATAACATCACTCCTAACATCCATGCATCTTATGCTAATTTGTACACTGCACAATTTATTTGGTACATTCTGAAGGGAAAACAGGTCGATATATCAAGGGTGATATCCTACAAGATATGGGAAATCATTGGTTCCCCACACAAACATGCCCTTGGATTTCCATGTTTGATAATGGGATTGTGCAAAAAGTTTAATGTGGAAATTCTTGACCACCATCAATTCTTATTAATGTCAAAGTTAAATAATACATTTGCCTACAACTATTACTCCAATCGAAGAAGAAGAATACCACAAAAACCACTACAACACCCCACTGCACCTACTGAACAACACTTAGGAATGACCAATTTTGATAATATGGATCCAAACATGAGAGCCTATTTCACCTACAACTGGGACATTTTTATGTATATTATCGAGTTATGCTTTCTCTTAATGATTCCATGAACATGTTGCAGCTAAGGATGCATGATCCACAAGCCACATATGAGATAATTCCTGCCCAAGAGGAGTTCATAAGTTATCTACAATAGCTTGCAAACATTCCATTCTATTCAAATTTTGGAGGTAGTGATGTGGTGGTAGTTGCATAGGTAATGAGCAGGTTGCGAAGGAAAATGACGAAGAGGAGAAAGAGAATGATGAAGGAGAAGAGAGTGAAGAATGGGAAGAATGATATGAAGTGACGGCTAGTGATGAGGATGACTAGGCTAAGGCTACATGTTACTCCCACACCATTATGAAGTAGTTATTTTATTGTTTTAATTTAATTATTTTCTGAACAAGTTATGTTTCTTTTATAAATTATGATATTTTTGTTATGCCATGCACATAGAACTTAGGTATGTTGGCATTTTGTACCAAGTACATGAACATGCTCAAGCTCCCAAAATATTTAAGTACTGATTGAACATGGTTTTAATTATCTCTCCCTGAATACAAATGGTACACAAAAGTTGCATAAGATTACTAAGGGAGCTTTTGTGTCAAATTAGCGCACATTGGTACTCATTGGTGGCTAAGTGAGCCATATTGTTTGCTTAGTGCACCCTACTAAAAAATGGGGGCTAAGCAAAGTTTCTATGGCTAAGAGAGATTCTCTGCAACACCATCCATATTCTAATGACCTGAGGACATGCCAAAGTTCTCTATAGTGGGTGGAATGCAAGGATGATAAAAATTGATGACTACGCAACAACTGTGCCATTTAAATTATTTTCATGATTAAGTGTTTATTTGAAAAAATTTGAAAATTTTCAAAAAAAATCTATTTTGATAAACTATTTGTCTGCAGATGGTTCATCTGACCTGAAAAGCCAAATGCATAGAAAACACAAAGGCTAAGTTGATGACAAAGTTAGGAGCAATTACATGATAAAAAGGTTTTATTTTAAATGCTTCATTCATAATTGATATTTGTTTATTTGTGAATTATAACATGACCATGAACTAATTGGTTACAAAAAATTTGATTTCACTATTGTCTAGTGAAAATATGTCAATAAAAGTCAAGAATCATACAAACCTAAGCAGGTGAGATGTGTGCAATCTCATGTTTTATAGAAATAATGTGAGCAGATATGCATACTAACTATGTAGATTTTGTATTATCCTTTCTATTGCTTGATATATTTGAAGTCATGGATATGATCAAGGTATTGTTTGTTATTGACTAAAAAACTACTTGACCAAAAATCCTACCTTGTGAGGGTATGATCCTTTGACAACCCCTTTGAGCCGAAAAAAATTTTGTTATTTCAAAGTTACAACCCTTATACAATTTTGAAAAGAAAAACAATGTTCACTACTTTGTATTAAGGATTAGAGAGTAATCACGAATGCAAAAGTAGGAAGAACAATAAAGTTGGGGAGAAGATGAAAAAGATTTGAAAAATTAAGTAGTTGATGGTGAAAAGAAAGAAAAGAATATGCTTTGACAAAACAAAAGAACATAAAAAGAAAAAGAATCAAATGTCAAATCATACAAACACAAGAAAGTCACTAAAAGAAAGTGTTATAAAGTGGAAAGAAAATAAACAGAGACAAATAAAATAATATACCTAAAAGATTTTACTCTATTATCTTTAGGCTTTTTGAATACAAAGAAAAACCAATATTTTTGTAACCCAACCACATTACAACCAAATTAAAGACCTTAGTGATCCATGACTGGTAATTATCTTGTGATATTGATTATATGAAATGTAAAGTGTTTCTACAGTTTATGCATTGTGCAACAAAGCGGGAAACACTAAACTTTTTTTAGAGATAAATCAGTGAGAATATGGTTTTTGATAAAATAACTAATGATTTAGACATGTTTTGAAATATTACTTTGGTAAAGCAAATCTTTCATGCTATGGTTTAATGATAATTATAATACTGATTATGAACTTGCAATATAAAGAAAATCATGTCAACACTGCTTTTTCAAAAATTCATGATCAAATCATTTAACTTCTTATGAAACATGCATTTGGAACTTCTTTTGAACCATTTGAATGAGTTTTGTTTGATGACAAACAAAATGATAAGTCGGGGAGAGTTAATAAATCTAGAAAATAAGTTTAATATGCTGACACTTATTAACTTTTTGTATAAGTAATCAAATGAAAAACTCATGATTTATCAATGAAAAGTGATAAAAACGCTTGTGCGGACATTTTCAAGAAATCATGTAAACTCTGCATTGATTAAATCATGTAAAAAGGATCAAGAAATCACCAAAACAGCATAAGAGACCTTCCAAAGGACTTTCCCAACAAATCAAGGCTCACTAAGGCAAGAATACAGGCGCGCTTAGAGAACAAAGGTGCAACCTCGCTAAGCCAAGAAACACAGTACGATTAGCGAGAAAAGGCGATTCAAAGACTTCAGAGTTAAGTTACTTCAAGATGAAGGAAAGGTTTGGTGACTAAGTGAATGTGGGTGGTGCGCTTAGAGAGCATATGGGAAAAGGCTAGTCATAGGGTAGCTAGCATTACTTAACCTAGAAGAAATTAGGCACGATAAACGAGCTTTGGTAGTGTGCTTAGCGAGCATACCCTTTCCAACCCTATAAATAGGAGTGCCAGGAATTTCATTTGGATATATCGGTGAATTCGAGGTAGTTCCTTAGTAAAATTAGGTTCTCATCATAAATCAAAACATGAGATAATAGGAAGGGAAGTTCGAAGGCGAAAGAGTTGTCCAAGGAATCGTTAACAGATGTTGTTTAACTTCCTTCTTCTAGGGCTTAATTGTAAAGATACGACGAGTAAGCGTAGCTAATTTTCTCATTTGTTGGGGTTAGATGTAGTTTTTCCATTGCTTATGTTTTGATCCCAACAATGGCATTATGTGTAATTCTTCTTAACTTTTAATATTGATGGATTCTCTGTTCTTAATGCTTGTTTTGGATTAGCTACCTAAAATATGTTTTCATGGTATTACTTGTTATTCGAAAGGTACTTTCACTACAAGAAATGTTGGAGATAGCCACGTGATTTTGTGACGTGATTCTCACGTGGCAAATAAAAGCTTGTTGCGGCGTGGAAATCACGTCGCTACCTTATTTAATAATAAAATAAATAAAGTTAGATTAGCACATGGGTGGTCAGATGTGATCAGACTTTTAAATTTGAAAAAATATTTGCGACGTGAAAAACACGCCGCAACTAATTAAATAATTATTTTATGTTTAAAGCCTGTGCGTGCAGAAAGTGTAGTTGTTTAAAATTTGAATAATTTTATTTGCGACGTGGGATTTACGACGCAACCGTTTGAGTGGGAAAATGAAATTTTCATTCTGAAAAGGAACAGCCTTTTGTAGGGAGTGGGGCCTAAAATTACTACCGTTGGTGTTTTGCGACGTGAATATCACGTGGCAAAGTTGCGACGGGATATTCACGTCGCTAATAGGTGTATATTACCAAAGCGTTTCACTCTTCTCCATAACCCTTCTTCTTTTATTTTCATTTTCGTTAAAAAAATTTCCAGTAACCCTCATTCTTTCTTCCTCTCATCTTCTTCTTCTCTTCTTCTTCAAACATAAATAAAAAAAAAATTTGTTATCCATTCCAAAATTTAATAGGTATGTCTATCATTTAATTTTATGTTGCTAATTTCAAAATTATAATTCGTTTTATTTTTTTTTTTTTTTGGTATTATTAATATTATTTTGTGTGATGTTATAGAAGAAGATTGAAGATTGAAGATTAAGAGAGAAAAAAAGAGTGGATTGAAAGCTTCAAGAGGTATTTCTTAGCAATTTATTTTTTAGATTTGTTTTATTATTTGTTTTATAATTTTTGAATATAGTATGAAAATGGTTATGTATAATTTCTGATTGTGTTATTATTTATGAAAATGGTTATGAATAATTTCTGAAAATGGTTATGTATAATTTATGAAAATGGTTATTATTTGTTTTATATATAAATGTTATTTAAATAAAAACAGAATTATATATATATATATATATATATATATATATATATATATATATATATATATATATATATATATATGTGAATTTATAAAACAAAATTAATTTATATATTTATATATAAAAAAAACGAAAATGTAAATATATTATATATTTATATATATATATATATATATATATATATATATATATATATATATATATATATATATTGTGTTTTAATATTTTTAAATTCTGTTTTATAAATATTATTTTAAATAAGAATAATATATAATATATAAATGTTATTTTATATAAAAACAGAATTATATAATAAGAATAATATATAATATATAAATGTTATTTAAATAAGAATAATATATTTAAATTCTGTTTTATATATGTTATAAAATAAGAATAATATATAATATATAAATGTTATTTTAAATAAAAATAGAATTATATATATATATATATATATATATATATATATATATATATATATATATATATATATATATATATATATATATATGTAAAAATATAATTATATATAAATGTTATTTAATAAAACAAAATTATTTTATATATTTATATATATAAAAAACGAAAATGTATACATACTTAATGAATATATATATATATATATATATATATATATATATATATATATATATATATATATATATATATATATATATATATATATATATATAAATTGTGTTTTAATATATTTAAATTCTATTTTAACTATAAATTATAGGGTTAATACCCATTTTGCCCCCTGCCATATAGGCGCTTTTTGAAAAACTCCCTTGTAAAAAAAAAACTTGCAAAAAAAACCCTAACATTTGAAGATTCTCTCAATTTTGACCTTCATCACATTCAGTCACCAAAAACCTGCCATTTTGACCCCTGCCATTTTGGCAGAGTTTTTATTTTGACCCCTGCCATTTTGGCAGCGTTTTTATTTTGACCCCTGCCATTTTGCCAGCGTTTTTATTTTGACCCCTGCCATTTTGGCAGCGTTTTTATTTTGACCCCTTCCATTTTGGCATTTTTAGTGACTGGATGTGATGAAGGTCAAAACTGAGAGAATCTTCAAATGTTAGGGTTTTTTTTTGCAAGTTTTTTTTTTACAGGGGGGTTTTTCGAAAAGCGCCTATATGGCAGGGGGCAAAATAGGTATTAACCCTAAATTATATATAATAGATAAATGTTATAAATTTTTATATATGTTATAAAATCAGAATAATATATAATATATAAATGTTATTTTATATAAAAACACAATTATATATATATATATATATATATATATATATATATATATATATATATATATATATATATATATATATATATATATATATGAAAATAAAGGAATTATATATAAATTTTATTTTATAATACAAAATTATTTTATATATTTGTATATATAAAAAACAAAAATGTAAACATATTATATATATTTATTTTTTATATTTATATATATAAAAAACAAAAATGTAAACATATTATATATATTTAGTAGTAAGAATAAGAACAATATATACATTTATATATAATTATGTTTAGTTGATTAAATTAATATTTCTAATTAAAAAGGTATTGATTATATAAATTTGCAGTAAATGGAATATTATCGGTATTATCGTAGTTGGATGTACGATAGACTATATCCAGGGAGGCGCGCACTTAAACCCAATTTTATAGAAGGAGTTAATGGTTTTATCACGTGGACGTTTGTTCAGGAATGTTGTCGAAGCGAAGGAGGAGTTAGGTGTCCTTGTCTTAAATGTGGATGTTGATATATAATTAGTGACCCAGAGGAAATAACACGTCATTTGCATAGAAGAGGCTTCATTGAAAATTATTGGGTTTGGACGTATAATGGTGAAACACTGCCGAGTAACGTACCAGGGACTGGCAACATACATGCTTCAAGTAGTCGACCGCCTATGGAACCGCCTATGGAATTTGAGGAAAACTTTAATTTGATCGGTGACATGGTTGAGGATGCTTTTGGTGTTAACGTGACCTATGATCAACCAGAAGATTTTGACGGGGAAGAGTTGCCGAATGAGGAAGCACAGAGATTTTATCAGTTGTTGAATGAGATGAATACTCCATTGTTTGAGGGGTCGTCAGACTCAAAGCTATCAATGTGTGTGAGATTATTGGCCGCCAAGTCAAATTGGAATGTTCCTGATCAGTGTTTGGAGCACTTTGCAAAAATGATGTTGGACTCAACTGCAATGAAATACAACTTGCCTGCGAGTTTCTATGATGCAAAGAAGTTGGTGTCAAAGTTAGGTTTAAGAGTAAGAAAGATTGATTGTTGCATTAATGGTTGCATGTTGTTTTATGACAATGAGTTTGGTACTCAAGATTGATCGTTGGAGGAATGTAAGTTTTGTCAGAGTCCAAGATATAAAGTTCGTAGTAGAGCCATTAATAGTAAGCAAAAGCGTGTAGCAGTAAAGTCCATGTTTTATTTTCCGATAATACCAAGGTTAAAAAGAATGTTTTCTTCAATGCACAGTGCAAGTCAAATGACATGGCATCATACAAACAAAACAAGCCCAGGCACTATGCGACACCCATCCGACGGCCATGCATGGAAGCACTTTGATGAGGTACATCCCGATTTTGCCGCGGAACCTAGGAATGTCAGGCTTGGATTATGCTCTGATGGTTTTGCTCCATATGTCCAAGCGTCTAGAAGTGTGTATTCTTGTTGGCCAGTCATTGTAACCCCTTACAATCTCCCTCCTGAGATGTGCATGGCAAAACCATACATGTTTTTGACGTGTGTCATTCCAGGGCCGTCGAGTCCAAAAGCCGGAATTGATGTGTACTTACAACCTTTAATTGATGATTTGAAGAGGTTGTGGATTAATGGAGAATGGACTTATGATATATCCCGTAAACAAAACTTTTTAATGCGAGTTGCCTTGATGTGGACCATTAACGACTTTCCAGCATATGGCATGTTGTCTGGTTGGGGTACGCATGGCAGAATGGGTTGTCCACATTGCATGGAAAGCACCAAGGCGTTTACATTGGATAAAGGGTGGAAAAGCTCGTGGTTTGACTGTCACCGCAGATTCTTACCATCAAATCATCCCTTTAGAAAAAACAAGACAAATTTCAAAAAAGATGAACGGGTAACATATCTGCCTCCGCCTCGATTGTCACCAGTTGCTATATGGAACCAAGTTTGCGAACTTCCAAAGTTTACAGAAACTGGCAAAGCCTGTAGAATTGAAGGATATGGGGTCACACACAATTGGACAAAAAGAAGTATTAGTACTGCTGAGCATTCTCGACGCTTGGTAATTATTACCACTTTTTAAAGTCATATTTTGATTTATAACATATATTATTAATTTAAGTTAAGTTTATTATTTAGGCTAAGCGTTTGGGGAGACAACCACTGATGACTGAGCTGGTTACCCAAACTCGGACAAAGAAATTGGGGGATTTTGTTGACGAGCGTACAAAAAATGCTTTGGTAAGTAAATTTATGTTGTTTATATTTTTTTTAATTTGTTAGCAACTTAGTGACAGGATTTTCATGTAGCAAGTGAGATGTTGTGGCGTTAGAATCACGTGGCAACTGATAAGTTGTGGCGTTAAAATCACGTGGCTATTTTTTTTATTCTTTATTTTTATTTAATTTAATTTAATTTAATTTAACTTATATTAACTTGATTTTTTTAATTGTATGTGTAGGACGATTATCAGGTCAGGATGACAGAATTTCTGACCCATAATCCTCAGTATACTCCTCCTCCAGGACAACCGGTTCATCCAGATGTGGATTTCTATATTTGGAGTCAAACTATTGGGGGAAAGAGGGATAACGGGTGCTTTTTTGGTGGTGGAAATTTGGCGGGCACCTTGAGGAGTGGGGATAGAACTCTGTATCAAAGAGCTATGGACGGTGAAGGAGGGTTACGTCAAACAAATTTGACACCGCAGCAGGTAGAAATGATAAGACAATTGGCTAGACGCGAGTCAGAGGAACGTGAGGCGGCATTGAAGGCCCAAATAGAGGCGACATTGAAGGCCCAAACGGACGCAATAATGGAGACAATGGCGAAGAGGCAGGCTGATATGGAGGAGCAAATGCGGCAATTTATGCAAGCATTTGGTGGAAATCGCAACGATGGTGGTCAATCGAGAAATAATGACAACCAAGATGATGATGTCTACTATTCCGACCCGGATGAACCAAATATTTAGTCTTGTTTTTATTTTCTTTTTAGTTTTTTATTTGTGTACTAATGAATTTATAATTATATATTATATTTAGACATATTTAATTTAAATTTTAGTTTATTAATTTCATTATATTAAGTTTATTAATTTATATATTTAGTAATATTGAATTATTAATTTTATAAATTTGATTTATAATATTGAATTTAGTAAATTTTATTAATATTAAATTTAAATTTAATTTATATATTTATTAGTATTGAATTATATATAATAATCAGAAATTTTAAAAAATTAAAACACCAACTTTAGCGACGTGAAATTCCTGTCACAAATTAGTGACGTGAAAACCACGTCGCAACATACAACGTAAATATTAAAAATAAAATAAGTTAGCCACGTGAAATGCCTGTCACAATTTTAGCGACGTGAAAAGCATGTCACTAATTAGTGACGTGAATATCACGTCGCAACTAATTTCCTGCAATTTCTGCACACCTGCTCTGACGTTGTCTGCAATGTTTTCCATCAAACTATTTGCGACGTGAAAATCACATGGAAAATTAGTGACATGTAAATCACGTCACAATAATTTGCCACGCGCTCTCCTGCGACGTAAATGGTCACGTCGCAAAAAAGCTGTAGTGACATGAGTCTAGGACTTGCGACGTGGAAAACACGTCACTAATAGCAACATATTTTGTAGTGTTTAGTCATTACTAGATCCGAGTCTATCATCTATTGGATGTTAAAGTCTACACATATATTTAGGTTTAATATCTGCATTTTCTATTGAAACTTGATGTCGACATATTGGTTAATCGGATGAGAGATCATCTATTAGATAATATGTTTGATCTCACATTGTTGACTCATACGTGAGATGCAATGAGAGTTTCAAGCAGTAATATTAATAACTTATAAGAATTGCATGTTACTGGTCAAGGATGTTACATGAAAAGAGGTCAATAAAAACTAACCCAGCAAAATTTTCTCATTGTTAAAATATTGAACGTTTAATTTTGCTTTCTGGTAGTTTAAATTTCAAGTATTCACCAAACAATCAACCATTTTATAAATCAAACTTACAGTAATAGAAACTATTGAACGATTTTTGAAACATAATCAGTCCTTATGAAGAGAATAATTATAAACTTATTTTTATTCTGTAACAAACTCTAAAGGGTGAGTCATAAACTGGCACACTTTGTGAGGTCTAGTTAAGGTTGCATTCTACATAGCATCAAGTATATATATATATATATATATATATATATATATATATATATATATATATATATATATATATATATATATATATATAGTGATATCAACTATGGATTCACCCCTATATTTGCTTAACTTGCGGTTCTTAAGAATTAGAGAACAAATAGATTTAGACTCCTTCATTTTGGCTTTCTATAAAAGATCCCTAATACAGTTAGTAAAACATATGATTTACTTCAACATTAATAATAATCAAGTCTTCCACTAGGTGGAATCGGCTATATGGATCAGCTTCTGCCATAATATTCGATATCTTTTTTAATTACTTCTATTATAGTTTTCTAGATCTTCCTCTACCTCTAATTGTTTGGCTTTTCTCCAAAAAATGATCAAGTTGTCCTAACTGCTTTAATATAAGTTGATGGTTCAATTTTTGTATTAAATCTTGAACAAGAGTATAAGCAGTAGTATGATCAATATGTCATCTATATAAATCTAAATATAAGTGCATGCTTTATTGTGGTTATAAATGAGAGAGCCCTTTTTTTTTGGGAGAAGACAAGTTGCACAATTGATGATAGAATAGAGGTAAGATAGAATATAATGGAGAAAATTATTTTATTAATGAATACAAAAACAAAAGTAATTCCAGAGCTACTGCTCCTTAGCCAGAGAAAACAATTCCCTCACTGCCCAACCCTAATATGAAAAAAACATAAAATAATAACATACCTAGCTACTGCCCCATACACTCCTATTTATATGAGGAATACTACCTTAGCTAACTCCTATTTATTTGGGGAATATTAACTAACTGACTGATCCGACTCTTATTTATTTGGGGAGTACTAATTTACTGGGTCAATTATCCAATTACTTTCCTTTCCTATTATTTCTCATATATACCCTCCACTATTTAGACCCAACATTATCTCTATTAACTAACACATCCTCGTTATCACTTGTGGGGTCCGATCCATTCCTATCATCACCCCCACCTGCAACATTAGCCTTGTCTTCAAGGCGTAGATCAGGGAATTGACTCTTCAACAACAGTTCCTCTTCCCATGTAGCATCTCCAACATCCATCCCTTCCCACTGAATCAACCATTCTCTCTAATGTTGTCCACCATCAAACTTGTCCCTCCATGACAAAACCTTAGCCGGAGTAATGTCCCTTTTTTCTGACTCTAAACTAATAGGTAACTGAGTTGTAGCAGTATAGTTGCCCACCGCTTTCTTCAATTGCGACACATGAAAGGTATGATGTATTTTAGATGTTGGTGGTAACTTCAACTTATAAGCAACCGAACCTATTTTTTTCATGATTTGATAAGGTCCGAAAAATCTTGGGGCCATTTTTTTATGGATTCTTTACACAATTGATTATTTTTAATGAGGAAGTAATTTATGGAAAACCCAATCACCAACCTCAAATTGCACTGCCTTGCGTCTCTTGCCAGCTTGGTATTTCATGTCCTTCTGGGGTTTGAGTATATTAGTTTTCAATTGACACAACGCCTCATCTCTGTCCCTTAACTCCTGCGCTACAGCTTCCACTCTGGTTTCGCCCTCCAAAAAATGCACCAACACTGAAGGCTTTCTGCCGTACACCACCTCGAAAGGGGTGAACCATGTAGGCACATGGAATGTGGTGTTGTACCACAGTTCTACCCACGAAATCCATTGTTTCCATGTCTTACGTTGATCTGCAATAAAAAAACATAGATAGACCTCTAAACAACAATTAATCACTTCTGTTTGGCCATCCTTTTGGGGATGGTATGTCGAGGACATTTTAAGCACCGTACCTACTAACTTGAACAACTCTTTCTAAAAAAAATACTCACAAATAAGGGGTCACGATCACTAAGAATAGACTCTGGAATTCCATGTAATCTAACCACTTCCTTAACAAAAATAACAGTTATTGAGCGAGCAGTAAATGGATTTTTAAGAGGAATGAAATGGTTGTACTTGGAGAGACGGCCAACAACAACCAAGATAGTTTCAAATCCATTACTTTTTGGAAAACAAGTAATGAAATCCATAGATATCTCACTCCACACCAAAACCAAAATAGGAAGGGGTTGTAGTAATTCATTAGGAGTAGTTGCCGCATATTTTTGTCGTTGACAAGTATCACAAGCTTTCATAAAATCTTGCACCCTCCGCATCATCCCTTGCCAATATAAAGTTCCTTTCATTCTCCTATAAGTGCGTAGGTAGCTGGAGTGACCACCACTCGGAGAAGAATGAAAATCTTTGAGTAACTCTTCAATAAATGGTGAGTTAGCAGGTATAACTAACCTATTTTTGTAGAATAAGATGCCACCTTTTAAAGTAAAACTAGGTTTAGCATTAGGATCCTTTTGAATATCTTCCATAATATTTTTAAGCAAATGATCATTGATACTTCTTGTTGCATTTTGCTACTCTGCTGCCAAATAGGGTAGGATTTAATCGCTTGCAACTCAGTATCCTCGTGTTGTCTAGATAAAGCATCAACCACTTTATTTTCCACTCCCACCTTGTATACCAGCTCAAAGTCAAAACTCAACAACTTAGCCACCCATTCTTGTTGATTTGATGTGGTAATACATTATTGCAACAAGTGTTTTAGGCTCTTTTGATCAGAATAAACCACAAGCCTCCTTCCTAACAAATAATGTCGCCAGTGTTAAATAGCTAACACTAAAGCCATCAACTCCTTGTCATAGGCAGATTTGGGTAACTTAGATGATTCAAAAGCCTTGCTAAAATATGCAATGGGATGCTTCGATTACAACAATATTGCACCGACTTCTTTTCTTGAGGCATCACATTCAATTTCAAATGGAAACTTGAAATTAGGCAGGGCTAAAATTGGGGCAGTGGTAACGGCTACTTTCAATTTCTCAAAAGCTTCAGCAGCTGCCGCATTCCAGCTAAAACCATCATTCTTTGTCAATTTTGTCAAGGGTTTAGCAATTTTTCCATAGTTCGATATAAACTTTCTGTAATTCACTTTCAACATCACGAGCCAATTGCATTACTAGGTAATGGTTATGAGGCTTGAAGGTACGCAAACGAGAGCGAATATCATGACGTAAACCACCAATGAAATAACCAAGAAATTGCTACTCTGGAAAACGACCACACTATGAAGAATACACTTCAAATTCAGCAATGTATTCCTCTACTGATCCTGATTGTTTTAGTTCCTTCAATTCCTCAAATGGATTCTCCAAATGCCCACCTTCAAATAGAACCATCATCACCTCACAGAGGTTCTCCCATGATAGTTCCTCTGTTGAATCATGCCATAGGTTAAACCAATGGATAATAGGGTCTTTCATGCTCAATTTTGCCAGCTGAATACGAACATACTACGAAATGTGTTGTACCTTAAAGTACGTCTCTGCCCGAGTGATCCATGCAATCGGATCGTCACCGATAAATGCTGGTAACTCCACCTTCTTCGCAGATAAATGAAACTCATCCAACGGTGAGGTAACTGTCACACCGCTTGGCTGTGACACTTCACGATGAGCCATTGCACGTTGAATCTCAGCACTAATGAACTCTCATAACACAACAGTGCTAGCTTCAACACCTTTTAATCTTCCACTACATAAACATGGTCAGCCATCTTAGAAGATCTGGGCATCAACAATGGTAGGTCGGACCAATTGATAGAACAGAGGTAAGATAGAATATGATGGAGAAAATTATTTTATTAATGAATTCAAAAACAAAAGTAATTGCAGAGCTACTGCTCCTCAGTCAGAGAAAACAATTCTCTCATTGTCCAACCCTAATATGAAAAAACGTAAAATAATAACATACCTAGCTACTGCCCCATACACTCCTATTTATATGAGGAATGCTCCCTAAGCTAACTCCTATTTATTTGGGGAATACTAACTAACTAACTGAGTCAACTCCTATTTATTTGGATAGTACTAATTTACTGGGTCAATTATCCAATTACTTCTCTTTCCTATTCTTTCTCACATATACCCTCCATTGTTTAGGCCCAACATTATCTTTGTTAACTAACACATCCCCATCATCACTTGTGGGGTCCGATCCATTCCTATCAATAGATGTTGTCAATCTTTCACATACCAAGTTTATGGAGCTTGCTTTAAATCATACAATAACCAATAACAAACAAGTCTTATCTCACTAAATGGAGTCAGTTACATGGATCAAATTTTGTCAAAATATTATATGCAATATCATGTTTCTATCCAATTCATCAACCTCAAGGTCTTTCTTAATAATTTCTCTTATAGTTTTTCTAAGTCTTTTTTTACCTTTAGTTGTTTGACTTCTCTCCATTTGATATACTCTCACAACAAAATTTATAGATATCTTTGAATGCTCAAACCACCTAAATCTATTGTTCACCATATTGTTTTTCTATAAGTACTACCAGTACCGACACTCTCTTTATGGTATTTTTGGTTCGAGGTAGATGGAGATGAGGGGAGGGAATATTTCTAATGAAATATGTTTGGTTCAAATTTTATGAGGGGAGAGGAGCAAAACCTCTCAAAAACACACTTTTTACGTTCCTCTAAATTGGGGGGATTTAGAGGGAGGAAGAGGGAATATGTATTTTGATATTTACAAAATTATTATATTTACTAAAATATCTTCAGTTTTATTCTAATATTTTAAAATTATTATTTTCTTTCGTCTTACTGCTTTCTCTTTATTTGATTTTTCTCTATTTCGTAATTTTGTATTTAATATAAATTATAATCACTGCACTTTTTTATTTTTCTTATAATTTTTTTTTATGTTTGTTTATGTTTGTATTTTTTTAGTGTCCAGGAGTTATAATATGAATCAAGTATACTCAATTATTTTTAACATTATGTGGTAAGTTATAACATTTCTAATCCCTCAATATTAAAAAATGTATTGTCAAAAAATATTTATGAAATTTTCATCTTTGAATATCATATCACTTATATAAAACCATAAGGATAAAAATATAAATTATTAATTAAATCTCTTCCCACCCCTCGTGAACCAAACATATTTTTAATTAAAATATATGAGACATATCTAATGAGAATGTTATTTTTATATGAGAATGATAAGTATAATTATTAGTCTTTAGATTAAAAATAAATGGTTGATATTAGAAATTTCATTTAAGGAAAATTTAATCTGCCACCCCCTAGTTTATACCTTGCACCCCCAATCTTTCATATGCCCAAAACTGTTCCTGGGTGAAAAATGGATCAAATTTCTATTCAAAATTGCTGGTAGTTATAATGAAATTTCTGGTACTGAACGAAACTACTGATAATGTATTTAAAATTATTAGTAAGTTTCAGTAAGTTTCGGAAATTTTAAATTTACATGTGGATACCGAAAATTTCAACCTAACTAAAATTTTCGGTAGTGTTATTTATTTGATTTTTTGGATGTTCAGGATTTTTCTGACAGTTTTGGATGGTTGTGATTGCACCGACAGTTTATGTGGTCCAGAGTAAATGCAAAGTTGTATAAATAGGGTCACATGTTGTTTGATAAACATATCTCAAAAAATGTCTTTTCCTCAATTTTTTATTAAGGTTGAAGTGTACTTCAACGGAGCTTCTTCTCCTGTAAAGTTTCATCTTCCAGATGGCATCACATCTCTTGGCAGCCTGACGTCCAAGTTGAATGAATTATTACTTGATGTCGAACACGGAAATGTGAGAAATATCGAGTTTTGTGAAGATTGGATTGATACTAACGGAAGGGTGAAATACAACTTTATTGAGTTGAAGACCGACGAAGATGTGAATGAAATGTAGAGATCATGTCATCATAGGATAACAAAGGGATTGATCGAATTAGATGCTAAGTTTTCAAGATCTGTTGACGACATAATGGAGATGCTGAAACGTCCAGAGGTGTCTGATAGTGTTTAGGGTTTTGTTATATTAATCATATTGTAGTGTTGAGTTTTTTCTGTTTAAGTTATGCAATCTTTGTCAGGTGTTAGTTAATGTTCACGTTGCAATTTAAGGAAGATCAATAATATTAGAAAATAAAGAATTATGATGAAGATGTCTAAATAATATACAAATGATACAAATAATACAAATACAAAAGACATCCAAATAGACCCCTCACATGCTATGTGTGCAACCCGAGATAATCCAGTATAAACCTTGTCATCTGGGTTTATCAAACCCATGAGGTTATCCATAATAACTGCAATCATTTGGAGGCATTGCTGGTCATCGACATCATCTGCTGGAGGAGGCAGTGGCGGCACGTCATCAACAGGTACCCCATCATCATAAGGCATGACATCAGTTGTAGGTGGGGTGATGCGAGGGTGTGATACAGTGAGGTACCAATCTAAGTATCCATCCTCACACTGCGATGAGTGTTGAACAGTGAGTGCTTGATCTCTAATGTCACGACTAAAGCTGATGAAGTTACTCTAAAACCACTAATCAATACCCGAAGATGGTATATCTGGAACTGGTCGTGGGATACTCTGAACATAATCATACTATCACAGACACCTCTCAGGTAACTCTATAGCAACCATGGTCTCCCACCGTATATAACCGAAATATAATAATGACTCCTCAAACTCACAGTGGACTCTATGACCATTGTATGGTGTCTAGATGACATCATCTATAATCAGCGCATCGAGCCTGCTCTTGTACTCAGCAACACCACCAGGATGTGACTGTCTGGCCTTCCACCACTTCGCCTGTGGGAACCCCACCTCACAATATTAAACCCTTCTGTCAGAGATGGTGGGGAAATATTCGTATATTCAGTATTGATGCCAAAATAGTGACACAACAAATAATAAATAAGAAATGTTATTCGTAAAAATTAAATAAGAAATCAACAACAAATAATAATTTCAAGTATACATGTAACAGACTCAAATAGCCAGCAAGTTGTTTGGTCTCAAAGATCATCGCCACTCTAAGGGTTGTATATAGAAGGGTCGACGCAGCACACCCCAGGCTCAATTGGTGTCCTCGAGACTACTAACGATCCACACATACTGGGCATCAATATAAACACCAGACATGTCTTCAAAGAGAGTACATGCTACTATATGTAGCATGTATGCCCTAGCGGCAGCCTCATACCTCCCAACAACTACAAGTTGATCGTATGTCTTCCAAAGCCAAGACATACGAAGGTGCATGCCCCTGGTCTCGCCAAACTCCTTCTGCACCTCCGCATCAGGAAATCCCAAATATCATGCAACAGTCTGACATGAAAGGGACATACTAAGAAAGGGAGTCGTCCAGAATCTACCGCCTATGGAGAGATGGAACAATGTGGAGACATCACCCAGAGTGATAGTCATCTTCCCGAACTGAAGATGAAATGAAGATGTCTCTTTATGCCACCTTTCAACAAATGCATTAAGTAGTGGAGTATCGAGCATAGTGAGGGAGCAGTAGGAAAAATCAAGCAGTTGGAACTCCCGTATAATTTGACTGGTCTGCTCAGACATCGAAATCTTCAGGAAGTCTTTCATCTTCGACCTGTGCGATGCCACCTTTAGTGTGGGTCGCTCCCGTGACAAAAACATATAAAAAAATTAGTTGATACCTCCGGTGACAAACATATATAAACAATAATTAAAGTTAAACATAAAAGACATATACCTCGCCCTGTCATAGTCGTAACGCCACATGGTCAGCATACTTTGTAAGCACTGACCGATCGATGGGTCCTCTAGGGAATCCTCCATCAGTGTGTACAGAGGGCTCAATCGAAGGAGTCGTAACCTCCGTGTCAGCAGTAACCGATGGGACCGAACCAGCAACAGCATCATCTGGTTGGACCATCCAAGGAACCTCCTCCAAACCAACCTCCTCAACAATCGGATCAATAACTGGATCAACATCTGGCTGGACTACCAGATCAGAACCAACAGCATTTTGTACCACCTCATCTCTAGGCTGCTTTACTAATCATACCGGTCGGCGTCGAGTGCAACAAGGTGTCCAAAAATGACCTTGCTCAGCCAACCGCTTCCGGTGTTAACCGATTGGGGCCACCCGTCTTGCCTGTATGTGGGAAGACTTAACATCAGCACCCCTAGCATCCCTACTCTGGTATGTCGCTTGATCAACAACTCTATCTTGCAAAAGTGTCGTTTCTGCCTCTGGATTTCACTGCAACAGAAGAAAAAATCATTAAAAAAAAATATTGGCAACTACTGGAAATTTCAAAATTTCCTATTAAAACCATGGAATATACCTGAAATTTTAGAATTTCCGGTACAAAACCAGATATTTATAACTACCCGAAATTTTGAAATTTCCGGTATAAAGAATGAGATTTGCACAGGAAATTTTGAAAATTCCGGTATACATTTCAATGTAAACACCAGAAATTTTGAAATTTTCGGTATAAATTTCAATATAAATACCGAAAATTTTGAAATTTCCGATACACACGGGAATTTTGAAAAACTCGGTATAAAAACTCATTGTTTTTTAAATTTCTGGTAGAAGCATGAAATTTCCGGTATCGCTCCAAAAATTTGAAATTTTCGCTCCTGCACTGTGAATTTCAAAATTTTGGAAAATGAATTTGCAGGGGCAGTATCGTCTTTTCATACGCATTGAAGTGTGGGAGGTCTAACTGGGGGGTGTCAAGTTAAATCCTATCATTTAAGGAACATGTGTGAAGAAGATGAAAAAAAATGAATAATAAATGATGAAAGAGACACACATGTTCCTTAAATGAACTTTTTAAGTCCAACCATTTATTTTTAATCTAAAGACTAATAATTATTCTAATCATTCTCATATAAAATTAGCATTCTCATTATATATATATATATATATATATATATATATATATATATATATATATATATATATATGATCTTACCGACTGATCAGAACCTGAAGTGGGCCAGAGACATCGTCTGCGATGCTGGGTTCAAAGGATGAGGAGAAGGTGTACCTGCAAGGCACTCCGATGCTAAAGTAAGAATCAAGAGAAGAGAAGGCAAATACAAAGTGAGTATGTCTTAGGATGATTTTAGAATACCTGACCCCCTTAAATGAGAGGGTTTTTATAATGCCCCAAATACTTGGCCATTGGTCCCTATTTTCGAGGCAAGATATTTGCTCCCCAAGAATAGGTAACTGCCAAACACTAGTCGTTGGGACGAGCAGAGGTGCTCGAAACTAGCCGTTGCCGCGGGCAGGGGTGTGGTCGCGGGCACGGGCATCGTGATTGTTTCTGGATGGTGGAACCATGTGTGACGGGCAGAAATGTGATGAAGGGCAGCTGATCCTGGGGGTCAGCTGACCAACCTTCCTCAACAGAGGAGCAGAGGAGAGAATGCTTCCTTTTGCCCTTAACTGACAGGGCTTAGGCTATTGGGTCATTCTGGGAGCAGAAGTGGTTTGGGTCATTCCTAGCCATTGGGCTAGTCCGGAACAGGAGCCCCCCAAGTCGTTGCTCCTGAGCGTAGGAGTGATGACTTAAGTGCAGCCCACGGTGCCTAGGAGGAGTATATGTGGTCGACACCTGTTACTGAGACGAGGTTGTTTTGTGGTGTTCGAGGGCACCTGTGCCCAAGGAATCTGGAATGTTGTCATGCGTGCCCGACGAGCGAGAATTCTAACGGTTGATGGGACTTAAAAGGATGGAGTGTCACACGTGCATCGAGCCATGTGCCACATTTAATATGTAATAATGGCTATGCTTGGGTCATGATAATGTCCCTACGCCGTGCGTGCTCGTGCACGTGCCTCTGGTCTGTCTATAAATAGAGGGAGGAAGCGTTCATTTTCATTTTTCGATTCTCTCTCTTCTCTTGCTGCTTATCCTCGTTTCTGCCATCCACTGTCGTAACGCTGTCGCATGAGCAACGACCAGACTTCGCCGACCAGCTCATTTCTTCTCTTCGACCACATATGTTTTCTTCACCTTCTCTATTTTAAGCATTTCAATACTTGTTTTGCTTAGATTGCGTGTGGTTAGGATGAAACTGGGTAGAGTAAGGGTGGTTTCCGGTGAATGTTAGTGGCTAGCGGTGGTTAGGCCGTTTTCTGCCACCGGCGCCGTCGTTGGAGCGTTAGGAATTAGGATTTTTGTCGATGCTGGCACCGTTGCGACAACAAGCGGGTTTGTTGTCAGTGGAGCTTATGCGTTTTCCAGTGTACTCATGGGTTTTTCGGTGGACCTTCAACGGAATTCTAGATAACACGTCGGGGAGGATCTCCCCGTGAGGGTTTAAGGGATTTCCATGAGAATATCTTTGCACCGTTGTTGCGTTGTTTAAGTAAGGGCTTAGGTCGGGGACGTTTTCCTCGGGCCATCGCGCGCCCTTTCACTTGACTAGAGGTGGAATTGTGGATTTGGTTTTGTCATCGAATTCACTTTTGTCCTCTGCTTTTCAGGTAAAGGAGATGTCTTGCGATCTCGAGGATGAAGTTATGTCGGAGCTATCAGAGGAGAGCTCTTCGGAGGATAACATCGCTGATGAAACCTTTGTTCCTCAGAATGCCAGCGAAACCTCTGCTCCCAGTAGTACTGGGAGAGAGTGGGTTGCTACTGAGCCTCGGGAGCATGCCTCCCTCTTTGCTTTTCACACTCAGGATGTCTTCACAACGGTGGGGGTCGAGGGAGACTGGAGGGTCCACTTTCCTTAGGAGAACGAACGAATATGCTCAGCCAACGGGAGAGGTTCCCCATGTACGAGTTTGTCTTTAAGGAGATCGGGTTGAGCCTTCCCTTCACGGATTTTCAAGTGGCAGTTTTCGGACACCTAGATTTGGCGCCCTCCTAACTACACCCAAACTCGATTGCCTTCATCCGGGCATTTGAGATTACATGCATATTTTTGAAGATTGGAGCTACTCCCCCCTCTTCTTCACCGTCTTCCACCTCCAATGCCAGGTCGTTGGGAGGCAGTTCAGATGAGCTTCCCTGAAGCAGGGGAGGAAATTATTCAAGGCCTTCTCCGAGTCCTTCAGGACGTTGAAGGAGAGGTACTATATAGTTGAGCCCGTGTCGGAGAGGGCCAAAGACTCCTCGTTCATCTGGGAGGTTTCGACATACGAGAGCGGGGAGACCCTCATTGATAAACAGGGCAAGATAAAGAGGCAGAGGTTGATGAAGTTCCCCTTCTGCTGGAGTGGGGACCATTTTATCTGGGGGACCAAGGATTATCTTGCCAATCCGCATATGTTGGAGGAGGATGATCGGGCCAGCTATGACAAGCTGGTGGACTTTGTCGACGACTTCCTCCCTGCCCAGTGTGTGACAAGGAGCGGGGACATTATCTATGAAGCAAATAGGGGGCTAAAATAGAGACCCGATACATTAATCCAAAGGAGCTCCTTGAGTGTGGCACTCGCGAGGAGGGTCTGGAACTTCTGGGTAGCCATTTATTTCTTCATAGCTTGTTAGCATTATTATTTTTTGTTTTTCTAACGTGTGCCCATTATTTTGCAGGTAAAATATCCTCGGCCCAGGAGCATATGGTGAAGAGTGCCCAAGCAAAGCTCAAGGTGGGTAAGAAGATCGGGAGAATCTGCCTCAGCGAGCAAGTGGTTCCGCCCCCGACGGGGTTGGGGACCTCATCATCCAGAGTCGTAGCCACCCAGACCTCCCCTCTTCTAGTAACCTCAAGGTCCAAGTGCCCCCGGGCGGAGGAGGTCCTCGACCTTACCCACGAGGGGGAGAAGAGCGAATTTGAGGTTTCTCCTTGCTTTCACAACATGAGTTTCTTCAAAGGCTCCTCCCTCGCACTCCATCGGGCGCAGTCCTTGAAGCTTGAGGGGCTGGAGCGTCCGAGCAAGAGGACGATGCTGGCCTAGGATGCTGCTGCCCTGATGAGGGTATTGGGTATGGCAGTGGTCTACACCGAGGAGGGGCCCACCAAGAAGTGGAGGAAAAGAAGGCACATACCACAAACGCGGTTCTGGAGGAGAAACTGAAGGTTGCGGAGGAGGCAGTGAAGAAGTCTAGAGAGGAACTGGCCAAGGCCACCGAGGAGACGGCGAAGAAGTATAAGGGTGAGCTGGCCAAGGTCACCGGGGAGAAGGATACCCTGGCTGCAGATTCGAAAGCCGCGGAGGACATGGTTGCATCATTGAGGGTTGTCGCTGCTTTTGCTGAGGATGAAAGTGATGAAGTGAAGAGTCTGAAGACTCGAGCCAAGCTTGTTGCCCGGATCAGCCAGGCTGAGGAGGATTGCCTAGGGGTCACCGATGAGGCTTTCAATAATACGGTGGAGCAGCTAAAGATTACGAACCCCGAGGTCGAGCTATCTACCGAGGGGACCCGATTCCTCAACAGTGTGGTGGATGGCCAGATCATCATCCCAGACTTCTTTAGATTCAGCGAGGAGCATGAGCAGCCTACCTACAAGGAGCCTCAGCCTATGGCCGACTGATTTTCTCTTTTTTGTAGTTCAGGCATGCGTGTCGTATCTTTGTAATATTTCTTTTTGGATGGGGCTTGGCCCCTTTGTGATGTAATCAGTACAATTGCGGTCCTTGTGGTCGTTTAATATTATAATATTTATGTCCAACTGTGGTGGTTGGTTATGTATGAATTGTTTTTGACGTTTGTGCATGCAAATTTTTACTTTGCTTAAATTCGCTAAGTGCCACACGTTGCTCGTCACTCGTGCCCATTGTATGGGCTATTTTTGTGAACGATTTTTGTTGATTTGGGGTTTGCTCAAAAAATTGGTGTTCGATAGTGAGGGGAACTAGTCGAAAGGCCTGGGTAGTTTCAGGGCAAGAGAGCGGAGCTCAGGTCGCATTTGTGGTCTGAGTTTGCGGCGTGAACTTCCCATATCAAGCTGGGTGTTCTTCCTTTCGTGGTACGTTGGTGACGGCAGGCTTGGTCGAGGGACCACTCTCGGGCAAGGGTTTTGCTTGTTTCAGAGTAAAAGCCTGGCTTGATTTATCTTGGTATGCAGCGCTTGTACCAAGGTGCACACTTTTGGTCGGTATATTATGCTTGTCGTGTCGACGGAGCATGCCGACAGTTGTGGCCTTAGTTATAATATTGTTTTAGCTTTTCAGCGTTCCATGGTCGAGCGAGTTCCTCCCTATTGAGATGTTCTAGGTAGTAGGCCTAATTCTCTGCTTTTGCTCGAACACGATAGGATCCTTCCCAGTTTGCGGCGAGTTTTTCTTCACGAGAATATTTGGGATTTCTCCTTAGGATGAGACTGCCCACTTGGAAGTCTCGTCGTATGACTTTGGCTTTATTCATAATTGTCATTTTTTGTTTTAACAAGGGCTCGCGGAGGGCATCCCCTTATCAGACCTCTTTGAAGAGATCGAGCTCCTCCCTTAATGCCTCATTGTTATTCTCCTCGTCTAGGGGATCTTCAGTCCGCTTGGAGGGAGCATGTATTTCGATAGGGATTACTGCCTCAGTCCCGTATGCTAAACGGAAAGGGGTTTCCCCGGTCAAAGAGTGGGGCGTAGTACGGTAGGCCCAGAGCACGCTGTACAACTCCTCGACCCATTGTTTCTTGGTTTCGTCCAGTCTTCGTTTGAGACCCTGCAGGATTACCCTGCTGGCTGCCTCGGCTTGCCCGTTCGTCTTGGGGTGCTCGACGGATGTGAAGTGTTGTTTGGTGCTCAGTTGGACGACAAACTCTTAGAATTATTTGTCCGTGAACTGTGTCTCGTTGTCGGTGACGATTGCCTGAGGAATTTCGAAGCGAGCAAGAATGTTTCGCTTGTAGAAGCGGAGTATGTTTTAGGCCGTTATTTTGGCCAGAGCCTCTGCTTCTATCTGTGGTAACCCGAAATTTGACCTCCCCTTTTGCCTTTTTGCATAAGCATGTGCATTCGTATCGTTGGCATAGGAATTAGCATATTTTTTCTCTATGGTTTTGTTGCAGGAATATTCAGGTTTTCAAAGCCCGATTAATCATATCCTCACAAGGTCATCACATCATTAACACAAGCAAAAAATGAGGGTTTATATGTCTATTCATCAAAGCAAAAGGTTGAAAATCGGAATCATGACCATAACACCTTTTTTCAAGCAAATCGGGCAAATTTTGGTTGTGTTAATTGATTAACCATTTGCAACTGCAAAATGGTTAATCGATTAACCCTTGTATTTTGGAAGATTTTGCTGCATTTTCATGACAACAACTTTTTTCCTCTACTCCTTTGGGGTCTACTAGGTTCTAGCATTGTGTGGAATATTCTAGACATTCCTAAACATTTTAAGACCTTTCAAGACACTTTAAGGTATTTATTCCAATACATCATTTTGAATCAAGACTACCATATAACTTCATTTCCAAGCATGAGGACTATTTGATTTGGACTTGCATTGGGATTGCTCCACTGAGTTAACAAATAACTAACTGAGTCAACTTCCGACTCAGCGAGTTAAGTGTAACTAACTCTAAAGCTAACTCCAAAGCAAGCTCCAACGCACACTCCAAAGCACATTCCAAACCTAGCCTACTCCAAAGCTAGTCTCTATATAATGAAACCTCCACATTTTTGGAGGGGGCTCCAAAACCTTCAATCATTTTTCACAATTCTTCACTCTCTCATTTCTCTCAATTCTCTCTGATTTTTCTGCAACTTCTTCACATTCATCTTCATCTTCTCCCCAAAACCACACGGGAGCTCAATTCTCACCATTGAAGAGTAGCAAATTTCACATTGAAATTGCTTTTCTCTTGAGCTTAAGCTTCCATCACACTGCATTTCTTCTTGGATCTCTGCAATTACAATAACTTCTACTTCAATTCAAGTGATTGATTCAATCGTTTCGGTGCAAATTTGATTTCGGAGCCTTTATCGCGTTTTGATCGGTTTTGCTATGATTTGATCACAAGCTTGGAATTCTCTGGTTTTCTTGGCTTATTCTCACTACATTTTACTCACAACAATCACCAAGGCAATTCTCCGCCTTGTAGATTGGTCTTCATTTCTTGATTTACTGTTTTTGATCACTTTCGTGCATTTACGATGTAGTTCCTTTAGCTTTTCGGTGTTGATTAATCATGTGATTGTTTGATTGTTTGATATTCATGTTTGATGCTTTTAATTGATGATTAATTGCTTATACTTGATGTAATTTTCGTGCACAAATGCATGCCATAACATGTGGATGTTTGGATTAGTGATTAATTGCTGGAAGTGCTTTTGAAAATTGATTTTGCTGCCACTGCCCCAGGGTTAATCGATTAACCATTTGCTAGTGCAAAATGGTTCATCGATTTACACCTCTGTTTTCAGCAATTTTCTAATGTTTTTCAAGGGTTAATCAATTAACCATTTTGTACTAGCAAATGGTTAACCGATTAACACTGAACCATAATGCCTTTTTTGTGCTTTTTCAAGCTTGTTTGATATTCTTTCCTCATTTAACTTCCATAGCTTGATATGCTTGATATTTGTGGATGTTTTATGAGCTGTTCAACTTCTGTTTGAAGCACGTATGCAAACTTTTGATGCGCGATTTATTGATTATGGAATTGTTTGCATCCTTGACATTGAATGAGCATGTTGATTCTTACACACTTTTGTTCACATGATAACATGATTTGTAATGCATGCTAATTGACATTTGGTGATGCCTTGCAATTTCTTTCTTGATCATATTAAGTTTGTTCTTTATTGAGCAAATTTAATCTTGTACAATCAATAATACACATAGTTGCTTTGACGATCTTCCGATCCGTTTGGAAGATTGTTGGCTTGATCATTTCCCTTGATCGATGGTTTGAAACCTTATTTCGATTAGTCAATCTCCCCTCTTTTCTCTCTTTAGGGTCCTTTAGAGCCTTGTTATCTTAATCCCCTGCTAAGCCGGAGGTCCGCACGACGCACTAGAGCACTGTACAAATTGGCTGTTTACTCTGTCGGTTTCAATTTCTGCAATATCCTGAGTGCTAGAGAAGGGATGAGAGTGGAGAATTCCTACACTCATTCTGATTATTTTGGGTAGGGGACGAATGACCCTGTGCCTGGAATAATCATCTCTATTTCCAGACTGTAGCATATCTCAATCCCCACTCGAGTCGATCCTTGATCACTCTTGCCCCTTTCAATCCTTCCTTTGATCAATTACCTTTTCTTTAGTTAAAGATCTTCGTCACTTTGGAACCTTCGCTTGGTTCCACACCCGTCCTTTGAGTCACAACCTTCGCTTGGTTCCACACCCGTCCTTTGGGTCATAACCTTCGCTTGGTTCCACAACCGTCCTTTGGGTTAGCAAATTTTGCTTGGTTCCACACCCGTCCTTTAGGTCACAACCTTCGCCCGATTCCACGCCCATCCTTCGGGTCACAACCTTCGCTTGGTTCTACACCCGTTCTTTCAGTTAGCCAGTGTTTATCAGTTAATATACCAAAATCCCCTGAGAGTCAAGCACCTTCTCGTAGTTCAGTACTCTCTCTTTCTGGTTCATCACAGTCCTTCTGTTGACATCAACTTCTTTCCCCCCGCAGAGTCTTACTCTTTTTCTTCAGTTAACCATTGTCTGACAGTTAACATACCGAATCCTTAGTGTATCCTACTTTGTCTCGATTAAATATCCCTTACATTTATTCTCTTGGTTTCGACACCATTCTCTTTGTTTACTCCCCAATAAAATCACTTTTATTCTTTTGCTCCCTTGTTTTCTTGTTTTTTACATCATTCCTTCATTTTATCCTCAACAGAGTTACTACTTTTCCTTTGCCTTTCTTTCTTGGTTTTGAAACCATTTCTTTTGCATTCCCCAGTGGAAACTTTCTACCTCTCTTGCTCTTGGTTTTGACACCATTTTCTTTTCCTTTTCCTGTCTATGTTCCCCGAACTACATAGGCTCTGAATTCCTCATTGCATTATGAGGATACGTAGGCACGAGATTGCGAAATCTTGGCGAGCCACCTTATTCCATTCTCATTCTCTTCCTTGGTTCCATGAACTATGGCGCTCTGATTTCCTCATTGCACTATGAGAGTACGTAGGCACGAGGGCCCCAATCCTCCGCGAGCACTTTCTTCTTTCTTTCTTCCTTTCCTCTTTAGCTAGAATCCTTTAGATAGATAACTCATCCAAGCCTAGAAGCAAGTAAAATGGATCCCGTCGAGTACGACGGATGCGTAAGGTGCTAGTACCTTCATTTCGCATAACCGACCCCCCTTACCCGTTTCTCTTCCCCCTGGGTTTTATCAATATTTTCCGTATCCTTTGGGACTAAATAAAGTTCGATGGCGGCTCTGATGTATCTTTGAGTGTGCAATTCACTCAGGTATAATCCCACTAGCTTCACTATCCACTTTGTAAAGTAGTCCACGCCTACTATCAAGTATTTGTTCTGATTTGACCCTATGACGAATGGTCCTAGGATGTCCAGGTCCCCCCATACGAAGGGCCACGGGGAGGACATTGCTTTGAGCTCATTAGGTGGTGCCAAGTGCATGTCCCCGTGACGTTGGCTTTTGTCACATTTTTTCACATGCTCCTTTGCGTTATGCTGCATGGTCGGCCAATAATATCCTGCTCGTTGGGCTTTCTAGGAGAGGGATCTTCCTCTGAGGTGCTGGACGTTTATTCCTTCGTGGATTTTGCGCAGGACGTGGGCGACCATTTCTTCCTCAACGCACTTAAGGAGGGGAATGGAGAACCCTCGCCTGTAGAGCTTATTTTCGACCAGGACATAGGAACATGCCCTACATCTGACCACACTGGCTTCTTTTGGGTCGGGTGGTAGTTCGTCCTTGGCGAGGTAGTTGTAGATTGGGGTCATCCAGCAGTTGTTGTCTCCTATGACATGCACGTTGAGGGTCGTGGGAGTTCTCTCGATGCTTGGTCGAGGAAGTACCTCTTGGATGAGGAATTTGTTCTCCCTTCTTTTTTGTGCTTGCCAACTTTGACAGGACATCTGCCCGGACATTGTGTTCGCAGGGAACGTGTTTTACCTCCACCAATGCAAACTTCGTCATCTTTTCCTTAACCAAGGACAAGAATTCAGATAGGTTGTCGTTCTTGGCCTGATACTCTACTCATACCTGGAGGGCCACGAGCTGAGAATCTATGCAGATTACGACTTCCCAGATCTTTGGCGAGCCGCAGACCTGCGAAGAAGGCCTCATACTCTGCCTAATTGTTGGAGGTGAGGAAAGATAGGGTGTTGCGGTGATAATCGAATATCAAGCTATTAGTTAACTTGAATCACAAATCATGAAGTTCACCTCCGAGCTTTGATTTATCCAAAGGAAAGGGTAAAGATCGAAGAAAACCCTAAGTGCGCTATGTAACAACAAAGCTAAGAGAATCTAAGGCTCGGGGGTTGGTTATACCTAGGGAAGGTGCTAGCATCCTAAGTATCTGTAGTACTCTACAGAAACCTCTTGTTAGTATTTGTGTTATGTTATTGTTTTCTTGCTAAAGGAAATGTGCTAAGGTAAAGACCTAGGGTATGTACAAGGTATGCTCGCCAAGACATCATATCTCGTGCCTACGTATCCTAACTAGGATGCAATCAGAGCATTCATAGTTCACCTCACTAAGGGTTAGGAACTCTTGATAGTGTTCAAGGTTCCAAGAGGGAATGTAAGTGTCTGAGACACTTACATAGAGTACGGAGACTCTAATCCTAAGGCTAGGATAAAAGGGAAGTACGTGTCTGAAGATGGCTGGTTTATATCTGAGTGAATCGCACACTCAAAGATACAACAGAGTCGCCATTAAACTTTATTTAGTCCCAAAGGACAGGAAAAATATCGATAAAACCCAAGGGGAAGAGAAACGGGAATGGGGGTCGGTTATGCGAAAGGAAGGTACTAGCACCTTACGCATCCGTCGTACTCGACAGGAACCATTTCGCTTGCTTCTAGGCTTGGATGGGTTATCTATCTAAAGGCTTCTAGCTAAAGAAAAGGAGAAAGAAAGGAAAAGAAAAGGGAAGAAAGAAGAGAAAGTGCTCGCTGAGGATTAGGGCCCCCGTGCCTACGTACCCTCATAGTGCAATGAGGAAATCAGAGCTCCGTAGTTCATGGAACCAGGGAAACAGAGAAGGAATGGAAGAAGGTGGAAGGGTGCGCGCTAAGATCATCGCGATCTCGTGCCTACGTATCATACATTCAAGAGAATGCAGAATCAGAGCTTCCGTAGTTCGTGGAACCAAGACGGAAAAGGAAAAGGGAAACGGTGTCAAAACCAAGAGCAAAAGAAAAAAAAAGAAACTTTGTTGGGGGATTCCAAAGAAAGGGTGTCAAAACCAAGAAAGGAGTGCAAAGGAACAGATAGCAACTGTACTGAGGATAAAGTGCAAGATTGGTTCCGAAACCAAGAAGATAAAGGACCAAAAAAGATAATCGAGACTCCACTGAGGAGTAAGAGAGCAAAGTGCATGTGCTGGGGATCAGAGGGTAAGCGACCTTACTAGGGAAACAAACAAAGGGATGGTGTCAAAACCAAGAGAAAAGGATCTGGTATGTTAACAGACTGGCAGTGGTTAACCGAAGGAAGAGAGTAGGACTCTGCGGGGAAAAAAGGGTTGGTATCAACAAACAGGCTATGGTGAACCAAAAGGAGAGAGTACTGAACCAAGAGAAGGTGTTTGACTCTGAAGGGATTTCGGTATATTAACTGATAAACAATGGTTAACCAAAGAAAAGGGTGTGGAACCAAGCGAAGTTTGTGACCCACCGGGGATGTTGGTACTGACCGACAAACAGTACTTGACCAACGAAAAAGGGTATTTGAACCAAAAGAAGGTTACTTACCCAAGGGTGTGAGTATACGAACCAAGAGAAGGTTACTAACTCACAGGGGTATTGGTTTTAACAGAAGGACTATGATTAACCAAAAAGAATGAGTGATTAACCAAGAGAAGGTGAATAACTCAATAGGAGCTCAGTATGTTAACAGATAGGTTGTGGTTAACTGAGAAAAAAGGTGATTAACCCAAGAGGAGCTCAACATGTTAACAGATAGACTATGGTTAACTGAAAAGACGGGTGATTAACCAAGAGAAGGTGATTAACCCAAGAGGAAACTCAGTATGTTAACAAATAGACTGTGGTTAACTGAGAAGAAGTGCAAATTGGTGTTTTAACTGATAGGCAGTGGTTAACCAATCAAAGGGAGAAGAACCAAGAGAAGTTTGTGAACTCCGTAAAAGTTTTCGGTATTTAACAGGAAGACTGTGCTTAACTGAAGAAAAGGAATTGAGACTCCTCTGAGGAATCAAAAAGCAATGATTGACCACAAGAAAAGGACATTGAGGCAAAAGGCTGGTGTTTACCCAAGACAATGATCTTTAACCAAGAAGATGGTGATTGATCAAAAGAGAGATTGAAAGATATAAGAGTGACCAGGGATCGAATCAACTGGGGAAGGAGATACGCTACCGCCTAGAGATAGAGTTGACTAAGCCAGGCACAGGGTCTTTCGCCCCCTACCTGAAGTAGTCAAAATGAGAGTAGGAATTCTCCATTCTCATTCCTTCTCTAACACACAGGGTGTAGTGCAGAAGTTAAAACGGACACCATAACAGCTCCAAGTTGTACAGTGCTTCAGTGTCGCGCGAAACTCCGACTCCCCGGGGAAAGAGAGAAAAAGCTCTAAAGGAAGCCTAAAGAGAAGCGCCAACGGGAAGATTAATAATCGAAATGAAGTTTCGATTAATTAATCAAAAGGGAGGAATATGCTAATAATTTTCCAAAATGAGTTGAAAATTTATTAAAGCAAAGGATGCATTATTGATTATACAAGATTAAGTTTATCCCTTGAAGAACAAACTTAATTTAAACATGAATGAGAGTGCAAAACAGTACCGAATGACACTTAAAATGCCACTCAAATCATGTCATTATGTGGATGAAAATGTGCAAGAATGATCATGTTCATGCAATATCAAGAATGTGCATAATCATGAAATCGAAAGATCGAGCATTGGAAAATTCACAATCATGCTTTAAACTGAAGTGAAACAGCACCTAAAACATTCATAAAAATCAATCATATCAATCCATGGAAGTTAGAAGGAGAGAGCATGGCTAACACACTTGAAAAGAAGCAAAAAACACATTTATATACAGTGGTAATCAGTTTCTCTAAAGTGAGTAACCGGTTACTTACTTAAAAAAGGGCGCTGTTGGTGAAATTTGTGCAGAGTAATCGGTTACTCTAAAGTGAGTAACTGGTTACTCAATTGAAAAAAGCAGCGCTAGTGTAAAATTTGTGCAGAGTAACTAGTTACTCTCTTTTGAGTAATCGGTTACCACTGTAACAGTGGCAAAAATAGCTTTTCAAAAAGCACTTTGAGCTCCTAAACCATTTGTTCAAATTACCACATGCTAGGGTATGAATTTGCGCACGAAAATCCAGTTTAATAACAACAAATAAACAGCAATGGAATCAATTATCACATCAAGATCATGGATCAAGCAATGGCATAATCAATTCACACGCAAAAAGCATCGAAACTACATCGCGAATGATACGAAAACGTTCGAAACTGTAAAATGAGTGAGATCTACCAACCTCCAAGCTGGAGAATTGGCTTGGTGATTATTGCAAAGGATTCTTGATGAAGATTATCAAAGAAAACCAGAGGAATCTTCAATTGTAGCCGAATCGTACTGAAACCGAGCGAATTGCAACGAAACTCCGAAATACGAATTCGAACCGTTAAATCTTGGAGCAAACACTCGAGATGAATCCAAAAGCTAATAGAACTCCAGAAACTCAAGTATAATTGCAAGATGATGAAGGTAAAACTCAACAAATAATCACTTCCAAGGTGAAAGTGATTATTCTTCAATGGAGAAGTTGAGCTATAGTGAGGTTTGGGAAGAAAATGTAGATGAAGATGAAGAAGTTGCAGAAAAATTCAAAGAGAATGTGAGAGAATTGAGAGTAAAGTGTGAGAAATGGTTGAGAGATTGTGTATGAAATGGTTTCCCCTTGAAAAATGATTGAAGGTTTGTTTATATAGAGTTTTGGTTTGGAGTGTGAGAGGTTTGGAATTAGGATATGAGTTAGCTTTGGGTGGTTTGGACTTAGGCTAGGAGTTAGTTACACATGACTCACCGAGTCAGCGGTTAACTCGGTTAGTTAGGAAGTTAAATCGGTAGCAATCCCAAGGCAAGCTTCAAATCCAAGGGTTCACAATTTATAAAAATGAGGTGTATAGTGGTCTTGAGTGGAAATGATACATTGTAGCAAAATGTAAGTGGATTACTTGAAGAGTCTAGAATGTTCCACATGCTGCTAGAACACTGTAGAATCAAAGAACCAAGAGTGTGCAAAGATGCTGTCCCAAAAAACAGCAGAAATTTGCAAACTGACACAGAGTAATCGGTTACCCTATATTGAGTAACCGGTTACTCTAGCCAATTTTGCTCAAATTTGCTTAGAACAAGTGATGCATCCCTGGTTTCAACTTTCCACCTCTTGTTTTGATGAATAGGCATGGTAACCCTTATTTTGTGCTTGTTTTGAGGATGTGATGACCTTGTGAGGATGCAATTAATCAGGCTAAAAAACCTGAATATTCCTGCAACCAAAAATCACAGAGAAAAAGTACGAATGCTTATGTCAGCGATGCGAATGCATATGCTCATGCAAAAAGGCAAAAAGGGAGGTCAAATTTCGGGTTACGACAGCGTCCATGGCAGAACACTCACATAGAGTACGTCGACTCTAATCCTAAGGCTAGGATAAAAAGCGAAGAGGGGAGTGAGTGTTCATAACCATGACACTTACATAGAGTGCAACAACTCTAATCTTAAGGCTATGATGAAAGGGAAGGACCTAAAATTTTCCTAAGTATGACATGGCAGTCAACAGGGGGAATCCTTTCCTTTGGAATTTAGATACAGGTAAGATCTAATGTTGTCATGCAAAGACTAGAAACCTAAAATCTATCCTACTTCAAACTTAATCGAAAATTATGTCGAGCTAGAAGATCCTAAGGGACAAGATATGTACACAAGCAATCAAGATGAATCAATAAGAGAAACAGGATCAAGTCACAAAGGTACCAGACAAAAAATAGAATTAGGCACGGAGAAAATAATATGACAGAAAAGGTGAGCACAAGTTATGAACAACGACATAGTCAAGGTAAAAAAAATCAAAAACACAAAATCGACAAAAAAAAAATCCTAAGTTGCAAACTCACAAAATTAGTGATTGCGCCAAAAATGATACCTATTAAATAAAACCTAAATATTTTAAATTCTAAATCAAAAGATTAATTAGAAAAGACTAAGTAAAGAAAATATTTTTTTTGAGTTTTCATTATTTTAAAATAAATAAAATAAATAGGAAAATATATTCCTAAAATGAAAATACTTGATTAAAACCAAATATTAACCAAATATTATTAACAAAGTATTTAACCAAATTTTTTTTAACAAAGATAAATTAACAAAATGTTAACAAGAATTTTTAACAAAATTATTAACATATTAACTAACCGAAATTATTAACAATAATATATTAACGAAATGCTAACAAGATTAATAGCAAAAAAAAAAAAAAAATTATTTTAAAATAATTAACCAAAACAAAATAATTGATAAAATGAGGAAGGGTGTGAATGAAAGGGAGGGTGGTAATTGCTAATTGTATGGGCCTCACAGCCAATTATGCAAAACAAACTCTCCAAAAAAAACAATATGGAATAAAAATAAAAGAAAAATAAACTATCAAATACATTCAGCATTTTAGTGAAAAGGGTTAGGCAAACCATACGAACTACAATCATACGAACCCACAAAATCGGTGACCTTCCTCAATCTCGCGTAGTCTTCTTCATATCTCTCGCGACGATCTCTTACTCTCCTTTTCCCCTTATTTTTCCCTTTCCGGTGGCGCGGCTTGATTGTAATGGGCCGTTGTTGTCGTTCGTTACGGTGGTGTTTGATGATGGCGACGGTTAAAGGGTGTTCAGGTGATAATAGTGGTGGTTCAATGATTGGTGAAACATTTGCGTCACAGCGGAATGTCAGAGCTTCAGGTTTGTATGGGTTCTGTTTCCAATTCGTTTGATTTTGCTCGAACTTCTTCTTCTATTCTTTCTGTTCACCGATTCTGATTATGGTGATGATGCGGTTGCGTTCTCTTTCCTCTAATTCATCTCGTTTCTGGTTGTATTGTGAGGTACAGTTTGTAGCAGATTACACGGTGGTGGTTTGAAGGATGTAATGAGGGTGAGGGATGGTGTAAAACAGAGAAAATATTAGGGGTGAATAGAGTTGATGATGAGAAGGGAAGAATGAGGAGTCAATGAGGTTTGTCTTTTTTTTTTAATTCTTTTTTTTTCCAGCCTCTTTTCGTTTCTACCCCCTTTTTTTAAAACCAACAAACTTGTTTATTGTAATTCAATTCTTGTCTTGTAGCTTTCGATTGCAGGTCGTAACAGTTTTTGTTGACCTGTGCCTAGGCTCTGCTGCAGAGGTCTTGGGAGCAGGTTTTTGGGCAAGGCGTGGTGTAGTGTGGAGCATAGCAGTATTGAGCAGGATTGCATATTTATGAAATTGGTGTAGTGATGCAGCAGTGTTTTGGAGCATAGTTTTTTGGATTGTTGTGTTGTGCGCAGAATTGTGGCAGTTGTTGCAGGTTTTGGCTTGGAGCAGAACTTTTTATTATGTTCAAAGTTGCAGTAGGTCAAGTTTGGTTCATAGCAGGTCTTTGGCTGTTTGTGCTTATTGCTGTCTTATGCAAGTTTTGATTGATGGCATAGCAGGATGGTGTGGATGAACCATGGTACGATTTCTGCAACAATTTGTCTATTGTGGCTTATGGAAATTGTAACACCCTTCTAACCCCACATAATATACACGATAAGTATACTTAAATGAATCAGAGTACATCATGAAAAGGTGTCATATTTCTTCATAAAACATCAATTCAAAATCATCCTGCTCCGTAACACGGGTTTTCAAAACATTTTTAAAATAATAGTTTCTTTAGTACTATCCACAACTAAATTCAAACTTTGCAGCGGAATCATAAATTCAAATATCTTCTTATATTTCATCAAAACATCAAGACCCTTGGATCATTGTCAACAATCATCATCAATTAAAATCGGTATATGGTAACTCATAAGAATCATTCTAACAAAACAACATAACATAATATTCACTTAAGCGTTTCCCCACCCGATGTTACATCTATCAGAGCAAGACACCATATAACTCTACGAAAATAAGCTAAACAACTCCAAGCTAGAACTTCACGCACCGAGAAGCTACTCCTGAATATCTGCACGTTACCCACGTAGAGGCAACATTCAAACAGGCAGGGTGCGTAATCACAATTCAATATAATTCATATAAAGAAAAGACATTAACGAGTCAACATTCATCTTAAACAAACATCATAGAAACTCACCCAAAACATCATATAAATCACCAAGTCATCAATCATCACAAACATGCAATCATGTAATGCCACCAAGAATGAAATCCAACGTCATAACATGCATGTGGTACCAAATCGTCATAATAATGGACACTAGGCCATCAACCCTCCACATGGGAGCACATCACAAAATACTCCAATCCGCACAATGGGATTGAAGCCACCACTGGACCTAAGTCCTAACATCGTCACTGGACCGAAGTCCTAAAATCGTCAATAGACCAAAGTCTAAATGCTATGAATGCATGATGCACAACGTCACAATCATCAACATCAACAAAAGTCATTATGTGCATCATCATTCATCAAAACCTCATGTTACTCATATCATCATCAAAATCGTCATTCGCATCAGCATTCATGTAAATATTCAACATACTCGTCACACATCATCGAATAGTTGGAAATCTATCATTGAAAACAATTTTAACATAAAGTACATAAAGTCAGCTTTCCAACGATTCGAACGGCGACCCAAACGGACTTACGAATCAAAAGTTACGAATTTTCAAAGTTTTGAAAACAAGCTGCCCGAGGGGACCGCGCTAAGCGCGCTAAACGGGGCTAAGCGCCCTCTGCGAATTGGTCAAAAATTTCTGCGATGACAGCACTTCTCCCACCTCGATTTCATACCCTTAAACTGCATTTTTCACCCCTATTAACACAAATTAAGTCACTATAACCTATATCTAACACACATACATCATTCACAACAACCACAACACAACAAATCATCAAAATCATCACCTTTAACCTCTAAACCCTAGGTTTTTCCCCCAAAACCCCAATCACCCACCAACACCTAATCTTTATATCAAAATATTGCAAAGCGATACTCCCCATACCTTAGAGTCTTGATTCTTTCGATCTTCTCTTGGAGTTTCACCGGAATTCTTCTACGCCCTAGCCTCCTTCTCACTTGTTCTTCAGAACACCTTTGCCTCTTCCTAAAAAATAATACGAATAATAAGTTCTTTTCACTATTCTCTCTTAAAATACCCCTAAATGTGCTCTTCCCATTATACCCTCACTTATCCATCCCTAATGACCAACATACCCTCAATACTCCCACTTCTATTATTTTAAATAATAAACAATAATTTGAATAACACTATATGATTATTCTTACTATCAATATTATTTAAGTAATTTCACCGCAATGCATCGTGCCACATAACCACATATCGTCAAAATCACCTTATATCCTCAAATAAGCAACAATTAATCATAATCGAATTTGGGGTGTTACAACTCTCCCCCACTTAAAGAATTTTCGCCCTCGAAAATTACCCAAAGGAAACAGAGTCAGATACAACTCCCTCATCGAATTTTCATGCCCCCCTCCATGTCCAACACATGAGTCATCAACAAATCCTCCAAGGACTTGATACTCCTCTTTGTCTGACCATCCGTCCGCGGATGCTAAGCAGAACTCATCCTCAACTCAGTGCCCAACGCATCTTGCAAACCCTTCCAAAACCTCGACGTAAATCGCGGATCTCCATCCCAAGTAACTCCATAGTTCCCTCAATGTACATCTCAGCTAATTCCTGCATAGAATTATTAATCTTCATTTGTAAATGAGTTGACTTCGTTAATCCCTCCACAATCATCCAAATCGAGTCATTCCCCTTCGCGGCCTTCGGTAAACCCGACACAAAATCCATGGAAATATTATTCCATTTCCATTCTGGAATATTCAACATCTGCATCAGACCCAAAGACTTCTGATTGTTTCGTCTTTAGCTTCTGATAAGTCAAACACACATACACAATTCGATAACATCCCTCTTCATGAATACTCTTCTCAATCCTTGGAACATCTGGTATACACACTCTACCTCGGAACCTCAACACGCCATTTTCATCAATTCGGAATTCACCTCCGCTACCTCAGTTAATTAAAATCAATTGGTCAACCAACTTTAAATAGGATTGCTGACCCGCTGTGATTTCTTCCAGAATACCACTAGTCAACTTCAATATTCCCAACTTCATACTGTCAGTAGTCCCATCACATACTAAACTCACATCTCTGAACTGCTCGATCAATTCCAGTCTTCCTCACCTTAAACATCGACATATGCAATAACTCCCTACTCAACGCATCAACTATTACTTTTGCTTTACCAGGGTGTTAACTTAAGTCAAAATCATAGTCTTTCATCAACTCCAACCATCTTTTATGCCTCACATTCAACTTTTCTGATCAAATAAGTACTTCAGACTCTTATGATCATTGAACACTTCAAACATAAAGCCAAAAAGATAATGTCTCCAAATTTTCATCACAAACCCCGAGGTTGCCAATTCTAAGTCGTGCGTAGGATAATTTCTCTCGTGAACTCTTAATTGTCTGGAAGCGTAAGCAAAAACCCGACCATCTTGTATCAACAATCCACCAAGACTCATCTTAGACGCATCACATTACCCCACAAAAGACTCACTCAGATTAGGAAAAATCAATATCGGAGCGGTCGTCAATTTTCTTCTTCCGGCCTACAAAACTCCCTTCGGATGCACATCTCACACATACGCTTTGCCCCTTTCTAGTTAACTAAGTCAACGGTAATTTCGTCTTAGAAAAACCTTCAATAAACTTGTGGTAATAACCCGCTAGTCCCAGAAAACTCTGTATCTCAGTAGCAGACTTCAGAGTCTCCCACTGTAACACGACATCAGTCTTAGAAGGATCAACAGCAGTCCCGCCACTTGAAATCACATGGCCAAGGAAACTCACTTCCTTCAACCAGAACTCACACTTCGACAGTTTCGTGTACAACTTCTTCTCCCTCAATACCTACAACACAACTCGTAATTGTTCTTCGTGTTCTTCTTCTCACTTAGAATATATCAGAATATCGTCAATGAACACCACCACAAACTTATCCAAATATTTATGGAAAATCCCATTCATATATTCCATGAACACGCCAGGTGCATTGGATACACCAAACGGCATCATAGTGTACTCACGGTGACTGTACCTCGTCCTGATAACTGTCTTCAGAATATCTTTAATTTCTTACTTCATCACCAACTTGGCTATCTCCTTTATTCTTGATAGTCACCTTGTTTACATCCCAACAACATCATTAACAAATCACTACAATTGGACCTTATAATCAACATCATGTTTATCATCAATTAGCACGTCGTAACATAGCGACATCACTAAATAACCATCATACTCCTCATGTAACATATAGCACAAGTTACAACAACATCCCAGCTTTACGAAACATAGATATGCATAATTCCACTTAATTTCAATAATTAAAAAAAATGAGATTTTCAGTCCCAGACCGCGCTAAGCGAGCCCCATCCGCGCTAAGCGCGCTACTCACTGCCTCGAGGAGGCGGAATTCCCCCAGACCGCTCTAAGCGGGCCCATCCGCGCTAAGCGCGCTCTGCGATTTTGGCAGAAAACCCTGTTATCTCATGGGAACACATCCAAAAGTCACACACCTTAGATAAATCACCAACCACTGCATTTCCTTATGCCTTCAAAGAAATCCACGTCGTAAACACTTTTGCACCATCCTTCACAAACTTATCCACTTGCTTAACAGAACAAACAACTCTTCACCTTTGCCGAACTTAAACTCATGCTTTGGAGACAAGTCGTGGATATCTTCAGAAAAACACCAGGAATTACACACCACTGGCACATCACTAGTCGTCGCATTGCTCTCTATGCCTCCGAGAAGCAAACATCAACAATACCTGATCATTCTCCCTCGAGACATTCCAACTTGACCGACAGACAAGAAACTCGAACTCTCTTCATCTTCAAATATAATAATTTGCATCGACTCATCAAAACCATCTGTAAGCACTCATCTCAACTCCAATCAATTTTTTTACCGCACACACCATCTAAGCTGGCAAGACACGTCTATCCCATCCAACATGATTCTGTCTACTATCAATAAGAGATTAAGGGTGATCAGTTTCTCAATTTGCCAATAGATAGCCGAAAATCACGATGGGGCATAAACCATACATCCCAAACTCCACTAGCGTTCCTTGCATCTTGTGCACTAAACTACCTAATGCATAAATCCTTAGTTGACACAAGCTGTATCTCCGTATTCCCTCCGGAATCGAGAACAACACCGTCCTAATAACATTTGCACTCTTGCAATCCAATACACACTGAGCCAACATTCCATAACCAAAACATCTCAAAGAAGCAATAACTTCTCCCCCACTTGTTTCAAGCCAACACCTGGAGGCAAACGGTTAGAAAACAAGTAAGTACTGACAGTGTTTCACACACATGTCGCGTACTAAGGAACAAACATCATTAGACAACCTGGCCGGATAGACCGACCTACTCTGATACCACTAATATAACACCCTTCAAACCCCACATAATATACGCGATAAGTATACTTAAATGAATCAGAGTACATCATGAAAAGGTGTCACATTTCTTCATAAAACATCAATTCAAAATCGTCATAATAATGGACATTAGGCCATCAACCCTCCACATGGGAGCACGTCACAAAATACTCAAATCCGCACAATGGGATTGAAGCCACCACTGGACCGAAGTCCTAACATCGTCACTGGACCGAAGTCCTAAAATCGTCAATAGACCGAAGTCTAAATGCTATGAAAGCATGATGCACGACGTCACAATCATCAACATCAACAAAAGTCATTACGTGCATCATCATTCATCAAAACCTCATGTTACTCATATCATCATCAAAATCATCATTCGCATCAGCATTCATGTAATTATTCAACATACTCGTCACACAACATCTATACATCAGTCATATATTCTATCAACCTATAATCGTCATCACATAGCAATCATAAACATCATATTATAGCATCACTACTTCATTTCACACTAAATTATCCTAATTCATTTGATCGTCAGTTTCGTCACATAACATGTATAAACATCAAAACATGCACATAATCTATTTATTCCGTCATAGCATTATTATAGTAACATCATTCACATAACTCATACCCTCATAAGCAATCAACGCATAATCATCATATAAGTTCCCACATATAATTAACATCATAAAACAACAACACCCTATCGTTATACTCTAGATCAACATAAGCATCATATAGTCTTCAACACATAGCATCATATTTACAACAACAATACCCCACAACATTGGACTACATCACAAACAACCACTAATACCCTTACCGGTTAATTCACACCACGTCATACCATAACCACTCAACAACATCCTCACGCAACATTATAAGCAACAACTATCACAATTGCATGGTATGCCACAACAACTTAACAACAACATCATGCAACCTCATAATTCACAATCACAACGCACATTCATGTGACCGATGTCCACATTTCACGGTTCGATACATTGGAACATACAAGAAGACACACATGACTCGCCGAATTGTTGGAAATCTATCATTGAAAACAATTTTAACATAAAGTACATAAAGTCAGCTTTCCAACGATTCGAACGGAGACCCAAACGGACTTACGAATCAAAAGTTACGAATTTTTGAAGTTTTGAAAACAAGCTGTCCGAGGGGACCGCGCTAAGCGCGCTAAACGGGGCTAAGCGCCCTCTGCGAATTGGTCAAAAATTTCTGCGATGACAGCACTTCTCCCACCTCGATTTCATACCCTTAAACTGCATTTTTCACCCCTATTAACACAAATTAAGTCACTATAACCTATATCTAACACACATACATCATTCACAACAACCACAACACAACAAATCATCAAAATCATCACCTTTAACCTCTAAACCCTAGGTTTTTCCCCCAAAACCCCAATCACCCACCAACACCTAATCTTTATATCAAAATATTGCAAAGCGATACTCCTCATACCTTAGAGTCTTGATTCTTTCGATCTTCTCTTGGAGTTTCACCGGAATTCTTTTATGCCCTAGCCTCCTTCTCACTTGTTCTTCAGAGCACCTTTGCCTCTTCCTAAAAAATAATACGAATAATGAGTTCTTTTCACTATTCTCTCTTAAAATACCCCTAAATGTGCTCTTCCCATTGTACCCTCACTTATCCATCCCTAATGACCAACATACCCTCAATACTCCCACTTCTATTATTTTAAATAATAAACAATAATTTGAATAACACTATATGATTATTCTTACTATCAATATTATTAAAATAATTTCACCGCAATGCATCGTGCCACATAACCACATATCGTCAAAATCACCTTATATCCTCAAATAAGCAACAATTAATCATAATCGAATTTGGGGTGTTATAGAAATTGGCGCTGAAGAAGACCCTTTTTTTTTGTATTTTTGTAAAACAAAAAAAATACAATGGGCTTTAGTGATGGACCTTGGAAATTGTATTGGAATTTTTGTAAAGATGGACTTGTATTTTTTTGATGATTTTTTTTTTTGAAATGATATTATGATGGTAAAATGAATATTTAAGTAAAAATAAATAAATCTTTTTGTGAATAAATTGAACTGGAAAAAAAGGAAAATGAATTGAAATGGATTGGATATTAAAAAAATGTGAATGAAGTGGATTGAAAAATAGATTTGGATAATGAAGTGAATTAAAAAATGGATTTGGATAATAAATTTAAACAATGGATATGGATTGTGAAGTGAAATTGGATATGATGCATTTTGGACAAAATATGGACAATTGGAATGAATTTGTCATGATATGGATATTTAAGAATAGGAAAAGAGATTGGATTAGAAATCAGATTTGAAAGTGGGATTGAAATTGGATTTTATAACACGCCTACACATTTGAGCAACACTTAAACCTTGACAAATGAACTCGACGTCCACAAACCTTGGATGACATGACAACCTTGAATCTATCTGACGAACTTGAATTAACATGAAAACCCTAGTCTAATGGTCTTTCAGGTACAAAGTATTGATCTATGACAAATCCATCTTTAGAATGACACAAACTCCTCTTTCCTGACCAAGGTCAAATCATGTCCACTTAAACTGAAATAGTAATGCACATACATTGAACCTGTTAGCCTCTGGTGAAACTCAACTGAATGACACTTGCTCATCTTAAACACAAAGGGTGAGAAACCCTAATCTACTAATGAAACAAACGACTTGATGAGAACCAAAACCCTGATTCAGAATATTTCCAGTCAAGCCATTGATGAAACCTTAAACAAACGACACCCTTGTGGCAATTCAGAGAAACTGATGTCATGCCTTGATAAACCTCTGATAGGAATTGCTCATGACGATTAAAAACCCAACACTTCTGCCTCAAACTTGAGTACAATAACCGAAAGAAACAACCTCAGAATAATGGAAATCCAACTGAACCTCCGATCCCACGTCTTCAGAGCTAAAATGGTGGGTGGCCTATCCAAAACCCTAATTTACTAACCCTTGAAGTCTCTTCAAACAAACCCTAATTCCACAAGCAAAACAAAACAAACAAAGTCTGATAATTTGGTTAGCTATGCAATATGATTGACCTAAAATTATATGCAAAAGATCAAAGAATCTAAGGGTAAAATTTGGGGTATGACAGTTGCCCCTATTTAAATATCTTTACCGAATGACATGAGTGACGATAATCCTTATGAAATCATGGTGAAAGGTATTTAAATACAGAAAATATAAAATTTTGCCCTTAGATGCAATGACATGTTATGCTATGGACAAAAGAAAATCAATGCAATATTGGCATACAATGAACTTTAGCATGATGAAATGATAAATGCAAAAATGCAGACGAAAACGAAATTAAACAGGGATAGAGTCAACACAATGAGTAACCACTCACTGGGGATGACAAAACACTAGGAAGCTGAAACAAACTGGGGAAAATCTAATGTGATTGAGCAACAGGTTTGAGCATGACCAACTGACACTTTAGAAGGGAAAGACAACACAAGATCCTCACTAGAGGTAGAACCCAAAAGACGATCTCCATTGGGGAATGAAAATAAAACAAGACATCTAAAGTGATGGATCAACAGGTTCAAGAATGACCGGTTAACACTTTAGAAGAAAAGATCCTCACTGGAGGTTGAACCGGATAGATGGTCTCCACTGGGGACTATCTCGAGCAATTGATCAACAAGTTCAAGCAATGACTAACTGACACTCTGAAAAGAATAAAGCAACCTCATTGGAAGTAGAACCAAAAGATGGGCTCCAGTGGAGGTATCTAGAATGATTGATCATCAGGTTCAAGTATGACCGGATGAAATTCTAGAAAGAAAAGATCCTCAATGTAGGTTGAACTGGAAAAACGGTCTCTACTGGGGAAAAAAAGTTTCACAAAAGAGTGACATCGTCAAAGGGTTGACGAAAGGATAATCGGAATAAAGAGCCACATCATCAAAGGATTGATGGAAAGAAAATTGACATCATTAAAGGGTTGATGAGAAGATATATATTTGAGAGTCATCATCAAAGGGTTGATGGTAAGGTAGCCACTATCATCGTCAAAGGGTAAACGGAAGGATAATCGAAATAAAAAGCCACATCAGCAAAGGATTGATGGAAAGAAAATTGACATCGTCAAAGGGTAGACGGAAGGATAATCAAAATAAAGAGCCATGTCATCAAAGGATTAATGGAAATAAAACTGACATCGTCAAAGGGTTAACGGGAACGAACCAATTCACAAAAGAGCGATGTCGTCAAATGGTTGACAGAAAGTAATTGAACCAAAGAATCACACCATCAAAGAGTTGATGGGAAGAAAACTGTCGAAGGAACACATCGTCAAAGGGTTGACGAAAGGAAGAAAATATTCACTAAAGGGTGACATCATCAAAAGGGTTGATGGGAGTGGAAACACAATCATCGCCAAAGGGTGGCGGAAAGAAAACTTGATCAAAGGCATACATTGTCAAAGGGTTGACGGAATCGAACCAATTCACTAAAGAGTGGCATCATCAAAGGGTTGACGGGAAAGACTGGCATAAATAATCGCATCATCAAAGAGTTGATGGAAAGAAAACTGAAATAAAGAGACACATCATCAAAGGGTTTTTGGAAAGAACACATGTCCTAAGGAACACATCGTTAAAGGGTTGACGGAAAGAAAACCTGATCTCAGACTACATCGTCAAAGGGTTGACGGAAAGAACACCTCAAATAGGAATCTCATCAAGGGGTTGATGGAAAAGAAATGTATTTGAAAATCGTCATCAAAGGGTTGATGGAAAATGACTGATCGAGGGTAACACCAATTGTGACTACAAAAGGTTGAATAACATCAAGGACGGATAAGCTTCTCAGGAGAGATTGCCACTTATTACCATAGAAAACAAGCTTCTCAAAGAGATTGCCACTTGTTGTTGTAAAAGGTTGAAGGAAACACCAAAGACATATAAGCTTCTCAAGAGAGACTGCCACTTATTACCATAGAAAACAAGCTTCTCAAAGAGATTGCCACTTGTTGTTGTAAAAGGTTGAAGGAAACACCAAAGATAGATAAGCTTCTCAGAAGAGACTGCTACTTATCGTCGTAAAGGTAGTAATGACAAAGCTTCTCAAGGAGACTGCCACTTGTTGTATACAAAAGGTTTAGGAAAACACCAAAGACGTATAAGCTTCTCAGGAGAGATTGTCACTTATTACCATAGAAAACAAGCTTCTCAAAGAGATTGCCACTTGTTGTCTGGGTATAAATTCCAAGGAGATGTTATAACAACCCTGCTGGAGAATGGATTTTGTCTTCAATGAAGATCTGTAAAAGATTGTTCATGTGAGACACGGTACAAAATAAATGCACGCTCAAACTAGGTTCAACGACCTAATAAGGTTCAAAAGCAACACCTTCCAGGGGCCAAAATTCAATCTAGGAACATTTTAGAAAGAAACGTTCAAACAAGACTCCACCTATTGAGGAATGAACTCAAATAGGGATTTATCTTATCCAAACACGAAAAAGATAACTGAACCAACCATCATCCACGAGGATCAAACTCTGTGGGGAACTTAGAAATGGTGTGCACTTTATGCCTAAGGCTGACGTCTCTATTGGAGAGAAAAGACAAACCTAGTCACTTGGGGAGATAAATGCCAAAGTGAACAAAACAGGTAAACACTAGAATGGTAACAAAAATGCTTGGATGCCATGCATATGTACGGATGCATGTATGTCATGTTTATGCTTATGCTGACAAAACAGATAATGGGGAAACAAAACTGGAGATGAAATAAACATCTGGACAAGGATACCCAGCCAACCTCACCAGATAGGAACATCACTAGGGATGAACATATAGAATCAGCAGTTCTACTTCAAGGTTACAACCTTCTCTGGGGGAAAGAGTACTCCACTCTGGTATAAAGTCATGACTTCACCTGAGGGATTGCCATCACGAGCCTAATTTCCTTGTTGGAAGAGGGAGATCCATGGGAACTTTCCAAGATCAACTGAAGTAACAACTTACTGGGGAGCTGACAAAAGATATTACGAGAGCAATGTAATTATGCATTTCAATTACTCAATGATCATCGCGAATAAGCAACGGCTCTTGCAATAAATAATCTTCAAATCTCTTTTGCCCCAAATTACATGGTCTATAGAAAGAAGCCATCAAGAGGATTTTACAGAAGCATTGGCAACAAGATGTCTCAATGTCTTCAAACTCTTGGAGAGATTCAACAAATCTCGACGTAATTTCCCCAAATTAACTATATTTGCACAACAAAATCCTCGGACTTGTCCTTCATACTGTGGGAGTAACAACTGAGGAACAAGCTTTCCCCTGCTAGCTGATTGATCTGTGAAGGAGTTGCCCCAGACTAACTGGCCTTCGAGAGATTTGTCTAATCTCAACCTAATTGCTTCCGATTAACTGAATCTTGTAGCGGCTTGCCTTCCTGCTCAATGGAGTCTTCAGGATTTTTGCACCTTAGATTGATCAATCATTTCATTGCAGAAACCTTCTTGGGGTCAAGTTCTTACTCGCAAGTAAAACTGATCGTTTTGAAAATGATAATTTTAATGCAATGCATATGATAGTTTTGAAATCCAAGTCTGCTCACTGGAAATATATTGCGACATATAGTGAATAAATCACTAATCAGAATGTCACATGAATGGTAAGCAAATCCCTTTAGGAGTCAGCTCTGACGTGATTTTACTGAAGTATGCTTTTGAAACAACCTGCTTCAATTAGGTCTTTTGAGGGTTGTAATGTTGTCTGGTTCATGGTTTAAGAAAGAAAGGATATAAGGCTCAAAGTTTTGTTTTAACCCACCCATTCTCCTTAATATTCTCCAGTCCTACGTTTTACTAACTTAACACACGTATCTAGAGTTTGGCGGTGTAAGAGTGAAGATGACGATTCAAGATTTTTTGAAATGACAGCCACCTTATTTTGTTTTTGGCTAGGGATGCTAGTGACCCTTTTGTTTTTTTTTTGACATGGTGGTCACTGAATCTTATTTTTTCCTGAGGATTTGAGGGTCTCTTTCGATTTTCTTATTTTTGATCCCTAACTTTTACATGGCTGCTTTTGAAGCTTTTAATCCATCGGGATTGAATTGATTTTGACTGAGTCTCCTTCATAGGTTTTGACTTAGCGGGCTTTCAACTCTCCTTTTTTATTTTTTATTATTATTTTGGAAGGTTTGTGACTGCCAAGTCATTGCTCATTGAAGAACAACCAACACATCTGCATGATCAGATTACCTGAACACTACCCTGCCCCAGGTTAAGCTTAAGGGTTTAGAAATCCGAAGGAAACTCCTACTTCTAGGCTCGAAGTGGTTAACTAGGGATTAACTCCTTATCTCTCCAGTGTTTGGGGGGATTCGAAACAATGCATGTACATCATCAGCAAGGTGTTATTCAAAAGCATACTAATGGAAGTTTTGCGTCTTTCAACTTCATCATCCTCCCTCGGATTTTGCTTAAACAAGCGTTTGATATTAAAAAAAAATTAGTGAACACGAATGGATTTTAATCAAAACATGCATATTCATTCCATTAATAAAACCATGTTTAACAACAATGTTTTACAACAAGTAGCACTTAACAAAGAAACTACAAAATGCAAAAGTAAAGACATGAGCCAAAAGATTGCCAGCATCGGGGACTGGGCTTTCCTTTCTTGATTTTCCATTATGCTAGCCATCTTTAAGGTTGATTATCGAGATCAGTCTGATAATCATCTTCACATCTATTCTCGGCAATTTCTTCCATAACCTGAACTGATGGACCCGCCTGATTAGGTCAAGGATTGTTGATTTGAATACCCTGAGGCATGAATGAGAACATCTCAGAGTCAAGCAGAGTCTGAATCTTGCGCTTGAGCACCTTGCAGTCTTCAGTTGAATGCCCTGCGCCCCAGCATAATAGTCGCATCAGATGTTGGCGTCAAAGCCTGGTGGGTATGGAGGGATCACTGGATCTATCTCCTTTGGCACTATCAATCCACCTTTGATAAAATCAGGAAATATCTGACTGTATGACATTGGTATCTGAGTGAAATGCCTTTATGGCTTCCTTGGCCTTTGTCGGGCATGCTGACGTGACTGATGGCGGTATGACCATTGATACCGAGGAAGTCTTCGATTTGGAGAAGAATATTGTTCTTGTGGAGAGAATGGTATCTAACAAGGAGACCCAAAATATTGTTGGCTCTGAACAGTTGAGACGCATGAGTGTTGAGGCTAAGGTATCGGAGATTCCCATATGGAATTACTTTCTTCCTCTCCTTCTTCTTGAGAACGGACAACTGATTCACTCTCACTAGCTGGGATATTCCAAGTGCCTTAGATTTTTCTGCTCTTGAGACCGTTCTCGATGCGCTCTCCAGCTATTATGAAGTCATAGAAGTTTGATATCCCACTTCTAAACAGCTTTTTCGGATACGGGCCTTGCAAAGTATCCATAAACCAGTCAACTAATTCTCTATCCAAGAGGGGTGGTTGAACGCGAGCATCCACCTCTCTCCACCACTAAGTGTCATACCCTAAATTTTGACCAAAAGATTTCACATCATTGTGCAAATCATCACCACAATATGGATGTACCTTCATGCCTCATCAATCTTCTCAAAGATTGTTGAGCATTCACCTCAATCAAGAATTAGGGTTTTGGGCCCCCTCAGAGCACTCAGGCAAAGGATCAATCAAGAATTGACATGATCTTCAACTTGTCAAGCCTCTCAAACACCCATAAAGGATCAATAGGTCTCCCACATCAAGAATCAAGCATAGGAAAGCAACATTTCAAGTTGATCAAGCCTCAAGATCACCAGTCTCACCAAATTAGGATTTTGGTCGACCAAGGCCTCTAGAGGTAAATTTTCATCTGGGCATGAGCCAATACTTCAAAAAATGATTCAAGAAGCTTAAAGGGACCTCATGGATCCAATCATAAGCTTAAAATAGCCTCAGGGGATGCATTCATCAAAAATCAGGAATTAGGGTTTCTTAACCTAATTCACCCCTAAGTTGACTTTAGGAACAAGACATGAGCTAAGACCTCAAGAAATGTTTTGAAGACCTCAAATATATCATATTGATCCTCTTAAAAGTTTCAATTGACATAAAGAACTTGGTTCATGAGCAATATAAGGATTCAAATTCATCTGAGCACAAACTAGGGTTTCTAGAAAAAAAGTCAACCATACCTTTGACTTTTGACCAAGGCATGGTCTCAAACCTTGGGAAATGATTCAAGACACTCTAAAACACCAATGGAACCCATCCATTAGGTTTTAGTTAGCCCAAGGACTTGATTTCATAAAGGATCACAAAGTTTGAAATTCATCTGATAAAAAGTCAACTGTGTCCAAAACCAAGTCTGACTTTTGAGATTTTTTGACAAACATGGCTTCTTTAAGTAAAAAACAATGTTAACTTATGGTTTGGATCATCATCCATCAATAAAAATCAAGAAAAGTGAGGTTACTTGCAAAAGAGGCAACCTTAAGAAACTTAAAATTTCACTAAGTTATGGGAAAAAGTGATTTTTACCCAACTTTGCAAGACCATAACTTGTGATCCAAGCAACCTTTTTCTTCCATCCAAAGCTCAAATGAAAGATCTCATTACATACTACAAGATTGTCAACTACACCACATTCCAAATCTTCATGGATTTTGAGTTATGGATTGATCAAAATCACAAAAATTAAGAAATGGACATTTGTTAAACACTTAGAAAAATTTGAGACAGAATTTGTCTCATGTTTTGTCCAACTTTGGAAGCATTTTGCATCATGATCCAAGATGAATCAAGACCAAAGTTAAACATCAAAGTTGAAGTATGATATATAGGCTTTCCAAAAAGTACAAGAACTCATTCTCATTCAACTTGAGCAAGAAGTTACAAGCCTTGCAACATGACATAAAATTCTGGGTTTTCAAGACAGCATTGGTGCATGACTTGTGCCACACGATTCCCTCCTTCAAGTTTTGTCACTTTGCCAACTTTGTCATCTTCCAAAAACACAAAACTTCTGACGACTCACTTGTTACTTGATCAAGGAGTCAAGAATTCCACTTAGCATGTGCAAATCCATCATGACATGAACTTTGAAATTCAATTTTGGCAAGGTTACATTAATGCAATGCATTGAGGTGTCATGAACTAAGCCATATCAATCCAAACCAGTCAAGATTCAGTCCAATGCTCTGAGTGTTCAAACCTGCAGAAATTGAATTAAGTCAAGCTAGAGGAGACTTGGCACTTTGAAACATCCAAGTCAATGGCTACATAGCTACACATAGTGATTAGCCTCCATTCACTATTCCTTGCAAAACAAAATTCCTCTACTATAAATAGAGGTCATTTGTGACTGATTAACACACACCAAAACATCTCCAGTCATGTTTTCCTCCAATTCACTCTTCAAAACCAGAAAATGCTTCTTTAGCAAGTAACTTTAGAATTTTTCAATAGAGATCCATTCCACCACAACCAATTATCCTAACACCACACATATATCATATAGAAGTTATCCAAACACTTCTCCATCATCTGTAGCACTAGGATCAACAACCTCAAAATTCAACTTGGACCAAATTGCAGTTGGGGTGCCATAACAAGATCCATGTGTTTTACATAAGGTCCATTGAAGTTGTTCAGATCATCACACAACATCTGTAACACTTCTACATCAAAATTCGAATTCCTCTTGCACAAGTAAGCCTGAAGCTCTCAAACTCTATACTCCATGCATCATAAGTTTATTTTCGAGTTATTAAATTATTTCTGGTAGTTCATAGAGTGATAAACCTCAATCAATTGCATGTTATCTTTCGTGTATAAGATTTCACTATGGTTTTTGCAAAAACTAGGCTTTCTGTGTTTGCAAATCACTTCCTGCAACAATTTGGGATTCAGTGATGAAGAACTTCCAGAGGAAGGCAAAAATCATAACATGGCACTCGATATCACAGTCACTTGCAAGGACGATGCTTTAGCCAGCGTACTAGTAGACACATGTTCATCCTTGAACTTCATGCCAAGGTCAACTTTGGTATGGCTATCTTTTCAAGGTACTCCGATGAGAGACAATGAGATCATTGTCAAAGCCTTTGACGGATCCAGGAAAATGGTTATCGGTGAAGTCGATCTTCCCATAACCATTGGTCCTCACAGTTTCCAAGTCAATTTCCAAGTCATGGACATCTGAGCAGCATACAGCTATTGAAATTCTGGCCTATGCAGATAGCAGATGTCCTAACACATGTCAAGACATTGTGCTACATAATCATTTAAACTCAGAGGCGCAGCAGTAGACTGATACATTGAATATCAGAACTGCACACTCACAGATGTCACGACATCTGATCCAACATGTCAGTTAAGAACAATGACAAAACTGTAAATTGAAGAATGTTAAATAAGATAGTATGTGTTAACCCAGTTCGGTGCAATTCACCTACATTTGGGGGATACCAATCCAGGATGAAGACTTCACTATCTGTAGAACTGTTACAAAGCTAAATCCCCCCGTTTACAACTTTATCCCTAACATCTACCCAATTAACATCTTTACCAAGGCTAAACTCAAACGTTTACAACCCTGATATGAGATACCCCACTCACATCCTAATCACAACCTGTAATAACTCTGTCTTTTGCCAATATAGAACTGTCGCAGTTTCTTGACCTCCAATTTATCTTGGACTTGCTTCAAAGCTTCGTCCAAGAACAATGCAACAACCATTACCTGCAGGCTTCTAGTTGTGTCCCTGTACCTATGCCTTCCACACTGCATCCCATATTATAGAGTGGAGACTTACAACTCCTAAGAGAGCCAACGACTCTCAAACCCTAAACCCTTATTCAACACAAGAGAACTAGGTTACAAAGTTATAAGTGATACAAAAGTTACAGTCCGTATCTTAACCCTAGGTCTAAGTCTCCTTATATAGTCTTCTGTTGTCTTGGGCTTTCAATCTTTTCTCCCGTGATTCCTTGATCCACTCCTTAACTCTTGCAACATATTAAAACTCGGTAACTTAATAAGTCAGTCAGGATGTCGAGTCACCATGTTGGGACATCTCCTTCGACATGTTTTTCTTCTGCAGATTCTTCAATTATATCATCAGAATGTTTTAGCCAAAAATGTAGTCAAACAACAGGTGCTTTCAATCTCCCCCTTTTGACAAATTTTGGCTAAAACATTTTCTTCTGCTTTCTGCTGTCAACAAGACTCTTACATCAAGACTCATCTTGAGAATTGATTGGAGCTAAGGTCTGAGAGAGTCTCCCCATTAACACAATCCCCCTCCTCTCAAGAGAGGTCTTGAGAATCAGAAGACTCATCCAAAAAAGAAACAGCAGTTGTAGACTTCATAACACTGAGAGCATAGATTGCATAACTCAGGTCACAAGACACAACCTGCTTCACAACTTAGATACCAAGACACAAGACAAAAAAATTGTTAAGATGTCAGAACATCTTAACCAACATTCTTGCAAAACAACTGCAGGAATATACCCAATCTTAGACATCATCAGAAAATCATTCTCCCCCTTTTTAGCCAAAACTTGGCAAAAGTGACCAAGACAGCTCCAAACCCAGACGCAACATATCCAGATTTTGAAGAACCCCACTTGTCACCAACCCAGAGAGAGTATTGAGACGAAGAAGAACAAAGTAATCTTATTTATAGCCGAGCCTTCTCATTAGGAAGTAACGAACCTCGAAAAATAACACTAGTCAATTCGACCAAGACTGCTTTGACATTTTCTTCTTTTGAGAACACCGACCAAAGAACCCATTACATGCAAACATGTTTAATAGCAATGTCCTGGCATTGTGTCAGACATTGTCTATTCTTCATAGGAACTTTTCTGATTTTGGACTCACAGAGATTTCTTCACAAATTTATGATCCCAGTCTGCAGAGAAAAATAAATTCCCCCTGACTCAATCAATGATTCTTAAGTATCCAATAAGAACCATTTCACGTGCAATGCCAAGTCTCCCACAACTTGCAACAATACAACAATGTCAAGACATCCTACTTGACATCTCAGCTTGCTTGATGCACAAATGCAAACTGGAACTTCAACTGCATCCTCACAGTAATTCATCTTAGATCAAGGGGCTTCTCCCCCTATCTAAGGTAACCAGTGCTCCTCCACAGAACACCTAAGCTAATGAATGAAAAACATAAGACGCATCTTCATGTCTTCAAGAGCGCACCCTCAGTTCAACTTACCGGCTGAACACAATCATCAACTCTCTTATTGCTTCCTCTGAAAAGAAACAATAATCGCTCACACATGATCACCATCATGATACCCGTGAGGAAATGTATACTAACCATAACAAACTTTTGGCTTGAGATCAAAGTCCCATTGATCTCCCCCATCCTGCAACCATCTACACACCACACGAACTCCTCTTGAATTATCATGTATAGACCTCCAGCTACTTGAGGCACAAACCAATTGAATCAGAATGCTTCACATTCCTCAAAGAGACGCACAGGGCCCCTTAGTTTCTTATAATGATGTCAGCTATCGTATGCATGCTCCAGAACTTCACAGCTGCTAAACCGATCCACTACTAGCATGACTGGTAGCTAGGGGCAACATCCCCTTCACAAGATTTTCCACTGACCTTACCCAGTCAACAATGGAGATAGACACCCCACAATCCAAGATAGTCATTCCTTATCATTCTCCCGTATGATAACCTAGAATACTTCTGATTTTCTGGTGAATATCCACTTTTAAACGCATCAGAAACTAGACCTTCATGCAATCAACATATGATCCACTCCAGTCTTCTAAAACACTTTACATCAGACCTCCAGGACAGTTCTTCTACCCCATCATTCTCCCGTATGACAATGTAGATACTTCTTAGACACGATGCAAGTAACTAGTTCCTCACAGAACCTGAAATCCTTCATCAAGGATAACTAACCCAAAGATGTTCTAACATCAGTTATGACATCTTCCACACATCATAGACACCACATACCATGGTTCTTGATATGCTCCACCACTGGACTTACTATCAGCATAGTAATCCACACTGAAGATCTTCACACAACACTGCGCCACCAGCTTGAACAAAGAGAACTTCAGAAACCCAGAGAGAAATAAACTCTCATCCACCAAAAGAAGGTATGCTTCCATTCTCAACCCATAACTTCTGCCACAAGCTCCCAGAGAACCAGAACCTCCTTACAATTTCAACTAACTACTCTTCTGTACAAGAGCAATCAGTTTTAAGCATCCTGCTTGAATGCACACAATGAAACCAACCAAATGCCACTTTTTGATTGATCTCAGTCTTCTTCAGAACTCCCACAAGATACACTGATCCACTAATGAAATCATACCTTCAAGTCACATGAACTACTTGCCCCATAGCAAGACATCTTGGATTCACCAAGCCTCTTAGTCATGTAACATCTTCCCATCCACAGCTCCCGTAAACTGCATGAGATAGACCTTTTTGAAGCATCCATAATTTTCATTCTCTTGTAGATTACCTTATCTTAAGCTGATGTGCCATATCACCAGTTGAGACCTCTGATGTTAAGCTAGATGTCAGAACATTTTGATATGACATCCAAATGTTGAATTCAGCTCCTTCTTCTGCCACTTAGAAGAACCTCTTCCCTTCGCAGAACAAGAGTTCCATGCTCTCATAGACTTGATTCAACAACCAAGTTTGAGTAGACAACCTCCATCCTGCTTTGAAACTCCAAAGACTTCAAACCTGCCATGTCTGAATCTTCAGAAAATAAATAGTCCAAGACTACCCCATAGCCATACCAAAGAATGCCACTTTCCTCAGTAGAGCCATCAGTAGAAAGCCAGAGATAACTGTAACTTATCCTCGACCTTCACAAACAGAGCAAGAGCCATGTTCCAAAGCACCTAGATCATAAATAAACTGATCCAAGCTGTAACCATCAATATTATGATGTCTTCATCTTCATCTTCAACAGCATCAAAGTCCATACTAGTTTCTTGCCAGGAAACTCTCCAGAGAACACATGCTTCTGTCACACCCGACTGAAGCCACTTCTTAAGTCACCACCTATGACTAAAACAGATGCTAAAGCGTATGCAGTACCCCTCCCATGATTCTGCACAAACTCTGATGATGAGATGTTCCAACATCTTGTTGAACATCAGTAATCTTGACTTTCAAGGTTAATCAATTAAATACTTGTGGATTCCACAAATAGTAATTGATCTTAAATCCTTGTCCAATAACCCTTCTTCACTGTTGTAGCTGAGCTCCACCAGATCATGTCCTGAACACTTATAAAGTATTCAATCTTTTTGCATGTATCTTCTTCAAAGGACAATGTTGAGATACCAAGGCTGCCACCCTTAACTCAAGTAACTAAGACTTTCTCTGAACAAATCTTATTTACCTCATTAATTCTTCAATCAGATTGGATCCACTCTTAGGGTCAAGAGAGATGAATCCTTCCTTGCTATTTTTGGATGGTGAAAATAAATCACCTCCACTTTCTTCAGATTGTGTTTCAAAGAAACACCTTCTAGTCAGAAGAGTAACTAGAAGACTCCATATACATGACATAGATGCCTTTATGAGTGGACTTGAGAGAATTCTCAAGTATCTTTGACAACCTAGCCGACCAATAATTTATCAAACTCCTAGAGCAAGAACCTGATAAACTTAAACTCAACTCCTCTCCTCTTCAACTGACTTCAACTGCACCAAGAAACCAAGCTTCCAAGTACCAAGTCATCATACCAGGTATCTAACCACAACTCCTTTCACTCCATCGCTCCCAACTTTGGAATAAAAGAATGCAAATATCTTCAAATATAGAGGCCGACGATTGAGACCTTCCACCAATAGTCTTCAGTAACAACTCCAGAATCCCATAATTCTAGAGCTCTTCCAACAGAAACACATGCAGCAGAACCACCAAGGAACAAATCCTACTTGCCCTAATAAGACGTCACAACATCCTATAAGACACACCAACAAGAGAACTAGCCACTTCTCCTGTAGTTGTTATAGAATCTCCTCAGCAACATGAACAACCTCTGGGTTGCTCCCTTCGATCCAAAACATCCATCTCATCCATTAATACCCTTGAGTATGTATGAGTTGATTGATCTGATCTTCAAAACTCCTCCTTGTTTAAATGCCAGAAAGTATCTCCCAAGGATCTCATCCAGAACCATACATGATGCCTGCTCTGATACCAATTGAAATTCTGGCCTATGCAGACAACAGATGTCCTAACACATGTCAAGACATTGTGCTGCATAATCATTTAAACTCATAGGCGCAACAGCAGACTGATACATTGAATATCAGAACTGCATACTCACAGATGTCACGACATCTGATCCAACATGTCAGTCACGAACAATAACAAAACTATAAATTGCAGAATGTTAAATAAGACAGTATGTGTTAACCCAGTTCGGTGCAATTCGCCTACATCTAGAGGATACCAATCCAGGATGAAGACTTCACTATCTGTAGAACTGTTACAAAGCTAAACTCCCTCGTTTACAACTTTATCCCTAACATCTACCCAATGAAAATCTTTACCAAGGCTAAACTCAAACGTTTACAACCCTGATATGAGATACCCCACTCACATCCTAATCACAACCTGTGATACCTCTGTCTTTTGCCAATACAAAACTGTCGCGGTTTCTTGACCTCCAAGTTATCTTGGACTTGCTTCAAAGCTTCGTCCAAGAACAATACAACAACCATTACCTACAGGCTTCTGGTTGTGTCCCTGTACCTATGCCTTCCACTCTGCATCCCATATTATAGAGTGGAGACTTACAACTCCTAAGAGAGCCAACGACTCTCAAACCCTAAACCCTTTTTCAATACAAGAGAACTAGGTTACAAAGTTATAAGTGATACAAAAGTTACAGTCCATATTTTAACCCTAGGTCTAAGTCTCCTTATATAGTCTTTTGTTGTCTTGAGCTTTCAATCTTTTCTCCTGTGATTCCTTGATCCACTCCTTAACTCTTGCAACAGATTAAAACCTGCTAACTTAATAAGTCAGTCAGGATGTCGAGTCACCATGCTGGGACATCTCCTTCGACATCTTTTTCTTCTGCAGATTCTTCAATTATATCATCAGAATGTTTTAGCCAAAAATGTAGTCAAACAACAGGTGCTTTCAGCTGTTTATTAGGAGGACCTTGGATACACAAAGTCGGGGCAGTCACTTCGACACTTCACTAGAAGCTGAAGTTTGTCAAGAACGACAAATTAGTCACGGTATGTGGAGAACAAGCTTTAATCGTGAGCAACTTATCATCATTCTCCTGTGTAGAACCAAAGGAGGTCGTTGAAACTCAATTTCAAGCACTCTCAGTGAGCAATGAGAATCACCAAGAAAGAGGGACGTCGATTTCCTCGTACAAAGACGCTCTCAAAGTAATGGGGAGTGGTGACATAAAAGGATGAGGAGAAATTATAGTTCCTACTGATAACAAGACAAGAACAGGTCTTGGTTTTTCTCCAACATGTACCAAGAAAATAAAGAAGGATGAAAGCTTTCGTCCCATTCAGGATTTCTTCCACAGTGAAGGCTTCCTCCACATAGTATCTCAAGACGTCCACACCATCGATGGGAATAACTCTTATGATACAGATGAAGAGTGGAAATCTTATCTCAACGATGAAGGTTATATATCTCAGGGAAAAACGTACATGCCATTCTACTCTCCAAAGCAAAGTCCCAGATATATACCGAGATCAGATGTCAGAATGATCTATGGAGATTGTGATCCCGAAGGATGTCGTTCTCCACCCAAATCACTAGAGGAAGACACTCTGATGAAAGACAACATTGATTACAATTCTTATGATCCCATGGATGATTCGCCTATCTAGAAGCCTTACATGGAAAACTCGGGGCAAAAGAGTCAGCCAGATAATGGCTATCTACTGAATGATCTTGAAAAGAATACACCTGTTCTCCCAAAGTCATGGAATCCTTACCCAGAGCATTCCGAAAATGTCCAACACCATGTTGATGAATTTGCAAAGATCGCAGGACAAGAATTTATTAACTATGCATTTCCTGAGGTCAACGTTATTGAAGAACATGACTCATCTATCCCCTCAGAAACTTGGGATACCTTGGGGCAGCCAAGCGGCAAGTACGACTTTCTAGTAAAATACACTGCTCTCGAAAGCTCTCGCATCATATATGAGGACATCTAGCCAACTGGGTGGGGAGATCCTCTTGAGAGTGAAAACACTATGGAAGATGCGATAGAAGAGTCCTCTTATGATAACTCTGCATGGGAAGAAGACTCCAATGATCTCACTCCGCCAGAAATTAGTGCCATTACCGAAGACAAACCAAGAGGGAAAGTTCCGAAATTTGTGATCCACAGAGGAGTTCGTCGCCATTGGGTTGCGGTCGATGTCCTAAATGTCGTTCATAAATCGAAGTAATTGCCGCATCTTTGTTTTGACCTTTCACCTTGCCCAGGTGAAATGGATGTTTTATAGGGCTTACTTTTCTGTAAATCTCCCTCTTCACTTCGCCCAAAGAGACATAGTTTTGTTTTATAGGGTTGTGTTTCAAGAATCTATAAATCATAAATAAATAATCTCATTCTGAATTCCTGCATTTTACTACTATTTTCACTTTTTGCTTTTCCAGAAAATGGTAATCCTAAAAAAAACAACCCGAAATAAAAAAAAATGTTTTCGAAAAAACACTGCACACACTTTTGCTTGCTCTCTGTCTTTTCTAATAAAAGGAATCATCATGTCGTGCAGATTGCTTGTTTTAAACCCCATTGAAACGTACGATCCAATGCCTTCTCCCAACTTTGAATTCCAGATATTTAAAGCTGAAGAAGAAGAGAATGGAGAAATTTCAGAAGAGATCTCCCGACTACTCAAACAAGAGGAGAGGTCCATTGTGCCTCAGAAAGAGCCATTGGAAACGGTCAATCTAGGTTCAGAAGAAGAAAAGAAAGAAGTTAAGATTGGAGCACTGCTTAGTCCAATTGTCAGAAAAGGCTTGATAAAACTTCTCAAAGAGTTTCCAGATGTGTTTGCTTGGTCCTACCAGGACATGCCAGGGTTAGATACCAACATCGTGGAACATCGCTTACCACTAAAACCAGAATGTCCTCCGGTTAAACAAAAATTGAGAAGGGCTCATCCAAATATGGCCATCAAGAGTAAGGAAGAAGTGCAGAAACAAATCAACACAGGTTTCCTTGCCACATCAGAATATCCTCAATGGCTAGCCAACATAGTGCCAGTTCCCAAAGAGGACGGAAAATTCAGAATGTGTGTGGATTACAGGGATTTAAATGAATTAAGTTCAAAGGACGATTTCCCCTACCACACATAGACATGCTAGTTGATAGCACAACAAAATTCAAGGTATTCTCCTTCATGGACAGATTCTAGGGCTATAATCAAATTAGAATGGCGCCAGAAGACATGGAGAAAACTTAATTCATCACCCCGCGCCTTTTGTTACAAGGTAATGTCGTTCGGTCTGAAGAACGCAGGGGAAACCTATCAAATGGCCATGACAACTCTGTTTCACGACATGATGCACAAAGAGATTAAAGTGTACGTCGATGACATGATTGCCAATCTAAAATAGAAGAAGAACATGGAGAGAATTTGTCAAAGCTATTCGAGCGTCTAAGAAAGTATAAACTCCGCCTGAATCCCAACAAATGTACATTCGGTGTTCGTTCAGGAAAGCTCTTAGGATTTATCGTCAGCCAAAAAGAAATTGAGGTTGATCCCGACAAAGTTAAGGCCATTCAAGAAATACCTTCACCAAAGACTGAAAAATAAGTAAGAGGATTTTTGGGACGTCTCAATTACATCTCAAGATTCATATCCCTCAAGACCGTGATATGCGCGCCAATTTTCAAACTACTCAAAAAGAATCACAGTTGTATATGGACATAAGACTGCCAAAAGGCCTTTGACAGCATCAAAGAATATCTGCTGAATCAATCGATTATGTCTCCTCCAATGGAAGGAAGACCAGTGATCATTTACTTAACAGTCTTGGAAGACTCCATGGGTTATGTGCTTGGCCAACAAGACGAGATGAAAAGAAAAGAGTCTTCCATTTATTACTTAAGAAAGAAGTTCACGGACTGTGAAACTTGATACACTATGCTCGAGAAAACTTGTTGCGCTCTAGCCTGGGCAACTAAACGTCTTCGCCAGTACATGATTTGTCACATTACATGGTTAATCTCTGAAATGGATCTGATCAAGTACGTCTTCGAAAAGCCTGCTCTTACAGGAAGGATTGCCCGTTGGTAAATGTTGTTATTGGAATACGACATCGAGTACCATGCTCAAAAATCCGTCAAAGGAAGTATTTTAGCCGATCATTTGGCTCATCAACCGATTGACGATCAGGAATCAGTTAAATTTGACTTCCAAGACGAGGATTTCATGTACCTAAAAATGAAAGATTGCAATGAACTGCTACTAAACAAAGGGCCAGAGCTAGGTTCCCAATGGGGACTAATATTTGACGGAGCTGTCAATGCTTATGGAAATGGAATTGGGGCAATCATTGTTACACCTCAGGGTACCCATATTCCCTTCACCGCTAGATTGGCATTCAAATGTACAAACAATGAGGCAGAATACGAAGCTTGTATCATGGGTCTCGAAGAAGCTATTGATGTAAGGATAAAGAACTTGGATGTGTATGGAGACTCAGCCCTGGTTATAAATTAGATCAAATGAGAGTGGAACACATATCAACTAGGACTGGTTCCTTACAAAGATTACGCAAGAAGGTTGTTACCCTTCTTCAACAAAATTGAGTTTCATCATATTCCTCATGAAGAAAACCACATGGCTGATGCACCAGCTACTTTATCCTCCATGATTAGTGTAAGTCGATGGAACGACGTACCCAAGATCGACATAATGCGCCTTGATAGACCTGCTTACATCTTTGCAATTGAAGCAGTCATAGATGACTAACCATGGTATCACGATATCAAATGCTTCCTTCAAAGACAAGAATATCCGCCTGGGGCATCAAGAAAAGATAGGAAGACTCTCAGAAGACTAGCTGGCAACTTCTTCCTAAACAATGATATACTCTACAAGAGAAACCTCGACGTGGTTTTGCTCAGATGCGTGGACGGACAAGAAGCAAACATGTTAATGAAGGAGTTTCACAAAGGCTCATTTGGCACTCATGCCAATGGACACATAATGGTAAGAAAAATTCTGAGAGCATGATATTATTGGCTGACAATGGAATCTGATTGGTACAAGTACATGAGGAAATATCACAAGTGTCAGATATACGCCGACAAAATCCATGTACCGCCAACACATCTCAAAGTTCTTTCTTCTCCATGGCCTTTTTCTATATGGGGAATCAACATGATTGCCATGATCGAGCCTAAAGCCTCAAACGCACATCGGTTTATTCTGGTAGCCATTGATTACTTCACCAAATGGGTCGAGGCAGTATCATACACCAATGTGACCAGACAAGTAGTGGTTTAATTTATCAAGAACAATCTCATCTTCCGTTATGGTGTTCCAAGCTAGATCATTACGGATAATTGATCCAACCTGAACAACAAGATGATGAAAGAGTTATGTGCTGAATTCAAAATCGAACACCATAACTCATCTCCTTACCGGCCTAAAATGAATGGAACGGTAGAAGCAGCTAATAAAAACATTAAGAAAATCATTCAGAAGATGGTTGTAACCTACAAAGATTGGCATGAGATGCTGCCCTTCGCTCTTCACGGTTATCGCACATCTGTCTGCACCTCAACAGGGGTAACCCTTTTTTCTCTAGTATATGGCATGGAAGCAGTGCTCCCCATAGAAGTAGAAATCCCATCAATGAGAGTATTGATGAAAGCCAAGTTAACAAAAGCTGAATGGTGTCAAATCTGACACGATGAATTGAATATAATCGAAGATAAGAGAATGACGAATTTATGCCATGGTCAGTTATATCAGCAAAAAATGAAGAAGGCATTTGATAAAAAGGTCTGACCCCGTGTCTTCAGAGAAGGAGGCCTAGTGCTCAAGAAGATATAATCATTTCTCACTGATTCCAGGTGCAAATGGACTCCAAATTATGATGGCCCTTATGTTGTTTAGAAAGCCTTCTCAGGTGGTGCCTTGAGACTCGCAACCATGGATGGAGAGGAATTTATCTACCCCACGAATGTTGATGTAGTCAAGAAATACTTCGCCTAAATGAAATAAAAAAATGTCTCGTTGGACTGAAAACCCGAAAGGGCGGTCCAGGCAAAAATTAGAGACATAAACAATGATCATCCCGATGGATTGAAAACGCGAAAGGGCAATCTAGACAAAAATTAGGGATTTATGGAAAGAAACTGCATCCGACAAGATTAGCTCCCCAGCGGCAACGTCATCTGTCAAGAAATCTCCAATCAAGGTCACCTTTGACGGAAGCTCAAGAATATCTAGAATTCAAAGTTAGTGGAAGGATAGTGTTCGTTATGTTTCAATATATCCCCTTTCCCTATAAATTGCCATTTTCTAAACTTTGTAATGCTCCATGGAATCATGCATTAGGCTGATTGCCATTCTATCAATGAAAATTTGAGCTCTTGTGCCTTTTATTTACAATTCTTATTTATTCTGCTTTGCAAAATGACAGTTTAGTATAATCAACGATTCTTGAAACAAAAAATGAATTTACTTTTGTTTTCAAAATGGAAATTTAAAATTTTGCTTCTGCTTTTAAAATAAATATGACAATTTCTTTTTTATTAATGAGCACAAAAAGGAACATCGACGGCTTCTCCAGAAGTGATCAAACTTCAAAATGCAGAATCAAAATACTCCTTTTGACCAATACACCCTGAATGAAGGATCAATTGTTTCAGACGGAATGTCCCATCTGACATCCCCGATAGAGTTCTTGCCTCTGAGAACCAATGATTGGTTTTTCTCCCCAGTAGTGTCTACCCTTGAAAAACAAGAACGGGTTTCTATCCCTAGCGGGTTTGTATCTCCAGAAATCAGAACAAACACAAGAATCCTTGTTCCCGAACAAAAGTACAACTTTCAAAATCTCCAATGATACCCCCATCTCCCAGAATGGTCGAGTATCCAGTTGTGTTCATCACTAGTCCGTATGACATGTCTGTCTTGTAAACATAAGCATTTCATACATCATGCATAATTGATTCATATTCATATTCATGTTGCATTACTATCACTTTGGTCATATTCATCCCCAAATGATAAACGTCCTCTCTCTGATAGAGTTATCAGTCTTCCTTACCACGTCAGATAGGACACAATCCCGGTTTGAGTTCTTTCCCCATCAGGAAATGTATCGTCTAAACAATCCCTTTCCAGTTTATTCCTGGATTGGAATCATTCCTCGACCACTTTGACAACTTGAACCTCTGAAAGGCAAGAAGACATTTGGATATACACCTTTGGAACATCACTCTTCACCATTGAAGATGATATTTTGCTTTCCCGGATTAAGGAAAATCCCCCGAGGAAGCTTCTCAACAAAAAAAAAAAAAACTCTTGGCAACATAGACATCGCATCCTCCAAGAAATATCTACCGATCGGCAAACAAAAAATTTTGTTCTTGCCCTCGTATATTTCCAAGTAAAGTCAACAAATGGCAGTCTCTCCCCGAGAAGTTTGTCCTACTTTCAAGGAAGTCATCAGCACCTCAAAATTAAATTACATCATATGGCGTCTCTCCGAGAAAGTATCGAGGGGAAATATGATGTAACCTCTCTAAGCAAATGGCATCTCTAACAGAGACGTTTGCATACCTCTACAGTTCAGACAAATGGGTTTCCCCAGCGAGTCTGACATTAAATCATTTTTCCATCAAATGGCATCTCCCCAACGAGAAGTTTGGTGGAACCCATCGCAAATAACATTCCTTGTCAAGAAAAGAACTCGACAAGAAGAAACTGAGACCAGTTCCATGGCTGAAGACCAAGATCGAGGGGAAGTTTATTTCAAAAGAAACTGAGACCAGTTCCGTGGCTGAAGACCAGGATCTAGGGGAAGTTTTACCCTTTTCAAAGTAGCATTGCTTAGCAGAGAAGATGGATGATCAAATAACTACTATTCACAATCAAAATTTCGGGTATTCTGATATTTAATCCTACTTTACCTTGAATGTCCGAACGCCTTTGCCATTCACATCTTCAGGTCCAAGAAGATTAAATAGGGGCATCTGTCATACCGTAAATTTTAACCACAAGATTTAACATCATTGTGAAAATCATTACCACAATATGGATGTACCTTCATGCCTCATCAATCTTCTCAAAGATTGTTGAGCATTCACCTCAATAAAGAATTAGGGTTTTGGGCCTTCTCAGAGCACTCAGGCAAAGGATCAATCAAGAATTGACACAATATTCAACTTGTCAAGCCTCTCAAACATCCATAAAGGATCAAGAGGTCTCCCAAATCAAGAATCAAGCAGAGGAATGCAACATTTCAAGTTGATCAAGCCTCAAGATCACCAGTGTCACTAAATTAGGGTTTTGGTCGACCATGGCCTCCAGAGGGAAATTTTCATATGGGCATGAGCCAATACTTCAAAACATGATTCAAGAATCTCAAAGGGGCCATGGATCCAATCATAAGCTTAAAATAGCCTTAGGGGATGCATTCATCAAAAATCTGGAATTAGGGTTTCTTGACCTAATTCACCCCTAAGTTAACTTTCGAGACAAGACATGAGCCAAGACCTCAAGAAGTGTTTTGAAGAACTCAAATATCTTATATTGATCCTCTTACAAGTTTAAATTGACACAAATAACTTGGTTCATGAGCAATATAAGGATTCAAATTCATCTGGACCACAAACTAAGGTTTCAAAAGAAAAAAAGTCGACCATACCTTTGACTTTTGACCAAGACATGGTCTCAAACCTTGGGAAATGATTCAAGACACTCTAAAACACCTATGGAACCTATCCATTAGGTTTGAGTTATCCCAAGGACTTGATTTCATAAAGGATCACAAAATTTGAAATTCATCTGATAAAAAGTCAACTGTGCCGAAAACCAAGTTTGACTTTTGAGATTTTTTGACAAAGATGGCTTCTTTAAGTCAAAAACACTGTTAACTTATGGTTTGGATCATCATCCATCAATAAAAATCAAGAAAAGTGAGGTTACTTGCAAAAGGGGCACCCTTAAGAAACTTAAAATTTCATTTATGGAAAAAAGTGATTTTTACCCAACTTTGCAAGACCATAACTTGTGATCCAATAAACCTTTTTCTTCTATCCAAATCTCGAATGAAAGCTCTCATTACATACTACAAGATTGTCAACTACACCACATTCCAAATCTTCTTGGATTTTGAGTTATGGATTGATCAAAATCACAAAAATTAAGAAATGGACATTTGTTAAACACTTAGAAAAGTTTGAGACATAATCTGTCTCATGTTTTGTCTAACTTTGGAAGCATTTTCCATCATGATCCAAGATGAATCAAGACCAAAGTTTAACATCAAAGTTAAAGTATGATATATGGGCTTTCCAAAAAGTACAAGAACTCATTCTAATTCAACTTGAGCAAGAAGTTACAAGCCTTGCAACATGACATAAAATTCTGGTTTTTCAAGACAGCATTGGTGCATGACTTGTGCCACACAATTTCCTCCTTCAAGTTTTGTCACTTTGCCAACTTTGTCATCTTCCAAAAATACAAAACTTCTGATGACTCACTTGTTACTTGATCAAGGAGTCAAGAATTCCACTTAGCATGTGCAAATCCATCATGACATGAACTTTGAAATTCAATTTTGGCAAGGTTACATTAATGCAATGCATTGAGGTGTCATGAACCAAGCCATATCAATCCAAACTAGTCAAGATTCAGTCCAATGCTTTGAGTGTTCAAACCTGCAGAAATTGAATTGAGTCAAGCTAGAGGAGACTTGGCACTTTGAAACATCCAAGTCAATGGCTACATAGCTACACATAGTGATCAGCCTCCATTCACTATTCCTTGCAAAACAAACTCCCTCTACTATAAATAAAAGTCATTTGTGACTGATTAACACACACCAAAACATCTCCACTCATGTTTTCCTCCAATTCACTCTTCAAAACCAGAAAATGCTTCTTTAGCAAGTAATTTTTGAATTTTTCAATGGAGAGACATTCCACAAAAACTAATGATCCTAACACCACACATATATCATATAGAAGCTATACAAACACTTCTCCATCATCTGTAGCACCAGGATCAACAACCTTAAAATCCAACTTGGCCCAAATTGCAGTTGGGGTGCCATAACAAGATCCAGGTGTTTTCAATCCATTTCAAGCTTCTCAACACACTACATAAGGTCCATTGAAGTTGTTCAGATCATCACACAACATCTGTAACATCTCTACATCAAAATTCGAATTCCTCTTGCACAAGTAAGCCTGAAGCTCTCAAACTTTATACTCCATGCATCATAAATTTATTTTCAAGTTATCAATATGTTTCTGGTAGTTCATAGAGTAATAACCCTCAATCAATTGCATGTTATCTTTCGTGTATAAGATTTCACTATGGTTTTTGCAAAAACTATGGTTTTTGTGTTTATACGAAATATCTCGCTCCACACTTAAAATAAATGAAATCAAATGGTACCATCATGTTCCTTGTTCAAAATCGAACAGGTTTAATGCTTATTTCGTTTGATTCCATTACGCTTTGAGTGAGATTGAGAGGGTTTTGCAAATCTGGAAAAACATAGTGGCGCGAGCAAGAACAAGTGCTCTTAGCGCCTTTTTCAAAAGTTTGAATTTTTTAAATATTTTGATATTTTCTTATTTAATTTCAAAAATTCATATCTCTCTCATTTTTAATCTTTTTCAAATGATTTTTTAAACATAAATCATTTATACATTTTAATATTTAATTCCACAAAAAAAAAAATCAAAAAAATATTTTATATTTGATATATTTTTGAATTTTTCAAAGAATTTCTTTTTTAATTGTTTTAAACATTTTAAATAAATTTTTTTTTCTTTATTTTTCAAAATAAATTGAGTTCAAATCATCTTGTGGATTAAAACATTTATTTTTCAAACATTTTTCAAAGTTCACAATATGTTTTTGAATATATTTGATATTTTATATCATTTTTTATTTAATTTTTCTTTGAAAAATGTATTTTTAATTAAAATTAGGGTTTCCCCTTGATTTTAAAATTTCAAACTTCATTTGAAACACTTTTGGGCCTCTAATAGAGTGTAAGACCCAACCTCTTTTGTAAATAAATAATTCTTGGACCTCTGTCATAGTATAAGTCCCGGTGCAATTTTCAAAACAACGGCGCGTTCATTGTTTTTCATCTGGGCCTCTCCTTGAGTATAAGCCCCATTTTTATTCTTTACAAATACTTTTGGGCCTCTAATAGAGTGTAAGACCCAACCTCTATGTACATAAATAAATTTTTGGGCCTCTGCTATAGTATAAGTCCCACAACGTCTTTCGGTATAACAGTGCGATCACTGTTTTCAAAATAAGTCATCTCGGTCTCTCCTTGAGTATAAGCCTTAATCTTTTGTACATAAACTTTGTTTTAAACAATAAACAACTTCCATGGGCATCTCCTTGAGTTGTAAGCCCCATACCTTTGTTTTCAAAATCATCTGTCTGTTTTAAACTGGTACTAAGAGGAGCATTATTCCCGGTGAAACTGCTCTTAGACCACTTGGGCCTCTCTTTGAGTTATAAGCCCCAAACATTCTTTTCTTTTAATTCAAATTCACACTTAAAGTTTTCTCATAACTTTCTTCAATTTCTTAAAACCCTAATCATACAATTAAAATCATACAATCAATCACAATACACTTGTGCCTCTTTTCAGAGTGTAAGACCCAACATTTTTTTAATTCAATGCATACTTATTTATATACCTGTTAATTCACTTATCCGTATATACTTGTGCATATCTGTCTAGAGTTTCCCCAACAGTTAGGTCTACACTTAGGTCAAACCAGAGATTATTTCTAACTTAGTCAAAACTAGTTCCCTCATAGGAAACTTCCCTCAATACAGTCTGCCTCCTCTTGGGCTTTATTCAATATGGAAAGAGAAAGACATTATTCACGGTGAGACTTTTCTCAAGACTGTCAAAACTTAGAAACATATACAAGAAATCCATTTCCCCAGAGAGAATTGATTCCCGGTGAAACCTCTTTTGAATTTCTTCAAACCTTAGAACTGTTCAACCAAGAAAAGATTAATTCCCGGGGAAACCTTTCTTGAACTTTTCTTAGGCTTGGACCCACAGGCTTCGTAAAAGCATCCCCAGTCTCCTCTTGGGCTTAGTACAAGGTCCGCCAGGCTTCTTATAAGTTCCCTAGCCTCCTCTTGGGCTTAGTACAAGGACCCAAAGGCTTCCTAAAAGCATAGTATAAAATTTAGTCATCTATACTAGTTCAATCCCCAGGAGAGTCAAAATTCCAAAACATCCTATCATTCAAGGGTTGATCTACATCTCTAATACCCTCAGTCTCCTCTTGGGCATCACACAAATATCTCTCTCCAACCAGAGTCTACCTCTTCTTAAGAGACTTAGGCAGTCTCAGCCTCCTATTGGTCTTCAATCAAGTAGACTTGTAAAGTATCACCCTCATAATCTTCTTTAAAACTCACCTCTAAACTCCTCAGACCCCCCAACAAGGCTAAACTTTCACCTTGAAAATCCCAGCCAGGGTCAATTTACCATCAACAAAGCCCTAAGAAAATCAGAGCCTCATGGCATCTGGTACTTCAACTCTTCCCTAATTCCCTAGCAAGAGTGAATCCCCTTTTGGATTCCCCAATACAGTTTAGACCTTCTCCTGGATTTTAAGAATCCTCGACAAGAGTCAGCTTCCTCTTAGGCTTCATATAAGAATTTCCCCAGTCAGCCTCAATCTTGGGCTTTGTACAAGACAAACATCATACTTCTCAATTGAGTCAGTTCTCTATACTCAAACTTTTCAGCTTCATCATCTTGGGCTTCAAACAAGATACTCAAATAAAACCCTCCCCAGTGGAGTCAGTTTCCTTTAGCTTCAACCTTGGGCTTTGATTAAGGCACACAAAAATCAACATCCCCTCAGATGAGACCATGAGTCCACTCTGTAGGAAGATAACCTTTCTATACATCACATATTAAAAACAAACAATCAAAACCTTTTTCCACATAATTGCTGTAAGTGGCACACTTGTTGATTCAAAATCCAAGCTGGTGCCCTTCCCTTATCCTGGCTAAAATTTATCTTTCATCTAACTGCTGTAAGTGGCAAGCCATTGTCCCTCTCTTAGCATGAAAGAGTCATAAAGGAAAAAAGTGGCATTGCTCTACACTGAGTTAAAGCTTCTTCCTTCATGATATCTCTCTTATAAATGAAATTATGGCATTGCTGGATTCCACACATCCAAAGTAATTTCCCTTATAACCAATTACCTAACATTTTGTGATGAATAGGTGAGTTATCTCCCTTTAGAGATGACAAATTCTCTCTCTCAGTCAACTTTAGCTTCAATCTTGGGATATAAGCAAGACACAAATACTCAGATAGCTTCAATCTTGGGCTTTGAACAAGACACTAAATATCTTTCCTCCCATAGAAATAGGAGGAACTACGATTGCTCTTATTTTCCAAATCTCTTTACGGGAATACGTAGGCATAAGATTGCGAAATCTTAGCGAGCACACAAATAAAAACTCTTAGGTCAAGCACCTTCCCAAAAATAATAGAAAACCCGAAAACAACAAAAACATTCTCTTAACCCTCCCAAAGGAGAAACTTTCCCAATCAATAAACACAAGAAAGCACTTCAAAATAGCAGAAATACATGTAAAAGAAGGTTCCGATCCCCGATCTCTTAGCATTTGTTAAATAAAACACTTGCATGCAGGGTTAGTTTAAGATATCTTCCCCTTCCTTTCAAGCTTCATAGAATAAATACAGAAATCAAAAAGTAGCACCAAAACCATGCGGTAGGTGGTCGCGTCACCAAAATACCGATGCTACACTAAGTATACCCTCTGATGGATTCATTGTCCTCTTGTGATAAGCCTAGCAACTGCAGGCGGCTGGGAGTCATGTCATGATTGTAGTTGTATTGACTCACAAAGGCATTAGCTAGGTCTGACCATGATTGGATATGACCGCTCTCTAGCTGCATGTACCAATTCAGTGATGCCCCACTCAGACTGTCTTGGAAATAGTGAATCATAAGTTTGTCGTTGTGGACATGTGAAGTCATTCTTCTCCAAAACATCATCAAATGCTGCTTTGGAAAGTTATCCTCTTTGTACTTCTCAAACTTCGGTGTCTTGAACTTTGGAGGTATTATAAGGCCAGGTACCAAATACATGCTTGAAGCATTCAGATCCAAAGCATCACAAACCTTTATGGCGTTAAGCTTCTCTTCCAACGCATGACATTTTTCCATAATATCAACGTCTTGTGGATCCTTGGTTTTCATCACAAGGACTGCCCCTTGGAAATCTGGCTCAGGAAAGGCAAAACTCTGATTGTCCACGATACCAACACATGAGGAATGTCCATCTCGGACAATGGTACTGTCATACCCCAAATTTTGACCACAAGATTTCCCATCATTATGAGAATCATTACCACAATAGGGATGTACCATCATACCTCATCAATCTCCTCAAGGATTATTGAGCACTCACCTCAACCAAGAATTAGGGTTTTGAGCCCTCTCAGAACACTTAGACAAAAGATCAATCAAGAAATGCCATGATCTTCAACTTGTCTAAATCTCTTAAACATCCATGAAGGATCAAGAGGTCTCCCATATCAAGAATCAAGCACAAGAGTGCAACATCTCAAGTTGATCAAGCCTTAAGATCGCCAGTGTCACCAAATTAGGGTTTTGGTCGACCAATGCCTCCAGATGAAAATTTTCATCTGGGCATGAGCCAATACCTTAAAACATGATCCAAGAAGCTTAAATGGACCTCATGGATCCAATCACCAAGTCAAAACAACATCAGGGGGAGCATTCATCAAAAATCAAGAATTAGGGTTTCTTGACCTAATTCGCCCCTAAGTTGACTTTTAAGACAAGACATGAACCAAGACCTCAAGACATGATTTGAGGGCCTCAAATACACCACATTAATCCATTTACAATCATGGATTGATCCAAGAAGCTTGATTCATAAGTTTCAATTTCATCTAGACCACAATTAGGGTTTTGAAGAAAAAGTCAACTGTATCTTTGACTTTTGACCAAGACATGTTCCCAAATCTTGGGACATGATTCAAGACACCCTAAAACACCTATGGAATCCATACATTAGGTTTGAATTAGGTCAGAACTTGATTGCATAGAGAATCACACAGTTTGGAATTCATCTGATAAAAAGTCAACTGTGCCTAAGATCAAGTTTGACTTTTTGGAATTTTTCACAAATATGGTTTCTCTAAGTCAAAAACATTGTTAATGTATGGTTTTGATCATCATTCATCAAGAAAAATCAAGAAAAGTGAGGTTTCTTACAAAAGGGGCAACCATAGAAAACTTAAACTTTTCTAAGTCATGGAACAAAATGGTTTTGGTACCAACTTTGCAAGGTCATAACTCTCAAACCCTAAGGCCTTTTTCTTCCATCCAAAGCTCAAATGAAATTTCACATGACATACTTCAAATATGTCAACTACATCTCATTCCAAATCATCATGGATTCTGAGTTATGGTTGAATCAAAATCACTAAAACATGAAAATGCTTCTTTTTCTAACACTTAGACAAAATTATGTCCAAGACAGATTTTAGGTAAAACACCAAAATTTGGGAGATGTTTACACCTAGTTACAAGAAGAATCAATCTCAAATGTGAACATCAAAGTTGTTATACATGTTCCCAACAATCCAAAGAGTTCATTGGCATGAAACAACTTAACTTGAGCCAAGAGTTATGGCTGCCACAAGAGGCATGGTTGCAACTGTTTTCATAACAGTTTGGGTAGTAACTTGCCATACACGATTTTGAGTCAAGGGGCAATGATCAGAAGAGCCAAATACATTTAATATGATCATCACAACTCAGATCAAACCTGCAAAATTAGGCTGAGATGCCAAGAAAATTTTCATTTTGAATTGATGAGTTTTGGCATATATGCCTTGAATTCAAAGGGTAATAATGTGAAATAATGCATAGTCAAGATTCACACTCCTTGTAGTCAAGATGATTTAATAAACAACATTTAAAAGGACTGCAGAATGTGGATTGAGTCAATACATAGCTGAGCTATTTGGGACAACCATTGTACCTTGTGTAAGAAGCAATTATGCCAAGCCAAGACCATTGAATTCAGTTCTTATCCTTCAAGTTCCAACTGTTCATGCTTGACAAATCTATTCACCTATAAATAGAGCTCACTTCTGATGTTTACAAAGACACCAAAGTAACTTACAACATAGCATTCTCTTATTTCCTTCTTAGGCACAAAAACTCCATTTTCTTGAGAAGGCACTATCGGGTTTTGAGTTGGAGACCATTGCAACTCAAACCAATGGTTCACACACCTCATATACAACATATAGAAGTAATCCAAACACCTTGATCACTTCTATAACACAAGAATCAAGATCTTACTAGTCAACTTGATCCAAATACAACTTAATTCCTGCCAAGTTATCTTAGGAGTTCCAAAGGGCTTTGAAGCTTGTAACACAATCCATACCATTAAAGGAAGCTGAGAAGATCATCATTTCCCTTCTGTAACACCTTTGGAGCAAAGTTCCATTTTTTCTTGCAAAGAGGTAAGCCTTGACTCTCTAACTATGTGAAGCATGCATTATCTGTTAGGCCTTAAGTTTGCCTTAAGTATATAAACATGTGTTAAGCAATTCCCCTCAAACAATTGAATCAAAATCATCATGTACACGATTGCATAGTTTATTTTGCATATTTTAGGGTTTATCTGATCATCACGATATAACTTGTTGCACACTAAAAAGAAATGAAATTAAACCATATCACTGAGTTCCTGGCACAAAAGCACACAACTTTCATGTTTATTTCATTCAAAACCATTACGAAATGAAGGAGATAGAGTAGTTTTTGCAACCTGCGAGCCAGCTCAAGGAAGAAGATGGCCATGGCGCCATTTTTAGGTTTTAGAACCAAACATAGTATATATTATTCACTTGCCAATATATGTTTGAATTGGCATTGCGCCCTAGTGGAAACACTAGTATTTGTGTGTGTGTGTGTGTGTGTGTGTGTGTGTGTGTGTGTGTGTAGCGAGAGAGAGGTCTGGGGTTCGAATCCCCCTCGCCCCAGACCTTTTGGTATTTTTTTGAACCATTTTCAAAAGAAGGTTTCCTATATTATTTACTCTTTCCATTCTCTATCAGCCAACGCACCTGGCTCAGTTGGTAAAGTTTTAAACCCTCCACCCCAAGGGCGTGGGTTCAAACCTTGGGAGGACCATCCCATTTTTTACCACTTATTTTTTCACATTTTTCTTCACAATTTCTTAATAACTTCAAAAATTATTTTCTCTTTCAATTTAAATCATTTTTGAATGATTATTTTTTTCAAAATTCACAAATATGTTAAAGTATTTTATTCCACACAAAAAATCAAAAAAAGATATTATTTATTTAATATATTTTGAATTTTTGAAAAGAATTCCTTTTAATTATTTTTAAACATTTTAAATAAATTCTTTCCCTTGATTTTTCAAATTCAATTGATTTTCAAATCATTTTATGAATGAAATATGTTTTTTCAAACACTTATCCAAGATCACAACTTGTTTTTTTCACATGTTTGATAAATTTTGATCATTTTAATTGATTTTTATTCAAATTAAAATGTATTTTTCAATCAAATTAGGGTTTTGATCATTTTCACCCTCACAAACATTATTCAAAACACTTTTGGGCCTCTAATAGAGTGTAAGACCCATCCCTTGTCACACAAACTTTTTGGGCCTCAATTATTGTTTAAGACCCGATACGATTTTGAAAACAACGATGCAATCACTATTTTTAATCTGGGCCTCTCCCTGAGTTATAAGTCCCATTCTTTCTTCTTTTTTAAACACTTTTGGGCCTCTTGATAGAGTGTAAGTCCCATCCCTTTGTAAATAAACCATTTTGGGCCTCAGTCATTGTATAAGACCCGATACGCTTTAAAAAATCTCGGCGCGATCGCTATTTTTAAAACAATTTTCATCTGGGCATCTCCTTGAGTTGTAAGCCCCATCTCTTGTACAAAAATAAACTTTTGGGCCTCTAATAGAGTGTAAGGCCCATCCTGTAACACCCCAAATTTTGTAAGAATATTTATTTAATTTATTTAAATATTATATTCGTGAATTTTGGTGAATTTTGGTGATTCGGGTTGATGTCGGTGATTTTGTGAAGTTTTGGTTATTTAATTAAATAATAGTATATATTATGAGATATAATGTATTATTATTTATTTTAAATAATATTAAAGGAATTAAGGGTAAGACGAACTTTTGATGAGAATTAGTGAGGGTATTATGGAGAAAGCCCAATTTAGAAGCCCAAGGGTTAGAGTGAATATAAAAGGAGGATTTTGAGAATAGGGTTCATTTTTGGTTAACCGTGAAAAGAAGGAAAGAAGTGAGAGCTCTGAGGAAAAAGGGAAAAGGCGAGGAATTCGTGAAGGTTTTCGCAGGATCGATAGAGGAAGCTCAAATTTGACAATCTAAGGTATGGGGAGTAATTACCTTTCATTGTTTTCATTATAGGATTCGATGTAATTGAAGTGGTTGTTTTGTGTTTGAGGGTTTATGGGATTTTTGTGACAAATTGATGATTTGAAGGTATTTTGTGAATTGATTATTAAGGGTTGAATTTAATCGAATAAAAATAGACCTTTCGGGCAAATTTCCCCGTTGTTGTAGTTTCAATCTTGTGGTGAAGGGATTTATGGAGTTTATATGAAGCTTGAGAGTTTTGAAGGTTTAGGGAAATTAAGGTTTCCCGTAGTGTCCTAAATTGACCTAACAGTTGTAGGTTTTAGGCCTTTAAATTCTGTGATATATTAGAACTGTTAATGGGATGTTTTTGGGTTAATGGGGACTGTAATCGCAGGTGCTTTGGAGGTTGTGGAGCTACTGATGCGTAGCAGAGATTTACTGTAATCGCAGGTTTGCTAGGTGAACCGTTGCTTCGCTAGGCGAATGTTCACCAGGGCTCGCTAAGCGAGCAGCGCAGCGAATGCGCAATAATGTGGGAGAGAGTACTGAGATGATTCTGGAGAGGAAAGGTGGGCTTCGCTGGGAGTTTCGCTAAGCGAAGGAATCAGCGAGTGGATTCGCTAAGCGAATCAATCAGCGAGTATGACAGATGATTGTGTTTCTGGGGTTGAGTGTGGTGTCTGTGGGATTCGGTGGCCATTTCGCTAAGCGATGGCCACAACGAACAGGTTCTCTAGGCGAACCCTGGAGCGAACTGCTGCTGTCCGTGAAATGTTGTTTTTGTTGCTGTATCATTTTGACGCTTTGATGCTATGACTTTATTATGATTTTCCATGGTGTTGTTGATGATTATATGACGATGTTTTGGTGATTACTTGATGAATATATGCAGATATGAATTATATGAGAATTGATGAATGATGATGATATGATATGACTGATGAATTGTGAGAGATTTATATATGTGATGTTTCATGATTAAATGATGGTATGATGTTATTGATGATTATTGAGTGATTATGTGATGATAAAATGACGATGTGAAGTACCATGAGTACATTGATGATTTTACATGATTATCTTGATGCGTGTATTGATGATTTGATGATGATGATTCATGATGTTTTTGACGAATACATGATGATATAATTAACATGAGGTTTTGATGAATGATGATGTATATGATGGCTTTTGTTGATGAATGATGATACACATTATGAAGTTTACTTTGATGATGATGATTCGTGATGTTGTGTATCATACATTCATATGCATACTCTGTGATGACGCTTCATTCGCATTGTGCGGATATGAGGTAATTATGAAGTGCTCCGGTTCCAAATGTGGGATCGATCCTATTGAAGGGTGACGGGGATCTTTGGAGGGTTGATGGCCTAGTGTCCATCTATTATGACGATTGGTACCACATGCATGAGTGTTGTTGTGCATTGCATTTTATGTGGCATTGATGTGATTGTGATATAGTGCTTCCTGATGTTTTTATTTATGGTGCTCTGTTGATGTTGTAATTATGAAGATAATGCCATTTTATGTATATCTTGTTTTATAATGATTATTATGAATTATGATTACTCACCCTGCCTGTTTGAATGTTGCCTCCACGTGGGTAACGTGCAGGTGATCAGGTTTAGCTGTGGATGCTTTCGAGGACCTTGAAGTTTATTTGCTTTTGGTCGATTTAGAGGGTCTTGCTCTGATAGTGTAACATCGGGTTGGGGTCCTTTGAGTCGAACTATGTGGTTTCCTTATTTTTGTTGTCCTTTGACGATATGGTTTTATTTTGATTATTATGATGGTTGTTGAAAACCTTTTATTTGAAAATTTTGAGTTCCGCTGCCATGTAAAGGATTTTTTATTTATTTTGAGGAAAACCCTTTTGTTTACAGGGTAATTGTGTTATTTTGATTTAATGAGAAATGTGCACCCTTTGAGGGAATTTTTTTTTATGCCTTACTCTGATATTTGAGTTGTTTCTGCTGCAACACTATTGGGGGTAGAAAAGGGTGTTACATTAGTGGTATCAGAGCAGGTCGGTCCGTCCGGCCAGGTTGTTTAATGTTGTTTGTTTCCCTAGTGTGCGACATATGCGTAAAAACACTGTCGATGCTTGTTTTGTTTTCCATTTGCAGGTTGGGAATGAAACAAGTGGGGGAGAAGATGGTGCTTCTCCAAGGTGTTTCGAGTGTGGAGCGTTGGCTAAGTGTGGTGTTGGACGTTGCGATAGTTTGGTAAGATAGTTTATACCGCCTCATGATAGATGCCTGTTATTGAAAAATTGAGGAACTGATCACCCTTAATCTCTTGTTGATAATAGACGGGGTCATGTTGGATAGGATAAACGTGTCTTGCGAGCTTGAGTAGTGTGCGCAGTGAATTGTTGAGGTTAAGTCGAGTGCTTACGGATTGTTTTGATGAGTTGATGCAGACTAATAGACTTGAAGATAAGGAGAATTAGAGTTTCTTTCCTGTCGGTCAAGTTGGAATATCTTGAGGAGAACAATCAGGTATTGTTGATGCCTGCTTTTGAGGGATAGAGAACAGTGTGACGACTAGTGATATGCCGGTGGTGTGTAATTCTTGACAATCACCTGAATCTAATTTCGATGAAGGTGAAAAGTTATTTGTTCTGTGAAGCAAGTGGGTGAGTCTGTGAAAGATGGTGCAAAGGTGTTATGATGTTGGACTATTGGAAGGCATAAGGGATGCGGTGGTGTGTGACCTACCTATGGTGTGTGACTAATTGGAGGTGTTCCCATGAGATATCAGTTATTTACCACTGTAGTGTGGATTGTAACTTGCTATCGACCTGGTACGCGATGCAAGCTCGATGTCGGTGTTTGCATACAGAATGTATGTTTCTGAATAAGTGAATTGAAGGAATAGCTGGAAGAATTATTTGAGAGGAAGTTGTTCGACCAAGTGTTTCCCTGTGAGGTGCCCCTGTGATGTCGGTGAAGAAGAAAAATGGTATTATGAGATTGTGTGTGGATTTTAAACATGTGAATAAAGTGACGATCTAGAATAAGTGTCTGCTTCTAAGGATTGAGGGTTTGATGAATCAGTTAGTAGGTGTCTGTGTGTTTACCAAGATTGATTTGAGGGTGGTTATCATCAGATTCGTGTTAAGTCTGATGGTGTTCCGAAGACGGCTTTCGGGACGAGGTATAGTGACTATGAGTATACTGTGATGTCGTTTGGTGTGTCTAATGCACCTGGTATTCATGGAGTATATGAATTGGAATTTTATTGAGTATTTGAATAAGTTTGTAGTGGGTTTTTGTTCTGGACTGGGTCGAGGTCTGCCCCTCAATAGAGCAGGCCCAACCAACACGTCCTGGGATGGCCCAACAAAGGCCTCTTAGCGCAACCAATGTCGGGCACATGCCTTCTCAACATTTGTCGGACACACGCATGGTATAAAGCGTCGGCCAGCGCTCTGCCTCCCCGGCCTTGCTCCTCCCCGACACTCAGGTTCTCCTCCCCCGAGGAGCCTTCTCCTCCTGCACATAAGTTCCTCCCCGCGAGGACACGTCTCTCCCCGACACGCAAGACTCCTCCCCGCGAGGACACGTTCTCATGTAACCGCCCACTCCCGATGGAATCGGTCTGCCCTAATTCCGGAGATCTAGGAGCGGTTACCCCAGGACGAAGACCACGTGCTGGTCTTCACTATGCCACGTAAGCCCTGGCAGTTACTTGGATTGGGCCTGGAAATCCAGCCCAATGCAAGTAACCGTTGGCCCCGCGCTGGGGGCTCTCTATAAATACCCTCTCACTTGAGAGGGTCAGGTTACACACTCTTTTACACTCTAACCCTGTACTTGCTTTTACTTGACTTTTGCCTTACTTGAGCGTCGGAGCACCTTGCAGGTACCACCCCCCCCCCCCCCCCGCCCCGCCGACTTTCAACCTCACCGGACCTGAAGTCCACAAGACGTTGCTGGCCACCAAATACTGATTGATCCAGGTACGATCAGTGGTGTCGTCTGTGGGAACCCTTGTTTCCCCGTTTTTCCTCCGATAAACCAAAGCAATCCTCTCGTTCATCACCAGCATGGCCAACAACCCGTCTACTAACAAAGCTCTGGACACCGTCCTCGCACAACTCGAGAACGGGAACCACCGTGAAGACGCTGCGGCCCTCCACGTCGAAGAAGGCGAGTGAGAGATGGGCAGACCACCTCCCCAGACTCCCAAGATGCGGATTACAACGCTGCCCAGCAGGACGACCAACAAGCCGTCTTTCAGTTACTCCTCCGCCCAATGCAGATACGAGCACCGTGGCCCTATTTGCCTTGATCAATCAGACCAATTAGTTGATAGCACACCAGAATACCAGAATTGAAGCACTAGAGCAAGGGCGGACACGGCGATCTTCCCCGCGAAGAAATCGTCGTCCACCCTCACATCGCCGATCCCTTTCCCCGCGAAGGACTCCCTCCGAAGAATCTCGAACCCCCTCGCCGGTGCGCGAGGACCGTCGTCCACGCCTTGAACTCCCCCAGCCGGCGATCTCCCAGAAGCGCCATCGCTCCCCGCCTCGGAAGGAACCCAGGCCCTCCGCAACTACCAAGAAGTCCAAAACCACCAAGGAGAGACCGAGGAATAGTTCGAGGAATTCCCCTCCACGGCATCATCGGTCCTCTTCGAGATCCCCGGCCGGAAGCGATGATGACGACCAGAGGACCCCTCTGTCGTGGGAGATCATGAACACCCCAATTCCTGCGGGCATGGAGAAACCCCCGCCACTGGGGACCTACGACGGTCTGGCCGACCCCGACGATCACGTCGAAAGTTTCGAAGCCATGCTCGACTTTAGAAACGTCAGGGGAGCCATTAAGTGCAGGCTTTTTCCCACCACCTTGCGGAAGGGCGCCATGACATGGTACAAGGGTCTGGAACCCGGGTCGATCACATCCTGGAAGCAACTAAGACAACGCTTCACCAAACACTTTACTACGTCTCGTCGACACCCGAAGACGAAGGCTGCCCTAGAGAGCATCTTCCAGGGGAAGAACGAATCTCTCCGGAACTACATTGAGAGATTCAACAGAGAAACTGTTGAGGTCCATACGACCGACGACATATGAAGAAGTATTTGATCGTCCATGGACTACATTTTGGATCTGATTTTGCCAAGTCTGTGGGCCTCCGCAGACCCCGCCGTCTGGAGGACCTCCTCCATCGAGCTCGAGGAGTCAGAGGCAGCGCAGATCGCCCTTGAGTCGAGACGCATGGAAGGCCCCCGCGACCACAAAGATGAAGACTCTCCTCCCCGACGAGGAGGAGAAAGAAGGAAAGAAAATCGGCCCCGTGATCCTCGTGAACCGCGCGGACCAGCTGGCCGATTCACGGAATACACCCCGCTCAACGCTCCCTGCGCGCGTATCCTCTCCGAGTGGCAGAACTCAGAATTTCTGAAAGGAGGCGTCTGTTTTTTGAAACCGACTACTCCCAAATCAAACACTGACATGTCAAAGTACTGCAGGTTCCACCGGAGCCACGGGCATGTCATAGAAGACTGCATCCATCTCAAGGATGCAATTGAAATCCTCATCAAGGAAGGACACCTAAAGAAATACGCCCAGAAGAATGATACTCCTCGTCCCAGCTCCCGGGAAGCCCAGGACGTCGAGGAGACGACACCTCCTCCCGACGAGAGTCGACTTCAGGTCGCCCTCAGTGTCACTCGACCCGAAGATTTCTTTGTCCCCGTAATCATTGAAGGCCAAGAAGCTATTCGCAACATGTGGGCAACCTTCCCCCACGAGGACCCCCGTAGCGCCTGGGAAGGCTTCCCCAAGGCAATGGTTATCTCCGGGGGTGGTTACGAGAAGTTGTCCGTCGGGTCGATCAAGAGGAAATTTGATGAACTGAAATCAGCAACATCGGCGAAGACAACCACTCTCGAGAAGGTGCGAGGGAACTCAAACCCTATCATCTTCTATCTCGAGGAGCTCCCCGACGGAGCACCCAATGCCATTATCCCCCTCCTGGTCAGGGTTCAGATGGCGAATTTCAACGTTCGAAGGATCCTGGTCGACCAGGGGAGCTCGGTCGATATCATGTACGCCCACCTGTTCGGGACTCTCCAGATCGACGAGAGACATCTGACCCCGTACATTGGTTCAGATTTGCAGGGGTTCAACGGCACCACCACTAGGCCATGGGGCTACGTTGAATTGATGGTCACATTTGGGGCCGAAGACACTGCCCGACAGGTGAAGACCCGCTTCCTGGTGGTCGAATATCCATCCCTCTACAACTGCATCCTCGGGAGGACCACCCTGGCCGAACTTACAGCAGTGCCATCAATGGTCCACCTCAAAATGAAGTACTACATAGCCAGGGGATGGGTAGTTACGATGCACGGGGACATAGATGCGGCCAGGAGGTGCTTCGACGCTGCCATCAAAGGCATGAGTTCCATCGGCACCAAACCCAAGACCGTGACAAAGCCATCCCCGAACACCAATCAGGTACCTCTCCCGCGCGTCAATGCGGTCGAACTTGACAGCAGGTTCCTGGGCGAACCCGATGAAGACGGGGCAGAAGACCTCGACCTCCAGGCGGAAAATAACGGGCGGCCTCTCCACCCAACTCGCCCCATCCCAGATGGAGACTTTGAGCTCGTGGTCCTCGGGGACGATCCAGACCGTAACGTGAAGATTGGCACCGGGATCCCCAACCTGGCGAAGGAGCAGCTGAAGGTATGTCTAAGGGAGAACGCTGATCTATTCGCATGGAGCACCTCCGAGATTCTTGGCCTTGACCCCGAGGTGGCTTGCCATCAGCTCACAGTAGATCCGGCCGCTAGGGCCATAGCTCAACGTAGGCGTAAGCAGTCTCCCGAAAAAGCGTAGGCTGCTGAAAAAGCTGTAAAAGATCTCCTAGAGGCGAATTTTATTTCGGAGGCCAGGTACACGACCTGGCTGTCCAACATTGTACTCATCAAAAAGAATAATGGAAAATAGTAGATGTGTGTTGATTATACTTATCTTAACCGAGCTTGCCCGAAAGACTGCTATCCTTTGCCTAACATCGACCGGCTGGTCGACAATTCTGCAGGTTACAAACTATTATCCTTCATGGACGCGTACTCGGGATACAACCAAATTCCCAAGGACAAGGTCGACAAACAGCACACGGATTTCATGACCGAGTCGGGCAATTACTGCTACAACGTGATGCCCTTCGGTCTGAAGAACGCCGGTGCAACCTACCAACGGATGATGAATAGGGTTTTCCAGGCTAAAATCGGCGACATGCTCGAGGTCTACATGGACGACATGATTGTCAAATCCACGGAAGAGGTCGACCATGCCGCACACCTCAAGAAGGTGTTCGACACGGCGAGGAGGTGCCGCATGAGGTTTAATCCTGACAAATGCACCTTAGGCGTTCGGGCAGGCAAGTTCCTCGGTTACTACCTCACAGAGCGAGGAATCGAAGCCAACCCTGACAAGTGTAGAGCTTTTTCCGAGATCCCTACTCCGGACTCAAAGAAGTCAATACAATCATTGAACGGGATGTTCACCACCCTCTCTCGCTTCGTTGCCAAGTCAGCGCAGTACGCACTCCTATTTTTCAAACTTCTTCGACAAAAAGCGGAGTTTGAATGGAGCAAATAATGCGAGCAGACGCTCTTCCACCTAAAACAAGTCTTATCGCAACCCCCGGTCCTCTCACGGCTTGAGAGCGGGGAAACACTTTTCTTGTATCTCGCAATCACGAGTCAAGCAGTCAGCGTCATCCTCATTCGAGAAACCCCGGACGGACAGAAACCAATTTACTTCACGAGCAAAGCCATCCAAGGCCCTGAGCTCAAGTATCAGCAGATAGAGAAAGTCGCCCTGGCCCTCATTACCGCGGCCAGGAGGCTACGCCACTACTTCCTCACCCACACTGTCGTCTTAAGGACCGAACAGCCTATAAGGCAACTCCTTGGATGACCGGATATGGCAGGGAGGATGCTCAGGTGGTCGTTCGAACTCGCCGAGTTTGACATCCAATATGAGGGAAGAAAAGCCCTGAAGGCTCAGGTATTGGCCGAATTTGTGACAGAGATGACCATCCCGGAACCTTCGACCAATGGATCCCAAAAATGGACGATCTATGTCGACGGAGCATCCAGCCCGAAGGGAAGCGGGGCGGGCATCATCCTCGAAAACGAGGAAGGCATCCTGATCGAGGTATCCCTAGAACTATTCTTCCTGACGTCAAACAACCAAGCGGAGTACGAGGCTTTCCTCGTCGGACTTCGGCTGGCCGAGGACCTCGGCGCCAAGGAGGTCAAAATCTTCACTAACTCCCAGCTCGTGGCCTCGCAAGTCCGAGGAGAGTACCAGGCCAAGAACGACAATCTCATTGAATACTTGACCTTGGTGAAAGAAAAGATGAAAAAGTTCACCTCCGCGGAAGTAACTCACATCCCCCACGAGCACAATGCCCGAGCAGATGTCTTGTCCAAATTGGCAAGCACAAAGAAGAAAGGCGGGAACAAATCCGTCATACAAGAAGTGCTTTCCCGGCCGAGCATCAACAAACCCGCTCCAACGGCGGACATAAATGCCATTGGTGACAGCAATTGCTGGATGAACCCTGTGTAAGAATACCTCACGACGGGCAAGCTGCCCGAAGATCCCAAGGAAGCAGGAATGGTCAAGCGGCGGGCATGCTCATACGCGATAGTCGAGGACAAGCTATACCGGTGAGGGTTTTCTATCCCCCTTCTCAGGTGCGTCGAAGAGACCAAGGTCCCCGGCATCCTCCAGGAAATCCACGAGGGAATCAATGCACAACACCTAGGTGGACGATCGTTAGCCCGTAAAGAATTTCGGGCAGGGTATTACTGGCCTACCATGCAACAGGACGCCAAGGAACACGTCAAGAAGTGCGATAGATGCCAACGACACGGGGACATGCACCTCGCTCCTCCTAACGAGCTCAAAACACTGTCTTCCCCGTGGCCGTTTGCATGGTGGGGGATGGATATCCTCGGACCTTTCGTCCAGGGGTTGTATCAAAATAAATACCTCATCGTCGGGGTGGACTACTTCACGAAGTGGATTGAGGCGGAAGCATTGGCCAAAATCACGAGCTTCAACATATTACATTTCTACAAGCAGAACATCCTCGCCCGATTCGGCGTACCCCAAGCTATCGTCACCGAAAATAGAACACAGTTCACCGACAGGAACTTCCAAGACTTCGTCACCAAGCTAGGCACGAAACAACACTTCACGTCGGTCGAGCACCCTCAAACGAACGGGCAGGCTGAAGCAGTGAACAGAGTAATCCTTTGAGGATTGAAACATCGACTAGGCGATGCCAAACAATGGTGGGTCGAGGAGCTACACAGCGTCCTCTGGGCCTACCGGACAACCCCGCATTCCACGACCGGGGAGACCCCTTTCCATCTAACCTACTGAATGGAAGCAGTGATCCCGTCGAGATCAGGGAACCCTCGAGGAGGACGGAAGCCCCCCTCGACGGAGACACGAATGACGAAGCCCTGCGGGAAGAACTCGACTTCTTCGAGGAGACTCGTTCGGGTGCTTCTCTTCGAGAAGCTTCACTTAAACAGAAAATAACTTTGCGTTATAATGACAAAGTCATCAAACGTGATTTTCCAGTAGGCACCCTCGTCCTACGAAGGAACCAGAAAGACTCGCGAGAAGGCAAACTCACCGCAAACTGGGAGGGCCCGTACCGCGTCCGCGCGAAAACAGGGACAGGAGCCTACTTACTAGAAAATTTGCACGGGGAAGAACTTGCTCGACCATGGAACACTGAAAAGCTAAAACAATATTACAGTTAAGCACTGCCCGCGACACACTAGCATCGCGGCCACGGGGACGCACTAAGGTACAAGCGCGACACCCCTATACGAAACACGATGGTCAAGGGCTGCGTTGTGTGTGCGCGAGCACTTTGATCCGACGAGGACACCTCGATCGAGATCCTGCATTGCCGTACCAATTAGGTAGAACACCCAGCTCGCGATGGGAAGTTCACGCCACGAAGCTAAGACCTCGACCGAGTTCTTAGCCTCGTTGAAGACTAGAATACGTCTCCGACCACCCGGCCAGCTCTCCATGCGGTCAGGGACTATCAAAGTCGAGCAAATCCCTCAAAGTCTATGTACTTAGAAAAAATAAAAAAGGTATAGCAAATGCAATAACATCACACACAATTGAAAACATACAAACAGCACACTAGCAGATAAACAAAAATACATTAAAGCGGGCAGAAGCCCAGTGTACAGGTATTACAAAGGTATCAAAAGCCCCTGGCACACAGGCCGGGCACAAATCATTACAAAGAAAAAAATGGCACGCAGGCCAAACAGAACGAGAAAGGAAAAACCTACTCGGCGACGGTCCCCTCGGGCTATTCGTGTTCGACAACTTCGTCCTCCTGCATCGGCTGCACGATCTGACCGTCGACCACCTCATAGTCGGGATCAGTCCCTTCTGTTATGAGGCCGGGGTTGAGAACCTAAAGCTGTTGCACGGCGTTTCAGAAACCTATGTCAGCTGCCACGAGGTTATCTTGCTCGGTTTCCCTTAGCTTTGCTATCAGCGCTGCCCATGAAGTCAGCAACCTGTCTTCTTCGGTTTCCTCATCAGCCGAGCGGACAGCCTCCTCCAACTCGGTGGTCCTCGCCAAGAGACGATCCCTCTCCTCTTCAAGCTCGACATCCCTCGTCAAGAGACGTTTCCGCTCCTCCTCAGCATTCTTCAACCTTTCCTCCAACTTCCCTTGAAGCTCGACCTGGGCCTGGTTCTGGCTTTTGCAGTCAGCCAGCTCCTTGCCCACCTTCTCCATTTCGACTGAGATGGACCTGAAACTCTCTCGCAACTTGTTCAGCTCATCTTCGGAGCACGCCTTGTCGTTCAGAATCAAGGCAACCGCACAAACCCGCATCACCGCGGACACATCCTCCACCAGCGCCTTTCTCCGAGAAACCTTGTCGACACCTAAGATGGCCTGAGCTTCGGGGGCACCCACGCATAGGGAATTATTCCCCATGAAGAAATTCGGCCTCGAGTGACAAGGCGGGAGCACAAACTTCATAGCAGGGAGCTCTCGTTCTCAGTAAGGTCGATCTCCACTGTGCTTACAACCCGCTGCCTCTTCGGGGAGCTCTGAGGGCTGGGAGAATCACTATCCTGGTGAGAGCCAGAGGAACCCCCGGCTGTCGGGGTGCGAACGGATTCCTGTGCTCGGATCTGCTCGATGTGGCTTTTGCCTCCTTTCTTCGCAATGCGGTTAGCCTTCAACTTTTTGAAACGCTCATCAGCAGTCGACATCTTGCCTGCAAAAAGAAAATAGATATGTCAGTAAACCGAAAATCAGGACGCGAGGAAAAAAGTAAGTCGAAGAGGATGTCACCACCTAGCAGCTCGAGAGCATCCTCATCAGAGAACGTCTCGAGGAGGTCCCTCGTATTAATCAAACGAAGTTTCGTCAACACCTGCCCATCGTCTCCCCGGAAAAATTCCCCATCCATCGTCACGAGCTTGGCTTTATTAAAATCGTTGACGAAAGCGACTATCCGCTCGTAGACCAGGCGATCCCCCTCGTCGAGACGGCCAGGACTGACTTTGTAACTGCCCGTCCCCTTTTTGAAGTGTTCTTCCGTCCAGAACAAGGGGAATCTCGGCTTGAGGACCTCCTCCGTCTGCCTGTCCACCTCACGGGAAACTCGGAGATACACCGAATTCACAGCTTCAAACGTGACCGGCCTCACGGTATAATACCGGTATTTAAAGTCGCGAACAGAATCCAGGTAGGTGTGGAAGAGACTGCTCGTTTGTTTAAAAGACACCCAGCCATGTCTGCCATCGGAGGCTTGTCACTGGAGGTGGAATATGCGGAAGAAGAGAGGCACGGTTGCCCCGATTTGGAGATATTTACAGACGAGCTCGAAGGCTCGGATAAAAGCGAGGGAGTTGGGGTGAAGCTGCGAAGGCGCCAAGCACAGTCAGACGAACACTGCTTGTTGGAAGTCCGTGAAAGGCAAACGCCACCCTGCCTCGTCGAACATGAACTCGTAAAGTGGGAACCTCATCCCTCGGTAGGTCGAGCATATGCGATGGTGTGCTTGGGGACGGAACACCTTCCACGACTTCGGCGAACCCACCAACCGATGCTCAACAGTACAAAAAATATCATCCTCATCACCGTCAATGAACTGGGAAGCCATATTTAACAGTTCATCACTAACCCACTCCGCAAGGGGACGTTCCTCGACACTAGTGATTGGCGCCATTGGAGAGTCGGGCTGGTCGTCAACGTCCAACGTTCCCACGGCCACGGAAATGAACAAAGCTTCCATATACCTGAAAAGCAGAAGGAAACGGTGAATTCGATGATCCGTATCAAATTCACCCCTCCACCGTTGTTCAAGTGAAAGGGCGAAGAGGGAGCGTCAGGGTTTCGAGGTTGTCGTACTCGTCCACGCCCCCGAGGCAACCGACGAGCCTCCCCATGACCATCCTCAGGTCACCGGCATGCCGTGTTGGGAGCATTCCCTCGCACGGATGAAATGTTGGCGAGGACCCCGAGAGTTTCATCTCGTGTCCTCGAGACATTCTTCGTGTCCCCGAGCTATTCAGTCATTTTCCCCACGATATGCAACAAGAAACTAAGAAATCCTGCCGTTTTCGCCGGAGATTTCGTGATGTCCATGAAGAACTTCATCTGTTCACCATAGAACCACCCTACAAATGCAAACGAAAGGAGAAAAAAGAGAGAAACTTACTTGAAAAACGCTTTCGGTAGGGTTCTGGCACGACGGTTGGTAGCGGCATACGGTGGCGAAATAGAGAAGGAAGAGAGAAAGGGAATCTAAGCGAAGGGGGAGCGAAAGTGCAAATGAGACGAGATGACCCCTATTTATAAGGGCCTCACGGGACTCGAGGATTTCCTAGGCAATCGATTACGCTACCCTAGCGTAGCCGCCCTAGGGAATGATTAGGTGTGACATGTGGCACACATTTTACCACGCGCGTCTTTTCATTCCCCAACACGCGTATTTCCATTCGCCTCACTTCAGACTTCTCATATCCCCGCAACATCGCTCATTCGCGACCAGTCCAGCCCGAGCAGATCGGTTTATTTCTCCCCGTTTGACCAACCGCTCCTCGTCTACGATCCCTTCATAGACTAGACAAGCCCTCGACATGGCTGCCCTTAAGTCATCACTCTGGCACCTCAGAGCAACGACTTGGGGGGCTCCTGTTCTGGACTAGGCTGAGGTCTGCCCCTCAATCGACCAGGCCCAACCCACACGTCCTGGGATGGCCCAACAAAGGCCTCTTAGCATGACCAATGTCGGGCACATGCCTTCTCAACATTTGTTAGACACACGCATGGCATAGAGCGTCGGGCAGGGCGCTAGGCCTCCCCGGCCTCGCTCCTCCCCGACACTCAGGTTCTCCTCCCCCGAGGAGCCTTCTCCTCCTGCACATAAGTTCCTCCCCGCGAGGACACGTCTCTCCCCGACACGCAAGACTCCTCCCCGCGAGGACACGTTCTCATGTAACCGCCCACTCCCGATGGAATCGGTCTGCCCTAATTCCGGATATCTAGGAGCGGTTACCCCAGGGCGAAGACCACGTGCTGGTCTTCACTATGCCACGTAAGCCCTGGAAGTTACTTGGATTGGGCCTTGCAATCCAGCCCAATGCAAGTAACTGTTGGCCCCGCGCTGGGGGCTCTCTATAAATACCCTCTCACTTGAGAGGGTCAGGTTACACACTCTTTTGCACTCTAACCCTGTACTTGATTTTACTTTACCTTTGCCTTACTTGAGTGTCGGAGTACCTTGCAGGTACACCCCCCTCCCCCCGGCCGTCTTTCAACCTCACCGGAGATGAAGTCCACAAGACGTTGCTGGACACCAAATACTGTCTGATCTAGGTACGATCAGTTTTATTGGTGATCTTCTGATAGACTCTAAATCTGAAGAAGAGCATGCTGAGCATTTGAGGACTGTGTTGTAGGTGTTGAAAGAGAAGAAGTTGTAGGTGAAGCTGTCGAAGTGTGAGTTTTGGTTGAAGGAAGTGAGTTTCCTTGGCCATGTGATTTCAAGTGGTGGTGTTACTGTTGATCCTTCTAAGATTAATGTTGTGTTACAGTGGAAGCCGCCGAGGTCTGCTACTGAAATACGAAGTTTCTGAGATTGGTGGGTTACTACCGCAAATTTATTGAAGGCTTTTCTAAGTTGGCATTACCTTTGACTCAGTTGACTCGACAGGGTCGGACTTTTGTGTGGGATGTTGCTTGTGAAGAAAGTTTTGTGGAATTGAAGAAGAGATTAACTACTGCTCCAGTGTTGATTTTGACTAATCTGAGTGAATCTGTTGTGGTGTACAGTGATGCATCAAAGATGGGTCTTGGTGGAGTACTGATGCAGAATGGACAAGTTGTTGCCTATGCTTCGAGACAATTGCGAGTTCATGATAGTAATTATCCTACACTTGACTTGGAGATGGCCGCAGTGGTGTTTGTGTTGAAAATTTGGAGACATTATTTGTTTGGCTCTAAATTTTAGGTGTTCAGTGATCATAAAAGTCTGAAGTACTATTTGATTAGAAAGAATTGAACATGAGGCAGAGGAGGTGGTTAGAGTTGTCAAAGGATTTTGACTTTGATTTGAGTTATCATCCGGGCAAAGCAAATGTAGTGGCCGATGCATTGAGCAGGAAGTCATTGCATATGTCGATGCTTATGGTGAAAGAATTGGAGTTGCTTGAGCAATTCAGAGATTTGAGATTAGTATGTGAGAAGACCTCTGACAGTGTGAAGTTGGGAATGTTGAAGTTGACGAGTGGTATTCTGGAAGAAATCAGAGTGGGACAGCAATCTGATTTAAAGTTGGTTGACCAATTGACTTTGATTAACCAAGGTAACGGAGGTGACTTCCAGATTGACGAAAATGGCGTAATGATGTTCAGAGACAGGGTGTGTGTGCCAGATGTTCCTGATATTAAGAGGAGTATTCTAGAAGAAGGACATCGAAGTAGGTTGAGCATTCATCTCGGTGCTACGAAGATGTATCAGGATTTGAAGAAGTTATTTTGGTGGCTGGGTATGGAGAAGGATATTGCGGAGTTTGTCTATGTGTGTTTGACTTGCCAGAAGTCGAAATTTGAGCATCAGAAGCCTTAGGTATGATGCAACCGTTGACTATTCCAGAATGAAAATGGGATAGTATTTCCATGGATTTTGTGGTGGGATTTCTGAAGACTGCTAAGGGAAATGATTCAATTTGGGTGATCATGGATAGATTAACTAAGTCGGCTCATTTCTTATCGATGAAGATTAATCATTCTATGCAGAAGTTAGCCGAGATGTATATTGAAGAAATTGTGAAGTTACATGGGGTACTTTCGAGTATTGTGTCGGATAGGGATTCGAGGTTTACATCGAGGTTTTGGAAGAGTTTGCAAGATGCATTGGGTACCAAGTTGAGAATGAGTTCTTCCTACCATCCGCAGACGGACGGTCAGATAGAAAGGACGATCCAATCTTTAGAGGATTTGCTAAGGGCGTGTGTGTTGGATCATGGAGGATAGTGGGATAGCCATTTTCCGTTGATTGAGTTCACGTACAATAATAGTTTTCATGCTAATATTGGAATGGCGCCCTACGAAGCTTTGTATGGGAGAAGGTGTAGGACTCCTTTTTGTTGGTATGAGTCGGGTGAGAGTGTTGTACTCAGACCTGAAATTGTGCAAGAGACGACTGAGAAAATTAAGAAGATCCAAGAGAGGATGAAAGCTTCGCAGAGTCGTCAAAAGAGTTACCATGATAAGAGGAGGAAAACACTTGAATTCCAAGAGGGAGATCACGTGTTTTTGAGGGTGACGCCAGTGACTGGTGTGGGTCGAGCTTTGAAGTCTAGGAAGCTCACTCCACGTTTTGTTGGTCCATATCAGATATCACAGAGGATAGGAGAGGTATCCTATTGAGTTGCTTTACCACCGTCACTTGCGAATTTGCATGACGTGTTCCATGTGTCTCAGTTGAGGAAGTACATTCCGGATCCGTCACATGTGATTCAGATGGATGATGTACAAGTGAGAGATAATCTGACTATGGAAGCATTGCTTGTGCGTGTTGATGGTCGAGAGATGAAGCAATTGTGGGGTAAAGACATAACTTTGGTGAAGGTGTTGTGGGGTGGACCAGCTGACGGAAGTTGGACTTGGGAACGTGAAGATCAGATGAAGGAGTCGTATCCGACTCTATTTCCTTGAGGTAATTTTCGAGGGCGAAAATCCTTTAAGTGGGGGAGAGTTGTAACACCCCAAATTTCATAAGAATATTTATTTAATTTATTTAAATATTATATTCGTGAATTTTGGTGATTCAGGTTGATGTCGGTGATTTTGTGAAGTTTTGGTTATTTAATTAAATAATAGTATATATTATGAGATATAATGTATTATTATTTATTTTAAATAATATTAAAGGAATTAAGGGTAAGACGGACTTTTGATGAGGATTAGTGAGGTATTATGGAGAAAGCCCAATTTAGAAGCCCAAGGGTTAGAGTGAATATAAAAGGAGGATTTTGAGAATAACGTTCATTTTCGGTTAACCGTGAAAAGAAGGAAAGAAGGGAGAGCTCTGAGGAAAAAGGGAAAAGGCGAGGAATACGTGAAGGTTTCCGCATGATCGATAGAGAAAGCTCAGATTCGACAATCTAAGGTATGGGGAGTAATTACCTTTCATTGTTTTCATTATAGGATTCGATGTAATTGAAGTGGTTGTTTTGTGTTTGAGGGTTTATGAGATTTTTGTGACGAATTGATGATTTGAAGGTATTTTGTGAATCGATTATTAAGGCTTGAATTTAATCGGATAAAAATAGACCTTTGGGGCATATTTCCCCGTTGTTGTAGTTCAATCTTGTGGTGAAGGGATTTATGGAGTTTATATGAAGCTTGAGAGTTTTGAAGGTTTAGGGAAATTAAGGTTTCCGTAGTGTCCTAAATCGACCTAACAGTCGTAGGTTTTAGGCCTTTAAATTCTGTGATATATTAGAACTGTTAATGGGATGTTTTTGGGTCAATGGGGACTGTAATTGCAGGTGTTTTGGAGGTTGTGGAGCTACTGATGCGTAGCAGCGATTTGCTGTAATCGCAGGTTTACTAGGCGAACCGTTGCTTCGCTAGGCGAATGTTTGCCAGGGCTCGCTAAGCGAGCAACGCAGCGAATGCGTGATAACGTGGGAGGGAGTACTGAGATGATTCTGGAGAGGAAAGGTGGGCTTCGCTGGGAGTTTAGCTAAGCGAAGGAATCAGCGAGTGGGTTCGCTAAGTGAATCAATCAGCGAGTATGACAGATGATTGTGTTTCTGGTGTTGAGTGTGGTGTCTGTGGGGTTCGCTGGCCGTTTCGCTAAGCGAAGGCCACAGCGAACAGGTTCGCTAGGAGAACCCTGGAGCGAACTGCTACTGTCTGCGAAATGTTGTTTATGTTGTTGTACCATTTTGATGCTATGACTTTATGATGATTTTCCATGGTGTTGCTGATGATTATATGACGATGTTTTGGTGATTACTTGACGAATATATGCTGACATGAATTATATGAAAATTGATGAATGATGATGATATGATATGGCTGATGAATTGTGAGAGATTTATATATGTGATGTTTCGTGATTAAATGATGGTATGATGTTATTGATGATTATTGAGTGATTATATGATGAAAAAATGACGATGAGAAGTACCATGAGTACATTGATGATTTTACATGATTATCTTGATGCGTGTATTGATGATTTGACGATGATGATTCATGATGTTTTTGACGAATACATGATGATATAATTAACATGAGGTTTTGATGAATGATGATGTATATGATGGCTTTTGTTGATGAATGATGATGCACATTATGAAGTTTACTTTGATGATGATGATTAGTGATGTTGTGTATCATACATTCATATGCATACTCTGTGACGACGCTTCATTCCCATTGTGCGGATATGAGGTAATTATGACGTGCTCCGGTTCCATATGTAGGATCGATCCTATTGACGGGTGACGGAGATCTTTGGAGGGTTGATGGCCTAGTGTCCATCTATTATTACGATTGGTGCCACATGCATGAGTCTTGTTGTGCGTTGCATTTTATGTGGCATTGATGTGATTGTGATATAGTGCTTCCTGATGTTTTTATTTATGGTGCTCTGTTGATGTTGTAATTATGAAGATAATGCCATTTTATGTATATCATGTTTTATAATGATTATTATGAATTGTGATTACTCACCCTGCCTATTTGAATGTTGCCTCCACGTGGGTAACGTGCAAGTGATCAGGTTTAGCTGTGGATGCTTTCGAGGATCTTGAAGTTTATTTGCTTTTGGTCAATTTAGAGGGTCTTGCTCTCATAGTGTAACATTGGGTTGGGGTCCTTTGAGTCGAACTATGTGGTTTCCTTATTTTTGTTGTCCTTTGACGATATGGTTTTATTTTGATTATTATGATGGTTGTTGAAAACCTTTTATTTGAAAATTTTGAGTTCCGCTGCCATGTAAAGGTTTTTTTATTTATTTTGAGGAAAACCCTTTTGTTTACAAGGTAATTGTGTTATTTTGATTTAATGAGAAATGTGCATCCTTTAAGGGAATTTTTTTTTATACCTTACTCTGATATTTGAGTTGTTTCTGCTGCAACATTATTGGGGTTAGAAAAGGGTGTTACACATCCTCTGTGTAAATATAAATAATTTGGGCCTCAGTCATTGTATAAGTCCCTCTGTAATTTTCAAAACTACGACGCGGTCGTCGCCTTTTCAAAAGAGATCATTTGGGCCTCTCTTTAAGTATAAGCCCAAAACTTCTTTTTACAACAAACTTTCCTTTTTATTTAGATTCAAATCCTAAGTTTTATCAAAAAAAATTTCAATTTCTTGAATAACTAACCATACAGCTGTAATTGATATGCTTGGGCTTGCACAACTGTAAGTTCCCCTATCTCTTCTCAACAATACTTGTTTATATATTTCATCTGTATATGTATGCCTGTATATACTTGCTTAGAGTTTTCCCCAGCAATTAGGTCTAGGTTTAGATCAAACCAGTGGTTACTCTTTCAACACAGTCAAAACTAGTTCCCCATTGGAAATTCCAGATACAATCTTGCCTCATCTTAGGCTTATACAATATGGAACAGAGAAAGGCATTATTCCCGGTGAAACTTTTCTCAAGACTGTCACTACTTAGAAATATGTGTACAAGAAATTCATTTCCCCAAAGAGGATTAATTCCCGGTGAAACCTCTCTTGAATTTCTTCAAACCTTAGAACTGTTGTGCAGAGAAAGGACTTATTCCCGGTGAAACCTTTCTTGAACTTTTCTTAGACTTGGACCCACAAGCTTCCTAAAAGCATCCCCAGCCTCCTCTTGGGCTTTGTACAAGGACCCTCGGGCTTCTTAGAAGTTCTCAGCCTCCTCTTGGGCTTAGTACAAGAACTTGAAGACCTCCTACAGGTATAGGACAGAACTTAGTCATCTTTTGCTAGTTCAATCCTCCAGAGAGTCAGAACATCAGACCAGTTTAGGGTTGATTCTCATTCCTTAAAACAACAGTCTCTTCTTGGGTATCATACAAAGATCATCCTCCAGTTAAGAGTAAACCTCTTCATACCAGTAGACTTGGAAAGTCTCATCTCCTCTTGGATCTCAAAGAAACCCTCAAGTTTCCTAAAGGAAAAGGAGAAACCCTGATCACTTCATCAATCTCCAACAGAGTTAAACCTCCATAGGTTAAAAAACTCAATCTTTAAACTTTCACTCTCAAATTCCCCAGCTAGGGTCAAATTTCCATCAATAAAACCTCAGAAAAATCAGAACCTCATGGTCTCTGATATTTCAGCTCTTCTTCAATCCCCAGCAAGAGTTGATTCCCTAATTTGGACTTGTCTCTGGATCTTAAACAATCCTCAGCAGAAGCCAGCCTCCTCTTACGCTTCATATAAGAATTTCCCCAACCAGCCTCCTCTTAGGCTTTGTATAATGACTTTTCCTCAACAGATTCAGCCTCAATCTTGGGCTTTGTACAAGACAGATAAAACCTCTCCCCAGTGGAGTCAATTTCTTTCAGCCTCAATCTTGGGCTTTATACAAGACAGATAAAACCTTTCCCCAGTGGAGTCAATTTTTTTAGCCTCAATCTTGGGCTTTATACAAGACAGATAAAATATTCCCCGGAAGAGTCAATCTCTTTTCAGCCTCAATCGTGGGCTTTGTGCAAGACAGATATAAAACTCCCCTAGTATAGTCAATCTTTTAGCTTCAATTTTGGGCTTTAAACAAGAGAAAAACAACCTTTTAGCTTCAACCTTGGGCTTTGATCAAGGCACACAAAAATCAACATCCCCTCAGAGGAAATCAAGAGTTCTCTCTGTAGGAACACATTTCTCTGTATATCACATATCAAAACAAATAATCAAACAAACCCTAAATCCAGATAACTGTTGTAAGTGGCACACTTGTTGATTCAAAAATCCAAGCTGTGGTCCCTCTTTATCTTGGTAAATTTCTTCTTTCATCTAATTGTTGTAAGTGGCAAGCCTATGGATTATTTACATCTAAGCCAATGTCCCTCTCTTAGCATGGAAGATTCCTAAGGAAAAATTGCATTACTCTACACTGAGTTAAAGTTTCCTCCTTCAGGACATCTCCCGTATAAAGGAAATTATGGCATTGGTGGATTCCGTACATTCCAGTTAAAGTAATTCCCCTTTAAACCAATTACCCAACATATGTGATGAATAGGTGAGATATCTCCCTTTAGAGATGACAAATTCTCTCTCAGTCAAACTTTTAGCTTTAATCTTGGGCTTTGAACAAGACACCAAACATCTTTCCTCCTATTCTATAAGAGGAACTACGATTGCTCTGATTTACCTGTTATCTTTACGGGAATACGTAGGCATAAGATTTCAAAATCTTAGCGAGCACACAAATCAAATACCTTAGGTCCAGTACCTTACCAAAAACATCGAAAAACCTGAAAACAACAAAAATACTCTCTTAACACTCCCAAAGGAGAAACTTTCCCAACCTATAATAGATAAACACCAGAAAGTATAGAAAAACATGCCAAAGAATCTATGGATAACCATATATACGATGGGTAATTAACAACTTCCCTTTGTATAATCTGACCCGGACCCCCCAATCTCTTAGCATTTGTTAAAGAAAACATTTGCGTGCAAGGTTAGTTTTAGATATCTTCCCTTTCCTTTCCAGCTTCATAGGATAAATAAGAAATCAGAAAGTAGCACCTAATTCTAACCATTGCGGTAAGGTGGTCGTGTCACTGACAAAAATCGCACGCTACAGAAAAATAGCGACTCTGCTGGGGAGTCATTAGGATTAGAGTTCCTAAGAGGTCTAGGTTGTTTGGCATTTTCTATACTATATATATATCATTTATTGTTATACTATTTGATACCCGTGTTTAATTTTCTGTCAAATGGGAATGCGATTAATATGCATGTGGAAAGTTTGAGAGAACATTAAGATAAGTGGTGGCATATCCAGGAAACGCTTATAGGGAGTGAATCCCGACCAAGCTAACTTGGCAGTCCACCGAATCAGTCGAGGTACCAATGCAAAAGTATCGATGTTGAACGACTGATTGTCGTGAAAGCGTTGGCTTTCCCAGTGCGGTACCCATGACTCTAAGGATTTAGTAGACATTAACCATATGACCATTTGGTAGTGCGGTGACTATCGGGAATAGTTGATACGCAATACTACACTCAAATGAGATTCATCCTAGGATATTATAGCTCGCTCGAGTGAATCAGCTTGTTGTTTATATCCCTAGGAGAGGTCAATGACTTTGGGAACCTTAAAACCTGTTCTACAGGTGCAAAAATTGACCAAAATAGTACAACCTTTGGGGATGGGTAGAGTCGTGACTCCATGCTCATGAAGTTGAACCCTTGAACCCATGTTTTCAAATATTTTTGTGTGCTACATTCATGCATTCATTTAAAAAACTCTTTTCAAACAAGAAAAAAAATCTTTTTTCAAAAGAACTAAAACAATAATTGCAAATATCAGAGGTTGCGTTATGGATTTCGGTAGGAGAAAAACGCACAAGTACACCTTCAAGGCTCTGAAACTAGAAGACTTAAGGAAATTGGCAAGGATGATTACCAATCCCGAGACTTTTAGAGCTAAGCACGGAGGGTTGTTATCTCTGTTAAGGGTCAACGTGGTTGAAGAATCCTATCTACACTGATTCAGTTCTACGATCCGGTTTACCACTGCTTCACTTTACCTGATTACTAACTTGCACCAACACTGGAAGAGTACTCCCATCTGATTGATTTATCTATCACTGATCAAGCTCCATTTTCGGGACTGGAAGAAATTCCAAAGGATCAAGCCACTGCAAGAGCAATCTCTTTGGATGAGTCAGAAGTTAGGACTCACATAACCACTAAAGGAGGAATCCAGGGTTTACCAGCTAAATTCGTGATGGATAAAGCTCTATACTTTGCTAGTATAGGAAACATAACTGCCTTTGAAGACGTCTTTGTTATGCTCATATATGGGTTATTCCTTTTTCCCAACATCGACAACTTCGTCGATACCAATGTTGTTAAGATATTCTTGATAGGAAACCCCGTACCAACCTTGTTCGCAAATGCTTATCATTCTGTACACTTAAGGAATTTGTACAATGGAGGAATGATCACATGTTGTGTACCATTACTCTATAAATGGTTCATTTCCCATTTACCCAAGTTTGCTGCTTTTTGGGATCACAAGAATACTCTACGTTGGTCACAAAGGATTATGTCTCTTACCAATTCTGACATAGATTGGTACAATAGGATTTATGAAGGGATAGAGATCATAGACAGATATGGAAATTTCCCTAACGTACCCCTCATTGGAACTAAATGAGGAATCAACTATCATCCAATTTTAGCTCACCGTCAACTCGGATACCCGATGAAGAATATCCCACATAACGTTCATTTGGAAGGTCTTTTCTTCAAGGAAGGGGAAAATGACAGGGCACTAAAGAAGGAAATAGTGCATCCCTGGAAATATATTCACAAGAAAGTCAGAGAGTCTCTGGGAAGACCAAACTGTACCTCCATGGAACCTTATCTCCACTGGGTACAAACTAGAGCCCTCAACCTGAGGATGCCTTACCCTGGTCAAGAAGTTTTTCCCTTAAAGGAATTTGTCCTTTATTTCATGTCTGATACAGAAAAACTCCAGGTCGCTCTCAACAAAGTTCAACATGAAAAGAGCTCTTGGAAAAACAAATACCGAATCCTCAATTTGGAGTGTACCAAGATTCAGGAACTGTTAAAGGAGAAGGATGCTCTGATTGAGATATTAGAGCACCATGCTATAGAAAGTCAGGAAGACCAAAGAAATTTGCTTGCTCCTTTCACTTGGCAAAGGACTGACAACCCGACAACGGCTGAAGAGCCCTGGTCAAAGAAAAGGAAAATACCAGAATTGACATCTGAGCTCTCTTCAGAGAGAACTCAGGATCCATGAGCTTAGACATTTTCCTTACAGCTCTTTGTAAAATATTGTACTTTTCCTTGTAAAATACTACAATCTTTTGAATTTAATAAAAGGGGTCTCCACCCCCCACTGTGTGATATTTGCAATCTATTTGTTGAAGTTTCTTTTTTATTAAAACAAAAACTAAAAAATATGTATTTGCATATCATTCATCATTCTCACATAACACAATTTTCTTATCTTTGAGTCTCACGTATGTGTCATAACTCTAGAGTCAAACTGTCTCACTCATACAATACTCGGGTCAATCGACAAAAGAAAATGGACGATCTCAAGGAAGAGAACAGAGAGCTGAGAGAAGAAATTGACGCTTTGAAGGAAATTTTGGAAAAACTTCACAGTGACATGCAATCCCCTGGTAGCAGCTCAGGAGCAGCGGCATCAAAATACTGTAATCTCAGAGATTACATCTACGCCCATAATGGAGACACATGAGAATCATCCTCGGTACAACATGCCTAAGGGGCACCCCTAGGGCATGCCTTTCAACTTTATACCTGAAGGATATATTCCGCCGGTCACTGAAGACCCAGAAGCCGTAGCAGGAACCGCTGGACCTGAAGGTTACAAACTTCGGGAAAGTGAAGATGCAAGGGTTACAACACCAAATCCTGAAGGTTACAAACTTCAGGGCATGGAAGCGCCAAGAGCCATCGCTATAATGTCTATACCACAACCAGTGGTACACACTGTCCATGAAGGATAGATTCCGCAAGCAATTTCTGGTGGAAATGAAGACATGTACGAAAGGATGAATGAGTTCCAGGAACAATTCTTTGAAATGCAGAGGGAACTGCATGCCATTCGCGATCAAGACTTATTTGGAAAGGATGCCGCAGACCTTTGACTGGTCCCTAATGTAAAGATACCGCCCAAATTCAAGGTGCCTGACTTTGAAAAATACAAAGGCAACTCTTGCCCTCAAAGTTATTTGGTGATGTATGCTTGAAAAATGTCAACTCAGACAGAAAATCAACAACTACTAATTTATTACTTCCAAAATAATTTAGCAGGTGCCGCACTCAAATGGTACATGAGTTTAAACCGCACCACGATCAGTACTTTCAGAGATCTCAGGGCAGCCTTCATTCAGAAGTATAAATACAATTTGGACATGGCACCAGATAAGGATCAGCTCAGAGCAATGTCACAGAAGGACAAAGAAACTTTTAAAGAATATGCTCAGAGATGGCGTGAAATTGCCGCTCAGATTTGTCCCCCTCTTGAGGAAAAGGAGATGACCAAGATCTTTTTGAAAACCTTAAGCTCGTTCTATTATGACAGAATGGTCGTCAGTGCGCCCAGTGACTTCACTGAAATGGTGAACATGGGAGTACGCCTTGAAGAAGCAGTCCGAGAAGGACAATTGGTCAAGGATGCAGAGCCATTCAGCAGTACCAAAAGGTATGGTAGTTCTTTCCAAAAGAAAAAAGAGCAAGAAATTAGTAATATCTCTCTGGGAAAGACAAGGCGAAGGTATCAGCCAGTAGCGGCGGTAACTCTCGCTATCAATCCAACGCCAGCTCTGACTTATCAACCTCAGGTTGCTCAGAGCCAACCAAGTCAACAACACTATCAGCAAAGGCCGCAACAGCCTTTTCAACAGGCTCGTCCACAGTATAACAATAACAATCGTACGACACGACCATCAGGGTTCGACCCTATACCGATGTTGTACGCAGAATTATTTCCACTTCTGGTGGCCAAGGGGCATGTTCAAACTAGGGCTCCTCTCGCAATACCAAAAATTCCACTTTTTTGGTTTAAAGCAGATCAAACTTGCCCTTACCATCAAGGAGGAACGGGACACAACATTGAGAATTGTCTCAGCTTCAAGTCTGATGTACAGAAGCTTGTCAGGAACGGGATCTTATCTTTCAAAGATACTAATCTGAATGTTCAGACGAACCCATTACCACATCATGAAAAGACTGCAGTGAATTTAATTGAGGAGGAATCTAGTCGCAGTTATCAAATTCATGATGTACTCCTATTAGGAACCAATCTGGTGAAGATGCATTGCAAACAGAGCGGGTACGGCCACGTGCCATCTCACAACTATCACCAGTGTGATATCTGCTCAAAGAACAATCAAGGGTGTTCCGTAGTGCAAGCAGCTCTGCAAGAACAAATGGATCTGGGCTGGATTCAGGATCACAGGATTCGTGAAGTAAACATGGCCCATGCACATCCCAACATTGTACAGAACCACAACATTCGTGCAATGAACGTCAACTTAGTGGCGATGCATTAGAGACAAAGTCAGTATTATAATCTGCCACGGTACGATTACAATGCTTGTCCAATCTGCTCAACAGACAATCAGGGATGCTCTTTTATACAAGAGGCCCTCCAACGTTAGATGGATCTCGGATGGATCCAGGACTACCATGAAAGAAATGACCATCAAGTCAATATGGTTCAAATCTTTGACATACGTTTGATGAATACTAGTCTAGTGGAATTACATGCTAAGCAGGTCAGGCTCGGTTTTCTGGCTTCACATGATTATCAAGTCTGTGAAGAATGTTGTAAAGACGACCAAGGGTGTGCGCTTGTACAAAGAACACTTCAACATTTGTTGGACCACTAGTGGCTTCCAATATACTTGGATGAAGCTACACAATGGATTAGCATGACTGATGGGAATCCTGGTAGACATCAAAGTTGTAATATCTGCTCGATGGAAACATATTTAGTAAAGATGCACTGCATAAAAAGCGGGTGTGGTCGAGTACCACCGCACAATTATGAGCGTTGTAGAGTATGCTCGGAAAATAACCAAGGATACTATCTCGTATGAGCAGCTCTCCAAAATCAGTTGGACCGAAAAGAGATTCGACCATGTTCAAGTTCTGGGTCGATTAACATGATACACGACTACCTCCCTGGTCAAAGCAAAAGCGTTGTCGTAATCTCCAATCATGGAATAACCAAGGACGTATGTGCCATAATTCCTCTGCTCAATAAATCAAAAGTCTCTATTGATAGTAGAAGAATTCTCAACCTCGAACCGATCGAGGCTACCTACGATGGTCAGAGAAATCAAAAAGCCCATGTGGTTATCTACCTGCCAGGTTCAATAGCGTACAAGTCAATAAGGTTATCCCTTATAAGTATGGTGCAACGACCATAGAAAATGGAAAAGAAACTCCATTACCTTCCGTCGTGAACATTGGCGACATCAGTCGAGTTACCCGGAGCGGTCGGATCTTCAACAGAGGAGTTGGAGAACCTGCCAAAGAAAAGGAACCTCAAACGGAAGTTCTAAATCAACAAGTCGGTCAATCCAGTAATCCAGAACTTATAAAGAACAACGATGAGATGCTGAAGCTCATCCAAAAAAGCGAGTACAACATTGTGGACCAACTGTTGCAAACTCCGCCTCGAATCTCTGTGTTATCTCTCCTGCTTAGTTCAGAAGCTCACAACGAAGCTCTACAGAAAGTCTTAGAGCAAGCCTTCGTGGAACAAGATGTGACGGTAGAACAATTTGACAACATCATCTCCAACATAACTTCCTGCAACAACTTAGGGTTCTGTGATGAAGAATTGCCGAAAGAAGGCAAAAATCATAATATGGCACTTAACATTACAGTCAACTGCCAAGACGATGCTTTAGCCAGCGTACTGGTGGACACAGGATCATCTTTGAATGTTATGCCAAAATTAACTCCGATACGACTATCATTTCAAGGAGCCCTGATAAGAGGCAGTGAGATCATCATCAAAGCCTTTAAGGGGTCTAGAAAAATAGTTATTGGCAAAGTCGATCTTCCCATAACCATCGCTCCTCACACTTTCCAAGTCATGGACATCCGGGCAGCATAAAGTTGTTTATTATGAAGACCTTGGATACACGAAGCTGGGGCAGTCACTTCGACACTTCACCAGAAGCTGAAGTTCGTCAAGAATGACAAATTAGTCATAATATGCGGAGAGCGGGTCTTAATCGTAAGCAACTTATCATCATTCTCCTGTGTAGAATTGGAGGAGGTTGTTGGAACTCAGTTCCAGGCACTCTCAGTGAGCAATGAGAATCGACCAAAAAGAGGGACGTCAATTTCCTCATACAAGGACACAAAAGGATGGGGACAGATTATAACTCCCATGGATAACAAGACAAAGAAAGGTCTTTGTTTCTCTTCAGCCTGTGCCCAGACTACAAAGAAGGACGAAAGTTTTCGTCCCATTCAGGATTTCTTCCACAGCAGAGGTTTCCTCTACCCAGTGTCTCAAGAAGTACACACCATCAATGAGAGCGACTCCTTCGACACGGATGAGAAGTGGAAGTCTTATCTCAACAATAATGGTTATATGTTTCAGGAAGAAGCGCACATGCCATTCTGTTTTCCAAAGTAGAACCCGAGATATATACCGAGATCAGACGTCTGGATGATCTATGGAGATTGTGATCCTAAAGGATGTCGTGATGCACCTAATTCATTAGAGGAAGATGATCTAATGAAAGATAACTTTGACTACGACTATTATGATCCTCTGGATGACTTGCCTATTTGGAATCCATACACGAAAGACTTGGGGAAAAAGAGTTAGCCGAACGGTGCCTATCAGCTGAGTAATATTGAAAAGAATACCCACGTCTCCACCGAGTCATGGGATCATTACTCAGGACATTCCGAAGATATCCAGCACTATGATAATGAATCTGCAAAGATTGCAGGACAAGAGTTCATCAACTATGCTTTTCCTGAGGTCAACGTCATTGATGAAGATGACTCATCCACTCCCACAGAAATATGGGACACCTTAGGACAGCCGAGTGGCAAGTATGACTTCCTAGTCAAATACACCACTCCCGAAAGCTCTCGCATCCGATACAAGGACATCCAGCCAACTGGATGGGGAAACCCTCTTGAGAATGAAAACACTCTAAAAGATACAACAGAAGAGTTCGTTTATGAAAATTCTGCTTGGGAGGAAGACTCCAATGATTCTACTCCGCCATAAATCAGCGTTGTTTCTGAAGACAAGCTAAGAAAGAAGATACCAGACTTTGTGATTCACAGAGGAGTTCGTCGCCAATGGGTCGCTGTCGATGTCCCGAAAGTCATCCATAAGTCTAAGTAATTACCATCTTTGTTTTAACCTTTCAAACGGATGTTTTTATAGGGCTCGCCTTTCTGTAAATGTCCTTCTTCCCTTCGTCCAAAGTGACAGAGTTTTGTTTTATAGGGTTGTATTTCAAGAATCGACAAATCATGAATAAAAAATGGCATTCTGAATTCCCGCATTTATTACCGTTTTCACTTTTCGTTTTTCAGAAAATGGTAATCCTAAAAAATAGCACAAAATAAAAACAAGCATTTTTCAGAAAGTACACTGCACACACTCTTGCATTCTCTCTGTCTTTGCTAAAAAATGAATCATCATGTCATGCAAATTGCTTATTTTAAACCCCATTGAAGCATATGATCCAATGCCTTCTCCTAACTTTGAGTTCCCGGTATTTGAAGCTGAAGAAGAAGAGGACGAAGAAAATCCAGAAGAGATCTCCCGACTACTCAGACAAGAGGAAAGGTCTATTGAGCCTCACAAAGAGTCGTTGGAAACGGTCAATTTAGGTTCAGAAGAAGAGAGAAAAGAAGTTAAGATTGGAGCACTGCTTAGTGTCGCATTAGCGAAAATCAACCGGCGAAAAAGACACAAAAATCGCCACCGAACGTTATTTATCCCAACGCAGGGAAAGGAAACGATCAAAGAAAACCTCAACAAAGGGAAATGAATGGTCATCGTAACCATAGCCTGGGTTCGGGAGTCGGTTACGCGAGAGGAAGGTATTAGCATCCCCTCGCATCCATCGTACTCGATGGGATCCACGCTTGTTGTTATCGATCAAAGAGTGCAGGTATTTGAAGCTCAACTACTAAACTGAAATGAAATAGGGAAGTGGAGAAAAGGGGGAAGAAAAGAAAAGGTGACTCGATAGGACATCGCCGTCCTAGGCCTACGTATTCCCTCAGGTGCGGGAAAGTTAGAGTCAACGTAGTTCGGAGGACTACGGGATTGTGGGTGATAATAGTAGTGGTTCAGTGATTGGTGAAACATTTGTGTCGCAGCGGAATGTTAGAGATTCATGTTTGTATGGGTTCTGTTTTCAATTCGTTTGATTTTTCTCGAACTTCTTCTTTTATTCTTTTTGTTCACCGATTCTGATTATGGTGATGATGTGGCTGCGTTCTCCTTCCTCTAATTCATCTCGTTTTTGGTTGTATTGCGCGGTACGGTTTGTGGCAGATTACACGGTGGTGGTTTGAAGGATGTAATGAAGATGAGGGATGGTGTAAAATGGATGTTGTACCCCAAGTTTTACCCCTTAGATGTCATAACATATTGCATTGATATTTAGGTTCAATCACCTATGCATTGTTAACTAACCACTTCATTTTGCTAGTTTGTTTCTTTTGTGAAAAGCCAGAACTTACACAAAGAAGAGGGCAAAGTCTCCTAAGCCAAGCTCTAATCTGATTCAAAGAGAGAAAGACAATTAAGCCTCCAAATGTAACCATATGAGCTCACCTACATCCTAGAGGTATTTCTCAACAAGAATTCAAGTGTGACTGGCTCTCATCACCAAGTAACCTGAGCCACAAGTTCACCCTGCCTCCAATTAGGGTTTTGTTATGACAAGACAATTATGGCCTTTGATATTGATTAAGAGCATCACTTGATATAGTTTACCAGTGCAGTAGAGATGTGTCTAGTAATAGCATCTCTAGTCCCCAAGCAGAATGACAGTGATCCCCGTGTTGAGGAATCGGTCTTCCAATCTTGTCTTCTCCCCAAAAGAGTCGAGCGGTGTCGTCAGCATCTGCATTTGCATTTGATCATATATCATCTGCATAATTCATATACATATGCATATCATGAGTGTTTCATCCTCATTTGCATTTCTCCCGAGGTCGTGTCATTATCCACGTCTTACCTTACCAAAACGTTACATGTCTTTTTCATTCAGTGCCATTCCTGAATGTTGTCATTCTCTTGCGCATCTAATCCTGTTGATAGATGTTTGTCTTCTCTCGTTCCAGTGCTATTCCTAGATGTTTATATTCTCTCACTCCAGTGACATTCCTGGATGTCTTTCTCACTATCATTCGATACTGTTCCTAAATATAGTGATTTGCCTTTACTTTCAATACCATTCTTGAGAGTTCACATTCATCCAATGCTTTCTTGGATATTGTGATTCCTTTTATCCAATGCTTTCTTGGGTATCCCCTTGTTCACATTCATTCAATGTTTTCTTGGATATTGTGATTCCTTTTATCCAATGCTTTCTTGGGTATCCCCTTGTTCATATTCGTTCTTGGACGTTGTGGTTTCTTTTTATCCAATGCCTTCTTGGATTTCACCTTTTGTCTCATTCGCATCTGATGCCATTCTCAGATATTATGAGTTTACCTTTCATTCAAAGCTATTATTGGATGATCGGTTTCTTTGCATCCAATGTTGTCTTGGACCCCGTTTATTCACTTTTATCTAAAGCCATTATTAGATATTGTGAGTTATACCTTTCATTCAAAGCCATTATTGGATGTCTGGTTTCTCTACCATCCGATGCCTTTCCGGATGTGTCTCTCTTTCTGATGTTTTTCCAGATCGAGTCTTTGTTCACTTTTATCTAAAGCCATTATTAGAAATTGTGAGTTATACCTTTCATTCAAAGCCATTATTGGATGTCTGGTTTCTCTACCATCTGATGCCTTTCCGGATGTGTCTCTCTTTCTGATATTTTTCTAGATCGAGTCTTTGTTCACTTTTATCTAAAGCCATTATTAGATATTGTGATTTGTACCTTTCATTCAAAGCCATTATTAGATGTCTGGTTTCTCTACCATCCGATGCCTTTCCGGATGTGTCTCTCTTTCTGATGTTTTTCCAGATCGAGTCTTTGTTCACTTTTATCTAAAGCCATTATTAGATATTGTGATTTGTACCTTTCATTCAAAGCCATTATTGGATGTCTGGTTTCTCTATCATCTGATGCCTTTCCGGATGTGTCTCTCTTTCTGATGTTTTTCCAGATCGAGTCTTTGTCCACTTTTATCTAAAGCCATTATTAGATATTATGAGTTATACCTTTCATTCAAAGCCATTATTGGATGACTGGTTTCTTTGCATTCAATGTCATTCTTGAATGTAGTATCTGTTCACATTCATCTAAAGTCATTATTAGATATTGTGATTTGTACCTTTTGTTCAAAGCCATTATTGGATGACTGGTTTCCTTTTATCCAATGCCTTATTGGATCTCTACCTTTCTCACTTTGCATCTGACGCCTTCTCAGATTTAACATTTTATCTCATCTGATGCTTTCTCAAATATTATGAGTTATGCCTTTCATTCAAAGCCATTATTGGATGACTGGTTTCTTTGCATCCAATGCTTTCTTGGATCCCTGCTTTATTCACTTTTATCTAAAGCCATTATTAGATATTGTGATTCGTACCTTTCATTCAAAGCCATTATTGGATGTCTGGTTTCTTTTGCCATCTGATGTTTTTCTGGATGTGCCTTTCTCTATCTTTTTTGGCTTTTCTTGAAGATCCCGTTTGAACTCTTCAGTATAAGAAAATCCCAGAAAATCTTTTGTTGATGTCTATCCTTTTATTTCAAATTGATCCCCAGTAGAGATCATGTCTTCTTTCTGGTTCCATGCCCAGTAAAGAGTGTGCTTTTATATTCCCCAGTGTTTCCTCAGAGTCTCCCCATTGAGTCTCTTATGTTGGTTAGTCTGTATCCCCAATGAGTTTTCCTCATGGATACTAACCTTCATCCTTTCCCAGTAAGCTCTCTGTGGTGGTTTGCTCTTTATCTTTGGTGTTTTGCTTGCCTGCACCTTTGCATCTTCATATCATCATATCATCATACTTGAAGTTCATGGCATGTCACCATTTGCATGTCAGCTGCTTGTCCTTAGCATCTGCATTCCATCTAAAGGAAAAAATTTCGGTTTGCTATATTTAAATACCTTTCACCTTGATGTCCCGAGGACTTCCATTCCTCGTTCCATCAGGTAAAGCTATTCAAATAGAGGCAACTGTTGTACCCCAAATTTTACCCCTTAGATGTCATAACATATTGCATTGAAATTTAGGTTCAATCACCTATGCATTGTTAACTAACCACTTCATTTTGCTAGTTTGTTTCTTTTGTGAAAAGCCAGGACTTACACAAAGAAGATGGCAAAGTCTCCTAAGCCAAGCTCTCATCTGATTCAAAGAGAGGAAGATAATTAAGGCTCCAAATGCAACCATGTGAGCTCACCTACATCCTAGAGGTCTTACTCAACAAGAATTCAAGTGTGACTGGCTCTCATCACCAAGTAACTTGAGCCACAAGTTCACCCTGCCTCCAATTAGGTTTTGTTATGACAAGACAATCATGGCCTTTGATATTGATCAAGTGTTGTTCTCAAGCCATGGGACATGACTCCAGGTGATGGTAGACATCCCTAGAGACCATCTATGAGCCTTAGATATGAGGGAAGAAGCAAGATCATGTGAGGTCATTCCAGTGCATTCACAGTTGAAATTAGGGTTTTGACTGAGGCCCTAATCCTTGAGATTTTGATCCAAAATGAAATATCCAAGTCCTCAATCCATCATGACATGTCTCATTGATGAGTTAAGGCATGAGAAGTTAAGTTTTAAGAAGTTTCTTGCAAAGGAAGCAAAGTTTGGTTCATGAAACTTTTCAAATGTGGAAATTTCACTACTTATGAAAAAATTGAAACAGTCATAACTTTCAAACCACACATCCAAATTGAGTGACTCAAAGCTCAAATGGAAACTCTTTCCATGATATTCAAAGTGTATTAGAGGACCCTCTTTCAAAAAATGCATGGTTTTTAAGTTACAAGACTTGGAAGACAAATCACCCTTGTGGACTTGGTGAAATTTCAGCATTTTTCCCTCATTTTGCACACAACTTTAACCCGATTTTTCATGTAGTTCCATGTCTCAAATCAAAAATCTTTGAACATGAAAGTTGTAGAGGGCATTGAGGGCTTTCTAAAAAGTACTAGAACTCCTCAATCCATTGAGTGAGCTGGGAGTTTCGAAGCTTCAAAGTTGGAGGTTTCATTTCTTAAAACTCAAGAAACCAACTTTTGTGTATTGACTCAAAACCTTCTCTAACCACCAAAGCCACATGTTTCTGAGTTCTAATGTTGGATTTAACTTTAATCCAAGCCTTGCCACGAATTTTCTACTTGATTCACATTAAAATAGTGTTTATGTCTTGTTTATGCCACTTGCACAAGGAGAGAGAAACTTTTCAAGGGAAAGAAGTATTGTTTATTCATTGAGCCTCTCACCAATCACTTCTCACCAGCTTGTACTCAGAGTTCAGAGATATTTCAAGATCTTGGTTCAGTAAACACCACATCTCACACGTTGAAAAGGGCAGATTTGGCATTTGTTGCAAATTTGGCCATGCCTTGGATTCTCAATCCTCTTCTATAAATAGCAGGTTATTTTCCTTCATTTGACACGAACATTGTTCACAAAACACTCTAAAAGATCTCTGATTTTTAGCTTCACAAGTTAGAAGGAGGAGGCGACTTGCTTTGGAGTTCCTTGCTAGTTCAGTAAGGAAGAGAATTTAGCATATACTTGAGGGTGCAGTGGACATATTCCACTTGGTAACTTCCTACCTCACACTCCATATCTATGCTCATGTACATTATCATCATCATATTTCTGTTACAAATGCCTTTATCATGAATGTCATATAATATGTTCTAGTTTTATTTCCTTCTATCCATAATGAAAGTCATGTGTGTTTGATGTTTAACCATTTTGTCCATGGCCTGCCATCATGAGGTAAGACAGTGTTTGGTTGTTCAGCTGATATGCTAAGGTAGATGTTTGTACTGCTTTTGTTCTTGTTACTATGCTTGAGCTATCATGTGATGATAATGTACTTGTGTCATTTAGTAACTGGTTGTTGAGTTCATATGACTTCATTATTGTGTGACTCTGCCAACATTCGAATGCAAATAATTATCATAGGCTTATGACAGTTTTTTGGGTGTTTGGAGGTTATCATGAGAAGAGGTAAGATCCTTGACCTGTTAACTTGAGGTACATGTGTTTTTATGATTTATGAATTTTGTATTGAACCATTTGCCTTTATTGTTAGTATGATTCCAAATGTGTAATAACTGGTCAGAACTTTGTTAGCAAGAAAACCTAGTCATTTTCGCTAAGTGCAAATTGTGTTATTGTTGTCATCAGGATGAATAGTCAGTTTGTGTGTGTGTAAACTCATGCTTTGCTTTGTATCCAAGAGGTATGTGTAAACTGATGGCATACTACCTGTGTTGTGTCCAAGTTATGTGAAATACATATTTGTTGCTGCTTGTTTACATATTTCAGCCTTGTCATAGCAGGCTTGTTTATGTGTTAATGCTTATTGAGTTTTGTCTTTGAGCATGGAAGTGTGTTTTTGGCTCATTCTGTCATAATTGCTATCTTTGGTATCCATTCATGTGCTTACTTACATCCTAGTATGCACACAAGACATAACATGTCATGATATTTATTTTGAGCTAAGTTGACTTATTTACTTGAGACTGATGTATGAACTGCTAACCTCTTGATGTTTCTGTCTAATGCCATGCTTTGTGCTCAATTGGTGTGTACATACTGATGATATACTTATTCAAGTTTAGTTTAGTTCTTGATATGCTTGTCTGATGTGTATTCAAGTTATGCAACTGTTGCCTTGCTATGTATTCCATTCATGTATGCAAGTTGTTAATAAAGTGATTTGTCTTTGTATTCAAGTTACATGTGTGTTTCAAAGGGGTAGCAGCCTGAACTGCATCCTCAATGTTTGCTTGTGTGTAAGGTAACCTGGTTCTGCCTTATCATAGCAGGTTGCTCATATGTATGTGCTTATTGATTTTGTCCCTAAAAATGAAAGTTTATTATGACCTTATTTTGTCATAGTGATGCATTAATGCACTTTCTCACAACCTGTTGTGCACACAAACCGTGCTATGCCACTTACTCATAACCATGTCATTACCTGGTTATTCTTATTTGCCTTAATTTCCATGCTTGGTCTGAATTAATTAAACATGTTGATATCTCTTAGAACCTATGCATGAACTTTGCTAAGTTTCCAAGACTTGTATGTTAAGGTTCACATGTCTCATTTAGTTTAGTTTATGTCATGATCATGCTTGCACTACTATGCTCATCTGGATCAGAACCTGTCAATGTCATTACCTTGAATTTGTATGAACCACCATCTTTGCTTCAATTCTTGTCATAAATAACAACATGTAATATGCTTATTTACTTGATCAGTCTTGTTGCCACTTTCTATTGCTGCATCAGTACCATCATTTGCCATAACTTGTGTCCATACTTGCATATGTGCCTTGTTCTTAAAATTCCATAGGATGTTAAGATAGCATGAAGGTTTTGATAAAAATATGCTTGGTGGAACAAGTTCCCTCTTTGTTCTCACTCTATCTATTGATGCATCCCAATGTCATTTCCAGATTGAAACCATGTTGATAAAGTTTGTTCCCTACATGAATGTATGTTGTGTAAATGGTTGTGAATATAAAAACTGACTTGTACCTTATGCCAATATCATTTAGTCTTGTGTTGAATAAAGGGATATTTGAAAACATGTTGACAATAAAGTCTTGTATTTGATAATTATCAGTTTGAATGCTTACCATGCCATATTGATGGCGGTTGCCATCTTGACTGTTTTTTTTTGCTTCTTGATCAATCAATCATGTGAATAAAACTACAGAAATCATGGAAGGCAGTCTTTAAAGCTTTTCCTTATTACATCAGCATACCAAGTTTTGATTTTATATGTGAACTACATGATATTTGGTCTGATACTGCACTGTCATCATCATCTGTCCTCATGAATGCTTGCTTTTGTTGCATCCATGCCATGTTTCTTTCTAGATTCAAGTGAATATATCGTGTGTGTGCTGCAATACCAGTTTGGACAAATTGATGTTTGAATCCCAAAATGTGGTGGACCTGTTCTACTCAGACCTGATCAATGTCAAAATTTGTATGATCCAAGTTAGCTCATCTCATAGTAGCATGGATGTTTGGTTTGATATTTTTTGGTTATTCATTATTTGGTAATTCACAAAATGTTGAAGGTTTTGTTACTGGTATGATCAATTACTCTTTCCTCTTCTATTGATGATTTTTGGTGTTGCATGATAATCTTTGTCTAAGCTAGCCTTGTTGTGAACTTGTATATGGTGGAGGTTGTAACCCAATCATGTGCCAAGCTTGATCCTTTGTTTTTTGCTTGCCAAACTTAAGTATTTAGGGAGTTAGGTTTTATACCGGATGTAAGAGCCACCCTAGTGGTATGACCTGCACGCTGAAACCACAAGGACTGGGGTTCGAATCCGCCTCGCCCCAATCCTTTGTTTTATTTTTCTGGAAAATACAAACTTTTCACATATATTCTTCCTTAGTCATTCTTGGTTAATATGCACACACCGGGTGAGATGGCAAGCATTTTGGGCTGTGAACACAAAGACACGGGTTCAATACCCATGGGAAGCATTTCCCTTTTCTTTTTTATCACTTGTTTATTTTCTATTTTTATGGTTCATGCCTTGATTTCAAAAGATCATAACTTGATCATTTTTAATTCTTTTTTGCCCATTCTTTATGCAAAGTGCTCCTTAATGTGTCTACTTTTTGAATATTAAAAGAAATTGGTGAAAACAAACATTTGTGAAGCATCTATTAAGGTTGGGATTAAATGGCCTTTTTTTAGGGTTTTTCATGAACATCTTGACTTCTCTTGATTCTTTCATCATATTATTTTGTTCATCTTGATTGAATGATGCCTAATGTAATATCCCATATTATTTAAATGCTCAATTGGATATCAGATGAGATCAGATGAGTATCTATGTACTCTATCTTTGGTAAATTGGATTAATGGAATCCTCTAAGTACTTTAAGTATTATTAATTGGGATCAATAGAGAAACAAATGAACTCTGAAGAGATCAATTATTTATGAAAGAGACAGATTGATATTTATTAGTACGAGAGAGTATTTTAAGATAACTCGAATAATTGATCAATTGGGTTGAGACGATAAAATATCAATTGGAGATATTTTACCCTATTGAATTTATATTATATAATAAAGTTATATATATATATATATATATATATATATATATATATATATATATATATTGAAAAGAGAAAGAATAGAAAGTGGGTGAGAAGAAGGAAAAAGAAAAAACAGAGAAAGAAGAAGAAAAGGGAAAACGTGGAAAGAGAGAAAGAAGGAAAGGAAGACCAAGAAGAAGAGGAAACTCATGGATCATCATCACTATTCATCATCTTCTTCAAACTCCTCTTCAATCTCTCAGGTGGGTTCTAGTTAGAACTTAAGTTTAGAAATATTGGAGATGATAGAGTTTAGGTTAGAAATTTTAGATTATGAATAATAACGTGAAATCGATGTTTCTAACGGATAAAACATGAAATAAACTGCATAGAATACTTGTTGTTATGTTTGGAACATGTTTGATTGATATAGTATGGATTGGGTATGTTGGATTGAGTTGAATTGAATGGGTTTGGTTGAAAAACCTAAAATTTTCCTATTTGATAAATTGGTATTAATTTTTTAATTATGTTGGATGGCCTTTTAGTTGTTAAATTTATCATAGTATATCGAATTCTGAGACCGGGGCTTTTTGCGGAATCGAAATCGGAGGTCCGGAAGGCATTTAACGGTCGAAAACTGAGTTTTTAGCAGAATCTGCGCATTTATGCACCAACCCCTAGGATTATGCGTCGGCTCATGAATCCATGCACTGACCCGGGCGAAATATGTAGGGTTATGCGTCGACTCATGAATCCATGCGTCGGCTCATGATCACAGAATTTTCCAAAATGTCAGATTTCGTTTTCTTCATAACTTTTGAACCGTAAGTCCGTTTTGGTCCCCGTTCGAAGCGTTGGAAAGCTATTTCAATGCTCTTTGGGATGGTGAGGTAGAAACATAGTTATACGCTATGGATTAATAAGAAAAATCTGGAAGAGTAATGTATGTGTGAATATTGTAGTCCCCGTTTCCACCAAAATTCATGAATCGGGAATCCGATTGTTATGGGACTTGAAGCCTTGGAAAGAGAATCCAATGTACTATGAAATGGTGTTGTGAGACCATGATTTAACCAAGAATGCTTGGTAGAGAATAGGATTGGCTTGTGTGCCTTAAAATGTGTGTGAACTACTATGTGAAAAGTGATGTTTTATGTGATGTGTGATTATATGTGTTTACTTGTAATATTTGTCTTATGCCATATCTATCTAATTATTGTTAAGTATGAATGAAATATGCATGCTTAAAATGAATTAGGTAGAGTGAGGAAACTTTACCCCATAACAACTTGTTAGTGGAACCTAGTAATGGCTAGGAAGTGATAGAAACTCTGGATAGCGACGCTCGTGCATTCATTGGCGAGTTCTGGCCTGGAGTAGATAACTTAATGACAACGCTCGTGTTTGCGGTGCCGAGGCGTGCATCCATTTCCTAAATGACAACGATCGTGCGTGAGGGGCCGAGGCATATGTCTATTTCCAAATGGTATAGAAAGAGTGAACACTAGTATGGAACATGTGTATTTAACCATTGTGGTTTTGTGAAAAAACGGTCTTAAGGCGAATGTGGCCTTGTGATTGTCGAATACAATCACGTTTGTGTGTGTGATCAGGTAATCGTAACCAGTTTTTTGAGTTGCAGTTTCATGAGTCTCGAGCTCCTCTGAAACAAGGCATGGTACTTGGCAGGTTTGATTCCCGTGTGTAGTACGAATGGAACCTAAGGGTAGAGACTTGTGATGGTTAATAGACCATGTGAAGTGACGGTTCATGGCTAACAGGCCGATGTTCCCGAATCCATTTCATATGCCAAGTAAATTACAAGGATCCATGACTCTGGTCAACTTCTAGACGTAGAAGAGGACGGGAAAAGGGGATGCCTTGGTACGGTTATCGATTAGTGAGATTCTTGAGTTAACAAGCTCAGGACATACTTATGAGTTAATAAACTCATGACATGTTTCCATATATTGTGAGATTGTGAATTTTGTGTACTCAAAGTCATTTCCCTTCCCCTTGACTTGAGTTAGGATTGATAAAACCTTGTAAAGCCGAGAGAATCTATAAGATAGGGAACTCACTAAGATTTGATGTATCTCACCCCACTATAGTTGCTATATTTCAGGTGTGATTTGCAGGTTTGATTTACAAGTGGAGCGATGCTTGGATGTTTCAAGAGAAGCTTAGTTAAGCTTATTTTCCGCTGTGTATTATTTTGTTGTATACAATTAAGGATATTTCTTAGATTTCTTATTTTTGGCTAGTTTCCATGACTTGTGCCATATGTTGTATTTATGTTTTAGAAATGGACAAGTATGTGAACTATGTCATTAGGCACTTTTGATGCGTCAGTACCAAATAAAACACTTGTATGGTATTATTCTAGATGAATATTATACAGGGCATTTACAGTTGGTATCATAGCATGTCGTATTCTCGACCTAGCCTTGAAACATCATAAGTAAATCTATTCCTGCCTCGTAAGTGTGTCTTGCCAGCATGAAACTTAATATCATACTATGTAGTGTTGGGCCTGATCAACCTAATACTATGTATATAATAGGTAGAATCATGGTTGAGCGACCACGAGGATTCCGAAGTGTTGTTGGAACTTGTGTTGTGAGGGAAGGCTCAAGCCAAGGGTTAGTAGTGAAGGGTTTTGGTTAGCTCAGTTGAGGTTTTAGTAGAAGTCGTGCTTTGGATAGCATGGAACTGAAGAGTGGTGTGTTGTTCAAGCAATCCTTTGGAAAGGATGAGGTCTGAAAGTTAAGAATCTCTAGCGGACGATTGGTTAAGGTATTGAGGAATATGAAAAATTGCTAGTAAGGCTAGATTGACAACTGATTTGGACAAGGATGTCAAGTAATCTCATTCCGTGGAAAAGAAGAGTTATTTTGTGGAACGTGTGACGTAAGGTCCGGAAGTGAGATAGGTATTGGTGCCTCAGTTTCTAAGGTCACTATGGTATCTTGGATGAACGAGAGTACCTTAAGGAATGTGTTCGGAACAATATCTTCCGACTGGTTAAAAGTTGAGGGTCAAGGATGTTCGACTTTTATGGGAATCTAAAGTAGTAGAGAAGTGTGTGAAGGAACACAAGGATGTGTTTACATACTTCAAGTGAAATAAGTGTGTGCCAGACGAAGAGTAGGAGATGAATTGTGTATCTTCAGTATGAAGGGAGATCAAGTTCAGGTTAATACTTTAAGCTTTCTGTTGTCGGTAAGAGACCAATTTGGAATTTGGAAATGTTAAGTTACCCAAGGAACCGTATAAGGTATTGTGTAGGAGAAAGAATGAACTTCATTTAATAATGGAAAGTGTAGTGATACGGATCGGAAGATGTTTGTGTTAAGGAATAGAGTAAGTATCTTGGATTTAAGGGAATTTTAGTGTGATGATTTTGTATTTGGACCTAAGAGGATTACAATGGAATGCGAAAGTGAACACGCTGTAGAAATGGTATCAACAGTATATTATGAGGAAGTGACAACATAATGTATTTTGGACGAGTGTGCAATGGAGTTATTAAGATGTTGTTGAAGCTAAAATTAAGGAAGTGTAATCAAGGATGGTTCACCCATGAGAACTCTAATAGTATGATGTGGAATGAGAAAAGGTACACCTTGGTATTAAGAACGAGCGTAGTGGTAGCACCGTGGTCACAAGTGTACATGATGGATTCTCATTCTTGAGATAAGTGTGAAGGGACGTACTTTGTGGGATAGTGAGCATTGTGTCCTAAGAAGTAAGATTGTGGTAAAACAACGAAAAGCAATTCAGGACTTATTACTGACTAAGTGTAAATTATGGAACAGTTTATACCGAAAAGGTTTTGTAAAGAGTTGAGGAGAATTGTCGGTTGCAAATTTTCTATTGAGTAATTCCGGTTAGTGGGTACGAAGTGATAGAAAGGTTCTTCAAGAGGATGCATTACCCCAATCTATTTTCAAGTATAGAGAGACTTTTGTATTTGTGAATAATTGAAATATTCGGAATCTACCTTTTGTTGGACTAAGAACGTTGTTGTTTTAGTTCTCACCAAGAAATTCAAGTGAGAGAACAAGGTTGTATGCTTGACATGAGATGTCCATCATTTTCGTAGTACCGTGTGATGGTTGTGTGTTGGTTTTGCTTATGGACGAATCAAGTATGAGTGGTGGTTGAAACCCTATAATGTCGTCATTATTGGCTTGCCGCTGACGTAGTTGTTTGAGCAGAAAGTGAACTACCCGGCCAAAGATTTGTCGTGTGACCACGACAGAATTTAGAATTTTGCCTTGTCACTTGGTTGGAGTGTGGCATCCGCCTGTTTTGACTTTGTCGGTATTACCTTGAGTGGATCATGATTAGTGAATGTTATATAAGTTAAGGAGCCCCAAGTTGAAAATGATATTTCAAGTTAGAACAAGCCGGATTCATGGTTTTGAGTTGTGATGACTTTTAAATTATAAGGAGCTGGTTTTTAGTTTCTGTAGCAGTGTTAACCTATTAACACGTGCAAGGATGGTGCTTTGCACAGAATTTTGAGGAATTAACTGATTAGCTCAGATGGGTAATCGATTAACATGTGTGTAAATTGTGAAATCCCGTAGGAACCGTCGTCTGTGTTTTGTTACCTTATGTTGCTCCGATTGGAGAGTATTGTGTGAATGGAAAACAGGATTGTAAGTAAATGAAATAAGGAATTGTGTTTCAATATCTGAACTTCTGAAAGGTGTTGCATAGTTGACCATTTGTTTAGACAACAAGGGAGTTTGACCTTTGGGAAAACAATCTAGTGAATTGTGTTGAGTATGAGAAAGTCTTAAGTGTATTACTGTTGAAAGCCTTGAAGGCGAAGTTAGAGAATATTCATGGAGTGTTGACCTCGCAAGGAATGTTTCGGTGTTGAATTATGGTGTTAGTAATTTATGAGCGATTGGTCGGAGTTAGTAATTGCTATCTTCCACGAGTTCTTGGTATTAGATTTAGACTCCGTGAGAGTGGTACCAGTTGTGTGCAGTTGTGTTTTACCAAGCGAATGAAATTTGAAGGTTATCCTTCCAAGTAAGAGTGAAATTGGACTTTCTGAAGTTAAGCATGTAACTTGGATCGTTTATGGACAAAACGATTAAGAAAAGTGGATTCAATTGAGAAGCGTGGTATGGACTTCGATGGTGTGTGTATGTGGAGTGTTGTTTGTGAATTGGTGAGTGGTATGAAACTCACAATTCCGCTTTGAATGGTTTAAGTTTTGATAAGTGGTGATTCATGTATGAATGAATTTTCGTGTTGGTTTTACGTTGGTATTTGGTTGAGATCTCGCGTCAACAAGAAACCTTGAGTAAGTCGGAAAACTTGTAAGAAGAATTGATATGGAATGTGGTAACTAGAAACGAAAGTTATTAAGCTATTTTGGGTATACGGATTCGAGTTTAGAATGAATTTCGGAGTTGTTTATGTTATGATTGCGACAGTGTAACTCTTGTACTTTATCTCCTGGAGAGTGTTGGACCGATGTTGTAATATTGTGTGTTAGCAAACAAATTGTTCTACCATAAGACATCAGTAAGCTCCTTGTACCGTTGGTTAGTAAGGACCCCAGTGGATAAGTGTGATTCTCCGCAGACTGTTAACTACTTGTTAGTACTTAAGAAATCGTGGTATTTCACTGTTAGAATTTGGATTGCACAATGGAAGGTGACAGATGAAGAGTTCAGTCAGACTAATAAGGATTAGAATGATTGTTACTTGTAAGTATGGAAATAAGGAGATCTTGTTCTAAGCGTGTTACTTTTGGGGTGATACGAAAGAAATTAATTATCGGATGTAATGGTCACAATGTTTAGTATCAGGCCAGATGGAACTGGTAAAGAAGTCGTTTGACTAGTTATGAAGTGGATCGAATGTTAAAGGAATTACGAAAGGACAGTTGTCGGTAATTGCACGAAGTTAAGGAATCACTGAATTACCTCATGAGGATTTGTGAGTGTTTGTTATCCTGAATCAAGATAAGATATTACGGTTTGGTTTGTGACTTAGTAGAGGAATATGGAATGATACCTTCTTGCCGAAAGTAATATGCGACAAGTGTTTTGTATGGAACAACAGATGAATTGAGGAGAAGCAAAGTTCGAAGTTAACCCAATATTGGATTATGTCAGAAATTCTAACGGAAGTGAAGTCTAGGGTGGAACTAAGACAGTGATATAAGTGCGGTTATTGTCGAGTAGAGGAAATTCGGGGGCGAATTTCAATTTAAGGGGGGGAGAGTGTAATATTCCATATTATTTAAATGCTCAATTGGATATCAGATGAGATCAGATGAGTATCTATGTACTCTATCTTTGGTAAATTGGATTAATGGAATCCTCTAAGTACTTTAAGTATTATTAATTGGGATCAATAGAGCAACAAATGAACTCTGAAGAGATCAATTATTTATGAAAGAGACAGATTGATATTTATTAGTACGAGAGAGTATTTAAAGATAACTCGAATAATTGATCAATTGGGTTGAGACGATAAAATATCAATTGGAGATATTTTACCCTTTTGAATTTATATTATATAATAAGGTTATATATATATATATATATATTGAAAAGAGAAAGAATAGAAAGTGGGTAACAAGAAGGAACAAGAAAAAACAGAGAAAGAAGAAGAAAAGGGAAAACGTGGAAAGAGAGAAAGAAGGAAAGGAAGAGCAAGAAGAATAGGAAATTCATGGATCATCATCACTATTCATCATCTTCTTCAAACTCCTCTTCAATCTCTCAGGTGGGTTCTAGTTAGAACTTAAGTTTAGAAATATTGGAGATGATAGAGTTTAGGTTAGAAATGTTGGATTGTGAATAATAACGTGAAATCGATGTTTCTAATGGATAAAACGTGAAATAAACTACGTAGAATACTTGTTGTTATGTTTGGAACATGTTTGATTGATATAGTATGGATTGGGTATGTTGGATTGAGTTGAATTGAATGGATTTGGTTGAAAAACCTAAACTTTTCCTATTTGATATATTGGTATTAATTTTATAATTGTGTTATATGGCCTTTTAGTTGTTAAATTATCATAGTATGTCGAATTCTGAGACCGGGGCTTTTTACGGAATCGAAATCGGAGGTCCGGAAGGCATTTAACGGTCGAAAACTGAGTTTTTAGCAGAATCTGCGCATTTATGCGCCAACCCATAGGATTATGCGTCGACTCATGAATCCATGTGCTGACCCGGGAGAAATCTGCAGGGTTATCCATCAACTCATGAATCCATGCGTCAGCTCATGATCACAGAATTTTCCAAAATGTCAGATTTCGTTTTCTTCATAACTTTTGAACCGTAAGTCCGTTTTGGTCCCCGTTCGAAGCGTTGGAAAGCTATTTCAATGCTCTTTGTGATGGTGAGGTAGAAACATAGTTATATGCTATAGATTAATAAGAAAAATCTGGAAGAGTAATGTATGTGTGAATATTGTAGTCCCCGTTTCCATCAAAATTCATGAATCGGGAATCCGATTGTTATGGGACTTGAAGCCTTGGAAAGAGAATCCAATGTGCTATGAAATGGTGTTGTGAGACCATGATTTAACCAAGGATGCTTTGTAGAGAATAGGTTTGGCTTGTGTGCCTTAAAATGTGTGTGAACTACTATGTGAAAAGTGATGTTTTATGTGATGTGTGAGTATATGTGTTTACTTGTAATATTTGTGTTATGCCATATCTATCTAATTGTTGTTAAGTATGAATGAAATATGCATGTTTAAAATGAATTAGGTAGAGTGAGGAAACTTTACCCCATAACAACTTGTTAGTGGAACCTAGTAATGGCTAGGAAGTGATAGAAACTCTGGATGGCGACGCTCGTGCATTCATTGATGAGTTCTGGCCTGGAGTAGATATCATAGTATGTCGAATTCTGAGACCGGCGCTTTTTACGGAATCGAAATCGGAGGTCCGGAAGGCATTTAACGGTCGAAAACTGAGTTTTTAGCAGAATCTGCGCATTTATGCGCCAACCCCTAGGATTATTCGTCGACTCATGAATCCATGCACTGACCCGGGCGAAATCTGTAGGGTTATGCGTCGGCTCATGATCACAGAATTTTCCAAAATGTCAGATTTCGTTTTCTTCATAACTTTTGAACCGTAAGTCCGTTTTGGTCCCCGTTCGAAGCGTTGGAAATCTATTTCAATGCTCTTTGTGATGTTGAGGTAGAAACATAGTTATATGCTATAGATTAATAAGAAAAATCTGGAAGAGTAATGTATGTGTGAATATTGTAGTCCCCGTTTCCACCAAAATTCATGAATCGGGAATCTGATTGTTATGGGACTTGAAGCCTTGAAAAGAGAATCCAATGTGCTATGAAATGGTGTTGTGAGACCATGATTTAACCAAGTATGCTTGGTAGAGAATAGGATTTGCTTGTGTGCCTTAAAATGTGTATGAACTACTATATGAAAAGTGATGTTTTATGTGATGTGTGAGTATATGTGTTTACTTGTAATATTTGTGTTATGCAATATATATCTAATTGTTGTTAAGTATGAATGAAATATGCATGTTTAAAATGAATTAGATGGAGTGAGGAAACTTTACCCCATAATAACTTGTTAGTGGAACCTAGTAATGGCTAGGAAGTGATAGAAACTCTGGATGGCGACGCTCGTGCATTCATTGACGAGTTCTGGCCTGGAGTAGATAACTTAATGACAATGCTCGTGCTTGCGGTGCTGAGGCGTGTGTCTATTTCCGAATGGTATAGAAAGAGTGAACACTAGTATGGAACATGTGTATTTAACCATTGTGGTTTTGTGGAAAGACAAAAGAGGTCTTAAGGCGAATGTGACCTTGTGATTGTCGAATACAATCACATTTGTGTGTGTGATCATGTAATCGTAACCAGTTCTTTGAGTTGTAGTTTCATGAGTCTCGAGCTCCTCTGAAACAAGGCATGGTACTTGGAAGGTTTGATTCCCGTGTGTAGTACGAATGGAAGCTAAGGGTAGAGACTTGTGATGGTTAACAGGCCATGTGAAGTGACGGTTCAGGCTAACAGGCCGATGTTCCCGAATCCATTTCGTATGCCAAGTAAATTACAAGGATCCATGACTCGGGTCGACTTCTAGACGTAGAAAAGGACGGGAAAAGGGGATGCCTTGGTACGGTTATCGATTAGTGAGATTCTTGAGTTAACAGGCTCAGGACATACTTATGAGTTAACAGACTCATGACATGTTTCCATATAGTGTGAGATTCTGAATTTTGTGTACTCAAATTCATTTCCCTTCCCCTTGACTTAAGTTAGGATTGATAGAACCTTGTAAAGCTGAGAGAATCTATAAGATAGGGAACTCACTGAGATTTGATGTATCTCACCCAACTATAGTTGCTATATTTCAGGTGTGGTTTGCAGGTTTGATTTACAAGTGGAGCGATGCTTGGATGTTTCAAGAGAAGCTTAGTTAAGCTTATTTTCCGCTGTGTATTATTTTGTTGTATACAATTGAGGATATTGTATATTATTCTTAGATTTCTTATTTTTGGCTAGTTTCCATGACTTGTGCCATATGTTGTATTTATGTTTTAGAAATGGACAAGTATGTGAACTATGTCATTGGGCACTTTTGATGCTTCAGTACCAAATAAAACACTTGTATGGTATTATTCTAGATGAATATTATACAGGGCGTTACACCTAATGCATGTGGTTTTAACCTTGTATGGTGTTGAGAGCTTTGTTTCACTATGATACCTTGTTGTTTGATGTTCCATCTTCATCTTTACAAGCATCTTGCCCATAAGAATTGTTACTCTCCCCCCTTTCAAAGGAAAGTCTTTTTATTGACCGCAAGGTCATAGATAGCTCATTACCCTTTTAACCTAGCCTTAGGTTTGGAGTCGCCGCACTCCACGTAGGTGTCTTGCTGTCAGACCCTACTTTCCCGTAAACACTTCATTCCCTTTAAATCTTGCCTTCCCATGAGATAGCCATTAATCTCTTATAACTCTTAACCTTTCTTTAACCTTCACAAGAGATAGCCATTAATCTCTTCTCCTTCAAGACGGTCTAACCCTTCATAAACCTTTCCCAAGAGATAGCCATTAATCTCTTTTCCTAAACAATCAATCCTTATCAGCTTTGCTTTCAAGCTTTTCACCCTGCTTTCCCTTGGAACCTTGACCACAGTCAAGAGTTCTTCACCCCCAGTGAGGGGAACTACGATTGCTCTGATTTCTCAAGTTCACCTTTTGAGAATACGTAGGCATAGGATTGTGAGATCCTAGCGAGCTACCTTTTTCTTTTTCCACCTTTTTCCTTTACATCCAATGCCTTCTTGGATTCCACCTTTTCTTCTTACCCTTTTACCCCGTATTGAGGGGAACTACAAATGCTCTTATTCCATTCCCGTCAGGATACGTAGGCACGAGATGCGATGTCTTGGCGAGCATACTTAGTGTATATACCCCTAGGCCTTTACCTTAGCACAGTTCCCTTAGCAAGCAAACTTTAGCATAACACAAATACTAACAAGAGGTTCCTGTAGAGTACTACAGATACTTAGGATGCTAATACCTTCCCTTTGTATAACCAACCCCCGAACCTTAGATCTCTTATTAGGGTTTTCGTTATTTACCCTTTCCTTTGGATAAATCAAAGCTCGGTGGTGAATTCAAAGAAATGTGATGCAAGTTAATTAATAGCTTGTTATTCGATTCTCACTGCAATAGAAATGGCGAATTCACTGGGGACATCCCCTAAGAGGGTTGAGCCCACCTTGTTTGTATTTGTGTTATTTATATGTTTGTTTGCTTGTACATTTGTGTATTCATATCTGTATATTTTCCTGTTGTGCTTGGGTTTTTCTGTGTGCAGGGTTTTTACTATTGAGTGGTGAGATAAGTCCTAACCCGGACTTGAGAACACATATGATAGGATTGTTGTGTAATCAATAGTCGGTTGTTGGGAGTAGTCCTAACCATTTATGGCATATGATGACCATGCTCAGTTGAGGCCCTTTAGGATTGTTGATGTCTGATGTGAGTAGTCACATTGATGTCACTCTTCCCGATTTGAGAGCGCGTGATTCTGAGGACTGTAGTTACCTTCACCCCACTTGGCCTTTTTAGGACGTAGTGCGATGGCTATGAGGGAGTAGTCCCAAGTGGTTGATACGCAATACTACACTCAGACGAGTTTATCTTGAGAATATTATTTACCCGCGTGAGTAGTCACGTAGGTAGATAATATCCGAAAGATTTACATTGACTATTAGAACTTTTTAGAACCCTGTTCTACGGATACAAGAACCCTAGTACACACCTTATGGTTGGTTCTTTACCCAGACTCTATGCTGTGATCTCGAACCCTTGATTTTGTTGCATGTGTTTTGCATCATGTTTGCATCGCATTACATATCATTTGCATCTTTGCATGATTCATTACATGCGTCTGTTTGTCCAGTGGCTCATTTCCAACTGTCTCTATCTTCCAGTATCACCTGTGAGTCGTCAGACTGATTCCTCGACACAAATACCGGACTAGAGCTAACTACAGACGAAGGATGTCAGAGCAAGAGGCACACAATGCTGAGATCTGAATGAAGATTGACGACCTTAAGTCAAGTGTGACCAAGCTCACTGAGAAGCTTCAAGTCTTGATTGCTAGAGGAGAGCAACCCCAACAGACTTTCATCCAGGAAGTTTCAAGTGATGATCCTCCACCGATTCAAATGCCACCTTCAACTTGGCCCGAGTTTGGTTTGCCACACAACTACTCTCCACCAATTGCATCTACTGCTGTGGTTGGTCAGACTGTCAGACCGATATTTCAAGCTCCTATTTTTGCCGAGCTTAGACCTGTGGTTTATGCTTCTCCACGACCAACTCAAGCTCCCCAACGTCCGGCTGCAGGACAAAACCAGTACCATAATAGGCATCAATTTGATCCTATTCCCATGACATACACCGAACTTTATCCTGGTATGGTTCAAAAAGGTTTGATTACTACAAGGCCTATGCCTCCTCCTCCAAATCCTCTTCCAGCCGGCTATAGGGCTGATCTTCATTGTGAATACCATCAAGGTGGTGTGGGCCATAACTTGGAAGGTTGCTTTGCGTTGAAGGCTAAAGTACAAGAACTGATGAGAAACAAAATCCTCTCCTTTAAAGACAATCCCAATGTTCAGATCAACCCTCTTCCAGGGCACACCAAGTGAAGCTTCAGTCGACTTCAGGAGACTATCTTCCTAAAAACCAATGTTTCAGACAGGACAACTCATATTTGTTTCTGACTAGTCATTAGGCCTTGTTTCTTATTGTTTGCATTTTCCTTATCTTGTATTAGCTGTTTTCCTTCAAATGATGTTTGTACTTTCAAAATTAATGAAATGAGCATTGCAACTTTTGATTCAATTCATTTTATCCACTATTTACATCTTTATGCTTTCTTTTGCAAAATATTTTTCTGATTATGCAAAGATTGGAGGGAGGATGATGAAAATGTAAATACCCAGAATTGTCGTGGTATGCTTTCAAATAAACTTTGCTGACGATGTAAGGCATTGTTTCGATCCCTAAACACTGGAGAAATAAGGAAGTTAATCCTTTGTTAAACCCTTCGAGCCTAGAAGTAGGAGTTTTCTTTCTTTACAAAAAACCTGCAATCTTAACCTGGGGCAGGGTAGTTCTCAGTTAACTTGGTTGTGCGTCCATACAAAATACCTTTCATATAATGGTTGCATTCACAAATTTTCCTTTGCACACAGCAAACAAGTGTTGAAGATGTTTTTCAATTCAATTGCCAATGATGGTTCACCGAAATCATTAAGTTGTTTAGTCACTTTACTTACCCAAAGAATAAGCCGAGTCCCTTTCAAGGCAAAAGGTAAAAAAGATGGGAAGCTCATGACCTTGCCATAAAAAAAAGGGAAGAAAGAAAAGTTTGTATGACAACCCAAAAAGAGGAAATCTTTAAATTTTCATCCTGAAAGTCCTCAATGGCAAACATTGGTGAGGAAGCAGTGACTGTCGTCTCAAGTTCATTGAATTTTGGACCACCATCTTTATCATCATCAGTGCAATCCCTAGCATATGGGAATCTGAATGTATATCATGTTTTAACTGAGGTTAGGATTGGAAGTTCATCACGAAGATTGGGTGGGCACAAATAAGTTTTGAGCCTTTATCCTTTGTTTCATAAATCGTGAACCAGACCACGTTACAACCCTCAAAATACCTAATTGAAGCAGGGTTATTTTGGAAGCGTACTACAACAAGGTTGCGTAAACTGACTCCCAAAGATCTTTGCAGGTCACTATACTTGTGCTTTACCTTTCACTTTTAAATGTCTTGAATCGCTGTGTTCAGACCAATGACTCATTTTGTTTTGCATCTTTCAAAAAAAAAAATTTGATTTCAAAAGTTGCTTGACTTTGCTTTAAAATTACCATGTTTGTACAAATACTTTTGTTTGCAAACTGGCTTTCCTCTCAAGGAATTTTCAAACAATTAAGAAACTTGGTCGGTGATCCAATTAGGGGCAAGTTCTTTCCAAATCCTGTTGAAGAATCAGTTCAAGGGTTGTTGTTCAGGGGCAAGTCCTTCTCAGAATTGGTTTATCCAGAAGATTTTTTAAGACTCGGAATGGGGCAAGCTTTCCAAGCGCACCGTGAAATAGTCAATTTTGGAATCGGACAAACTGAAGCAATGATCAGTTCATCTACAGTCAGTTAATCTGGGGCAAGTTACTTGAAGAATCCCCAAGCAGCTCTTCATCCTCCCTACAAAGAGCATCACTTGATACAGTTTACCAGTGCAGCAAAGATGTGTCCAGCAATAGCATCTCTAGTCCCCAAGCAGAATGACAGTGATCCCCGTGTTGAGGAATCAGTCTTCCAATCTTGTCTTCTCCCCAAAAGAGTCGAGCAGTGTCGTCAGCATCTGCATTTATATTTGATCATATATCATATGCATAATTCATATACATATGCATATCATGAGTGTTTCATCCTCATTTTCATTTCTCCCGAGGTCGTGTCATTATCCACGTCTTACCTTACCAAAACGATACCTGTCCTTTTCATTCAGTGCCACTCCTGAATGTTGTCATTCTCTTGCGCATCTAATCCTGTTGATAGATGTTTGTCTTCTCTCGTTCTAGTGTTATTCCTAGATCTTTATATTCTCTCACTCCAATGTCATTCCTAGATGTCTTTCTCACTATCATTCGATATCGTTCCTAAATATAGTGATTTGCCTTTACTTTCAGTACCATTCCTGAAAGTTCACTTTCATTCAATGCTTTCTTGGATATTGTGATTCCTTTTATCTAATGCTTTCTTGGGTATCCCCTTGTTCACATTCATTAAATGCTTTCTTGGATATGGGGATTCCTTTTATCCAATGCTTTCTTGGGTATCCCCTTGTTCATATTCGTTCTTGGACGTTGTGGTTTCTTTTTATCCAATGCCTTCTTGGATTTCACCTTTTGTCTCATTCGCATCTAATGCCATTCTCTGATATTATGAGTTTACCTTTCATTCAAAGCTATTATTGGATGATCGGTTTCTTTGCATCCAATGTTGTCTTGGACCCCGGTTTGTTCACTTTCATCTAAAGCCATTATTAGATATTGTGAGTTATACCTTTCATTCAAAGCCATTATTGTATGTCTGGTTTCTCTACCATCGGATGCCTTTCCAGATGTGTCTCTCTTTCTGATGTTTTTCCAGATCGAGTCTTTGTTCACTTTTATCTAAAGCCATTATTTGATATTGTGATTTGTACCTTTCATTCAAAGCCATTATTGGATGTCTGGTTTCTGTACCATCCGATGCCTTTCCGGATGTGTCTCTCTTTCTGATGTTTTTCCAGATCGAGTCTTTGTTCACTTTTATCTAAAGCCATTATTAGATATTGTGAGTTATACCTTTCATTCAAAGCCATTATTGGATGTTTAGTTTCTCTACCATCTGATGCCTTTCCGGATGTGTCTCTCTTTCTGATGTTTTTCACGATCGAGTCTTTGTTCACTTTTATCTAAAGCCATTATTAGATATTGTGAGTTATACCTTTCATTCAAAGCCATTATTGGATGTTTGGTTTCTCTACCATCTGATGCCTTTCCGGATATGTCTCTCTTTCTGATGTTTTTCCAGATCGAGTCTTTGTTCAATTTTATCTAAAGCCATTATTAGATATTGTGATTTGTACCTTTCATTCAAAGCCATGATTGGATGTTTGGTTTCTCTACCATCCGATGCCTTTCCAGATGTGTCTCTCTTTCTGATGTTTTTCCAGATCGAGTCTTTGTTCACTTTTATCTAAAGCCATTATTAGATATTGTGATTTGTACCTTTCATTCAAAGCCATTATTGGATGCCTGGTTTCTCTACCATCTGATGCCTTTCCGGATGTGTCTCTCTTTCTGATGTTTTTCCAGATCGAGTCTTTGTCCACTTTTATCTAAAGCCATTATTAGATATTATGAGTTATACCTTTCATTCAAAGCCATTATTGGATGACTGGTTTCTTTGCATTCAATGCCATTCTTGAATGTAGTCTCTATTCACATTCATCTAAAGCCATTATTAGATATTGTGATTTGTACCTTTCGTTCAAAGCCATTATTGGATGACTGGTTTCCTTTTATCCAATGCCTTCTTGGATCTCTACCTTTCTCACTTTGCATCTGATGCCTTCTCAGATTTAACATTTTATCTCATCTGATGCTTTCTCAGATATTATTTATACCTTTCATTCAAAGCCATTATTGGATGACTGGTTTCTTTACATCCAATGCTTTCTTGGATCCCTAATTTATTCACTTTTATCTAAAGCCATTATTAGATATTGTGATTCGTACCTTTCATTCAAAGCCATTATTGGATGTTTGGTTTCTTTTGCCATCTGATGCTTTTCCAGATGTGCCTTTCTCTGTCTTTTCTTGCTTTTCTTGAAGATCCTGTTTCAACTCTTCAGTATAAGAAAATCCCAGAAAATCTTTTGTTGATGTCTATCCTTTTATTTCAAATTGATCCCCAGTAGAGATCATGTCTTCTTTCTGGTTCCATGCCCAATAAAGAGTGTGCTTTTATCTTCCCCAGTGTTTCCTCAGAGTCTCCCCATTGAGTCTCTTATGTTGGTTAGTCTGTATCCCCAATGAGTTTTCCTCATGGATACTAACCTTCATCCTTTCCCGGTAAGCTCTCTGTGGTGGTTTGCTCTTTATCTTTGGTGTTTTACTTGCCTGCACCTTTGCATCTTCATATCATCATATCGTCATACTTGAAGTTCATGGCATGTCAGTTGCTTGTCCTTAGCATCTCTATACCATCTAAGGGAAAAAAATTCGGTTTGCTATATTTAAATATCTTTCACCTTGATGTCACGAGGACTTCCATTCCTCGTTCCATCAGGTAAAGCTATTCAAATAGGGGCAACTGTTGTACCCCAAATTTTACCCCTTAGATGTCATAACATATTGCATTGACATTTAGGTTCAATCACCTATGCATTGTTAACTAACCACTTCATTTTGCTAGTTTTTTTCTTTTGTGAAAAGCCAGGACTTACACAAAGAAGATGGAAAAGTCTCCTAAGCCAAGCTCTCATCTGATTCAAAGAGAGAAAGACAATTAAGGCTCCAAATGCAACCATGTGAGCTCTACTCAACAAGAATTCAAGTGTGACTGGCTCTCATCACCAAGTAACTTGAGCCACAAGTTCACCCTGCCTCCAATTAGGGTTTTGTTATGACAAGACAATCCTGGCCTTTGATATTGATCAAGAGTTGTTCTCAAGCCCTGGGACATGACTCCAGGTGATGGTATACATCCCTGGAGACCATCTACGAGCCTTAGATATGAGGGAAGAAGCAAGATCATGTGAGGTCATTCCAGTGCATTCACAGTTGAAATTAGGGTTTTGACTGAGGCCCTAATCCTTGAGATTTTGATCCAAAATGAAATATCCAAGTCCTCAATCCATCATGACATGTCTCATTGATGATTTAAGGCATGAGAAGTCAAGTTTTAAGAAGTTTCTTGCAAAGGAAGCTAAGTTTGGTTCATGAAACATTTCAAATGTGGAAATTTCACTACTTGTGCAAAAATTGAAACAGTCATAACTTTCAAACCACACATCCAAATTGAGTGACTCAAAGCTCAAATGGAAACTATTTCCATGATCTTCAAAGTGTATTAGAGGATCCTCTTTCAAAAACTGCCATGGTTTTTAAGTTACAAGACTTGGAAGACAAATCACCCTTGGGGACTTGGTGAAATTTCAGCTTTTTTCCCTCATTTTGCACACAACTTTAACCCAATTTTTCGTGTAGTTCCAAGTCTCAAATAAAAAATCTTTGAACATGAAAGTTGTAGGGAGAATTGAGGGCTTTCCAAAAAGTACTATAACTCCTCAATCCATTGAGTGAGCTGGGAGTTTTGAAGCTTCAAAGTTGGAGGTTTCATTTCTTAAAACTCAAGAAACCAACTTTTGTGTACTGACTCAAAACCTTCTCTAACCACCAAATCCACATGTTTATGAGTTCTAATGTTGGATTTAACTTTAATCCAAGCCTTGCCACGAATTTGCTACTTGATTCACATTAAAATAGTGTTTATATCATGTTTATGCCACTTGCACAAGGAGAGAGAAACTTTTCAAGGGAAAGAAGTATTGTTTATTCATTGAGCCTCTCACCAATCACTTCTCACCAGCTTGTGCTCAGAGTTCAGAGATATTTCAAGATCTTGGTTCAGCAAACACCACATCTCACACGATGAAAAGGGCAAATTTGGCATTTGTTGCAAATTTGGCCATGCCTTGGATTCTCAATCCTCTTCTATAAATAGCAGGTTATTTTCCTTCATTTGACACAAACATTGTTCACAAAACACTCTAAAAGATCTCTGAGTTTGAGCTTCACAAGTTAGAAGGAGGAGGCGACTTGCTTTGGAGTTCCTTGCTAGTTCAGTAAGGAAGAGAAGTTAGCAAATACTTGAGGGTGCAGTGGACATATTCCACTTGGTAACTTCCTACCTCACACTCCATATCTATGCTCATGTACATTATCATCATCATATTTCTGTTACAAATTCCTTTATCATGAATGTCATATAATATGTTCTAGTTTTATTTCCTTATATCCATAATGAAAGTCATGTGTGTTTGATGTTTAACCATTTTGTCCATGGCCTGCCATCATGAGGTAAGACAATGTTTGGTTGTTCTGCTGATATACTAAGGTAGATGGTTGCACTGCTTTTGTTCTTGTTACTATGCTTGAGCTATCATGTGATGATAATGTACTAGTGTCATTTACTAACTGGTTGTTAAGTTCATATGACTTCATTATTGTGTGACTCTGCCAACATTCGAATGCAAATAATTATCATAGGCTTATGACAGTTTTTTGGGTGTTTGGAGGTTATCATGAGAAGAGGTAAGATCCTTGACCTGTTAACTTTAGGTACTTGTGTTTTTATGATTTATGAATTTTGTATTGAACCATTTGCCTTTATTGTTGGTATGATTCCAAATGTGTAATAACTGGTCAGAACTTTGTTAGCAAGAAAACCTAGTCATTTTCACTAAGTGCAAATTGTGTTATTGTTGTCATCATGATGAATAGTCAGTTTGTGTGTGTGTAAACTCATGCTTTGCTTTGTATCCAAGAGGTATGTGTAAATTGATGGCATACTACCTGTGTTGTGTCCAAGTTATGTGAAATACATATTTGTTGTTGCTTGTTTACATATTTCAGCCTTGTCATAGCAGGCTTGTTTATGTGTTAATGCTTATTGAGTTTTGTCTTTGAGCATGGAAGTGTGTTTTTGGCTCATTCTGTCATAATTGCTATCTTTGGTATCCATTCATGTGCTTACTTACATCCTAGTATGTACACAAGACATGACATGTCATGCTATTTGTTTTGAGCTAAGTTGACTTATTTACTTGAGACTGATGTATGAACTGCTAACCTCTTGAAGTTTATGTCTAATGTCATGCTTTGTGCTCAATTGGTGTGTACATACTGATGATATGCTTATTCAAGTTTAGTTTAGTTCTTGATATGCTTGTCTGATGTGTATTCAAGTTATGCAATTGTTGCCTTGCTATGTATTCCATTCATGTATGCAAGTTGTTAATAAAGTGATTTGTCTTTGTACTCAAGTTACATGTGTGTTTCAAAGGGGTAGCAGCCTGAACTGCATCCTCAATGTTTGCTCGTGTGTAAGGTAACCTGGTTCTGCCTTATCATAGCAGGCTGCTTATATGTATGTGCTTATTGATTTTATCCCTAAAAATGAAAGTTTATTATGACCTTATTTTCTCATAGTGCTGCATTCATGCACTTTCTCATATCCTGTTGTGCACACAAACTGTGTTATGCCACTTACTCATAACCCTGTCATTACTTGGTTGTTCTTATTTGCCTTAAATTCCATGTTTGGTCTGAATTAATTGAGCATATTGATATCTCTTAGAACCTATGCCTGAACTTTGCTAAGTTTCCAAGACTTGTATGTTAAGGTTCACATGTCTCAATTAGTTTAGTTCATGTCAAGATCATGCTTGCACTACTATGCTCATCTGGATCAGAACCTGTCAATGTCATTACCTTGAATTTGTATGAACCACCATCTTTGCTACAATTCTTGTCATAAATAACAACATGTAATAAGCTTATTTACGTGATCAGTCATGTTGCCAATTTCTATTGCTGCATCAGTACCATCATGTACCATAACTTGTGTCCATACTTGCATATGTGCCTTGTTCTTAAAATTCCATAGGATGTTAAGATAGCATGAAGGTTTTGATAAAAATATGCTTGGTGTAACAAGTTCCCTCTTTGTTCTCACTCTATCTATTGATGCATCCCAATGTCATTTCCAGATTGAAACCATGTTGATAAAGTTTGTTCCCTACATGAATGTATGTTGTGTAAATGGTTGTGAATCTAAAAACTGACTTGTACCTTATGCCAATATCATTTAGTCTTGTGTTGAATAAAGGGATATTTGAAAACATGTTAACAATAAAGTTTTGTATTTGATAATTATCAGTTTGAATGCTTACCATGCCATATTCATGACGGTTACCATCTTGATTGTTTTCTTGCTTCTTGATCAATCAATCATGTGAATAAAACTACTGAAGTCATATGAGGCAGTCTTTAAAGCTTTTCCTTATCACATCAGCATACCAAGTTTTGATTTAATATGTGAACTACATGATATTTAGTTTGATACTGCACTGCCGTCATCATTGGTCCTCATGAATGCTTGCTTTTGTTGCATCCAAGTCATGTTTCTTTCTAGATTCAAGTGAATATATCGTGTGTGTGCTGCAATACCAGTTTGGAAAAATTGATGTTTGAATCCCAAAATGTGGTGTATCTGTTCTACTCAGACCTGATCAATGTTAAAATTTGTATGATCCAAATTAGCTCATCTCATAGTAGCATGGATGTTTGGTTTATGTTTGGTTTGATATTGCTTGGTTGTTCATTATTTGGTCATTCACAAAATGTTGAAGGTTTTGTTACTGGTATGATCAATTACTCTTTCCTCTTCTATTGATGATTTTTGGTGTTGCATGATAATCTTTGTCTAAGCTAGCCTTGTTGTGAACTTGTATCTGGTGGAGGTTGTAACCCAATCATGTGCCAAGCTTGGTTCTTTGTTTTTCGCTTGCTAAACTTAAGTATTTAGGGAGTTAGGTTTTATACCGGATGTAAGAGCCACCCCAGTGGTATGACCTGCGCGCTGAAACCACAAGGACTGGGGTTCGAATCCCCCTCGCCCCAGTCCTTTGTTTTATTTTTCTGGAAAATACACACTTTTCACATATATTCTTCCTTAGTCATTCTTGGTTAATACGCACACACTGGGTGAGATGGCAAGCGTTTTGGGCTGTGAACACAAAGACACGGGTTCAATACCCATGGGGAGCATTTCCCTTTTCTTTTTTATCACTTGTTTATTTTCTATTTTTATGGTTCATGCCTTGATTTCAAAAGATCATAACTTGATCATTTTTCATTCTTTTTTGCCCATTCTTTATGCAAAGTGCTCCTTAATGTGTCTACTTTTTTAATATAAAAAGAAATTGGTGAAAACAAACATTTGTGAAGCATCAATTAAGGTTGGAATTAAATGGCCTTTTTTTAGGGTTTTTCATGAACATCTTGACTTCTCTTGATTCTTTCATCATATTATTTTGTTCATCTTGATTGAATGATGCCTAATGCATATGGTTTTAACCTTGTATGGTGTTGTGAGCTTTGTTTGACTATGATACCTTGTTGTTTGATGTTGCATCTTCATCTTTACAAGCATCTTGCCCATAAGAATTATTACTCTCCCCCCTTTCAAAGGAAAGTCTTTCTATTGACCGCAAGGTCATAGATAGCTCATTACCCTTTTAACCTAGCCTTAGGTTTGGAGTCGCTGCACTCCACATAGATGTCTTGCTGTCAGACCCTACTTTCCCGTAAACACTTCATTCCCTTTCAATCTAGCCTTTCCAAGAGATAGCCATTAGTCTCTTATAACTCTTAACCTTTCTTTAACCTTCACAAGAGATAGCCATTAATCTCTTCTCCTTCAAGACGGTCTAACCCTTCACAATCCTTTCCCAAGAGATAGCCATTAATCTCTTCTCCTAAATAATCAATCCTTATCAGCTTTACTTTCAAGCTTTTCACCCTGCTTTCCCTTGGAACCTTGACCATAGTCAAGAGTTCTTCACCCCCAGTGAGGGGAACTACGATTGCTCTGATTTCTCAAGTTCACCTTTTGAGAATATGTAGGCATAGGATTGTGAGATCCTAGTGAGCTACCTTTTTCTTTTTCCACCTTTTTCCTTTACATCCAATGCCTTCTTGGATTCCACCTTTTCTTCTTACCCTTTTACCCCGTATTGAGGGGAACTAAGAATGCACTGATTCCATTCCCGTCAGGATACGTAGGTGACGCACCTCGAAAAAATCGCTTCATCGAAGACACGACCCTCGCGCGAAAGGCGCGGAAAATGGTTCGACAGAGTCGTCACTGAACTTTATTTATCCCAAAAGAGGGAAAGGAAAATATCGAGAAAACCTTTAAGGAGGGATAATAACATGGTCGTCGCAACCATATTCCGGGTTCGGGAGTCAGTTACGTGAGGGGAAGGTACGTGCACCCCCTCACGTCCGTTGTACTCAACGGGAACCTCTTAGTTCGAATTGTGAGGAATGTTATCTAAGCTTGTTTGTTTTCTTCTTAACGGTATATGCGAAATGATAAGATAAAGGGAAAAGATACTAAGGGGAAATGGGGTGGTTTTAGGATAGGGTGCTCGGCAAGATCGTCGTGACCTCGGGCCTACGTATGCTCATTCGGACGAGAATAAGAAATCAGAGCAATCGTAGTTCGACTACGGGGTTTGACGGAAAAAGATGGTAGTGTGCTCGCCAAGATCATCGCAATCTTGTGCCTACGTATCTTTACTCGGACGAGAATAAAGAATCAGAGCAGTCGTAGTTTGTGGTACGCCCACGAAAAGATGGTTAGGGTTTGATTTTTAAGAGACGGAAGATTGAATGACATGCAACCCATGGGGCGTGCCTCGAGAGTAGTCGCTCAAGAATCCAAGGAATGCTAGACTCCAAGAACTCAATTCTATCGCAATTTAATTGCGAAAATGTTTGATAATGGTTAAGTGTTTTAAGACGAAAGGGTGAATGAATAACAACCCAAGGGCGTGCCTCGAGAGCCATTCATTTGAAGATCCAAGGAATCCTAGATTCCAAGAATCTCCTCCTTTCGCTAGTTGATTAAGAAAATGGTTTGAAAAAAGAGGATTGAATCGAATGGGTTGCGAAAAGACGCGAGGATCGATACTAGTCCCTAGGGGTGCTCCTAGTAACGAAACCTACGAAATGTGCAAGTGTGATTTTGATGACGAGGCAAAAGGCACTCGACTTACGAGAATGTTTTGAAGAGTGGCTCGACGACGAGTCGAGAATGGGTTTGGAAATGGTTTGATTTGTTAAGTGTTTTATGGAGAATGACGATTATTCGATAAACGAGACGTCGGCCTCGCAACCAATTAATCGGGGCATTATTGGGATGCTAGATCCCAACGACAACTTTTTCATTCGATTGATATACGAAATATTGTTTGATGAACAATGAAAGTACCACGTGGAATGCTAGACTCCAATGGCATTTCTTTGTCCAAATAGTTAAGACGAGTGTTTTAGGAGCGAAAGGTCGAATGATCACCACCCAAGGCGTGCGCCTCAATAGCGGTCACACAAGAACCCAAGAAGTGTTAGACCTAAAGAATTCAGTTCTTTCGCGATTTAATTAAGAAAAATGGTTTGAATATGTGTTGAGTATTTTAATCGGGAGGTAAGCATTTGAACAAATTAAAATGGTTAGATAAGCATGAATGTGAATGTGATATGGATAGTATGAATAGGAATATGAACAGTAATAATCAAGATAATATTGACAAGAGATTAAAGTTGACATAAAATAAAAATTGGTCTCGTCTTAATCGGATTTAATAGAGAAATCCATAAATCGTTGACTTTCGACTTTCATTGACCAAAAGGAAAAGAAAAGAATATAAAGTGACAATTAAGAAATTAAATCGAAAATATGGATACAAAGACTAAAAGTCTCACCTTTATCGAGATTTAATCGAGAAATCGATAAATCATTGATATTTGGTTCTCATTGACCCAAAATGAATAAGAATAATGGAAAAATAATGGAAATGAAATAAAATCGAAAATGATAAGAAAAATAATAAAGGTCTCGCCTTTATCGAGATTAAATCGAGAAATCGACAAATCAATCGATATTTGGTTCTCATTGACCCAAAATGAATAAATAAAAGAAAATAAATTGAAATAAATGAATAGTAAATAGAATAAAGGTCTCACCTTTATCAAGATTTAATCGAGAAATCGATGAATCGTTGATGTACGGTTTTCATTGACCCAAAATGAATAAAAATAGTGAATAAATCAAATAAATAAATAATAGGCCTCAAATAAGTCAAAACTTAATCAACTTGATTAAATTATGAATGATATTATATCATTGGCCCAAAATAAAATGGAATAAATGAAATCAAGTCAATAAAATGAGAAATAGAAATTGAAATTAAAAGAAATATTGGGGTAAAAACATAAACTAAGAGTCACCACTCTTGAAAAAAACCTTTTTTAGAATCAATTAGAAAACCTAAAAAAAATTATTTAAAACAAAGAGAGGTAGGGTAAGCAGAAATAGAAAGGAGTGTATGAATAGAATTTGTGTGGGCTTAAGAGCCCACTACACCCCACAAAAACACGGTAAAAAAAACAGGGTTGGGGTTATTAAAATAGGACAAACCCCATGTTTGATGGAATACCCTCAGCCACATACATAAGGCAATAAATGGTTTCCTCTATATCATCACGCCAAAATAAATCAGCAGACAATCATCATTCAGAAGACGAGCTTCTTCATCGCGCTTCAAAAGAAGGAAAGGTAAACGGAAACAGACAGAAAATCAAGAGAAGGTAACAAATCTAAGCAATTGCAATCCGACCTTCTTCACGAGTGATGCACTCCCTCTGTTCGTTTTCGTCTAACTCTCAGGTTCGTTCTCGGTTCGATTCTTTGTCTCTAACTCAACCTCTCTTAGTTTCACGGTTTTGGTTATGGGTTTGGTTCAATGATTTGGTTTCACTCTCTCTTCATCTCCCTCTCTGTTTCAGATTTGAAGTGGGGTTTGGGATTTTAGGATTCAGTTTCGTGGGTTTAAGGTTTGAGAAAGATTGATACGGTAAAAAAAATGGAAAGGTTTGTGGTTAATTTGTAAGAGTGATGGTTTTAAAGGTTGGTTGTTGAGGTTTTTTAAGGTGAAGGTTTGTTGTTTCTGTTCTTGATTTGACGTTGCTTTTGGGTTGAAGAAGAAAAGAGGATTGAAGAGTTTGTTTAGCTATATGAATCGAAGAAGATTGGGTGAGCGGAGGGGAGTGTTTGGGGTTGCAAAAGCTTTTTGAAGGTTTGAGAAATTTGGGAAAGAAATTGTGCAGCGTGGTTTAGGTTCTCCAGAACTTGTCCAATGAGGAGCAAATGGTGAGGTTTTATTGAGGATATGAAGGGTAGAATGGAGAAACTGGAGAAGGAATTTGCAAAGGAATAAATTGAGTGAGAAAATAGTGAGCTATGATTTCTTTTGTTGTGGTGTATGGTACGTGATTTTTTCTTTTTTCACATTTTGTGTGGGACCTATTTTTGTGCTCAAGCTGAAGGAAGTTGACAGACTGTTGCGGGATGGTTTCGGCTGTTGCTGCATTTGTTATTTTCATGATTTAGAAGGTGAGGTCAAGCAATTGGAATTGGTCGTGGTCATTTGGTGCCTTGCTTCTATTTTGCAGGTTGGTGTACGATTTTGATGTGGGCTAGGCTTACAGGTCGTGGCGTGGTGGCTGGTTTTAACTCTGCAGGTTGTGTATTACTTCTATTATTTTGCATTTTGCTTGTAAGAAAGAAAGAGGTTGTGTGATGACTATATCATGTATGTGAACCAATATGTGGGTCCTCCGTGGGTTATTTCAAACCAACTGTTTTAGTATTTTTATTAGTAACATGGGAATGGTGATGGGGTTTGGAAATAATATGGGCCTTGAGATTTTATCGTAAAAAATGATATGGACATTGTGATGATTTTTGTGGAAATATAGTAGTGAAATGACTCTTTTGTGTTATATGAGTTAATTCTAATCTTGTGAGCATTTTTGTAATGACATGGATAATGAAATTTTTATAATTATCTATTTGTAATGATTGGGCTTAAAAAAAATTAAAAAAAAATGGATTATGGTCTTTGAAATGATTTTATGAATTAGATGAATAAAAGTGGTTTTGAGAAAAAAAGGAAATGGATTTAAGAAAAAAAAATGGGTTTGAGAAAATGATATTAGATATGTATTTAGAAAAGTGGATAAGAATGGATAATGGTCTTGAATATGGATATATGAAAGAGTAAATATGGTTTAATTGATGGAAATTGGTGAAAGATATAAAGTGGAGACGAATATGGACATTGAATGGATTTGGAAAGTGGAAATGGCTAAAGTTGAAGACAACATATATTTTTTGAATTTTTGAATAACTGTTTATGGATGGATAGTACAAATGAAAAGTATACAGTATGACAGATGCCCCTATCTAATTGGCTTAAACCGAGTAAAATGAACTGCTACGGCGTTCGGTCTTTCAAGGTAGAAGTCAATTAGATATGAAGAAGACCACAAATTTGTCCGAAAAGAAATGAGACGTTGGGGGGGAGTAACAGGATAAATCTGACACCAAAAGGATGACAGACCTATCACCAAAAGGATGACAGGGAACAACACATGGACCCTTCCACCAAAAGGATGGAAAATGAGGTCAAAGCCTGCTACTACCAAAAGGATAGTATGGCACATAACATAGCCTGCTATTACCAAAAGGATAATAGGGCACACACACACAGACCCTTCCACCAAAAGGATGAAAATGAGGTCACAGCCTGCTACTACCAAAAGGATAGTATGGCACATAACACAGCCTGCTATTACCAAAAAGATAATAGGGCACACACACACAGACCCTTCCACTAATAGGATGGAAATGAGGTCGAAGCCTGCTATCACCAAAAGGATAATAGGGCACACACGCACACTGGCCCTTCCACCAAAAGGATGAAAATGAGGTCAAAGCCTGCTATTACCGACGAGATAATAGGGCACACACGCACACTGACCCTTCCACCAAAAGGATGAAAATGAGGTCAAAGCCTGCTATTACCGACGAGATAGTAGGGCACACACGCACACAGACCCTTCCACCAAAAGGATGGAAATGAGGTCAAAGCCTGCTATTACCGACGAGATAATAGGGCACACACGCACAGCCTGCTATTACCAAAAGGATAATAGCGCACGCACACACAGCCTGTTATTACCAAAAGGATAATAGGGCACACACACACAGCCTGTTATTACCAAAAGGATAATAGGGCACACACACACAGACTGCTATTACCAAAAGGATAATAGGGCACACACACACACAGCCTGCTATCACCAAAAGGATAATAGGGCACACACACACAGCCTGCTACTACCAAAAGGATAGTATGGCACACAACACAGCCTGCTATTACCAAAAGGATAATAGGGCACACACACACAGCCTGCTATTACCAAAAGGATAATAGGGCACACACACACAGCCTGCTACTACCAAAAGGATAGTATGGCACACAACACAGCCTGCTATTACCAAAAGGATAATAGGGCACACACACACACGATGTCACTCACCAAAAGGATGACACACAGACCAAGGGTTTATGGATCGGCGACACCAAAAGGATGACGGATCAAAATAAGCTACTACCACCAAAAGGATGACAGGAACTTCTTATTTGTGAAAACCAACATCAAAAGGATGAAGGTTAAATTGAAATGGCATGGTTTCAGCTATCACCAAAAGGATGATAGAAAAGTTTTGATTTGAGGGTTACCAACACCAAAAGGATGCAGGTTGAATTGAGTTGATTGAGTTTGGCTATCACCAAAAGGATGATAGTAAGGCAATTAACAAAAGGTCAAATTTGCTGGGGATGTGATGAGATTTATTTGGAGACATCAACAAAAGGTTGAAGTAAATAATTCAATGATGAAAGCCCACGAAAGGGAAACAGTGAAAAATGGAGACGGTAACCCGCCAAGATTTACGCAATCTTGTGCCTACGTATCTTTACTCGGACGAGAATAAAGAATCAGGGCAGTCGTAGTTCGACTTGAAGAAAAGATTCAATGAGGAACGCCCACTGACTCGGAGGAATGTTTATTGGTTGGGATGAGGATGACGACCTCGGCAACAAAAGGTTGAGGAACACAACTCAATGAAGAACGCCCACTGACTTGCTTGGAGATCACAGCTTTATCAACAAAAGGTTGAAGAACTTCATGCGGAACGCCCATGAACTGAAGAAAATGCCCCTGACTGGGCTGAGATTTCTTTGAAGTCTTGTCTTGAGCTTGGTCAACAAAAGGTTGAAACAACTTCGTGAGGAACGACCACAGATTTGAAGAAGATTCCCCTGACTGGGCTGAAGATCGTCTTGCAGTCTTGAGATTGATCCTGGATCTTACGCATGTATGAATGCTTGATGATGTGCCATGACGAATGGAAATGCAATGCAAATTCTGACGCGCGGAGATGCAAGTGCTGGGGAAATATGATTTGGTTTTTAGGTATGCATATGATGCAGGTGATGTTTATGATGACGAATGCGATGCATATGATGTGTATGATGCATATGATTGCAGACGGGTGATTGGATATGTTTGGAGAGGTGCCAGCGTGGTGGACTATCGGTAGTTGCCAATGTGGATTGGACTTTGGGTGGTGGGAGGGATTTGATTTCCTCGACACTCAGTTTGTTGAAGACGCCATGATTGAAGTAGACGAAGATGCTCTTGAAGCTTCAAGTTTGGTCACTTGATAATGAGTCATTTCTGAGAAAACCACAACTTTGCTTGATGGGCAGGGTTGCTTGCTGCAATGGGTCTTGCCCTAGTCTGAACATGGTAATGGTCTGCCCCTGATTAACCGGTTCTGGAAGTTGATCTTTAAATGTTAAGCTTTGATGTGCTTTGAGATGTCTTGCCTTTGACTGAGTTGTTGAATGATTTGCCCCAGCCTGAGGGTGTTGAGGGAGTCTTGCTTCGGGTTGGCACCACTGAAAGTTCAAGTTCCTCTTTGATTGCCCCTTGTTGGAGTGTCTTTGAATGTCTAGCACAGATTTGCAGTTAAAATTGCACATTTATAAATGGTAATCTTAATGCAATGTCCATGCAATTTTTGAAAAAGAGTCGTTTATTGGAGTGTCGTGATAGTGAGACGAATGGACCATTAGCCCAAACGTGTGCTGATTTTGATGGTGTGAAAGATATAGCAAGGAGAATGACACCAATGCTAAAGATTAGCAAATATAGGGAGTCAGTTTACGCAACCTTGCGATAGTATGCTTTAGAATAAACCTCACCTCAATTAGGTTTTTCGAGGGTTGTAACGTGGTCTGGTTTGCGGTTTATGAAACAAAGGATATTAGGCTCAAAGCTTGGTTTATACCCACCCCTTCTTCGTGATGATCTCCAGTCCTACGTTCAGTTAATTCTGCACAGGTTTGTATTCCAAAAGGGTTGACGGTGTAAGGTATGCTTGAAATGGCAGTCATCTTATTTTGCTGGATGGATGTCAGTGACCCTTTGGTTTTGATATGGTGGTCACTGAGTCTTATTTGTTTTTGTTGAAGATTCGAGGGCCTCTTTTGTTTTTTATCCCTATCTTTTGCATGGACTGTTTTTGCTTTTCGAGTCCATCAGGGTAGCCTTGATATTTGCCTAAGTCTCCTTTGAGGTGCTTGACTTAGCAAGCTTTTGATTTTTGATTTTTTTTTTTTGTTTTTTTTTTGTTGGAGGATGGTGACTGCCAAGTCATGGGTCTTTGATGAACAACCGACATGTCTTTTGGATTTTGCTTTATGATTTGAGTGCGTAGTTAAATTAACTGAACACTACCCTGCCCCAGGTTGAGTGTAAGGGTTTGAATATCCGAAGGAAACTACTACTTCTAGGCTCGAAGTGGTTTACTAGGGATTAACTCCTTGTCTCTCCAGTGTTTGGGGGGTTGAAACAACGCCTGTATATCATTGACGAGATTTTGTCTGAAAGCATATATTTTGCAATTATGGGTATTTCGTTGTTAGCATCCTCCCTCCAGTCATTGCTAAAACAACAATATGATATAGAGAGCGAAATGGAAATAAATGTGTCAGTGATGAGTGAAAATGAGTGAATACGACATAACTGATTCGAAACATGCATAATCAATACATTAAGAAAACCATAATACAAACGGCAATGTTCAAAACATACAGTACTTAAACAAATAAAGACGAAAATACAAAAATGTAAATGATGGGATGGCAACATGACTGCCTTCTTCGGGGAATAAACTTGACTTGACTTGACTGACTTGACTTGATGTTGGCACTAGTTTGGCGGCGGCAAAGGGTTGTTGATGACATTTGGAGCCCTCCCATTGAATGTGAGAATCTTTGAGTCGATCATGTCTTGAACTTTGTGTTTGAAAGCTCTGCAGTCCTCGATCGTATGCCCTGGAGCACCCTTATGAAACTCGCAATGAGCATTAGCATCATAGTCTGGAGGGATGACAGTTGGAGGAGCTAAGTCCCTCGGAGTAATGGCCCTCTTCTCCATCAGTTGAGTAAATATCTGAGCATATATCGTCGGCAGACGATCAAAGTCTCTATCTGACCTCCTTGTCCTTTGTTGACTAGGCTGACGTTGTTGAGCAGCTCTCTGTTGTTGATGTTGAGGAGGATACTGATACCCTTACTGATTGTAGGATTGTTGATGAGGAACCTGTTGCTAAGGAGTTGGAGCTTGAACAGCTTGAACTATTGGCTGATAAGGCATTGGTGCATATTACGCAGCAGCAACATACGGATACTGAAAGTATGGCATTTGAAAAGGCATTGGAGTGGGAGCTTGTTGAGCTTGCCCTTTCTGAGCAGAGACAGCATTTGTTTCGCCCTCTTTCTTCTTGTATCCATTGAAGGGCTTCTTGACCTGGGACTGACTGCTAGAACCTCCTTGGATCTTCCCGCTCTTCAGACCCTCTTCGATTCTCTCACCGACAATTACCAAATCAGAGAATCCGGCAGAAACATTACCAATCAACTTCTCATAGTATTGGCCTTGCAAAGTAACCATGAAGATGTCAATCAGTTCACGATCAACAAGAGGTGGATGCACCCTTGCAGCTAGCTCTCTCCAATGTTGCGCGTACTCCTTAAAGGATTCGTTGTCCTTTTGAGCCATACTCTGAAGTTGAGTACGATTCGGAGCAAGGTCGGTGTTGTATTTGTATTGCTTGATAAATGCATTCGCTAGATCATCCCAAGTGCGCACATTACTAGGCTCCAGCTGCATATACCACTCAAGAGATGCCCCAGACAGACTGTCTTGGAAGCAATGGGTCATCAGCTTTTCGTCTTTAGCATGGGCAGCCATCTTGCGGTAGTACATCCTTAGATGCATGTGAGGACAACTGAGGCCTTTGTACTTCGGGAATTCTTGTACTTTAAACTTGGGAGGAATGACAACATCTGGCACCAAGCACATATCCATAGCATTCAAAGAAGTTGAGTTACGTCCCTCCATGACTCGGAGTTTCTCAGCTAGATCACGACACATCTTGATAGCTTCAGAATCTTGAGCAGCAGTAGGATTGACAATTAGGATAGCAGCATGGTAGTTCTGTACCTTATCATATTGATCTATCTGATTCTCTTCGGTATGATGAAAAGGAATCTGAGTGACAACAGGTTGGGCTTGTGGAATGGCACTAACAGTGACTCCAGATGTTGGTAGTGGTTGAGACGTGGCAGGAGCGAAGTCCATTGGTATCCCATAAGTGATGGGGTTGGGAACAGGAACTGAGATCATTGAGGTAGATGCTTGAACAGGTGCATTATTGTTGGCGGCAGCGGCTTCACGCAGTTCTTCTTCTTTTCTGGCCATCATGATGGCTTCGAGAATCTGGTCGATCTTTCCCTTGATAGAATCCAATTCTTCTCTGAAGGTGGCTTGCTCTTGTTGAATCTGCTCCATTATACGTCTAGTGTTGGCTCGAGTTGCGTACTGGTGTCGAGGAATCAGCTTGATTTACTTGAGAAGGAAGGAAGTTGAAGTGAGATTCTGAGGTTGAAAATGCAATGCAAGATGCATAACAGATGTAATGAAATGCAATGAGATGAGATGCAATGTAAGATGCAAGATCCAGGATCGCAAATCACAGGTTCAAACATTTCTGAGGTTGGCCGTTTACGGGTTGATGACCAAAGTCTCTGATAAAAGAAACCCTATAGGTAGGCTCTATGAGGAAAGTTCTAGGTTCTTTACCCACAAACCCACTCACGGGATAGTTTCTACGTTGATGGATAAGGTTCCTAGGATTACGGACACTAATCGCATCAATGTCACGCAACAGGCTAGCTACATTACGACGATAATGACAACAAGGTCTCCCCTGAGCGGGGTCTTCATGTTAGGCGCACAAGGAGCGAGTCCCTGGAGACTAACACTACATGACCACCGATATAGAACTTGGTTCTAAGAGTGGTTCATAGAGTCACGGACCCTTCATGAATCAAGTCGTGCGACAGGCTAGCTGCGTTACAATAGGATCTACGAAAAGGTCTACTCTAGGGGAGCTTTCATGCTAGGCACACAAGGAGCGAGTCCTTGGAGACTAACACTACTTGACATCCAATTCTAAACTATGTGTTCTCTCTGCTTTTACCAAAGCTCGGGTGTAGAGCTTTACTCATGATATCATCCCAAGATCCAACAACCAAGAACAATAGGAGAAAGCAATAAGAGAACAAATACGTAAACGAGAAAAAACATGTAAACAAAGATAACGCTCCTCACAAATCGCTCTAAGAAAGGCTTGACTCTCTCTTGCATGGAGCAAATATCCCCAGCAGAGTCGCCAGCTAGTGCACCTCGAAAAAATTGCTTCATCGAAGACACGACCCTCGCGCGAAAGGCGCGGAAAACGGTTCGACAGAGTCGCCACCGAACTTTATTTATCCCAAAAGAGGGAAAGGAAAATATCGAGAAAACATTTAAGGAGGGGCAAGAACATGGTCGTCGCAACCATATTCCAGGTTCGGGAGTCGGTTACGTGAGGGGAAGGTACGCGCACCCCCTCACGTCCGTTGTACTCAACGGGAACCTCTTAGTTCGAATTTGGAATGTTATCTAAGCTTGTTTGTTTTCTTCTTAACGGTATATGCGAAACGATAAAATAAAGGGAAAAGATACTAAGGGGAAATGGGGTGGTTTTAGGATAGGGTGCTCGCCAAGATCGTCGTGACCTCGGGCCTACTATGCTCATTCGGACGAGAATGAGAAATCAGAGCAATCGTAGTTCGACTACGGGGTTTGACGAAAAAAGATGGTAGTGTGCTCGCCAAGATCATCGCAATCTTGTGCCTATGTATCTTTATTCGGACGAGAATAAAGAATCAGAGCAGTCGTAGTTCATGGTACGCCCATGAAAAGATGGTTAGGGTTTGATTTTTAAGAGACGAAAGATTGAATGACATGCAACCCATGGGGCGTGCCTCAAGAGCAGTCGCTCAAGAATCCAAGGAATGCTAGACTCCAAGAACTAAATTCTTTCGCGATTTAATTGCGAAAATGTTTGATAATGGTTAAGTGTTTTAAGACGAAAGGGTGAATGAATAACAACCCAATGGCGTGCCTCGAGAGGCATTCATTCGAAGATCCATGGAATGCTAGATTCCAAGAATCTCCTCCTTTTGCTAGTTGATTAAGAAAATGGTTTGAAAAAAGAGGATTGAATCTAATGGGTTGCGAAAAGACACGAGGATCGATACTAGTCCCTAGGGGTGCTCCTAGTAACGAAACCTACGAAATGTGCAAGTGTGCTTTTGATGACGAGGCAAAAGGCACTCAACTTACGAGAATGTTTTGAAGAGTGGCTCGACGACGAGTCGATAATGGGTTTGGAAATGGTTTGATTTGTTAAGTGTTTTAGGGAGAATGACGATTATTCGATAAACGAGACGTCGGCCTCGCAACCAGTTAATCGGGGCATTATTGGGATGCTAGATCCCAACGACACCTTTTTCATTCGATTGATATACGAAATATTGTTTGATGAACAATGAAAGTACCACGTGGAATGCTAAACTCCAATGGCATTTCTTTGTCCAAATAGTTAAGACGAGTTTTTTAGGAGCGAAAGGTCGAATGATCACCACCCAAGGCGTGTGCCTCAATAGCGGTCACTCAAGAACCCAAGAAGTGTTAGACCTCAAGAATTCAGTTCTTTCGCGATTTAATTAAGAAAAATGGTTTGAATATATGTTGAGTATTTTAATCGGGAGGTAAGCATTTGAACAAATGAAAATGGTTAGATAAGCATGAATGTGAATGTGATATAGATAGTATGAATAGGAATATGAACAGTAATAATCAAGATAATATTGACAAGAGATTAAAGTTGACATAAAATAAAAATTGGTCTCGTCTTAATCGGATTTAATCGAGAAATCCATAAATCGTTGACTTTCGACTTTCATTGACCAAAAGGAAAAGAAAAGAATATAAAGTGACAATTAAGAAATTAAATCGAAAATATGGATACAAAGACTAAAGGTCTCACCTTTATCGAGATTTAATCGAGATATCGATAAATCATTGATATTTGGTTCTCATTGACCCAAAATGAATAAGAATAATGGAAAAATAATGGAAATGAAATAAAATCGAAAATGATAAGAAAAATAATAAAGGTCTCACCTTTATCGAGATTAAATCGAGAAATCGACAAATCAATCGATATTTGGTTCTCATTGACCCAAAATGAATAAATAAAAGAAAATAAATTGAAATAAATGAATAGTAAATAGAATAAAGGTCTCACCTTTATCAAGATTTAATCGAGAAATCGATAAATCGTCGATGTATGGTTTTCATTGACCCAAAATGAATAAAAATAGTGAATAAATCAAATAAATAAATAATAGGCCTCAAATAAGTCAAAACTTAATCAACTTGATTAAATTATGAATGATATTATATCATTGGCCCAAAATAAAATGGAATAAATGAAATCAAGTCAATAAAATGAGAAATAGAAATTGAAATTAAAAGAAATATCAGGATAAAAACATAAACTAAGAGTCACCACTCTTGAAAAAAACCTTTTTTAGAATCAATTAGAAAACCTAAAAAAATTATTTAAAACAAATAAAAAAAACAAAGAGAGGTAGGGTAAGCAGAAATAGAAAGGAGTGTATGAATAGAATTCGTGTGGGCTTAAGAGCCCACTACACCCCCACAAAAACACGGTAAAAAAAACAGGGTTGGGGTTATTAAAATAGGACAAACCCCATGTTTGATGGAATACCCTCAGCCACATACATAAGGAAATAAACGATTTCCTCTATATCATCACGCCAAAATAAATCAGGAGACAGTCATCATTCAGAAGACGAGCTTCTTCATCGCGCTTCAAAAGAAGGAAAGGTAAACGGCAACAGATGGAAAATCAAGAGAAGTTAACAAATCTAAGCAATCGCAATCTAACCTTCTTCGCGAGCGACGCACTCCCTCTGTTCGTTTTCGTCTGACTCTCAGGTTCGTTCTCGGTTCCATTCTTTGTCTCTAACTCAACCTCTCTCAGTTTCACGATTTTGGTTATGGGTTTGGTTCAATGATTTGGTTTCACTCTCTCTTCATCTCCCTCTCTGTTTCAGATTTGAAGTGGGGTTTGGGATTTTAGAATTCGGTTTCGTGGTTTTGAGGTTTGAGAAAGATTGATACGGTAAAAAAATGGAAAGGTTTGTGGTTGATTTGTAAGAGTGATGGTTTTAAAGGTTGGTTGTTGAGGTTTTTTAAGGTGAAGGTTTGTTGTTTCTGTTCTTGATTTGACGTTGCTTTTGGGTTGAAGAAGAAAAGAGGATTGAAGAGTTTGTTTAGTTGTATGAATCGAAGAAGATTGGGTGAGCGGAGGGGAGTGTTTGGGGTTGCAAAAGCTTTTTGAAGGTTTGTGAATTTGGGAAAGAAATTTTGCAGCGTGGTTTTGGTTCTCCAGAACTTGTCCAATGAGGAGTAAATGGTGAGGTTTTATAGAGGATATGAAGGGTAGAATGGAGAAACTGGAGAAGGAATTTGCAAAGGAATAAATTGAGTGAGAAAATAGTGAGCTGTGATTTCGTTTGTTGTGGTGTACGGTACGTGATTTTTTCTTTTTTCACGTTTTGTGTGGGACCTGTTTTTGTGCCCAAGCTGAAGGAAGTTGACAGACTGTTGCGGGATGGTTTCGGTTGTTGCTGCGTTTGTTGTTTTCATGATTTAAAAGGTGAGGTCAAGCAATTGGAATTGGTCGTGGTCATTTGATGCCTTGCTTCTCTTTTGCAGGTTGGTGTACGATTTTGATGTGGGCTAGGCTTACAGGTCATGGCGTGGTGGCTGGTTTTAACTCTGCAGGATGTGTATTACTTCTATTATTTTACATTTTGCTTGTAAGAAAGAAAGAGGTTGTTTGATGACTATATCATGTATGTGAACCAATATGTGGGTCCTCCGTGGGTTATTTCAAACCAAATGTTTTAGTATTTTTATTAGTAACATGGGAATGGTAATGGGGTTTGGAAATAATATGGGCCTTGAGATTTTATCGTAAAAAATGATATGGACATTTTGATGATTTTTGTGAAAATATAATAGTGAAATGGCTCTTTTGTGTTATATGAGTTTATTCTAATCTTGTGAGCATTTTTGTAATGACATGGATAATGAAATTTTTATAATTATCTATTTGTAATGATTGGGCTTAAAAAAAATAAAAAAAATGGATTATGGTCTTTGAAATGAGTTTATGAATTGGATGAATAAAAGTGGTTTTGAGAAAAAAAGGAAATGGATTTAAGAAAAAAAAATGGGTTTAAGAAAATGATATTGGATATGTATTTAGAAAAGTGGATAAGAATGGATAATGGTCTTGAATATGGATATGTGAAAGAGTAAATATGGTTTAATTGATGGAAATTGGTGAAAGATAAAAAGTGGAGACGAATATGGACATTGAATGGATTTGGAAAGTGGAAATGACTAAAGTTGAAGACAACATATATTTTTTAAATTTTTGAATAACTATTTGTGGATGGATAGTACAAATGAAAAGTATACATGTAGGACAAATTTGGGGTATGACAGTAGGCACGAGATGCGATGTCTTGGCGACCATACTTAGTGTATATACCCCTAGGCCTTTAACTTAGCACAGTTCCCTTAGCAAGCAATTTTTAGCATAACACAAATACTAACAAGAGGTTCCAGTAGAGTACTACAGATACTCAGGATGCTAATACCTTCCCTTGTATAACCAACCCCCGAACCTTAGATCTCTTATTAGGGTTTTCGTTCTTTACCCTTTCCTTTGGATAAATCAAAGCTCGGTGGTGAATTCAAAGAAATGTGATGCAAGTTAATTAATAGCTTGTTATCCGATTCTCACCGCAACAACGGAGAAAATATTAGGAGTGAATGGAGTTGATGATGAGAAGGGAAGAAAGAGGAGTCACTGAGGTTTGTCTTTTTTTAAAATTCCTTTCTTTTTTTCCAGCCTCTTTTCGTTTCTATCCCCCTTCTTTTTAAAACCAACAAACCTGTTTATTGTAATTCAATTCTTGTCTTGTAGCTTTCGATTGCAGGTCGTAACAGGTTTTGTTGACATGTGCCTAGGCTCTGCTGCAGAGGTCTTGGGAGCAGGTTTTTGGGCAAGGTGTGGTGTAGTGTGGAGCGTAGCAGTATTGAGCAGGATGGCATATTTATGAAATTGGTGTAGTGAGGCAACAGAGTTTTGGAGCATAGTTTTTGGACTATTGTGTTGTGCGCAGAATTGTGGCAGTTGTTGCAGGTTTTGGCTTGGAGCAGAACTTTGTATTATGTTCAAAGTTGCAGCAGGTCAAGTTTGGTTCATAGCAGGTCTTTCGTTGTTTATTTATTATTTTCTTATGCAAGTTTTGATTTATGGCATAATAGGATGATGTGGATGAACCGTGGTACGGTTTCTATAGCAATTTGTCTGTTGTGCCTTGTGGAAATTGGCGCTGAAGAAGACCCCCTTTTTTTTTGTATTTTTGTAAAACAAAAAAAATATATATACAATGGGCTTTAGTGATGGACCTTGGAAATTGTATTGGAATTTTTGTAAAGATGGACTTGTATTTTTTTTTATGATTTTTTTTTATTAATGATATTATGATGGTAAAATAAATATTTAAGTAAAATAAATAAATCTTTTTGTGAATAAATTGAATTGGAAAAAAAATGGAAAATGAATTGAAATGGATTGGATATTGAAAATTGGATATTAAAAAAATGTGAATGAAGTGGATTGAAAAATAGATTTGGATAATGAAGTGAATTGAAAAATGGATTTGGATAATGAATTTAAACAATGGATATGGATAGTGAAGTGAAATTGGATATGATGCATTTTGGACAAAATATGGACAATTGGAATGAATTGGTCATGATATGGATATTTGAGAATAGGAAAAGAGATTGGATAAGAAATCAGATTAGAAAGTGGGATTGAAATTGCATTTTATAACACGCTTACACATTTGAGCAACACTTAAACCTTGACAAATGAACTCGACTTCCACAAACCTTGGATGACATGACAACCTTGAATTTATCTGACGAACTTGAATTGACATGAAAACCCTAGTCTGATGGTCTTTCAGGTATAAAGTATTGATCTATGACAAATCCATCTTTAGAATGACACAAACTCCTCTTTCCTGACCAAGGTCAAATCATGTCCACTTGAACTGAAATAGTACTGCACATACATTGAACCTGCTAGCCTCAGGTGAAACTCAACTGAATGACATTTGCTCATCTTAAACACAAAGGGTGAGAAACCTTGATCTACTAATGAAACAAATGACTTGATGAGAACCAAAACCTTGATTCAGAATCTTTCCAGTCAAGCCACTGATGAAACCTTAAACAAACGACACCCTTTTGGCAATTCAGAGAAAATGATGTCATGCCTTGATAAACCTCTGATAGGAATTTCTCATGACGATTGAAAACCCAACACTTCTGCCTCAAACTTGAGTACGGTAACCGAAAAAAACAACCTCTAAACAATAGAAATCCAACTGAACAGAAAACCTTCGATCCCACGTCTTCAAAGCTTAAATTGTGGATGACCTATCCAAAATCCTAATTTACCAACCCTTGAAGTCTCTTCAAATAAACCCTAATTCCATAAGTGAAACAAAACAAACAAAGTCTAATAATTTGGTTAGCTATGCAATATGATTGACCTAAAATGATATGCAAAAGATCAAAGAATCTAAGGGTAAAATTTGGGGTATGTCATAGGGTAAGCGAGACCTCGATGAGGATACCCTCCTCGTTTTCTAGGATGATACCTGCTCCGCTCCCTCCTGAGCTGGATACTCCATCGACGAAGATTGTCCACCTGCGAGCCCTGCAAGTCGGGGAGTCGGGCAAGGTCATCTCCGCCACAAAGTCGGCCAGTGCCTGAGCCTTGAGGGCTTTTCTGCTCTCATACTGGATGTCAAACTCGGATAGCTACAACGACCATTTGAGCATTCTGCCAGCCATGTCTGGGCGGCCCAACAGTTGCCTCACGAGCTGGTCCATGCGCACCACAATTGTGTGGGCTAGAAAGTAGTGTCTCAGCCTCCTTGCAACATTGATGAGGGTCAGGGCTACTTTTTCGATCTGCTGTTATCTAAGTTCCGGTCCTTGCAGCACCTTGCTCGTGAATTATATGAGCTTCTACCCATCAGGAGTTTCACAAATGAGGGTGGCACTGACAGCTTCGGTCGTGACGGCGAGATAGAGATAGAGGGTTTCCCTGTTATCTGGCCAGGAGATGGACGGTGGTTCCAATAGTGCTTGTTTTAGGTACAGGAGGGCTTTTTCGCATTCCTCCGTCGACTCAAAGGCAGCCTCTTTGCGGAGGAGTTTGAAAAAGGGGAGAGCGTACTGAGCAGATTTGGCCACGAATCTGGATAGAGAGGCGAGCGTCCCGTTCAGAACTTGGATTGATTTTTTTGAATTCGGCGTGGAGAACTCGAAGAAGGCTCTGCATTTGTCGGGGTTAGCTTCGATTCCTTGTTCTGTTAGGTAAAAACCGAGGAACTTGCCTGCTCGTACCCCGAATGTGCACTTCTCCGGGTTGAAGCGCATCTTGTACTTCCTAGCCTGCTCGAAGACTTTCTTCAGATGGAGCGTGTGATCAGATTCCTCGTGGGATTTCACGATCATGTCGTCCATGTAGACTTCGAGCATATCCCCGATCTCTCCTTGGAAGACTTTGTTCATCATTCTTTGGTAGGTAGCGCCAGCATTTTTCAAGCCGAAGGTCACATTGTAGTAATAGTTGCCTGATTCGGTCATGAAAGTTATGTACCTTTTATCGTTTTTGGCCATGGGTATTTGGTTATAGCCCGAATACGCGTCCATGAAAGACAATAATTTAAAACCAACAGAATTATCAACTAATTTGTCAATGTTAGGGAGGGGATAGGCGTCTTTAGGGCGGGCCCTATTAAGATCGGTTTAGTCAACACACATTCTTCATTTTCCATTTGATTTCTTTACAAGTACAACATTGGACATCCAAGTAGTGTACTTGGCTTCCGAAATGAAATTTGCCTCTAGGAGGTCTTTTACAGCTTGTTTGGCAGCCTCCATTTTTTCTAGAGACTGCTTTCGCCTACGTTGAGCTATTGCCCTAACAGCGAGGTCGATGATGAGCTGGTGGGAGACCACCTCAAGATCTAGCCAGGGCATCTCTGAGGCGCTCCATGCGAACAGATCTGCATTCTCCCAGAGACAGGCTTTCAACTGCTTCCTTGCAAGGTCGGAGAGGCCAGTCCCGATCTTCACTCCCTTATGGGGGTAGTCACCGAGAAGGACTAGTTCGAACTCGCCATCCAGGATTGGTCACATCAGATGGACTGTATCGCCGCTGCTGGTCGATGTGGAAGGGCTGCTCGAGCTTCGCTGGATCTCCTTCCCCTTCCTTTTCTGGTCCCTCAGGTCGTCCTTGGAGAAACGGTTGTCGACGTTGATGGAGTCAACGCGAGGCAACAGTTTCACCTCTTCAGAGCTGCAGGGCAGAGTAGGCTTTCTGGGAGTCTTTGGTCGGGCGGCGATTGTATTCAGCCCTTTTGAGGCTGCCTCGAAACACCTTCTCGCTGCTTCGATGTCTCCGTGAAGGGTGGCAACGAGCCCTTTGGAAGTGTAGTACTTCATCTTCAGGTGCACGATGGAGGGCACGGCTACCAATTTGGCCAGAGTCGGTCGTCCGAAGATGCACTGGTAGAGAGATGGGCAGTCGATGACCAGGAACTAGACTTTGATGGATCTGGCAGTTTCTGCTACCCCGAAGGTGGCGATCAGCTCCACGTACCCCCACGACTTCGTGACTAACCCGTTAAAACCTTATAGATCAGAGCCTACGTAGGGCGTCAGGTGTGTCTCGTCCAGCTGAAGGGTGGAGAATAGCTGGGAATACATGATGTCGACCGAGCTTCCCTGGTCGACCAGGATTCGCCGAACGTCAAAGTTGGCCATTTGCGCCCTTACAAGCAGAGGAATACTGGAGTTGGGAGCTCCGCCGAGGAGTTCCTTGCGGTAGAAGATGATGGGAACCGATTCTTCCCAAACCTTATCAAGTGTAGAACTTCGGTTCGAGCTTGTTTTTATGAGATGCTCGAACTTCCTCTTCACGAATCCCACGGTCACCTTGTTAAAACCCCCTCCCGAGATGACCATGGCAGAGGGGAAGGTTTTCCAAAGGCTGTGCGCGGCGAAGTAATGAGGGATGTTGAGCCCCTCGGGGAAGTAGAAGTCTTCTAGCTGTGAGATGATCATGGCGACGTGAAGACCGGTCTCGTCTGAGGAAGACACCTCCTCTTCGACCTTCTTTGACTCCTGGGCATCCTGCCGAGGAGCGTCCTTCTTCTTGGCGAATTGTTTCAGGTGCCCGTCCCTGATCAAGATCTCTATTGCATCCTTGAGATAGATGCTGTCATCTGTCATGTGCTTGTGGCTCTTGTGGAACCGGCAGTACTTCATCTTATCTATGTTTGGCTTTACCGGTATCTGTTTCGGGAAACGGACCCCTGCCTGCCAGATCTCCGAGTTTGTGCACTCGGAGAGAATCTTCTCGCGAGAGACGGTCAGTGAAGTGTATTCGTGAAAACGGCCAGATGGCCCTTTGTGTTCTCGGGACTCCCGGGGGCGATCATCCCTTTTTTTTCTCGGATCCCTGACGAGTTGTCCAGGGGTCCTCGTTTCTAGAGGACCTGGCGCCCTCTTGGTGCCTCGAGTCCCGAGCAGTGTTCGCAGCTTCCTTTTCTTCGTACTGGATGTACGCTTAAGCCTTGAGGAGAAGGGCATTCAGCGTCGCTGGAGTCTCAATGCCAACCGCCTTGGCAAAGTCGCTGCGGGGATGGAGTCCTCGTTCGAGCAAGTACTTCTTTATATCGTCGGTCGTGGAGACCTGGACGGATTCTTTGTTGAATCTTTCGATATAAGCTCAAAGAGATTCGTCTTTCCCTTGAATGATGCGCTAAAGGGAGGCTTTTATCTTTGGGTGACGACGAGAGGCTGTGAAATGTCTAGAGAACATCCTCCCCAACTGTTTCCACGATGTGATGGATTCGAAGGGGAGGCTCTTGTACCATAAAATCGCTCCCTTCCTCAGCGTAGTCGGGAACAATCTGCATTTGACGGCTTCTCTGACGCCATGGTAGTCGAGCAGGGCATCGATGTTCTCGATGTGCTCGTCGGGATCTGTAGTGCCATCGTATGCACCTAGGGATGGGGGTTTCTCCAGCCCTTTTGGTAGGCGTGTGGCCATGATTTCTTGGGACAACGGGCCTCGAGGCTCGTTGTCACTGCTGCTGCTCGACCGCGAACGAGAGCGGGTCCTACGTCCAGGGAGAGGACTGCGATCTCGGCGGGGAGATGGAGTTCGTGCACGGCCCTTGGATCTGGGTGGAGGCGAACGATGGTGCTATGTTCGTAGATCCCTTCTGGTTCTCTTGGCCCCTGGGGAGTGCTGGCTCCGGGGAGAGGTATGGTCGCCCTTTCTCACTACCAAAGAGTCTGGCTCCGCTGGCACCCGGCGGTCTCTTCCTCCTCTGGGAGAAGGACTCTGAGATCTCTGGCACTCTCTCCTCGGTGGAGATCTTGGACGGCGGGTCTATTCTAAGGCTCCAATTATAGCGTTCTACTGGAGGATCAGAAGGTTTGTCTTGTTGAGGGCCTCGAGTATGGCTACCATGGCCGGATCGGCGTTGGGCGGAAATGGGACGGGCTGGTGGTCCTCCGAGGACTGGACCTCAATGTTGTCAGCGCGATCCGGGGTGGGAGACACAGTGGCTCCATCCCTCTGCTGATGAACGTCGCCTCCAAGAAAAGGGGTTGCTCCGTCAGTATCTGTCTTGCTGATGGGGAGAACGACGGCGTTGCGAGCATCGTTGACATTGTCATGGCTGGCCATGATCGGAATCTTGAAAGAACTGTTTTGGTCTTGGATTTACGAGGAAAAAAAGACGAGGAGAACAGAGTTTCCCACAGATGGCGTTACTGATCTTACCGGCTGATCAGAAACTTAAGTGGGCCAGAGACTTCGTCTGCGATGGTGGGTTCAAAGGATGAGGATGGGGGTGTACATGCAAGGTACTCCGATGTTAAAGTAAGAATCGGAATAAGAGAAGGAAAATACAAAGTGAGTATGTCTTAGGATGATTTTAGAATACCTGACCCTCTCAAATGAGAGGGCTTTTATAATGCCCCCAGCGCTTGGCCATTGGTCCCTATTTTCGAGGCGAGATATTCGCTCCCCAAGAATAGGTAACTGCCAGAAACTAGTCGTTGGGACGGGCAGAGGTGCTCGGAATTAGCCGTTGTCGCGGGTAAGGGCGTGGTCGCGGGTACGGACGTCGTGACTGTTTCTGAATGGTGGAATCGTGCGTGACAGGCAGAAATGTGACGAAGGGCATCTGATCCTGGGGGTCAGCTGGCCACCCTTCCTCAGCAGAGGGGCAGAGGAGAAAATGCTTCATTTTGCCCTTAACTGGCAGGACTTAGGCTATTGGGTCATTCTGGGAGCAGAAGTAGATTGAGTCATGCCTAGCCATTATATATATATATATATATATATATATAAGTCAGTAATATGCTCATCTATTTAGCATATAATACTACCACACATTACCCTCATTTGTATCTTCTTTCAGTCTCCACGTTGTGATATCATTGCATTACCCAATAGAACGGTATACATTAGTATTAACCAACACATAACGTTAAGTCGCAACAGTCTTAACGGAGTTAGACTCCACACCGATCCTACGATAATGTGTGTGGATATTGAGCATATACCTATGTCTAAGCTTAGTACTCAATAGGTTTTAGGTGCAAAGCTAAAACAAACACTAATATTAAAGAGTCGTCAATATTACAACATGAGTAGATTTTACATAGAACGTCGTAACCTATTTAGTACATGAATATAATGACTACATTTAACTCCAATAATAGAAATTTTAGCTACGCTAACACATGGTTAGTGTAACAGTCGAGAGGATTATATATATCATATAATTTACAATGAAAGACATGTCAAAATGCTTCAAATCCTTATGGTTGAGACAAAGTTTTTCTTAGAACATGTCCTTCAAAAAATGCTTCATAACGTTAAGTCGCAACAGTTTTAACGGAGTTAGACTCCACACCGATCCTACGATAATGTGTGTGGATATTGAGCATATACCTATGTCTAAGCTTAGTACTCACTAGGTTTTAGGTTGCAAAGCTAAAACAAACACTAATATTAAAGAGTCGTCAATATTACAACATGAGTAGATTTTACATAGAACGCCATGACCTATTTAGTACATGAATATAATGACTACATTTAACTCCAATAATAGAAATTTTAGCTACGCTAACACATGGTTAGTGTAACAGTCGAGAGGATTATATATACCATATAATTTACAATGAAAGACATGTCAAAATGCTTCAAATCCTTATGGTTGAGACAAAGAGTTTTTCTTAGAACATGTCCTTCAAAAAAAGCACTTTTCACATTAATTTGTTGAATTTGCCATTTGTAAGTGACAATTATATAGGAAAGTAAGAGCAAATATAATCTAAATAAATATTAGTTTTACTATTGAAATCAACTCAATTAATTGTTTTAAATGTAATGGAGTAACAAATTACTATAACAATGTGATGCAAATCTTAGTATTTCTTACTTCCCAAATCATCAAACTTCATATGCGGTGAATATCATCCATCTTTGGAGCAGATCATGATAGGTTATTACCTCACGTCTCTTTATGAATTTATATGCGTTCTAATAGATGTCAAATTAAGGGGCTGGGGCCTAATTTTTATGGTATATAAGCTATTTTTATAATTATGTGTTTATGGTATAAATGATTTTTATAATTAAGTGTTTATGGTATAAATGGTGAATTTAGATAAATTACTTAATTCACCATTTATACTAAACACTTAGATTGTTTCTTTGTCCCAATGATGCCAAAAATTCCTCAGGAGTGTCTGCCTTGACAAAATAACAGCACAAGAATAATATAGAGAAAAATAATGCTTAGTTTTACTCACATATGTGTATGGATCCAAAACCCACAGCAAGAACATCTTCTGCTTCCTATTACAACGAAGGAATACAATAGATGTCACATTTCTAAACTATGCCGGAGAAAATATATTATCTTCTGTTTTCTTGAATAAACTGGAGAGTGGAGACAGACTTTTTTTACTTTTTTGTGGCTGTTGTCTTCCTTTCTCGTTGATAACTTCACCAACCGACTCGTCTGTTGTTACACCCGTGTTTATGTTGTGGTTATTGGCTATTACCTTATTATTCTTAGATACTGTAGATTCGGCTGGCGTACAGTGCTCATTCATCTTCAGATGCCTAGAATGGTCTTTAGAACTTTTCTTGGCACTGACAATTTGCTTCCTATCAATATCATTTATCACCTTTTCTCTATTACTGCATTTATTTGTTGGCATAGAGTCCTTTGTAGATAGATCAACCTGTTGGCCCAACTTAACTGGCTTTTGGTGCTCTTCATCAGTTTCCTTGTACTTAGACAATCCTTTTTTCTGCTCTGCAATGCGTGTATTCTCAGCCAATTTCTGTTTTTTGAGTTTTTCTGGCCTATGCTCTAAATTCGGTGTTGATAAAACCTTTCTTTTTTCTTTCTTTGCCACCATTTGCCCAAAGCCCTTGGTGCCCTCAGTCTTAAGGTGACATTTTTCCACCTCAGAACCATCCCCTTCTCCAACAATTCCACTCCGCATAGTGTCCAGAACAATTTTGCCCAAAACAAATCTAGTCTCTGAAATATGACCGCTCCCAAGCATATCATAATTTATCTTTGCAACTTTTCTTCCACTCTTGTAAAATTTAATATCATTGATCAGCACTTCGAATATTTCAGAGACGGCTTTCCCTGTTTTTCTTGATACAATTACCTGAAAGCCACCAGGTTTTCAGATGAATTGGAACCTTATGAATAACCACAAAGTAACACACAGTAAATGATTTAGAGATGGGTAAAAGATTAATTAACTGAACATAAAGGGAAAAGTTTATAATCAAGTAGTATTTGATTATGGGGAGGAAAGGGCAATATCCCAGCATAAATAGGAAAAATTATCTACTCACTCATTCCAATTTCCAATCCTGGTAGTCCTACTGACTCTCGATGGCTGTTAACCTAGTGAGTTAATTGCATACTTGCAACAATGGAATTTTTAAGTTTTGTTTATGTTGAGCCACTAAAGTTAACACTCAAATTCATTCACTTCTTTGGCATTCGGTCTCGTGTTGGGATGTTACACGTGTCTGTGGAGGCAATTGTTATAATTGAGATGAATGTTTTGTGAGCTACAGAGCCTTATTATTCAGCTATTTCATTTAGGATTTTTAAATAACACAAACCACAATTTTTGGCAAATATGGGAAAAATAAACATTAATTTCCCTTAAAGTCACGATTCTATGCGAGTCTATATGAGTCTACCTTAGTTCACATAGAAATGATTATGCAAATGAGTTAACTTGATTTTGATACCTAGTTGTAAACTCACACAATTTGCGAGTTTGACAACTAGGGTTATATGAAACCAACTTGATTCCAAAGTTTTCATTTTTGGCCATTGATATTAGCAATTTCTGTTTTGCTCATCGCCATGCCTTGTCATATAGAGTTCTGTATAAAATATTGGTTGCTTCAGACTGAATATAAACCAACTGATTATTTTATGCCAGAATCAAAACTTAATCACAAGCGACACGAACATATGAAATTGATTCACAAGTTGACAAATAAAGATTGATCTGAAATGAGTTGACATGTCTCAAGCTTTGATTTATGAAAGAATCATAATTTGTATATTACTAGTGCATTTTTACCAGGTTATATATGATTGAGAGCAAAGCAGCTATCTGACAACTACAATTATAACTGACTGTAAGCTTTTTCCAAAAAAATAAATAAAAACTTCCTGTAGAAATTGCGTGTTATGGGGCACATTAGCTGGAATATTAATGAATTGTCTTCAGTCAATTAAACCTCTCTATTTAGTATTCAATATTCATTTATTTATCAACATCATATCCCTTTCGCCCTTTGAATAAATGTACATGTCTTTTATGTTATTTTCTTTGTTGTCTTTATACATGACAGTAGAGTTACATTATTTTCAAAGCTCAAACTCCTGATAGTTACCAACATCTAACCAGAAACAAGTAACCCTAACTGTGGCATGTTTGAAGAATAACCCTATCAATTAGGACACAACTTAATCATGGTAGACAACCAAACCGAGAACTTTTGAAGAAAGAACAAAACAAGAAAATACAGAAGCTTTGTCAAGCCATAAGGTTTGAGAAAGTCAATACAGAAGAAAACGCAAGACGAAGGGGAGAAATTGACGCGAAATGCAGAATAGAAGAAAGAGCGGAAATATCTAGGGTTTCACGGTGGCCGAAAATCGCAGTCGCCACGCCGGCATAGTTGAAGCTCGGTTCAGGTTCCTTTTACACCTTTTCTTCGCAAATTTGTGCGCACTCTGTTCTGTTGTGATAATGTTCATGCAATGCATGCCTTGAATCTTAGTTGTTTCGCTTGAATCCATGGATTTTAGAACCTAGGGTTTCGAAAGTGATTTCTTCGATCCGGTAGATTGAGGGATTTTCGGGAAAATCTAATGCTAGATTCGCGTTTAGGGAGATGTTTTACCTAGTGGAAGAATGACCAAAAGGTAGATATCTTAATTACATGGCCATCCTTTGAAGTACTGATTTGCCAACAAGATGTTAGAACTTTGGGGGTCAGTGAGGCAATAACAAGAAATTGATATTCAATGGTTCCAAGGAGAAATACCTAAACTTCAACACTCTTAACACTAATTCAATCTAGATCACTAACAGTTTAATATTTCAACCAATTTTCTAACAAAAAAACTCAACATATCAGTTGACAGTTCAAAGGCAACATGACTAATGGCATAATACTCAATTAACTTGGTTCATTACACTAACCAGTCCACTCAAGTCCAGTGTTGTTATTATGTACTTGAGTTTATATTGATAGGTTGATGACGCAGTCGGAGGTTTGGCCAAAGTCTATAATAAGAAAAATCAAACAAATTAAGTGTAAATAAATAATACCACTAACCAAAACATAAATTATGATAAGCTTGACGAACAGCACGCTTTGAACATCTTTGACTGCAAGAAACCAAACAATGAAAAAGACAACTTAATTAACTAATCAATCAACAAAATGGCAAATCAGCTTAATACCACTGAACCAAAACACTAAACCAGAACCGAGTTACTAACACAACTGGGTTTAACCTCTGCATCAAATCAGCTTCTCTATCAAATCATGGTTGTGATGTTTTCAGAGTTATCATCCTCAATATTGAGCCCAAACTCTTCCTCTAATCCCATCACTATTTCAACCTGCAATATCAGAAAACCCAAGCTCTAACATAAGCAACACAAATATCCAAACTCTTCCTCTAATCCCATCACTATTTCATTGATAGAAGAAGAGATCAGTCGACTAAAATAAAATATATGGCAAAGGAAAATGACGAAACATTCATAAAGCCTCGAAGGGCAAATCAAAATACAAAAGCCCAGAGGGCGAAGTTCACAGTCATAGCAAAAAGGGGACAAAGCCGCACTCCCCAAAACAAAAGATTACATAATTGCATCCTTATCGGATGACTAACAAAAACACGAAACAGCATCTAGCGGTCGGGTTCTCCTTCCCGTCTTTATTTGTTGATAGTGGTATTCTTTTCCCCACTCCTCAGTTCATGCTAAAAAATAGGGAGAAATGTTAGATAACTACAATAGATAAAACTGTCAAAAATATGGAATTGATGCAAAAACTAAAAAAAAAAAAAAATTGAAAAAGCAAAAGGATTAAATTAAAATTAAGAACTAGCATAAGACATGCTAGGATCAACCAGTACAACGAGTTATGTTACAGAATTAAAGTTACAACACTACCTTTGTTTTAATTAAATAAATAAAAGTCAGAAGAAGTGAAGAGCAGACCTACCTGGAGAGAGTTGCAATATATTGAACCTGGTTATCCAATGACAATGATAACCACATTTTAATTTTTGATAAATGCCTATGATCCTTTCACTTGCTGAATAGACAAACGGTTAAGATTGCGAAGAAAAGCGATTTGCTCAAAAATATTCTCAACATCTTTCTCTGAAAATCCCTAGCAAGATAAGCCCTATTAGAAATAAAAAATAATGCATGACAAGCATCCTTGTACACTAATGTAAGCTGCAATCTGTTACCTATACTTTCAAAATTTTCCTCGCATCTTAGTCTCCTGTCAGCTGAAAATATCATTAGCAAGTAAGATAAGCCCCTTATAGAAATAAAAAATAATGTTTGAAGGTTTGTAAGGTTCTTGATTTTGATAACAATACTTTTTCAACCTATCGTAAAAAACTGATTTTTTTGTTACAAGGTTTGATGTTAGACTTATGGAGCTCCTTCATATAAGTGGAAATTGTTAAAGAATAAAAGGCATCCCTATTCAACTTTAAGATTAGGGGTGTCACATGCCTCCATTTATTGACTAAGTTTGGCTTCATCGTCTATCATTCTTGTAAATACTCTTCATGGTAGATTGATACATGTCACCATCTTTATATTATGGAACAAGTTTATTTTAATTGCAGAACAAAGGGTGAAAAGGAAACAAGGTTAGAAATTTTTATTTGATAAATTTAAACTGTGGCTATCCCAATTAACTGATATAGTATATTGGCTTTTAATTCTCAACTAAAACTTGATTTTACTTCATCATCTATTCCTACTTCCACTACCTTGCATCAAATATTTATGGTTTTAGACATTGACTGAGTTTGTTAATCTTTTAATTAATTACTTATAAAAATTAGCACTAAAAATTAGCACTAAATATGTTATTTATTTAGTATCCGGTTTAAACGGTTCAATAGATCTGATCCTCTTAATCTCTTGATAGAATTCATTCCCCCTAGAACTGCTTTCATCAACTTCTTCATCATCGACAAGCAATCCAGTGTCATTCATATTCTGCATTATTACTTGGAGATCCTCAAAAGATAGGCAGCCCTTTTGGTCAACCAAGTGCTCCGATTTGAACACTACAATAACATCTTTTCTTAAGACACTGTCGTCAAGCCACTGCAATAACATCTTTTCTTAAGACACTGTCGTCAAGCCATCCCACACTTGTGTCTTTATCATATTTTTCGGCGTAAACGGAGACAACCGAAACTAATGTCTAGAAAAAGAACGCCTATAAATCAAAACATCTAGCAAATTCTTCCATTCATCCCTTCTCCGTATCTAGCAAACCTAAGCTGTCTAAAAATTTCAGCAGCATCTACAATAGACATTTTACTCTTGCTGCTACCACCACTACGACAGTCAAACTTTCTTTTTCTAGCTGCAGTCAAAACTAAAAAAAAATTAAAGAACAATTTGCAACAAAATTTAAAGAACACGGCATGAATACGAGTATTTGTGTTCATATACCTCTGATGGACTGAGCAACCTTAGGAGGGTAAATCGAATATCCGGTAGAAATCTGAGTTGAAATAGTTGAAAGTTCGCATACAGATATAGTCTGTCTGTCACCACCACCGTTATTTTTTACGCTTTTGCAATTGAAACAAAGAATAGATGAACACTGGTAAAATTTACCAGTAGTGCTAAAAGAATAGGCTTAACGTCATTACCTTCTCTACTGATTGCCGAAATAGTAATAAGTGATATTTATGTTCTTCCATCTACCCAAATTAATAACAAAATGTTTGTGGGTTACGCTTTTCTGCTCAAATCAATCAAAATGCCTTCTGCCCTATCCTATGAGCTCAGTCTACGACATGACTAACTTTAGGGTTGTGTTTGGCGGTGAGCATGTGAATTGAAAACAAGATAAGAGAAAGATTTTAGCAGGCCGGGTCTGCGTAAGTGAGCTTGCATCAATGGCCCAATCATATTTCTTTTAATTAATTTGATAATTAATCAAATTGATTTCTCTTACCATATTTTAATTTTCTAATTAATTTGTTAATTACTCATATTATTTCTCTTAGAACTAGTGGGAAATTCGTGCGCCCGCACAGGTTCTGGTGTGGACCGCGGAATTGTCAACAGTTTGGTTTTGAAATTCAAACATGTCAACTCTCACATTATGACCTTTGGGAACAAACAGCTGGACTTCCGTCTACCATCCTACCGTTCAACGGATCTCTACTGATATAACCCCTATTGAATAACCAAAGGTCATAATGTGAGATGACATGTTTGAATTTCAAAACCAAATTGTTGACAATTCCGCGGTCCACACCAGAACCTGTGCGGGCGCACGAATTTCCCACTAGTTCTAAGAGAAATAATATGAGTAATTAACAAATTAATTAGAAAATTAAAATATGGTAAGAGAAATCAATTTGATTAATTATCAAATTAATTAAAAGAAATATGTCATAGGATAAAGAGAGGGATGTAGTGATTGGACCATGTAATGATTGGGCCATTGATGCAAGCCCACTTACGCAGACCCACGTACGCAGACCCGGCCTGCTAAAATCTTTCTCTTATCTTGTTTTATGCTCACCGCCAAACACAACCCTAAAGTTAGTCATGTCGTAGACTGAGCTCATAGGATAGGGCAGAAGGCATTTTGATTGATTTGAGCAGAAAAGCATAACCCACAAACATTTTGTTATTAATTTGGGTAGATGGAAGAACATAAATATCACTTATTACTATTTCGGTAATCAGTAGAGAAGGTAATGGCTTTAACCCTATTCTTTTAGCACTACTGGTAAATTTTACCAGTGTTCATCTATTCTTTGCTTCAATGCTTCAATTGCAAAAGTCTAAAAAAATAGACGGTGGTGGTGACAAACAGGCTATATCTGTATCCGAACTTTCATCTATTTCAACTCAGATTTCTACCGGTTATTCGATTTACCCTCCTAGGGTTGCTCAGTCCATCAGAGGTATGTGAACACAAATACTCGTATTCATGCGGTGTTCTTTAAATTTTGTTGCAAATTGTTCTTTAATTTTTTTTCAGTTTTGACTGCAGCTAGAAAAAGAAAGTTTGACTGTCGTAGTGGTGGTAACAGCAAGAGGAAAATGTCTATCGTAGATGCTGCTGAAATTTTTAGACAGCTTAGGTTTGCTAGATACGGAGAAGGACCGTTCTCCCAATTTAAAGACTCCCAATTTAAAGACGGGAGGGATGAACGCTTATGGAAGAATTTGCTAGATGTTTTGATTTATAGGCGTTCTTTTTCTAGACATTAGTTTCGGTTGTCTCCGTTTACGCCGAAAAATATGATAAAGACACAAGTGTGGGGTGGGTTGGCTTAACGACAGTGTCTTAAGAAAAGATGTTATTGCAGTGTTCAAATCGGGTCACTTGGTTGACCAAAAGGGTTGCCTATCTTTTGAGGATCTCCAAGTAATAATGCAGAATATGAATGACACTGGATTGCTTGTCGATGATGAAGAAGTTGATGAAAGCAGTTCTAGGGGAATGAATTCTAGGGAAAGGAAGACTCTCAAGAGATTAAGAGGATCAGGATCATCATCATCGGGTAACAACTTGCTGCTTAAACCGCTATTGAACCGTTTAAACCGGATACTAAATAAATAACATATTTAGTGCTAATTTTTATAAGTAATTAATTAAAAGATTAACAAACTCAGTCAATGTTTAAAACCATAAATATTTGATGCAAGGAAAAATCAAATGTAAGGATGAAGCAGCATAATTTGTCACTAATCAACTATCAGCACTGTTTGTGAAATGAAGCAAAACTGCAAGTGTAATGATGTGCTATATTGGAGCTGTCCTTCAATTGAAATTTATTTGACAGTAACAGACATAACAATTTCTATAGATGAAGTAATAAAATCAAGTTTTAGTTGAAAATTAAAAGCCGTTATACTATATCAGTTAATTGGGACAGTCACAGTTTAAATTTATCAAATAAAAATTTCTAACCTTGTTTCCTTTTCACCCTTTGTTCTGCAATTAAAATAAACTTGTTCCATAATATAAAGACGGTGACATGTATCAATCTACCATGAAGAGTATCTACGGGAATGATAGACGATGAAGCCAAACTTAGTCAATAAATGGAGGCATGTGACACCCCTAATCTTAAAGTTGAATAGGGATGCCTTTTATTCTTTAACAATTTCCACTTATATGAAGGAGCTCCATAAGTCTAACATCAAACCTTGTAACAAAAAAAATCAGTTTTTTACAATAGGTTGAAAAAGTATTGTTATCAAAATCAGGAACCTTACAAACCTTCAAACATTATTTTTTATTTCTATAAGGGGCTTATCTTACTTGCTAATGATATTTTCAGCTGACAGGAGACTAGCAGCTTACATTAGTGTACAAGGATGCTTGTCATGCATTATTTTTTATTTCTAATAGGGCTTATCTTACTTGCTAGGGATTTTCAGAGAAGGATGTTGAGAATATATTTTAGCAAATCGCTTTTCTTCGCAATCTTAACCGTCTGTCTATTCAGCAACATTTTACTGGAGAAAAGGATCATAGGCATTTATCAAGAATTAAAATGTGGTTATCATTGTCATTGGATGACCAGGTTCAATATATTGCAACTCTCTCCAGGTAGGTCTGCTCTTCACTTCTTCTAACTTTTATTTATTTAATTAAAACAAAGGTAGTGTTGTAACTTTAATTCTGTAACATAACTCGTTGTACTGGTTGATCCTAGCATGTCTTATGCTAGTTCTTAATTTTAATTTAATCCTTTTGCTTTTTCAAAAAATAAAAAATTTTGTTTTTGCATCAATTCCATATTTTTTGCAGTTCTATCTATATTGTAGTTATCTAACATTTCTCCCTATTTTTTAGCATTAACTGAGGAGTGGGGAAAAGAATACCACTATCAACAAATGAAGATGGGAAGGAGAACCCGGCCGCTAGATGCTCTTTCGTGTTTCTGTTAGTCATCCGATAAGGATGCAATTATGTAATCTTTTGTTTTGGGGAGTGCGGCTTTGTCCCCCTTTGCTATGACTGTGAACTTCGCCCTCTGGGCTTTTGTATTTTGATTTGCCCTTCGAGGCTTTATGAATGTTTCGTCATTTTCCTTTGCCATATATTTTATTTTAGTCGACTGATCTCTTCTTCTATCAATGAAATAGTGATGGGATTAGAGGAAGAGTTTGGATGTTTGTGTTGCTTATGTTAGAGCTTGGGTTTTCTGATATTGCAGGTTGAAATAGTGATGGGATTAGAGGAAGAGTTTGGGCTCAATATTGAGGATGATAACTCTGAAAACATCACAACCATTCAAGAAGCAGCTGATTTGATAGAGAAGCTGATTTGATGCAGAGGTTAAACCCAGTTGTGTTAGTAACTCGGTTCTGGTTTAGTGATTTGGTTCAGTGGTATTAAGCTGATTTGCCATTTTGTTGATTGATTGATTAGTTAATTAAGTTGTCTTTTTCATTGTTTGGTTTCTTGCAGTCAAAGATGTTCAAAGCGTGATGTTCGTCAAGCTTATCATAATTTATGTTTTGGTTAGTGGTATTATTTATTTACACTTAATTTGTTTGATTTTTCTTATTATAGACTTTGGCCAAACCTCCGACAGCGTCATCAACCTATCAATATAAACTCAAGTAGATAATAACACTGGACTTGAGTGGACTGGTTAGTGTAATGAACCAAGTTAATTGAGTATTAATCATGTTAATTGCCATTAGTCATGTTGCCTTTGAACTGTCAACTGATATGTTGAGTTTTTTTGTTAGAAAATTGGTTGAAATATTAAACTGTTAGTGATCTAGATTGAATTAGTGTCAAGAGTGTTGAAGTTTAGGTATTTCTCCTTGGAACCATTGAATATCAATTTCTTGTTATTGCCTCGCTGACCCCCAAAGTTCTAACATCTTGTTGGCAAATCAGTACTTCAAAGGATGGCCATGTAATTAAGATATCTACCTTTTGGTCATTCTTCCACTAGGTAAAACATCTCCCTAAACACGAATCTAGCATTAGATTTTCCCGAAAATCCCTCAATCTACCGGATCGAAGAAATCACTTTCGAAACCCTAGGTTCTAAAATCCATGGATTCAAGCGAAACAACTAAGATTCAAGGCATGCATTGCATGAACATTATCACAACAGAACAGAGTGCGCACAAATTTGCGAAGAAAAGGTGTAAAAGGAACCTGAACCGAGCTTCAACTATGCCGGTGTGGCGACTGCGATTTCCGGCCACCGTGAAACCCTAGATATTTCCGCTCTTTCTTCTATTCTGCATTTCGCGTCAATTTCTCCCCTTCGTCTTGCGTTTTCTTCTGTATTGACTTTCTCAAACCTTATGGCTTGACAAAGCTTCTGTATTTTCTTGTTTTGTTCTTTCTTCAAAAGTTCTCGGTTTGTTCTTTATTCAAATCTTAGCTAAATAAATATATACCAAAACAGAATTACTTACCACATGAGGGCGTGGGACAGATGGATATCTAGACAGAGATTGAGAAAAACTGTTAATATTAACCAGCGCATGAATGGAGTCAATCGTCAAAGATGCCAATTTAGTGACTGTTTCTGCAATTTCTTCATCTGATTTGTCTGCACTGGACCTCTTTATTTCCGGTGCAAAATTAACATACATTTTTGCATGTTCTTTAGCAAACTTAATACCTTCTTGCCACTCTCCATGATATAGAACAGATGCAAGTGCCCAGACCACAAGAGCATCTTGAGGGTTATTTACTAATGCCAGGTGAAATGCTAGCAACCCAATCCTGCATCACATAAAATTATAGAATGATGTTTCAAACACTGAGGGAATACAAATTCAAAAACAACAAATCTGGGCCTTTTATTTTACTAGGGAAAAGAGCATACAACAATACAATACGATACAACCATGAAACACCAAAACTCTTGAACTTTCACTTTGTTCCAATTAACCTTTAAAGTTCAACAATTGTTACACTAGACCCTTTTGTTCATTGTTAGTAATTTGACTCCAAGTTAAAGGAACGGTCTATTATCACATTAGTAGGGGTATACGAAGTAATTGGGACAAAGTGAATGTTAAGGTTTTTGTTGAAGATTAGCACACATCAAATCATAATCATTTGATTCTGATTTGTCAAGCTGTTACAAAACAGTGGTGTAAATAGAATTATTATCTATTATTACTATTTCCTTATTTAGGTAGCAGCAATTATAGGAAATTATTTTCTCTGTTTATTAACAAATTAGGGTACAGTTTTCAGCTTATTTGTATTATATTTATACCTCACATGTAAGATTTCCAAATACAATGAAATATACAACATATTTCTACATGGTATCAGAGCACAAGATCTGAACCATTCCTAAACCTTGAGCACCACCCATGGCAGATACTAAAGCAGAAAATTCAGCCAACAGTTTGGCTGAAGGACATGCTCTTCCTATTACTGGTCACAAATTAAATGGCCAGAATTACAATCAATGGGTGCGCTCAGTCAAAATCTACCTTCAAGGAAAAGGGAAGGAAGGTTATATCACAGGAGACTCCAAGTGTCCAGAAAAGAAGGATTCAAACCTCGAAAAATGGCAACTAGAAAACAGTCTATTAATGTCATGGTTGCTAAACACCATGACAAATGAAATTGGAGAAAATTTCATGTACTATGACACTGCCAAAGAGATGTGGGATGCCGTAAAGGAAACCTACTCTAATGTCGACAATACATCTGCAATTTTTGAAATCAAGAGCATGCTCCATGATTTACGTCAAGATGACCGCTCAGTCACAGAGTATTTTAATACTCTCAATCGTCACTGGCAACAACTGGATGTTTATGATGAAAATGAATGGAGTTGCACGGAGGATAAAAAGAAGTACAAAGAATTGGTGGAGAAAGATGGAGTTTACAAATTTCTATTAGGTTTTAACACGGAACTTGATGAAGTTCGTGGGAGAATCCTTGGAACCAAACCTCTTCCAAAAATTCGAGAAGCTTTCTCGGAAATAAGAAGAGAGGAGAGCAGGAGAAAAGTGATGCTTGGAAAATCCAATGCAGCACCATCTATAGAGGGATCTGCAATGGCAGCAAGGGGAGATATGCGTTCTTTCCAAAAGAAAACCCGGCCTTGGTGTGACCACTGCAAGAAACCGGGTCATACGAAGGACACATGCTGGATCATTCATGGAAAGCCATCAGAGCTAAAATGGACCAAAAACCGGGACAGCAGAGGGAACACAGCTGAGGTAAATTCCCACTCATCACCATTCAGCAAGGAGCAAATGGAAGCCTTACAAAAAATGCTTCAACAAACAATTGGTACAGCTACTGTGGCACAAAAAGGTAATTTTTTGCATGCTCTAAACACTAGCAAGGGAAAACAAAATTCATGGATTATTGACTCAGGAGCGTCTGATCACATGACTGGAGACTTGGCTGTCTTTGATAGCTATTCTCCATGCCAAAATAATTTGACTGTTCGAATTGCTGATGGTACCCTGTCTAAGGTCATGGGTAAAGGTTCTGTCATTATTTCACAAAATATTACTCTTAGTTCAGTACTCTATGTGCCTAAACTTGATTGCAACCTATTGTCCATCAGTAAACTTACAAAGGATTTGAAGTGCGTTACTAAATTCTTCCCTAACCTGTGTGAATTTCAGATTTTGGAGTCGGGGAGGACGATTGGCAATGCTAAAGAATGTGCTGGACTCTATATCCTTCAAGCTGAAACATCTAAACCAGAATCCGAGGCAACCTCTTGCGCTGTAGTTTCTGAATATAGTGAAAATTCTGCAATGTTGTGGCACTATAGACTAGGCCACCCAAATTTTATGTACTTGAAAGAAATGCTTCCTAAATTATTCAATAAAAATCAGAAGTTGTTTCAATGTGAAATTTGTCAATTGTCCAAACATACACGCAGCCCCCACCCACCTCAACCCTATAAACCTTCCCAACCTTTTTGTGTTATTCATAGTGATGTATGGGGACCATCGCGGGTTAGAAATGTAACTGGATCAAGATGGTTTGTCACCTTTATTGATGACCACACACGGATCACTTGGGTCTACCTTATGAAAGACAAATCGGAAGTTGGTAGGATATTTGAATGTTTCCATACCATGGTGCAAACACAATTTCAAAGCAAAATTCGAGTGCTTAGGAGTGATAATGGCCGTGAGTACTATAATTCTGCACTAAGCTCATACTTTCAGCAACATGGAATAATACATCAAACCTCATGTGTGGATACACCTCAGCAGAACGGGGTTGCCGAGAGAAAGAATAGACACCTCCTAGAAGTAACCCGATCTCTCATGCTAGCTACAAATGTACCTAATCAGTTTTGGGGAGAAGCTGTCCTCTCTGCAACCTACCTTATAAACAGAATGCCTTCCCGGATCCTTAACTTTCATACGCCCTACTCCACTCTCCAAACCTTATACCCAACCAATCGTATCCTTACATCTATTCCTTTGAAAATTTTTGGATGTACAGCCTTTGTCCATAATCTTGATCCCCAACGCAGTAAACTTGACCCGAAATCCATTAAATGCATATTCCTCAGCTACTCTCCTCACCAAAAGGGATACAAATGTTATTCACCTCAAAACAAAAAATTCTACCACACCATGGATGTAACCTTTTTTGAGAATCAACCATATTACCCCAAAGTTGGCATTCAGGGGGAGAACACATATCCAATTGAAGTGATAGAATCCCAACTTTTGGAACTTGAGCTAACTAAACCCAAACTCACTGTAGAGGCATCAGAACCTACACCTAAACCAAATGAAAATGCAGAACCTACTCATGGACCAGAAGAGATTACTTCAGAAAATGCAGAAGATATTGCAGTAGAAAATGCAGAGGATATTGCAATAGAAACTGCAGCCCCTACAACAGAAACTGCACCAAGAAACAACATGAAAGTGTACTCCAGGAAGAGCAAGAAGGGAATAGAGTCCTGCACAATTCCAAGGCAGAATCAAGAAACCTCCAAGACTCTAGAAAATGGTGTTCTCTCAGGTAATACTGCTCCTAACTCTCTGAATGTTGATGATATTGATATTCCTATTGCCTTGAGAAAAAATGTAAGATCGTGTACTAAACATCCCATTGAAAGATTTGTATCTTATGGAAAATTGTCCCAGAGTTACAAGACTTTTGTAACAGCTCTTGACAATACACACATTCCAAGCAACATCCATGAGGCACTCCAAAATTCTGAATGGGCAGCAGCCGTAACTGAAGAGGTTCAGGCCCTAATAAAGAATGGCACTTGGGAGATCACAAACCTACCTGCAGGGAAGAAGCCGGTAGGATGCAAATGGATATTCTCCATGAAGTATAATGCAGATGGGAGTATAAATCGGTACAAAGCTCGACTTGTAGCAAAGGGATTCACTCAATCATATGGAGTAGACTATGAAGAGACTTTTGCACCGGTGGCCAAACTAAACTCAGTTAGAGTTATTCTCTCTTTGGCTGCAAATTTAGATTGGCCACTCCATCAACTAGACATCAAGAATGCCTTCTTAAATGGTGACCTAGAAGAGGAAGTTTATATGCAGATTCCTCCTGGACTTGAATCATCCAGCACTGCAAATATGGTGTGCAGGCTCCGAAAATCTCTTTATGGCCTCAAGCAGTCTCCAAGGGCGTGGTTTGATAGATTGACTCGAGTTGTCAAGAAAGACGGGTTCAAACAATGCCAATCAGATCACACTATGTTTGTTAAACACTCCATGGAAGGAAAGGTAGCTTTGTTCATTGTTTATGTTGATGACATCGTCATTACCGGAAATGATTATGATCAAATTGATCATTTAAAAGGACTCTTGGCAAAGGAATTTGAAGTTAAGGACTTGGGACAACTTAAGTATTTTTTAGGAATGGAAGTTGCTCGAACAAAGAATGGCATCTATGTATCACAAAGGAGATACACCCTTGACTTACTTCAAGAAATCGGAATGCTTGGGTGCAAGGCGGCTAATACACCAATAGAACAAATAAAAGGAAGAGAAGATGAAAGTCCACCAGCCGACAAAGATAGATATCAAAGTCTAGTTGGGAAACTAATCTACTTATCTCACACTAGGCCCGACATTGGGTTCGCGGTAAGCATGGCTAGTCGCTACATGTCAACTCCAACTGAGTCTAACATGAAAATGGCGAATAGAATCCTCCAATACCTCAAAGGCACACCAGGCCGAGGTCTCTACTTCAAGAAGAATTCAAACAGGGGCATTGAAGTTTATACAGATTCAGATTGGGCAGGGTGCTCCTCAGACAGAAAATCGACGACAGGCTATTGTTCATTTGTGTGGGGGAACTTAGTAACTTGGAGAAGCAAGAAACAATCTGTAGTGGCGAGGAGTAGTGCAGAAGCAGAATTTAGAGCTATGGCACTAGGTATTTGTGAAGGAATGTGGCTTAAGAGCATGCTAGATGAAATCAAAATTCATGTGAACCCTACTGTGAAGTTACTATGTGATAACAAAGCTGCTATAAGTATTGCAAAGAACCCAGTCCAACATGATAGAACAAAACATGTGGAAATTGACCGACACTTCATTAAAGAAAAAATTAATCATAAGATTATTAGTATTGATCATGTCCCATCATGCAAGCAAACTGCAGATATCTTAACCAAGGCTCTTCCAAGAAATACTTATGAAAATATCAAATCCAATCTGGGTATGATAGACATCTACCACCCAGATTGAGGGGGAGTGTTGAAGATTAGCACACATCAAATCATAATCATTTGATTCTGATTTGTCAAGCTGTTACAAAACAGTGGTGTAAATAGAATTATTATCTATTATTATTATTTCCTTATTTAGGTAGCAGCAATTATAGGAAATTATTTTCTCTGTTTATTAACAAATTAGGGTACAGCTTTCAGCTTATTTGTATTCTATTTATACCTCACATGTAAGATTTCCAAATACAATGAAATATACAACATATTTCTACAATTATTTGCAAAAGACAATTTAGAGTAGTTGTCTGCTCATTTCCAAATGAATAAGAATATAAACTTCTGACTAAAAACATGCTATCAATGAATATCTGTTTCGGTCATCCTTGTTGGAAACCCTAGCCGCTTTTATTGCGAACAACTTGAGCTTCCTTCAATCAGCATCCAATGCCACAAGTGTGTTGGACATGAGTTCAAATCCTACTATCGACATTAGGATCTCGTTGGTGGGCTGTCGATGTTAGGATCTCGTTGGTGGGTAATGTGTAAGTATTTTTGTACGCACACTTTGAGCTTTGAGGCCCTAATAGTAATGAGCCTCTTGGACCCAATTCATCTGAACTTTTATAATTATAAAAATAAAAATCACTCACCATAGGATGCAATCAGAAGGTCGGTCACATCCAACCAAATTATCCAGATGGAAAAATAATTTCTGCACAAAAGACAGCCATAAGAAGAAACCAGAAAAGTTTGATACCAAAAGTATACTTATTAATTGTTATAGTTGTGACTAAAGCAATCCATGTTTGAGTAGGTGGAAAATAGAAATGAAAAGGCAGAAAAAATATATTTTGAAAGATTGAAGTCCTCATACATAGTTATTTTTATATTTTCGTTTAAACTTTTTAAGTCCAACAACATGCCAACTTTCCTCCAATTCATACAAGCATAGCCTAAAAATATGCAATAAACTCGTCGTATACATTTCTTAATGTTAGATCAATGCAATATAACATCATTTAACCTACTGTCCAATTTATCTTTAGCTTTATCAAAAAAGTAGAAACAAACTAACAATCTTTTATCATCTCCTTGTAGTTTGGAGTTTATAAGTGGAATTTCAGTTACATATGTGGGCAAAAATAGAATTACTTTTCGTCAAAAAAAGAAAGAAAAAAAAATAGGATTGATGAATGAAGTTCACTGATCAAATAATTATATTTTGAGTAACAATAAACAACCAGTTCATTATTTTTTGCAATATAATGCAGTGGTTTCATGTAGTTGCTGTCGTGTCACTTTAGTGATCGCTAAATTCTTCGGAAAAATGTTATATAGTAATATTTTACGTATTCCCTTTTTTTGATATAAAGATTAAACATTGACCTTCAATGCTTTGTTACTTTAAGCCTTAACTTATCTGATTTTTTTACTTTTTTGGTATTTCCTGCATATTTTGCTTAAGACTATGACTTTTTATAATTATTTACAAATATTTCATGAATTTTGAGTATTATTTTAGTATGCATAACAAAAAATTATAGTGATTATCCTGTTTTGCTAAACAATGCTAAGCATTCAAATAGTGATCTAGTTAACAGTGAACTATCAACGTTTAGTAGCACATTGCCATTCAAAAAATAAAAAACTTTTAGTAGCACATTCCTTTAGCTTCTAATGACTTTAGCATTTGCATAATTGCATTCATTGAATCAAATAACATCATATAAAGTTCATTGTAAAATTATTTGCCAATCTAACTCACCATCAACATACTGGAAGCCTGACCGTCTTCTTTAGTAGCCTGTTCATCCAGATATGCTGCCTATAATAAACTAATGAGTAAAATTTGAATGTGGATGAGAAGCATATTATTTTAAATTAGAAGACTGAAATTTCAGCAATCAAATCCACTCACATGCACCGGAAGCCAAAATTGTAGCAATTTGAATTTCCAGAGTAGGCGGACAGACGGCTCGGAAGCTCCATAAGACAACATATAGTTTAACTCAATCATCATTCTATCCTGAAATATATAAAGAACAGGCAAGATGAGTAACCAATTTGACATTCAAAAAGAAAATGGCATGGGTGTGTTGTAAATAAACAGCTTTACCCTTTCTGATTGTCAATGACAAGTATACTGAAGTGCAAATTTAAAAATAAAAATAAAATTAAAAAAAAAAAAAACATTTCTGCACAGCACTTGGACAACAAATACATGAGAATCAATACCAGTAAAACTTAAAGATAATAGAATTTTTCTTGTGACAAATTCAGGCAGCAGCATATCATCATAAATTCCAAACGATGTACCTTGTTCAAATCCTTAACTAGGGAAGAACATGTCCAGATTGCAGCCTCAGTCTCCCTGGATAATGATAAACCTAGACGAGCTGCAATTCTAAATCCACGCAAAATTCTCCCTGTAGAAAGATTTCAAAAGCAACTTCATTTTCATTGTGCATGCTTAACATATGGTCAGAGCTCCTAATTTCAAAATGCTGATTAGAGTATGATACTACCTACCAGGATCATCTTTAAAGGACAGCTGAGCAGGGATCACGGTTTCTAGCTGAATCCATATGACAAGGCATAACATATATATCAGCATACTTTCAATCTTGACGGCAAAAAATTCTTTGACAAATCAAAAAAAGAATTACCTTTAAAGACCTCAAATCAGCAATTCCATTGGCATAGTCATAAATTTTATTGGCAAAGGGATCATAAAATAAACTGCTTTCGGAATCAGAAATGGATTAACATGACAGACAGGATAAAAGTAAACCTCGAAGATAAAAACTGATACTTTAGATGTGGGGGAGACAAAAGCTTAATCATACCTATTAATTGTGAAGTCCCTTCGCAAGGTACTTTTGCAGAAATATTGGCCTTCTTTATTACTGCATTTGGGCAGCATAGAGTGTAAGACTTTTTCCATACCTTTGGAAGTTTTTGATTCTGTCTCAAAACTTGTTACCTGATCCAATATAAATTTATTTATTTATTGAAATTAAATTTAATCAAAGAAAAGCACATATCATACATATAATTTGTAGTTTAAAAGGATAGAGATGATCTTGTATAACTTCTCATGAACAAACCTCTACTATCGAACCTTTTATATGAACCAGGCATACTGGAAAACGCCGTCCAACAACGTCAGCACGACGAGCTGAACGACGAAATTGCCTCCTTGCCTGTCAGATATATTATAGAAGAAAAAAGGTGTTTTAAAACTCACTAAAAATGAATAATATGCATCTAATATATTTGATAAGTCGAATGGTTGTCAAAAAAAACCTCCATAAGCTGTGCTGTGGTGACCACGTCAAAATCTTTTGGAGTTCTATTCAGTAATAGATCTCTCACACACCCACCTACTAAGTAGGACTTATACCCTGCAACTCACAAAAGGTAAAAGAATCATGTTATCCAAAAAGAAAATTGGAGTATTAACAAACAGAGAAATGTGAATGATATTTTATACCATAATTTAAAAATTAAAAAAGAAAAAAAAAACAAAATAATTCCAAGAGCAGCTGAATCGTGCTATTTCATTTCCCTGGTTCAACTAAGATCAACTGATAAGCCTAGGCCACCCATCACCAAGTTTTACACCCGCAGGCAGCGATGTCCAAGGAGTGCAGGATCAAGAGATGCGAATCAGGGGGCATGACCCTTGGTGAATAGACACACCCATCCAAAAGGATGCAACCCTTGGAACCAAACAGCATCAAATCTAACAGTCACAACCATTCAGATTAATTGTACCAATTAGGAACAGATGTTAAATACAGTATAAATAGAAGCAAACCAGAATTAGGAAAGCATTCTGGAAAGTTAGGAAGAATTTGAATTGGGAGAGACAGGCTCTCGAAAACCTGAGTTGTAATATTCCAAAATTATCGATATAAATTTCTATTTTCATCCTTTTCATTTCTGTTCCATTCTTGTGTTCTTATCAATTGGTATCAGAGCACCGACCAGGTGCTTTGCTTCCAACTATGGTGACAACTCGATCTAGTCCCGAAAATCCAGACACAATGGAGAGAATTTTGGAAATGTTGATGGCGGACCGACAAAACCGAGATGCAGGACGACAACATTTCGAAACACGCTTTGCACGCCTAGAAGCCATGGTGGAAAATTTATCCAAGCGATCAGAAGATGGCACACCCAAGGGTTCTACCAATGGAGAACATTCAACCAAGGTCCACACCGGAGAAAGAAAAACAGAACGATGGAGAAAATTGGCAATCCCCATATACGATGGAGAATCCGATGCTTATGGCTGGATAAATAAATTGGAACGCTTCTTTCAAATGAGAGACATCCTAGAAGAAGAGAAAATTCAGGCAGTTATGGTGGCTCTAGAGGGAAAGGCGCTATCGTGGTTCCAATGGTGGGAGAATTGCAATTCTGATATTGGATGGGAAGATTTCAAACTTGCCATTATTGAACGGTTCCAAACTTCAGCCACTCTCAACCCTTTTGCTGCCCTCCTTGCACTTAAACAAGAAGAAACGGTGGAAGAGTACGTTGAACAATTCGAAAAGTTTGCAGGCATGCTGAAAAATGTCGATGAAGAACATTTAAAGGACATTTTTGTGAACGGGCTGAAGGAAGACATTGGGGCAGAAATTCAACTCTACGAACCACCCACTTTTTCAATCATGGTCAAGAAGGCATTAATGATTGAACAAAAAAATAGAGCAATTTGGAAAGGGGGACCGAATGCGCCTTCTAACTCAATTTCAAAATTCAACAACTCATATCGAAGTCCATCCTATTCGAAGACTGTTACTTATGGTGTTAGTCAGAAAGGTGGGGGAAAAAGTAATGGCCCTTCTAATTCTTTTGCGGGCAGTGTATCCGTGAACAAACCAGAAAACAGCAACCAACCCAGAGGATTTCAACGATTAACCAAAGCAGAACTTCAAGAGAAGAGAAAGAAAGGAGAATGTTTTCGTTGCGAAGAAAAATGGAGCACTTCTCATGTATGCAGAAATAAACAACTTCGGATAATGTTAGTAACAGATGAAGATGATGTCGAAAACTCCGAAGAGGAGCCCGAACCAGAATTTAGAGAAACGCCCCAATTATCCATGAATAGTATTGTGGGATTTACTTCTCGCCAATCCTTGAAGGTTTGGGGAAGCATTAATGATAACAATGTCATAGTATTGATAGACTGCGGCGCCACCCACAACTTCATTTCGAAGGAACTGGTGGAAAAATTACAATTAGAGGTGGAAGACACCCCATCATACGTTGTAGAAGTCGGAGATGGTCACAAAATCAAATGTAAGGGAGTATGCCGAAAGGTTCCCTTGAAAGTGCAAGAAGTACAAGTACAACAACAATTCTTCTTGTTTGGCCTCGGAGGTGTGGATGTGGTTTTAGGCATGGAATGGCTAGCAAGCTTGGGAGAGATTAATGCCAACTTTGAACAACTAACGTTGGGCTTCAAGGTTAATGGCAGAAAGGTGATTTTAAAGGGAGAACCAGAACTTTCAAAGAAAGACGCCTCACTTAATTCTATGTTGAAAGCTTTGCAGCAAGGAGAAGGGTTCCTTATCGATTATCGTCATATTCAAGCAGAGATAGATTGGAAGGATTCAATTCCGTCGGAATTAAAAGATGTGCTACATGATTTCCCTTCCATCTTTGAACCCCCAGAAGGACTTCCTCCTCATCGGCGTCAAGACCATGCCATTCACCTCAAAGAAGGAGCACAAATACCAAATATAAGACCATACAGATATCCTCACTATCAAAAAACAGAAATTGAAAAATTGGTTGCGGAAATGTTAGAAGCGGGAATCATCCGACCATCCACGAGTCCTTATTCTAGTCCTGTCATCCTAGTCAAAAAGAAAGACGGTAGTTGGCGGTTTTGTGTAGATTACAGGGCCTTGAACAAAATCACTGTTCCCGACAAATTTCCCATCCCGGTGATTGAAGAGTTGTTGGACGAAATAGGAGGGGCCAACATCTTTTCAAAACTGGATTTAAGATCCGGATACCACCAAATCAGAATGAAGGAAGAGGACATTGCAAAAACTGCTTTCCGAACACATGAAGGTCATTATGAATTTATGGTACTTCCATTTGGACTTACTAACGCACCTTCTTCTTTTCAATCATTAATGAATGAAGTATTAAGGCCAGTACTCCGAAAATACGTTTTGGTATTCTTCGATGATATCCTAATATACAGCCCGACTATGGAAGAACATAAGCAACATCTGCAAAAAGTATTAATGTTACTCCAACAAAATGAATTGAAGATCAACGGCAAGAAGTGCTCATTTGGCCAAGATAACTTGGAATATCTGGGACATGTTATATCTGCTGGAGGAGTATCCGCAGATCCTAAGAAGTTGGAAGCAATGACATTATGGCCTTTACCCAAGGATGTCACCAGCTTAAGGGGATTTCTAGGCCTTACTGGCTATTATAGGAGGTTTGTTCATGATTATGGAAGAATAGCAAGGCCATTGACCAACCTGTTGAAGAAAAATGCCTTCCAATGGAGTCCGGAGGCACAACTTGCATTCGAACAACTAAAGCAAGCCATGACCAAATTGCCTACTTTAGCCGTACCCAACTTTTCGCAGCCCTTTGTGGTTGAAACAGATGCTTGCGGAACCGGACTAGGGGTTGTTCTAATGCAAGAAGGAAGACCCCTAGCCTTTTGGAGTACTACCCTATCAGAAAGGAATCAGAAGAAATCAGTGTATGAACGTGAATTGATGGCAGTCGTAAAAGCAGTCCAGAAATGGCGACACTACTTGTTGGGAAACCATTTTATTATTAAAACTGACCAAAAAAGTTTGAAATTTTTGACAGATCAGAGGATGATCGGTGAGGAACAATACAAATGGATTTCCAAATTAGCAGGATATGATTTTGAAATACAGTACAAACCAGGGAAGGAAAACTCTGCTGCCGATGCCCTATCCAGGAGAAGTTCTTATTATGCCATGACAATCTTACAAATTCACGATTTCGAGGAATGGGCTGAAGAGATCAAACAAGATGTCAAGTTACAGAAAATCATGCAAGACCTAATTATCAATCCTATGTCTCATGCTGGCTACACGTTAAGGGATCAGAAACTATTTTACAAGGAGAAATTGGTGTTGTCCAAAACGTCCTCCAGAATTCCCATCATTTTAAAAGAATTCCATTCATCCTTGGTAGGAGGACACTCAGGAATCTTCAGGACTTATAAAAGAATAGCAGATCTAGTTTATTGGGAAGGGATGAAAACCGACATCAAAAATTTCGTTGCAGCTTGCGAAGTCTGTCAAAGAAACAAAAGCGACAACTTATCACCAGCAGGACTGCTACAGCCATTACCAATTCCTACTCAAGTATGGACAGACATTTCGATGGATTTTATTGGAGGACTACCCAAATCCATGGGGAAGGATACAATTCTGGTGGTGGTTGACCGACTCACCAAATATGCCCACTTCATACCATTAGGGCATCCTTACACCGCTACCGATGTTGCTGCAGTTTTTCTACAAGAAATTGTAAGATTGCATGGATTTCCGTCTTCCATCGTTTCAGATCGCGATCCTTTGTTTTTAAGCAATTTTTGGAAAGCCCTTTTTAAAGCAGCAGGAACACAACTAAAATTCAGTTCGGCATACCACCCTCAAACGGATGGACAAACGGAAGTTGTCAATCGATGCTTGGAAGTTTATTTACGATGCTTAACAGGTACTAAGCCAAAGAAATGGGTCTCTTATCTTCCCTGGGCAGAATTCTGGTTTAACACCAATTATAATGCTTCAAGCAAAATGTCCCCTTTCAAAGCGTTGTATGGACATGATCCACCTCACATTCTTAAGGGATCCACCATTCCTTCCCGCCTTGAAGAAGTCAACAAACTTACAATTGCTCGGGATGAATTATTGGCGGCTCTGAGAGAGAACTTGTTGAAGTCCCAAGATGTCATGCGTGCAAATGCCAACAAACACCGCCGAGATATAGAATATGAAATCGGTGATTGGGTGTTCTTGAAGATGCAACCTTACAGGAGAAGATCCTTGGCTAGAAGGATTAATGAAAAACTCTCCCCTCGATTTTATGGTCCTTTCCAGGTGTTAAAAAAAGTGGGTGCTGTTGCTTACAAATTGGATCTTCCATCTCACAGTAAAATTCACCCAGTCTTTCATGTCTCTCTCCTCAAGAAGGCCATTGGTGACTCTTTCCAATCACAACCTTTACCACCGATGTTATCTGAGGATCAGGAATTACAGGTTTATCCGGACGCTATTTTAGATATTCGTGAGTTACAACCTGGCAACGTGGAAGTCTTAGTTAAATGGCAAAATCTCCCTACAAGTGAAAATAGTTGGGAATCTGTGGCTAAATTACAAGAGGTCTTCCCAGATTATCACCTTGAGGACAAGGTGAGTCTTTTAGGCGGGGGTATTGATAAGCCTAGGCCACCCATCACCAAGTTTTACACCCGCAGGCAGCGATGTCCAAGGAGTGCAGGATCAAGAGATGCGAATCAGGGGGCATGACCCTTGGTGAATAGACACACCCATCCAAAAGGATGCAACCCTTGGAACCAAACAGCATCAAATCTAACAGTCACAACCATTCAGATTAATTGTACCAATTAGGAACAGATGTTAAATACAGTATAAATAGAAGCAAACCAGAATTAGGAAAGCATTCTGGAAAGTTAGGAAGAATTTGAATTGGAAGAGACAGGCTCTCGAAAACCTGAGTTGTAATATTCCAAAATTATCGATATAAATTTCTATTTTCATCCTTTTCATTTCTGTTCCATTCTTGTGTTCTTATCATCAACCAAGGATAATAAATTGGTTACAGAGGTTAAAACTGCATCAATTTATTACAGAATCAGGTTACAAAGAAATAAACTTGAAGGAAACCAATGCCCGTCTTTATCATGAACCGGAAACAGAAGAAGGAGGAGGAGGAGGAGGGTGATATTATACAAGCCTGCACATGAACTCCCTTGACTTGGAACGTGGGGAATAAGAAGAGTTTTACCTTTGTCCTGAAGAAGTTTCAGGACATACTGTGTAGGCCGTGAAATCATAGAACTGGTAATACCAAGCTCCCTTGCATCGAAAGTCTTCCCTTTTGAAATGTCAATGCGGCCTGTCAAACAACCCAAAAGTTCAATCAAATTTCAACTAAACATGACCAATGCCCTTAACATGGATTTTTATGCAGAACAAAGTTCAAAAACTGGTTTTGAGTAATCATAGCCACTTCCCAGTAATACATCAGAGATAAAGGTTACACGTATGCAGGAAAGATCGAAGTTACAAGCATAAAATGCAGAAGCAAATGTACCTCGAGCAAGGGAGTAATCAGATTCTGTTTCTGAAGAAGAATGATCTTGCATTGGTCCTTTGGGTGAAGAGGAGCAGAAAAGCTGTAAAGAATAATTCAAGGGCGGTTGAAATTATGAGTTTAGAAAGAGATATAGATATCCACAAGGTGTTTGATAAATTGCGTGAACCAAAATAAGAAGAGAATAAAGTAGTGTTAGTGTACCCGCGAGTTATTGATGAGGGTTTTCAAACGGGTAAACACTCCGCGCTTGTTATTGTTGTTGGTTATGAGCATTGTTGAAGCAAGAAATGAAATGAAACCACTCCAGCGTTAATTAGGAATAGCTTTGTTCATTTCGACCGCCGCAACAGCAACATATTGCTTAATTATTTTTATACCTATATGTTTAATCACTTTACAAATCACATTCAGACCTATTAAGTATTTTAGGTCAATCCTCTTGAGAAGCATGTATAAGGTATTATAAAAAAATATTGACACAAATCACATTAAGACCTAAAAAGTATTTTAGGGCAATCTCCTTAATATATAAAATATTATCAAAATCATTGACATATAGATCAAAGCAAATGGATTGGTGGACGATGTAAAAAAAAAAAAATTGAAGTGTTATTTAAAAGAGAAGGCGTACGATTAAGCGGATTGGAAATATTTGAATTTTGTGATGGAGAAAATGGAATTCATTAATAAATGGAAGGATGAATTTCATAATGCATCTATCCTACTAATATATCACTATTAGTTAATGGAAGTCCCATTAAAGAATTCGGAGTAGAAAGAGGTTTGAGGTAAGGTGATCCGCTGTCGCCTTTTCTTTTTTTAATAGCAGCAGAAGGATTTAATTTAATGATGTCAAGAGGTGTTCAATTGAATATTTTTTAGGGATATGAATTCTAGAGAGGAGATGTAAGTATTTCTCATCTCCAATACGCAGACGATAATCTAATTGTGGAAAAGAAGTGTTGATAAATGTGAGAAGCATCAAAGCAATTGTGCAGTTATTTGAAGTGATATCGAATATGAAGGTAAACTTCCACAAAAGCCTCTTAGTGGGGATCAATATTTTGCAACATTGGTTGGAAGAAGCGGTACAAGTGTTAAACTGTAAAATTAGAGTTTTACCTTTTAAATACCTAGGTATTACTATTGGAGGTAATCATAGAAGAAAGGAATTTTGAAAACATGTGATTAAGCAGTGGCGAGTAGATTGTCTAAATGGAATAATAGACATTTGTCAATTAGCAGATGAATCGTATTTATAAAGTTTGTTCTTTATGTTTTATCTGTCTATTTTTTTTTTTCATCAAAGCAACGAACATGTATAATCTTTAATCTTGAATTCCTCTTTAAAAAAATGTGGGGTGGGGGAGTGGAGAATAGGAAAATATATTGGGTTCATTAGGACAAGGTGTGCAATGAGAAAGATGGGGGTGGTCTAGCCATAAAAAAGTTAAAGGCGTTCAACATTGCATTATTAGAAAAATGGGTTTAGTACATTCGTATCGAGAATCAAAGTTTATGGGTTAACGTCTTACTAAGTAAATATTATGAAATAAATGGCAGAGTGAATAGAGAGGAGAGACAGGGATCGAAATGGTGGTGGGATAAAAAAATATAGATAATGGGGTTTGGGACTTTAAATTGTATTGGTTTTCTGAAAATTTATGCAGGAAAATAAGAAACGGAGCCAGAACACAATTCTAGATGGATCCTTGGACGGAGGGTCAAATTTTGAAGAATAATTACATTGATTTGTTTGATTTAGTAGTGAATAAAGAGGCTTTATTCAGTGAAGTGATGTGGAGAAATGTAGAGAGGGAGAATTGGAACGTCATGTGTGAAAGAAGTCTTAACGAGAAAGAAAAAAAATGGAGGATGAAATTAAAGAAAAAACACAAAGAATAGTATTGAGTGAAGAATCGGAAAACAGGTGAATCTGGTGTAAAAAAACATATTCAGAAAAGGAAGCTTATAATTTAATTTTAAAGGATAGTGCTAGATAACGGATGAGGAAGTATGCAGTTGCATTGAGTAATTTGATTCTGCTTAAAGTATCGACATTGGTATGGAGAATGTGGCGAGACAAAAATCCAACTAAAGTCAATTTTGCCAAGATAGGGGTTTTGAATTAATCTTAAATCTCCCTATGTATTTTTTTAATGTCAAAAAATGGTTGAGGTTTGGAACGCAACGCTAAAATGAATGAATGTAACATATGTGATGCATAATTCAGCTATGGAGCATTTTACACAAATTTGAGGTCTTTTAGAGTGTGGCACGGTGAAAGGAGAGGGACTCAAAACCCTTTGGTTTGCATGCATTTGGATAATATGGAAAAGTTGGAACGAGAATGTGTTGGGTCATCATGAGGGGGAAGCATACATATTGGGTCAAACAATCACCTAAAGGTCAAAGACTCACCTAAACAAGTGATAGAGACACCACATATTCACCTAAAAACCTTAAGGTGATAAGTGTATGGGTCATCTTACTTATAAAGTGCCTAACCTCCACTTTTATAAGCAATGTGGAACTTAGAAATCACATTTGTTTCTCAACACAATTCACACTTGTTTCTCAACAATCTTTCCTTCAAGTGTGAGTTCATCCATTATGTTCCCCCTCAAGTAGAAGCTCTTTCATCCACATCCTTGTACCGCTGTTGAGAAACACCTTTATCTCGTCATGGGCACTTCAACGGAACGCGTTGCCTGACCACCATGTTAGGAAGATTTTCGACACAGGGAGTTGGTCCCTTACTCGAACCATCAGCTATGATATCACTTGTTCTGGACTGGGCCAAAAGATGCCCCACTGTCGGGAACGGCCCAACCCCGTCGGGGAGGGCCTAATGGAGGCCCAATTCACTAACTCACCCGGGGAGCACTCACGCGTCTCCCCCACGGTCTCCACGTGCCCCTCACGCAGGGACACGTCATCAGGTAACTACCCATGTCCTGAAGAATAGGTTAACCCATCATCCAAAAATTGCAGGGCAGTTAACCCAGGGCAAAGATCATGTGCTGATCTTCCCTACGCCACGTAGACCCTGGCAGTTACTCGTATTAGGCCTAGCAATCCAACCCAATGCAAAGTAACTGTTGGCTCAATGCTGGGGGCTCATTATAAATACCCTCTATCACTAGAGGGTCAGGTATTCTATTCTCTACACCTTTTCTCTGTACTTACTTTCTCTCTTGCTGAAACTTAATTTGGCATCGGAGTACCTTGCAGGTACACCCCCTTCTCTTCTCCACCACCGACGAACTAAGGAGCTCACGACGTGTGCTGGCTGTTGATCCTTATCTGATCCAGTAAGATCAGTGGCGCCGTCTGTGAAAAACCTTACTTCCCCGTTCTTTCTACCGTAGAGACCCAATAACCAAAGCAGTTTTTCAATCTCCGTTGATCATGGTCAGCACACGCACTAACGATAACGCTCCAGAAACGCCTTCACCACGTTTACCAACGACGGCGGTCATGATCCCAATGTGGTCGTTCACGTCAAAGAAGGTTACCCTAGGGACGGGCGTACCGCCTCTCCCTCCTCGGACGATGCGGGGTTCAACGCCGCCCGACGCTTTGATAGCTCGGTTGTCTACTAGTCAATCCCTGTATCACTCAATGCTGACCTGACCATGCTGGCTTTGTTCGCAACAATCAATCAGACAATCTGATGATTTTCCAACAGAACGAGCAAATTGGAATGCTCGAGAAGGAGTGACAATCACACTCTCCCCCGCGGAGACATCGTCACCGTCTCTCGCAGTCTTTCCCCTACCTCGCAGAGGCCACAACACGATGACTCTTGGAGCCCTTCTCATCAACAGTCGAGGCGTCGCCCAAGTTTGGAAAGGCCTTAGCCCGTGGCCACCCAGAAGCGCGACCAGTCCCCTCCCCAGAATGAGCGACGCTCCCCCACTCATAAGAAGGACAAAACTAACGGATACGCAGAGAAGCCAAAGAGCTGACCAAGGAGCCCTCCCCGCCGAGGCAGGAACCCTCGATGTGACCTGTCCCAGTCGCGATCACCTGTCAGGAGCGACGAGGACGACCAGCGCACGCCGCTGTCCAGAGCCATCATGGAAACTCCCTTGCCCGTCGGGATGGAAAAGCCCCCGACCTTGGCGACCTACGATGGTACGACCGACCCGAACGACCACATTGAAAGCATCGATGCGATGCTCGACTACTGGAACGTCCGGGGGGCCATCAAGTGCAGGCTCTTCCCCACGACCCTGAGGAAGGGTGCAATGGTGTGGTACAAGAGCCTCGAGCCCGAGTTCATCGCCTCCTGGAAGGAGCTGAAGAGGCAGTTCTCCAGATACTTCACTGCTTCTCGGTGCCACCCGAAGACGGAAGCATCCCTGGAAGCCATTATCTAGGGAAAAGATGAATCTCTCTAGGACTACATAGAGAGGTTCAATCGGGAAGTTATCCAGTTATCCACCTTGGATGACATGAAGAGATATTTAATCGAGCGAGGACTGCGACCTCACACCGAATTTGCCAAGACAGTCGGCATTGAAAGGCCCAACACCTTAGGCGTGCTCCTGTGCAAGGCCCAGGCATACATCCAGTATGAAGAGATAGAGGCCGCTAATTACGCCCGCGACTCGCGGAATCAAGAGGGTACCAGGAGCTCCAGGCACGAAGATTCCACCACTCCCTGACGAGGCGAGGGGAGAAGAAGAGAAGATCGGCTTCAGGACTCCCGAGAACAAAGGGGACCAGCAGGCCGCTTCACTGAATATACGCTTCTCACAGCTCCCCGCAAGCGCATCCTGGTCGAGTGCATCAACTCGGAGTTCCAGCGAGGCGATGTTCGCTTTCCGAAGCCGACACTCCCTAAGCTAAATGTCGACAAGTCCAAGTACTTCCGATTCTACATGAGCCACAGGCACATCACGGAGGATTGCATCCACCTCAAGGATGCCATTGAAATCTTGATGGGCACTTGAAGCAGTACACCAAGAGGAGCGAAGCCCCCCGACAAGAGGCCCAGAAGACGAAAAGGGTCGAGGAGACGTCCCCGTCCTCCGGCGATAATGGGTTGCAAGTCGCTCTGTATGTCACCCGACCAGAAGACTTTTACTTCCCCTACGAGCCCGACACGCCTGTGACCGCTCGTAGCCCATAGGAAAGCTTCCCCGCCGCTATGGTCATATCCGGCGGGGGGTCAACAAAGTCTCTGTGGGGTTGGTGAAGCGGAAGTTCGATGAATTGATAGAGGCGAGCTCAACGCAGAATGTCACCTTCGAGAAGGTCCAGGGAAGGTCAAACCTCATCACCTTCTATCTCGAAGAATTGTTAGACGGCACCCCCGACTCCAACATCCCTCTCCTAATCAGGGCACAGATGGCGAACTTTGACGTCCGCCGCATCCTGGTCAACCAAGGGAGCACCGTGGGCATAATGTATGCCCACCTGTTCACTACCCTCTAGCTCGACGAGATACATCTGACCTCGTACGTCGGCTCCGACCGCAGGACTTCAATGGTACCACCACAAGACCGTGGGGCTATGTCGAGTTAATGGTCACCTTAGGGAACGACGAGACTGCCCGACAAGTTAAGGTGCGCTTCTTGGTAGTAGAGTGTCCATATCTATACCAATGCATTCTGGGAAGGCCGACCATAGCCGAACTCACAGATGTATCATATATAGTCCACCTAAAGATGAAGTACTACATGACTAGGGGTCATGTCGTCACCCTCCACAAGGACATTGAGGCCGCCAAGAGATGTTTCGAGGCTGCCACCAACGGGTTAAACTCGATCAACATCAAGTCCAAGATCGCGGGAAAGTCATCCCAGGACGAGGAGCAGAAGCCACTCCCGCGCGTCAACACGGTCGACCTCGACAGCCGCTTCCCCAACAAGCAGGAGCATAACGAGGTAGCAGATCACCCCCTCCAGCTGAAGGCAATGGCCAACCTCTTCACCCCATGCTCCCCATTCCAGATGGAGACTTCGAGCTCATCACGCTCGGCGAGGACCCGGACAGGAACTGAAGATTGACACGGGCCTCCCCAACCTGGCAAGGAAATAACTGAAGGTCTACCTCAGGGAGAATGTTGACCTGTTCGCGTGGAGCACTGCAGAGATGCCTGGCCTCGACCCAGATGTGGCCTTCCACCAGCTCACAATAGATCTGACTACTAGGGTTGTAGTACAACGTAGGTATAAGTAGTCTCCCGAGAAAGTGGAGGCTGCTGAAAAAGCTGTAAAAGACCTCTTAGAGGCAAACTTTATTTCGGAAGCCTAGTACACAACCTGGTTGTCCAATGTTGTACTCGTTAAAAAGACTAATGGAAAATGACGTATGTGTGTTGATTATACCGATTTTAACCGAGCATGTCCCAAAGATGCTTACCCATTGCCTAACATCGACAAACTAGTCGACAATTATACAGGTTTTAAATTATTGTGATTCATGGACGCATACTTGGGATACAATCAAATCCCCATGGCGAAGGCCGACAAGCAATACACGGTTTTCATGACCGAGTCGGACAACTATTACTACAACGTAATTCCCTTCGGTCTGAAAAACGTCGACGCGACCTACCAACGGATGATGAACAAAGTATTTCGGGGAGAGATCGGAGACATGCTTGAGGTCTACATGGACGACATGATCATGAAATCACGAGAAGAGACCGACCACACTGCCCACCTCAGAAGGGTCTTCGATACGGCAAGGAGATGCAGAAGGAGGTTCAAGCCGGAGAAGTGCACCTTTGGTGTCCGAGCAGGAAAGTTCCTCGGCTTCTATCTGACAGAGCGAGGAATCGAGGCGAACCCTGACAAGTGCAGGGCGTTCTCTGAGTTCCCCACGCCGAACTTGAAGAAATCGATCCAATCACTAAACGGGATGCTCGCCTCGCTGTCCCACTTCGTGGTCAAATTTGCCTAGCACGCACTCCCATTTTTCAAGCTCATGTGCAAAGAGGTCGCGTTCGAGTGGACCGAGGAGTGCAAACAAGCCCTCCTCCACCTCAAACAAGTCCTCTCGCAACACTCGGTCCTCTCATGGCCAGAGAGCGGGGAAACTATACTTGTACCTCGCTGTCGCAACTGAGGCGGACAGCGCGACTCTTATCCGGGAAACCCCTGAGGGGCAGAAGGCGATATACTTCACCAGCAAAGCCCTTTAGGGCCCCGAATTTAGGTACCAGCAGATTGAAAATGTCACTATGGCTCTCGTCACTGCGGCCCAAAGGCTACGACACTACTTTCTGGCCCACACGATCATGGTAAGGACGGACCAACCCGTGAAGTAGCTACTCGGCCGTCACGACATGGCGGGCAGGATGCTTAAGTGGTTGCTCGAACTTTCTGAGTTTGACGTCCAATACAAGGGTAGGAAGATCCTGAAGGCTCAAGTACTAGCCTACTTCATCGCAGAAATGACCACCCCAGTCTCCTCGACCGACGGATCTTGAAGGTGGACAATCTACGTCGACGGGGCTTCCATCTCGACGGGCAGCGGGGCGGGCATCATCCAAAACAAAGAGGGCATACTGATCGAGGTCTCCCTCGCCTTATCTTTCCCGACATCGAACAACCAGGCTGAGTACAAAGCCTCCCTCGTCGGGCTACGCCTGGCCGAGGACCTCAGCGCGAAGGAGGTAAAAATATTTACCGACTCCCAGCTCGTGGCCTCCCAGATACGAGGAGAGTACCAAGCCAAGAATGACAACCTCGTCAAGTACTTGGCCCTGGTAAAAGAGAAGATGAAAAAAATTGACTCGGTTGAAGTAAGTCACGTTCCGCGCGAACGCAATACCCGGGCGGACATCCTATCCAAGCTGGCGAGCACGAAGAAAAAAGATGGGAACAAGTCCGTCATCCAAGTGGTGCTTCCTAGACCAAGTATCGGGAAACCCACCTCAACCGTCGACGTGAACGCCATCGGCGACGCCCCCTGCTGGATGACCTCGGTATACGCGTACCTCAGCACAGGAAAACTGCCCGACGACTCCAAGAAGGCCATCGTAGTCAGGCGATGAGCCTGCTCGTACGTCCTGGTCGAGGACAAATTATACCGGTGGGCATTCTCCATTCCCCTTCTCAAGTGCGTCGAGGAGTCCAAGGTCCCAAGCATACTCCATGAGATCCATGAAGGGATTAACGCGCAGCACCTCGGCGGACGATCCCTCGCCCCTAAGGCGTTGCGAGCAGGATACTAGTGGCCCACCATGCAATAGGACGCCAAGGAGCACGTCAAGAAGTGCGACAAGTGCCAGCGACACGGGAATATACATCTGGCCCCGCCCAATAAGCTCAAAACGCTCTCGTCACTGTGGCCTTTCGCCTGGTGGGGGATGGACATCCTCAGGCCATTCACCATAGGGTCGTATCAGAACAAATATCTAATAGTCGGCGTCGAATACTTCACCAAGTGAATAGAGGCCAAAATCACGGCGCACAACATACTCTGTTTCTACAAAAGGAACATTCTTGCCTGGTTCGGCGTACCCCAAGCGATAGTCACCGACAATGGGGCACAATTCACTGACAAGAACTTCCAGGACTTCGTCACCAAGCTAGGCACGAAGCAGCACTTCACATCTGTCAAGCACCCACAAACCAACGGGCAAGCCGAGGTTGCGAACAGAGTGATCCTGCGAGGCTTGAAATGGAGATTGGGCGAAGCCAAGAAAAGGTGGGTCGAGGAGCTACACAGTGTGCTCTGGGCCTACAGAACGACCCCACACTCGACCACCGGGGAGCCCCGTTCCGACTGACCTACAGAACCGAGACACTGATTCTGGTAGAAATAAGGGAACCCTTAAGGAGGACCGAGTCACCCCTCGATGAGGAGACGAACGATGAGGCCCTAAGGGAGGAGCTCGACCTAGTCAAAGAGATTCGGTCGGGGGCATCCCTCTGCGAGGCCTCACACAAGTAGAAAATAACTTTGCGATATGACAGCAAAGTCATCAAACGTGAATTCCAGGTAGGCAGCCTAGTCCTACAAAGGAACCAGAAAGACTCGCGGGAGGGCAAGCTCGTCGCGAACTGGGAGGACCCCTATCGCGTCTGCGCAAAAACGGGGACCAGAGCCTACTACCTAGAAAACCTGCACGGGGAGGAACTTGCTCGACCATGGAACGCTAAGAAGCTTAAACAATACTACAGTTAGAAACTGCCTGAGATGAACCTGGTTCGACCATGACGAAGAGCATCCGACCACGGGAGCGTGCTAAGGTACAGGCGCAGCTACTAAACTCGAGACAAGAAGACAAGGGCCCGCTCTTGTGTGTGCGAGTGTTGACACTGGATTTCGACTGATGTGGGTATCCGGAGATTCCAGGGCGTGTCGACGCAAAGAGGCACGTCAAGGTGTCGAGTCGACACCAACAGAAAGGCACGTCGAAGAAATGGCGACAGGCTTTGGCGTCGGAGGGAAATGAGGCGACAAGCTGATTTCAACTTCAAAGGACAAATGCTTAGGCGGGAAAAGTTTGAAACTTCCACGACTATGGGAAGTTGAAAAGAAAGTGGGGTGCCACGTGTCAGCTTCAGAAGGAATTTGGGCAAACAAACAGTTACATTTTTAGGCCTATATAAAGCACTATAATTTTCATTTTTAGGGTCGCATTTTTTCACATTGTAAGGGGAAAATACTCAAAGTACCAAGCTTAGAGAGAAACGAGTTCACTCCCGCAAACAAATGTACACTTGCGTCCAAATTCTACTTAATGCAATTTACTTCCAGTATTTAATTTAAGACATTGTTTTTCCTTGTTTTACTCAGCATTTCCTTTATTTCTTTATTTTGCGCCAAACTTGCTGATCGTTAAAAAACTCTTCGCGTCACCAAGGTCACCTCAGCGTGACGCCTCTCACTAAAAAACCAAGAAACTAAAATGCACCATAAACATACGCTTCCAATTCTCTGTTATGGGATTTGTGTGTCCGATCCCGCGAGCGAACCTGCGATGGAAGGCCAGCAGTTGTTCGCGCCGGCGAACAAAGTGGCACACCTGGTGGAACCGTGTGAATTGAGTATATGTTTTTGCGTAGTGGTAAGATGGTAACACCACGACCGAACGAAGAACTGTCTCCGGCGGAAACTACGGTGGGAACACAGATAACTGATGTTGGCTCTGGTACCATATCAGCAGGGTCTACCTCTCCTAGCGGACCAATTGCAACGCCGCGTCGAAATGACCCGAGATCGACAATGGCAGGGACTACGGGGCAATATATGCCTAGTATCACCATGCCTATACCTAAATCATATGGAATGCCGCCAAAGTTCATGTCAAGTTTGCATTCTAGCGGCCATTTATTTGGGGAAAGTCCGTCCCCAGTATTTTCGACTTATCAAGGGGCTGGACACGTGTTGAACCAGATGATTCGACCCCTAGGATTCAACCTTGTCTCTCAATCCATACCGACCTTTACCTCTAGTTCCGTCGTGGTCATGAGGTAACAGATGGATGAGAGTAATCATGAGATGGTCCACATGTTAACCCAATAAATGGGTACAATATTAAGACCACTGATACAAGAGTCAGCCCAGAGTTGCCAATAATTGGCGAATCAGATGACACGAATCGGTGACTTCTTAGGGGCCCCTAGGGCTCAGGGTCGACAGACCCCACCACCTCGACCAGAGACACCTCGTCATCAGGACGAAGTCTTCGACGAAACCATAGAACAACCTCGTGAGTTCAAGGAGATCCCTAGGAGAGTTCAAAGGCCTCCTGTGATTGTCCATAGGAACCAAGATCCAGATTTTGTTGTCCAGCAGGTTCGACAGGATGCCTTGGCTGGAGAACATAACTTGGAGGCCGTAGTCGAACGTATCATGGTCCGTAATGGGGCGAACCCAGGCCTTCGACGGCCGACATATACATCCCCATTACCTGGTTTTGTATTACAAACAGAATTGCCCAGGGGATGGAAAGTGCCTAAGTTCACCAAGTTCGCTGGGGAACCGGAAGAGTCCACGGTCGAACATGTTGCTAGGTATCAAACCGACGCAGGCGACATAGCGAACAATGAGGACTTGAAAATGAAATATTTCCCAAGTTCCCTCACGAAGAATGCATTCACATGGTTTACCACATTTCCCCCTCAGTCCATTCACACATGAGCACAATTAGAGAGACTGTTTCACGAACAATTTTATATGGGACAGTCGAAAATAAGTTTGAAAGAGTTGGCAAGCGTCAAACGCAAGGCCACAGAGTCAGTAGACCAGTACTTGAATAAGTTTAGACTTTTGAAAGCACGGTGCTTTACTCGAGTCCCTGAACATGAATTAGTCGAAATGGCTGCTGGCGGCTTGGACTATTCGATTAGGAAGAAGTTAGACACGCAGTATCTTAGAGATATGGCGCAACTTGCTGATCGAGTTCGCCAGGTCGAACGACTGAAAGCTGAAAAGGCCCAGTCTAACAGATATCATAAAAAAGAAAAAGTATCTTATGTGGCTGCTGACGAGTATTCATCAGACGACGAAGAATCCGTCGACGAAAGTGAGATCCACGTGGCTGAACTTAAGCCAGGACCTCCCTATACGTGCAAACTGTTGAAACCATCGACGGGAAAAATCCCACCGAAACTAACAAGACGGATAAATACGTCGCTAAAACTTATACTTTTGACGTTTCCAAATGTGATGAAATATTTGATTTACTGGTTAAAGATGGTCAAATAATTATTTCGTCTGGTTTAAAAGATCCCCCTCTAGAACAAAAGAAAAAGAGGGGATTTTGTAAGTTTCATAATTTCCTTGGTCATAAAACAACTCAATGTGTTCTTTTCAGGGATTTGGTGCAGAAGGCTTTGAAAGAGGGTCGAATCCAATTTGGCGAGAAGCCGAAGATGCAGGTTGACACCGACCCACTGAAGGTTGAAGAGGATTTGTATTCAGAGGTGTACGAATGTTTGATGGTCGAAGCTACTGAGGGCCTCGACAAGCCACCAATGGCTGAAGTGGTAGAATGCATGATGGTCGAAACTACTGAAGGTTCCGACAAGAGAGCAGAGGACAAACTTGAAGCAGTGTACCCCCAGGCTGGTGAAAGTTTGGAGGATTTTTAGGAAAGTTGCAGGATAAGCGGCTCGAAAGCCGCACTATGCCCCAGATGCAATGTTGTGTTCGATGAGAAAGCTACTGAGAGGTATGAGGCAAGCAAGAGAGAAGTGCTGCCAGAGAACAGGCCACCTGTCCCAAGGTTTGTGTTTGATGGGAGCGGGGCTCCTCGTCGGAATGAGGAATACAGAAAGCTATTCCAAGGGGCAAGGCCTAAAACTTTTGTGCCTCAATCAGACTCCCCACAGGAAAGATGGATGGCACCAGTGAATCAGAAAGGGAGCAAAAGACCAAAGTGGAAAGCCCTTGATTTGGAAAAGGAGGCGAATGTCGCCGATAAAGGGGTCGAACAAGCAGGATATAGGGTGTCCCCCAACTACAAAGGAAAAAACCCTATGACTAGGACCCAGTGGAGGCGCTATCAGCGCAGTAAGAAGGCCGAAAGAGAGGCTACGACGTTAAAAGTGAAGCCTGTCAGAACATCTGGACAGAAGCGCCAATACCCAAAAGGAAGATGGGTAGAAAAGAACAAGGTGGCGATGAACCAGACCATGGCAGTGATTGTGAACACTTCAGGAGAAAAGGAGGTGGTATCGACCCAGAACTCAAAGTGTACTTCGCTGACGGAGAGCAAGAAAGAGCCAGAGTATACTCCTCAGTCAGATGAAGAAGAGCCAAAATACTCCCCTCAGTCCGACGAAGAGTATGACCCATCACCTGAAGGAGATTTTGATGAAGACATGTACGACGACACCAATGATGACACCTATGGCAAAGATTTTGTGGTAAACTGTGGTATCGTGTCGGTTCTAGCAACTGAGTATGATGTGGTGTCTAAGATCTCTGAGACTGAAGAAGACTTCGTCACTAGTGAAAATGCGGATGACAAGCTGTTATGCTATTATGTGATGAACAGTGGCGTAGTCGAAGAACAAACGGCTATGTTTGAGCGTCCTAGCCCTGGGATGATGTATCATCTAAAGCTGTTATTCATAAAGGCGGAGATTGATGGAGTGTCTGTCAACAAAGTGTTTGTAGATGGTGGAGCGACTGTGAACCTGATGCCTCACAGTCTGTTTAAGAAAATTGGAAAGATGGAGGCTGACCTCCGACAACACAACATGGTTTTGTCCAACTACGAAGGCAAGACCAGTAACATCCTGGGGGTTGTCCAAGTAGACTTGGCAGTAGGTACAACCAACAGGCTGACATTTTTCATGGTCATCAAATCGAAAGCAAACTTCAATCTGTTGTTGGGACGTGAGTGGATCCATGGAATTGGGGCAGTGGCATCAACGATGCACCAGAGATTGATCATTTGGAGGAAGGATGACATCGTCGAAAATATCGAGGCAGATCAAAGCTACTACAAAGTCGACGAAGCCAAGGGTACCAAGAAGTCTTTTGACCAGCACTTAGCAAATGTGGCTCCTTGTGATGACGGATCAGGGTCTTACACCTCCGTCGACACGGGTCGTGTCCTGAACCTAGACCCTGACTATGGGTTCATCTGGGATGCTACCGACGAAGGTATGGAGCCAATGGAAATGCCACCAATGGGGTGGTCCACTACTGGTGAAAATGACTGCTGAGTCAGAAAGCATAACTCGGATTTCGGCCTATCTGGCCAAAAACAGAAAGATGTCGGCACTCGAAAAGGACGAGACTCTCCAAATAACTAAGGGGGCCGACCATGACGAAAAAGCCAATGGCTCACAAGGCCAAAGGGAAGCTGTAGAAAATCAAAGGGTTGATGGTATTTATGATGACGAGCCTTTAGGGTTCGAAAAAGGCCCAGATCATGAACTACAGAGAATGCAAGCCCAGGACCCACTTAAGGAAGTCGACTTGGGGGATGGAATAACCAAAAGGCCCACCTACGTGAGTGCCAAGGCAGGACCGACAATGAAAGCCAAATTGGTTAAAGTGTTGAAAGAATACAAGGACTGTTTTGCCTAGGATTATGGTGAAATGCCTGGTTTGAGTCGGAGTGTAGTTGAGCATCGCCTCCCAATCCAGCCAGGTAAAAGGCCAGTAAATCAACATCCTCGGTGTTTCGCCCCAGAAGTGACGTCGAAGATCAAGCAGGAAATTGAAAGATTGCTCAAAAGTTGGTTCATCAGAACTGTAAGGTATGTAGAATGGATAGCAAACATAGTTCCCGTTATTAAGAAAAATGGGACCCTTCGAGTGTGCATTGACTTTAGGGATTTGAACAACGCTACTCCTAAAGATGAATATTCGATGCTCGTGGCAGAGATGCTAGTCGACTCAGCCGCGGGGTTTGAGTATTTGAGCATGCTCGGCGGCTATTCCGGTTACAATCAAATTCTCATAGCCGAAGAAGATGTCCCCAAAACCGCATTTCGATGCCCTGGAGCTTTGGGGACATATGAATGGGTGGTGATGCCTTTTGGGTTGAAGAACGCTGGGGCAACCTACCAAAGGGCTATGAATGCTATATTCCATGATTTTATTAAGAATTTTATGCAGGTATACATTGATGGCATAGTCATAAAATCGTCATTAGAGGATGGTCATCTCGACCACCTCCGACGCTCATTTGAGCGAATGAGAAAATATGGATTAAAAATGAATCCACTAAAATGTGCCTTTGGTGTTCGTGCAGGGGATTTCCTGGGATTCGTAGTCCACAAGCGAGGCATCGAGATCAACCAGAACAAAACAAAGGCCATCTTGGATCTCAAGCCTCCAACAACAAAGAAGCAGCTCCAGTCTTTGTTGGGGAAGATAAATTTCTTGAGAAGGTTCATCTCAAACCTAAGTGGCAAGACGAAAGTGTTTTCACCACTGCTCAAGACCAAGAAGGAAAGTGAGTTCCGCTGGGGGCAAGAGCAACAAGAGGCTTTTGACGCAATCAAAGAATACCTTACGAAGCCTCCAATCCTATTACCACCTAGTATAAATAAAAACATGAAGTTGTACATTGCAGCGTCGGATACGACCATATGCAGTATGTTAGCACAAGAGGATGATGATGGCGTCGAAAGACCCATCTATTACCTTAGTAGGATATTGATAGATGCTGAGACTAGGTACACTATGATTGAAAAGCTATGCATATGTTTGTACTTCTCATGTATGAAATTGAAACAATATATCAAACCAGTTAATGTTTATGTTTCGTCGCATTTTGATGTCATTAAGCATATGTTGTCCAAACCTATTTTGCATAGTCGAATTGGGAAATGGGCACTAGCGTTAACTGAATTCTCCCTGACATATGTCCCTTTGAGGGCGATGAAGGGTCAAATAGTGGCAGACTTCATTGTCGACCACGCTGTAGTCGAAATGTCGATACATAGCATCGACGTCGCCCCGTGGAAATTGTACTTTGACGGGTCGAGCCATAAAAATGGGGCGGGTGTTGGAATCCTAATAATATCCCCACAAGGAATCCCAACTACTTTTAAATGCAAAGTTGATGGCAAGTGTTCAAACAACGAGGCAGAGTACGAAGCCTTAATTACTGGTCTCAAGATACTCAAAGACTTGGGAGCCAAAGAGCTTGAGATAAAAGGAGATTCAGAATTGGTGATTAACCAAATCACGAGGGAGTACAAGTGCTTAAAGGAGCATCTTTTAAGTTATTTTTCGTTGGCGAAGCGTTTGTTGGAACATTTCAAAATTGTCAACATTTCGCATGTGCCAAGAATAAAAAACCAGAAAGCTAACGAGCTGGCACAAATTGCCTCTGGTTATAAAGTGTCGGAAGGTAAGTTGAAAGGCTTCGTCGAAACTAGGAAAAAGATGGTGTCGAACGTACACACACCATCAAGTTGGTCGATATCCAAAGTCTCGGTGAGCTTGGTCGAAGGTTTAGAAAGTTGCAAGGTTTTCGTTAGAGATATGCCACCGACAGACTAGCGAAGGCCAATTATAGAGTATCTAGAAAAACCGTTGGGCAGCACTGATCAAAAGACTAAGTACAGAGCGGTGAGTTATGTCCTGGTAGGAAACGAGTTATTGAAGAAAACCCCAGAAGGGGTGTTGCTCAAGTGTCTAGGAGACACTGATGCATATTTGGCAATTTCTGAGGTTCATAATGGGGCTTGTGGAGCTCATCAGGTCGGCCAAAAAATGAAATGGCTTTTGTTTCGACAAGGGTTCTACTGGCCCAACATGCTTAAGGATTGTATAGATTACGCGAAAGGATGCCAAGATTGCCAGAAGCACGCGAACATCCAGCATATCCCAGCCAGCGAATTACATGTGATTGTCAAGCCATGGCCTTTTCGAGGATGGGCTTTAGATGTAATAGGAGAGATTCGGCCAGCTTCGTCGAAGCAGCAAAGATTCATCCTCGTAGGAATAGACTATTTCACGAAATGGATAGAGGCTGTGCCTTTGGTGAAAGTGGATCAAGAGGCTGTGATAGATTTCATCCAGAATCATATCTTGTACAGATTTGGGATACCTGAGACAATTTCGACAGATCAAGGTTTTGTGTTTGTGGGGCAGAAGATGCAGGAGTTTGCGGTGGAAACAGGTTTCAAGTTGGTTACTTCGACGCCATACTATGCTCGGGCTAATGGTCAGGTCGAAGCAGCTAACAAGGTAATAATTGGTTTGATCAAGAAGCACGTGGCGAAAAGGCCAAAAAACTGGCATAAGACGTTGAACCACGTGTTGTGGGCTTGTCGGACGTCACCCAAGGAGTCGACCAACTCTACTCCATTCCGTCTAACCTACGGGCACGACACTGTGCTACCCGCAGAAGTATGCTTGCAGTCCGTTAGAGTGCAATGACAGTATGAGATTCCATCGGAACAATACTGGGAAATGATGTTAGATGAACTCGTGGACTTAAACGAGGAAATAATGGTGGCTTTAAATGTGTTGTTGCACCAAAAGGCCCGAGTCGCCAGGGCATACAATAAGAAAGTCCAGAGAAAAACCTTTGCCGCAAACGACTATGTTTGGAAAGTGGTGTTGCCCCTGGATCGTCGAGATCGAACGATGAGAAAATGGTCGCCCAACTGGGAAGGGCCATTTCAGGTAACACGAGTGTTTAGTAACAACGCATATGAAGTGCAGGAGTTGGGAGCAGACCAACGAATCTTAAGAGTAAATGGGAAATATTTGAAAAGATACAGACCCATGCTACAGGAGGTTCACATCAAAACATAGTTTTCATTAATTTAAGGCCAAAAATGGCTTACAAAATATGGTGCATTACATTAGACCAACATACAAACTAAGGAAATTCAGGGAATCTAGCCTTAAAATCATCAAAGAGGGCCTTCTCATGAACTATCTTGTTCTCAAGAAGAACCTTTCGTCGCTGCATGCGGCTGATAGCATCTTTAATCTTCATAGCCGTTTCAACATGGACAAGCCCTTGAGCGACTTCGTGGTCGATGGTTTCTTGAGAAGGCAGAGGCTCAGCTGAGTCCAAAGAGGCTTTTTGGCGTTCGACCTCAGCTATCTTCTTTGTCAGCTCCGTGATTTGGGCTTGATATTCAGATATCTGTTGGTCGAAGGCTTGGCGTTTGTTGGAATGCTCTTGTTTTTTGGTTTCATAGTCCCCAAGCTTCTATTCGCAGACGGAGCTAAGATGCCACTCGCGTTTCATGTCGTCATGGCGGAGCCGAATCTGGGCATTGGCCTGATGATGCATAGCGAGGTCCTTGGCCATTTGAGTGAAGAAGGCTTCGAACTCGATCAGGTATATGGCATAGGGGCAGGAAGTTGAAATTCAGAAAGTTCATCGAGGAGTTTGAAGACGTCGTTGGCAACGGTGGAGTCCTCGGCGACAGCCGCCAGAAATTGTTCCTAAAAAAGGTAGGACCGCAACTGCTGAAGTTTGAGATTGAAATAAGCATCCACTTCTGGAGTTGGGATTGCGGTCGAACCAGTGGGTTGAATCTCTTCGGCTGCATGGCGAAGTTTGTGTAGTGCCTTCAGGGTTGCTGCTGGATTTGTCGCCTTGGCTGCCAAGAGTGCTTTCGGAGTGAGAGATTCCTCGACAGCAGCCGAAGCCTTCTCTGGTCGATGTTCAGGGATTTGGAGTGTCTCCCCGACGTTAGTATCTACGATGGGCGAAGGATTGATAGTCACCCTAGGGAATGCATCATCATGCTCCAAGTTATCAGTTGTAGCAGGAGGCGTCTTCACCAAGCTTTCCTCAGGGATAAGAGGGTGAAACTCATCAATATTTTGGGGACTTGGCATAACGGCAACATTGGCAGTAGGGGCGTCGGCGGCCGATTCAGTATCACCCTCACCAACAATGGTCGAAGTAACCACATTTTCCTGCAAAAGACAAAATTTCGGTGAGCTTCGTCACCCCAAGGTCGTCTAGGACACAAATAAAGTTGGAATACCTGCACAGGAGCTGTTGTCTTGGGGAGGGCGACATAGGGAATTGGTTCAAAAACATCTTCAAGATTTCTCGAGACAACTGGGGCCACCGTCGAGACGCTGGGTTTTAAAGGAGTCCTCTGTGTTATAGCCTTTTTCTTCCTCACCACAGGAGTATATGGAGGAGACGCTGGAGCTGCTGCAGTAAAGACTCGAGAGTGGGTGCTCTCATTCGACTCAGTCCTTTCTGGGGAAGGTACTTTCTCAGCAACCTACGCAGAAATGATGTAAGAACAAAGGGAGGACAAGGACGCAGAACAAGAAATTTAAAAATACCTGTAGAAGGTTGGCCCTAGGTTTTTTGGCAGGTCTGGTGGAAGTCGACGCAGCAGTCGTTTCTCGTTTGCGCCCCTGAAAGCAAAGCTGAAACTAGTTAGTTCAGACCTATGGGCAAACGAAATTAAGAGTCCAGGGTCTACCTTTGTCGAAGTATCCTCTGCAGGGTCGACATCTATGACTGGGGCTGTAGTCGGCGGTTTAGGGATACCGGCTGTAGAGGCAAAAGCGTCGACCACGTTCGCCAGGAAAAGATTTGGAGTGAAAGCTTGAGTTTGGTACTCCAACCACCAAGCCTCAAATTCCTGAGTAGTGAAAAAGGAAGGCCGGAAGGAGAAAGCCGGTAGCTCCAAGTGTTGAGAGGCCCTGACAAACCTCATGCAAGCTTTGTGACCTACGTGAGTCAAGCGTCGACCAGCCCGTACTATATCCTCAGGATGCCTCACTAAGGGTTTTGGCAACATCTGGCTTATGCCAAATTGTCGCACCACCAAATTTGGACAGTAGTTCATAAAACCATATCCATTGTTCCTCGTTTCGATGCGAAAAGAGATCATGGTGGCCTTGGGAGTAAGAAACGCCCGCCATATAGCATTCGACAGCGCAGCAGCTTGAGGTAAAACTCCAGGAAACGGTTGTCTGAACCAGGCAGGCCCAAACTTACACTCCACAAATGGCACCATGTCAGGGACGAAAGAAGAGGTTTCCACAAACATACTGAGATACCTCATAAAGAGGGCTTATCTTGGAGCTTCTTGGGTGGTCATCAAGGCCAGTCGCAGTCCCTCGACAGAACGTGCTTTGTTTAGACGCTCCATCGTTGCAGAGGCTGGATATCCTAATTTGTGCTCGAAAGTGGCGTTGAGCCAGTGTTGCAACAACCACATAGGCCCTGAGATGTTTAAGGCTTTAGCGGTTTGGTGGAGAAGCTTCAGTCTCATGGCCGACAGGCCAAGAGAATGGTAGAGGGAGGCCAACAGAAGTTTGGCCAGAGATATCTGTCGGCCTTCGTGGATCTGAATGGCCAAACTAATGAAACTTTTGGCTATCTGCAAGGAGCCCGAGCAAAACATATAATATGACAACCAGAGAGTCAAGAAGGCAATATGCTCTTCGTCAGAGACTTCTGTAGAGTGTTTGTCATGATGATCTTCGATGTAGTTTTGGAAGCCAGCCCGCTCAAAGTCGAAGACGTTGTCCGTCTCCAAAGTCGGGTCGAACGTCTCACCAAGTGGCGAAAGGCCAGTGATAGCCGCTGTAACGCCCCGTTTTACCAATTTTATTTTATTGAGTCGTTTTTGATTATTTTATTGTTATTTTATTGAAATTTCGACTTTTGTGTGAAAATATGTTATTTTTCGTCGTGATTATATTTTATCGCGTTTTGGGAACGTTTGCGAGATATTTGAGTGTGGGGGTATTTTGGACATTTCATAGATATTTTTACTAAGTTAGTAAGAAAAGAAAATAGAAAAGAAAAGGGAAAGAAAAATAGAGAGAAAGAAAGAAGAAAGAAGGGAAAAGAGAAGAAAAGAGGAGAAGGGAGAAAATTGGAGAAAAAGTGTGAAAATCATCAAGATCAATTCCTAGAATCGAATTAAATCGGGTAAGGGTGCGAAACTCGATTATACTATGCTTGTATATGATTATGTATGAATGTGTTTGGATGATTCTCTTGCTTTCTATGTTTTTCACTTTTAGGTCGAAAACGATAAAATGAGTAGAATCGATGGTTTAACGGTTGGAAATCGATGTAAAGGTGGTAGTTTGCTTGTTGACATGATTAGAATAGGTTCTGATTGAAATATGTTGATTTGGAAATGTTTTGGTTGGGAAATATCACTTTTAGGGTTTCAAACAGCACAGAAAAATTCTGGGTTTTCCTTGGTTCGCCTAGCGAATCTGGGGCGAAGGTGGCAGCGAGTGAGGTTTTCGCGGGTTCGCCTAGCGAACCATTCAACGAAGGGTAGCGAAGGTTCGCTACGGGTATTCGCCTAGCGAAGGCATGAGCGAAGGTTTGCTAGAGTGTTCGCCTAGCGAACTTTGGGTGTTTTTGGCTCTGTTTGGTTCTGACTTGGTTCGCTGGAACATTCGCCTAGCGAAGGAGCTAGCGAATGCTCGCGAGGGATGTTCGCCTAGCGAAGCAGCTAGCGAATGCTCGCGAGGGAGATTCGCCCAGCGAACAGTGCTGTTTGTGTAATTTTGTTTTCTGCATAACTTTTGATCTGTGTTTCGGTTTGAGGCGTGGTTTGATGCGTTGGAAAGCCATTGAGCTGTACTTTCTTATTATGATGGTTTAGAATTTGTTGGCCAATTTTATTTTGTCGGTAAATGTGAATAGTGTCAATGGTCGACTTTTGTCGTTTTAATGGTGCATAATTGTCATGTATTATGCTATATGTTGCGCTTTGGATATGTATGCCTTATATGCTGTTGTGAGGATAAGTTGTGGCCGAAAGGCAAGAAATGTTAAGTGTTATATTTGATGATTTATGCATGATTATGAATGTGTGCATGGATGCAATGTGAGTGTCATGAGTCATTGTATGCCAAGCATCATAATGTGCATTGTGGAAACGTCCTGAGAGACGGTTTGATTCCCGAGGGAAATATGCTATAACATCGTGTTCCTCGAAAATATGAGGCGATGCCTGAGGACTTAAAGCGATGGGTATAGATGATTGTGGGCTCCTTTGGAGACTTAAAGTAATCCTTAACGTCGTGTGCCTCGAAAATATGAGGCGATGCCTGAGGACCTAAAGCGACGGGTGAACATCGTAGGCCCGACGGGGAGTTACTTGAGATTCTCAGTAACGAGCGATGGTTCCAATAGTTCCTGAGTGAACTGATGATGAGACATGAGACATTGGAAGTCGGTACCCGCATGGCATGTGCATAGAGTCGTTGTGTCGGTCTATGTGCATTGCATAAATCATGAATTAATTGTGTGTGAATTTGTGAATGTGATTGATGACTGTATGGTATATGTGTGGTGTGTAATGGTATTCGATGCTTGAGAATTATGCGGTATTAAGTTATATGTGGTTGTGGTGAGAATGTGTTACTTGTACATTTTTGTGTTTATATATATAATTTTATTCAATTATATTATGGTTGTTTTTCTCACCCTTCTGCTGTTTTATAACGCTCTATGAGGCGTTGCAGATTAGAGTTGCGGGAGGTATTCTTTTGTGAAGCGTTGCGTCTTCATTATTTTGGTCGGTCGGCTCTGATATGTGACTCCGGGTAGCATAGGGTGGCCGTTTGTGATTGTTTTGTATATCTGATGATTATATTTTGGTTGTACAGTTATAACTTGATGTATGACAGCCAAGTTTATATGTATATATGTATATGTGTTATTCAGATTTTAGATCTTTCCGCTTTAATTCTAATTTCTGAAAAGTGGGTGTAAGGAACGAAGTTTCCTCTGTATGATTGTTACCCCACGTTGCATATCTAAATGAGCAGGTGTTGCATGTTGTGTATGTTTGGCTTCTTTGATGTGATTCCCCCTTTCTATGCCATGATGTTTCAATTATACTCTGATCAATTTTTGAATTTTATTTTTACCGCTTTAATTGTGTGTTAATTGGGGGTATAGATTGGGGGCGTCACATTAAGTGGTATCAGAGCCAGTCCGTGTCAGTTGTGTAGTTTGTGCCTGTTGTGTCTGGCATATTGGGCGAGTTGTGTTGAGCAAGTGGTTGTTTAACCATAGTTTCTGTTTTGGTCGAACAGAATATGGTTGGTCGTAATGATGCTGCTTTGGCTGCTGCGATGGAAGCGATGGCACGAGCTGTGCAGGGTGCACCGAATGCTGCCGGAAATGATGAGTTTAGAAAGAATAAGCCGCCAGTCTTTAAAGGGAAGCATGATCCGGATGGTGCGCAGTTGTGGTTGAAAGAGATTGAGAGGATTTTTAGGGTAATGGATTGTGATGACGATGATGTTAAGGTGAGGCTGGGCACTCATATGTTACACGAAGAGGCTGATGACTGGTGGGTCAGTACTCGTCAGGTGTTGGAAGCTGAGGAGGAGGAAGAAGAGATTACTTGGGAGGTGTTTAGCCGAGAGTTTCTAAGGAAGTATTTTCCCGAGGATGTCCGAGGAAAGAAGGAGATTGAGTTTTTGGAGCTAAAACAAGGTAATATGTCGGTTATTGACTATACTGCTAAGTTTGTGGAACTTGTGCAGTTTTACCCTCATTATGTGGAAGCGACAGCTGAATTTTCAAAGTGTGTGAAGTATGAAAGTGGCTTGCGTCCTGAGATAAAATAGGCTATTGGATATCAGAGGATTCGAAGGTTTGCTGATTTGGTGGAATACTGTAGGATTTATGATGAAGATAGTAAGGCTCGTTCAGCTCACTATAAAAGTGTAAGTGACAGGAAAGGGAAACAACAGTTCCGTGGTGGTCCGTATGTGTCACCGGCTGATAAAGGTAAACAAAGGGGTAATTTTGATCGAAGGTCAAGTGGAGGAGGTATGTCTAATGCTCCTAGGTGTTTTAAATGTGGTGAATTGGGTCATCGCCAGATGGAATGTAGGAAGAAAGTGGATAAGTGTTCTAATTGTGGTGGTATCGGACATGTTTTAGCTGATTGTAAAAGGAATAATGTAGTGAAGTGTTATAACTGTGGGGAACCTGGTCACATTAGTTCGAAGTGTCCTAATCCGAAGAAGGCTCAGACTAGTGGGAAGGTGTTTTCGTTGGCAGGAACTCAGACTTCAAGTGCTGATCGTCTGATAAGAGGTACTTATTTTATTAATAATATGCCTTTAATTGCTATTATTGATACTGGAGCGACTCATTCGTTTATTTCGTCTGAGTGCGTGGAACGTTTGAATCTTGGGTTATCTTCGATGGATGGTGAGATGGTTATTGATACTCCAGCGATGGGGTCAGTAACTACTTCTTTGGTGTGTTTGAGTTGTCCTTTAGCCATTTATGGTAAAGACTTTGTGATGGATTTGGTGTGTTTACCGTTGGAAGGTTTAGATGTGGTGTTGGGAATGAATTGGTTGCAATTCAATCGGGTGCACATTGATTGTTATCATAAGCTTGTAAGGTTTCCTTCTCTTGAGGAAGATGAAGACTCGAGTTTCTTGTCTACCAAAGAGTTGAAGAGACTTTTAGCGGATGAAGCTCAGTTGTTTGGTTTGTTTGCTTCATTGACTGTGGATAGTCAAGTTTCTCTTGATGTGTTTCCTGTTGTGTGCGAATTTCCTGAGGTGTTTCCTGATGATATTTCAGATGTGCTGCCAGAGAGAGAAGTTGAATTTTCTATAGATCTAGTTCCTGGTACTAGACCTGTTTCTATGGCACCTTATAGAATGTCGGCATCTGAATTGGTGGAGTTGAAAAAGCAGTTAAGTGAGTTGTTGGAAAAGAGGTTCGTGAGGCCAAGTGTTTCTCCTTGGGGTGCTCCAGTTTTGTTGGTGAAAAAGAAGGATGGGAGTATGCGATTATGTATTGATTATCGCCAGTTGAATAACGTGACGATTAAGAACAAATATCCGCTTCCAAGGATTGATGATCTGATGGATCGGTTGGTTGGTACTTGTGTATTTAGTAAGATCGATTTGAGATCGGGGTACCATCAGATAAGAGTGAAAGAAGAGGATATTCAGAAGACGGCCTTTAGAACACGTTACGGTCATTATGAATATTCAGTGATGCCGTTCGGGGTTTCTAATGCGCCTGGTGTGTTTATGGAATACATGAATCGTATTTTCCACGAGCATTTGGATCGTTTTGTGGTGGTGTTTATTGATGATATTTTAATCTATTCTAAGTCTCGTGAGGAACATGCAGAGCATTTGCGTATTGTTTTGCAGGTTTTGAAGGAAAGGAAGCTTTTTGCCAAATTGTCCAAGTGTGAATTCTGGTTGTCTGAGGTGAGTTTTCTTGGGCACGTAATTTCAGGTAATGGTATTGTTGTGGATCCATCTAAAGTAGAAGCAGTTCTACAATGGGAGGCTCCTAGATCCGTTACTGAAATTCGAAGCTTTTTGGGTTTGGCTGGTTATTACCGGAGGTTCATTGAAGGTTTTTCTAAGCTAGCTCTTCCTTTGACGCAGTTGACTTGTAAGGGCAAAGCGTTCATTTGGGATATTCAATGTGAAGAAAGTTTTTGTGAGCTGAAGGAAAGATTGACGACAGCTCCGATTCTTATTTTACCTAATCCTAATGAACCATTTGTTGTGTATTGCGATGCTTCTTTAATTGGTTTGGGTGGTGTTCTAATGCAGGAAGTAAAGTTGTAGCTTATGCTTCAAGGCAATTAAGAGTTCATGAGAAAAACTATCCTACTCATGATCTTGAGTTAGCGGCTGTAGTTTTTGTGTTGAAGATGTGGAGGCACTATCTCTATGGTGCAAGGTTCGAGGTCTTTAGTGATCATAAAAGCTTGAAATATTTATTTGATCAGAAAGAGTTGAACATGAGACAACGGAGATGGTTGGAATTCTTGAAAGATTACGACTTTGGCTTAAATTACCATCCTGGTAAAGCTAATGTGGTAGCCGATGCATTGAGCCGGAAATCGTTGCAACCGTTGGATATTCCCGAGTGGAAATGGGATAGCATTTCGATGGATTTTGTGACGGGATTACCGAACACTCAGCGTGGGCATAATGCTATTTGGGTGATTGTGGACAGGCTGACTAAATCGGCGCATTTTATTCCGATTGACATCAGTTTTTCTTTGGAACGGTTAGCTAAGATCTATATCAGTGTGGTGGTGAAATTGCATGGGGTTCCTTTGAGTATTGTTTCTGATCGAGATCCTAGGTTTACATCGAGATTTTGGGAAAGTTTACAGAAGGCTTTGGGTTCTAGATTGAGGTTGAGTTCGTTTTATCATCCGCAGACGGATGGTCAGACCGAAAGAACTATTCAGTCGTTGGAGGATTTGTTGAGGTCGTGTGTTTTGGAACAAGGTGGTGCGTGGGACAGTTATCTTGCTTTGATTGAGTTCACGTATAATAAAAGTTTCCATTCTAGTATCGGAATGGCACCTTTTGAGGCCTTATATGGACGAAGATGTCGAACGCCGTTGTGTTGGCACGAAACTGGTGAGAGTTCTGTGGTTGGACCGGAATTGGTGCAACAGACGACGGAAAAGGTAACGTTTATTCGTGAGAAAATGAAGGCTTCTCAGGATAGACAAAAGAGTTATCATGATCGGAAACGTAAGAATCTTGAGTTTCAAGAGGGTGATCACGTATTTCTGAGAGTTACGCCGGTAACGGGTGTTGGTCGTGCTTTGAAATCTAAGAAGCTTACTTCTCGATTTATTGGTCCTTACCAGATATCTGCGAGAGTTGGTGCTGTAGCGTATCGTGTGGCGTTACCGCCGAATATGTCGAATTTGCATGACGTTTTTCATGTTTCACAGCTTCGGAAGTATGTTCCGGACCCTTCACATGTGATTCCGATGGACGAGGTTGAGGTAAGAGATAACCTTACGATCGAGGCATTACCAGTTAGGATTTTGGATCGCGAGGTGAAGCGGTTGAGGGGCAAAGAGATTGCACTTGTGAAAGTGGCGTGGGGAGGCGCTGCTGAGGGTAATTTGACGTGGGAATTAGAGAGTAGGATGCGGGAGTCGTATCCGGAGTTGTTTGTATCAGGTAAGATTTTCGAGCACGAAAATTTCTAAGTGGGGGAGAATTGTAACGCCCTGTTTTGCCAATTTTATTTTATTGAGTCGTTTTTGATTATTTTATTATTATTTTATTGAAATTTCGACTTTTGTGTGAAAATATGTTATTTTTCGTCGTGATTATATTTTATCGCGTTTTGGGAACGTTTGCGAGATATTTGAGTGTGGGGGTATTTTGGACATTTCATATATATTTTTACTAAGTTAGTAAGAAAAGAAAATAGAAAAGAAAAGGGAAAGAAAAATAGAGAGAAAGAAAGAAGAAATAAGGGAAAAGAGAAGAAAAGAGGAGAAGGGAGAAAATTGGAGAAAAAGTGTGAAAATCATCAAGATCAATTCCTAGAATCGAATTAAATCGGGTAAGGGTGCGAAACTCGATTATACTATGCTTGTATATGATTATGTATGAATGTGTTTGGATGATTCTCTTGCTTTCTATGTTTTTCACTTTTAGGTCGAAAACGATAAAATGAGTAGAATCGATGGTTTAACGGTTGGAAATCGATGTAAAGGTGGTAGTTTGCTTGTTGACATGATTAGAATAGGTTCTGATTGAAATATGTTGATTTGGAAATGTTTTGGTTGGGAAATATCACTTTTAGGGTTTCAAACAGCACAGAAAAATTCTGGGTTTTCCTTGGTTCGCCTAGCGAACCTGGGGCGAAGGTGGCAGCGAGTGAGGTTTTCGCGGGTTCGCCTAGCGAACCATTCAACGAAGGGTAGCGAAGGTTCGCTACGGGTATTCGCCTAGCGAAGGCATGAGCGAAGGTTCGCTAGAGTGTTCGCCTAGCGAACTTTGGGTGTTTTTGGCTCTGTTTGGTTCTGACTTGGTTCGCTGGAACATTCGCCTAGCGAAGGAGCTAGCGAATGCTCGCGAGGGATGTTCGCCTAGCGAAGCAGCTAGCGAATGCTCGCGAGGGAGATTCGCCCAGCGAACAGTGCTGTTTGTGTAATTTTGTTTTCTGCATAACTTTTGATCTGTGTTTCGGTTTGAGGCGTGGTTTGATGCGTTGGAAAGCCATTGAGTTGTACTTTCTTATTATGATGGTTTAGAATTTGTTGGCCGATTTTATTTTGTCGGTAAATGTGAATAGTGTCAATGGTCGACTTTTGTCGTTTTAATGGTGCATAATTGTCATGTATTATGCTATATGTTGCGCTTTGGATATGTATGCCTTATATGCTGTTGTGAGGATAAGTTGTGGCCGAAAGGCAAGAAATGTTAAGTGTTGTATTTGATGATTTATGCATGATTATGAATGTGTGCATGGATGCAATGTGAGTGTCATGAGTCATTGTATGCCAAGCATCATAATGTGCATTGTGGAAACGTCCTGAGAGACGGTTTGATTCCCGAGGGAAATATGCTATAACATCGTGTGCCTCGAAAATATGAGGCGATGCCTGAGGACTTAAAGCGATGGGTATAGACGATTGTGGGCTCCTTTGGAGACTTAAAGCAATCCTTAACGTCGCGTGCCTCGAAATATGAGGCGATGCCTGAGGACCTAAAGCGACGGGTGAACATCGTAGGCCCGACGGGGAATTACTTGAGATTCTCAGTAACGAGCGATGGTTCCAATAGTTCCTGAGTGAACTGATGATGAGACATGAGACATTGGAAGTCGGTATCGCATGGCATGTGCATAGAGTCGTTGTGTCGGTCTATGTGCATTGCATAAATCATGAATTAATTGTGTGTGAATTTGTGAATGTGATTGATGACTGTATGGTATATGTGTGGTGTGTAATGGTATTCGATGCTTGAGAATTATGCGGTATTATGTTATATGTGGTTGTGGTGAGAATGTGTTACTTGTACATTTTTGTGTTTATATATATAATTTTATTCAATTATATTATGGTTGTTTTTCTCACCCTTCTGTTGTTTTATAACGCTCTATGAGGCGTTGCAGATTAGAGTTGCTGGAGGTATTCTTTTGTGAAGCGTTGCGTCTTCATTATTTTGGTCGGTCGGCTCTGATATGTGACTCCGGGTAGCATAGGGTGGCCGTTTGTGATTGTTTTGTATATCTGATGATTATATTTTGGTTGTACAGTTATAACTTGATGTATGACAGCTAAGTTTATATGTATATATGTATATGTGTTATTCAGATTTTAGATCTTTCCGCTTTAATTCTAATTTCTGAAAAGTGGGTGTAAGGAACGAAGTTTCCTCTGTATGATTGTTACCCCACGTTGCATATCTAAATGAGCAGGTGTTACATGTTATGTGTTTGGTTTCTTTGATGTGATTCCCCCTTTCTATGCCATAATGTTTCAATTATACTCTGATCAATTTTTGAATTTTCTTTTTACCGCTTTAATTGCGTGTTAATTGGGGGTATAGATTGGGGGCGTCACAGCCGCCACATCGAAGAGTGTTGGCAAGAGCATGCCACAAGGAAGGTGGAATCTGTTTGTTGATCCTTCCCAAAAGTACATCGACGCCAGCAGCAAACAAGGGTTGACCCTGTGGGCGGTTATGGAGAGTTGAATGGCGTCGAAGATACCATACTCCTTCCATTGCCTTTGGCGTTTCCCTTTGACTTTGTCAAGCCAGACGAGGTAATCTTTGTTGCCTGGAGTTGGCATGGATCTAAAAACTCGAGATTTGGGTGCCATGTATTTGAGGTCTAAGGTGCCCCCTTTCTCGAAAGCAGGTGGGATCGTCTGGTCGAAGCAAGGGAAGAACTTCTGGAGTTCTTGTGGATTAGGTTTGTTGTCTGGAAAGGGGCCATGGAAACCACACAGCTTATTCTCAACCGCGAATGGGATAACCATTTGGCGGCACCAGTTGGCCACCACCGTTTCATCAGCGGAAGATGGTTGTGGAAGAGGATGTTGTGTTTCCGCTTCAGAGATTACGTACGCGACCGGGTTGTTACTAGTGGTTTGAGGAATGTGAGTTGTAGGGGTTCTTGATGAAGCCATTGGAAGAAAGAACGCAAAGGGTGCTCTGAGGCAGTAAAAGCTTTAAGAAGAGGAAATCAAAGCCTGGGTTTTTGGGAGCAAACGACAGTTTCGTGAAGAAGGAGTTATGAAAAATGGTAAGTTCCTAAAGAAGACTATTTATAGGGTGCATGCAGAAAAATGAAAGATAAAAAACTTTTCAACTTCTGCGAGTAAGTGGGGTTTGGTTTCGAGGCCCATGACTTAGATGGGACTAGCCATCATGGCGTTTTCTGGGGAATCGTGGGATTGAGATTGCCATCATCATGTCAGATGGCGTTTGCCACGTGTTGAGAGGGAAGACAAAACGATTGGCAAAGGCATCAAAATCCTGCAAGAAACTAAAAAGCCAGATTTCTCCATCGACACAGTATTCAGTCGAAACTGGCCTTTTGGGGGGGCAATTTGTTGACACTGGATTTCGACTGATGTGGGTATCCGGAGATTCTAGGGCGTGTCGGCGCAAAGAGGCACATCAAGGTGTCGAGTCGACACCAACAGAAAGGCACGTCGAAGAAATGGCGACAGGCTTTGGCGTCGGAGGGAAATAAGGCGAAGAGCTGATTTCAACTTCAAAGGACAAATGCTTAGGCGGGAAAATTTGAAACTTCCACGACTATGGGAAGTTGAAAAGAAAGTGGGGTGCCACGTGTCAGCTTCAGAAGGCATTTGGGCAGACAAACAGTTACATTTTTAGGCCTATATAAAGCACTGTAATTTTCATTTTTAGGGTCGCATTTTTTCACATTGTAAGGGGAAAATACTCAAAGTACCAAGCTTAGAGAGAAACGAGTTCACTCCCGCAAACAAATGTACACTTGCGTCCAAATTCTACTTAATGCAATTTACTTCCAGTATTTAATTTAAGACATTATTTTTCCTTGTTTTACTCAGCCTTTCCTTTATTTCTTTGTTTTGCGCCAAACTCGTTGATCGTTAAAAAACTCTTCGCGTCACCTAGGTCACCTCAGCGTGACGCCTCTCACTAAAAAACCAAGAAACTAAAACGCACCATAAACATACGCTTCCAATTCTCTGTTCTGGGATTTGTGTGGCCGATCTCGCGAGCGGACCTGCGACGGAAGGCCAGCGGTTGTTCGCGCCGACGAACAGCGAGCAAACTCTTGATCCGACGGGGACGCCTCAACCTAGCTCCACCATTGTCGTACCAGTTAGGTAGAACGTCTAGCTCACGATGTGAAGTTCACACCCCGAAGCAAAGACCTCGGTCGAGGTCTTAGCTTCGTTGAAGGTAGGAATCCAACTCTGACCGCCCGACCAGTTCTCTACACTGTCGAGGAACAATTGCGTCGAGTAAAGGCCCCAATTATTTCATAAAAACAAGTAACACGATATTGCATATTCACGAGGAAAGATAAATAGTACTCGACATACAACAGCACACACAAAATATCAACATATCAAACAAAGAGAACTATGCATTAAGGTGGGCAAAACCCGTTGTCCAAACGTTACAAAACCCTTGGCTTGCAGGCCGGGAAAATTAGATTACAAAACCATGGCATGCAGGCCAAACAAAACTATAATCAAAATAAGGCGCGCAGGCCGAACAACTAAAGGAAATTAAAGAGCGACCTCATCCTCAGGCCGAGGCTCCCCATCGCTCTGGTCAGCTCCACTGTCAGACACTTCAAGGGCGACTACCTACTCGTCGACCACCCGGTGAAATGAACCAACCCCATTGGTGATCAGCTGAAGCTCGGGATTGACAATCTGAAGTTGCTCCACCGCCATGTTGAAGCCCAGCTCAAGGGTGCCCTGGCAATCTTGCTTGAGCAGCCTGATCTGAGACACCAGATCGTCCCGGTGTAGACTGCTATTTTCGACGACAATGGATTGACTGGAAAACAAAAAGTAGAAGAAGCTGGTCGAAATATTTTCGACTCAAGATTTGATGCTAAATTAAAAGCTAGTCGAAGACGGTTTGGAAACTGGAACAAGTGATGTGAATTTCTCTAAGTAAAAAAGAAGTTCATTATTTCGACAACTTGAGTTGGAGAGGTATTTCGTCAGATAGTTTGAAATTCAAAATTGAGAGGGAGATGCAGTTGAAGAAATCAGACGCGTGGGGCATATCCAAGGCAAGGAAGCATGCAAGACGCCATTTGTCACATTTAGGGGAAATAACTATTATCGACAGTTGTTTGGTTTGTATATAAATAGGTAGTCATAGTATGAAAAAGGTGTGCATTTCAAAATTGTACAAGTTATTCAAATTACTCAAAGTAACCGTGTGAGAGAAATGAGTCATTATGGAAAAAATGTACATTTGAGAAAAACACCAGTTTATTACTTGCAATTCTTTATGAAATTTAAGTTTGTTTACAATACTCTTTAAGATTCTGCAAATTTTATTCTTGTCACGTTACTTTCATTTAACCAGTTATTTACCAATTCCAAGTTCTATTTATTTTAGTTAGTCGAAAATTACCAACTGTGAGAACAATAATAAAACAATGATGAAAAGGTTAGAGTTTTACTCAAATTGTCAGCATTTTTAAAGCACTGTGTCCTAGGATTTGTGTGGTTGGTCCTGTTAGTAAACTAATTCCACAAATTAGAAGACCAGAGGTTGTTTGCTAAATTTCAAGGCGAACAAATTGGCACGCCCAATGGGACCTTGTGCATTTTGACAATTTTTTTTAAACCTTTATTTTTAAATTTTATTTTCCTTTGTAGTCGTCTTCATTTTGTTGTATGAAATTAAGGAGCTGTAAGATTGCCGAAAATAATGAAGAAAGACTCAGAAGGAGACGAGTACGCAGAATGGCAAATCCAAATCCGCCTAACAACCAGAATCCTACGAATAATGAAGTACCACCCCCTAATCCTTCGACTGGGGGAAATACGGCCTCAATATCAGTATCAGAGGCTATGCAATCAACAGCGAGTTCGACACCTGCACATTCGATCCCCCAAAATGCGCCAAGTTTTTCTACTATGGGGTCTCAAATGCAACAAATGACACCCCCTCCTCCAGGAAGCACGTATAGGCCTTTTGTGTCTGGTTTTACGATGCCTCCATTAAACCGAGATCAACCATATGGAATGCCAACTATGGTGATGGCAAGTTTACATAATGCGTCACCAATATATACAGATCCCAGGATTAATGTAACTCCGCCTTTGCAAGGATCAGGATCTGGCGCAAACCATATAGGGAGAATGAGTCAGCCTTTGGCAACAGGGTATCAAACCTATATGCCAAGTATCACTAACAATTCTGCGCAAGTGATTAGGCAACAAATAGATGAGAGTAACCATGACATGGTTCAGATGTTGACTCAACAAATGGGGGTTGTATTTAACCCATTGATTCAAAATACCACTCAAATGAACCAACAATTGGCAGTGCAAATGGCGCGTATTGCTGATTTTTTTGGCGTTCCCCAACCCACTCAAAGAGAGCAGGTAGTCCAGAACCCAAGGATAGTCGTTGAAGAGGAACCTACTATAAACCAAAGACAAATAAATGTTCCTCAAGCAAACCCTAGAGACCAAGAAGTAGTGGTCGAACCACCCCAGGTCGAAATTCCTGTTCAGCAAGAACCTGTGAGGGTGTTAGTAAATAGGGATCAAAATGCTGATGATGTTGTGCAACGAATACATTGTAATAACATGGCAGCATAAAACAATTTAGCAGCCATGGTCGAAAGAATAATGGCTCGAAATGGGGTAAATGTAGGACTACAGAGGCCTAGTTACACATCACCATTATCTGAACATATATTGCAGGAAGATTTACCCCCAAGATGGAAAGTCCCAAAGTTCACTAAGTTTTCAGGGGACACGAGTGAATCGACAGTCGAACATGTGGTCCGTTACTTGATCGAAGCAGGCGAAATAGCGCACAATGAGAACTTGAAGATAAAATATTTTCCGAGTTCTCTGACGAAAAATGCTTTTACTTGGTTTACATCTTTGTCTGCAGGTTCGGTCCATACATGGACCCAGTTGGAGAGATTGTTCCATGACCAGTTTTATATGGGACAAACAAAGATAAGTTTGAAGGAATTGGCTAGCGTCAAGAGAAAATTCTCTGAGCCAATTGATGATTACTTGAATAGGTTTAGGTTGCTTAAGGCAAGATGTTTCACACAAGTGCCTGAACATGAGTTGGTCGAAATGGCCGCAGGTGGCCTTGATTATTCGATCAGAAAGAAATTAGACACACAATATTTGAGAGACATGGCCCAATTGGCTAATAGAGTTAGACAGGTCAAAAGACTAAAGGCTGAAAAAGCTAGAGCCAATAAGAATAAAAAAGAGAGAGTGGCTTATGTCGGAGTGTGTCAAAATGAGGACGAAAGTGAATCACCAAATTTCGACGAGCAGGAAATTGATTTGGCAGAACTGAAATAGGGTCCGCCATATGCTTGTAAAGTTTTGGCTCCATCGAACGGGAAGGACCCAGTCGAGTCTAAAAAGAATGATAAGTTCCCCAAAAGGACTTATACGTTCGACGTTACCAAGTGTGACAAAATATTTGATTTATTAGTCAAGGATGGCCAACTGATAGTGCCACCTGGTACTAAAGTGCCTCCTCTAGAACAACAAAAGAAGAGAGGTTTTTGTAAGTAGCATATTCTTGGGTCATAAAACGTCTCAATGTTTCCTTTTCAGGGATTTGGTGCAGAATGCAATTCGCGATGGAAGACTCAAATTCGGCGACAAATCAAAGTCGCAGATGAAAATTGATTCTAATCCAATGCAGGTGGCAGAAGCCCATTATGCTATTCACAGTGAACATGGTGGAGATTGAAGAAGATTTCGACTACAACTTTGAGATGATCGAGGCCACTGAAGGCTTCGACAACAATGTAAATATGGTGGAGATCATTGAGATCCCCACTGATGAAAGTGATGTCGAAGAGGTCTCCAATGACTTTATAAACCATTCGGTGATGATCAAGGTTACTGAACACCTTGATGAAGGAATTATAGAAAACTGCATCAACAGTGAAGCTACTGAAGGCTTTAGTGACATTAATAAGAAGGCCACTGAGGGCCTCAACAACATTAATACGAAAATTGCTGAAGTTTTCGACAAAGTCAAAGATGAAGCTGCTGATGGCTTCACCCAAACCAACAGAGGGACTACTGAAGGTTCCTGTAAACCAGTTGCTGTATGGATTCTTCGGCAGATAATGGAAGACCCTAAGAAGAAAGCAGTCGAGTTTTACTGCCAACATGATGTCAAAGGCTTGCCTTTGAAGATTCACACAAAAGGTGATCATGAAGATTTCGACCTAGCTAAGAAGAAACATGAGGTTAACGAAGGCCTCAACATGAGAATGAACAAATTGAGCATTGTGACTGAGCCAACCGCCAATGTGAACATGGTGGAAGTATCCCAGAAAGTTCCAGTGCAAATCAACGAGGAACGTCGACAAGAAAAGTAATAAAGGGTGGAATACCCAAAAGAAGAAGAGAATTTGGTAGAGTTTATTCAAAGATGCCATAAGAAAAGATCTGAGGTGATGTTATGCCCTAGATGCAGCGCTGTCTTCGACAAGAAGGCAACAAAAAACTTGGAAGGAATCGAGAGGGCTAAAAGGAGAGGAAATTGGGGGGAAGTACCATCTTCAAGAAAGGAGAGATTCGACCCTAGAAAGGGAGATCAGATATAACAAAGGCTGGGAGGAAGGTATCCAAACACCTTCAAACCCACAAACAAAGTCCTAGATGATAAGTGGGTTCAACCAATTCGCCAGGCTCAGGGCCAGAAGAAATAGAAGAACTTTGAGGTGTAAAGGGGCTCCTCGTTGACAGGGAAGAAAGAAAGTGAGAAGCCCAGGAGAATGCCTTACACTTCAGAGAATTATAAGGGTAAGAACCCAATGTCGAAATCTCAATGGAGGAGGTTTCAAAGGCGAAAGAAGGCGGAGAGAGAGGCTGCAGAAAAAAGCAAGGCAGAAACTAGCAGCAACATCTAAACTGTGAGTCAGAGAGAGGAGTCCATAGACAATGAACAACGCAATGTACCTGAACAAGTGTCGTCGAAAGAAGATATAAACAGAGATGACGAAATAACTGATAACTTTAAATCAAAATCAGAGGCGTCCTTCGATGTTATGTGCAACGTAGTCTTAGTGCTCCCTAGGGAGTACGATCAGGTGATGGAGGTCGAAGAGGAAGAGGAAGAGGAAGTCATGGAAAGTGAAACCACAAGGCACAGACCAGTGTGCTACTATATAATGAATAATGGATGCGTTGAGGAGTAAAACGCGTTTTTTGAAAGGCCAGACGACTCCATGCGAAGCCACCTTAAACCCCTATTCATAAAAGGAAATGTGGGAAATATGGGGGTAAACAAAATCCTAGTCAATGGAGGAGTGGCAGTAAATCTAATACCGCACTACATGCTGGAAAAGATTGGCAAAGACAATTCAGACACCAAGCCCCACAACATGGTTTTGTCGAACTATGAAGGAAAAGTAGGGACAACAATGGGTGTAATACAAGTAGATTTGACAGTCGGAACAATTACTAGGCCGACGATGTTTATGGTGATAGCTTCAAAGGTAAATTACAATCTCCTTCTGGGGAGAGAATGGATACACAGCATAGGTCTCGTTCCTTTGTCAATGCATCAGAGGATAATAATCTGGCGCACTAATGGAATAGTGGAGAACATAGAGGCTGATCAGAGCTATTTTCTAGCTGATGTAAACCACGTTGATCGCTGAAGTTTTGATAGAAACTTGGCCCACATTGCTCCTTGCAGTCCAGCCATATTCGACCTGACGGCAACTGATAATGCTTTCTGTTCATTATACCTCCATCCCACACATGGGTTCCAATGGGATATGGAGGTGGTTGGTGAGGCGAATTACATCTTCGGAACTACACACATACAGCCAACTGGCTGGGGTAGCAAGTTCAGTGACAATGAGTGAGTCACTAGCGCTCGAAAAGATCGCGGCTTATATAGCCGAGAACAAACTCAAACCGGCTCTAGAGGCCGAAGTGAAGTACATGGTTGTTGAAGCCAATCAGGTCGAAGACGACCAACAATGTCCTCACAAGGACTTTGATGAAAGTCCGCTCGATGGAGAATTGGGCGAATGGTAGAATCAAAGGCTTGATGCCATTTACGATGATGAGCCTTTAGGCTTCGAAAAGGATCCATTGTCAACAGATATGAAGATGGTGGCGCATGATCCGCTTGAAGAAATCGACTTGGGATTGGGGGCAGAAAAAAGGCCAACCTACATAAGTGCAAAAGTTGATCCCCAACTCAAAGTTGAAATAGTCCAGCTGTTGAAAGAGTTTAGAGATTGTTTTGCATGGGACTATGACGAAATGGCTGGCCTAGACAGGAGTTTGGTCGAATTGCAGCTGCCCATAATGTCTGGGAGGAAGCCCGTGAAGCAAACACCAAGGCGTTTTTCCCCTGAGATCCTGTCGAATATCAAAGAGGAAGTCGAAAGGCTTCTCAAATGTAAATTTATCTGTACGACCAGGTATGTCGAATGGATTGCTAACATAGTTCCAGTAATAAAGAAAAATGGTAAGTTAAGGGTATGCATTGATTTTCGAGACTTGAATTCAGCTACCCCAAAGGATGAATATCCTATGCCAGTGGCAGAAATGCTTGTTGATTCTGCCGCAGGCCATGAATACCTGAGTATGCTTGATGGATACTCTGGTTATAACCAGATTTTTATCGCAGAAGAGGATGTTCCTAAGACAGCATTTCGATGTCTTTGAGCCTTAGGCACCTACGAATGGGTGGTGATGCCTTTTGGCTTGAAAAATGCTGGAGCAACTTATCAGTGAGCAATGAATTTGATTTTTCACGATTTCATTGAGACTTTTATGCAGATTTATATTGATGACATTGTTATTAAGTCTGTTTCAGGAGAAAGTCACATTGACCACCTTCGACAGTACTTTGAGAGGATGAGGAAGTATGGTCTAAAAATGAATCCTCTCAAATGTGCGTTTGGTGTGCATGCGGGAGACTTCCTAGGCTTTGTGGTCCACAAGAAGGGGATCGAAATAAAGCAAAACAAGGCCAAAGCAATAATGGAGACGAAAGCGTCATCAACAAAAAAGGAATTGCAGTCTTTACTTGGGAAGATTAAATTTCTCAGAAGGTTTATCTCCAACCTTAGTGGGAAGACGCAAGCCTTCTCTCCTCTACTTCGACTAAAAAAGGAAAACTTTACATGGGGGCAAGAGCAACAAGATGCCTTCGACAAAATCAAGGAGTACTTGACGCATCCCCCTATTTTGATGTCACCTTGTAGAAGTAGAAGTATGAGGTTGTACATAGCCGCGTCAGATAAGACAATAGGGAGTATGTTAGCCCAAGAGGATGGAAATGGTGTCGAAAGAGGCATTTATTACCACAGTAGAGTCTTAAATGATGCAGAAACTAGATATAGTGTGATCGGAAAGTTGTGTTTATGTGTATACTTTTCATGTATGAAGTTAAAGCACTATATAAAACCAGTTGATGTTTATGTTTCTTCCCATTTCGACGTAATAAAACATATGTTATCTAAACCAATTTTACATAGTCGAATTGGAAAATGGGCTTTAGCATTAACTGAATATTCCTTGACATACTTACCATTAAAAGATGTCAAAGGACAAGTGGTGGTTGATTTTATAGTCAACCATGCCATAAACGAAGAGTCTGTGGACTATGTCGAAATAGAGCCATGGAAGTTATATTTCGATGGTTCTAGTCATAAGAATGGAACTGGTGCAGGAGTTTTGATTATTTCTCCTAAAAGAATTCCAACAAAATTCAAGTATAAAGTCGAAGGACTGTGTTCAAATAACGAAGCCGAATACGAAGCTTTAATAGCAGGACTTGAAATTTTATTGGAATTGGGGGCAACTAGAGTCGAAATAATAGGAGACTCTGAGTTAGTAGTAAAGCAAATAACCAAGGAGTACAAGTGTGTCAAATAAAATTTGATCATGTACTTTGTAGTAGCTAATCGACTATTGAAGAAGTTCGATATGGTTACAGTTCGACATATTCCTCGAATAGAAAACCAGGAGGCAAATGATTTAGCACAAATAACCTCAGGATATAAAGCGTCCAAAGAGAAATTGCAGAAAGCCATCAATGTAAGAGGAAGAGTTGTGTCAACTAGGTTATCCCCATCAGATCTGGAGACAATAAAGCTAGGATACGCTGACGAAGAAAACTTTGAGATTTTTAACGTGGATGATTCAAGGGTTGAAGATTGGAGGAAACCTATCAGGGAATACTTACAAAACCCAAATAGACGGGTTGAACAAAAAGTCAAGTATCGAGCTTTAAGTTATGTGCTTTTTGAAAACGAATTATTCAAGAAAACTCCAGAGGGGATATTGCTGAAGTGTTTAAGCGAAGTTGAAGCATACATATCCTTGTCGAATGTGCATAATGGGCCATGTGGCGCACATCAAGCTGGACATAAGATGAAATGGCTATTATTACGACAAGGAGTATATTGGCTAACTATGTTAAAGATTGCGTCGAATTTGCCAAAGGTTGCCAAGAATGTCAGGTACACGCAAGGATACCACATGTTTCTGCAAGTGAATTACATTCTATAATAAAGCCTTGGCCATTTAGAGGTTGGGCTTTGGACTTAATTGGAGAGATTCGACCGGCCTCTTAAAAAAGCCAGAGATATATTTTGGATGGGGTCGATTATTTTACAAAGTGGATCGAAGCCATACCTTTGGTGAATGTGGATCAGGAAGCAGTAATTAAATTTATCCATAAACATATCATTTATAGGTTTGGGACCCCAGAAACAATAACAACAGATCAGGGATTTATGTTCGCTGGTAAGAATATGCAAGCATTTGCGAAGGAAACGGGGTTCAAGCATCTTACATCAACGCCTTATTACGCTCAGGCCAATGGACAGGTCGAAGCAGCAAATAAAGTCATAATCAGTTTGATAAAGAAGCATGTAGGAAGAAAGCCTAAAAATTGGCACAAGACTTTGGATCAAATTCTATGGGCTTGTCGAACATCCCCTAAGGAAGCTACAAATGCAACTCCTTTTGGACTAACATATGGCTATGACACAGTCTTGCCAGTTGAGATATATTTGCAATCGACCCGAATTCAAAGACATCATGAGATTTCATCAGATTCATATTGAAACATGATGATAGATGAGTTAGTTGATTTGGATGAAGAAAGGTTAAAAGCGCTAGATTTATTGAAAAGGCAAAAGGAAAGAGTAGAAAAATCTTACAATAAATAGGTAAAAAAAATAAAGCTTTTTCAATTGGTGATCTCGTCTAGAAAGTTATTCTTCCCATGGATCAAAAAGATAGATTAATGGGGAAATGGTCCCCCAAGTGGGAAGGACCTTTTCAGATTGTTAAAGTATTTTCGAATGGCGCATATGAAGTTGAGGAACTAGAAAAGGATAAAAGAGTACTGAAATAAATGGGAAATATTTGAAAAAATATAGACCCATGTTGCAGGAAATTAAAATAACGATGGAATAATGTTACGAAAAGAAATAATACAAGTTGGTGAAATTCGCCAAACAAATGGCTTAATTGTCATTACAAATAAACCAATAGGCCTCAAAGGGCTAAGTAACATTACAACTTTAAATTAGAAAAAGATTTCTTCAACTTGTTGAACTTCGACCGTTGGATCTGAATTCGACATTCACAAAGAGCTTTGCTGGTCAAAAGCTCTTCGATTTATTTGCCTAATGTTTGAGCTCTGTCAGCATGGTGTACTCCCACTTCCTGTTCTTTGTCAATTTCATCTTGCTTGGCCTGTTGCAGTTCCTTCTTGCGTTTTTTCGTCTGGGAAATTTTCTTTTGGAGCGTAACTATTTGTTTCTCCCACTTCAAAATGTTTTCGTCACAACTGGCAGCTTCTTTCTTGTTCTTTTCAGAAAGTTCTCCCAGTTCAGTCACTCTATTAGTGGAGGATGCAACGGTATCCCATTCAGCAAGTTGAGTTTTTGACTTGTTTTCTATCTTTTTCGAATAATCTCGTAGTCGGTTGAAGTCTGCTACTACCAGGTGAAATAGTGTGGTTAAGTCCACCACAACGTCAGTTATTTCAGCAGGAGCTTCCAAAACATTGACTTGCTTCAGGATTTTCTTAAGGTTGAACTAAACAGACGAATCATCCTCCAAAAGCTGAAATAAGTCCATGTCAAGGATTTGTTCCCGAATTTGGGCTAGTATAACATCCATATATTTGGCACCAGAAACAGCCCCTGAGGTGGTAAAACTGTTATAGGAAGAGTCATAGAAGGTGTGACGTGTGCTGAGCACAACTTTAAAATATTCTAAGGGCCGCTGCACCTTCATGTTCTCAAGTTCTTCGTGAGAGAAGTTGGTCGAAGTAGTATTTGGCGAACCAGTCTTAGCATGTTTGGGGGAGTTCTGCGTGTCACGTTCTTTTTCCTCGTCAGCAGCAATTCCTGGAGTGGGTTCTCTATCATCTTCAGTTTCTTCTTCTTTTTCGACATCAGAGCCAGTCTCCTCATCCTTATCTTCATTATCCTGTTTCGAATGAATGGGAGAATTATCATCATGATGGTCTTCTGTGATCAAGGTTTCATTGGCCATTTTAGTTTCCCCACCAGTTTCGACTAAGATGTCGTTCTTGGGGTTGGTTTATTCTCTTATCCTGTCTTGAGCAGGATGTTGTTATAGAGTAGCAACTGGTTGGTTGACCTCTGTCGCAGATTCCTTTGTCGAACCTTTTGGAGACTGCTTTGAAGGACTGGTAGGTTTATAGGTGGGGTCACTGCTGGTCTTTGGAAGTACTTGGACAAGAGGGTGTCCGTGGGTATCAACTTGGACCTGAAAAGATAAATCAAGTTAAGAAAAATAAGTATGACCATAAGGAAAGAGTTTAGCTGTCGAATATCATAACGTACCTGGGGGATAATAGTTTTAAAGCTGGAATTTTCACTCTCTTCAGGAATGGGTGGAACTTGCACAATTAGACTTGTTGGGGGAGTTTTCTCCAGTGTTCTGACTGTAGGGGACTTTTGTGGGGGAGGTTTCAATACCTTTTTCTTTTTCTTGGAAGGCTGTACCTGGTCGGGAGACTCGTCACCAGATTCAACAGCAGGAGTTTCAGTTTCTTGCTTTCCTTTTCTTCGGCGTCGGAGGAGGTCTTCGGCTTCCCTGAAAATGGCAACAAAGTTTAATTAGCATTTAAAACAAAATAATAATAATGTTGGCGAAATAAGAAATAGAGTTGTACTCTTGCCAGAGGTTTTTTAGTTGTGTTTTGAGGGCCTTCCTCAACTCCTGCTGTCAAACCTTCAACAGCTGGTTTCTTGGCAGTTATTTTCAAAGCTAAGGGAAAAAGGAAGAAATTAGAGATAAAGTTTGAAGAAATATGAGTGAATAATAAGTAAAGGATGTCGAAGGTCTCCCCATTCCGCACCTTCAAGTATTGGAGTTTCCACGCGAACGTGTTCTATGCCAATATGAAGGTGGCCTTTGAAATTGTCCAAGGTGTACTTAGTCAGAACCACTCGCTTAGCGCGTTTTTGGTAACTTTGGCGAAGAATTTTCATCGAATCCCCGCAAATGAACCAATCTGGAAACGGAGGGCTAAGAGCCACACCAAATTCAGCAGAAGGTAGAAGGGGAAACTTTGGTGGATAAATATTGAAAGCCAACTCATAACGTTGATTTGGTCAAACGTATGGAGGTAGTTTAAAATCATCTAGTTTGCTCATAAATTTTTGTTTCAAAGTAACTACTGCTTCGCTTATGGTTTGACTAAGTTCATTGGGCCTATAAGCAGTTTCAAAGTATTTCTGGAATGCTTGGATTTCCTTGACGTGTCTCGAAATACCTTTCTTGGTCGTGTCCTGCACGAGTGTAAAAGCATTAGTTAGCTGGATACTGAAGGAAGGCACATCAAAAAACTGGGTGGTGTAGTAATCTTTCCACCATTCATCGAATTCCTGAGTACAAAGGAAGGACGGTCGAAAGACCACTGGTTGAATCTCGACCAGGTTAGAATACTTCTCCAATAATTTTGAACACTTATCTTCGTTGTGGAACATGTTGTAGTGAATGAGAGAACCTTTTCTGGAAAAGAGGGGTTTAGGTTGTATCTGAATTAACCCAAACTGTCGAGAGACAAAGTTGGGCTGGTAAACAACCAAAGAGATCTTTGAATTTCCAGTGCTAATTCTATAAGCTAGAAGTCTAGGTGTCAGGAAGGATTCCCAGACATTGAGGAAATCATCTTCTTCAGTTTTTGACTCCACGGGTAGTCTTCTAGTGAACCATTTTGGTCCAATCACCCTGTTGGCGAAAGGGGCCATACTGGGGGTAAAGTTGTAGCGTTTGGCAAACATCATGACGTAACTAGTAAAAGCTTATTGGAGGCTCAGTCCTTCATCAGTGGGTGTCAGTTGCACCAATCTAGTCCCTTCGACCCCCCTGTCCCTCAAGGCGTCTTCATTCACAGGATTTTTGATAGGGAGAGAGGCTTCAAAAGTGGTATTAAGCCATAATTGCAGAAGCCAAAACGGTCCTGACAAAAGAAGGTTGCCTTTATCCTTGATGGTCTTGAGGGAAGTAACACCTTCGCCCAGATATTCATAAAGATTTACTAAGATCATTTCACTCTGGCATAATCGATGCCCATCATGAAGCTGATTTGCCATAGTAATGTAACGTTTGGCTACTTGGAGTGACCTGGAGCAAAAGACACATCTCGATAGCCAGAGGGCCAGGAAAGCTACATGTTCCTGATCAGAGACTTCCTTAGTCTCTTTATCATGATAATTGGCAATGTAAGTTATGAAGTTGGCCTTGTTCGTGTCGAATCCTATAGAATCATCAGATAAAATGTTGGGGTTATAGTCTACTCCTAACGGGCTAAGGCCAGTGATGGCAGCTACATCGAATAGGGTAGGGGTAAACATCCCACAAGGAAGATGGAAATTGTTATAAGTACTATCCCAGAAGTAGAGGGAAGACAGGAGCATATTTGGGCAGTAACCTGGTCATACTTTCGACAGTTGAATCAAGTCGAAAATACCTATGTCTTTCCAAAAGTCAGCCTTAACTTTTTCAATCTTCGCCAGCCAAGCTAAATAATCAGAGAGGTCTTTCGACAAGGGACGAGATCTAAAAATTATGGCATGGTTCAGATATTCTAAGCTTATGGGTTCTTCAGAGGGTGAGCTTTGGCCATCAACAGTGGATTTCTCATCTATGGCCTTTTCTTTATCAGTTTTAGGTTTAACCCCATTAGCTATGGGTTTATAACGGTGATAAGCTGGAAAAAATTCTTTTAGCTTCACTGGATCTAATTTTAAATCAGGCAAAGGCCCTAGCATTGCATATGATGTACCAGAAATTAGAACAGGGATAAGTACTTGGGATTGAAAAATGCGCCTTTTTTCTTCTTGATTAGGAGGTTCAGGCACATATTGTTGGTTTCCCACCACCTTTAGTCCAAAGATTTTATGGACAGGTGGTAAATCTTTAGAGTTTTTTGGAGCTTTGTTGGAAGTTGTGGGAGCTGCGAAAGACACCATGTTTGGAGGAAAGAAGTTGTAGAGAAACTCAGAGAAGAGGAAGAAACGTTGAAAGGGTTTACTCAAGAGGAAGAAGAAGCGTAAAAGGTTGAAAAAGGAGTTTTTTGACTTATTTATAGATGGTAAAAAGAGGTGACTGAAGCAGTTAAGATTCAGAAATCTTTTAATTTTGAGAGATCATGGGGCACGTGGCAGTTGTGAGTGGATGGACTGAAACGGTGGCAGTTGAGTTGGTCGCCCACGATTTACTAGGGATTAGGGTAGTGATGATGAAAATTGTCAGAAACGTGGGCTGAAGAGACGTTTCAGAAAAGTGTAATGATGATCCTAACGTCATAGGTGTCCAATCATAGGAACAATCAATTTGGTAAATTACTGAAGGCGTCGAATCATGTTGGCAAAAAATGCTTTTCTCATTGATAATCGAAAAGGCATTTATTGGGGGGCAATTTGTAGACTGCTATTTTCGACGACAATGAATTGACTGGCAAACAAAAAGTAGAAGGAGCTGGTCGAAATATTTTCGACTCAAGATTTGATGCTAAATTAAAAGCTAGTCGAAGACGGTTTGGAAACTGGAACAAGTGATGTGAATTTCTCTAAGTAATAAAGAAGTTCATTATTTCGACAACTTGAGTTGGAGAGGTATTTCGTTAGATAGTTTGAAATTCAAAATTGAGAGGGAGATGAAGTTGAATAAATCAGACGCGTGGGGCATATCCAAGGCAAGGAAGCATTCAAGACGCCATTTGTCACATTTAGGGGAAATAGCTGTTATCGACAGTTATTTAGTTTGTATATAAATAGGTAGTCATAGTATGAAAAAGGTGTGCATTTCAAAATTGTACAAGTTATTCAAATTACTCAAAGTAACCGTGTGGGAGAAACGAGTCATTATGGAAAAAATGTACGTTTGAGAAAAACACTAGTTTATTACTTGCAATTATGAAATTTAAGTTTGTTTACAATACTCTTTAAGATTCTGCAAATTTTATTCTTGTCACGTTACTTTCATTTCACCAGTTATTTACTAATTCCAAGTTCTATTTATTTTAGTTAGTCGAAAATTACCAACTGTGAGAACAATAATAAAACAATGATGAAAAGGTTAGAGTTTTACTCAAATTGTCAGCATTTTTAAAGCACTGTGTCCTAGGATTTGTGTGGTCGGTCTTGTTAGTAAACTAATTCCACAAATTAGAAGACCAGAGGTTGTTTGCTAAATTTCAAGGCGAACACCCGGGTATCCAAGAGCCTCTCTTCGTCACTTTCATCTTCAGCAGGACGGGCAGCGGACTCCAAGTTGGCAACCTTAGCCCGAAGTTGGTCCCTCTCCTCTTCAGCCTTTTTCAGCCGCTCCTGCAATGCAGTCGTATCTTTGAGGAGGAGCACATGAGCCTTGTACCTCGATTGGTAGGTGAGAATATCGGTCCCCGCTTTGTCGAGGTTCGTCTTTAGGTGCACATTCTCGTCCCACAGCTTCTTCAGCTCGGAGGAGGGGTTGGTTTCATCATTAAGGACCAAGGCCATCTCAAAGACTCTCATCATGGCCGCCATGTCCTTGCACAGAGTTTTCCTCTTGCTCGCCCTGTCGATCTCCATAATGGCTTTAGACTCTGCCTCAGGCACGATTAAAGGTTAATACCAGTTGAAGAGCTTCTGATAGAGGTGACATGGAGGCAACACGAATTTGTCCTCGAGGACACCCTCCAGGAGGTCGATGGGGCCAAACTCTTCGGTAGGTTGTTTTTTGGCCGGAGGGTCTTGTGGGACCGGGGACGGACTACCCCGGGGAGAAGAAGAGCCCACGGACTGCTGGTCAGCTTGTGCCATCTGCTGGACTTGGGTAACGTGGCTCTTAGTGGCCTTTTTAGCGCCTTTGGCCGCAAGCTTCAACACGCATTCCTGGATGTTTGACATCTGGCCTGCAACAGACAAAAACAAGACAAGTCAATGTAGCAAAGACAAATGACCAGGCGCACAGACAAAGAAAACACGCTACCTAAGAACCTCATCGCCTTCTTGTTGGACCCATATTTGAGGAGGGCCTTGGTGTTGATTAGCCAAGCCTCGCGGAGGACCTCCCCGTTGTCGTCGAAAATGAAACTCCCATCCTTGCTAACACACTTCGCAGGAGTGAAACTGGCGATGAACTCAACCATCTTTCCATAAGCAGCCCAATCCTCGGTGTTCAAAGCATCGGACCTGACGAGTAGCTGTCTGTTGCCCGTCCATTCAAGAGGGGACTTAGGCTCTAAAGGCTCCACTCGTTGCCCGTCCTCCTCTCTGACCATGAGGTCGTATAGGGAATCAACGGCCGCATGCGACACTAGCTTTACGACGAAGTACTTGTCCTTAAAGGTGCAGACAGAATCCTGGTACGCCCGGAACAATCTCTTCGGCTGCTTTAGGGATACCCAGCTATGTCGGCCTTGGAAAGACTAGCGTTGTAGGTGGAAGGTACGGAAGAACAGGGGAAGTGTGGCCCCGATGCAAAGGTACTGACACACAAGCTCGAACACTCGCACAATCACAAGGGTGTTAGGGTGAACCTGCGAAGGCGCCAGGTGCAACCACCGAAACACCTCATTCTGAAAGTCACTAAAGGACAGATGGAACCCCGCATATTGGAACGCGAACTCATACATGGGGAACCGCATCCCCTTGAAAGACGAGCATATCCGATGCGTCTCCCTAGGCTTATATACCATCCAGTTCCGGGGAGCATCCTCAGCGAGGTCCTTGACTGTCGCGAAAGCGTCTGAGTCGTTGAAGGTGAAGCACAATGCTGTGTTGAGGGGTTCCTGCCCGGTCCAATCCGAAGGAGGGCGGGCCTTCTTAACTTCTCTCTGCATGATGGCCACCTCGGGCCCAACACTGTCATCAATCATAATTACACCCTCGATCTGGACGACCATTTACCTAAAAAGCAGAGGAAAATGGTGAATTCGACATCAAGATCAAATCCACCCTTCCACCGCAAGTCAAGTGAAAGGGCAAAGGGATGGGCGCTAAGTCGCTCGACGAACCTCCCCAACTAAGAACCCCACCGAATAAAAAGTATGTCCGCAGGAAACCTCTCCTCGACTTGGAACAATGAGTCTCTCCTCATCAGAGAAACTCCTCGACGCGCGAAGCCCAGTCAGCCATGCGAGGGAAGCCTCCTCGACGAGAGACTTCCCCGGGGATTTCACGCGAGAAGCACTCCCCAAGGCCTTCATCGCTGGTCCCGAGGCCTTCATTAGAAAACCCATGAAAGTTCCCATAAACCTCATGAACTCCCCAGCATCTTCATCGGAAACCTCATGAGTCCGCTGGAAAATTCATAATTTTGCCGAAAACTTCATGGCTCGGCCGAAAAATTCATGAGTTCGCCGGGAACTTCATCATTTCGCCGAAAACTTCATAGGTTCGACGAAAAGATCACCGAAAATTTTTCAAAAAAGGTAAAAAGACCAGGAACTTACTTTGACAGAGGAGGTTCTGGGTGGCGGAGGAAGGTTGACGGCGTCTGCGGCGGCGGACGGACTTGGAAGGACGGAGAGAGAGCTGCGAGAGACTTAGGAGATTTCTGAGTGAATATAGAGGGGAGCATGCAAATGAAGCGACTTCCCCTTATTTATAAGCCCTAGAACAGGAAGTGAGGCATCACTAGGCACTCAAGCACCCATATGCCTAGCCGCCCTAGGCATTTATTACTTTTTTAACACGTGGCCCTAGAAGATGCCATGCGCGTCCCTTCAAATACCTATCATGTCTTAGTCTGTCCCCTTCTGTCTTCATCACATCGTCGGCCACAATGCCCAACCCTTACGCTACCAGGAATATTTCCCCGGGAGAAGCAAAAAAAGAGCCACGACTGCATCTGGCGGGCAAGTCTCCCCGTAAACACCTGTCCACCACATAAATGCCTGGTCGACCATGTCTAACGGCCCCTGCTCCTGGGCACGCGTGTCGCCCCACGAGCTAAAGCGTCTCGAGCACGCTCGATACCCCTCTGGGCAGCCCATACGCCTCTCATCGACACTAGATTAGACTCTTAAAGTCATTACTCTGCTTCAGAGTAACGACTTGGGGGGCTCCTGTTCTAGACTGGGCCAGAAGCTGCCCCACTCTCGGGCACGGACCAACCCCGTCGGGGAGGGCCCAATGGAGACCTAATTCACCAACTCACCCGGAGAGCACTCACGCATCTCCCCCACGGTCTCAACGTGCCCCTCACGCGGGGACACGTCATCAGGTAACTACCCGTGTCCTGAAGAATATGTCAACCCACCATCTGAAGATCGCGGGGCAGTTAACCTAGGGCGAATACCACATGCTGATCTTCCCTACGCCACGTAGACCCTGGAAATTACTCGTATTGGGCCAGCAATCCAACCCAATGCGAAGTAACCGTTGGCCCAGTGTTGGGGGCTCATTATAGATACCCTCTATCACTAGAGGGTCAGATATTCTATTCTCTACACCTTTTCTCTGTACTTGTTTTCTCTTTTGCTGAAACTTACTTTGGCATCAGAGTACCTTGCAAGTACACCCCCTCCTTTTATCCACCACTGACGAACTAAAGAGCTCACGACGTGTGCTAGCTGCTGATCCTTTTCTGATCCGTTAAGATTACCACTGTTGGGTCATCATGAGGGGGAAGTATACACATTGAGTCAAACACTTAACTAAAGTTCAAAAACTCACATAAACAAGTGAGAGAGACATCACATATTTATCCAAAAACCTTAAGGTGGTAAGTGTGTGGGTCATTTTACTTATAAAGTGTTTAACCTCCACTTTGCTAAACAATGTGAGACTTATAACTAACACTTGTTTCTCAACCTAAGGTATTCAAGAACAAGGAGTCTATTGTAGAAATTCGTTATAATTTATCCAACTACTGTCATGGAATTAGATAAAGTATAAAATGACTAGATTTAATTATTCCATTAACCAATGGATTTTAAAGCCGCTCGGCTGCTAATAATGATCGTGTAATTTTGGGAACAGAATTTTTGTGTAATCCAGGTGGGTGCAGATCAATTTAAAGATTAAGATGACTTCAATTCAGGGGAAAAATGTTGGGTTCAGGTTCTAGAGTGGATTATTGATTGATTAAGTTTTAAAAAAAGTTTCAATCTGTTAGTTGGGTTATCGTGTGTATTTTAGTTATTGGTTAGATTTTGCATTTATATCCCTCGAGGCTTAGTCATTGTGTTTTAATTAGAATGTCAGTAGGATGGAGTAATGTAATGTAAAGTTGGGATTTATATGTTTAGTGGGGTGGTTTTTTGGGTTTTTTGCTCGTGCATGGTTCAGTTGGGGATTACGAAGGCTAGCAGTTTATCAGATTAACAGGGGAGGGAGGTTAGTATTTCAATCATTGAGGTTACCATTTTGGGGATTCAATTGAATGTATTTTGTACTTTATGGCATGATTCATGCCTTTAATTTTTATAATAATTTTTTTGGCCTTTAAAAAAAGTATATGTGACTTTAAAAACACTTGTTAAATGTTTTTAATAATTTTTATAATTTATTATTTATGTTCACATTGAATAATGTTAATATGTTATTCAACGAGAAAGATTACGTGAAATGAAGACATAGATAGTTATATGATTTTGAATGTTAATGGCAGTAGTCTCGATAATCCATGTGCCTTGAGTTTTGGTAAATTGATTAGAAATGCAAATGGTGCTTAGGTTCACAGTTTTGCGGGTAATATTGGTTATTACAATATCTTTTATGTTGAGTTGATGGTGGTATATCATGGGTTGCATATGGTCTGGGAACTTGGCATCAAATATCCAATGCGTTATAATAATTTCAACTTTGCTATCAAACTTATCTCAAAGTCGGTTAATGTTTGGCATCACTATGTCGCGATTCTTCTCAATGTTAAAGAGCTTCTCTATATGGAATGACGAGTTCAAATATTTCATACTCTTAGTGAGGGAAATGCTTGTGTAGACTATCTAGTAAAATATGAAGCTAGTAATGACGCATCGTATTGGTCTTTTGTGGAGTCTCCTGTAAAAATCATCACTCTTCTGCTAATACTTATGGGGCTTTATTTTCTATATAATTTCTTTTTTTTTTTTCCTTTTTTTTCCCACTTGTAAAAAAATCGTGTGTTCTAAGGATCCACATCTTCAAGATACGAACCATAATTTAAAAAAATGTTGTTCTCGCATAAAAAGGTATTACAGAACATATGTTGTTTTTTTTAAACGGCTAAACAACATTTATTCAAATGCTTGGCATAAGAAATGCCATCCAACATACAAATAAGATACACAAGCTAGAATCAGCCTACACCCGTGCCACTGATATCCTTCCCATGACAGAAACTGAATTTGCAAAAACCCCAGTCACGTACAAATACCCCTCACTGTAAAAAACTATAATTTCAAGGATATTCCACCACCCACCAACTAACACGATACAGACAAATGAGCTTTTAATATTCAACATTGACATCTATGAACCACCAGACTACTTCCTAATCTCATTGTCGATAAAATCTTGGATATATAACTGATAACACACCAGCAACACCATCATACAGGACCCAACACACAATTTATCAGTTGACAGTTACAATCACCTCACTACAAATGGAATTATTCATCTTTGAGACTCTGCTTAATCTGAACCTCCAGCCTAGACCCCCAGAAGCAACGTCTGAGTTTTAACCTCCCAACTTGTCCCTCAATCTTAAACAGGCCCTTGGATTCATACACCACACCGCAAGCTCCGCTTCAATCCATTTTGATTTCAATTTGAGCCAATTCCATGATGAAATCTTTACCTCTTCAACAACTCCATCGACACAGAGCTTTTTGTTTCTGAATATGTTTTCATTTCGGCTTTTCCAAATCTTCCAAACGACTGCACACCAGATTACTAACATCATATTATTTCTTCTAACACCTCCTCCCATCAGATCTTCAAATTGCTTTATATGCATCCAGACTTCATTATGCAATGTTGTTTGAACTCCCAGCCACTTGAGTATTTCTCTCCATATACCTGCATACAAAGAGCATTCGAAAAAAACATGTTTTGCCGAATCCTCTATCCCACAGTTCCCGCTACACCTACTCTGATCCTGAGTTAAAATTCCCTTTTTAACTAAATTATCTTTAGTCATAAGTCTATTATGAAGTAATCGTCAAATCAAGCACGATACTTTAGACGGTATCGCCTTATTCCATACTTTCGCCCAATCCTGAGCAGTAAGTGAATGGCTAGAGTTCGATAAATATTCGTAAGCTTCCCTTACAGAATACATCTTCGTATCTGTGTTTATGCCAAAATCTAATTTCTGTATCTCCTTCCACCACCACCACGACTCTGAGTTACTGAGATTAGAGTTTTCAGTTACAACCCCATACCTGTACGTTACCACCCTCAACCATAGACCATCTCTCGCATTTTTCAACTTCCACTTCCATTTCCCTAGCAGTGCGAGATTAAACAGCCTAAGGTTCTTGATCCCCAACCCTCCCTCGTCAATTGGTTTACATATGGTTTCCCATTTCACCCAATTTATTCTCCTCTCGTCCTCACCCTCTCCCCAAAGAAATTGTTTGAACAGAGATTCAAGTTTAGACATAATACCTACAGCTGCCTTGAAGAAGGAAATGAAGTAGACCGGAAGCGCCGATAATACGGATTTTATGACAACCACCCGACCTCCGACAGACAGCTGTTTGTTCTTCCATCTAGATAATATGTTTCTTACCGCATCAACCACCGGCTGCCACATCGCTTTTCTTCTAGGGTTATCCCCAATTGGAAGACCTAAGTAATTGAATGGAACATCACTGCATCTGCAATTTAGGTAACCTGTTTTTGTTTCTAACCACTGCTTGCAAATATTTACACCAGTCAATCTACTCTTGTGGTAATTCACCTTGAGTCCTGACATGAGTTCAAAGAGCACAAGCATTGATTTGGTTGATCTTATGTTGTCCCAACTCTTTTCACCGATGATTAGAGTGTCGTCTGTATATTGTAAATGAGTGAATTCTTCATCGTTTCCGTTGAATCTGAAACCTTTGAACTTTCCAGAGGCTACTGTCTTTTCTACTAAACCATTAAACCCTTCTGCTACCATAAGGAAAAGAAAGGGTGATAATGGGTCGCCTTGTCTAAGGCCTCTCTTCATTCGAACCTCATTTGTAGGGCTTCCGTTCACCAACACCGATATAGATGCCGAACTCAAACATTCTGCAATCCATCTCCTCCACTTCTCATGGAATCCCATTCTTCCCATTACGAAATCTAAGAAACTCCACTCAATCGAATCGTACGCCTTTTCAAAATTTGCCTTAAAGAATAACACTTCCTTCTTTCTCTTTCTTGCATCATCTACAATTTCGTTTGCAATAAGTATCCCGTCCACTATTTGTCTTCCCGATATAAATGTCGATTGAGTTTCTAAAATAACTTTTCCGATTATCACTTTGAGTCTATTCGCAAGAACCTTCGATAGGATTTTGTAGATGCATCCTATTAAAGATATTGGTCTAAACTCAGAGATCTTTACAGGGCATGGTTTTTTTGGAATTAACACCATAAACAAGTTGTTTACTCCTTTAACAATCCTGCCTTTTTGATGGAATTCGGTCATCATTCTCATTAGATCTCCTTTGGTCTCCTTCCAAAATTCTTTTATAAACCCGAAATTCACACCGTCCGGTCCCAGACTCTTGCCATTATCACACTCCCACACTGCAGCCTTCACTTCAGTCTCCGAAAATGCTTCCACCAACTTCTCATTATCCGTAGCATCAATACCTTTAAATTGAAGATTTGTCGGAACTGGTCTTTCTCCCTTTGACTTGAACTGTTCACTGAAGTAATCCTCCACCACCTTCTTTATCTCGTCAACCCCGGTTACTTGTCTGCCATCTTTGGAAAGACAAAGAATTTCGTTTCCTTTTCGCCTTTTGTTAATGTAACCATGGAAGTATTTGGAGTTCGCATCTCCTTCCTTTAGCCATGTAGCTCTGGATCTCTGCCAATTAATGCTGCATTGTAACCTTGAAAGATTATGTAGTCGATCTGTTGCCTCCCTTTTTGCCTTCACCTCCTCCTCAGTCAGGGCTTTCTCCATTCCTTTTTCTTCAAGTTTATTAATCTCACATTTGGGCTCTCTGATTTTACCTTCCAAGTTCTGCGTATTGATCTTGTGTCATTCCTTCAATTCTCCTTTAATTGCTTTTAATTTTTCTTTCAGTACGAACATCCCCCATCCTTTGAACTTCATTTTCCGCCATTGTTCTTCTACGAATTGGTGATAGACTTTCGTGTCTCTCCAACACCTCAACATTCGGAATGACTTTGGTCCCTAATCTAGTTTTGTATCTCTTAATAAGATCGGGAAGTGATCGGAAAGACCTTTGTCTATACCCCATTGACTACCGTCCGACCATGTTTTGTACCATTCTTCTGAGATCAAGAATCTATCTATTCTGCTCATGGTTGTACCATTGACTCTTGACCAGGTAAATTTCTTGCCGTGGAGCGGAAGGTCAATTAACTCACTTTCCGTTATGAAATCCCCGAACGCTTCCATTTCCTCCACCCTTCTTCCGATGCTTACTCCTTTACGTCCCCCTTCTGATCTTACTGCGCTAAAGTCCCCCGCTACACACCATCTTGCCTCCCTGTTAGCCGAGATCATCGTTGCCAACTCATCCCACAATTTTTTCTTTTTCTGCTCCTCACAAGGCGCATATACGTTAACAATTGTTACCAGATATTCCTCTTTTCCCCACCAACCTTCAAGAATCAGCAAATGATCTTTACTTATTTTACTCTGAACTTTGAAGACCTTTGTGTCCCACATTGTCAAGATCCCCCCTGATCTTCCTTCAGACGCCTTGAATGCGAAGTCAAAATCTTCAGAACCCCACATTGCCATGCATTGTTTCTTATCTATCACTTCTAGCTTTGATTCTTGAATGCATATCATCTCTACTCTTTCTTTCGAAATTAATTGTTTGATTTCCTTCTTTTTTGCCAACCCCCTAATTCTCTTGCATTGTAACTCATGATAATCATTAAGATTGTACTTCTAGCTCCCCACCCATATTCAGAATTAGTGGCATGCGCCACTATTCCCCTCCCCTGCTTTCCTTCTGTTATTTCCATTCTCTATTATCAATTCCTGTAAAATTTCTAATTCTTGTCCTGGTTGTATTAAACCAATCTCTCTTCCCAAGTCTCACACTCCTTCCTTTACTTGTGTTGCGTCTCCTTGACTCATTATCCATCTATTTTGTTCAGACTTATTTCCAGTCAGATTTAACCTCAAGCAAGAACTAACCTGTTTGCTGCTTTTACTTCTTTGGTTGCATGTACATTTCTTCTTTTTGCTTTTTCCTTTGCTCCAAGCTCTCCTTTTCTCATTCATGATCTCTCTCCTCCTTCTTCTTCTTTCTTTGGATGTTTGAAGGTACTCCTTTTCTTCCACTCTTGGTTCTTGAATTTGATTTTCCTCTGAAGCTTTTACCCTATTTCCATTTTCAATCTTCTGTTTTTGTGCAGACTTATTCTTTTCATTATCCACAGCCATTTCAAGGTATTTATCTTCAATTGACACTGTCCCGCAATCACCTTTTCCGGATTTCCTTTATCCGAAACAGTAGGGATTTTATCTCTTCCTTCTATCCGCTGGACATCTGTTTCATTGTCCATTTGCCTTTTTCCACTATGATTACATTGTGGTGGGTCCATCTCTTGCAGCGCCCCATTTCCTTGGTCTTCTAGCAACCTTCTGATTTCTTCATTTATTTCCTTGTCCCTTGGTATATTTGTTGTTACCTCTTGGGTCCCACTTCCCATACCCGTCTCTTTATTTGTCCCCACCTCTATCTGGTCAGCGTTCTTTTCCAGACCTTTTTCTGTATTTCCCACTGGCTTTACTTCACCCATCCGTTTTTCATTTAATGCACCGTATGCCCTCTCTTCGTGTTCCATGTCTTCCCGCCCTTCCGTATTCCATTCCTCTGTCCTTCCCAAAACTTCCAACATTCTTCTGTAATTGTTTTCCATGCCTTACAGGTTCTCTTCTTCATCATCCGACGACACCAATGACGGCGGGACAATAGTTTTGTCGGAGCTACTTGAATCCTCCTCATTAATGCTATCAACCTTATCTTCATATTTTAAGCATTCACATAGTTCCTCCGTTATCCTGATCACGAAATCTTCACTGTTTACCCGGATCCTCATGACTTTGTTGATGAATTCCATCTTCGTCGTTCTCACCAATATTCGAGCCATATCTAATCTCTGCAACTTCTCAGTCTTCTCGTCCAATTCCATTAATGTTCCAAACTTCAGAATTACTTTTGCGAAAACTTCTCTTCTCCATGCATGAACTGGGATACCAAGCATTCTTATCCACGTGTATCGACTCCCTCCTACATCTCTGAGTTCCCACTTCCTCAAACTTTTAAACCATTGTTGAAAAGGCTCTTCATATGTTGTTATGTGATGGTCATGGACGGGCCCAGGTGCCACCAAGTGTGAGTTGTTGCCCCGGCTATCTTTTGAACAATTGAATATTACATGTAATTGTGTATATCTTACTTATTTATTTTTATAAGTGTGATTAATCTTAAAAAATTATTACATGTAGCTATGTATGCACCGATGTATATGTAATATATTTATATACATGGTCCACTAAAAATACGTAAGCTTCATGCATTGCCATCTTCGACAACTTTTTCGAATATTTGTTTCATTTAAATTATATGATTATAATAAAATATTATTTTATAATAAAATTTAAAAATTTAAAATAAAAAGGATTACAAATCTTTTCATAAAGTTTGTATTAATAAAAATGTATCATGCTATATTTATATACTTATTTTGTATTAAGTATATTTGATATTATCATGAAGTGTAATTATTGAGTTTCTTCAACCATTAATATCATAAAATTTGATATGAATATTCGTCTTATAAAAAATTTAATATTTTTATATTTTAAAATATCAATATATTATATATTTTAATTATTGAATTGTACTTTACTTAAGTACTTTATTAATTACAATTAATAAAAATATTTGATAAATCACATTAACTTGATCATTAAAACCAACTCAAATTTTCATTTTCTTAAAAATTTTGCACAATTCAAATATGATATTTAATAATAAAAAAAAGAGAAAATATTTATTTATATTTCTCCCATTACTATAAGTTTCTGGGTCCGTCCCTGATGGTTATTGTATGATAGAGTATAATTAATAATTCTTCAAATTGTAAGAGATTTCTAAAATATGGAATTTGTATTTATATGTTAATTTATAATATTTAGAAGCAAAAGGAAACTTATTGGACTGTACTGTCTGTTGGTAAGAAGGTGTTGTTAGAATTTTGGGTCACAAGTGTAACATGTAAGGTGTTAGTGTCATTATTTTAATTAGTCAAGACTTAAAGGGGTCTAATTAATATAATATTAAGTTTATGGCTAAAAGCATAAATGTCATGAAAGGTCGGGTTATTGTGTAGATACCGTAAGTCAATATCTAATTTGATGAGGGGACAAATTATAATATTGAAAACTAAGAAATAACCCTAGGGTTATTTAAATGGGTTATGGTCCCCATTTGTAGAGTACGAACAAAATAAAGTTTATGAGGTTTTCTCTTTTCATCTCCATCAGAGGAGATTCAAGGAACCCTAAGGAACTCTACAAATCAGAATATTACATACCTGGAATCTTCAATGGTTTCAATGGCAAATTCAGGTACGCTTCCGCCTTCATTCTCATACTTGTATTCGGGTACGAGTTTAAGGGATACAAGTTGATGCTATATCGACTTAAGGAATTATTTTAGAGTTTTATTCGTGATTTCTATATCGGTAGAAATCATAAGGTTTTGAACGGATCTAACAAGTGGTATCAGAGGCACCCATATCTGATTCCATTTGTTTTTGAGTTATTTAGGATCCTTTGATCTTCCAATTGTATAAATCAATATATGTTGTGTTTATGAGATTTTTTTATTAGGGTTCTAAAATTGAAATCCATTTTGATCTTACAAAATTTTTGTGCTCAAAATTTTGAACTTGAAATTAAATGTTAGGTTGAATTTATCGTCAATTTTATTTGCTCTTATACGGAAACTTTTTTGCTCTTACACTCTTTTGTTATTATTATAATAGTGTCTTTTGTTAGTTTTGACTAGAATACTCTTTGTCACTTATAATCTCCAAATAATAGTCACTCTATTGGACGACTAGATTCATCTATATCTCTCTGTTTTTTTCTGTTTATATTCTAACCATTATTAAATATTATATTTTTTATCAAATAAATATTTCCTATATAAATTGCACTTAGATGCATATCAAAGGATAATGCGATATATATAGTTATTGTACCTAACAACCAACACTTTTGCAGCTAAAGGTAATAAAACTGACGATATGATTCCATCTTCAGTGCGTAATGAAATTTTTCATAATTTTGTTGAATTTTTTCTCCAAATCTTTCTATGCGGTGTATAAGGATAAAAACAAGGATCAATTTTCTTTTTAATAATTGCATTATAAATTTTTTTGGTTTAAAAGAACTATATGTTTTTTTATATTATTTATTATTTATTATAAAGAATATATGTGATTTTATATTTTGAAATTAAACTTAGTATAATGTCGTAACAGTACAATAAAATGCATTGGTGTTTTTTATTTGAATTTAATTTCAATTTTTCTTTGGTTCAATTTTGTTCGAATTTGCCTACAGAATGTATTTTTATACAGTAATTTAACATTTTTTAGGTAAGTAGTTGAAATGAAAAAATCGCCAAAGTGACCTCTTTTATAGCTATTGCTTATGAAAAATGTTAAATATTTTTATGGTTTGTGTGTATGTTTGTCCATGCGAGTATCAATTGACCCAAAGGACAATTGGTGATTAGCCGGTTTTCATATGCGCCTGTCATGGTAAACATTTGATAATTATGAGGTCATACATGTGAATAATAAATCAATCCAAAGAGGGGTTTATAATTCGACATGTTTTTATTATCAAAGGATAATTCAACATGTTTGATCGATACATGTAAAATAATGGTGTGATGCTGGGATGAAAATCGTACACTGAAATTGTCCTTTGTACCACCAAATCAGGGTAGTGGAATGGTAGTGGAAAAGAACGTGTTTGATCTGTTCATTAGAGGCTTCATCTTCTTCTATTCATTAGAGGCTTCTGAGTTGATATGATTGAAGCATGATCAGAAGAATGAGGCATTGGGTCTTCAGAGTCTTTAGAACTTGTTCAGCAGAACCTTGTCATCAGAGTCTTAAACACTCCTTCTTCAGAACCCTTGGTTATCAGAAACATAAGTCTTCAGAGTCTTCAAAAGTTGTTCAGCAGAACCTTGTCTTCAGAGTCTTCAGAACTTGTTCTTCAGAAACTTAAGCCTTCAGAGTCTTCAGAATGCTGTTCATCAGAATCTTGTGTTCAGAGTCGTTAGCACTTAGTCTTCAGAAGATAAGTATCAGAGTTAAATTCAGAGTCAGAATCCAAGAGAACATTGCAGCAGCAACATAGTGTCTTCTTAGAGTCTTTTTGAAGCACAGTAGATTAAAAACAATCTTGCTTCTTTGACGCAGAAGTGACCATTGAGAGTTTTAGAGTGACGTTTCACATGATCTCTATCAGAGTCAGAATTATCTTTATCAGCGTCAGAATTATCTTTATCAGAGTCAGAATTATCTTTATCAGCGTCAACACCTGTTTGTCAGTACTTTAAGAAAACAAACGTTAGAGTACTAAAATTGTTCTCACACAAATTCAACTTTGTTATTATCAAAACAAAGAGATATCTTACAGAACCAAATCTTGTTCTAACAATCTCCCCCTTTTTGATAATGACAAAACAATGTATTTTGATAACACAATTTTGTACGAAGATAATCAGAATTGACTCAGATAAGTTCAAAGTAAACTTCTCTTTATCAAGCTCCCCCTGAATCTAAGACTTAACAAAATCTTATAAGATTTGGGATAGAGAGCCTGGTTGCAGAGATCTAGACAGATCCAAAATATCAGAGCTTGATTATAGTGGTGATGCATTATGATAACAGAACTTGATTAAATAAATCAGTGCCTGATTGATATCAGAGTCATTTTGCCAATATAATTATTTTTCCTTAAAAACATTCTAAAAAGATATGCCATATAAAGTGTTAAAATGTTAGAGCTATGATTGGAGACAAGATATTTATCAAAATAACTTTTCCATATTAATACTCCCCCTTTTTGTCATAATCAAAAAGGGTAATCAAAAGAGATAATCCAAAAGTACACCAAACCATACACAAACAGTCAAAGACAAACTACTGGGTATCTAAAAAGTGCCTAAGGTTGAGAAGGAGGAGGGAGCTTCTGAAGAATCTGAGCAACAACATTATAAATGTTGACAGTGAATTCATCTTGCTTGTCCATCCTTGCTCTAAATAACTCATGTTCCTTCTGAAGAGTAGCCAGAGTTTTCAACACTGGATCAGAAGAGGAGTTTTCAGCATCATCTCTTTCAGCCTGATCTTTAGCCTCTTTAGCTAATCTTTCAGCTTCTTCTTTGGCTAACCTTTCTGTCAGTTCCCTAGCTTCAGCTTCCTTCTTCTCTTGCAACCTATTTTCAACTTGTTGAATAAAGTAACCCTTTGTCTGAACAGAAAGATTTTAAATCTTCTGAAATTCCTCAGACATCCACTGATTGAATTGATCCCATGAAGCACCTAAAATAGAAGGGCCTTCACTAGCATTTGATTCATCAGAAAGTGTCCTGAATTTCATAACCACATTGTCCTTAAAAATAGATATTGCTTCATCTAGGGTAGGAGGAAGGCCAGAGGTTTGATTTTCAGTTAAGGGTTGATCATATTCAACATAGTCATCAAGAATGATGCTATCATTATTTAGAGAGGATCCAAGATTATCAATTATTGATTCTGGAATAGGTTGTGGAGCAGTAATTGGAGTTGGTGATGGTGAGATGGTTGTTTATGGATGTTCAGTGAGAATTTCTTTAGTGAATTAAATGATTGAAGATGGTGGAACAGATGTGACAATAGTAGATTGAATAAAAATGGTGGAAGTTGATTGGGCTGAGGTGAATTCAAGAGCCTGTGGTGAAAGTGGTGTAGAGACTAGAATTTCTTCAGTAGGAGATTTAGAAATGGGTATTGGAGAGGTGGTGACAACAGTAGAGAATATTGGTGGAGGAGTGGATAATAATGGTTGAGTTGTAAGTGGTGGTGATGAAATGGGAAGAGATTAAGATAAATTTCTGTCAATAGAAACAGGTGCAGTTACAGGTGGAGATTCAAAAGACTTACTTTGTTGTTCAGGATATGATTTGAGAGAGATGTTCCTTGTACTGGCTTCACCAAGATATTTCTTCTGCCTCTTTGTTGGTTTCATTTGAGGAGCTGTGTTGGAGGAATAACTTTTCTTCTTCATCATATCAGGAGGGTGATCCATTAGATCGTTAAGGCTGAAGTTAGACATATCATAGCCTTCTTCCTCTCGCAGCTGAATATATGCTTCTATAGCCTCTGGATTATCATGTTTAGTGAACAAAGGATATTCATCTAATTTCATTCTTTTTTACTTCAGAGTTTCTGAATCTATAACTATGCTTGGTTCAACTCTGATTTCCTCAATAATCTGCATTTTCTTCAGATTTTTGTTGTTCAAAGGAGTTCCAGTGATGACATCCAATTCATTTGTGACTGACATAGTTGACAAGTGATCAATCATTCCACTATCAACCAGAATATCTAAGATCAATTTTCCAAAAGAAATGTAATTCTTAGACTTCTTGGATTGATGTCTTATTTCTATTATAGAATCTCTGAGATGTCTGAATAGAACTGATGGAAGATAGATTTTCTCTCCTTTCATCAGATAGTAAAGCATGAATTTCTGATCAGTGTTAAGAAAATCAGAAGAACTTGAATTTGGTCTGTGATAGATGCATCCTAGAATAATTTTCAGCCAAACACAAAGTTCCTTTGATAAATCCATAGTTTTGAAGGGTGATTCTCTACTGAACGATTGAGTGAAGATTGCTGGGTAAACCACTTCAGATAGAAATTTTGATTTATGGTTCATCTTGTAGATTATCTTTCCTCCAGAGTTTTCCATTCCTAGTAGCATGGCTATGGATTTCTTAGTAATGATAAACTTGTTTCCCTTAACATATGAAACAATGAAGTGTTCATCAGCGTCAACATATCTCCAAAATTCCTTGACAAGATTTACGTAAATGAGACCGTATTTAGATTCTCGGTCAAGTCTATTCTGTTCTCCTTTAGATTTTCAAAGTCTACCAGCCATTCACTTAGAACATTAAGTTCTGAGAAGGGAGCTGCCAAATGAATGTGAGCAGGACAATCCACTAAGTGAACTACAATGGGTTTCTGAAAAGTAGAGATAGATTGATGGAGAGAAGTTGATGTCGTTTGAGTTATTGTTGATGAGGCCATTGATGTCAATTCTGCTTGTTGATGTTGTTGAGAGAATTCAAAAACACTTTGTCGTTGAGAATCCATTGTAAGAAGATGATGAGGTTTCAGAGAACAAAAGGGTTTTAGGGTTTCTAAGACAAAAGTGTGGGAAGTGAGAGTAGCATAGTGTGTGAAGTGAGAGAGTGCGTATTTAAAAGAAAACTAGTGATTATGACAAGGTGGAAGTAATAGGTAATAATTACTTGAAACCTAGTCTCACGAAATCACAATGCTCGAGGTGTCTCTTCAACAGTAGATATGATTTGATTTTGGACACGTGTCACAAATAATTATAGCCGTTTGTTTTTCAAGAGAGCACGTTTTGATGTTTCCAACGTTTAGAATACCAAGAGGTATCTGACCGGACTAATTTTTGATCAGGACATTTTCTAACTTGTAGAAGTATTATGAATCAGAAAATCAATAAATAAATAATTAAGACACTTTGCTTAATCATCAGAATCTTATATCAGACGTTCTGGTAGCTTGACACATTAAAATATTATCATCTCATTCTGGACAAGGTTTGATAAATAAGTTTTCCAAAATGAATACGAATCTATCTTCAACAAGGGGTTTTGTGAAAATATCAGCACACCGGTGATCTGTATCCACAAATTTTAACTGAAAAATGCCCTTCTAAACATACTCACGTAAAAAGTGATGTTTTATTTCAATACGTTTTTCCCTAGAATGTAGAATAGGATTCTTAGATAAACAAATGGCAGAAGTATTATCACAGAAGATAGGAATGTTACACTCGTGTATCTGATAATTTTCAAGTTGATTCTTCATCCAGAGTATCTGAGTACTGCACAAAGATGTTGATATGTATTATGCTTCTGCAGTAGAGAGAGCAATTATTGATTGTCTCTTGCTTGCCCATGAGACAAGGTTCCTTCCCAGAAATTGATAGTTTCCAGAAGTACTTTTTCTTTCTAATCTGTCTCCAGCATAATCTGCATCACAGTAACCATAAAGCTTGTACTCTGATGTTTTCTTATACATCAAGCCATGGTTAGCTGTTCCTTTTAGATACCTTAGGATTCTCTTAACAACAGTTAAGTGAGTTTCCCTTGGATCTGATTGGAAACGAGCACAAAGACATACGCTAAACAGAATATCTGGATGGGAAGTTGTCAAATACATAAGAGATCATATCATACCATGATAGAGCTTCTAACAAACCTTTTTACTTACTTCTTCTTTCTCCAGAGTGCATGTTTGATGCATATGAGTCTTAGCAGGTTTACTTTCTGACATGTTGAATTTCTTCAGAAGTTCTTTTGCATACTTGCTCTAATGAATGTAAAGATCAATTTGAATTCCCAGGAAGAATATGAGTTCTCCCATCAGACTCATTTTAAATTCAGCATGCATTAACTTGGAAAATTCCTTGCACAAGGAAATATTAGCAGAACCAAATATAATATCATTAACGTAGATTTGAACAATCAGAATGTCATTTTTAAAGGTTTTACAAAAGAGTGTTGTATCCACTTTTCCTCTGGTAAAGTCATTTTCCAAAAGAAAGCTACTTAGCCTTTCATACCAAGCTCTGGGAGCATGTTTCAGACCATATAATGATTTTTTAAGTTTGAAAACAAAATCTGGGTTTTCATAACTCTCAAAACCAGGAGGTTGGTGCACATACACTTCTTCAGAAATATATCCATTTAAAAATGCACTCTTTACATCCATCTGATATAAAGTAATATCATGATTCATAGCAAATGAGATTAAAATGCAAATACATTCTAACCTGGAAACTGGTGCAAAGGTTTCTGTATAGTCTATCCCTTCTTGTTGACTATAACCTTGTGCAATTAGTTGTGCTTTATTTCTCACGACCTCAGCTTTCTCATCTAACTTGTTTCTGAATACCCATTTAGTTCCAATGACGTGGACACCTTTGGGTTTCTGAACAAGATCCCAGACGTCATTTCTGGTGAATTCATTCAGTTCTCTTGCATGCCCAGAATCCACTCATTCTCCTTAAGAGCTTCATCAACTGTTGTTTGTTCTATCAGAGAAACCAAACCCAGAAGAGTTTCTTCAGAATGTCTGAATAATGAACGAGTTCTGATTGGATCAGCTTTATCTCCCAAAATTAATTCTTCATAATGAGAAGTCTTTAATCTATTCTTCTTCTGATGAGATGGGTTATTTTCAGTTTTTGGTGAAGTTGTATCTGAATCTGGAGAATCTGCATCTTTGTCTGCTTCTCTTGAATCTTCTGTTTCTTTAGATTCTGATAAGGTGATCTTTAGATCTGCAAACTTTTTAACTAGCTTTGACTTTTCAGGGTCAAGCTTATCATTGAATCTGACATGAATTGATTCCTTAACAATTCGTGTTTCTGTGTTATAGATTCTGTAGCCTTTAGAGCGTTCAGAGTATCCTAACAGTAAACACTTTTGAGCTTTGGAGTTAAACTTGCCAAGATTCTCTTTAGTGTTTAACATAAAACAAATATAGCCAAAAGGATGAAAACATGAAATATTGGGTTTACTATTCTTCCACAATTCATAAGGAGTCTTACCCATAATAGGTCTTATTGAAATCCTGTTCTGAATGTAACATGTTGTATTTACTGCCTCTGGCCAGAAGTACTTAGCCATGTCAGTTTCTTGGATCACGGTTCGAGCCATTTCTTGCAAAGTCCTCTTCTTCCTTTCCACTACTCCATTTTGTTGTGGAGTTTTGGGACAGGAGAAATCATGGGAAATGCCATGAGAATAAAAAAGATTCTCAAAGTATCTATTCTCAAATTTTCTGCCATGATCACTTCTGACTTTGACTATTTTACAATCCTTTTCTGTTTAAACTTGAGAGAAAAAGGTAGAGAACACAGAATGAGACTCATCCTTGTGTTTCAAGAATTTTACCCATGTCCAACGACTATAATTATCAATGATTACTAATCCATACTTCTTTCCACGGATTGAAGCAGTTTTCACTGGTCTAAACAAGTCAATGTGTAGAAGTTCTAACAGTCTAAAGGTGGACACAACATTCTTTGCTTTAAAGGAAGTTTTAGAAAACTTTCCTTTCTAACATGCTTCACAAAGAGCATCTAAAGAATACTTCAGACTTAGAAAGCCTCTGCAAGTTCAAGCTTATTTAGCTGAGAAATCCTCCTCATGCTAATATGGCCTAAACGTTTATGCCATACCCATTTCTCTTCATTAACAGACATTAAGCATTTGACATTCTATTCACGGAGATCAGAAAGTCTAATCTTATAAATGTTATTTTTCCTCTTTCCGACAAATAGGATTGAACCATCTTTCTGACTTACAGCCTTACATGACTTTTGATTAAAGATGATATCATAACCATTATCGCTAATTTGACTAATTGACAACAAGTTATGCATCACACCATTGACCAAAAGAACATCAGTAATAGAAGGAAGGCTACCATTACCAACGGTTCTAGAGCCAATGATTTTTCCTTTCTAGTTTCCTCCGAAACCGACGAAGCCTCCAGGCTTAAGTTCTAGACTTTGGAACATATACCTTCTTCCTGTCATGTGTCGTGAGTAACCACTGTCCAGGGACCATGACTGGTATTTCAACTGAGCTGCTAAGGATATCTACAACATAGATTATCTTGTCCTCAGGTACCCACTTTCTGGGTCCTTTCTTGTTAGCTTTCCCAGAGTGTTTCACAACTTTGGCCTTTTGTGCAACAGGATAATCAAGTGGAATTTATGCATAATATTTAACTTTAAAAATAGATTTCTGTGTCGGTGGGGGGTTTTTGTGCAAGCTCAAAGCAAACAATCTCAGTGCCAGAAGGCACAAAATGGTCATAAAGAGGTTTTGGTTTAACAGTTTGACTTTCGTCAATATCAGATGATTATGTACATCCCAAACCTTTCTTACCATTTCTTCTTACTCCATAGATCATGGAAGCTATTCTGCTTCTATCTATCCTTTTAGCAAGAAAATACTGGAATGCTCGATCATACTTGTTGATACAGCTTGCGTTAGAGACATTGGAGATTAATTCTTCTTCTAATTTAGCAACTTTGCTTTTCAGGACATAATTACTATTTTTTAAGCAAAAAATATTTTTATTTAGAGAAAAATTATTCTGCTCAAGCTTATCTTTTTCCTCAGAAGCAATTACATGTGATCTTTTAAGATCTTTGTATTTACTCTAAAGAGTTTGATACTTTTCCAGCATTTCCGACAAACATGACTCTAATTCACAACGAGAGAGTTTAGATAATACCTCTGAGTCAGAGTCTGAGTCTGATTCTGGTTCTAATGATATTTTATCTTCTGGTTCTCCAGAAAATTCATCGTCAATTGTTGCTACTAGCGCAACATTTCCTTGTTCTTCATTATATTCTTCTTCTTTAGAATCAGAGTTATCCCAAGTTGCCATTAGTCCTTTCTTCCCTTTGGAGAAGTTCTTCTCAGGCTTCTTGTCTTTCTAGATCTTTGGACACTCGTTCTTGTAATGACCTGGCTTATTACACTCATAACAGATAACTTCCTTTCCAGAGTTCTGCTTCTTCTGTCCAGATGATGACTCAGAGCGGCCTTTGTTTCTTCTATATCCTCTGAAGTTCCCTTGCCTATGCTTCCAGATTTTGTCAATTCTTCTGGAGATTAGCGATAGCTCATCTTCTAATTTGTCACCAGAATCTTCTGATTCTTCCTCAACTTGATAAGCCTTTGCCTTTTCAGGTTTAGACTTAAGAGCGATAGATTTGCTTCTCTTCTGAGGTTCATCTTCTTTGAGCTCTATCTCATGACTTCTTAAAGAACTAACGAGCTCTTCAAGACTTATGCTGTTAAGATCCTTGGATAGCTTTAGAGTTGTTACCATAGGTCTCCATTTCTTAGGAAAACTTCTAATGATCTTTTTCACATGATCAGCAGTTGAGTAACCTTTGTCCAAAACTTGAAGTCCTGCGACTAGCATTTGAAACCTTGAAAACATGGCCTCAACTGTCTCATCATCCTCCATTCTGAATGCCTCATATTTTTGGATTAGGGCTAACACCTTTGTCTCCTTGACTTGAGCATTACCTTCATGAGTCATTCTTAGAGAATCAAATATAGATTTGGCAGTACCTCTATTTGTTATCTTCTCATACTCAGTATAAGAGATAACATTTAGCAATATGGTTCTTGCCTTATGATGATTCTTATAATCTTTCTTCTATTGGTTGGTCATAACACATTTGGATATTTTAGCACCTGTAGCATCAACTGGGTGAGTGTAACCATCGACTACCAAATCCCAAAGATCTACATCATAACCAAGAAAGAAACTTTCTATTATGTCTTTCCAGCAGTCAAACTTTTCACCATCAAAGACTGGTGGTTTGGCACTGTAATTATCTTTCTCTTCAGTAGAAGTATTAGCAAAAGCTGCCATGATATCTCACACAAATACTGGATCGGTATTAAACACTGTTAAGTGTTGATAAAATGTTTATCACAATCAGAACCAGAGCTCTGATGCCAATTGAAGGTGTGAGGAAGACACAAGGAAAGGGGGGTTTGAGTTGGGTTTTCAAAATGAAAGCTTTTTCTGAAACTCAAACAAAGATCACAAATAGACTAACAATAGAGAAAGACACACGATATATCCTGGTTCACTTGAAAACTATCAAGTTAATCCAGTCCACCCGCCAAGGTGATTTCGCCTTATACACAAGGACCTAATCCACTATAACCAAACTGATTACAACTGCACTAGCAACTGTTGGTGACTAAAAATCCAAAGACTAATCGTCTCTTCTTAAGGATTTTGACCCAACTGGTCCCTTAAGGAATTTAAACAACAGTTTGATCAAATAAAAATGTTTACAATGAAATGCTTCTTACATAAGCTGATATAAACACAATTTCTAGCTCAATATAACTTAGAGCGAATCTATACAGTAAAAACAATCTTCTTCTTTATATTGTGGTGCTTTACTGTTCACTCATGAATTTCTCTATTTCTTGAGTTCTTTCTTCATATGAATCAGTGTTTTGAATATTTCTCTTTTTCACACTTTGTGTCACACATGATTCGTTGAATGATCAAGTCTTTATATAGCCAGAAAAAGATCCGTTGAAAAGCAGATCTGTAATATCAATAGAATACGGGCGGCTTGAAATAATGTCGTTATGCTGGGATGAAAATCGTACACTGAAATTGTCCTTTGTACCACCAAATTAGGGTAGTGGAATGGTAGTGGAAAAGAACGTGTTTGATCTGTACTATGTACTATTTTCCCTCGCAAACATTTCATCTTCTTCTATTCATTAAGGGCTTCTGAGTTGATATGATTGAAGCATGATCAGAAGAATGAGTCATTGGGTCTTCAGAGTCTTGAGTCTTCAGAGTCTTGAGAACTTGTTCAGCAGAACCTTGTCATCTGAGTCTTCAGCACTCCTTCTTCAGAACCGTTCATTATCAGAAACATAAGTCTTCAGAGTCTTCAAAACTTGTTCAGCAGAACCTTATCTTCAGAGTCTTCAGAACTTAGTCTTCAGAAACTTAAGCCTTCAGAGTCTTCAGAACGCTGTTCATCAGAACCTTATCTTCATATTCGTTAGCACTTAGTCTTCAGAAGATAAGTATCAGAGTTAAATTCAGAGTCAGAATCCAAGAGAACATTACAACAACAACATAGTGTCTTCTTAGAGTCTTTCTGAAGCACAGTAGATCATAAGCAATCTTGCTTTTTTGACGCAGAAGCGACCATTGAGAGTTTTAGAGTGACGTTTCACATGATCTCTATCAGAGTCAGAATTATCTTTATCAGCGTTAGAATTATCTTTATCAGAGTCAGAATTATCTTTATCAGTGTCAACACCTGTTTGTCAATACTTTAAGAAAACAAACTTTAGAGTACCAAAATTGTTCTCACACAAATACAACTTTGTTATTATCAAAACAAAGAGATATATTGCAGAACCAAATCTTGTTCTAACAAATATATGCTAATATGAATAAGGTTCAGGTCCTGAATGGGATAAATTTTAAGGATTGGAATGAGAACATGGAAATTGTTCTTGGTTGAATGGATCTTAACCTTGCATTAAGGATGAGGCAATCTCCTTCTCTTGTGGAATTTGGTACCTCTGAACAGAGAAAAGATTATGAGAAGTGGGATCGCTCCAATTGCATGAGTCATGGTTTGGTTTGTTCTGAGGCCACTTTAGCTTTAGTACCTGGAAACACTTGGTGGTTAGACTCTGGTGCAACTACTAACATCAGTGTTTCAAAGAGGGGTTGTCTGAACTACTGGAAGCCAAATGATGCTGAAAGATACATCTATGTTGGATATGGAAAGTAGGTGGAGGTGGAAGCTATAGGGCATTTTAGATTATTAATGTGTACCGGATTTTATTTGGATTTGAAAGACACTTTTGTGGTTCCATCATTTAGACGGAATTTGAATTCGGTTTCTTATTTTGACAAATCAGGTTATTTTTGTTCATTTGGAAACAATATGTTCAAGTTGTCTTTCAATTCAAATATTGTTGGGACTGGTTCACTTATGAGTCATGATAATCTATATTTGCTTGTCACAATAGCTACCTATGGAGAATCCTTGAATGTGGAATCACGTGGTACTAAGTGTAAAATTGAGGATAACAATTCAGGAGCATTATGACACAAATGCCTAGGTCACGTCTCTAAAATTAGAGTTGAATGACTAGTATCAGATGGAATTTTGGATTCTATTGACTTCACAAACTTTGATGTTTGTGTTGAATGCATTAAAGGAAAACAAACCAAAACAAAGAAATTTGGTGCATATAGTGCTACGAATGTCTTAGAATTGATACATACAGACATTTGTGGACCATTTCCGACACCTTCTTGGAATGGTCAACAATATTTTGTATCATTCATAGACGATTATTCTAGATATGCATACATATTTCTTATACATGAAAAATCTCAGTCATTGGATGTGTTCAAATCGTTTAAGGCTGAAGTTGAGAGTCAACTTGACAAAAGAATTAAGAAAGTCAAATTCGACCGTGGCGGTGAATATTACGGTAGATATGATGGTTCAGGTGAACAACGTCAAGGGCCTTTTGCCAAATACCTAGAGGAATGTGGAATTTTCCCACAGTACACCATGCCACAATCTCCTAGCATGAACGGTGTTGCTGAAAGACGAAATCGGACTCTTAAAGATATGGTAAGGAGTATGATTTGTCATTCTACCTTGCCATAGTCACTTTGGGGAGAGACACTAATGACTGCAGCTTATATTCTAAATAGAGTACCAACAAAAGCAGTTGCCAAAACACCTTATGAGCTTTGGACCGGGTGAAAGCCTAGTCTCAAACATTTTCATGTGTGGGGATGTCCAGCTAAGGTAAGGCCTTATTGGCCAAATAAAAAGAAATTGGACTCCTGAACAGTGAGCAGCTACTTTATTGGTTATTCTGAAAGATCTAGGCTCTACAAATTTTATGATCCCAAATTAAATTCAATTTTTGAGACGGGAACAACCACATTCTTTGAGGATATTGAGTTTTTTTGGGGGGGGGGGGGGAGAATAAGGTTAGAGACTTTATCTTAGAGGAAGAATCGATAACAATTCCATAACCGATTCATATAGTTGCTTTTGATTAAGCAAGTACGGAACATGCACAAGACATTGTTGCAATTCCTCAAACTCAAGATGATTTGGTAATTCATGAAGAATAAACTCAAAATCCTAAAGAAAAGGTGTTACAATAACCAATACCTTTGTGGAGATCCACTAGAGAAAGGAGAAATGTTATTCCGGATGATTACATAGTCTTTCACCAAGAACATGAGGAAAATATTGGTATGCTGGAAGATGATCCAATCAACTTCCGTCAAGCCATGCAGGATTCCAACTCGGAAAAGTTGATTGAAGCAATGAAGGAGGAGTATAAGTCCATGAAAGACAACAAATTTTGGGAACTTGTCCCATTACTAGAAGGTGTGAAACCCATTGGTTGCAAATGGATTTTTAAGACCAAAAGGGATTCTAACAGTAATGCGGAGAGGTATTAGACTCGTCTTATGGCAAAGGGCTATACTCAAAAGGATGGGATTGACTTTAAAGAGACTTTCTCTCTGATTTCATCGAAATACTCTTTTAGGACAATCATGGCTCTTGTTGCACATTATGATTTGGAACTCCATCAAATGGATCTCAAGACAGTTTTCCTCAATGGCAACGTTGATGAAACAATTTATATGATGCAACCAGAAAAATTTGTGTCAGGAGACTCAAAGAATATGGTTTGCAAATTGATAAAATCCATTTATGGACTAAAGCAGGCGTCTCGTCAGTGGTATCACAAGTTTCATGAAGTAATTCTATCATTTGGTTTTGAGGTGAATGTTGTTGAGGATTGTGTGTATCACAAATTCAGTGGGAGCAAGTACATTTTCTTGGTCTTGTATGTAGATGACATACTGCTTGCCACAAATGATAAAGGAATGATGCACAAAACTAAGAAATTTTGAAATGAAAGATCTTGGTGATGCCTCATTTGTATTAGGAATTCAGATACATCGAGACCGATCTCGTGGTATTCTAGGATTATCACAAAGGAGCTATATCGAAAAGGTACTTAAAAGGTTTGGCATGCTGTTGAGGCGGTAAAGTGACAAGCAACAAAAAGATTTGGAAGTATTTTTCCAGGAATTTATCATGTCCACAGAGATCAGTGCTATTGAACTGTCATTCGACAATTTAAATGTTAAAGAGTTTGGTTTAAAATGTTTCAAACATAGAAACAGAAAAGAAAATATCAACGTAAAAAGAATTCATTAATCAACGAGAAGAAACTTATCCGGTATGCATATAATCTACTCCTCACAAACTTAAACTTACCGACCAGTTATACTCAACCTACAATACTCCTCAATATCATCCAGCATCGCTCACAACAGTGTCCATCTCTGACACACTGAGTTGAGAGAACAACCATGTTACCCTCGTCGACGCTCTCGCACCCGACTCGAGATACGAAGGCATTAAGCTTCGACACCCATAAAGATTGTTAGCTCTAAATCTATCTCCAGCATCTAGAAACTAACAGATAATCATCCCTAATTAAAGTTTGCAATGTTTATCTCTAACACAACACAAACCCCGAGTATAAAGCAAAAATCAAGGATAATCACCGATAAAGATTCGTAAAGCAAATTAAATATAACGCCATGGGCGACAAATATACATGAGTTCAAAGTAAATACATATACAACAACCCAACAAAGAAGAAATACACAAAGAAGAAAAGAAATAAACCAAACATCTCGCGTATTATCAGAGCCGATCGATGAGAAATCCACCCCGGATCATCCGTGTGCAAGCTTCCATGTTGTTTTCTAGCTAATTCTACTGAAAAATGAGTTTGATGGAGTTGGGAGCAAAAAAAACCCCAAAACCATGCCCTAAAAAATGTCTGAAATCTCTTAAATACAATTCAAAATCCGTCACATTTGCAAAGCGAACTTTTCATTCGCAAAGCGAATACTAAAAAATGGCACTTAAGTGCCTCAAAAATAGCTAAACCGCTTCTGCTTTTCTGCAGAAGTTCGTAGTGCGAATGTTTTATTCGCAAAGCGAATACTCGCTGGGGAGTTCGCAAAGCGAACTTTGGTCCCTTTTCCTACTGCCATAATTCTGGGAGCATTCGCTGGGATTCGCTGGAAAGTTCGCAAAGCGAACTTGACAGCAAACCAGCCCTTATTTGGGCCACAACTTCTGAACCGTAACTCGGATTGATGCACGGTCAGAAGCGCTGGAAAGCTTATTCAATGCTGTTTACAACAATGGCAAAATCTCATTGCTTGAGTACCTAAAAAAATGAATGGAAATCAATTAAACTCAATGATATTTACACGATATGCAATATATACACTAAAACGTAAAGTAAACGTAATTATAAACAAAGCGGGGTTTATTCGAACGATATTAACAAAAAGTATCGATAAGTGCAACAAAACTTATATACAAAAATAGCTACAATTTGCACTTATCAAACTCTCCCCAACTTAAACTTGTTTGTCCTCAAACAAGAATCAAACAACTCAAAGAAACAAAAGTAACAACCAAGCAATCACAAGTCAACGGTACACACAAAGTAAATACTTACCACTAAACTAAGACGATAACATAGTCACGAAACAAATGCAAAATACAAAAATCATGCCAAACATCCTAAAACAACACAAGTTCAAATGTGAATCACACCTAGCAAAAACAATCATCGGTAAATGAAAAACACAAAATGAGGTACTTTTCACTCACACAACAATCTTGCAAACAAAAGACTAAATTATGCAATCATCCAAAAATCATATTGAAAACATAAAAGCAAGAATCACAAGGGCTTTCAAGGTTGTAGTATGGTCGGGTAAACAAACAAGGGGCAATTGCTAAAGGTAATTGAAACAAAAACTTGCCTAAACCTAAGGGAGTGATCAACTCACAAAGACTCAAACACAAAATTCCAATAAACTTCTTCCAAAATCGCAAGTATTACACAAAACACAATACTTATTTAGCACAATTATTTGAATTCTTTTTGTTTACTTTCTCAAGGATTTTCTTTTTGTTTTTTTTTCTTTCTCTTTTCTTTTCTTTTCTTTTTCATATTTTTCTCTTTTTTCTTTTCTTTTTCAATCCTCATAGAAACCAATCAATGAGTAAACAATCATTCTCTCCCCAACTTGAATTCAACCACATCATCATGTGAATACTCCCTAAGGCAAGGTAAAAATTCATACAACAACACAAAGTTGAGGGTTCAAGAAAAAAAATCAATCAAAATCCATACAAAAAGTGAATTCAATACTCATAGACAAGCATTAAGTTCAAACAACATGGATAATGATAGAAAGGCACAAAGGGGTTTAACAAATGCTCACACGCTCACAAGGTGAATGACTATTTGGTTAGGTAGTTGTTCTCAAAATGAAATAAAATGCCTTGATCCTTTTCATGCTTTCATATAATCAACACAAACAAAAGATTAAGCATAATAAAATCCAGTTAGAACAAGAATGTTGGTACTCCGCGCATATATGAACAATGGAAAGCTATCTCACAAAAAGGGTGGGAACTAAAGTGATTCACATCAAGAACAAGTATACAAAAGAATGAATGGCATGGAAGTTTGTAAAAAGCCTAAGTATCATGAATATGCTAAAGTCAAGAAAGCGATAAACACATACCTTGGACGTGTACAAAACTTAACAATATCATTACCATACATCCGCAAGTTGAAACGATCAAACTTGGAACATCGCCTTAAATTCATTCAAGCTACTCAAAACAAGGTCAAATGCAAACACACAAACTATTAATATAAATAAACTAAAAGACCGGGTGAAAATGCATTAAACAAGTTGTAAAGTGAAGATTTGAGAATTTTACGAACAATCCGAGTACAACTTGTTTAATGAAAGTTCACCACACTACCTAAGCTAGAATGAAAAACTAATAACGAAACAAAAAAATGATAAAACATGCTTATTTTACGTCGTAAGCTCGATGCCTTTACTGTGCTTAGCTAGTAACTTCCTTTATTCATGCCATGGTGATGCCTCACCGCACAAACCAAAAGCAAGTGTCCTAACCAAACACTTGAACAAACATTACGAGAACAAAATATACAAGTATCAATATAAACAAGTGAAAATATACAATATGTACGATATCTACAAAACTCAAAAACAAAGAAACTATCGCAATGCAAGTCAATAAAAACACCAATCCCCGGCAACGGCGCCATTTTGTTGAGGCGGTAAAGCAGCAAGCAACCAAAAGATTTGGAAGTATTTTTTCGGGAATTTATCGTGTCCACAGAGATCGGTGATATTGAACTGCCGTTCGACAATTTAAATGTTAAAAGGTTTGGTTTAAAATGTTTCAAACATAGAAACAGAAAAGTAAATATCAACATAAAAAAATTCATTAATCAGAGAGAAGAAACTTATCCGGTATGCATATAATCCACTCCTCACAAACTTAAACTTACCGACCAGTTATACTCAACCTACAATACTCCTCAATATCATCCAGCATCGCTTACAACAATGTCCATCTCTGACATACTGAGCTGAGAGAACAACTGTGTTACCCTCGTTGACGCTCTCGCACCCGACTCGAGATACAGAGGCATTAAGCTTCGACATCCATAAAGATTGTTAGCTCTAAATCTATCTCTAGCATCCAGAAACTAACAGATAATTATCCCTAATCAAAGTTTGCGATGTTTATCTCTAAGACAACTCAAACCCCGAGCATAAAGCAAAAATCAAGGATAATCACCGATAAAGATTCGTAAAGCAAATTAAATATAACGCCATGGGCGACAAATATACATGAGTTTAAAGTAAATACATATATAACAACCCAACAAAGAAGAAATACACAAAGAAGAAAAGAAATAAACCAAACATCTCGCGGATTGTCAGAGCCGATCGATGAGAAATCCACCCTGGATCATCTGTGTGCAAGATTCCATGTTGTTTTCTAGCTAATTCTACTGAAAAATGAGTTTGATAGAGTTGGGAGCAAAAAAACCCCAAAACCATGCCCTAAAAAATGTCTGAAATCTCTTAAATACAATTCAAAATTCGTCACGTTCGCAAAGCGAATACTAAAAAATGGCACTTAAGTGCCTCAAAATAGCTAAACCGCCTCTACTTTTCTGCAGAAGTTCGCAGTGCGAACGTTTTATTCGCAAAGCGAATACTCGCTGGGGAGTTCGCAAAGCGAACTTTGGTCCCTTTTCCTACTGCCATAATTCTGGGAGCATTCGCTGGGATTCTCTGGGAAGTTTGCAAAGAGAACATTCGCTGGAAAGTTCGCAAAGCAAACTTGACGACAAACCAGCTCTTATTTGGACCACAACTTCTGAACCGTAACTCGGGTTGACGCACGATCAGAAGCGCTGTAAAGCTTATTCAATGCTTTTTACAACAATGGAAAAATCTCATTGCTTGAGTACCTACAAAAATGAATGGAAAGCAATTAAACTCAATGATATTTACACGATACGCAATATATACACTAAAATGTAAAGTAAACGTAATTACAAACAAAGCGGGGTTTATTCGAACGATATTAACAAAAAGTATCGATAAGTGCAACAAAACTTATATACAAAAATAGCTACAATTTGCACTTATCACATGCATGGATGTAAATCAGGAGATACTTCAATTGCTAAGGGAGACAAATTCAATCTCAGTCAGTGTCCAAAAGGAAACTTAGAAATTCAAGAAATGTAAGAGATTCCTTATGCGTCAGCAGTAGGGAGTCTGATGTATGCCTAAGTGTGCACGCGTCTGGATATTGCGTTCATAGTTGGGATGTTAGGAAGATATTTGAGCAATCCAGAAATGGATCATTGGAAAGCAGCCAAAAAAGTTATGATGTATTTAAAGATAACAAAAGACTATATGCTCACATATAGGAGGTCAGACCAGTTAGAGATCACTGGATACTCTGACTAAGATTTTGTTGGATGCCAAGACAGTAAAAGATCCACTTCGGGATATATTTACATGTTGGCTGGTGGTGTAGTTTCTTGGCACAGTGCTAAGCAAACTCTTACGCCTTCATCCACCATGGCAGTAAAGTTTATAGCTTGTTATGAGGCATTCAGCCATGGGATTTGGCTGAGGAATCTTGTCACTGGGCTGTGAATTATGGAAGGAATTGAAAGGCCACTTAAGTTATACTGTGACAACAAATCAGTTGTCCTGTATTCCAACAATAATAGGAGCTCGACTAAGTTAAAACATATTGACATCAAGTTCCTAGTTGTTAAGGAAAGGGTATAAAGTGAACAAATTTCCATAGAACACTTGGGGACAAACTCCATGATAGCAGATCCTCTTACAAAAGGTCTTCCACCCAAGATATTTCATGAGCACACTTCTCGCATGGGTGTTTTATCGTTATAGGAGTCTTTGGTTTAGTCAGAGTTAGTCGATTATGAATTTTATGTTCTGTCTTTGGTATTATGTATGCATACTATGATTTTGGATATTTTTCGATTAATAAAGTTTGATATCTAGTAGTTTACATTTTTTACAATAAAGCTATTGAATGATCTCACTACAGTAAAGTAGGACCAATTGAAAATCAATATATAGAGACCAACTTCATGTGATTTTCATGCTACACATTTCATGATGGATCTATGTCATTTAGATGTGTCACTATCAGTGATCATTGATGGGTTTAGTTATGATTGATATATTGAAAAGCACCTTGATTATGTATATTGGCATGACTAATGGACGAGATACTTTGGATATACTTAAAGAATATAATGACAAATTTTGAGCTCATAAAGTCTAACACATGTGTAAAGTTACATATGCGACAAGTGGGAGATTGTTAGAATTTTGGGTCACAAATGTAACATTTAAGGTGTCAGTGTCATTATTTTACTTAGTCAAGACTTAAAGGGGTCTAATTAATATAATATTAAGTTTGTGGCTAAAAGCATAAATGTCATGAAAGGTCAGGTTATTGTGTAGATATCGTAAATCAATATATAATTTGATGACGGGCCAAATTAGAATATTGAAAACTAAGAAATAACCCTAGGGTTATTTAAATGGATTATGGTCCTCATTTGTAGAGTACGAACAAAATAAGATTTATGAGTTTTTCTCTCTTCGTCCCCATCAGAGGAGATTTAAGAAACCCTAAGGAACTTTACAAATCGGAAGATCACATACCCGGAACCTTCAACGATTTCAATGGCAAATTCAGGTGCGTTTCTGCCTTCATTCATAATTGTATTCGGATATGGGTTTAAAGGATACAAGTTGATGCTATATCGACTTATAGGAATTATTTTAGAGTTCTGTTCTTGATTTCTATATCGGTAGAAATCATAAGGTTTTGAACGAATCTAACAGGTGCGCCCTTTCACACAATTGTGCATGGTTCAATTCTTACCTTTGCAACTTTTTGAACCTAAAGGTGAGGGAGAATTAAAACTAAAGGTTATTATGAATTCACACGCTTTAAATTTTCAAATGTGATCTTCATTAACATCTTATTTGTTCTAGTGTCACTACATATTCCCAACAAATACAATATCCAATAATCTTTTGGTTTAATTATTACTTAAACAATGTCAACGTCACTCAAAGAGATGACATTCAAATTCGTGAAATTGGATAAGTTTGATGGTGTCGCGGTGAGAGTCGGAGACCAAAGCTATCAGATTAGCTTGACTCGTAAAACAATGACATCACCACCGAACTTTTATTTTTCCAAGGGAATGGAGAAAAGATCGAACAAAAACCTTAAGTAAACATGCAAAGCAAAAAGCAAGGCCTAAAGCTAAGCAAAAGAGAGATCAAATGTACGGGGGTTGGTTATACTAAGGGAAGGTATTAACACCCTAAGTATCTACAGTACTCTACAGGAACCTTTTGAAATATTTGTGTTTTGGCTAAATCTGTTTGCTAAAGGATAAAAGATGGGCAAAGTGAAAAGAAAAGGGAAAAAAAGGAAAAGGTAGCTCACTAGGATATCGCAATCTTATGCCTACGTATCCTTAATAGGAAGTCAGGGCAATCATAGTTCAGAACTACGATGTTAGGTTTTAATAACCATATGCAACAATAAAAATAAGCAAAGAAAGATGGAACCATACAAGGACGTGCACAAATTAGGTCAACAAGGATAGAAAGAAAACAACAGATACACGACAAATCATCATGTAAATGGCATCAAATAAAGACACAGACACAATACATGGCAAGAACATCATGTATGGTCAAACAAATAAGAAGTCATAGAATACATATGGCAAAACATCATGGTATTTAGACAATAAAAAGTCAACAAAGATACATATGGGAAAACATCATGTATGTAAAACAACAAAGATACGTGGCAAAGCATCACGAATCAATAAACAACATTCACAGTAAAGCATTGTGAATTAAAAGATAAAGTCAACAACATTCACGACAAAGCATTGTGTATCAGCAAATGAGATCAACAACATACATGGCAAAACATCATGTAGAAGCAACAAAGGTACATAGTACATGGCAAGAACATCATGTATGATACACTCAAAATAACAAACGGAAAAGTACACTGTAAAGCATCGTGTGAAGGTAACAGAGACACGTGACAAAGCATCACTGTAAATATCCACAAACAATCACAGCAAAACATCGCGAATAAAAAATAGAAAGTACACGACAAAGCAACGTGGTATCAACGATGAAAATTAACGAGATACATGGAAAAACGTCATGTAAATCATCAACAAATAAAATCCACAAACATACACGGAAAAACATTGTGTAAAATCCTCAAACAGTCACGATAAAACATTGTGAACAACAAATAGAAAGTACACAACAAAGCATCGTGTAGGAAAGTATAGATACATGGAAAATCATCATGTAATCAGACAACAAAAAGACAAAGATACACGACAAATCATCGTGATCAACAAATAAAAGGTACACGGTAAAGCATCGTGTAATCAATAATCCGATTAATCATGGAAAAACATCAAGATTAGATCAGATAGAACAAGCCCAAAAATATGAGAGCAAGCAAGTCATGAAATGGAATTGGGAGACAAAAGAATTATTAATCAATTTAAATATAAATATTTAATAAGATTAATTAATGATTTAATTAATCAACATTAAATAAAAATATTTAAAAGGATTAATAATTATGACACGTTTTTTGGTATTTTTCAATATTACAAAATAAAAGTAATTAAAACAACAAATATTTGAACATTTTTCAAATATTTAACAAATGACTAAATAAAAGTATTAAAAAAAACAGAATATTTTTGGTATTTTCAATTACTTTTCAAATTAAAAAAACTAAGTTAACATGAAACACATATATTAATAAACAAGTAGCAACATGAAAAGTTGACTCTACAAAACATATCTACCTGTAATAGTAAAAGAAAAAATGTGGAAGAACTTTTCTACAGACTTCTTCTTCTTGCAAACACAACAAAGAGCTCATACTATAACAACAATAGTATTTCTTATTCACTCAAACCATACAAAACGCTACACACACAATATAACACAATACACACGCGACAACAAGAACACTTAACAACCTATTCATGCACGTAACAATAAACAAAAATCCAAACAACTATACAACTAAAAGCGATAAAATGAACGAAACATGCATACACGATACAAACACGCATACAACATAATAATGGAGACGTACAAGGGAGTTCAAAACTGTTATTGTAACACCCCAAAATAATTATAATATTTATTTAATTAAATTATTATGATTATTCAGTGTTTTGGTGCTTTTAGATGATTTTGTGACGTTGATGAATTTATGTAGTGTTGTGGGGTAGCCTTAGGTTAAGGGAACATTGAGACCTCTTAGAAGTAGTAATTAATTAGATTATTTTATTAATAGAATAATTTGAGTAATTGGAATATTATTTAGATTACTATTATTATTATTGTTAATTAAAATAATTAGGAGACCATTAAGGGTAAGACGGTAATATTTAGGAGATTAATTGAGGACGATACGGTAATCGTGATTAAGGCCCAAAACATAGGTTTAACAAAAGAAAAATAAGGATTATGAGAATTAGTTTTGTGCAACCCTAAGAAGTGAATAGAGAGCTGAGGAAAAGAGGCTAGAACGAGGAATCGACCGTAGAACCCCGGGAACGAAGAATCTTTGCTGGAAAATTCGAGGTATGGGGGGTAATCCGGGTTAATATGTTTGATATGGGTTTAAGGTAGAGGTAATTGTGTGTTTGCGTTTCTGATGATTTTATATTGATATGTGACGAATCTGTGATGAAATTTCGTACTTGTACATGTACGATTTCTGTGATGAATTCTGTGTGATTGCTATATTTGCTGTAAATTCCATGTGAATGTTGATGCTGCTATGATGAACATATGGGTAAACTAGATCTGAAAATCGAAACTGATAATAACTGGTTATGACCTAATAATTAGGAAGAAATAGATGTAGACAATGAAGTAGGATAATAACATATATTTGTGATGAATCGAAGCTAGTTTGAGGCTGTTTTTGGTAGATCGAAGGTGCTGGAATGAGGAAGTTTGCGTTCAGATACGAGATATGAGTTTTGGGGTAGTTTCTGGTGATACGCATAACGGGGGGAGTATTACGCGTAATAAGGGGGACTTCCCAGGGTGATACGTGTAGCGTACACACCTGTCACCAAGGGCTGGCACGACCCTCTGTTGGTACGCGTAGCATATGCGTATGAGATTGTGGGCAATACATGTAAGAGGAGGCAATACGTGTAATGGGAAGCTGAGAAAAACGGGAATACGCGTAATAGGGGGCAATACGCGTATGGGTTTTGGGGAAGAATGCCTTACGCGTATGGGCTAGCCATTACGCGTAAGGGGGAATCTGAAGGAGAATTGAAAGGAAAACCCTCTCTGTTGATACGCGTAATAGAAGATGCAATACGTGTAATGGGAGGCCTGGGCAGGGGCCCTACGCGTATGATACGTGTAATGGGTGGCGTGGAATGAACCATACACGTAACAGGGTGGTCCTTACGCGTATGGGCAGAGCTGTGGGCAGATTTTCCCATTTTTGCGATTTTTGTCCCGATTTCTCTTGTGACGTGGTTTCTTTGAGACGTAGGGCTATGATGAGGTAATAAGACACTAGTAATCTAGTAATGATGATGAACGGGATAAAAATCGGGGATTTTATGTGATGAACCTAATATGACGAATTGTGAAGTCTAATGACGAGTTTTGACGAGTGCGTATTTGTGATATATAATGATGTTTGCTTGATGATTCATGAATGATGATGCAATTATGACGATTTTATGACAATGTTTATTATGATGATTTGCATCATGCATTCATAGCATAGTTAGGACTTCAATCCATTTGGTGGCTTCAATCCCATTGTGTGGATTGAAGTATCTTATGACGTGCTCCGGTTCTTGTGTAGAATCGATCCTATTGGTGGGGATCTTTGGAAGTGTCCATCGATTATGACGAGTTGGTACCACATGCATGAGTCTCTGATATTGCATTGCATACTGTGTGGCATTGCATTATATTGATGTGATTGATGTATTCTTGACGTTGTGTATGACTTGATGATGTTGTTGCTTGTGCTTTATCTTTTACTTATATCTTATATATTGATTTCATGATTACTCACCCTGCCTATTTGAATGTTGCCTCCACGTGGGTAACATGCAGGTGATCAGACTTAGCTTCCTTGGCGCATGAAGATATTGTTTTGAAGTATTTTGATTTCTCCGTCGATTTAGAGGGTCTTGCTCTGATATGTAACATCGGGTCGGGACGTTTGAGTCGAACGATTACGTTCTTTTGTTTTGTGGACATGATGTTTTTCATGAGTTTTATTTGAGAAGTTTTGAATTATAAAAGTGATTCATTTAAACTTGATTTTCTGCTGCGTGGTGTTTAATTAAATTATGATGGTAAAACTCGTGTTACAGGACAGGTGGATATATGATGTGTTGTGATGATATGTGATGCCCTTTTTGGGACTTTACTCTGATTAAGTTGTCGTTTTATTCGTGATGTTTGTTGGGTAGAAAAAGAGTGTTACATTAGTGGTATCAGAGCAGGTCAGTCCGTCCGGCCAGATTTTTACGTGATGTCAGTCCCCTGTCAGTCGACAAGTGTGTGTACACTGTCGATGTTTTGTTTCTTCTAACCTTGTTGGTGGAGTACAAGATGGCTGGAAGAAATGATCATGCTTTTGCTGATGTGTTGGAATCAATTGCTCAGGTAGTGGCTTAGCTCAATCCGAATGGTGGAGTTCCGGATGAGTTTCGTGCTTTGGGAAAGTTTCAGAGGATCAATCCACCGACTTTTGTGGGTACTCATGATCCAGCAAGTGCACACAAGTGGCTGAAGGCGATTGAGAAGATCTTCCGGGTGATAGGGTGTACTGATGAGCAACAAGTTCAGTTTGGAACGCATATGCTGGAAGAAGAGGCCGAGGATTGGTGGGATAACACCCGTCTGAGACTCATAGATGTTGGCACTGTGATAACCTGGGTTGTGTTCAAGCAGGAGTTTCTGGGAAAGTATTTTCCAGAGGATGCTCGTGGAAAGAGAGAGGTGGAATTCCTTGAGCTAAATCAAGGAGACATGATTGTGGCAGAGTATGCTACGAAGTTCGAGGCACTGGTGAAGTTCTGTCCGCACTACGACCGTGTTGATGATGAGATATCCAAGTGTCTCAAGTTCGAGAATGGGCTGAGACCAGAAATCAAGCAGGGTATTGGGTACCAACAGATTCGCAGGTTTGTTGAGCTGGTGGATAAGAGTAGGATTTACGATGAGGATAGCCGAGCTCGATCTGTTTACTACAAGCAGTTGAGTGAGAAGAAGGGGCAGTATAGGGGTAAGCCTTATACGACTTCAGCTGACAAAGGGAAGCAGAAGGCTTCAGATGGGAAAAAGATAAGTGAGGGAGCATCTCCCGCTTCTGGGAAGTGTTACAAGTGTGGCGAGTAAGGCCACCATGGTGATGGTTGCACCAATAATGTGTTGAGGTGTTACAGATGTGGTAAGAAGGGTCATAAAGCTACTGATTGCAAAGATGATGGTCCAACCTATTTCAATTGTGGGGAGAAGGGTCACATCAGTACCAAGTGTCAGAAACCGAAGAAGACCACTACTGCTGCTCAGACTAGTGGCAGAGTGTTTTCTTTGAGTGGTGTATAAGTGCCAGAGAAGGACAACCTGATTCGAGGTACTTGTTTTATTCATAATGTTGAGTTGGTTGCTATTATTGATACTGGTGCTACTCATTCTTTTATCTCGCTTGAATGTGCTAATAGATTGGGTTTGAAGTTATCTAATATGAAAGGTAATATGGTAATAGAAACTCTGGCTAATGGTTTTGTTACTACTACCTTTGTGTGTTTGAGATGTCCTGTGATGATTTTTGAGAAGATTTTTGTGATGGATTTGGTGTGCCTACCCTTGCACCAAATCGATGTAATTTTTAGGATGAACTGGTTGGAGTTCAACCATGTCCATATCAATTGTTATAACAAGACTGTAGAGTTTCCTGAGTTTGGTGATGGTGGGGAATTGATGTTCTTGTCTGCTAAGCAAGCAGGCGAACTTCTGGAAGATGAAGCCTTGGTGTTTGCAATGTTTGCATCATTGCAAATTGACCGTGAAGCTGCGAGTGTCGAATTACCTGTGGTCTGTGAATTTCCAGATGACATCAGTGATTTGCCTCTAGAACGTGAAGTAGAGTTTGCAGTGGACTTAGTACCAGGTACGAGTCTAGTGTCGATGGCTCCTTACCGGATGTCCGCTTCTGAGTTAAGTGAATTGAAGAAATAGTTGAAAGCGTTGCTTGAGAAGAGGTTTGTTTGACCAAGCATGTAACACCCTGATTTGTTTAATTGTATTTATTTACTTCATTTATGTGAATTTTGTGAACTGTGTGAATTTATTGTATTTTACCTGCTAATTGAAATTGGTTAATTTCTCTGATAGGTAAAATATTTGCATTAAATTATATTTTTCTTTTTAACTTTTATTGCACGATATGTTTTTCATCGGTATGTTTATGTTTTATCGCGTTTTGAGAGCGTTTGCGAGATATTTGAGTGTAGGGGTATTTTGGTCATTTTGCTTGGTTAGATATTTTAGAAAAATAGGTTTTGTTTAAATAGAGATTGGAAAGAAAAAGAGAGAAAAGAAAGAGAAAGGAAAGAAAGAAAAGAGAAGAGAGAAAGGAAGAGAAGGGAAAAGAAGAGGAAAACTTGGGAGAGAAGAAATCATCTGTTCAAGCGCGATTAATCGGGTAAGGGTGAGAAGTTTCGATTATATCTTGCTTGTGTATGTATATGTGTTGTTTGTCGTAATTGTTTTGGTTGTTTCACAACTTTTTCTCATTGATAAATTGATGAACAATTGATAGAAATCGATGTTTTCACGGGTGAAACTCGATATAAACTGCGTAGAATACTTGTCGATTATGTTGGAACATATTTTGGTTGATATAGGGTGATTTGGAAGTGTTTGGGTGGATGAAATGAGGGATTTTGGCCCCAAATGACCTATATTGACGCTGCTGCGAATTATGGGTTTCGCGGGTTCGCCTAGCGAACCACAGCGAAGGAACGGGCAAATGTTCGCCTAGCGAACTTTATGTTGGTTTTTTTCTGCCACGGTTCGCTAGGGTTCGCCTAGCGAATACTGGAGCGAACGTGCAGATTTTTCTATTTTGTTTTCTTCATAACTTTCAAACCGTAAGTCCGTTTTGGTCGCCGTTCGAAGCATTGGAAAGCTAATAAAATATTATTTCTATTAAAAATGGTTTGGAGGTCAGTAGATGATTTATTTAAGTCGTGGTTTTGTAAAAGCGTGGGGTTGTCGGGTTTTTATCGCGTTAAATGCGTGCGGTTGGTGTTTTACCGTGTGTTGTGCTATTGTTGTATAACGTGGAACTTTTATGTGGTTTATATGATGTTGAAGCATGTGATAATTATCGTGGTTGCTTGTGGCCTAATGGCAAAATACTTTGTTGAATTGAATACAAATGTATGTTATTAATGTATGTTGTTGTGGGTAGCCTTCGTGGCGTGAATCCTAGTGTTGTGAGTATCATTGTATGATTGTAGGATTGTTGTGGTTGATGGTGAGTAATTCTTGATGTGAATTGATATGAGGGTATATGCTAAAATGCTAATTATTGTGGTTTGTGGATTATGATGAAATGCATTGTTATGTGAAATTCAATGTGTGTTATTGGGTGGCCTTATGGCAAGTAAATGTATTATTTGAATTGATTTCCAATGCATGAATAATGATGATGAGATAATCCATTTTTTTGATTTGTGAAGATGCATTTGATTGTCATGAGTCATTGTATGCCAAGCATCATGATATGCATCTTGTGATGTCGTGTGCCCTAGTGGGTGTGAGCGACGAAACGATTCCAGAGGGAATCTGCTATAACGGTCGTGAGCCTTATACCGAGAGGACCTAAAGCGACGTTATAGACGATCGTGAGCCTTATACAAAGAGGACCTAAAGCGATCATATCGTGAGCCTTATACCAAGAGGACCTAAAGCGATCCATAAACGTCGTGAGCCTTATACCAAGAGGACCTAAAGCGACGGGGAACATCGTTTGCCCGACGGGGAGTTACACTAAGTAACAAACGATGATTCCAATAATTCCTGAGTGAATTAATGATGAGAATGATGGATGGATGGTACCGCATTGCATTGCATAGAGTCGTTGTGCCGGTCTCTGTGCATTTGCATAAATCATGAATGGATTGATTATGTGTGAAAAATCATGAATGGATTGATTATGTGTGGGAGATTGTGAATTGATTGATTATGTGTTGAGCTCGTGATAGCATTGGTGATTTGATATGCATTTGTGATAAACACATTGGTTATGGATGATATGTTTTATGTATAGACATATGCTATGTGATGTGGTGGTGTGTTTCCATATGTCATAACTTTGGTATGCCTTAAGTGTGAATATGTGATCATGTTGGTATAATTGATATATGCTATTTGGTTGGATTATTAGGAATATGTTATGTATCTGTTGGCATGCTATATGTGTTAGTATGTGATGCTTGTGGTGAGAATAATTATGCATGTGAATTTATATGTGTTTGCATATTATTATGCAATCTTGATCTATGAGTTTTATATATGGGTGTTACAAAGATAGTGAGACACTATTTTCAACTCCAAAATCCAAATATCTTCCCCTATGAAGTATAATATTGAAGCATGAGTGGGAGTTGTACGTGAAGGTTGAATCCTTTATGAAGAAGGCGGGTGAATGACGTTTTATGGAAATGGAGAGAAAGAGTCACGATGGGCTTTTGTTTGATGGTAGAAGGATTAAGGTTAATAGAGTTATGTGGGTAGGTTCTATGAAGAAGAAAAGAGGAGAGGTCAGATGTGATGTCGTGTCAAAATGAGGTTTTCTTCTTTTCTTTATGAAGTGTGCATGCATATGTACTTTGTATCCAGAGATAAAGTATATAGTGAGAGGTGATATGTAGCAGTAGGCCTACACATGAAAGGGCAAAGGGTGTTTTTTGTGTATTGTTTTTTTATTATATTTTTTCTTTGCATTCAAAAATTGAAAAAGAGAGAAAGAGAGAGAGAGAGAGAGTGTGTAGTACGTATATTGGGGTTTATGTGGTGGCATGCAACTAGTGATATGCTTCTTTATATCAAAATGTAATAAAAAACAAAATGGCATAAAAACTTAATCACTACGTATTACCAAAATAAAAATAAAACAAACTAAAATATTATTAGAAAATAAAAATAGATAAATAAATTAAAAATAAAATAAACTATTAAAAATTTAAAATCTGATTAAATAAATAAATAAAATTATTAATTGAAGATGAGAGAGAGAGAGAGTATGTAAAATACTACACACATACATTTCGTTTATACACTGCAAACATGTCACACAACCCTTCATTACATACTCAAATAACTAGTTACACATTACACACTTACTACACTACATAACACACAGACACACACACACACACACACACACATTATTGTTCACTTCACATTTAACATCACATTACAACTAAATACTCACATTTATACCACTTACACTATAACAAGTACAAGCATAACATGACACATAACTACAATTATACACATAATAAATCAAAATGTATGGTATTAAATTATTGTTGAGTGTGTGTGTGTGTGTGTGTGTGTGTGTGTGTGTGTGTGAATGTGAGCATTATTGTTAATGTTTGATGAAGCATATGTTGTTGATATGGTGTCTAGTAGAGAGTAGTAAAAAAATTATTAATTAAAAATTAGGGTATGAGAGATGCCCCTATTTAAGTTTCTTCAATTTGGAGATATGAAGATTGAAATCTTCGTCCCGACAAGATCAGAGAGACTTAAATACAAACATGCGTAATTTTTGGCCCTAAGATACCATAAGATGCTTATGATATAAATGTAAGACTCGAAGTTCTGTGGGGAATGAAACCACATAAGACAAACTACTGCAAGCGGAGAACAAAGGGAATACCATAGGAAAAATAAGTAACAAATCTCAAGGAGAGACAACTGAGGAATACAAGATATTATGGAAATCCGTCAAGGTGACAAAGAGTATCCAATAATACTTGAAAAGAGAGGTACAAATCCTAAATAGGAGTACAGACATCCGAAAAGGCATCAGATGTAGAAAGTAACACAATCTAGAAAACAAATCAGAAACATCTAGAAAAAAATTAGATGTGGAGTTAGACCAAATCTGAGAGTACAACAGAGACTTTCAATAAAGCACTCAATTTTGTTGTGGAATACACAGGAACATCGAGAAAGCATAAAAAAATTTATTGGGGGGAAAAAGTCACAGAGTCACAGACATCAGAGGTTTTGTTAGAAATGCATTGAACAAACTCTGGAAAAGAACGATATCAACCATCAAAGACATTCATGAGAACGTTGAATGAAACTTTGGAATAGACATCAGAGATATTCAAGAAATCATTGAATAAACTTTGGAACACAAGCGAACATTGGAGATTTTCAAACAAACATCAGAGACATTCAGGAAAACATTGAATGGTCTCTGGAACATATGAAAACATCAGAGACATTCAGGAAAACATTGAACGGGCTCTGGAAAACATCAGAGATATTCATGAAAACATCGAATAAAATCTGGAACACATCCAAAAAAAGTATTGGATGAAGAATAGAAACAGACCTAAAGGCATTCAGCAGCTGTTAACCACAGTCAGTGATAAATTGAAAACATCTAGAATATCATTAGATGAAGACAAAGATTTTGAAGCTATGTCTGAAACACTTAGAAAAACTTTAAATGTACGGGAAAAGATTGTGAAGAGATATCTGGAAGAACATCTGATAGGCAAGGTCATATTTGGAAGAACGTCATATAAGTGAGGTCATATATGGAAGAACGTCAGATAGACACAAAGGGGTTCTGGAAAAACATCAGAAAAGCAAATTTATATCTGGAAGAACATCAGATAGACACAGAGGGATTCTGGAAAAACATCATAAGAGAAAAGTCATATGTGGAAGAACGTCAGATAGACAGAGGGGTTATGGGAAAACATCAGAAAAGAAGACTCAATCTGGAAATACATCAGAGAGACAAAGGAATGTCAGGAAACTCACTGGAGAGTAAAAAACGAATTCTGGAAGTGTCTCGGAATCAAAGGGAAACATCTGGAAAAACATCAAAGTTGTAAAGGAATATCTGGAAATACATCAGATAAGTTATGGAAAGACATCAGAACAAAAGACTCAATCTGGAAAATCATCAGAGAGACAAACATATCCGGTAAAACCTCGGATAGATTTTGGAAAAGTATCAGAATCAAAAGGAATATCTGGAAAAACATCAGAGTAAAAGACTCAATATGAGAAATCATTAGAGAGGCAAACATATGTGACACCCAAGAATGGCATTAGATGAAAACGAACAAAATAACATCCAAGAATGACATTGGATGAAAAGAGAGACAACATCCAAGAGTAGCATTGGATGTGGAGTGAGGACATCCAAGAATGGCATTGGATGTAAATGAACAAAATAACATCCAAGAATGGCATTGGATACAAAGGAATCACCATATCCAGAAATGGAACTAGATGAAAGTGAACAAACTATACCCAAGCATGGCATTGGATATAAGAGAGAGACAGGCAAATACATCCAAGAATAGCATTAGATGGAAATTGAAATGATAGATATATCCAAGACTAGAATTGGACATGAAGAAAGAAACAGACACAAACACCCAAAAATAACATTAGACACGAAGAAAGAAACAGACACAAGCATCCAAGAATAACATTGGATGGAAGAGAAAAATAGGTACATCCAAGAATATCATTGGATGGGAAATAGAGACATCCAGGAATAACATTGGACGCAAAAGAGGAATAGACAGACACATATCAGCTTTGGTAGGAGCCAAGAAAGTTGGACTTTGATCACAAGGTAAGACATGGATAGCAACACGACCTATGGTGAACGCAAATGAGGGTGAAACACTCTTTCTATGCATATGTATATGAACTTTGCAATGATATATGATCAAATGAAAATGCAAATGTCAATGACATGGCTCGACTCTTTTGGGGAGAAGATAAGATTGGAAGACTAATTCCTCAACACGAAGATCACTTTCATTCTGCTTAGGGACTAAAGATGCTGCTGAACACATCTCTGCCACACTGGTAAATTATATCAAGTTGATGATACTTGTAGGAAGGATGGAGAGCTGCTTGGGGATTCTTCAAGGAAATCTCCCCAGATTAGCTGACTGTTGTAAATGAACTAGTCACCACTTCAGCTTTGTCTGATTTTGGAGGTGATTGTTTTACTGTGCGCTTGGAAAGCTTGCCCTAATATGAGTCTTGAAAGATCTTCGGGATAAACCAATTCTGAGAAGGACTTGCATTAAACAACCAATCTTGAACTGATTCTCAACCAGATTTGAAAGGAACTTGCCCCTGATAGGATCACCGACTAAGTTTCTCAACTGTTTGAAAATTCCTTGAGAGGAAAGCCAGCTTGCAAACAAAAGTATTCATACAAACATGGTAACCATGATGTAAAAATCATGCAACTTCTAAAATAAAGGTCATTTTTGGAAAGATGTGTAGTACCCCAAAATTTTCCTTCTTATTTATACCCAATAAGTGGCTTATGCTTCACACTTCATTTGCATTTAGGTCATGAACATTACATATACATCATTGGTTTTCTCAAGGCATGATGTCAAGGGTGTCACCATCTTTATATAATGCAAGGCAAGGAGAATGAGATACACTAATTCATCAATCCACAAAGGCTTACCATACCTCAAAGATAACTCATATAGCCCATCATGTTATCAAGAGTTTGAATTTGGCAAGAGAATGAAGGAAGAATGCACTCTCATGATGGTTGGTCATCAACTAGGGTTTTGACCTTTTGAGCTTGAGACACCTCCATGAGTAGGGTTCTTGGGTCTTGGACATTATCTCATCACATAATTCATCTTGGTTTGAGGCAATCTACATCACAGACAGAGGAATTTGAGTTTTGAAGAGCCATCATTTTCTCCTAACTTTTAGGGACCAAATTACGGTTTTGCATAAAAGTAAGTTTATTTCTGATTTTTGGGCAAGACTTGATTCCATGGTATTCCACATGTTCTCAAGTGTCTAGGATTAGAATACGAGCCATCAATTGCATTCATAAGGGTTTCAATTGGAGGATTGACAAAAAACCAAGGAAATTGAGGAAAAAGTCAATTAATCAGGGAAAAAGTCAACTCTTGACTTTTTAAGATCAAAATCATGTCCCTCATGTTAAATATGGCCAATGGGTGAAATTTGATCAAGAAATGGCAGGAGAATCATGAAAAATTAGAAATTGTGAAGGTTTCCTTTTTGGGAAAATTAGGGTTTTAAAGAGACTTTCCATTTTGGGAAAGTTTTCACTTGTTGTAGCCAACTTTAAGGCCCGTTTTCTCCATGCTACAAGCTGCATTTGGAATTTTGTTTCAAATGAGAGTTATAGTATGATCTCTTACCTTTCCAACCATATCAAGAACTCCTCATTTGGCTTTGTGAATCAAAAGTTATGATCAATGGAAGATGGGATCATCAAGTTGTGAAATGTGAAAATAACTTAGAAAAAATTCATGTCATGTGGCAGCTCGTGGATAGCAAGGTTCAAGTCAAATTTTCACCATGTTTGAGACATTTTTTCCACTTGCTTTCAACATGAAAAGTGTGGTATCAAACATTTCCTTCAAAATAAGCACAAGAACCATGGGATTGGGATCAAGATACATGGAGTTATAGCCTTCTCAAATCACTAAAAATCACCCTTTTTGAAGTTCAGGTAAAACTAGTGACATGTCCTTGCATGGCAGCCTTGGTGCAATGGTTTTTAAGCTCATTTTCCACCTTGTTAGAGGTCTCAATTCCACTTCCTTCAAACATCAAACAGGTTCTATCAAACATACACTTTCCATAGCAACTAAAATCATGCCAAATGATTCATCACTCACAAAGTTATGTTGCTCCAAAGTTACCTCCATAGCATATGTCATTTATACCATAAACCATGTCATGATTTGTCACTCAAACTCTAAGGTCCATACAAGCTCATGTTGCGGCGTGCCAATATTTCCATAACCCTATGTCACCAATATTGCCATTTAAAGCCATGCACAAACTGATATATTGTACATACATCCTTACACATACTCCACATATCCATGATAAAACCAAAACTTAATGTGAAAGCTTCCAAATATGTTGTACCAGTTCATATGTTCTACACATTGCCGTCACCATCACAAATTACCATGATTTAATTATGCACCACACACACATGAACAGAACCTGTGCCAATGCTCACTAAAACATCCCTCTCATTTTTCAGTTTTTCTTAACCTCGCCTTAACTGAATTACAACCATGATTAATACTCTAACCATACTCTAACCACCCTATATAATCTTCTAACCACCTCTAACCAAGTTAGTTACACACATTTCACCAAGACAGATCAAAAAATCCACCATTGGAACTAAGACTTCAGAGCTTCAAAAATGATTTCTCCTTGAAGTTTTTGCCATTTCTCTTCATAATCATCATCACCATCATCTATTCTCACTTCTGTAGGCAACAAATCGCAGCTGGAACAAGTGGGAATCCATAACCGAGTCTGCATCGCAACTTCCAAGATCTCTCATTTTCCTCAAAAGTTCCGGAGATTCAAGGTCTTTGGAGCATTTATTTTTCTCCAAGTGAAGAATACAAGAGTTGCACGACGATTCTAGGATTTCTTGAAGGTTGGAGTTCCTCTCAGGCCAGGTTTGACATTAAACTGTCCAACATCATTTTAGTGCCATGTACGAAGATTAGGAACATGATATTGTGTGCATCTGAAGCCCTCCCACCTGAGGCATTGATTCATGGTTATAATGCATTGATGTGTGAGATCTTGAACGTGCCAGATCTAACTTGCTACATTCATTTCTCTCTGAGAGTGCATTGTATGAGCTTTCTAAAGGCATATTTGAGTTCTACGCAACGAGACGAGTCCATCCATGGCCGCATCTTGGATTTCTGGACATTTTAATAGTTCATGGCGGAGATCCCACCGGAGAAGACGACCGGAAGTCTTCTCCGACCGCCTGAGGGTCAAAACCCTAGCTTACTTGGCTGGTCAGCCTTGATGTGATTGGTCCATGCAATATTGACTTATCCAGCATGTAAACTCATTCTCCCGCGTGTAGTTTTTAATTCAAATCAGCCAATCATTGGCCACCAACGCATTAATGAGGCTGAGGCATTTCCCCACGTGCTTCTTTTTTCCTTTTTTCCTTTTCTTTTTTCTTTTTTTTTTTGAATAAATGATAATTGAATTTCTGAATAAAATGGCTTGTGTTGACTTGAGCCCAGCGTGAAACAGCTACACGCACCCCCATTCTTTTGGGCCAAGTAGATATAGAATTAGTTTTTTACTTTCGCTGCACCCCCTGCATTTGTTTTTTCTCTTTGTAATTTCTTTTAAAAAGCAAGCACAAAATCATTTTTAAAAATAGTTTCATTTGCATAAAAACTCTGAATAAATTCATGTGGATTCCCAAAGGTGTCAAATAATTTTGGATTATTTTTATTTTTATTTTTAATTAGTTTTAGCATTTTTCTTTGAATTTTCTTTGTGATGTATTCCTATGATCATATTTTGTGCTATATAATTCATATTTGATTTTCTACAAAGAGTTGTGAACTGAATTTTTGCATGAGGCTTGACACCTGACTTTAGGGTACATTGATAGACCTTTTCCAATTTTTAGGGATTTTTTAGGCCAATTTTGGATGTGTTTGTGGTGCCATTTTGTGAATGTTTTACAATTGGTCATAACTGACTTGTTTGGCTTAGTTTGAGTATGTTAAGAGATGAATTTTAGGCCTATCTTTTGGCTATGCATAAACACTTACTTCATGATAACTTTACCTGTTTCCCCTAATTTTTTATGACTTCTAATCCCATTCTTTGGTTTGCTTAATACTACTTTGATTGATGGATTGTTGAGGCCTTTTCCTTAGGAGCTTTTATGATGTAGCAATGTTACTTCTTAATGACCTTTTAAGGCATCTTTACCCACTTGTTTTGGCACAATTATAGGTCTCTATATCACACTTATAGGTCCCTAATTGGTAAATGTTGATTGACTTGTAATGTGTTTGAATTGGACATGAATTGCTTCTTTGATTTGCTTCCCCTTCTTAGGTCCTTTGAGGACATTCTTTTACTAACTTTTATAGGACTTGAAAATCAAATTAAACATGTTGTAGCTACTGACTTAGAACATATTTGATTATTCCCACTTGACTTTTAATCCCTTCTCATTTGTTTGAAGTTGTATGACCTATAAATGTTGCATCAATGTTAAAACTTGTGTTCATTTGTGTGTTTGTCTAATATGCCATGACATGATGCACTCAACATACTTCTAATTTAATTTTGGATGACCTCTAATGTGAACATCAACTTACATGAAGCATGATGACCCATAATTGCATCCCATGATCAATGAAACATAACCTTGACTTGCATCTTTCAATTGCACTATGTTTGATCAACTTGTCTAACCTTTTTAGATTCAATTTTTCCTAATGCTTATAAGACTTAGACATGACTTATTAGGAGTCATTAGTTACTGACCTTAGCTCACTCAACATGTGTATGTACCCTTCACATTTCTCTTTTACTTGTGTCACAAGTAGCTAACTTCTAGGACTTACTTGACCATTATTTTGTGTTTGCCTTGCTATAGCTTATAAAACTTGAAATGTTGTGAACTTTTATGATGATTAAGAGTTATTTTATGCATCCTTAACATGACACCACTTCTGACTTTATACCATACCTTAGCATGCATTCATCCTCACATGTCTTTTGCATAAGCACCAATTGTATGTTGCATCTTAGTTGACTATACTTGTGCACAACTTGCTTAACCATTGTGAATGTTTCAACACATGACTTCCATGTTAACCCAATGACATTTACACACATTAATACACCTTATTCACTTCTGACTTTGTGGAATACTCATGTTTTACTCCACTCCTCTCCCTTAGTTTGTGAACAATTTGAAATGGTGTGGTGTTTTAGTGCGTAGTTTGACCTAGTTTTATTTCTTGTGACATGTTAATATAAGTAGAAGTTAATTAGAGATACCTACTTACCTATGCATGTTACTTCACTCTTAGAACTCATCTTGCATTGTTTATAGTTATATGTTGCGTCTAACACAAGTGTAGGACAACTAGTCTTAGTTTAGGAACTTAATGCATAACTTTTCAATTAATTGGTAACTAGTGCTTGTGATTTACCTTCTTTTAACCAAGGTTGCTTAGGTTGGCTTATAAGGTAAGGTACATGAGTACATGATTACTCAACTCTTCTTTCATTCTTTTTCCATTTGCTTTCTTTTATTCTTTCATTTGTGGATTATGTGATATAATGCTTGTTTGTGTAACTCTTTCACACCCCTTTGGGATCTTGGCTTAACCTTAATTTTTTATTAAGGTTAAGGTGGGATGAGCATTAGGTAATGCAATCCCTACTTGTTAGTCTAGGTAGAAGTTCCTTCTTTTTTCCTCTTAACTCAATCCCTAGGACCAACAAATGCATGCTAACATTAGGACTACAATTAGTCTCCCCTTAGATTTTACTTTACAACTTGAGTCCCTTCTCTCATCTCAAAACAAAATCAAAAACATGTAATAAAGACAACAAGTATTGTATTCCATGAGCCTTAAGTACATGGGAAATGAAAGGAGGAGGGTCTCCCTTCACCTTTCTAGAGTGTTTAGCATATGTCCTGTTGGGGACGACCATGCGACGCATTCGTTCCTATGTCATAGACTTTAGTGCAATATAAGTTACAAACAATAAATCAAAACACTTTCTCTTAAAAAATAAAAATAAACAATCGTCTTTCTCTTCTCATCCCCGACTCTCACTCTACGTAAGGGCATGCTTCTCCTTGTTCTACTGCAAGCCGGTAACGCTCTCGATTCAGCGAGCTGCAACACCTAAGCTAGAACATTAGCATTGCCCAGTTAAAAAACACAAATAAAGCAAAGTCATCCCTAGTGAGGGGAACTACGTCGCTCTAATTCTTCATTGGTTAATGGAGATACGTAGGTAGGAGATCATGCGAGATCTTTGCGAGCACAACCTTATTTATCAATCTCTTTGTTTCTCCTTTCTTTTCTACCGATTCTGACAGGTAGTAGGAGCACCCTTCCTTTTGTTATAAGTCCACCTTCGGCCGACGATCCTTTTGTCTCCCTTTTCAACCCATAGGTAGAACTACGATTGCTCTGATTTCCTCTCTCTGGTTAGATTGAGGGTATGTAGGCACGAGACGCGATGTCTTGGCGAGCAACCTTCCCCCACAATCCTGTAGTGTCCGAACTACGTGGACTCTGACTTTCCCGCTCCCGAGGGAATACGTAGGCCTAGGACGACGGTGTCCTATCGAGTCACCTTTACTTTTCTTTTTCCATTTTTCTCGTCCCGTTTCCGTTAGCAGTTGAGCTTCAGATAACCTACACCCTTTGATCGATAACAAACAAGCGTGGATCCCATCGAGTACGATGGACGCGAGGGGGTGCTAATACCTTCCTCTCATGTAACTGACTCTCGAGCCCAAGCTATGGTTGCGATGACCATTCCTTTCCCTTTGTTGAGGTTTTCTTTGATCGGTTCCTTTCCCTGTGTCGGGATAAATAACGTTCGGTGGCAACTCTTCTGTTCTTTTCTGCCGGTTGATTTTCGTAGATGCGACAAGATGCAAAATATATGAGTCACTAGCCAAAACACAATGGTTCAAGACATCAAAGTGAAAGGTAAAAGCAAAATTGTAATGCCAAAACAAATGATCTGCAGAGATCTTTTTGGAGTCAGTTTACGCAACCTTGATGTAGTATGCTTTCAAAATAAACCTGCTTCAGTTAGGTTTTTTGAGGGTTGTAACGTGGATTGGTTCACGGTTTATAAAATAATAGATAAAGGCACAAAGTTTATTTGTACCCACCCAATCTTCGTGATGATCTTCATTCCTATGCTCAGTTAACTTAAATTATGCGTTCAGGTTCCCAAGAGGTTGGGAATTGCACTAATGATAGTAATGACGATGATTCAGAAGTCAAGGGAGCCTTGAGATGGCAGTCACTATTTCCTTACAACATTTAGTTGTTTTTGCCGTTGAGGACTTTCATGGTAAGGATTTAAAGATCTCCTCTTTTGTTATCCCTAACTTTTACTTCAACTGTTTCTTTTGAAGCTTACACTCAGCGGGATGCCCAATTTTGCCTAAGTCTCCTTCAAAGGTTTTGACTTAGCGGGCTTTTTCTTTTGATTTTTTTCTTATTTTTGAGAAGGAAAGTGATTGTCTGGCTTAATGATTATGGTGAACCATCATTGGCTTTTGACTTGAAAGACATATTCGACACTTGCTTACTGTGTGCGAAGGAAAATTTGTGAATGCAACCTTTATATGAAAGGTGTCTAGCATGAATGCACAACCAAGCTAACTGAGAACTACCCATCCCAAGGTTAAGGTTGCAGTTTTTTTTGTAAAGAAAGAAACTCCAACTTCTAGGCTCGAAGGGGTTGACAAGGGAATAACTTCCTTATTTCTCCAGTGTTTGGAAATTGAAACAATGCCTTACATCGTCATCAAAGTTCGATTGAAAGCATACCAACAACAATTATGGGTATTACGTTTTTATCATCCTCCCTCCAATCTTTGCATAATCAAAAGAAAGTGGACAAGATATATATATATATATATATATATATATATATATATATATATATATTATTTTTCTTGAAAGAGGAAGCATAAAGATGTAAATAACAAACACAAATTAATTGAATTAAAACATTGCAATGCTCATTTCATTAACATGAAAGTACAAACAAATTTTGAAAGCAAATAGCTAATACAAATAAAGGAAAATGCAAACAACAAGAAACATGTCCTAGTGACTAATCAGCGGCAGGGGTGAGCTGGCCTATCTGAAACACTGGCTTTAGAAGAATAGTCTAAAGTTGACCGAAACTTCACTTCTCATGTGGTGGCAGAGGATTGTTATTGACGTTAGGATTGGTATCATGAAAGGTGAGGATCCCGTCTTTGATCAAATCTCACACTTTAGCCTTCAGTGCATAGTAATTTTCTAAGTCATGGCCTGCGACACCATGATGGAACGCACAATGGAGATCAGACCTAAAACAAGCTTGAAGAGGATTTGGAGGAGGACATAGAGTCCAAGTAGTAATCCATATTTTCTGAACCATAGCAGGGTATAATTCAGTGTATGTCATAAGAATAGGATCAAAGTGAGTCCAATTGAGGTTCTGGTCTTGTCCAACAGGAGGACGTTAAGGAGCTCGAACAGGGCATTGAACAACAACCACGGGAGTAACAACATTGGCTTGGTCTTCTCTCTTCTTCTGGAAGTTCCCATATGATTTCTTCGCACCATTAGAAGATTATGCAGCTTTGGACACTTTACCATTCTTGAGACCTTCTTCAAGTCTTTGGCCAATGGTCATCAAGTCTGTGAAGTTTGAGGAGACACTACTAATCATCTTTTCCCAATAGAAGGGAGACAAGGTGTCCATGAATATTCCTGTGAGTTTCTTCTCTGCCAGAGGGGGTTTAACTTGAGAAGCTAGTTCTCTCCAGCGCTGAGCATACTCCTTGAAAGATTCTCTCTCATTCTGAGATATGTTCTAAAGTTGGCGACGGTCAGGACCTGTGTCGAGATTGTACTTGTACTGCTTCATGAAGGCATTAGCAAGATCCTAGAAGCATTCGATACTGTTCTGTTCAAGGTTCATGTACCATTTAAGTGAAGCTCCACTCAGACTGTCTTGAAAGCAATGGATAAGCAACTTCTGGTTGTTGTTGTAAGCAGCCATCTTTCGGAAGTACATAACCAGATGAGCTCTTTGGCAAGAGTGACCTTTATATTTCACAAACTCGGGAGTCTTGAATTTAGCAGGCATGACAAGGTCAGAAACAAGGCATATGTTGTCTGCATCAACACTGAAGAAATCAGTGCCCTCCACGGCTCTGAGTCTCTTGTCTATAGTCTGAAACTGTTCACGGACAACTTGAGGTTCAACGAAATCCTCATGATATTTGCCTTGAGCACTAGTAGTGTTGTACTCATAGAGGGGATTCTTAAAGGGAGCTCGGGCAGTCTAGGCAATAGTATGAACCACAGGTCTGGGCTCGGGGAAAACAGGAGCTTAAAACACTGGTCTGGCAGTTTGACCAATCATAGAAGTAGTAGAAAGAGGCGGAGAGTAGTTATGGGGTAAACCAAACTCTGGCCAAGTAGAAGGTGGCATCTGAAAAGGCTAAGGGTCAGTAACAACACCGAAAACCTCTTAGATAACAGCTCTTTGAGGTTTCTCCCCTCTGGCAATCAGGACTTAGAGAATCTTAGTAAGCCTAGTCATGCCTGACTTTAGATCATCAACCTCCATTCTGATCTCTGCGTTGTGTTATTTTTGCTCTGATAATTTACGTCTGAAGTTAGCTCTGGTCCTATATCGATGACGGGGAATAAGCTTGACGACTGGCAAATGACGTTGGAAGATAAAGACAACTGGAAATGAGTTGCTGGACGAACTGGATGTATGCAATGAATCATGCAAATGATGCAAATAATATGCAATGTCATGCAACACAAGATGCATATCATATGCAAAAAGATCAAAGATTCGAGATCACAAGCATTGAGTCTAGGTGAAGAACCAACCATAGGGTGTGTACTAAGGGTAAAGTACCTGCACAACGGGTTTTAACAAGGTTCGTAGAGTCATTGATCCATCTTTCGGATATTACTAACACACTGATTACTTGGGAATCAGTAATATTCTCAAGAGAACCTCGTCTAAGTGTAGCATCGCGTATCAACTACTTCGGGTTTACACCCTCATAGTCACCACACTACATCCTAGAAGGCCAAGTGGGGTAAAGGGGTCTAAAGGTCCTCAGCTTCTCGGGCTCCCAGGTTGAAAGTAGTAATGCCTTCACGATTACTCGTTCAACAAATATTACCCTCAAAGGGACCTCTGTCGCTCCCGGGATTTTCATCCAGGTACAAACGCAAAAGTGGCACGGAAACAGAGTCGCCAACAATGTGTATTTATCCTGAGAGAGGGAAACGGAACACTGCATAAACCTGAGGGGAAGGAAAGAGCACGGTCTTGTGACCAAGAGAACTGGGTTCGGGAGTCGGTTACGCGAGGGGAGGGTATTAGCACCCCCACGCGTCCATCGTACCCGATGGGATCCATGTTTGCTGCCTCGATCAAAGGGTGTCGGCATCTGGAGCTCCACTGCTACTAGAACGGAGAAGAAACGGGAATGGAAAAGAACAGAGACACGGGGAAGAAAGGAAAAAAAGAAGCGACTCGATAGGATGTCCTTGGAGTCCTAGGCCTACGTATTCCCTCGGGAACAGGAAAATCATAGTCAACGTAGTTCGGACACGAACTAGGGGGGAAGTTGCTCGTCGAGATATCGCATCTCGTGCCTACGTATCTTCAATCAGACGATAAAGAAGAATCAGAGCAAACGTAGTTCGGCTCAACAAGGGTTGTTTTGTTTGTGTTTTTTAATGGAAACGTCAGAGTGCGCGTCCCAGTAGTTAAGTGTTGCAGCTCGCTGTATGGAGACTTAGGCGTTACCTGTTTGTGGTAGAACAGACATGACGAGTCCTTAAGGAAGGGAATGAAGGAGATGAGAAGAGAATTTGTTTGTTTTTGTATTTTAGAAAGAAGTGTTTTGATTATTTTTGTGTTTTGTAACACGCATTGTATTTAAGTCTCTCATGTAGGATCGAATGCCTCGCATATCGACCCAAGACGGGACGTACGCTAAACATTCTAAGAAAATGAGAGAAGACCCCTCACTATCTTATTCTCACATGAAAGGCTTAAATACAATACATGTTATGCCTTTTTGTTAAGTGTTTTTTATTTTTGTTTTGAGATGAGAAGAAGAGAGACTCAAAAGGTGGAGAAAGGTAAAGTCTAATGGGGGAGACTAAGACTCAAATCCTAAAGTTATCATACATGGATGTTCCTATGGTTAATGTGGTTTAAGAAACCTAATCTTAAGAGAAAGGAGAAGAAGAGTGAATTAAACAACTCACTTCTACAGTAGAAGATGAGTTATAACTCAAAAGGGAGAAGAAAGAAGTTATTCAAGGAAAGCATATAAATGCTTATCATGATCACAAGTTGAATGATTAAAAGAGATAAGAGAAAATGAAAGAAAGAAGTGTATGTGGAAGCATATCCACACACTTACTTACCACTAGCACCTACATGAAAAGGTTAGTTCAAAAACTATTTACAAGTAGTGAAATAAGGAAAGAATAACAGGTAATGATCAAACAAATTAAGAATCAATGGATAAAGATCCTAAGAGATGAAAATCATTCAAGGTCAGAACTTATACCATTTTAAAATTTCTCCTAATGCATATGAATCATCATACAAGTCATGGATGCAATGATACAAGTAGAAGAAATAAGATGAAGTAGAAGTAAAGGGGAGAAACAAGTTCAATCATATACACAAAGTGACATGCTAATGATGTATATCATATGGAATGATTATTGAATGCATATGGGCAGTGGCATACCATCAATGAAATGCAAATGGAATGTATGAAATGGCATACAAAAATGCACACATGAAACATGTAGAGCTTAAGAAGATACAAGAGAAATAACCATGTCAAACTTTCAAGTTACAATGCATAAACTCATATCAAATGCAAACACAAGTCAAAGTGACCTATAAAGAAACAAGGATGACTTATAATATCACACAAATGACCTATAAAAGATGCACAAACAATCATAAAATGGTGGCATAAATGCCTCATCAAAACATGTTAGCATGAAGTAGAAGAAAATGCACAAAAGTAACTCCAATCACAAGGCATCAAAAAAATGTCAAAGCACACGAGAAAATTATGGGAAGAGGTCATATACATCACTGATCAGAAGCAAAACATGCAACAAAAACTCATAGCAAAACTCAAAAGACAAATGCCTCAAAAGGCCTCATGAAATCACATGGAAACACACCACAAAACACTTAAAGATACACATCGAAACACTTGATAAAATGACTTTAAAAATAAAATGAAAATTGGTTTAGATGGTTCAAGATGTCCTGTAATCAATACAAAAAGAATGGATGAAAAACAGTGAGTGAAATGAGAGAAATAAAATGTGCAAGCTCAAGTGTTCATGAAGAAATTCACTCAAAAAGAAATTAAAATAAAATTACAAAATTATGATCTAAAATTCATAAAGTCAGAATTAAAAATAATATAAAATTAGTTTAAAGTATAAAGATGCTATGTGAATTTTTATGGAATTATTTAATGCATTTTAGTATTTTCAATAAAAGAAATGAAATAATATAGAAAAAGAAAAATAAAATGCAAAAGAAATGGAGTAGGGGTGCAGCGTGAGTAATTTACTAGTTTAAAAAAAGTTTAGGCCTAAAAAGAGAGTGTGCAGATAGAAAATGAGCTCAGTCCACTAAGGCGTGTGTTTGTGTGTGATAGAGTGCACATACAATCAAATGTTAGATGCAATCACATCCACATGATCAATCAGCCACAACCAAACAAGAAAAGTAAACGAATCTAATGGTCCACATGTAAGCACATGATGATTAAAATGCACGCACACGCATGTAAACATTCAGAGTCAAAAACATGGCACGTGAGAGACTACCCCTTTCATTAATGTGTTGGCAACATTAGAACCACACGATGCAAACAATCCAACGGTTGTGATTTAAAACTAGAAACCCTAGCTGATAAATGCCACCGGCCGAAGAAGGACCTCCGGTCATCTTCTCCGGCGAAACGCCACCACCTGCAAATTTCACACTCTCCAGAAATCTATGAACCGCATATCAAAATGAAGAGGAAGTCACGTAGTTCAATAGTCCAGCAAAATATTTCACAAACAACACACCATCCAAGAGAAACGAACAAGAACAATTTGCCCTAAAATTCACAACTATGCTCCCAATGAGCCTATCACTAACCGGATATGTTACATTACTTCTAACAAGCTTCAATCACAAAAAACAAGTTAAAATTAATAAGAATCGTGCAAGAAAAGTCAGAGAAATTTGCACCTGAAACTGTGAAGAAAACTTGGATCCAAAGAAAACCAGAGAGAAGCACTTGATCTTGAGCTTAAGTTGAGCAAAATAAATGCTATTGGAAGCTTCGATTCTTGATGGAAACTGAGAGATTCAGCTTAAGAAATATTGCTACACTTGATGTTGATTCAACTTGCTCTTCATAAACGATGAACACTTGATGATGACAGTGATGAGAGATGAGTGAAAATGATGATGAAATTGATGAATTCGTGCAGTGAGAGAGAGAGAGAGAGAGTTCAGAGAAAGTTTGAGAAAGTGTTTGCGAAAGGTGTGAAAAATGAGGAAGCTCCTTTCCAATAGTGTTGAGTTCAGCTTATATAGGTGAGGTTAAGATGTTAACTCATGTGGTTGATGGTTGGAAAATGAGTTAACTGAGTTGGTTAAATGAGTTTAGCTAACTAACTGAGTCATGTTAGTTACTAGCCAGTTGGAAAGGTTTGGATATGGTGATGAGGGAGCATGCTAGTTTATCGTGAAACTGATGAAATGAAGAGTGGTGATGTTGATGTGTGGTGTAGCAGAAACTTGTTGAACAAGTTTGGCATTTCCTTTTTGGTGTGTGGATCAGGTATGTAGCATGTATGAGTAATGTGTAAGATAGTGTTGTTTGTCCAAATGAAGAAAAGAGTGGGGAGGTGTGTAGTGTTTGTTGTATGCGTGCAAAACAAACTGAACAACAACAACCATGCCATAACATTCTAATTTTGGCAGCCACAACTAATCAATGGAAATGTGCAAGTTTGAGGAGGAATTTCTTTATGTACATGGCATGAAATCATGAGTTTTAGATGGCTATGGATTAAGGACACATCATAGAACACTTTTGGAGTTGGAATCAGATTGAATAGAGACTTGTAAGATGATCAAAAATAGCTTAGAACATCAAGGCACAAAACTGACTTCATGGGCGTGTGACCTGGTGCGTGCATGGCAACATGACTTGTAGAATTTTCAGCATGAGACCCTTATGTTTGAACCACCATAACTCCTTCATAATTTGTTCAAATGGAAAAATGTCCAACATCAAAGTTGAAGAGGACATTGAGATGAACAACTTTGATGTTCAATATTTTTTCATTTAAAGCTTTATTCCATGAGAAAAATGGCTTGACATTTAGCACACCAAGTATTTGATGAAATTATGGTCTGGAGGCCTGAGCTTGCCTTGCCATGACTTGGTTTTTGCCTTGATTTTACCAAACTTTGATTGATCATAACTCCCTCAATTTTGATCCAATGGAAGAGTTCTTTATATGGATTTGAAGCTTAGAGTGTGATCTTCAATTGGCTCAACTTGGGCCTGAAGTTTGAAGTTGTTATCATGAAGAAAGGAAGCCTTAAAGTGTAGTGCAAAATGGTCTAAACTTGCCATTTTTGGAAACCCTAAGTTTCTAAAAATGGAAACTTTGTACATTTATTGATTTTTCATGATTCCTCCATCATTTCTTGATCAAATCTTGTCCAATGAACATATGTAACTTGAATTTCATGAATTTGACCCTAAAAAGTCAGGAGTTGACTTTTTTCACAGCACAGTTGACTTTTTCCCCAATTTCTTGATTCTCAAGCAACTGACCGATTGAACCTCTTCTGAAATGAACTAATGGCCAATCTTCCATCCTTAGATACTTGACATCACGTAGAAAACATTGAGATCAAGTTTGAACCAAAATTTCATCAGGAGAATGCTTGGATCATAAACTCTAATTTGGACTGTTTGATAGGAGATGATGCACTGTCCAATCTTCTTGATGAATTCCCATCTTCCCATGACTTGTGGGATTAATTGAAATCATGTGAGATGTAAGAGACCCTTGAGACTTGTTGGGAGACCCTTGGCTCTTGTTCCATGGCTTGGGATAGTCAATGCTCTGCAATCCACTGATCACATGCTCTTATGCAACATGCATGCTATATTAGATTAAATGAGGTCTAAATGTAATGCAATGAAACATAAGCCAGGCAACAACAAGAGGGCAAATTTTGAGGTGTTACAACCTCCAATAAGCATGGTTACATCATATGTTAATCATGATCCAGATTACTCCGGATATGTAACTTTTGATCATACCACAATCCTATCTTATGGTGCACTCAAGTCCGGGTTAGGATTTATCTCACACACAGATCTACCTGAAAAACAAAAAAAAAACCCAGCAACAAAGCAAACAATAATAGCAACACAAATATAACAAGTTAGGCTCAACCCACTGAACAACGTTCCTCAGTGAAGTCGCCATTTTCTATCGCGGTGAGAATCAGAGACCAAAGCTATCGGATTAACTTGACTCGCAAAACAATGATATCACCACCGAACTTTTATTTTTCCAAGGGAAGGGAGAAAAGATCGAACAAAAACCCTAAGTAAACATGCAAAGCAAAAAGCAAGGCCTAAAGCTAAGAAAAAGAGAGATTAAAGGTACGGGGGTTGGTTATACTAAGGGAAGGTATTAGCACCCTAAGTATCTGCAGTACTCTACAGGAGCCTCTTGAAATATTTGTGCTTTGGCTAAAATTGTTTGCTAAAGGATAAAAGATGGGCAAAGTGAAAAGAAAAAGGAAACAAGAAAAAGGTAGCTCGCTAGGATCTCGCAATCCTATGCCTACGTATCCATAATAGGAAGTCAAAGCAATCTTAGTTCAGAACTACAATGTTAGGTTTTAAGAAACCTGTACAACAGTAAAGATAAGCAAAGAAAGATGGAACCATACAAAGACGTGCACAATGACAATAAGTCAATATACAATTCTTTCCCTTGGATTAGGTCAACAAGGATAGAAAGAAAGCAACAGATACACGACAAATCATCGTGTAAATGGTATCAAATAAAGACATAGACATAGTACATGGCAAGAACATCATGTATGGTCATACAAACAAGAAGTCATAGAATAAACATGGCAATATATCATGGTAATCAAACAATAAAAAGTCAACAAAGATACATATGGCAAAACATCATGTATGTAAAACAAGAAAGATACACGACAAAGCATCACAAATCAATTAACAACATTCACGACAAAGACGTGTGAATCAACAGATAAAGTCAACAACATTCACGACAAAGCATCGTGTATGAGCAAATGAGATCAACAACATACATGACAAAACATCATGTAGAAGCAATAGAGGTATACAGTACATGGCAAGAACATCATAAATGATACATGCAAAATCAACAAACGAAAAAGTACACGGCAAAGCATCGTGTGAAGGTAACAGAGACACGTGGTAAAGCATCACGATAGAGATCCACAAACAATCACGGCAAAACATCTTGAATAAAAAGTATAAAGTACACGGCAAAGTATCGTGGTATCAACAAAGAAAATTAACGACATACATGGAAAAACATCATGTAAATCATCAACAAATCAAATCCACAAACATACACGACAAAACATCGTGTAAAATCCTCAAACAGTAACGACAAAACACGTGAAAAACAAATAGAAAATATACAACAAAACATCGTGTAGGAAAGTATAGATACAGGGAAAATCATCATGTAATCAGACAACAAAAAGACAAAGATACACGGCAAAGCATCGTGATCAATAAATAAAAGATACATGACAAAGCATCGTGTAATCAACAATCTGGTTAATCATGGAAAAGTATCAATATTAGATCAGACATAACAAGCCTAAAAATATGAGAGCAAGCAAGTCAAGAAATGGAATTGGGCGACAAAAGAATTATTAATCAATTTAAATATAAATATTTAATAATATTAGTTAATGATTTAATTAATCAATATTAAATAAAAATATTTAAAAGGGTTAATAATTACGACACATTTTTTTGGTATTTTTCAATATTACAAAATAAAAGTAATTAAAACAACAAATATTTTTACATTTTTCAAATATTTAACAAATGATTAAATAAAAGTATTAAAAAAACAAAATATTTTTGGTATTTTCAAATACTTTTCAAATTAAAAAAACTAAGTTAACATGAAACACATACATTAATAAACAAGTAGCAACATGAAAAGTTGACTCTACAAAACATACCTACCTGTAATAGTAAAAGAAAAAAGGGTTAAATATGTTTTTAGTCCCTATAAAGTTTGAAATTTCATTTTTAGTCCTTCCCTACCTTTTGGCAACGGTTTTTACAAAAAAACCGTTGCCAAAACCAGCTAAAACCGTTGCCAAAACCCAGGAGGGACTAAAAATGAAATTTCAAACTTTATAGGGACTAAAAACATATTTAACCCAAGAAAAAATGTGGAAGAAATTTTCTAAAGACTTCTTCTTCTTGCAAACATAACAAGGAGCTCATCTTATAACAACAATAGTATTTCTTCTTCACTCAAACCATACGAAACGCTACGCACATAATATAACACGGTACACACACGACAACAAGAACACCTAACAACTTATTCATGCAAGTAACAATAAAAAAAATCCTAACAACAATATAACTAAAAGCGATAACATAAACGAAACATGCATACATGATACGAACACGCATATAACATAATAATGGAGATGTACAAGGGAGTTCGAAACTGTTATCGATCAAGCCGAGCTAGCGATGTTGTTGTGGTTCGAAGAAATAGAGATGGCACGATTGAAGGGAAATGAATGATACTGTTGTTGTTGTCGCCTGCTTACACAGTGTTGAATGGAAATCACGGTGACAATAGTTTCAAATGTGAACTGAGCATTGACTTGAAGGATTGGTGAAGGATGTCCATATAGATCGTGAGGGAAGCGTGAAAATGGAGTATGGTGGCAGCAATGAGGTGGAGGGTGGTTTCTTGGAGGTTTTTTTATGAAGAGAGAAAAGGTGAGTCTTGTGTGTGTGTGGTGAGTATAAAGGTTTTGATGAAGATGAATAGAAATGGTTATGAAGAGTGTTATGTTTTTTTTTTTGTATTTTTCTTGTTATGAAGTGGAAAGAGATGAAGTGTTGGTGTGTTGTATTGTGGGGGTGGGAATGTGTTTACAAGATGGTGAGTTTTTTTTCTCTAAAATATGCAGATGGTTATGATATGGGAGGCAAACAAAAAATGTTTTTTAACTTTTCACTTGTTTCTTTCAAGGTTTGAGATGAGATGTGAAGATAGTGAGACACTGTTTTCAACTCCAAAATCCAAGCGTCCCCCTATGAAGTATGATATTGAAGCATGAGTGGGAGTTGTGCATGAAGGTTGAATCCTTTATGAAGAAGGTGGCTGAATGGTGTTTTATGGAAATGGAGTTAGGGAGTCACAATGGGATTTTGCTTGATGGTAAAAGGCTTAAGGTTAATGGAGTTATGTGTGTAGGTTTTATGAAGAAGGAAAAAGGAGAGGTCAGATGTGTTGTCGTGTCAAAATGAGGTTTTCTTATTTTCTTTATGGAGTGTGCATGCATATGTACTTTGTATCCAGAGATAAAGTATATAGTGAGAGGTGATATGTAGCAGTAGGTGTAACACCCCCCAATCTATACCCCCAATTAAATAAAGCGGTAGCAATTAATCAGAGTATAATGAAATATTCACGGCATAGATGGAGGCGTCAAATCAATTGAAACTTAATACACATAAACCTGCTCATAAAGATATGCAACAATCAGGTAGTAATACAAACAGAGGAACTCCGTTCCTAACACCCACATTCAGCTACAGAATAAAAGCGGAAAATCTGTACTGTAATCTCATATATATATATATAAATATAAAAACTTTGTCTGTCATACACAGACTCATACATATACAATCCAAAAGGCATATATACATATACACATAAATCACAACGATCTCCCCGACTACCCGATGCTATATATCAGAGCCGACCGACAAAAGAATGAAGACCTAAGCTTCACAAAAAGACCTCCAGCATCTAATCTGCAATGCCTCATAGAGCATTAAAACAGCAGAAGGGTGAGAAACACAATCATAATATAATTGCATATTGTCATACCCCAAATTTGTCCTACTTGTGGATAGTTTTCATCTGAACATTCATCCACTAACCATCATTCAGAAAACTCAAAAATATGTTGCTCCTATTTCCTAAGTCCAGCTGTTGTGGAGGTAAGTTCAGGCTTGGCTGTCAAGTCAAGGTTTGTATTGAGAATGCATCTTGGTTTTCGTTGAGAATTAAGGAGTTTGGTGGAGTATTCATTCACATGATCGTTTGATGGTTTGGGTTCAAAATCCGACATCCATTCATCTCATCATAACCATTTTTCTTTCCACATTCAAAACCATTTGTCAGTATCCATATTATAATCCAATTATCCACTTCGTAACCTCCATTTTAATTTTAATCCATTTTCAAATTCCATTCAAATTCATGTTAATAACCATTAAACCATATTTTCACCATAACCAACTTTCCTTTATCCATTTTTATCCAATTTCCAAATCCATTTACCAATTAATATCCATATCCCCTTTTAATTCAATTTCCAAATCATAATCTATACCCAAAATCCATATTCATCTTTAAATTCATATTCAATTTTTGATCCAGTTCACTCTCCTAGGTCCATTTTTATTATTATTCCATCTTCTCAGTTACCCTTAGTAACAATGCACATATTGTAGAGGAGAGGTTGTGATTTGCCTTTAAATTCATGGGTATTTTCCTGAACAAAGTGGGTGAAAGCGTTGCAATTGTGAATGCTTCAGATGAGAAGCTTTTTGTCCCAAACAATTCAAAAGGTGGTAGCCACTTCGATTAAGTACCCGCCAATACTTTAGACTACACATTGGTTCACAACAGCTATCAAAAACAAAAAGTGTAGGTCCCATTTCAATTCAAATAAAAAGCTAAAAGAATATCCATAACAAACTTTTTACACCAAAAACCATTACAGAAGTGAGATATCAGTACACGCTTAGGAAAAGAAAAATAATCACAGAAAAATAAAGAAAAAGCTGTGTGAGAACTTGAAATCACTATGTCGACGTTGGACTTCCATACTGCACTCTGAGGTGTTTCATCCGTCGGACACACCATCGTCGAGTTCTTCACCTTGATCACCATCTCAAGATCTAGTTATTAGACTTGGTTGTTGAAACTGAACTAAGACCCAAATTATTACTGTTTACTCCTAAACCTGGTACACAACAAGACCGAGGACTACAACACTGTTTCGGGATATTTTCACTCTCCAAAGTTGCAGATGATGCAGATGAACAAACACAGGATGGCTGATCAACATCTTCTCCAATATCATAAAGTCTTTAAGCAGGACAGAAGTCTGATGTGCCTGAAGACAGACACAGGCCTTCATTGTGAGCCTTGCATGCCCAACCACTAAAGAGGGCGACCAGAGCAGAATCTGCAAATTACATGTTTATCAGAAATATATTTGCTTCTTCTTCTGTTAAATATCTTACCAACCATGGTAGGACTCTCTCAATTAATTTCAGAGGCATCATGCATAAGCTTTGGTACAGAAGTTCACATTGTCTTATAAAGCTGAAGTGCTTTTTTGCAAGTGGAAGAACCTGAACTTCTTCATTACGGAAATGTCTCTGTATGGTTTCCATTATAGTGATCAGCACCATAAACCAGAAGTCACTTAAGTTTTAGTTGTAAAATTTGAATACATCAATCAGAAGCGTCTGTAATTCACAACAAGAATTAAATGCACATTCATGAAGCAAGTAATGGAAACGGGATTCACAACAAGTCATTCATGAAATGCCAAATGTGATAAAAAGAAACACTATCAGAAATCAATCAAAAGAAGAATCCTAATGCCACCAAATTTTGAAGTTTGAAATGGAAGGACCCTAGCAGTGAACGACAATAGGTTCAGTAGTCTTTATTAATGATCCTACATAAGTGACAAATGTTTCCTACTTATACCATCCAAATACAACATAATTTGTAAACAATTATTCAGGGCAAGGACAATACCTCCTCATGTGCGAGATTCATAAGTATCTCCCATGACGAATTTGTGAGTTCCAACTTTCTGCAAAAAAAAAACCAATAGACATGATAAGAATATGGAAAATGTGAAAGGAAAGCATGAAGAAAAATCAGGGTCCTTTTGAGTCAACCAAAAGCCATGTCAGCAAAAAGTCAAAAGGAATAAAGAGAGCAGTGAGAGTCACAAAGTTTACACACGGTAAAAATCAATCAGGAATGACTTGCTTCTAGAAACATTTTCTCATTCACTACAGACAAATCCAAAATGAGTCACTATCACTTGGGTCCCCACAAAATCCCATTACAATTCCCTCTAACGGTATTGATAGACAGCTCATGATCTCACACGAATTAGAGGAATATTCCTCAGATTTTTCCCAAATCACACGTACCAACCAAGCCCCAAATCCTCTATAAATTGGACTCCAATCATTTGCAAAAGGACACAGAAAAAACCCTAACGATACTCTGCCAAAATTGCTCCTAAACCCTCACTAAAGCTCGAATCTCTGAAAAGCTTCTTAGAGTTTCACACTGAAACTCTAAGATAGTGAGCTTGTCCATAGGACACACTATCAGGACACGACGTTTTCAGCAGGACGTAACAAAGAAAAGGAAAAGGGAAGATTCAGGCCCATTCTAATCTTGTTATTTGTTTTTTTAATTATTAAAAAATCTAAAAAAACACATTTTATTTTATTTCCTTTTAAAAATAAAACTTTTGAAAATATTTTCATTTAGTTGATTTTATTAAAAAATTTCATTTAATATTAATTAATCTACTTATGATTAATTTTATTAAATATTGAATTTTAATTTGATTAATTATTAATTTAGTTTTAATTCTAAAAATCCAAAAATTACTTTTCTATTTGATTCCTAATCTAGTTAATTTCTTAATTTTTTTTTTTCAAATCAAGTTAAATCATAATCCTTTTTGCCTAATCATTAATTACTTTCTTAAATCAAATCATAAAACATTTCTTAAGATATCTAAATTATTTTCTAATCAATAATGGAAAAAGTGGGCTTTTGGAGTCTAGCACTCCTTGGGTCCTTGAACGATCGCTCATATGGGGCGCACGCCTTGGGTTGTGATCGTTTCGATTTTCCAGTTATACTTAAAAACTTCCAATTTTAATCAAAACATTTAACCTTAAAAAATACCACATTTCCTCAAATTAAAAGACTTAATTTAGTTAATTTCTTAACCTTAAAAAACATCTTTCTCAAATCAAACTAAGTCATAATTATTTCCTTAAAGATAAAACTCAACATTTCTTAAGACATTTAAACTTTTCTCCTAATTAATTATTGGAAGTAATGGGCTTTTAGAGTCTAGCACTCTTTGGGTCTTGAAACGATCGCTCTTGGGGCGCACGCCTTGGGTTGTGTTTGTTTCGGTCTTCCATTTCAAAACTTAAAAACTTACAATCCTTTTAAAATACTTAATCATCCTTAAAACTCTTAATTCATTCTAACCCTAATTCAATTAACGCGTCTAAGATACTCTAATCAAATTCAAATCTTGTTCTTAATCAAACTACGAAAGTAGTGGACTCTTGAGGTCTAGCACTTCTTGGGCCCTTGAATGAACGCTCTTGAGGTGCACGCTTTGGGTTGTGTTCATTTCGATCTTTCGTTCCTAAAACACTTACCCTAATTACGTGGACAAAGAAGCCTATTGTCCAACAAACACAATTTCATAATCAATAGAATGAAAAAGGTGTCGTTGAGATCTAGCATCTCAGTAATGCCCCGATTAATTGGTTGCGAGGCCGACGTCCCGTTTATCGAATAATCGTCATTCTTCCTCTAAAATACTTAACAAACCAAACACTACTCACGCAACCGAAACCCTAAAAACATATTCAAATCAAACCTTTTTCTCAATCAAATCCTTAACGCACCTAATCCAATTCAAACAACTTTTCTCAAAAGAACATTGTTTAGTCCATTCTCTCGGCATATGAACTAGTGCTTCAGCCTCCCACAGCGAGCAGACAAGCCAATGTTTAGCAGTTAGAATGCGAATTAAACACTCGTTCACTTAAAAAACACAAACCAACCGTAGTCCTACGAACTACGAATGCTCTGACTTTCCCATTGCACGAGGGAATACGTAGGCCCAAGGGTTCTTAATCCTTGCCGAGCACACTAATAAAAAACCACTCATTTTCCCCTTAGAAAGCAATATTACCTTAGAAGAAAACAAACAAACTAAGATAACACTTCTCATGAATCGAATCAAGAGGTTCCCGTTGGGTACAACGGACGTAGAGGGTGCTAATACCTTCCCTTTGCGTAATCGACTCCCGAACCCGAATTGGGTTGCGATGACCATTTTCTTATCCTTTAAAGGTTTTATCGATATTTTCCTATTCCTTCCTTGGAATGAATAAAGTTCGATGGCGACTCTGTTTCGAACAGTTTTTTCCGCGTTCATCGCGAGGATCGTATTTTTCGAGGTACGGCAGATGGCGACTCTGCTGGGGATACGCATTGCCCTATGCTAGAGAGAGTCAAGCCTAATTTGACTCGATTCAAGAGTGTTAACATCGCTTGGTTGTTTTCTTCTTAATTGTTTCTATATTACCTATCTATTTGCTTTTATTGCTTTCTCTTTATTATTTGTTGTTTATCATACTTGTCTATTGGATCTTGGGATGATATCACAAGTAAGGCTCTATACCCGAGTCTTGGAAAAAGAAGAGAGAACACCTAGTTTAGATTTTGGAAGTAATTAGTGTTAGTCACCAAGGGCTCGCTCCTTGTGTGCCTAGCATGAAATCTTCCCATAGAGTAGACCTTTTCGTAGATCTTGTTGTAACACAGCTAGCCTGTCGCACGACTTGATTCATGAAGGGTCCGTGACTCTGGGAACCAACTCTTAGCACCAGTTTCTATCTTGGTGGTCGTTAGTGTTAGTCTCCGAGGACTCGCTTCTCATGGGCCTAGCATGAAGACTACACTCAGGATAGACCTCTTCGTATCCTCGTCGTAATGCAGCTAGCCTGTTGCATGGTGTTGATGCGATTAGTGTCCGTAATCCTGGGAACCATATCCATCAACATAAGAGCTATCCCGTGAGTGGGTTTATGGGTAAAGAATCTAGAACTATCCCTTTAAAGCCTACCTGTTATGAGGGTTGGGAAGTTACTTGTGATATCCTGGATCCTGGATCTTCCTGCATTGCATTCATTTGCATACCATTGCATTCGCATCTCATTTGCATGGCATACCCTTCCAACCAAAACTCATCTGATCTTCTGTCCATTTCCTGCCAGCTGATTCCCCGATGCTCATACTGAACCTGTGGTAACCGCAAAACATTTAAAGCAAGTTCAAGCAGAGACAAGAGGAGCATAGACAATTTGAAAGTTGTGATGGCTATGTCAGAGGATAACTTTCAACATGTTGGAGTGAAGGATTTTGACCCCTCATCAGGTTTTGCTGTGTCAACTAACCCATTGTTTGATCATCTACCTGGTGACCATACTCCACAAGTGAACATCCCTGCTCAGTCTCAGATGATATCTGATTCCATGGAGAAAAGGTTTTGTGCCCTCGAAGAGAAAGTTCAAGCTATGAAAGCGCGCGATACTTCTGGGCTCGATGCTGTTGATATGTGCCTAGTGCCAGACTTGGTAATTCCTCCGAAGTTCGAAGTACCCAAATTCGAGAAGTACGCTGGTCTCAGTTGCCCAAAGCGTCATTTGGTGATGTTCTGCCGAAAGATGACTTCTCATGTTCTCAATGACAAGTTGATGATTTACTGTTTCCAAGACAGTTTAAGTGGTTCATCTTTGAATTGGTACATGGATTTAGAAATAAGTTGTATTCAATTATGGAAAGACTTATCTAATGCTTTCCTAAAGCGATATGAGTACAATTTGGACATGGCTCTCAGTCGCATGCAGTTGCAAAGCCTATCTCAGAAGAGCGGTGAATCCATTAAGACCTATGCACAACGGTGGAGAGAGTTGGCAGCCAGGGTGCAACCACCACTCCTGGATAAAGAAGTGATTGACATGTTCTTGAATAGTCTGCATGACACCTATCTTGAAAGGATGACTGGCAGTTCGTTCTCAAGCTTCTCTGACCTTATAATAGTAGGAGAACGCATCGAGAGTTACCTCAAAGCTAAACAAGTCCAAGATGTCTCGAACAATCAAGCTGGTGAGACTGAATCCTTCAATAATCCCCAAGAGGAAGAGGACATTGAAATCGTTGCAGTCATAGCAAATGTTGAGTATTCTCAGGGTACACCTGCAAGACTTTATGGCCTTCAGCTTCTCGACAGTTATCATTGTCAGCGCCATATCATCATTATGGGCAACCTATCAATCCTAGGGCGTCATACCAGAAACCCATGATTTCTCCTCGTACAAATCAATGAGATCGTGGTCAAGGATATCAGAATCATCGTCAGAATCAGCATAGGCCTCGAAACAACTTGGAAATAAGGACTGCTCCTCTTCACCTAGTTCCTATGTCATACAGTCAACTTTTGCCGCATCTGGTCCAAAACTCACTGGTAGAGCCCAAAGCTATCAAGCCTTTGCCAGAACCATACCCGCCTGGGTATGACCCCAATGCGCATTGTGGATATCATGTTGGATCAATGGGACATTTGACTGAAGATTGCAAAGCTTTTCAAGCCAAGGTGCAATAGTTGATTGACAAGAAGTACATATCCTTCCAAGAAGGAGACTTGATTGTGCACGTCAGCTTCTTGCCCAAATAAGTTCCAAGACTTCAGGAGGCAGCTAGTGGTTCAGACTCGAAGACTTCCTCAGATACTGGCAATCATTGGATTGTTTTTATCATTCACATTTGTAATTTCTTTATGATTAAATGCTACTTGTTTTGAACATTGTTTATTTTGAATGGTAATATTAATGAAGTGATCATGCATTTTTTTGAACTAATCACGTCGCATTCGCTCATTTTTTTCTTCACATATGTATATAAAAAAAAACAACAATATATTCATCTATATACCTCTCTTTTTTTTTTCTTTTTACTAAGTTGTTGTTTAGCAAATATTGGAGGGAGGATGACGAAAACGAGATACCCATAATTGCTGATGGTATGCTTTCGGATAGAATCCCGCCAAGGATGTACAGGCATTGTTTCAAATCCCCAAACACTGGAGAGATAAGGAGTTCGTCCCTAGTTAACCACTTCGAGCCTAGAAGTAGCAGATTCCTTCGGATATTCAAACCCTTACACTCAACCTGGGGCAGGGTAGTGTTCAGTTAACTTGATTACGCACTCAGTTCACAAAAGCAAAATTCAAAAACATGATGGTTGTTCATCAATTACCCATGACTTGGCAGTCATAAACCTTACTCAAAAAGAAAATAAAAAGAAAAAAAGCCTGCTAAGTCGAATACCTCAAAAGGAGACTTAGGCAAAAATCAAGGCAATCCTGATGGACTCGAAAAGCAAAATCAGTCCATGCAAAAGATAGGGATCAAAACAAAAACAAAAGAGGTCCTCGAATCCTCAACAAAAGCAAAATAAAATTCAGTGACCACCATATCAAAAACCAAAAAGTCACTGACATCCACCAAAAGCAAATAAAGTGACTGCCATCTCAAGAAGACCTTGAATCCTTGTCTTCACTATTATACCGTCAAGCTCTCTTAGGAGACAAATGTGTGTCAACTTAACTGAACGTAGGACTGAAGATCATCACGAATAAGGGGTGGGTACAAACAAATTTTGAGCCTTATATCCTTTGTTTCTATAAACTGTGAACCAGACCACGTTACAACCCTCAAAAGACCTAATTAAGGCGGGGTTTAGTCTGAAAGCATACTACAGCAAGGTTGCGTAAACTGACTCCAACAAATTTGCTAATAACTTGCATTGGTGTCATATTCTTGCTATATCTTTCACCTCAGCTAAATAAGCATTGTGTTTGGGCTAATGGTCCATTCGTCATACACTATCGTATCATTCTAATAATGATGATTATTTCAAAACTTGCATGAACATCGCATTAAAATTACCATTTGTGAACGAACAATTGTGACTGCAAGTCAGTGTTTGACATCAAGGAAATTCCAACAAGGAGCAGTCAAAAGGGGTCTGGGTCATTCAACAATGTTGGCTGGAATTGACAACACCTCATGACCCTATGGAACAGGGGCATTAACATCCAATGATTACGGAATCAGTCAGTTTCAAGCAAGTCCCCGAAGCATTAGTTGATTATGGGGCAAATCATTCAAGAACAGGTTGATCAGAGTAAATTATCTCAAGACTCTACCAACCAGGGGCAGGCCACCCAGAGGTTCTTTTGATTAAAGGAAAACCCCTCCAATGTTCAATCAACACAAGTCAAGTCACTCCAACGCTCATTCTGGGGCAAGATACCTCAAGGGTACGTTGAAGCCAAATACTTCAAGAGTCATTCAATGAAGGAAGAATCCTTTCACGACTTGGAATTCTGGGGCAAGCCATCTCGAGATCATTTCATGGTACAGTTGTTTCCAATTTCCTGTCAAGGAGAAATTCTGCATAGACCCAGACTGGGGCAAGATGAGCTACACAGGGTCAGGTCTTCCCCATGCTTTCAATCTGCTCAAGTGAACATCGTCAAGTGACCTTTGAGTTCAAAACGAGTGTCGGGGAATCATGCTATCACCCCACCAAATAACTTTTTTACTTTCCTTCTGACAAGAAACCTTGCTGCATAGGAACCTATCCATCCCTTATCCTCTACTGGGGCATCTTTGGAAACCTTCATATCATTGTATAAATCGCTCATATGCATTGTTCATGTCGCTTCGCTCATTACATAGACATGTGTATCATATCATTCCTCGAGCCTAACCTTCCAACAAAATTTGACATCTTAAAAGCCTGGTTTTGCAAGACTTGACTCCAAAGTCCAATTTAGCTTGGCAACCCAAAAGTCCAATTTCCCTTGGCACCTACCAAAAGTCTAATTTTTTATTGGCAACTACTCAAAAGCCCCCACTCGTTGGCAACTTCAAATTTACCCTCCAAAGTCCAACTTAGCTTGGCAATCCAAAAGTCCAATTTCATTTGGCACATATCCAAAGTCCAACTTAGCTTGGCAACCCAAAGCCCAATTTAGCTTGGCAATCCAAAAGTCCAATTCTTTATCGGCAAGTACCCAAAAGACCACACTCGTTGGCACCTCCAAATCTTTTTAAGGCCCAGTTCTCGTCTGGAAAACCATTTCAAGGCCCAGTTCCCGCCTGGCAAACATTTCAAGGTCCAGTTCCCGCCTGGCAAATCTTCCAAAAGGTCCAGTTCCCGCCTGGAAAATCTTTTAAGGTACAGTTCCCGCATGGCAAACATTTCAAGGTCCAGTTCCCGCTTGGCAAATATTTTAAAAGTCCAGTTCTCGACTGGCAAATCATTTAAGGTCCAGTTCCCGCCTGGCAAATCTTTCAAGGTCCAGTTCTCGTCTGGCAAATCACTTTAAGGCCCAACTCTCATCTGGCAAACAAATTCAAGGCCCAGTTCGCGTTTGGCAAACCAATTCAAGGTCCAGTTCTCGTCTGGCGAATACCCTTTTCTCACCAGTTCTCGTATGGTAGACTATCCAAAAGTCAGTTCTCGTCTGACAACTAAAAGTTTAAACACCAGTTCTCGTCTGGTAATCTTTCCTCCAATCCAGTTCTAGTCTGGAAGTTTAACTTAAAGTCCAATTTCATTTGGTGCATAACCTAAAGTCCAAATTCACTTGGCAATTCCTAAATCCAATCCCTGGTAATACCCTTGACAAGGAAACTTATCCCTAGCGCGCCCGATCATTTGCATTGTCATACGCATGACATGCTAGCATAGTATCATATCCAATCATGTTGAGCATTTTAGTCCTTTGCATCCATACGTGCATTAGATTCCCTAGAAGTTGCATTTAGCATGTGTTCTAGTGCATCTCGCGATGCATGGCATTTCCATCCCCAATATAGCATAACAGGATCCAAGATCAGTTCGCAAGTATCTTGGCCAGACCTCCTTCAAAGTCGGCAGTATTCTTCTGAAGAAGAGTTGGTACCCCGCACGTGCTCAAGGAATTCTATTCCCCAGCAAGTCATTTTTCAACCGTGCAGTTGATATTGACAATCCCAGCAACTGTTGCTTTTAGTGCTCCCCAAGCAGAGGTTACCCTAGAAAGTTTCTTATGAACTTTCCCCTGCAGAGCCAGCACATTTCCCCAGACAGGAATCTTGCTCAACTATTCCTCAGCAAATTCACTTCAGAAATATTACTTTGGTATCATCGAGGAACCTTGATGGATAAGGGTCTGCTTCGACCACCCAGAGAATCCTCTGCATTCAAAATACTACTTTGGTATCATCGAGGAACCTTAGTGTATAAGGGACTGATTCGACAACCCATAGAATCTCACGCCTTTTCAAACACACAACTTTGGTATCATCGGAGAACCTTATTGGGTAAGGGACGACTTCGATCACGCAAAGATCCTCAAGTTATGTTGTTCAGTTTGAACCCCGCTACTTCAATCTGTCAGCTCTTACTCTACAACACTTTACCTTTTGTGAGACAAATTTTGGGGCATTCTTATATCTAATTGACTTCTACCCTTAGAATGAACGCCGTAGCCGTTCACTCTCTCGGTTTAAGCCAATTAGATAGGGGCATCTATCATACCCCAAATTTGTCCTACTAGTGGATAGTTTTCAACTGAACATTCATCCACTAACCATCATTCAGAAAACTCAAAAATATGTTGCTCCTGTTTCCTAAGTCCAGCTGTTGTGGAGGTAAGTTCAGGCTTGGCTGTCAGGTCAAGGTTTATATTGAGAATGCATCTTGGTTTTCATTGAGAATTAAGGAGTTTGGTGGAGTATTCATTCACATGATCGTTTGATGGTTTGGGTTCAAAATCCGATATCCATTCATCTCACCATAACCATTTTTCTTTTCACATTCAAAACCATTTGTCAATATCCATATTATAATCCAATTATCCACTTCGTAACCTCCATTTTAATTTTAATCCATTTTCAAATTCCATTCAAATTCATGTTAATAACCATTAAACCATATTTTCACCATAACCAACTTTCCTTTATCCATTTTTATCCAATTTCCAAATCCATTTACCAATTAATATCCATATCCCCTTTTAATTCAATTTCCAAATCATAATCTATACCCAAAATCCATATTCATCTTTAAATTCATATTCAATTTTTGATCCAGTTCACTCTCCTAGGTCCATTTTTATTATTATTCCATCTTCTCAGTTACCCTTAGTAACAATGCACATATTGTAGAGGAGAGGTTGTGATTTGCCTTTAAATTCATGGGTATTTTCCTGAACAAAGTGGGTGAAAGCGTTGCAATTGTGAATGCTTCAGATGAGAAACTTTTTGTCCCAAACAATTCAAAAGGTGGTAGCCACTTCGATTAAGTACCCGCCAATACTTTAGACTACACATTGGTTCACAACAGCTATCAAAAACAAAAAGTGTAGGTCCCATTTCAATTCAAATAAAAAGCTAAAAGAAAATACATAACAAACTTTTTACACCAAAAACCATTACAGAAGTGAGATATCAGTACACGCTTAGGAAAAGAAAAATAATCACAGAAAAATAAAGAAAAAGGTGTGTGAGAACTTGAAATCACTATGTCGACGTTGGACTTCCATATTGCACTCTGAGGTGTTTCATCCGTCGGACACACCATCGTCGAGTTCTTCACCTTGATCACCATCTCAAGATCTAGTTATTAGACTTGGTTGTTGAAACTGAACTAAGACCCATATTGTTACTGTTTACTCCTAAACCTGGTACACAACAAAACCGAGGACTACAACACTGTTTCGGGATATTTTCACTCTCCAAAGTTGTAGATGATGCAGATGAACAAACACAAGATGGCTTATCAACATCTTCTCCAATATCAGAAAGTCTTTAAGCAGGACAGAAGTCTGATGTGCCTGAAGACAGACAGATGCCTTCATTGTGAGCCTTGCATGCCCAACCACTAAAGAGGGTGACCAGAGCAGAATCTGCAAATTACATGTTTATCAGAAATATATTTGCTTCTTCTTCTGTTAAATATCTTACCAACCATGGTAGGACTCTCTCAATCAATTTCAGAGGCATCATGCATAAGCTTTGGTACAGAAGTTCACACTGTCTTCTAAAGCTGAAGTGCTTTCTTGCAAGTGGAAGAACCTGAACTTCTTCATTATGGAAATGCCTCTGTATGGTTTCTATTATAGTGATCAACACCATAAACCATTGATGAATGACTTGTTGTGAATCCCGTTTCCATTACTTGCTTCATGAATGTGCATTGAATTCTTGTTGTGAATTGCAGGCGCTTCTGATTGATGTATTCAAATTTTGCAACTAAAACAGAAGTTCAAATTTACAAGTGCAAGTAATGAATACATCAATCAGAAGCGCCTGCAATTCACAACAAGAATTCAATGCACATTCATGAAGCAAGTAATGGAAACGGGATTCACAACAAGTCATTCATGAAATTCCAAATGTGATAAAAAAAAACACTATCAGAAATCCATCAAAAGAAGAATCCTAATGCCACCAAATTTTGAAGTTTGAAATGGAAGGACCCTAGCAGTGAACGACAATAGGTTCAGTAGTCTTTATTAATGATCCTACAGAAGTGACAAATGTTTCCTACTTATACCATCCAAATACAACATAATTTGTAAACAATTATTCAGGGCAAGGACAATACCTCCTCATGTGCTAGATTCATAAGTATCTCCCATGACGAATTTGTGAGTTCCAACTTTCTGCAAAAAAAAAACCAATAGACATGATAAGAATATGGAAAATGTGAAAGGAAAGCATGAAGAAAAATCAGGGTCCTTTTGAGTCAACCAAAAGCCATGTCAGCAAAAAGTCAAAAGGAATAAAGAGAGCAGTGAGAGTCACAAAGTTTACACACGGTAAAAATCAATGAGGAATGACTTGCTTCTAGAAACATTTTCTCATTCACTACAGACAAATCCAAAATGAGTCACTATCACTTGGGTCCCAACAAAATCCCATTACAATTCCCTCTAACGGTATTGAAATGGACAACTCATGATCTCACACAAATTAGAGGAATATTCCTCAGATTTTTCCCAAATCACACGTACCAACCAAACCCCAAATCCTCTATAAATTGGACTTCAATCATTTGCAAAAGGACACAGAAAAAACCCTAACGATACTCTGCCAAAATTGCTCCTAAACCCTCACTAAAGCTCGAATCTCTGAAAAGCTTCTTAGAGTTTCACACTGAAACTCTAAGATAGTGAGCTTGGCCATAGGACACACTATCAGGACACGACGTTTTCAGCAGGACGTAACAAAGAAAAGGAAAAGGGAAGATTCAAAGGATAACAAATAGGAAAAAAAGGGAAGGTTGGAATCAAATACCTGATTGCGTTTTGAAAATCCACAGAGGAGATCTTCCAGACGTAGTTCCTTTAATCCTTCTTTCACCTTGAATCTGGTTGTTTTTTTTCTTGAATCTTCGTTGCTGTTTGTTGTTTATTTTCCTTCATTTGCTTCGATTTACTTATTTTTTACGGGTTAGGGTTTATTTTGGGAACGAAATCGATCTGAGGGATTGAGTGAGTTTTGGTAAAAATAGGTACTGGATTTGGAAAGAGGATGGAAAATTATGAGGGGTATGTGTAGATATTTTTTGGTTTAGGGTTGGTTTCGCTGGAGAAGACGGTGGCGGCCGCCGCGCGCCGCCGCTTCTCCGGCCGTTTTTAGGTTTTCGGCCATGAGATTTTCAGAGAGAGAGAGAGGCGTGAGAGAAGTATAGAGAGAGAAACGAATATGGTTTATGAACGGTTCTTTTCTTTTTCCTTGCTTATCATCTGAGTTTATCTGATTTGGTTGGGTGGCCGTATCCACCGGTGACAAGTGTCACCGGTCATCCTTTTCTTTTTGCAAGTGTGTTCCCTACCCCCATCATATGCGTGTTATTCTCAGCCACTGGATCGAGAGTCATCTTTGACTCTACAGAGGACGGACGCCCCAGATCTATTCTTGGGGTCAACTATGTTGACCTAGGGTTCACTGTGAACCCTCAGCCTGCGTGGGCCTCTTAAGCTGGGCCTAGGATAAATTTCTTTAGCACCCCCTAATTTCTGTTCAGGCCCATTCTAATCTTGTTATTTGTTTTTTTAATTATTAAAAAATCTAAAAAACACATTTTATTTTATTTCCTTTTAAAAATAAAACTTTTGAAAATATTTTCATTTAGTTGATTTTATTAAAAATTTTCATTTAATATTAATTAATCTACTTATGATTAATTTTATTAAATATTGAATTTTAATTTGATTAATTATTAATTTAGTTTTAATTCTAAAAATCCAAAAATTACTTTTCTATTTGATTCCTAATCTAGTTAATTTCTTAAAAATATTTTTTTTTTCAAATCAAATTAAATCATAATCCTTTTTGCCTAATCATTAATTACTTTCTTAAATCAAATCATAAAACATTTCTTAAGATATCTAAATTATTTTCTAATCAATAATGGAAAAAGTGGGCTTTTGGAGTCTAGCACTCCTTGGGTCCTTGAACGATCGCTCTTGGGGCGCACGCCTTGGGTTGTGATCGTTTCGATTTTCCAGTTATACTTAAAAACTTCCAATTTTAATCAAAACATTTAACCTTAAAAAATACCACATTTCCTCAAATTAAAAGACTTAATTTAGTTAATTTCTTAACCTTAAAAAACATCTTTCTCAAATCAAACTAAGTCATAATTATTTCCTTAAAGATAAAACTCAACATTTCTTAAGACATTTAAACTTTTCTCCTAATTAATTATTGGAAGTAATGGGCTTTTAGAGTCTAGCACTCTTTGGGTCTTGAAACGATCGCTCTTGGGGCGCACGCATTGGGTTGTGTTCGTTTCGATCTTCCATTTCAAAACTTAAAAACTTACAATCCTTTTAAAATACTTAATCATCCTTAAAACTCTTAATTCATTCTAACCCTAATTCAATTAACGCGTCTAAGATACTCTAATCAAATTCAAATCTTGTTCTTAATCAAACTACGAAAGTAGTGGACTCTTGAGGTCTAGCACTTCTTGGGCCCTTGAATGAACGCTCTCGAGGCGCACGCTTTGGGTTGTGTTCGTTACAATCTTTCGTTCCTAAAACACTTGCCCTAATTACGTCGACAAAGAAGCCTATTGTCCAACAAACATAATTTCATAATCAATAGAATGAAAAAGGTGTCGTTGAGATCTAACATCTCAGTAATGCCCCGATTAATTGGTTGCGAGGCCGACGTCTCGTTTATCGAATAATCGTCATTCTTCCTCTAAAATACTTAACAAACCAAACACTACTCATGCAACCGAAACCCTAGAAACACATTCAAATCAAACCTTTTTCTCAATCAAATCCTTAACGTACCTAATCCAATTCAAACAACTTTTCTCAAAAGAACATTGTTTAGTCCATTCTCTCGCGTACATGAACTAGTGCTTCAGCCTCCCACAGCGAGCAGACAAGCCAACGTTTAGCAGTTAGAATGCGAATTAAACACTCGTTCGCTTAAAAAGCACAAACCAACTGTAGTCCCACGAACTACGAATGCTCTGACTTTCCCATTGCACGAGGGAATATTTAGGTCCAAGGGTTCTTAATCCTTGCCGAGCACACTAATAAAAAACCACCCATATTCCCCTTAGAAAGCAATATTACCTTAGAAGAAAACAAACAAACCAAGCTAACACTTCTCACGAATCGAATCAAGAGGTTCCCGTTGGGTACAACGGATGTAGAGGGTGTTAATACCTTCCCTTTGCGTAATCGACTCCCGAACCCGAATTGGGTTGCGATGACCATTTTCTTATCTTTTAAAGGTTTTATCGATATTTTCCTATTCCTTCCTTGGAATGAATAAAGTTCGGTGGCGACTCTATTTCGAACCGTTTTTTCCAATCGCGAGGATCGTATTTTTCGAGGTACGACACATATAATTATATAATAACACAAAAATACACACGTAAAATATTCTCACCACAACTTACACCAGAATTCAAATGCAAAACAACACAATGCATATCTCATATATCCATCACCAATGCATATCAATCGTGCACAATACAATTATCACCAACACAATATATATATACATCAACTCATCAATTCCAATCATAATTCCATACAAAATCAATCCATTCATGATTTATACAAATGCACAGTGACCGACACAACGACTCTATGCAATGCAATGCGGAACCATCCATCCATCCTCTCAACACTAGTTCACTCAGGAACTATTGGAACCATCGCTTGTTACTTAGTGTAACTCTCCGTCGGGAAAACGATGTTCCCCGTCGCTTTAGGTCCTCTTGGTATAAGGCGCACGACGTTTATGGATTGCTTTAGGTCCTCTTTGTATAAGGCGCACAATCCGATCGCTTTAGGTCCTCTTTGTATAAGGCGCACGATGTTATAGCGGATTCCCTCTGGAATCGTTTCGTCGCTCATACCCACTAGGGCACACGACATCACAAGAATGCATATCATGATGCTTGGCATACAATGACTCATGACATTCAAATGCACACATATATGCAATCATCTCACTCAACAATAATCATGCTTTGCACTCAAGCCCAAAACAATGCATTTAATTGCCATAAGGCCATAAACCCTCATCACAACATTTAAACACATGCATTCACCTCATATAATCAGCACACAAGTCATACAACATATATCACCAGCACATTGCATGATAACACATCAATTACGCACAATTAAAACGGTAAAAGTCGACAAAATGACACATTTCCAAATTCCCAACTTAATTAAATCGGTCAACAATCTCAAAACCATCATCATAAGAAAGTACAGTTCAATAGCTATTCAACGATACCAAGAATGTTAAAAACGGATAATCGGAACACAAGTTACGGACTGAACAAGAAAAGTAATCGCGAAAAACACAATTCTGCAATCATCCTGGCTATACACATATTGCCCTGAGCCATACGCGTATTTCCCTGCTCACTCGCCCATTCCATAAGCGTATTGTCCAACTTGATACGCGTATGGGCAGAGACCAATTCCTCCTAAAAATCCCACTAAAAACTACAATACGCGTATTGCCTCACTTCGTACACGTATCGCCCTCAACCTTACGCGTACCATTACGCAAATGGGCAGATGGCCGAGAAAATGAAACTCCATACGCGTATTGCCCTTACTCCTTCAACGCCATACACGTATTGCCTTAACCAATACGCGTATTGCCTTGAGTGATACGCGTATGGGCAGTGGAAAAACCAGAAATTTCCTGCATAATTTTTCTGCGAAATTCACCCAAAAATCACTCTCAATCTCACCTAAACACCAAAAAATTACCAATTGAATGCTAACAACATGTATCTACCATGTATCAACAATAAGGGACACTAAAACATGATTTCAGACATAAATTATATCAATTTCTAACAATTCTAACATATTATGGGTTTTACTCTATATTTCAATTTCAATCCAATATCAACCAAAAACATACATACATAATCATACACAAGTATAAGATAATCGAGTTTCGCACCCTTACCTGATTTAATCGTGTTTTTGAAAGTCGGTTGATCGATTTCTTAATCCACAAGTTTTCTCTCTTTTTCTTCTCTTCTTTTCCTTCTTTCTCTTTTTCTTCTTCTTTTTTTCTTTCCTTACTATTTTTCTCTCTTTTCTTTCTGTTTTCTAACTTAAGGAAAATAAAGCAAAATGACCAAATTACCCTTACACTCAAATATTTCGCAAACGCTCCCAAAACGCGATAAAACATAACAACAATGAAAAATAATATATTTCCAAATAAAAGTCAAAAATAAAATAATATAATAATAAAAATAATCAAAATGACTCGATTAAATAAAACTAACCAAAACTGGGGCGTTACAACTCTCCCCCACTTAGAAATTTTCGTCCTAAAAAATATTACCTGAGACGAACAACTCTGGATACGACTCCCACATCCGACTCTCCAACTCCCAAGTCAAATTGCCCTCAGCAGTGCCTCCCCACATCACTTTCACAAGTGCAATATCCTTGCCCCTCAACCGCTTCAACTCGCGATCCAAAATTCTCACTGGTAATGCCTCCACCGTAAGGTTCTGCCTTACCTCAACCTCATCCATCGGAATCACATGCAACGGATCCGGAACATAATTCCGAAGCTGTGAAACATGGAACACATCGTGTAAATTTGACAGATTCGGCGGCAACGCCACCCGATAAGCCACAACACCCACTCTCGCGGATATCTGGTAAGGACCAATAAACCGAGAAGTAAGCTTCTTCGACTTCAATGCACGACCCACACCCGTTACCGACGTAACTCTCAAAAATACATGATCGCCCTCTTGAAACTCAAGATCTTTCCTTCTTCGATCATGATAACTCTTTTGCTTACTCTGAGAAGCCTTCATTTTCTCACGAATAAGTTTCACCTTGTTTGTAGTCTGTTGAATAAATTCGGGTCCAACCACCATACTCTCACCAGATTCATGCCAACACAACGGTGTTCGACATCTTCTTCCATATAACGCTTCAAAAGGTGCCATTCCAATACTCGAATGGAAATTGTTGTTATACGTGAATTCAACCAACGCAAGATAACTATCCCACGCACCACCTTGTTCAAGAACACAAGCCCGCAACAAATCTTCCAACGACTGAATCGTTCTCTCCGTCTGTCCATCCGTCTGAGGATGATAAGCAGAACTCAACCTCAACTTAGAACCCAACGCCTTTTGCAAACTTTCCCAAAATCTCGAGGTAAACCTCGGATCTCGATCCGAAACAATACTCAACGGAACACCATGTAGCTTCACAATCACACTGATATAAATCTCAGCTAACCTCTCCAAAGAAAAACTGATGTCAATCGGAATGAAATGCGCCGATTTAGTCTGTCTGTCCACAACCACCCAAATAGCATTATGTCCCCTCAGTGTATTCGGCAACCCTGTTACAAAATCCATAGAAATGCTATCCCATTTCCACTCAGGAATATCCAACGGTTGCAACAAACCACTAGGCTTCTGATGTTCCACTTTCGACTTTTGGCACGTCAAACACGCATACACAAACTGAGCCACATCTTTTTTCAATCCAGACCACCAAAAGATCTTCTTCAAATCTTGTTACATCTTATTAGCTCCCGGATGTATACTCAAATTACTCCGGTGTCCTTCCTCTAAAATCATCCTTTTCAATTCCGAATCATCCGGAATACAAATTCGACCACGGAATCTCAAAACACCATTATCATCCACTTTAAAATCACTACTCACATCTTTTTCTCCAACCAACATCAAATCCACAAATTTCACATCCAACTTCTGTTTCTCACTTACGGTCAACAGAAACTCATTAGTAACCTTTAGCATACCCAGCCTCACGCTGTCGGATGTCACTTCACACACCAAACTCAAGTCCCTAAAAGCTTCCAAGAGTTCCCACTCTTTAACCATTAAAGCGGACATATGCAACGATTTTCGACTCAACGCATCGGCTACCACATTAGCTTTACCAGGATGGTAATTCAAGCCAAAATCGTAGTCCTTCAAGAATTCCAACCATCTCTGTTGCCTCATATTCAACTCTTTTTGATCAAAAAAATATTTCAAACTTTTGTGATCACTAAAGACTTCGAATCTTGCACCAAAGAGATAATGCCTCCAAATTTTCAATACAAACACCACAGCCGCTAATTCCAAATCATGAGTAGGGTAATTTTTCTCATGCACCCTCAACTGCCTCGAAGCATAAGCCACCACCTTACCTTCTTGCATCAACACACCACCTAGACCAATCAATGATGCATCACAATACACCACAAATGGTTCAGTAGGATTCGGTAAGATCCAAATCGGAGCTGTCGTCAATCTTCTCTTCAGCTCACTAAAACTTTTCTCACACTGAATATCCCAAATGAACGCCTTACCCTTACAAGTCAACTGGGTCAAAGGAAGTGCTAGCTTAGAAAAACCTTCAATGAATCTCCGATAATAACTAGCTAAACCCAAAAAGCTTCTAATATCAGTAACAAATCTAGGAGCCTCCCATTGTAGAACTGCTTCTACTTTAGATGGATCCACAACAATACCATTACCTGAAATAACGTGCCCAAGAAAACTCACTTTTGACAACTAGAACTCACACTTGGACAACTTGGCAAAAAGTCTCTTTTCCTTCAAAATTTGCAACACCACACGCAAATGCTCCGCGTGCTCCTCCCGGGACTTAGAATAAATTAATATGTCATCAATAAACACAACAACAAATCGATCCAAATGCTCGTGGAAATATGATTCATATACTCCATAAACACACCTGGCGCATTAGAAACCCCAAACGGCATCACCGAATATTCATAATGACCGTATCGTGTCCTAAAAGCTGTCTTCTGAATATCTTCCTCTTTCACCCTAACCTGATGATACCCCGACCTCAAATCAATCTTACTAAACACACGCGCACCTACCAACTGGTCCATCAAATCATTAATTCTCAGAAAAAGATACTTATTCTTAATCGTCACCTTATTCAACTGGCGATAATCAATACACTGTCTCATACTTCCATCTTTCTTTTTCACCAATAAAACTGGCGCACCCCAAGGCGATACACTTGGCCTCACAAACCTCTTTTCTAACAATTCATTCAACTGCTTCTTTAACTCAACCAACTCAGATGCCGACATACAATAAGGTGCCATAGATACAGGTCTAGTACCAGGAACTAGATCTATAGAAAACTTCACCTCTCTCTCTGGCGGTACATCTGAAATATCCTCAGGAAACACTTCTGGAAAATCACACACAACTGGAAACACATCAAGTGAAACTTGACTATCCACAGTCAATGATGCAAACAACCCAAACAACTGAGCTTCATCCGCCAAAATTTTCTTCAACTCTTTGGTAGATAAGAAACTCGACTCTTCGTCTTCTTCAAGAGAAGGAAATCTTACTAGCTTATGATAACAATCAATATGCACCCAATTGAACTGCAACCAATTCATTCCCAGAACCACATCTAAACCCTCCAACGGCAAACACACCAAATCCATCTCGAAATATTTACCATAAATGGTCAAAGGACAACTTAAACAAACCAAAGAAGTAGTTACCGACCCCATTGCTGGAGTATCAATAACCATATCTCCACCCATCGAAGACAACAAAAGATTCAAATGCTTCGCGTACTCAGACGAAATAAACGAATGAGTTGCTCCAGTATCAATAATAGCAACTAAAGGCGTACTATTAATAAAACAAGTACCTCTGATCAGACGATCTGCACTAAAAGTCTGAGTTCCTGCCAATGCAAAAACTTTCGCACCAGTTGGAGCTTGCTTCGGTTTCAGACACTTTGTACTAATATGACCAGGTTCACCATAGTTGAAACACTTCGCCACATTCTTCCTCTTGCACTCAGCCGCTACATGTCCTAAACCTCCACAATTGGAACACTTCCTCATATCTTTTCTGCATTCAAACTGACGATGTCCTAATTCACCACACCTAAAACATCTCGGAGAATTAGACATACCTCCTCCACTTGACCTTTTATCAAAATTACCCCTTTGCTTACCCTTATCAGCTGGTGTCACATACGGACCACTACGAAACGGTTGTTTCCCTTTCCTTTCGTTCAGACTCTTATAGTGAGTAGAACGAGCTTTGCTATCTTCTTCATAAATCCTACAACAATCCACCAAATTAGAAAACCTTCGAATTCTCTGATAACCAATTTCCTGCTTAATCTCAGGATGCAATCCGCTCTCAAACTTCACACACTTAGAAAGCTCCGCAGTCGCTTCAGCATAATGTGGATAAAACTGCACAAGCTCCACAAACTTAGCAGTATAATCAACAACATACATATTACCTTGTTTCAATTCCAAGAACTCTATCTCCTTCTTTCCTCTAACATCTTTGGGAAAATACTTTCTCAGAAACTCAACACTAAACAAAGCCCAAGTGACTTCTTCCTCTGCAGCTTCCAACACCTGACGAGTACTAACCCACCAGTCATCCGCTTCCTCCTGCAACATGTGAGTACCCAGTCTCACCTTCTGATCCTCAGCACAATCCATCACTTGGAAAATCCTTTCAATCTCCTTCAGCCAAATCTGAGCACCATCAGGATCATGCCTCCCTTTGAAGATAGGCGGTTTGTTCTTCCTGAACTCATCATTCCCAGCAGCATTAGGTGCACCCTGCACAGCCCGAGCCATAGCTTGCATCCCAGCAGCTAAAGCAGCGTCATTCCTACCAGCCATATTCTGTTCATTTCCAATAGCAGCAACTATGGTTAAACAAACAGATCACCCAAACACAAACACCGACAAGAACTGACACAAACTGACATGGACTGGCTCTGATACCACTTAATGTAACACCCCCCAATCTATACCCCCAATTAAATAAAGCGATAACAATTAATCAGAGTATAATGAAAAATTCACGACATTGACGGAGGCGTCACATCAATTGAAACTCAATACACATAAACCTGCTCATAAAGATATGCAATGATCAGGTAGTAATACAAACAGAGGAACTCCATTCCTAACACCCACATTCAGCTACAGAATAAAAGCAGAAAATCCGTACTGAAATCTCATATATATATATATATATATATATAAAAAGTTTGTCTGTCATACACAGACTCATACATATACAATCCAAAAGGCATATATACATATACACATAAATCACAACGATTTCCCCGACTACCCGGTGCTACATATCAGAGCCGACCGACAAAAGAATGAAGACCTAAGCTTCACAAAAAGACCTCCAGCATCTAATCTGCAATGCCTCATAGAGCATTAAAACAGCAGAAGGGTGAGAAACACAATCATAATATAATTGCATATAATTATATAATAACACAAAAATACACACGTAAAATATTCTCACCACAACTTACACCAGAATTCAAATGCAAAACAACACAATGCATATCTCATATATCCATCACCAATGCATATCAATCATGCACAATACAATTATCACAAACACAATATATATATATATATATACATCAACTCATCAATTCCAATCACAATTCCACACAAAATCAATCCATTCATGATTTATGCAAATTCACAGAGACCGACACAACGACTTTATGCAATGCAATGCGGGACCATCCATCCATCCTCTCAACACTAGTTCACTCAGGAACTATTGGAACCATCGCTTGTTACTTAGTGTAACTCCCCGTCAGGAAAACGATGTTCCCCGTCGCTTTAGGTCCTCTTGGTATAAGGCGCACGACGTTTATGGATTGCTTTAGGTCCTCTTTGTATAAGGCGCACAATCCGATCACTTTAGGTCCTCTTTGTATAAGGCGCACGATCGTCTATAATCATCGCTTTAGGTCCTCTTTGTATAAGGCGCACGATGTTATAGCGGATTCCCTCTGGAATCGTTTCGTCGCTCACACCCACTAGGGCACACGACATCACAAGAATACATATCATGATACTTGGCATACAATGACTCATGACATTCAAATGCACACATATATGCAATCATCTCACTCAACAATAATCATGCTTTGTACTCAAGCCCAAAACAATGCATTTAATTGCCATAAGGCCACAAACCCTCATCACAACATTTAAACACATGCATTCACCTCATATAATTAGCACACAAGTCATACAACATATATCACCAGTACATTGCATGATAACACATCAATTACGCACAATTAAAACCGTAAAAGTCGACAAAACGACACATTTCCAAATTCCCAACTTAATTAAATCGGTCAACAATCTCAAAACCATCATCATAAGAAAGTACAGTTTAATAGCTATTCAACGATACCAAAAATGTTAAAAATGGATAATCAGAACACAAGTTACGGACTGAACAAGAAAAGTAATCGCGAAAAACACAATTCTGCAATCATCCTGGCCATACGCGTATTGCCTTGCTCACTCGTCCATTCCATACGCATATTGCCCAACTTGATACGCGTATGGGCAGAGACCAATTCCTCCTAAAAATCCCACTAAAAACTCTAATACGCGTATTGCCTCACTTCATACGCGTATTGCCCTCAACCTTACGCGTACCATTACGCAAATGGGCAGATGGCCGAGAAAATGAAACTCCATACGCGTATTGCCCTCACTCCTTCAATGCCATACGCGTATTGCCTTAACCAATACGCGTATTGCCTTGAGTGATACGCGTATGGGCAGTGGAAAAACCAAAAATTTCCTGCATAATTTTTCTGCGAAATTCACCCAGAAATCACTCCCAATCTCACCTAAACACCAGAAAATTACCAAATGAATGCCTAACAACATGTATCTATCATGTATCAACAATAAGGGACACTAAAACATGATTTCAGACATAAATTATATCAATTTCTAACAATTCCAACATATTATGGGTTTTACTCTATATTTCAATTTCAATCCAATATCAACCAAAAACATACATACATAATCATACACAAGTATAAGATAATCGAGTTTCACACCCTTACCCGATTTAATCGTGTTTTTGAAAGTCGGTTGATCGATTTCTTAATCCACAAGTTTTCTCTCTTTTTCTTCTCTTCTTTTCCTTCTTTCTCTTTTTCTTCTTCTCTTTTTCCTTCCTTACTATTTTTCTCTCTTTTCTTTCTATTTTCTAACTTAAGGAAAATAAAGCAAAATGACAAAATTACCCCTACACTCAAATATCTCGCAAACACTCTCAAAACGCGATAAAACATAACAACAATGAAAAATAATATATTTCCAAATAAAAGTCAAAAATAAAATAATATAATAATAAAAATAATCAAAATGACTCGATTAAATAAAACTAACCAAAACTGGGGCGTTATAGTAGGCCCGCGCATGAAAGGGCAAAGGGTGCTTTTTGTGTATTGTTTTTTTATTATATTTTTTCTTTGCATTCAAAAATGATATATATATATATATATATATATATATATATAGAGAGAGAGAGAGAGAGAGAGAGAGAGTGGTACGTATACTGTGGTTTTAAGTGGTGGCATGCAGCTAGTGATGTGTTTCTTTATATCAAAATGCAATAAAAAACAAAATGGCATAAAAACTTAATCACTAAGTATTACCAAAATAAAAATAAAACAAACTAAAATATTATTAAAAAAAATTAGATAAATAAATTAAAAATAAAATAAACTATTAAAAATATAAAATCTGATTAAATAAATAAACAAATTATTAATTGAAAATGAGAGAGAGAGAGAGAGAGAGAGAGGGAGAGCGAGAGAGAGAGAGAGAGAGTATGTACAATACTACACACATACATTTCATTTATACACTGCAAAGGTATAACACAACACTTCATTACATACTCAAATAACTACACATTACACACTTACTACACTACATAACACACACACACACACACACACACACACACACATTATTGTTCACTTCACATTTAACATCGTATTACAACTACATACTCATATTTATACCACTTACACTACGACAAGTACAATCATAACACGACACATAACTACAATTATACACATAATAAATCAAAATGTATGGTATTAAACTATTGTTGTGTGTGTGTGTGTGTGTGTGTTTGTGTGTGTGTGTGTGTGTGTGTGTGTGTGTGTGTGTGTGTGTGTGTGTGACTGTGAGCATTTTTGTTAATGTGTGATGAAGCATATGTTGTGGATATGGTGTCTAGTAGAGAGTAGTAAAAAAATTATTAATTAAAAATATATATAAAGATCGATAAAAAACGAATAATTAGACCGGTATCGAAGTGCTCGAAAAAAATAAAATGAATACACCAAAATGATCTGCGTGAAATAAACGACCCGAAAAAATACAGCGTTTGGTCAAATTTTGAAATAAATTTTACTTGGTTAAAAAGGCTCCGACTGGTCAAAATGCGACCGAAAAGCAGTCGAAAAATTCAAACGAGCACGCCAGGTAAAACTACTTGAAACGTAGATAAATATGACTGACGTTTGCAGACTCGATTCTAAAATTTTTCATCCCCTGATTTTATGCACAATTGACTTTTAGTTTGACTGATTCCGACTGTAAATCCAACAAGTTCATTCTGGCTGATAATTTGGGTATTATGCACGACGAAATGCATGATAGGCTATGCAGAGGATGCAAAATGAGGTGAAATCTTAGGGTTAAAAATTAGGGTATGACAGATGGAGACAACTTTATCCGTTGGCAAAAAAAAATGAAATTTTTGCTTACAACTTTAAAAGTAGTATCTGTCATGAATACAATAATATCAGTAAAAAGGGAAGAAGAAATAGCAGGTTAGTAGGGAATTCATATACAACATCAAGGCCACACTGAAATCCTAGCAGGTTAGCAAAATCTTTTTGGGCAAAACTGTACTCATTTCCAAATAATCTGAAGTTAATGCGACCTCTTTTGAATCCTCTACCAACGTAGGGTTCATAGATGAGTGAGCTGAGGAATTCTAGGGCGAGGTGTCTGTAAGTCATATTCATGGCATCAGAGTATTCGTCCAATTGGAGTTGGTGGTAAAGGTATCTCACACTAACTTCGAGACCTAAGGCTTCTAGGCACTTAGGGTCAGGGTATCTGGTCGGAAGCATTGGTCGCTCAGAAAGGACCACAAATTGTTTCCTCTAAGTGTCATTTTTGAACACCACATGCATATCGTTGAAGTGCTGCATCTTGAAAAATAAGGTTAGTGGAGAATGTTATCAAAGGCGATGGGATCTGAAACCTAAAACATAAATATCACACAAGTCAGACCTGTTAAGCAGATAAAAGTAAATAATTCACCTTTTAAGAATAATACATAAATAAAAAATGAGAAAACAATAAATATAAAATGAACGTGGGTTGCCTCCCACGCAGCTCTTGTTTAACGTCGTTAGCTCGACGATCATGGAACTCACATAGTAGATATAGCAATGGGTGCCTCGATCAGAGTATGAACAAAGTAATAGGTAGGGATATCACCTCCGTAGTAGTGTTTCAACCGTTGTCCGTTTACCATGAAAGGACTACATGAATGATTTTGTATTTCTACTGCCCCAGACTTCAGGACTTTAGTGACCTCATAGGGGCCAGTCCATCTTGAGCGTAACTTACTAGGAAACAACCGCAATCTAGAATTGAAGAGAAGTACAGGGCCGCCTATGTTAAATTCTTTCTTAATAATTCTTTTGTCATGCCATGCTTTAGTTCTCTCTTTATAGATAATGGCATTTTCATAGGCATTGCAACATATTTCTTCTAATTTATGGATGTCGAGAATGTGTTTGTCACTGGCTACTAAGTAATCCATATTAAGGGTTTTGATGGCCCAATAGGCTTTATGTTCCTGCTCAAAGGGTAAGTGAAATTCTGGAAATGTAAACAGCAGATGTCCTAACACATGTCAAGACATTGTTCTGCATAAACATTTAAACACAGAGGAACAATAGCAGACTGATACCTTGAATATCAGTACTGCAACATCGCAGATGTCACGACATCTGATCCAACATGTTAATCAAGACTGAACTAAAAATAGCAGAGTGATAAACAGCACAGAATATGATGACCCAGTTCGGTGCAACTCACCTACATCTGGGGGATACCAATCCAGGAAGAAGAAATCACTATCAGTAGTATAGTTTTATGTAAACAACCTCAGGTTTACAGAAAGCACCCACGCTAACCTATCACTACCCAATTAAATTTTTATCATTATAAGTCACGTCTAAATGATAAGAGAACCCCATCTCACTCCCTAAATCACAACCTGTGATTATCTAACAGTTACTACACCATAATTGTATTTACCCTATTGAAAGACACCCATTCCAACATAAAGTTTAGTTAAGCATCCTTGACTAACAAGTTAACTTGGATTTGCTTCAAAGCTTCATCCAAGAACACTACACGATTCATTTCCTACGGGCTTCTGAATCTGTACAAGTATCTATGTCTACCACACTGCATCAAATCGATACAGAGGGAGACTTACAAGAGAAACCTACGACTCTCAAACCTAAACCATACTTTACAAAATAGGATTCCTTAGTCTATGTCGTCCTCTCTTTCTTTTCTGCCTAAGTCTTGGTCTTCTTTTATAGTCTTCTGCTGAGTTGGGCTTCATATCTTTCACCCTTGATCCATTGCCAACCACGCCTTGAATCTTGGAGCAGATTTAAAACAAACTTGTTGTTATAGTTATGATGTCGAATCTTCATGTTGTGACATTTCACTTGACATCTTCAGTCTGGGGTTGAATTATTCAGCTTGATCTCCATGTTGAGTCTTCTATTTCAATCTCCCCCTTTTTGGAAAATTTTGGCTAACACACATCTGTATAGTAAAACTTCAGATCGATGGTGCATGCAGTGAGGGCTCCAAATAAATTCAAGGCCTACACCTTACCCGCGATGAAGTACATGAGAAAGAAGATGCAAAACACTCCCCCTCAGCCCATGAACCAATAATTGTCACGAAGAGATAACACTTCCTCTTTAAAGGCATAAGAAAATCATTAAGAAAGAGCAGTAGCAATACCCTTAGTAGCAAAGCACTTCCTTGGGTAACTCAGAACACAGGACATAACTGTGTTTATAACTCAGATCACAAGACACAAAAGTGCCTTTAAGAACTGAGACCCAGACAATGTTATAACACCCTATTGAGCATCTTTGCCAAGCAACTTTATCATACGTGAGATTCTCATGAGAAGATCAGAGCATTTCTCCCCCTTTTTAGTCAAAATTTGACAAATATTACCAAGACATATCCAGATCCAAAGAGTGCTCACCCAGAACCTTATATATGCCATAGAGACTACAGCAAGAATGGCACAACAATGAGTAAGATGAACTTGAAATCCCCTTATTTAAATTGCATCAACCACGACCCAGTCTTCATGTCTTTATTCATTTTTTGACTGATTCTTCTTGAAGTGCAAGTTCCAACACATGTGTATGCATATTCAAGGACAAAATTTTACACGTCCTCCTGACATGTACACGCCCCAAGCATTTTTCCAAGACGGAATCAATACCTTTGTCATAAGACTGTCAGAGATTCTCGAGACACTCTCCACTCATATGACCTACAATGACGTCCTTGATCATGACATATTCTCCCAGAATCACATCACGATTATCAAGCCATTTAAAAGGATGTACATCACTGATTCAATCCATTGATTCTTCAATGATAGTATTCACTCAGACTGCCAAGTCCCCCACAACCTGCAACAGTAGAGAGATGTCAAGGCATCCTTCTTAACATCTTATCTTCAAAATAATCACAGTTTGCTTATCCTCCAAACAAACTGGATTCGTGACTGCACCCCTGCAGTAATACATCTTAGATCAGGGAGCAACTCCCCCTATCTAAGATAACCAGTGCTCTTCCAATGAACACTATGCTGATGAATGGAAAACATAAGACGCATCTTCATGTCTTGAAGAGCGCACCCTCTGTCCAACCTACCTGCTGAACACAATCATCAACCCCACTTATTGCTTCTTCTGACAAGAACCAATAATCACTCACACATGAACACCGTCATGCTTCCCGTGAGGACTCATTAGGATCACCATCCTAAATTAACAAACTCTTGGATTAAGATCAAAGCTCCATTGATCCCCCTCTTCCAAAAACTATCCATACACCAAACGAAGTCCTCTTGAATTCTCATGTATAGATCTCCTTGTTCCTTGAGATAAAATCCAATTGATCTGGAATGATCCACATTCCTCAAAGAGATAACATACCTCTTAGATTATTTTCTTCCAACGGTGTCAGATACCGTATACATGCTTTTGAACTTCACAGCTGCCAAACTAATCCACTTCCCTTTAGCATGACTTGCCAATAGAGGCCTTATCCCCTCCACAAGCTTTTCATTTGACCTTCGCAAGGTCAATCAATAGATAGACACCCAACAATCCAAGACAATCATTCCTTTATAATTCTCCCATATGATAACCTGGAATACTTCTGATCAACTAGTGAATATCTATATTTAAACTTCCATGCAATCAACACATGAACCACTTCAGTCTTCTCTACACCATCCTTCCAAGGCAGTTCTTCAACTCCATCATTCTCCCGCATGACAAGATATATACTCCTTAGACACGATGTAGCCAACAAGTTCCTAGACTAGAACTTAAGAATCCTCAACCAAGGATAACCAACCCATAAAATGTTCTAACATCAGTTAGGACATCCTTCACACATCATAGACACCACACACCATGGTTCTTGACATGCTCCACCACTGGACTTACTATCTGCATAGTAATCCAAACTGAAGATCTTTACACAACACTGCGCCACCAGCTTGAACAAAGAGAACTCCAGAAACCCAGAGATAAATAAACTCTCATCCACCAAAAGAAGGCATACTTTCATCCTCAACCTAGAACTTCTACCACAAGCTCCAAGAGAACCAGATCCTCCTTACTTTTTCAACTAACTACCCTTCTGCACAAGAGCAATCAATTTCAAGCATCCTGCTTGAATGCACACTATGAAACCAACTAAATGCCACCTTTTGATTGATCTCATTCTTCTTCAGAACTTCCCCAAGATACACTGATCTACCAATGAAATATGATCTTCAAGTCACATGAACTACTTGCACCATAGCAAGACATCTTGGATCCACCAAGCCTCTAAACATGTAACATCTTCTCAAACCACATCTCCTGTAAACTGTATGAGATAGACCTTTTTGAAGCATCCATAACTTCCATTCTCCTGTAGGTCACCTTATCTTAAGCTGATGTGCCACATCACCAGCTGGGATTCTGATGTTAAGCTAGACGTCAGAACATTCTGATACGACATTCAACTGCTGAATTCAGCTCCTCCTTCTGCCACTTAGAAGAGCCTCCTCCCTATTATAGAACAAGAGTCTCATGCTCTCATAGACTTGATTCAACAACCAAGTTTAAGTAGACAACCTCCATCATACTTTGAAACTCCAAAGACTTCACACCTGCCACGTCTGAATCTTCAGAAGAAAACGTAGTCCTAGACTACACCATAGCCATACCAAGGAATGCCACTTTCCTTAGTAGAGCAGTCTGTAGAAAGTCAGAGAAAACTGCCACTTAACCTTGATCTTCAAGATGAGCAAGATCCCATGCTCCTAAGTACCTAGATCAGAAATAAATTGATCCAAGTTATGCCACCACCAGATGCTTCTAGTAACCACTTGAACACACTTGTTGCACTCCAATACTCTTAGATCAGAAATAAACTGATCCAAGAACTAACCATCAAGATTATGATGTCTTCATCTTCATCTTCAACAACATCAAAGTCCAGACCAGTTTCTTGCCAGGAAACTCTCCAGAGATCACATGCTTCTGTCATACTAGACTGAAGCCCATTCTTAGGTCAACACCCAACACTAAAACAGATGCTAAAGTGTATGCAGTACCCCTCCTATGATTCTGCACAAACTCTGATGATGAGATGTTCCAACATCTTGTTGAACATCAGCAATCTTGACTTTCAAGGATAATCAATTATATACTTGTGAATTCCATAAATAGCAATTGATCTTAAATCCGTGTCCAATAACCCTTCTTCATTGTTGTAGCTAAGCTCCATCAGATCACTTCATGAACACTTATCAAGTATTCAATATTTTGCAAGTATCTTCTTTGACAAACAATGTTGAGATACCAAGGCTGCCACCCTTGACTCAAGTAACTAAGATTCTCTCTGAACGAATCCTATTTACCTCAACCATTCTGAGAACTCCAATCAGATTGGATCCACCCTTAGGGTTAAGAGAGATGAATCCTTTCTTGCTGTTTTGGATGGTGAAAATAAATCACCTCCACTTTCTTCAAATTTATGTTTCATAGAAACACCTTCTAGTCAGAAGAATAACTAGAAGACTTCAGATGCACGACTGAGACGCCTTTATAAGTGGACTTAAGAGAATTCTCAAGTATCTTTGACAACCTAACCGATCAATAATTTATTAAACTCCCAGAGCAAGAACTTGATAAACTTAAACTCAACTCCTCTCCTCTTCGACTGACTTCACACTGTACCATGGAACCAAGCTTCCAAGTACCAAGTCACCATAACAGACATCTTCCAATAACTCCCTTCATTCCATCGCTCCCGGCTTTGGAATAAAAGAATGCAGATATCTTCACATATAGAGGCCGACGATTGAGGTCTTCCACCATCTGTCTTTAGTAACAACTCCAGAATCCCATAATTCTAGAGCTCTTCCATCAGAAACACATGCAACGGAACCACCAAGGAACAAATTCTGCTTGCCCTAATAAGATGTCAAAACATCTTATACGACACCCCAACAAGAGAACTAGCCATTTCTCCTACAGTTGCTATAGAACCTCCTCAGCAACATGAAAAACCTCTGGGTTGTTACCTTCAATCCAGAACATCCATCCCATCCATTAATGCCCTTGAGTATGTTTGAGTTGATTGATCTGATCTTCAAAACTCCTCCTTGTTTAAACGCCAGAAAGTATCTCCCAAAGATCTCATCCAGAAACAGACAGGATTCCTGCTCTGATACCAATTAAAATTCTGGCAATGCAGACAGCAAATGTCCTAACACATGTCAAGACATTGTTCTGCATAAACATTTAAACGCAGAGGAACAACAACAGACTGATACCTTGAATATCAGTACTGCAACATCATAGATGTCACGACATCTGATCAAACATGTTAATCAAGACTGAATTAAAAATAGCAGAGTGATAAACAACACAGAATATGATGACCCAGTTCGGGGAAACTCACCTACATCTGGGGGATACCAATCCAGGATGAAGAAATCACTATCAGTAGTATAGTTTTATGTAAACAACCTCAGGTTTACAGAAAGCACCCACTCTAACCTATCACTACCCAATGAAATCTTTATCATTATAAGTCACATCTAAATGATAAGAGAACCCTATCTCACTTCCTAAATCACAACCTGTGATTATCTAACAGTTACTACACCATAACTGTATTTACCTTATTGAAAGACACCCCTTCAACACAAAGTTCAGTCAAGTATCCTTGACTATCAAGTTAACTTAGATTTTCTTCAAAGCTTCATCCAAGAACACTACACGATTCATTGCCTACAGGCTTCTGAATCTGTACAAGTATCTATGTCTACCACACTGCATCAAATCGATACAGAGGGAGACTTACAAGAGAAACCTACGACTCTCAAACCTAAACCATACTTTACAAAATAGGATTCCTTAGTCTATGTCGTCCTCTCTCTCTTTTTTGCCTAGGTCTTGGTCTTCTTTTATAGTCTTCTGCTGAGTTGGGCTTCATATCTTTGATCCTTGATCCATTGCCAATCACGCCTTGAGTCTTGGAGTAGATTTAAAACAAACCTACTGTTATAGTTATGATGTCGAATCTTCATCTTGTTTTACCACATTTCACTCAACATCTTTAGTATGGGGTCGAATTATTCAACTTGATCTCCATGTTGAGTCTTCTATTTCAACATTTTTGTTTCACCAAAATTTGTCCAAAACAATAGAGCTTTCATTAAGTGACAAGACTTTCCGTAAACCAACTGGCAAGGAGTTGTTCCTATAGGGGTTTTGAAAGCGGTCCTATAAGCCAAGAATGCTTCTTGTAGTCTTAGGGACCAATCCTTTCTGGATAATGAGACGGATTTTTCTAAGAATTGCTTAATCTCCCTATTTGATACCTCTACCTTTCCGCTGGTTTGCGGATTATAGGGTATTGCCACTCTATGTTTAACTCCATATTTATTTAAAAGATTATTAAATATCCTTGATATGAAGTGTGATCCGCCATCACTTATAACGAGGCGAGGTACTCCAAATCTAGAGAATATGTTATTTTTGAATAATTTAATGACCACAAGAATGTCGTTGGTAGGTGAAGCTACAACCTCAATCCACTTAGACATGTAGTCAACGGCTACTAAGATATACTTGTTTCCCATCAAGATGGAAATGGTCCCATAAAATCTATTCCCCAGACATCGAAGAGTTCTACTTCTTGGATATTCTTCAAGGGCATTTCGTCACGTCTTGAGACATTCCCAGTGCGTTGACACCAGTCACATCTGACGGTGTAGGCATAGACGTCTGTCATACCCTAAATTTTGACCACTAAGATTTTCCATCATTGTGCAAATCATCATCACAATATGGATGTACCTTTATGCCTCATCAATCTCCTCAAGAATTGTTGAGCATTCCTTGCAATCAAGCATTAGAGTTTTAAGCCCTCTCAGAGCACTTAGACAAAGGATCAATTCAGAAATGACATGATCTTTAACTTGTCTAAACTCTCCAGCACACATAAAGGATCAAGAGGACTCCCACATCAAGAATCAGGCATAAGGTTACAGCATTCCAAGTGGATTAAGCCTCAAGATCGCCAGTGTCACCAAATTAGGGTTTTGGTCGACCAGGGCCTCCAGATGAAAATCTTCATCTGGGTATGAGCCAATGCTTCAAAATATAACTTAAGATACTCCAAGGGACCTCATGGACCCAATCATCAAGTCAATTTAGCCTCAGGGGATGCATTCACCAAAAAATCAGGAATTAGGGTTTCTTGACCTAATTCAACCCTAAGTTGACTTTTGGGACAAAACATGAGCCAAGACCTCAAGACATTATTTGAGGGTCTCTAATAAACCACATTGGTCCATTTGAAACAATGGATTGATCCAAGAAGCTTGATCCACAAGTTTCAATTTCCTCAGGACCACAATTAGGGTTTCGGGGAAAAAGTCAACTGAACCTTTGACTTTTGACCTGGACATGCTCCGAAACCATGGGACATGATTGAATACATCCTATAACACCTATGGAACATATCCATCAATTTTGATTTAGGTCAAGTACTTGATTTCACAAAGGATCGCACGGTTTGGAATTCATCTGATAAAAAGTCAACTGCGCACAAAAGTCAAGTTTGACTTTTTGAGATTTTTCACAATTATGGTTCCTCAACCCTAAAACAATGTTAATATGTGATTTGAATCATCATTAATCAAGAAAAATCAAAGAAAGTGAGGTAACTTGTAAAAGGGGTAACCATAAAAAACTTAGAATTTTTCTAAGTTATGGAACAAAGTGGCTAGGGTACCAACTTCCAAAGATCATAACTTGAGATCTAAGCAACCATTTTGGATGGTCCAAAGATGGATTTGTAGCTCTCATGGCATACTTTAAAAGTGTCAACTACATCTCATTCCAATTCCTCATGGATTTTAAGTTATGGAGTGATCAAAATGGCTTAAAACACAAAAGTGACATTTTTCCAACACTTAGTGAAATTTTCACTAAGTCAGAATATGCCTTATTTTTTCCCAAATGTAGAGGCATTTTTCATTGTAATTAAAATTGGATTAAAACCAAAGTTGGACATCATGTTGAAATATGATATATCAGCTTTCCAAAATGTCCAAGAACTCCATCAAATTCCATCTGAGCTAGAAGATATGATGGATGCAATATGCCTTGATGCAAAATGTCTTGCAAGACAGATTTGTGCATTATGGCTCGATTTGATTAAATTGTGCAACTCCAAGCATGGTTATCCATCTGCACACCTCAAGGGGGAACAAACAAGGGACAAGCACAGATCTATCAGCCTCCAAAGTCCCAAAATCTACAATAGCCATGCCAAACCTAAAAAGCCTAAAGGAGGCCAAGACTCCAATTTTGTTTTGGAACATTTAATGGATGCTTAGAGGTGGCATGTATCAGAGCAAAGATGAACACTTCAGTCAAGCCTTATCCTTGAATCAAAGAACCATAAACCTGTGCTCTAATCTCAAGTCAATGGCTAGAGGAGACTTGAGATTCCATTTGATCCACATTGGCCAAAGGCCTGCTGCAGTTACCATTCCCTATTCCTTGCAAAACAAACTTGACACACTATAAATAGACCTCATTTATGATCAGTTTGAGTACACCAAAGACCTATAACACTTGCCTTTCTCAAAATCACTCTCTCACTTCCAATTTTGCCTTCCAAAGTAAGTCACTATCGGGTTTTGAGTTTGAGAACAATTCCAACCAAACCAATCACACACACACCTTATAAACATCATATAGAAGTGATCCAAACACTTAAACAACGTCTGGAACACCAGATTCTCAAAATCACCAGCCATCTGCATAAGCCTTTGACAGATTTGCAGCTGAGGTGCCAAATCAAGTTCTAGCTAAATTCAATCCACTCTAAGCATTCAGACACACTCCATAGCACCTAGGGAAGCTGTCCACATCATTGGAACCAAGCTGTAACACCTCTAACTCAAAACACGATCACCAGCTGCAAGAGGTAAGCCTCAACTTGGTCATCTCATGATTCATGCATATTTCCTCGCACAATAATTTTGCCATATGTTCATAATCATGTATGGAATGTTTCCCCTCAATTAATTGCTTTATATGAATCGTGTGTGGAATTTCTGAGCCTTCATGCAGAATTTAGGGTTCTTGAGGTTTCTCTTTGATTTCTTATTCCATGCTTAAAATAAATGAAATTAAAGACCATAGACATGATCGTGAGGTGAAAACAAGTAGATTGATATGTGGAGTGTGTGATTTCATAAAGTATTCAGTGAGATTGATGAGAAAATGTAAATCTGGGCAAAACTCAGAACACGCGCGTGTTCTTGGGTGTTCTTGGCGCCCTTTTTCAAAAATTCAAATATTTGAATTTTGTGATTTTATTTAATTGATTCAAAAATTAATTTCTCTCTAAATTTTAATGATTTTGAGTTGATTCTTTTTTTAATAATTCACAAAAATGTTAAAATATTTTATTTTACAAAAATTTCCCAAAAATATTATTTATTTCATATATTTGATATTTTTGCAAAGAATTAATTTTTATTTGTTTTTTAACATTTAAAATGTTTTTTCCTTCTTGATTTTCCAAACTTAAATGGTTTTCAATCATTTTGTGGATAAAAACATGATTTTTGAAACATTGATCCAAGATCACCACTCATTTTTCACATGTTTTCAATAATTTTTATTAATTTTTAAACAAAATTAATTCCATTTTAGACAAAATTAGGGTTTTGGTTAATTCCACCCTCATCAATATTTTTCAAACTCATGGGCCTCTAATAAAGTGTAAGACCCAATCCCTCTTTGAAACCAAAATAGTTTGGGCCTTAGTCATTGTATAAGACCCACGGTGTTTTCAAAAATCTCGGCGCGATCGCCAGTTTAAAATAAAACCACTTGGGCCTCTCCTTGAGTTGTAAGTCCCATTCTTTTTCTTAAAATCACTCATGGGACTCTAATAGAGTGTAAGACCCAGTCCCTTTTTTAACCAAAACCTTTTTGGGCCTCAGACGTTGTATAAGTCCCTCTGCGTTAAAAAATCTCGGCGCGATCGCCATTTTCAAACAAGAAAATCATCTGAGCCTACCCTTGTGTTGTAAGTCCCATTTCTTTTCTTTAAATAATATTTAGGCTTCTCCTTGAGTTATAAGACCCAACCCTTGTTGTACATAAACCTTTTTGGGCCTCAGTCGTTGTATAAGTCCCGGTACAATATTCAAAACAACGGTGCGATCACTGTTAAACCTTGGGCCTCTCCTTGAGTATAAGCCTCACCAATCTTTTCAAAATGATTCCCTTTTAATTTAGATTCAAATATATATATTGTTATCAAAACTTTCATTAATTTCTTTGAACAACTAACAATACAGCATGGAAGCTTGCTCACCTGTAAATTTTATCGGCTTTCTTTTACACGCTTTCATATATAAATAGCTGTATTGTGGGAAGCTGCCCATAGTTAGTCTTCTTTCATACATTTTTTAAATACTTGTCATATATCAACTATATATATACTAGTATAGTTATTTAGAGTTTTTCCCAGCAACTAGGTCTAGAACTAGGTAAAGCCCTGTTGGTCACTCTTAAAATACAAACAAAACTAGATCCCCATAGGATCTCCAGATACAGTTTTGCCTTCTCTTGGGCTTAAACAATATGGAACAAAGAGAAAGGTAGTATTCTTCGTGAACCTTTTCTCAGGTTGTCACTTTAGAAATTGTCAAAGAAATTCTACTCCCCGGAGTTGATCTATTCTCGGTGAATAGCATCTCTTGAATTTCTTCAAATCACAGAACTTTCACTAAATGATCTATTCTCGGTGAATAGAATTTCTTGAACTTTTCTTGGTTTGGGACCCACAGGTTTCCTAAAAGCATCCCCGCCTCCTCTTGGGCTTTGTACAAGGACCCTCAAGCTTCTTAGAAGTTCTCATGCCTTCTCTTGGGCTTAATACAAGGACCCTGACGACCTCTTAAAAGTATAAGACAGAACTTAGTCATCCTTTGCTAGAGCAGTCTTTCCAGTGTTAGACCTCAGGCCACTTTAGGGTTGATTCTCATCCCTTAATGCCCTTGCCTCCTCTTGGGCATCATACAAAAGATAAAACTCTTCCACACTAGTAGACTTGGACAGTCTAATCCCCTTGAGTCTCAAAGACATTCTCAAGTTCCTTACAACTATAGGAAAAAACCCCGGGCATTCTGGATCGATCTCCAGCAGAAACCCAGTCTCTCTCATGAGAGTTCCCCGACCAGGATCAACACTATCTTAAATCAGAACCTCAAGGTATCTGACATCTCAACTCTTGTGTAATCCTCTGCAAGAGTTAATTCCCCACTTGGACCTGCCTAGGGATCTCAATTATCCCCGGCAAAAGATAGCCTCCTCTTAGGCTTTGTATAAGGACCTTTCCTCAACAGAAAGCTAACCTCCTCTTAGGCTTTGTATAATGATCCTTCCTCAGTGAAGTCAGCCTCCTCTTGGGCTTTATACAAATTATTCTCCCCAGCGGAGCTAACCTTTTCAGACTCTCTCGTTGAGTCAATCACTTTTCAAACTCTCTCGTTGAGTCAATCCCTTTTTAGACTCTCTTGTTGAGTCAATCGCTTTTTAGACTCTCTTGTTGAGTCAATCACCTTTTCGGACTCTCTTATTGAGTCTACCTTTTTTACCCTCAATCTTGGGCTTTGTACAAGACAGATAAAAATACTCTCTCTTTGATTCGATCTTTGTCCAAACTTGGTATAAAGATTTTCCCTAGCAGGAGCCAGCCTCTTCTCAAGTTGTGTAGAATAATTTCTCCAGCTTGTCCAGCTTCCATCCTAGGCTTAGTACAGGACAGATAAAAATACTCTCTTGTTTAGTCAAACCCCTTTACCCTCAATCTTGGGCTTTGTACAAGACATAAATCTCCCTCTCTTAAGCTTGGGACATATATCTTCTCCAACAGAGTCATTTCCTCCCATCCTTCCTTTATTCTTTGGGGAATGATTTTCCCTAAGAAGAGTCAAACTCATTTCAGCCTCCTCTTAGGCTTTGTATAATGATTTTCCCAGTAAGGTCAACTTCAATCTTGGACTTTATACAAGACACATAAAAATATCCTCACCAATTAAACTTATCATTTCAGCCTCAATCTTGGGCTTTGTACAAGACACATACAAACCTCCCCCGCGGAGTCAAAATACTTTTAGCATCAACCTTGTGCTTTGATCAAGGCACACAAAAATCAACAATCCTTCTTTAGAGATGACAAATTATCTCTCAGTTAAAACCTTTTAGCTTCAATCTTGGGCTTTGAACAAGACATCAAACATCTTTCTCCTCCCTTAGAATAGGAGGAACTATGGTTGATGTGATTTCCCTGTTTCGTTTAAACGGGAATACGTAGGCATAAGATTGCAAAATCTTAGCGAGCATACCAATCAAAAACTCTAGGTCCAGTACCTTCACATCAAAACTTAGGTCCAGTACCTTACCAAAAAACACCCGAACATCAACAAAAACTCACTCACTCGCTCATACTTCCCAAGAAACTTTCCCAACCCATTAACAGATAAACACCATCAATTACAAAGCGAAACCTAAAGCTAATATCCTGTGGATAACCATATATAAGATGGGTAATTGACAACTCCCCATCGTATAACCTGACCCCGGACCCCCCAATCTCTTTTAAGCGTTTGTTCAGTTAAACAATCGCGTGCAAGGTTAGTTTTAAGTAGCTTCCCTTTCCCTTCCAGCTTCACGGGATAAATAAGAAATCAGAAAGTAGCACCCCTTCTGTCATGCCCCAAATTTTGACCACTAAGATTCCCCTTCATTGTGCAAATCATCATCACAATATGGATGAACCATTAGTCTCCCCAAAGATGGGTGAGCATCCACTACAATCAAAATTAGCGTTTTAAGCCCTCTCAGAGTTCTTAGACAAAGGATCAATTAAGGAATAACATGATCTTCAACTTGTATAGCCTCTCAAACATCCCCAAAGGATCAAGAGGACTCCCACTTCAAGGATTAAGCACAAGGCTTCTCCCTTCTAGGTGAATCAAGCCTCAAGATTGCCGATGTCACCAAATTAGGGTTTGGTCGACCAGGGCCTCCAGATGGAAATTTTCCTCTGGGAATGAGCCAATGCTTCAAAGCATAACCTATGATACTCCAAGGGACATCATAAACTCAATCATCAAGTCAATTTGGCTTTGGGGGGTGCATTCATCAAAAATCAGGAATTAGGGTTTCTTGACCTAATTCACCCCTAAGTTGACTTTTGGGACAAAACATGAGCCAAGACCTCAAAGGAGGATTTGAGGATCTCTAATACACCACATTAATCCATTTGTAACAATGGTTTGATCCAAGAAGCTTGATCCACAAGTTTCAAATTCATCAGAACCAAAATTAGGGTTTCGCGAGAAAAGTCAACTGTGCCTTTGACTTTTGACCAGGACATGCTCCCAAACCTTAAGACATGATTCAATACACACTATAACACCTATGAAATCAATCCATCAAGTTTGATTTAGGTCAAGGACTTGATTTCATAGAGAATCGCACAGTTTGGAGTTCATTTGATAAAAAGTCAACTGTGCACAAAAGTCAAACTTTGACTTTTTGAGATTTTTCACAATTATGGTTTTTTAACCCTAAAATGATGTTAATGTGTGATTTGAATCATCGTTCATCAAGAAAAATCAAGGAAAGTGGGATAACTTGTAAAAGGGGTAACCATAAAAACTTAGAAAAAATTTTCTAAGTTATGGAACAAAGTGGCTAGGGTACCAACTTTGGAGGACCATAACTGATAAACCACAAGGCCATTTTCTCCCATCCAAAGCTGGATTTGTAGCCCTCATGGCCCTCTACAAAAGCTTCAACTACACCTCATTCCAATTCATTATGGATTTTGAGTTATGGAATGATCAAAGTGGCTGAAAACATGAAATGCCACTTTTTTCCAACACTTAGTGAAATTTTCACTAAGTCAAAATCTGCCTTCACTTTTTTCCAAATGTTGGGGTATTTTTCACTTGGATCCAAAAAGTATCAAAACCAATTATGATCAAACAGTTATTGTATCATATGAGGGATTTCCAAAATGGCCAAGAACTCCATCAAATTCCACTTGGGCCATGAGATATGACAATGGCAATATGCCTTGCTGAAAACTGCCAAAGCAAGGCAGATTTTGGAGTTTTGCTCGATTTGCCCAAATTTTGCAAAGGGAAAACAACACTATCCATCTGAACACCTCAAGGGGGGACCAAGGAGGATCCAACTCTGATCCCAAGCCTCCCAAGTCTTTGGAACAAAAAGTAGCATGCCAAACCTAGAAATCCCTAAAAGAGGGACAAGACTCCAATTTTGGATTGGAGCATTTAATGGATGCACCAAGGTGGCATGGACTGACACATTTGCAACTGAATTCAGTCAAGAATGATCCAACAACTAGGGAACCACAACTCTGTGCTCTAACCTCTAGTCAATAGCTATAGGAGACTTGAGATTCCAAAGTGCAACCATTGGCCAAACCTCTGCAGCAGTTGCCATTCACTATTGCTTGCAAAACAAACTTGCTCTACTATAAATAGAGCTCATTTGTACTCAGTTTGAGTACACCAAAGCCATCAAATAGATGCTTTCCTCAAAATCTCCTTCTTCACTCCAATTTTGCCTTCTAAGGCAAGTCACCATCGGGTTTTGAGTTTGAGAGCAATTCCAATCAAACCAATCACACACACACCTCACATACATCATATAGAAGTTATCCAAATACTCACATAACATCTGGAACACCAAAATCACAAAATCACCAGCCAACTGCTCAAGCCTTTGATAGATTTGCAGTTGAGGTGCCAAATCAAGTTCCAGCTTAAATCAATCCACTCCAAGCATCCAGACACACTCCATGGCACCTAGGGAGGCTATCCAGATCATTGGAACCTAGTTGTAACACCTCTAACCCAAAACACGATCACCAGCTGCAAGTGGTAAGCATGAGCTCTTCTAACTCAATGATCCATGCAATTTTTGCTGCATAATAATTTGGCCATATGTTCATAATCATGCATAGAGTGTTTACCCTCAATCAATTGCTTTGTATGAATCGTGTATGGAATTTTTGAACCTTCATGCAGAATTTAGGGTTCTTGAGGTTTCTCTTTGATTTCTTATTCCATGCTTAAAATAAATGAAATTAAAGACCATAGACATGATCGTGAGGTTGAAACGAGTAGATTGATATGTAGATTGCATGATATAATCAAGTATTCAGTGAGATTGGATAGAAAATGCAAATCTGCAGAAACAGAGGAAGGGCACGTGTTCTTGCCATGTTCTTGGCGCCCTTTTTCAAATATTTGAATATTTGAATTTTGTGATTTTATTTAATTGATTCAAAAATTAATTTCTCTCTGAGTTTTAATGATTTTGAGTTGATTCTTTTTTTAATAATTCACAAAAATGTTAAAATGTTTTATTTTTACCAAAAAATCCCAAAAATATTATTTATTTCATATAATTGATATTGTTGCCAAGAATTAATATTCTAATTATTTTTGACATTTAAAATTTTTTTTTTCCTTCTTGATTTTGCAAGTTTTAATGATTTCCAATCATTTTGTAGGTCAAAACTTGATTTTTGAAACATTAATTCAAGATCACAATTTGTTTTCCACGTGTTAAACAATTTTGATCATTTTAATTGAATTTTTATTCAATTAAAATACATTTTGAAAACAAATTAGGGTTTTTGATTAATTTAACCCTCATCAAACTTTTTCAAACCTTTTGGGCCTCTAGTAGAGTGTAAGACCCAACCCTTTTAGAAAAACCAAAATATTTTGGGCCTCAAATGTTGTATAAGTCCCGTTGTATTTCAAAAGTTCGGAGCGATCATCGCCCGTTTAAAACAAATCATCTGGGCCTCTCCTCGAGCTATAACACCCATTCAAAATCTTTGGGCCTCTAATAGAGTGTAAGACCCAATCCCCTTTTGAAACCAAAACTTTTTGGGCCTCAGTCATTGTATAAGACCCACTGTACTTTCAAGAATCTCGGCGCGATCGCTAGTTATAAAAAACAAATCATCTGGACCTACCCTCGTGTTATAAGCCCCATTTCTTTTTCTTTCAATCATAATGGGCCTCTTGAGAAAATGTAAGACCCATCCCCTTTGTACAGAAAACCTTTCTTGGGCCTCAGTCACTTGTATAAGTCCCTGTACAAAACGACAGTGCGATCACTGATAAAACCTTGGGCCTCTCCTTGAGTTGTAAGCCCCAACAATCTTTTCAAAGCACTTTCTCCTTTAATTTTGAATATAATATTGTTATCAAAGCTTTCTTTGTTGAACAAACTAACAAAACAGCATGGAAGCTCTACAATCTAGTAAGTGTTTACTCGCTTTCATATATATAACTGTATTGTGGGGCTGCTCACTATAAGTCTTCTTTCACAAACTTTTATATACTTATCAAATATCAACTGTATAATACTAGTATAGTTATTTAGAGTTTTCCCTGACAACTACGTCTAGCACTAGGTAAAGCCTTGTTGGTCACTCTTAAAATACAAACAAAACTAGATCCCCATAGGATTACCAGACACAGTCTTCCCTCCTCTTGGGGTTAAACAATATGGAGATGTGAAAGGCATGATTCTCGGTGAACCCTTTCACAGACTGTCACCCTTAGACATTCTCAAAGAAACTCTACTCCCCAAAGATGATATTTTCTTCGTGAATGGCATCTCTTGAGTTTCTTCCAAATTCTTGAACTTTCCTGGCTTGATCTATTCTCTGTGAATGGCATGTCTTGAACTTCTCAGGGTTTGGGGACCCACAGGCTTCCTAAAAGCATTCCCGCCTCCTCTTGGGCGTTGTATGTAACACCTGAATTTAATTAATTAGTTAATTAAATTATTGAAGGATTCAATTATTGGAGTTAGACGAAGTTTTAGAATTAATCGGAGTAGTTGGATTTGTCAATATTATTTTAAGAGGCGTATTTGGATTATTAAGTTAAAGTTGGATTATTAGTCGGTTGGATCGGAGAAATTAATATTGGAGATAATATTATTTTAGAATATTGTTTATTTAATTGGATTTAGTGTGGGAGTGGTATATAGCAATTTGGTGGTGTGGATTAGTTGGCCCATTAAAGAATATTATTATTATTATTATTATTATTATTATTTGGTTAAAAGGAATTTAAGAAAATAAATTAAGTTTTGTTGGAAAAAGGGGTTTTTGGAAGTTGAAGCAAAGGAGATCGTGAAACAAGTTGCAGACAAAAAAAGAGAAGTTACACGAGGGATTTGGAAGCACAAGATTGGAGAAGAGGAATTACGAGAAGTGCGCAGCCGGAACCGGAGAATTCGAACTGCCGTTAAAATCCAGGTAAGGGTGGGTTCGAATCTTATAAACGAGGTTATGATAATTTCTATGTGGGGTTAGGTTATATAAATTGATGCCATGGAATTGTTTGTGGTTTCGGTGATATTTCGTTTTCATAAAAAGAAAAATTGATCGTTGCTGTTTGTGTTAATTTGTCGTGGTTGTCTCTGAAATTTATCTGATATCTATGGATACGTTGCTGGAAATTACCTTGTGTTGAGATAACTGTCATGTTGTTGCTTCCACGTTGTTGGCCGAATTGATTGATCGAAGGAAAATAAGTTGTTGCGTTATATAGTGGGTTGGTGTACAATCGATTGAGAAATTATGGGAATACTGGAGTAAATCAAAGAAAGAAGAGGAATAGGAATTGGAGGCGGGGGCCTTCAAGTATTGAGGTGGGCGTCTCATGTCTAGAAAGAAAGGAGGGAGGCGAGGGCCCCCAAGAAGTGAGATGGGCGCCTCCCATGGTAAGTTGAGGGGAGGTGGGCGCCTCCTTTTTATGGTGGGGCCACAAGTTGATTTTCCTTCCCAAATATTTAATTAGCATTGTATTTTTTAATTGTTCCTTGTACTTTTAGTTAGCACATAGTTATATTAATAATATATGACTTATTTTAGTATTTTCTTTTTTTGTAAGTTAAATATATATATATATATATATATGTTGACACAGTGTGGGGGGGGGGGGGGGGGAGGACCGTCGGTTCTCATAGCAGTGTATAAGCTTCACGTTTTCTAAATATATATATATACACTTACAGTGCATAACTTTAAGTATTAGATTACTAAAATAATAGTATTAATAATATTGAATATTATAATAATTATAGTAATAACTATAATAAGAATAATATATAAGCAATATATTAATTATGAGTTTGGATTAATTGTATGAATAGCAGCAGCATTTTAGCAGGAGTATATATTATAGCAGTGAAACAATTAACAAGTGGTAAATTGACAGAGATAATATTTTTAGTAGTAGTGAAGGTAGCAGAGTAATATTTAGTATCTGTGTGGATCAAAATGAATTGCAGGATAATTGCAATGCTTAGTCCAGTTAGTAGCAGAAGAGGAAATTGAACAGTAGGAATTGAATTAATTCAATAAGTAGTGAAGCAACAGAGTTGGTATTATTAGTAGCAGGATATATTTATGATAGTAACAGTAGCAGTTAGTAGTCTCGCAGAACCATATCGATAACGCAAACACTGTATAGAAAAAAATAAGTAGTCGAATTAAATTAAGTAGAATATGTAAAGATAATATAAGCTGTGGTAGTAGTTAATTAGTAGAAAAATAATGAATCGGTTTAGTAGAATTGTCCGGAATAATTACGGATCGTTGTTGTATATTTTAGTTGTTTTGTAGTGTTGAATACTTGCTGTAAATTATGAATTTCAGGTGTTGATGAATATGTTGTTGTTGATTAAGTTGTAGGTCGAATGACCAATGTTGTTTGAGTTGTGTTGTTGTTGATTAAGTTGTAGGTCGAATGACCAATGTTATTTGAGTTGTGTTGTTGTTGAGTAAGTTGTAGGTCGAATGACCAATGTTGGATTAAGTTGATGCTATTGATGCATGTTTGAGTTGTTGTTTTCGTTGTTGTTGTTCTGGTTGTTCTTGTTGATGATGTAGTTGATTGTATGCCTTTGATAATTGTCGCATACATTGCATTCATGAGTCGGGGCTGTATGCTCACACCACGTTGGCCTTGATGGCATTGATTAAGTTGGCCTTGATGGCATTGATTAAGTTGGCCTTGATGGCACCACGTTGAAGGCTTATGCCTTGTTGAAATGCCTCGATAACCTGGCATATGTTTAAGTTGGGAGTTTTACTCCGATGGTACCACATGCATGTGCATAGTTGTGTCACATTTTGAGTCATTGTGAAGTTGCTGTTGTTCTTGATTCGTTGTTGTTGTGAAGTTGCCGTTGTTGTGAAGTTGTTGCTTGTTATAAGTTGTTATTGCTATGTCTTGTTGCTTGATATAAATTACTAATGTCGTGAGCTGTTGTTATATATGTCGTTCTTACTATAATTTGCATCTTTTATATAAGTTGTTGTTATATGTTGTTATTACTATAAGTTGCTGTCGATACAAGTTGTGGTTATGAGTTGCTGGGTGTTATAAGTGGTGGTTGCTATTAAGTTGTTTATTTCTAGTTGTTGCATGACTGTTGTATGAAGCGGTGAAATTCGTATGATTCTAATCTAGCATATTAATTATCATATTTTGTTTATAATATTCGACATCTCACCCCTTATGTAATGATGTTACCTATTATGGGTAACTGAGCAGGTACTCATGAATAGCTGCAGAAGTTGAGGTATAATGTGAAGTCTTAGATGCTGTTAGCTCGAGTTGGTCTTGCTCTGATACATAGCACTCGGGGGGATGAACGATTGTTGTTTATTTGTTGTTATTGTCTTAGTAGTTGAATCTTAAATTATTGTTATTAAAGAATTGTTGTTTCAAAGTTGTTTTGAGTTGGACATGAGATTATGTCATTATAAGTTGAATTATGTGAAGCCGCTTATTAATAAAAGTTGTTTTGTTTTCAAAAGGATAATACAAGGTTGTTATCAGTTCTTCCGAATCAGTGTTATGTATCTGAATTATTTGTGATTAATATGAAGTTGTTTTCTGTTGAAAATGTGACATCCTGTTTACATTGAAGAATTAAAAAAAATGAAAACTCTGATTTTATTACTTATCCGCCGGGTAGAAATGGGGTGTTACATTAGTGGTATCAGAGCAGGTCGGTCCGTCCGGCCAATGTTGTCTAATGTTGTTTCTTCCTTAGTACTCGACATGTGTGTGGAACACTGTCGGTGCTTGTTTGTTAGTAGTTCCTAGTAGTTGTCTGCAGGTTGGTTTGAATTAAGTGAGGGAGAAGTTTGCTCCCGTACGTGTTGTTGGTATGTAGAAGTTGTTTCAAGGTGATGTTGCTTGCAAGAGTGCATATGTTGGAGCGATGTTATTGCGGACCAGCGAGAGTTTGGACTCGCGAATCCGTATCGGTCAAGTTGGAGATGTGCGTAGAGTCTGGACGGTGAATCAAAGATGATTGAAATTAAGGAATTATCCCCAAAGGAAATGTTGAGTTGGTAGATCAAGTCGGTAGATTAATATGCCTTAAGTATAGTTGGATTAAAGTCGAGTGATTCTCGTAGTGGGATGAAAAGAAAGGATGTTGGTGAATTTTGGAAGCAAGAGAGAAAGATGGAACTTATGTTCATCAATCTCAAATTCTGATTTTTGCAAGTTTGGAGCAGCTGTCGGTAGAAGAGGCATAACTTTTGACTCGTGATTCGGATGGAAGCGGTTCTGGACTTTTTGGAAAGCTTACGAAATTCCCTACAGTTTTCATATAAGATTTGTCTTCAGGAAGTTTGTGAAGAGGGAGAAAGGTGCGTTTTAATATTTGGGTCTGTTGCTGATTTTTTTTGGAAAATTCTGCATACGGAAATTCTGGACCAGTCCCGTTGTGTAGCTGATAACTCTTTACTCGTAAGTCAGATTTACGCGATTCTTGAAGTTCTGAAATCTACAAAAAATTCTCTTCATGTTGGAATATGATTTTGTGATTGAGAGATCTGTATTGAAGGAGATATATATGGTTGAAGTTGAGCGACATTTGCTGAAAAAAAATTGGGAAGGATGAAAACAAGTGTGGAATATTATTAAGAATAAAGTGTTGGTATTTGTAAGATGTGACTGTATCGGAGAATGCTTGGAGATGCAATTTATGTTGAATGAGGATGATTAAGACGATGATGCTAAGTAAAGGTAATGTTGAGAGAAATACGAAAGTTGATTTGTGTTGCTAAGAATTTTCACCTTGGTTGAAAGTTGTAATTGGAGCAAACTGAATTGGATCGTTCTCAATGTTGTAGCGATTTCGGTGTTGGAAAAATATTTAAAGTCGTGTTGTACTATGAACGCGCATAAGAGGATGTGTAATGGATTTTGAACGTTTTTGCATCGTTGGCGAAGTTGCAACTAAAGAAACTAAGAGTGGCATTGGTAAGCCTTAGAAAGTTGGCGGAGCATTATGCTTACGGACTTTGGGCACAAGTTGAAGTACGCTATTGTGTTGGGTACTAATGATTTATTTCACCGTTATGGTTGTCGGCTGTCTATTGACAAATTGAGGAACTGATCACCCTTAATCCATTGTTGATAGTAGACGGAGTTATAATTGATGGATAGATGTGTCGTGCCAACTAGTATAGTATGTACGTTGAATTGGTCGAAGTCAAGCCAAGTGCTTGAAGGTTGTTTGTTTTGCTGATACAAGTTCATATGTTAGAATATTAGTTGAATTTAAGGATGACAACACGAAGCTGTGTTTGATTGATGAGTAGTATGGAAAATTTCAGTTGAGACTGATAATGTGAGAGTTGAGTTACAGGTAGAACAGGAAGTTAAATTATAAGTTGATTTGTAAAAGTGGAGTTTTGGTTGGTAAAGATGATTTATCTTGTTGAATTTAAGTGGACTCAGGTGTCAAATGTTGTTGTAATGTTGTTATGCGCCTAAGGTGATTTTGGGAACTATGTTGATAAAAGATAGTAAAGTTGTAATTTATGTGTGGTGTTAACGGGGAGATCCCGAAGAGTTAAGTCGAAAGCCTTGGTATTATGTCGATTTTGATGATTGGAAGTTGGAGGTCAACTGAGTAGAGTTAGTACCTTGAAAGTAATCAGAGTACGCAACGAACGCGTAGTGTATTGCGGTTGTTCAGACGTGAATTGTACCGATGTTGATATTTGGTTACGTTGATGTTGTGTTTAAGTTGGTATTCTTAAGTTGTTGTGTTATGGTTCTTAAACCGGTAAATTCTTAAGTTGGTTACTTCTTGTGTTGCGATGTTAGTTGTCAGTTGCATCACTTGGGTAGCATTCGCGTTGTTGTCGCCGTTGAGGTTAAGAACCGTTGTTTGTGTTATACGTGGGTTTCCTTCAAAGTATGGATATAAGGATCGTATATGTGTTTTGGTGTTGTTTACGTTGTTGCGGTAATGATGTGATGTTGTATAGTCGAGTGTAGGCAAGTGAAGGTTGTTACTATGTGTAGGTGATTGTTTCAAGGTATTACTAGAATGGTTGGCGAATAGTAACGGTAATGTTGTAAGAGTAATTGAAGTATTGGAGTATACATATTGGGTTTAAAACCGTGATTGAGTTGTTGTTGGACTGGAAGATTAAATACGAGATTTGGGATAAGGATGGTGGTGTCGGATAGATTTTCGAGGACGAAAATATTCTAAGTGGGGGAGAGTTGTAACGCCTGGATTTAATTAATTAGTTAATTAAATTATTGAAGGATTCAATTATTGGAGTTAGACGAAGTTTTAGAATTAATCGGAGTAGTTGGATTTGTCAATATTATTTTAAGAGGCGTATTTGGATTATTAAGTTAAAGTTGGATTATTAGTCGGTTGGATCGGAGAAATTAATATTGGAGATAATATTATTTTAGAATATTGTTTATTTAATTGGATTTAGTGTGGGAGTGGTATATAGCAATTTGGTGGTGTGGATTAGCTGGCCCATTAAAGAATATTATTATTATTATTATTATTATTATTATTATTATTTGGTTAAAAGGAATTTAAGAAAATAAATTAAGTTTTGTTGGAAAAAGGGGTTTTTGGAAGTTGAAGCAAAGGAAATCGTGAAACAAGTTGCAGACAAAAAAAGAGAAGTTACAAGAGGGATTTGGAAGCACAAGATTGGAGAAGAGGAATTACGAGAAGTGCGCAGCCGGAACCGGAGAATTCGAATTGCCGTTAAAATCCAGGTAAGGGTGGGTTCGAATCTTATAAACGAGGTTATGATAATTTCTATGTGGGGTTAGGTTATATAAATTGATGCCATGGAATTGTTTGTGGTTTCGGTGATACTTCGTTTTCATAAAAAGAAAAATTGATCGTTGCTGTTTGTGTTAATTTGTCGTGGCTGTCTCTGAAATTTATCTGATATCTATGGATACGTTGCTGGAAATTACCTTGTGTTGAGATAACTGTCATGTTGTTGCTTCCACGTTGTTGGCCGAATTGATTGATCGAAGGAAAATAAGTTGTTGCGTTATATAGTGGGTTGGTGTACAATCGATTGAGAAATTATGGGAATACTGAAGTAAATCAAAGAAAGAAGAGGAATAGGAATTGGAGGCGGGGGCCTCCAAGTATTGAGGTGGGCGTCTCATGTCTGGAAAGAAAGGAGGGAGGCGAGGGCCTCCAAGAAGTGAGATGGGCGCCTCCCATGGTAAGTTGAGGGGAGGTGGGCGCCTCCTTTTTATGGTGGGGCCACAAGTTGATTTTCCTTCCCAAATATTTAATTAGCATTGTATTTTTTAATTGTTCCTTGTACTGTTAGTTAGCACATAGTTATATTAATAATATATGACTTATTTTAGTATTTTGTTTTTTTTGTAAGTTAAATATATATATATATGTTGACACAGTGTTGGGGGGGGGAGGACCGTCGGTTCTCATAGTAGTGTATAAGCTTCACGTTTTCTAAATATATATATATACACTTACAATGCACAACTTTAAGTATTAGATTACTAAAATAATAGTATTAATAATATTGAATATTATAATAATTATAGTAATAACTATAATAAGAATAATATATAAGCAATATATTAATTATGAGTTTGGATTAATTGTATGAATAGCAGCAGCATTTTAGCAGGAGTATATATTGTATCAGTGAAACAATTAACAAGTGGTAAATTGACAGAGATAATATTTTTAGTAGTAGTGAAGGTAGCAGAGTAATATTTAGTATCTGTGTGGATCAAAATGAATTGCAGGATAATTGCAATGCTTAGTCCAGTTAGTAGCAGAAGAGGAAATTGAACAGTAGGAATTGAATTAATTCAATAAGTAGTGAAGCAACAGAGTTGGTATTATTAGTAGCAGGATATATTTATGATAGTAACAGTAGCGGTTAGTAGTCTCGCAGAACCATATCGATAACGCGAACACTGTATAGAAAAAAATAAGTAGTCGAATTAAATTAAGTAGAATATGTAAAGATAATATAAGCTGTGGTAGTAGTTAATTAGTAGAAAAATAATGAATCGGTTTAGTAGAATTGTCCAGAATAATTACGGATCGTTGTTGTATATTTTAGTTGTTTTGTAGTGTTGAATACTTGCTGTAAATTATGAATTTCAGGTGTTGATGAATATGTTGTTGTTGATTAAGTTGTAGGTCGAATGACCAATGTTGTTTGAGTTGTGTTGTTGTTGATTAAGTTGTAGGTCGAATGACCAATGTTGTTTGAGTTGTGTTGTTGTTGAGTAAGTTGTAGGTCGAATGACCAATGTTGGATTAAGTTGATGCTATTGATGCATGTTTGAGTTGTTGTTTTCGTTGTTGTTGTTCTGGTTGTTCTTGTTGATGATGTAGTTGATTGTATGCCTTTGATAATTGTCGCATACATTGCATTCATGAGTCGAGGCTGTATGCTTACACCACGTTGGCCTTGATGGCATTGATTAAGTTGGCCTTGATGGCACCACGTTGAAGGCTTATGCCTTGTTGAAATGCCTCGATAACCTGGCATATGTTTAAGTTGGGAGTTTTACTCCGATGGTACCACATGCATGTGCATAGTTGTGTCACATTTTGAGTCGTTGTGAAGTTGCTGTTGTTCTTGATTCGTTGTTGTTGTGAAGTTGCCGTTGTTGTGAAGTTGTTGCTTGTTATAAGTTGTTATTGCTATGTCTTGTTGCTTGATATAAATTACTAATGTCGTGAGCTGTTGTTATATATGTCGTTCTTACTATAATTTGCATCTTTTATATAAGTTGTTGTTATATGTTGTTATTACTATAAGTTGCTGTCGATACAAGTTGTGGTTATGAGTTGCTGGGTGTTATAAGTGGTGGTTGCTATTAAGTTGTTTATTTCTAGTTGTTGCATGACTGTTGTATGAAGCGGTGAAATTCGTATGATTCTAATCTAGCATATTAATTATCATATTTTGTTTATAATATTCGATATCTCACCCCTTCTGTAATGATGTTACCTATTATGGGTAACTGAGCAGGTACTCATGAATAGCTGTAGAAGTTGAGGTATAATGTGAAGTCTTAGATGCTGTTGGCTCGAGTTGGTCTTGCTCTGATACGTAGCACTCGGGGGGATGAACGATTGTTGTTTATTTGTTGTTATTGTCTTAGTAGTTGAATCTTAAATTGTTGTTATTAAAGAATTGTTGTTTCAAAGTTGTTTTGAGTTGGACATGAGATTATGTCATTATAAGTTGAATTATGTGAAGCCGCTTATTAATAAAAGTTGTTTTGTTTTCAAAAGGATAATACAAGGTTGTTATCAGTTCTTCCGAATCAGTGTTATGTATCTGAATTATTTGTGATTAATATGAAGTTGTTTTCTGTTGAAAATGTGACATCCTATTTACATTGAAGAATTAAAAAAAATGAAAACTCTGATTTTATTACTTATCCGCCGGGTAGAAATGGGGTGTTACATTGTACAAGGACTCGTCGGCTTCTTAGAAGTTTTCACAGCCTCCTCTTAGGCTTCGTACAATGATTCTTCATTCGGGAAGATAGCCTCCTCTTGGGCTTCGTACAAATTGTCCCTTAGGCTTCTTAAAAGTTTTTCTAGCCTCGTCTTGGGCTTCGTACAAATTGTCCCGACGACCTCCTAAAGGTATAGGAACAGAAATTAGTCATCTTAATAGAACAGTCTTTCAAAGAGTCTAGATCTCCCTACGACGAACATACTGTCTCTTGATTTCTCTTAAACATAGTACAAAAGATAAAACTCTAGACTTGGACAGTCTAATCTCCTTGAGTCTCGAAGACATTCTCAAGTTCCTTTCAAAAATAGGAAAACGCACCCGTAGACTTGGGCAGTCTCAATACCCTTCGGATTCCCCGTTTCCTTAAAGAACAGGAAATAATCCCGGTTCTCAGATCAAATCCATGAGTACAACATTACCCATATAAGAACTGATTTTCTCTTTTAACCAACATACTGGACCTGTCACTCAACTGAAACAGTAACCCTAGCCTCCTCTTGGGCTCTGCACAATGATTCTCCCCTGCAGAGTTAACCTTTGCAACCTCCATCTCGGGCTTTGTACGAGATACAAAACACTCTCTTGTTGAGTATAAAAGACTCTCTTATTGAGTCAAACCTTTGCAGCCTCCATCTCGGGCTTTGTACGAGATACAAAACACTCTCTTGTTGAGTATAAAAGACTCTCTTGTTGAGTCAAACCTTTGTAGCCTTCATCTCGGGCTTTATACGAGATACAAAACACTCTCTTGTTGAGTATAAAAGGCTCTCTTGTTGAGTCAAACATTTTTAGCCTCCATCTCGGGCTTTGTACGAGATACAAAATCACTCTCTTGGTGAGTATAAAAGACTCTCTTGATGATTCAAACCCTTTTAGTCTCTATCTCGGGCTTCGTACGAGATACAAAACGCTCTCTTGTTGTGTCAATCCTTTTAGCCTCTCTCTCGGGCTTCGTACGAGACACACAAAAGCATCCACTTGTTGGGTCAATAGCCTCCTCTTAGGCTTTGTATAAAGAAATCCCCGTTTGATTCAATTAACCTTTTAGCACCAAATCATGCTTTAGTCACCGTATACAAACATCAACAACTCATTTTCCCTCATCTAATTGTTGTAAGTAGCAAGCCTCTGGATTATTTATATCCACGCCACTGTCCCTCTTTTAGCATGAGAAATTTCTAAGGAAAGATGGCATTACTCTAAACTGAGTTAAAGTCTTCTCCTTCAGGTTGAAAATCCCCTATAAATGAAATTATGGCATTGTTGGATTCACATATCCCAGTTAAAGTAATTCTCCTTTATAATCAGTCACCCAACCATTATGACAAACAGACCCCTTTAGAGATGACAAATTCTCTCTAAAAGTCAGACACCCTTTTAGCTTCACATCTTGGGTTTCGAACAAGATATAAATAGACCCTTCAGCTTCACATCTTGGGCTTTGAACAAGATATAAACCACCTTTAGCTTCTTGTCTTGGGCTTTGAACAAGACACCAAAACAACATTTCCTCCCATAGAATAGGAGGAACTACGATCGCTCTGATTTCCCTATCCCGGGAATACGTAGGCATAAGATTGAAAAAGAATCTTAGCGAGCACACTAATAAAAAAACCCAAAGTCCCCTACCTCCAGCCAATCTAGCGCATTATCCCAATGAATTCCCCATGAACAATCCCGGTATTTCGTTCTGAACAAAATAAGCAGAGAGAGGCCCATGAACACGAACTGCATCTGTAAACTAACAGTTTTGACTGTTTAACCTCAGTATGCAAGCAGGGTTAGTTAGAGACTGTTGCACCCCAAAATTTGCTCTCTTTACTTTATTACTAACTGGCTTATGTTGCATTGCATTTTTGCATTATCATGTGTGCATATCATTGGTTCTTAGCATGGGGTCAAGGTGCCTGAGGCAGTGCTTCAGAGGGTCAAGCAAGAGTCCTGGTATTGTCCAAGAGAGCTCAGGTGGATCATCATTTCCTAACCAGTGCATAGATTAGGGTTTTGAGATTCTTGGGTTTATTGCTCCAATGGGCAAGCTCCTTGGGTTTTTATCATCACCAAATGACATATCTTATCTTTGTTGGAGAGGATACACATCATATTCAGAGGAATTTGGATTTGGAGACTGTGTTATTTCCTCCTAGACTGAGGGTACTAAAACTAGGGTTTGCTATAAAGTCAGTTTATTTCTGATTTTTTGGGCAAGAATTGATTCCATGGTATTCCTTGGGTCCCTAAATACCTAGGGGTGGAAGATTGTCCATCAGCTTGGTTCAGGAGAAGTTCAACTGGCCAATGGATTGAAAATCAGTTAAATTCGGGGAAAAGTCAACAGTGAAAGGAGAAAGGTTAACTGTGGGATTTTGAGGTTCTCTCCAAGGTTTTCAAGGTCTCACATCCTCACATGGTCTCCAGGGGTCAAGTTTCATACATATTTATCAGGAATCAGGAGTTGGTGCAAAGTTTCCAAATTTGGAAAGTGACCTATAATGAAAAGTTTCCTTCTTGGGTAAGTTCCTGCACTGCATTCAACTCAACTTTACATCATCAAGAAAGCTTCAAATGAATTTTTCTCCAACATGAAAGTTGAATATATTTTTCTCCTCTTTCCAACAAGTACTAGTGGGTCTCTATATCATTTGTGAAACTCGACTTATGGGCAAAAGAAGGAAAAGTGGTTTTTAGGGTTTTTCATGGTGCCATTTTCACAACTTTGGGCATAATGACCTATAACCAATTCCATTGTGTCATGCCACTTTCCAATATTAAAATACATTCCTTGAGGATTATTTTGGGCCCAAGAATGAAGAAATTCCATGGTTTATTATTCACCTTTTTCCCATTATTCAAAATTGCCAAAATGTTAAAAAACTCATGAATCAATTGTTCTCAAGGCCCAAGTTAAATGTGGCGTGATTAGCAATTCAGATGCAAGTGATCCATTATGAATTTAAGTGCATGGAAGGGGTGTATTTTTCACTTATTCAACATAATGCCAAATTCCAAAATAAGTCAAAAATCATTAAACAATGGATTACCTAAGCCCAATTCATATTCAGTAGAAAACCCTAGTCTATATAAGCTCAATCATGCATTGGTTAGGGTTCATGCACGTGAAGTTGGAGGAGTTCTCAAGAAAACCCTAAAAGAGGATTTTTTATTCAAACTCACGATCCACAAGGTTTTGGCCAAAAGTTCTTCCACAAGTCTCTTCCTGGTGATTTCTAGAGCACAACCCAACCACCATTCGCAGCCCAAGGCAAGGATTGGAGTTGCTCCATCTCAGATGAATCATGGGGCCACAGTTGCGCCAGCACATTAAAAAACACACGCGCCTTGCACGTGGTAGACACACGGTAAGCTCTCCCAGTCCTTTTTAATTTTTTATTTTTTCTGAATAATTGGGTGGGCTGGGTTGCTGTTCGCACCCCCCACCCCTTAGCCCAATCAGCATTTCAACGTAGTTTCTCACTCTCTGCACCCCCAGGTTTTTTATTTTTGTTTTTTTTCCTGATTAATCTTAATGCACGGGCCTATTCTTCGCACCCCCCATCTCCAGCCCACTTCAATTTCCAATGATTTTTCTTTACTTTCTACACCCCCAGGCCATTTTTTGTTTTACTTTATTTTTAATTATTGCATTTCATATTTGATTTTTAAAAAATACATAATTGCATTTAAAAATCCCAATAAAATTCATGCATCATCTTTATCATTTATAAAATTTTTACAAATTTTATTTTCATTTTATTTTATTTTTATCACCTAAATTAATTATTTTATTAATTTCCTTTTTGCATTACACATCTCATGCATACATAAATTTCCTTATTTTAATTCTCCTCGTCCGTAAAATATTTTTTATCCGTTCTTTTTGCATTTGCTCATTAACATCCCAAAGTGCATGAAAACATTTTTCTTTCATTTTTAAATTTATTTCATATTGCATTTAGGTCCTTCCCTTTGGCACACTGAGCCCTAATTCCCACCAGAACTCTGCCTAATTATTTGAATGACTAATACCTTGATTTTTTTGCAGGGACTTTTGATATGTTGTTTGCCTCTGGTTGAGGAACCTTAATGTTTAATTTGGGAATTTTAGGAGTTATTTTTCTAATTATTTGATTTGCTTTCTCTTGAGATTCTCTTGTGTGCGCATCTTTGATCTTATCTGATTATCTTGTTTGAAAGGCACTTGTGCCATTTGCTTTGGGATTGCTTCTTTGATCTTTGAGTTCTTGTTTGGATTATTATCATTGTTGTTTGCCTTTGCTTGATTTTCATTCACCTCATTTCTCTTATTTATATTTGTTCTGTATTAATCTTTTATGCAGGGACAAAGGTAAGTTCTTTAAGGGTATGGATAAATATCCATGGTCACCCTTATCCTTTCTTTCCCTCCTATCTTCTCTCATCTCTTTCCTTTAGGGTTTAGGTTGTCGTCAAACCTCACTAACCGTAGGTCACCCATGCATGATCACTTTAGGATTCATAGTCTCCCTTAGAGTTACCCTCGTGTCTTCTCTCTTCTCATCTCAAATTTCTTTAAAAAACTTAATAATAATAAGGTGTATTGCGCCCGAGCCTTAAGTATGGGGAATGAGAAATGAGGGGCTTCCTCTCATCTTTCTAGAGTGCTTAGCGAGCGTCCTGTCTTGGGACGATGCGTTAAGTATTCGCCCTTGTGCCCTAGACTTTGGTGCAATGCGACTTAAGAACTAACTTAAGCTACTTCTGTCCTAAAAGATACAAACCAACTTCAAACCTTTTTGTCCTTCGGGACCTTCAACTTAAAGGCTATTTTCATAAAGGGCACGTTACCTTCCGTCTGAGTCGCAAACAGGCATCGACCCTAACTGTCGGACGCGAACTTAACGTCGCTCATAAAAAACACAAAAAGAACTTGGTCCGAACTACGTTGACTCTGAATTCCCCATTGCACAAGGGGGGTACGTAGGCCTAGGACGTCGACGTTCTACCGAGTCTGTCTTTGTTTTATCCCTTCCCCGTCTTAGTACAGCCCTAGATGATAGTATAACTCACCCTTAGAATAGACAACAAGCGTGGATCCCATCGAGTACGATGGACGCGTGGGGTGCTAGCACCTTCCCCTCGCGTAACCGACTCCTGAACCCAGGCTATGGTTGCGATGACCATTCCTTTCCCTCTTTCTCAAGTTTATGCGGTGTTCCCTTTCCCTCTCTTGGGATAAATTTACACGGCTGGCGACTCTGTTTTTCCGCGCCACTCTCGCGTTTGTACCTGGATGAAAATCCTGGGAGCGACAGCTGGCGACTCTGCTGGCGACTCTGGTTGACCTATGCTGGTCCATCCCTAAGCGAGTCAATCCTAACGCTTGCTCTTTGTTCTCTTTGGGTGTTTTGTTTTTTATTTGCTTTTTGTGTTGTATTTTATTTTTATTTTTTTATTTCTTTATTTTTACCGCATTTTCTGCATTTCATTTTTTATTACTGTCATGCTGTTGTGCTGTGCTGGCTGTCTTTGTTTTGCAGGTTGGGCGGGACCGAGAGCTAAGCCCAATACCAAGGCTTGAGAATACCCTAGGACTAGAGTGGAAAGTAGTGGGACCTACGTGCCCGCTTGGTACATTTGTGTGTTCACGAAATTCACAACCAGACGAGGCTATCTTGGGATGCATTCTAACGTGTGTGTCTTGCGCATGTTGGGGTGTTGATCTAGAGAGTTGTCGACGCTGGTGACCGATCATTGAGGACCTTAGTGGAAACATCCCTCTTTAGTGGTGACAGTGGCAGACCACATCCAGTGGCAAACCCATTCGCACCCGAGGGCCCGCTTTGGAACTCGCATAGGATGGCCCCTACGTTTTGAAGAGAATCAGTGGAGGCACTCCTCGATTGACTTTAGTACTGTACCCCGAGGGATGAATGTACTATTGTTTCTCGACCTCAGTGCCAAAGCTGAGGACCTTCCGCTTTGGAGAATCAGTTGAGGCCTCCTCGATTGATGATGATGCCAAACCAGAAATGGTGAACGTATCATCATTTCTCGACCTAAGAGCCCAGGATACTGAACATCCTAGTACCCACATGTGAGAGGGGATGGGCGTTTGCAGGTTTGCAGGTAACCGAGACTTTCAACCTACCCGGTTTTCTGGATTTTTCATCAATGTCTGATTATTTGGGTTCCTCAGTGGTTCAGAGTTCTGGTTTTCTGGTTTCTCATTCAGCTAACAGCACAGCACATCCAGCAGTGTGCCTTGACCCCATGTTTGCATGAGCATATCATTTTTCTTGCATTCTGACATGTTTGACATTTTTCAGGGCTTGCATCTTACTCTTGATTTCGGTTTTCTGAGGTTACTTCAGCATGGATGTTCAGAGAAAGAAGACTGTTGCTTATTCGTTCCCAGAGCCGACTCTGACATTAATTCACAAACTGATTAATATGGCTGGTTCCGGAGTTCGTACAGAGTTCAGTGGAAGGTATGGAAGACTTCTGAAATTTGTCTATAATATCTCCCAGTATGAGAAGGATGCCATTCACACACTCCTTCAGTTTTACGATCCGTCTCTGCGTTGCTTCACTTTCCCGGACTACATCCTGGCCCCAACGTTGGAGGAGTTCTCATTTATTTTGGGAATTCCTATCAGTCATGATATAGTTTTCTTTTCTGAGGAACACCCCGGGGTGAAAGATATGGCTGTTGCTCTTCATATTGATGAATCCGTTCTTAACAGTAATATTGCAGAAAAACAAGGAGTTAAGGGTTTCTTGTTGAAGTTCTTGTTTGATCAGGCTTGCATACATGTCAAAGAGAAGAATTGGACTACTTTCCAAGCTATCCTAGCTATGTGCATCTATGGGATTGTTTTGTTTCCGAATATTCCTGATCTGGTGGATATGCATGCCGTCAGAATCTTTATTTCGAAGAATCCTATACCTACATTGCTAGGTGATGTGTACCATTTAGTTCACTATAAGAATGAGAATAGGCGTGGGAAAACTGTAAGTTGCTGTGCACCACTCTTAGCTACTTGGTTTTTGAGTTGTCTCCCTGAATCTGGCGCTTTCGTTGATACGAAAGATTCTCTGAAGTGGTCAAAGAGGGTTATGGGCTTGACTGCTGACAACATTGCTTGGATTAATCGTGACTTGCTAGGAATGGAGATTATTTGCAAATGCGGAGAATTCCCTAATGTTCCCTTGATAGGGAGGAAAGGTGGAATTAATTATAATCCCTCCCTAGCTACCAGACAGTTTGGCTATCCTTTGAAGAATCCACCCGAAGAGCGAGATGTTCGAGAGTCTTTGTTCTTCAATGGTATTGAGGATCAAGGGTTGATAAGGAAAGTTGTGAATGCTTGGAAACAGGTGACTAAGAAGGGTAAGATTCCATTCGGGAAAAGTAACAATCGGGCTTTTCCTCCCTATAAAGAGTGGATCAAGAAGAGAGTAGAAGAGGAGCTTCTTCCCTTCCCGGTGGAACCACCTTTGTATCCTTTGGTGATCGAGCCTCCTACCACCGTTGAGTTGGAGAAGTATAACAAATTATGGGCTGAAAAGGAAAGGTTGCGGGAAGAAAATAGTGAGCTAAAGAGAGAGATTTATCAGTGGAAGCATGAGCGGGGTGAAGTTGTTCATACCGCCAAGTTGAAGACAGAGCTCCTTGCTAAAGCAGAAAAAGAGCTTGCTGACATGGTCGCATCTAGAGAAAGAATGAAACAAGCTTTGGATGGCGTCAGTAACGTTCTCAGGTCCAAGGAAGAGGAATTAGGCAAGGCTTTGTTGAAGATTCACAGGTTCAATGATCACCAAGAAACTGCCATGGCTGAGAATAAGAGAAAGAAAGACGACTACATAGCTAAGATTGATCAGTTGAAGTCGACGCTCAAGAAGAAAGACACCGAGATCTTATCAGGGATATTCAAGAGACAAGTAGTCAAAGATCAACTCAAGGAAGCCATAGCCTCCACGGAAGAACTGAAAGTCCAAGCTGAAGTGAAGAAACCTAGACATGAGGGTCCTAGCATAGATGGTGCTACTGGAGAAGACGCTTGGGAGCTACATTTCCGATACTTGGATGGGATCATACACAAGAGAGACCTTCTCATTCAAGGGCTAATTCAGAGGCCGAAGCATCCCGATACCAGAAAGTTGTTCAAGGAGATTCAAGACTGATGCAGAAAGCATAATGGATGGGGGGGATTGACACTTGTGAACTTTGATGATATGCCATAGTTTTCTTTTCTCTTTTATTGTATTTGGATCACCACCAGGCTTGTTGGTTGGGACCTAGGGTTTTTATATTCAGACTCGTTATCTCGGATTTATGATTGTTGACATTTGGCTTTTCTCTGGTTTTCTTAATGTATGAACAGAAGTTCCATTATATCTTGTTATTAAACCGGAATCGAGGGGTGGATCGCCTTGTGAATTTTCAAACATGTCCATTTGCATTTGCATATTCATAACCATTTTGCATAATCATTTTGCATAACAGGTGTTTATCTCCGGTGTTCTTATCTTATTACCATCTCAGAATTGCAGAGTTGATCATGGAGCGTGTTCAAGCTGAGTTGAGGGAAATACGGAGCCAGATGGGGCAATTTGGGGAAGACATGCTCCAGGAGCAGTGGATGCTGAGGGTGAAGATCAATCAGATGAAGACTCAGATGGTTTTAATCATGGAGATTCTAAAAACAGTGTTGAAGAAGGAAGACAGTTTTGTGCCCGCTTCCACAACAGAGGTCCTTACTCTTTCCATCTCTTTGGGGTCTCCTCTAGACCATGGATTGCCTCGTGGGTCCTCTCCACCGTCAGAGCTTTTTCATCAACAACCGTTTCTTGAGGGTCTTAATCCAGAAAAGCTTGAAAAGAAGTTCGACCAGATTCCGATGCCATACGCTCAGTTGCTTCAACACTTGCTCAAGTTTCAGCTAATTGAATTGATTGCTGCGGGGCCTCCACACACCGAGTTTCGTATGGGTTCCAATGTCCATGATAGGTGTGAATTCCATTCAGGGGCACCTGGTCATAATGTTGAAGATTGTAAGATGCTCAAGTACAAAGTTCAAGAGCTCATTGATTCAGGGGCAATCAAGTTTACATCAGTTGGCACTGGTAAACAAAGTGATGTTACTCCCAGTGTTACAAAGGGACTGAGGACTCCCTCTTTTGCCAAAGGATCCACCTCGCGTCAGGGATCCCTTCCACAACCCTTGTTTGTGCCTCAGCCGAGTGCAGAAAGGAAAGTGTAGGGCCAGACTGGGCGCCCAAATCAGCACCGACAGTAGAATTATCAGCAACAGGGGCAACCGAGACCAAGAAGGCCCAAAAGGATATTTGATCTTGTTCCTATCCCTTATAGTCAGTTGTTTGCTCGTCTTCTCAATAACTCTCTGATTCAAACGAGGGGTACCGCGCCAGTACCGTACCCTATTCCTCCGGATTATGACATGACTGCTAGATTCGAGTTCCACTCGGGAACGTTTGGGCACACAATTGATGAGTGTAATGTATTCAAGCACAAGGTACAAGACCTGGTAGACTCAGAGGTCATTGTATTCACTGAAGATGATATGTACATCAATGGAAGCCTCCTTTCTCAAATGAACACTCAGTCTGCAAGTACGTCCAGGCAGAATTAAGATTCCTCAGCAATGGCAATCTTCAGCTTCTTTACTGCATTTGCATTTATAGTTTTTTTCCATTTCTTGTTAAAGCATCGTATGCATGTAAGACTTATTTGTTTTTAATGATGATATTAATGCAATAAGTATGTTTTTCTTAAAGTAATCCATTCGTTTTCGCTCTTAAATGTTTATATGCACTGCAATACCAATTCTCTTGTTTAGAACTCTTGAGGGAGGATGATGAGACGAAAACGCAGAATCTCTGGTCGTATGTTCAAGGATAGAACCCTGTTGAGGATGTACATGCATTGTTTCAAACCCCTAAACACTGGAGATATAAGGGAGATAGACCCTCGTTAACCCCTTTGAGCCTTGAAGTAGGAGTTTCTTTCGTACGAAAAAACCCTCATACTTAAACCAGGGGCAGGGTAGGCGTCAGTTAGTTTGACCGAGCGTTCAAATTTCAAGGAGAGTGTGCAACCACAATGGTTATCCTTCAACAATCAAGGAGTGAGGCAGTCACAACCCTTTCAAGCAAGTAAGACAACCAGTGTCACACGTTTTGTTCGAAAAATGGGAATAAAAAAAAAAAACCCGCTAAGTCGAAACTTGAAAACAAGCGACTTAGGCAAAAGTTAGGGCATCCCGCTGGACTTCAAAATCGAAAAAACTCAAAAGAGTCAGTCCAGGCAAAAATTAGGGATCAAAAAGCAAAAGAGAGAAAAAGCGAAAGGCGTTACAAAAGAAAATCCCCGATAAAAACAAATTCGTGTGATTACAGACACAAAAGACAAAAAGAGGTGACTATCATTCCAAAACTCCCTTAGGTGCCAAACCATTAGTGGCGTAGGTTCCTTAAAGATCATAAACCTTTTGAGAGATGAGCGTTCGTGTCAGATTAACTGAACATAGGACTGGAGAACATCACGGAGAGTGGGTGGGCACCGATAAATTTTGAGCCATAAATCCTTTTTCTGAAACTGTGAACCAGACCACGTTACAACCCTTAAAAGTCCTAATTGAAACAGGGTTTATTTCGAAAGCGTACTTCAACAGGATAGCGTTCCTAACTCCTATGAGTTGTGCTAATAAGATTCGTTGGTATTGTATGTACGCATTGTTTTTGCCATTCAAAAATCAAGGTCGCATCCCAGCAAGTGATTCGTTCACAGGGCTTTGCGACACATTTTCATAAAATACTTCAAGGTCAACATGAATGTTGCATTAGGATTATCATTCTCATAAATAACTCGTTCTGTTTGCATACATGTGCCTAAACATCAATGGCAGCTTACACAGTGAATGTCAGTCAAGAAGCTTGATCTTGCCAAATTGGGATGCTTGGAAATTCTGAAGGACAATCATATCGAAAGGCAGGCTGCCAAGAGACTCAGTGTAGAAGGGGCTCTCTCCAGTAAGTCGTGTTAAGATGTAACCAATCTGGGGCAGTCACGCCGAGAAATCTCTCTGAAATTCAGCTATTCTGGGGCATTCATTCTAGGGTCAGGGGCAAAGTCACCTCAAAGCCCATAGTGGGGCAGGCCACCTCTAGAGCATGGGAGCTCGTCCACTCCTGAAAATGGTTAGTTGAAAACACCTCCTCAAGGTTCAAGATGCTAAAGCAGAGTATTGTCGAGTCATTACGAAGACTGGGGCAGTTATGTCGAGATATGATAAATCTCTCCAAGAGTTTGAAGACCCTGGGGCAGTGCGAACGCCCGATCTTCTGTAAAATCCTCTTGAGATGAAAAGTTCAAAGAGCCGCAAAGACAAGTCAGGTTGCAGGGCAACAGATTATACATCCCCAGCAGTTGGCTCTCCCCAGCATTGAGATTGCTCCTTCCCCAACAGGACAAACTTTCCTCAGTAGAGCAGACCTTCCCCAGCAGGAGACTTGGAAAGTATTTTCTCCGAATCAAGACGTTATTTCCCCACAGAATCGTGATGCTCACTTCCCCATCCAGTCAGGAAGCGTGCTCTCACCGACAATGTCATATTCTAATCCCCAGCAAGAAAGGAGTAAAGTCATTCTCCCCATCAGCCGGCTAAGATCAGCAGTATCCCCAAGCAGGATGGTATTATGGGCTGGCATCCCCCAGCAGGTTCTGAGCCCAATTGGTTATTAGTAATCCTCAGTAACAGACCTCTGATTCTGTTATGGGCGTTCATTCTCAACTCCCCCAGCAGAGGAGAAATCTCAGGTTTTGGATGTTACCTTCGGTGAAAGACAGGTGTAACCCCCGGTTGTTCTTTTGGAGTTTCATCCCCAGCCGAAGTTGTTGATCCAAAGAGTCGATCAGTGTGATCCTTCTCAGCGAAGTTCCTAGGTTCAGAGGACAATTTATTTTTGTCATCCCCGACTGAATTGATCTTTTCTCTCCGGCATTTATTTTGCTGGAGGGGCCTCTTTTGCATATCATAAGCATTTGCATTGCATCCTCAAAACGCGTAGCATTTCCACTTCGTGTGGAGCATTACGGAAAATTCAAACATTTGCATTCCAAAGCATAAGCCAGGTTTGATACTTTCCTTGCCAGTTCTCTTTCTCAGCAGAGATGGCATAACTCGGGAGATTTTGGAGGGATGCGTTCCTCATACTTGTGCTCCCCGACAGAGTCTTTTATTTAGACTTCACCTTCCCCAACGGAGTCATCTTATCTGTGGATCAGGAGTCCGTTAGAAGTTTGTCTGTGTTTGCCTCATTTTGGCCTTTTTCTTTTGTGAGTCTTGTTTCGCGTTATCCCCAGTGAAGTCCACTTTATGTTGGTTATCCTTTGTGGGTACGATTGAGGTCGTATTCGTGTTTTCTTTGCGGGTAGAGTGATTGAGGTCAGTCTTCCTTTGCGGGTATAATTGAGGTTGTATTCGTTTTGTGGGTGCGATTGAGGTCGTATTCTTATTTTCTTTGTGGGTAGAGTGATTGAGGTCAGTCTTCCTTTGCGGGTATAATTGAGGTTGTATTCGTTTTGTGGGTGCGATTGAGGTCGTATTCTTATTTTCTTTGTGGGTAGAGTGATTGAGGTCAGTCTTCCTTTGCGGGTATAATTGAGGTTGTATTCGTTTTGTGGGTACGATTGAGGTCGTATTCTTATTTTCTTTGTGGGTAGAGTGATTGAGGTCAGTCTTCCTTTGCGGGTATAATTGAGGTTGTATTCGTTTTGTGGGTGCGATTGAGGTCGTATTCTTATTTTCTTTGTGGGTAGAGTGATTGAGGTCAGTCTTCCTTTGCGAGTATAATTGAGGTTGTATTCGTTTTGTGGGTGCGATTGAGGTCGTATTCGTATTTTCTTTGTGGGTGGAGTGATCGAGGTCAGTCTTCCTTTGTAGATGCAATTGAGGTTGTATTCGTTTTGTGGATGCGATCGAGGCCGTATTCGTCTTTTCTCTGCGGGTAGAGTGATTGAGGTCAGTCTTCCTTTGCGGATGCAATCGAGGTTGTATTCGTTTTGAGGATGCGATTGAGGTCGTATTCTTATTTTCTTTGTGGGTAGAGTGATTAAGGTCAGTCTTCCTTTGAGGGTACAATCGAGGTTGTATTCGTTTTGTGGATGCGATCGAGGTCGTATTCGTCTTTTCTTTGCGGGTAGAGTGATTGAGGTCAGTCTTCCTTTGAGGGTACAATCGAGGTTGTATTCGTTTTGTGGATGCGATCGAGGTCGTATTCCTCCTTTCTTTGTGGGTAGAGTGATCGAGGTCAGTCTTCCTTTGTGGATGCAATTGAGGTTGTATTCGTTTTGTGGGTGCGATTGAGGTCGTATTCTTATTTTCTTTGTGGGTAGAGTGATTGAGGTCAGTCTTCCTTTGCGGATGCAATTGAGGTTGTATTCATTTTGTGGGTGCGATCGAGGTCGTATTCTTATTTTCTTTGTGGGTAGAGTGATCGAGGTCAGTCTTCCTTTGTGGATGCAATTGAGGTTGTATTCGTTTTGTGGTGCGATTGAGATCGTATTCGTGTTTTCTTTGTGGGTAGAGTGATCGAGGTCAGTCTTCCTTTACGGATGTAATTGAGGTTGTATTCGTTTTGTGGGTGCGATCGAGGTCGTATTCATGTTTTCTTTGTGGGCAGAGTGATTGAGGTCAGTCTTCCTTTGAGGTCGTATTTTTGTTTTTTCCTTATGGGTATGGTTAAGGTCATATTCCTTATTTTTCAGCACACTCTTTCTCGTTATTCTTACCATAAGCAAATTTCCGAGGCTCTTTCGGTATTCAATCCCCGTGTACCCTGGAATGTCTGAGAGCCGTTGCTATCACACCTTCAGGACCACGTTGATTGAATAGGGGCAGCTGTTGCACCCCAAAATTTGCTCTCTTTACTTTATTACTAACTGGCTTATGTTGTATTGCATTTTTGCATTATCATGTGTGCATATCATTGGTTCTTAGCATGGGGTCAAGGTGCCTGAGGCAGTGCTTCAGAGGGTCAAGCAAGAGTCCTGGTATTGTCCAAGAGAGCTCAGGTGGATCATCCTTTCCTAACCAGTGCATAGATTAGGGTTTTGAGATTCTTGGGTTTATTGCTCCAATGGGCAAGCTCCTTGGGTTTTTATCATCACCAAATGACATATCTTATCTTTGTTGGAGAGGATACACATCATATTCAGAGGAATTTGGATTTGGAGACTGTGTTATTTCCTCCTAGACTGAGGGTACTAAAACTAGGGTTTGCTATAAAGTCAGTTTATTTCTGATTTTTTGGGAAATACTTGATTTCATGGTATTCCTTGGGTCCCTAAATACCTAGGGGTGGAAGATTGTCCATCAGCTTGGTTCAGGAGAAGTTCAACTGGCCAATGGATTGAAAATCAGTTAAATTCGGGGAAAAGTCAACAGTGAAAGGAGAAAGGTCAACTGTGGGATTTTGAGGTTCTCTCCAAGGTTTTCAAGGTCTCACATCCTCACATGGTCTCCAGGGGTCAAGTTTCATACATATTTATCAGGAATCAGGAGTTGGTGCAAAGTTTCCAAATTTGGAAAGTGACCTATAATGAAAAGTTTCCTTTTTGGGTAAGTTCCTGCACTGCATTCAACTCAACTTTACATCATCAATAAAGCTTCAAATGAATTTTTCTCCAACATGAAAATTGAATATCTTTTTCTCCTCTTTCCAATAAGTACTAGCGGGTCTCCGTATCATTTGTGAAACTCGACTTATGGTCAAAAGAAGGCAAAGTGGTTTTTAGGGTTTTTCATGGTGCCATTTTCACAACTTTGGGCATAATGACCTATAACCAATTCCATTGTGTCATGCCACTTTCCAATATTAAAATACATTCCTTGAGGATTATTTTGGGCCCAAGAATGAAGAAATTCCATGGTTTATTATTCACCTTTTTCCCATTATTCAAAATTGCCAAAATGTTAAAAAACTCATGAATCAATTGTTCTCAAGGCCCAAGTTAAATGTGGTGTGATTAGCAATTCAGATGCAAGTGATCCATTATGAATTTAAGTGCATGGAAGGGGTGTATTTTTTACTTATTCAACATAATGCCAAATTCCAAAATAAGTCAAAAATCATTAAACAATGGATTACCTAAGCCCAATTCATATTCAGTAGAAAACCCTAGTCTATATAAGCTCAATCATGCATTGGTTAGGGTTCATGCACGTGAAGTTGGAGGAGTTCTCAAGAAAACCCTAAAAGAGGATTTTTTATTCAAACTCACGATCCACAAGGTTTTGGCCAAAAGTTCTTCCACAAGTCTCTTCCTGGTGATTTCTAGAGCACAACCCAACCACCATTCGCAGCCCAAGGCAAGGATTGGAGTTGCTCCATCTCAGATGAATCATGGGGCCACAGTTGCGCCAGCACATTAAAAAACACACGCGCCTTGTACGTGGTAGACACACGGTAAGCTCCCCCAGTCCTTTTTAATTTTTTATTTTTTCTGAATAATTGGGTGGGCTGGGTTGCTGTTCGCACCCCCCACCCCTTAGCCCAATCAGCATTTCAACGTAGTTTCTCACTCTCTGCACCCCCAGGTTTTTTATTTTTGTTTTTTTTCCTGATTAATCCTAACGCACGGGCCTATTCTTCGCACCCCCCATCTCCAGCCCACTTCAATTTCCAATGATTTTTCTTTACTTTCTACACCCCCAGGCCATTTTTTGTTGTACTTTATTTTTAATTATTGCATTTCATATTTGATTTTTAAAAAATACATAATTGCATTTAAAAATCCCAATAAAATTCATGCATCATCTTTATCATTTATAAAATTTTTACAAATTTTATTTTCATTTTATTTTATTTTTATCACCTAAATTAATTATTTTATTAATTTCCTTTTTGCATTACACATCCCATGCATACATAAATTTCCTTATTTTAATTCTCCTCGTCCGTAAAATTTTTTTTATCCGTTCTTTTTGCATTTGCTCATTAACATCCCAAAGTGCATGAAAACATTTTTCTTTCATTTTTAAATTTATTTCATATTGCATTTAGGTCCTTCCCTTTGGCACACTGAGCCTTAATTCCCACCTGAACTCTGCCTAATTATTTGAATGACTAATACCTTGATTTTTTTGTAGGGACTTTTGATATGTTATTTGTCTCTGGTTGAGGAACCTTAATGTTTAATTTGGGAATTTTAGGAGTTATTTTTCTAATTATTTGATTTGCTTTCTCTTGAGATTCTCTTGTGTGCGCATCTTTGATCTTATCTGATTATCTTGTTTGAAAGGCACTTGTGCCATTTGCTTTGGGATTGCTTCTTTGATCTTTGAGTTCATGTTTGGATTATTATCATTGTTGTTTGCCTTTGCTTAATTTTCATTCACCTCATTTCTCTTATTTATATCTGTTCTGTACTAATCTTTTATGCAGGGACAAAGGTAAGTTCTTTAAGGGTATGGATAAATATCCATGGTCACCCTTATCCTTTCTTTCCCTCCTATCTTCTCTCATCTCTTTCCTTTAGGGTTTAGGTTGTCGTCAAACCTCACTAACCGTAGGTCACCCATGCATGATCACTTTAGGATTCATAGTCTCCCTTAGAGTTACCCTCGTGTCTTCTCTCTTCTCATCTCAAATTTCTTTAAAAAACTTAATAATAATAAGGTGTATTGCGCTCGAGCCTTAAGTATAGGGAATAAGAAATGAGGGGCTTCCTCTCATCTTTCTAGAGTGCTTAGCGAGCGTCCTGTCTTGGGACGATGCGTTAAGTATTCGCCCCTGTGCCCTAGACTTTGGTGCAATGCGACTTAAGAACTAACTTAAGCTACTTCTGTCCTAAAAGATACAAACCAACTTCAAACCTTTTTGTCCTTCGGGACCTTCAACTTAAAGGCTATTTTCATAAAGGGCACGTTACCTTCCGTCTGAGTCGCAAACAGGCATCGACCCTAACTGTCGGACGCGAACTTAACGTCGCTCATAAAAAACACAAAAAGAACTTGGTCCGAACTACGTTGACTCTGAATTCCCCATTGCACAAGGGGGGTACGTAGGCCTAGGACGTCGACGCCCTACCGAGTCTGTCTTTGTTTTTTCCCTTCCCCGTCTTAGTACAGCCCTAGATGATAGTAAAACTCACCCTTAGAATAGACAACAAGCGTGGATCCCATCGAGTACGATGGACGCGTGGGGTGCTAGCACCTTCCCCTCGCGTAACCGACTCCCGAACCCAGGCTATGGTTGCGATGACCATTCCTTTCCCTCTTCCTCAGGTTTATGTGATGTTCCTTTTCCCTCTCTTGGGATAAATTTACACGGCTGGCGACTCTGTTTTTCCGCGCCACTCTCGCGTTTGTACCTGGATGAAAATCCTGGGAGCGACAGAGACATCTATTTCCCTTCCTTCATCAGCTTCAATAGGATAAAAAATGAATCGACCTGTAGTACCCCAGAGCGACAGTGCTTAAGAACCACGTCCAAAAATCGCTCGCTATAGAAAAATGGCGCCCACCGTGGGGACTTCAAACAAAGGAATCTTGTCTCTCTTATCTCTTTGGTTGAAACCTTCTCTTAGGACGAGTCCTTGAGTTCACCGAATGATGGTTCCATCGGGGAATGTCATTATTGCTAGAATCGACCCTCACTAGGATCTTAGGCCAAAAACCTTTAAGTTGGGCAGGTACCACAGAATGGCGACTCCGCCGGGGAGCCATTTTCTGTTAAGATCATAGGATTCATAGCTCTTAAAAAGTCTAGTACATTAGGACAAATATATATAATGCTTTTCCTAATTGATACCTGTGTTTATTTTTCTGCTAATGGGAATGCGTGTGATGCCGCATGTGGAAAGATTGAGTATACACCTAGGAAAAACCTCTTTCAGTAGTGCGGAAGCTATCGGAAATAGTTGTCACGTGATACTGCCCTCTTCTGAGATTCTTCAAAATACATCACCTAGCACGGTTATCGGCCCGCTGATGTTATCTCGGCAAGAATCAATGATTTTGAGAGACAGGTACAAAAATCACTAGTATAAACCTTTGGGGGGGGTAGAGCCTTGACTTCATGACACCGACCCTTTGACCCCATGTTTTTTCTATGTTTTTGTATGCTGCATTCATGCATTCATTTAAAAAACATTAAAACAAGAAAAATTTTCTCTTCTAGTCTCTCTTTTTCAAATTAAACTAAGACAATGATTGCAAATGTCAGAGAGAAAAGGATTGTGCTCATGGATTTCGGTAGAAGAAAAACTCACAAGTATACCTTCAAGGTACCAAAACTAGGGGATTTGACAGGATTAGCAAGGATGATCACTAACCCTGACGCTTTCAGATCCAAGTACGGAGGTCTGCTACCTCTGTTAAGGGTCCATATAATTGAAGGAATCCTGGAGGCACTCATTCAGTTTTACGATCCGGTCTATCACTGGTTCACCTTCCCGAATTACCAGCTCGCACCAATGCTAGAGGAGTATTCTCATCTGATTGATCTACCCGTTAATGATCAAGCTCCCTTTTCTGGACTGGAAGAAATTCCAAAGGATCAGACCATTGCAAGAGCAATCTATTTGGATGAGTCGGAAGTCAAGACTCACATAACCACCAAGGGAGGAATCCCAGGTTTACCAGCCAAGTTTCTGGTAAAGAAAGCTCTATACTTTGCTAGTATAGGGAACATGGCCGCTTTCGAGAGCATCTTTGTTTTGCTCACCTATGGGTTATTTTTGTTTCCCAACATTGATAACTTCGTCGATATCAACACCATTAAGGTTTTTCTCATTGGAAACGCCGTACCAACCTTGCTCGCAGATGCATATCATTCTGTACACTTAAGGAATTTATACAGCGGAGGAATGATCACGTGTTGTGTACCCCTGCTATATAAATGGTTTATCTCCCATTTGCCTAAGTCTGCCGCTTTTTGGGATCATAAGAATGCCTTACGTTGGTCGCAGAAAATCATGTCTCTTACCAACTCTGACATAGATTGGTACAATAGGATTTATGACGGGATCAAAATCATTGAACGTTGTGGAAACTTCCCCAACGTACCCCTCATAGGAACTAAGGGAGGAATCAATTACCATCCAGTTTTACTTTGTCGTCAATTTGGATACCCGATGAGGCATGTCCCGCGTAATGCTCATCTGGAAGGTCTTTTCTTCAAGGAAGGAGAAAATGATAGGGCACTAAAGATGGAAATAGTGCACGCTTTGAAACATGTTCATAAGAAAGGAGGGAGTCTCTGGGAAAACCGGACTGTGTCTCGGTGGAGCCTTATCTCCACTGGGTCCAAACTAGAGCTCTCAAGCTAAGGATGCCTTATCCTCGTCACGGAGTTCTTCTGCCAAGGGAATCTGTCATGTACTTCGTGACTGAAACGGAAAAACTTCAGGTTACGCTCAACAAAGTTCAACAGGAGAGGAGGTCTTGGAAGAACAAGTACCGCATTCTCAATATGAAGTGTACCAAAATACAACAACTGCTAAAAGAAAAGAATTCTCTGATTGAGATTTTAGAGCAACATGCTGTAGAGAATCAGGATGACCAAAGGAATTTGCTCGCTCCTTTAACTTGGCAAAGGAATGACAACCCGACAACGGCCCAAGAGCCCCGGTCCAAGAAAAGGAAAGTACCAGAATCAGCACCTGAGTTCTCCTCAGAGAGGACTCGGGACCCATTAGCTTAGGTTTCTATTTTCGTACCTTGTAATTTACTGTATTTCCATGTCCGCAATCCTTTGAATTCAATAAAACGGGGGTGTCCCCACTGTTTGATATTTGCAATCTAATTGTCGAAGTTTATTTTGATTAAACCAAAAAAACAATTAATATAATCATTGCATTCATCATTCTCACGTCACGTATTCTTCTTACCTACGAATCTCACGTTTATGTCTCGGTTCTAGAGTCAAACTGTCTCATTCGTACAATACTCGGGCCAATCGTCAGAAAAAGATGGATGATCTCGAGGAAGAGAATAGAGAGTTGAAAGAAGAGATCGACGCTCTGAGAGAGGATCTGAGAAAGCTTCGTAACGACATGCAAGCCATGGCAGAAGCTCAGCTACAAAGAACTGTGATCTCAGAGATCACCTCAGCGCCCATAGTAGAGAAGTATGATCCTAGGTATCAAATGCCGAAAGACCGTCCCTGGGGCATATGCCTGTTAACTATATCCCGGAAGGATATGTTCCACCGATCACTGAAGATCAGGGAATCATAGCAGAAGTCGCTGGGCCTGAAGGTTACAAAATTTAGGAAAGCGAGGATGCGAGAGGCATAATGAGGACTCCTGAAGGTTAAAAACTTCGGGAAGCGCCAAGATTCACTTCAGTAGTATCAGTACCACCCCCTATGGTGCACACTGTCCCGGAAGGACAGATTCCACAAATACCTTCTGGTAGAAAGGAAAGTATGTTCGATAGAATGGATGAATTCTAGGAGCAGTTCCTGGAAATGCAGAAGGAACTACAGGCTATTCGCGATCAGGATTTATTTGGAAAAGACGTCGCAGACCTTTGTTTGGTCCCTAATGTGAAAGTCCTGAACAAATTCCAAGTACCCAATTTTGAAAAGTACAAGGGTAACTCTTGCCCTCAAATCCATTTGGTGATGTACGCTTGGCGAATGTCAACTCAGACAGAGAACCAGGATCTACTGATTCACTACTTTCAGAATAGTTTAACCGGTGCCGCATTAAAATGTTACATGGGTTTAAATCGCGCTACGATTAGCACTTTCAGAGATCTTGGCACTGCCTTTGTCCAATAATATAAATATAATTTGGACATGGCACCAGACAGAGATCAACTCAGATCAATGTCGCTACAAGGACAAGGAAACCTTTAAGGAGTACGCTCAGAGATGGCGTGAAATCGCCGCCCAGATTTGTCCACCTCTTGAGGAAAAAGAGATGACAAAGATCTTCTTAAAAACCTTGAGCTCATATTACTACGACAGAATGGTCGCTAGTGCGCCCAATGACTTCACCGAGATGGTGGGCATGGGAGTTCGTCTTGAGGAAGCCGTTCGAGAAGGACGTTTAGTTAAAGACGTTGGATCGTCAAGTAGTACAAAACGATATAGTAATGCTCTCCCTAAGAAAAAAGAGTAGAATATTAGGAATATCTCTCTCGGAAAGCAAAGGCGACGGTACCAACCAGTAGCATCTGTAACTCCTGCTATAAACCCTGCGCCTGTTTCTACGTATCAACCTTAGGTTGGTCAAAGCCAACCGCAGTCGCAGCAATTTCAGCAAAGGACACAACAACCTCTTCAGCAGGCTCGTCCTCAATACAACAATAATCGTACAACGTATAACACCCCCAATCTATACCCCCAATTAAATAAAACGATAAAAATTTCATCAGAGTATAATTAAATATTCATGGCATAGACGAAGGTGTCACATCAATTGAGACAAAACACAGTAAACCTGCTCATAAAGATATGCAAAAATCAGGTAGCAAATAACAGAGGAACTTAGTTCCTACTACCCATAATTCAGATACAGAATAAAAGCGGAAAATCTGCAACTGAATCTCATATATATATCACATAAAGAGTTTGTCTGTCATACACAGATCCATACGTATACAATCCAAAAGATATCTATACATATACACATAAATCACAACGATCTCCCCGACTACCCGGTGCTACATATCAGAGCCGACCGACAAAAGAATGAAGACCTAAGCTTCACAAAAAGACCTCCAGCATCTAATCTGCAATGCCTCATAGAGCATTCAAAACAGAAGAAGGGTGAGAAACACAATCATAATATAATTGCATACAATTATATAATAACACCAGAATACACATGTAATATTCTCACCACAACTTATACCAGAATTTAAACACAAAACAACACAATGCATATCATCATATATCCATCACCAAGGCATATATAATCAAATAAATGCATTTATCAACAACATATGTATATATATCTCAACTCATCAATTCCATTCACAATTCCACACAAAATCAATCCATTCATGATTTATGCAAATGCAAAGAGACCGACAGAATGACTCTATGCAAATGTAGTACCATCCATCCGTCAATCTCATCATTAGTTCACTCAGGAACTATTGGAATCATCGCTTGTTACTTAGTGTAACTCCCCGTCGGGCAAACGATGTTCCCCGTCGCTTTAGGTCCTCTAGGTATAAGGCTCACGACGTTTATAGATTGCTTTAGGTCCTCTTTGTATAAGGCTCACAATCTGATTGCTTTAGGTCCTCTTTGTATAAGGCGCACGATCGTCTATAATCATCGCTTTAGGTCCTCTCGGTATAAGGCTCACGATGTTATAGAGGATTCCATCTGGAATCGATTCGTCGCTCACACCCCACAAGGGCACACGACATCACAAGAATGCATATCATGATGCTTGGCATACAATGACTCATGACATTCAAATGCACACATATACACATCCATAATCATGCATATATCATCAAATACAACACATTGTATTTTCTTGCCCTTAGGCCACAATTCATCATCACAACATTTTATCACATGTATTTTCATCACACAACAGCACACAAGTCATACAATATCCACATCAACAGCACATTGCATATACACCTCAATTACACACCATTAAAACGGTAAAAGTCGACAAAACGACACTATTCCAAATTCTCAACATAATTAAATCGGCCAACAATCTCAAAACCATTTTAATAAGAAAATAAATTTTATTAGCTTTCCAACGATACCAAGAATGTTCAAAACGGATAATCGGAACACAAGTTACGGACGTAAACGGAAAAGACATCGCGAAAAGACAACATTTTACACCCCTGCTGACCATACGCGTATTGCCCTGAGCCATACGCGTATTGCCCAAAATCATACGCGTACCATTACACGTTTCAGCAGATGGCCGAGAAAAATGGAACTCCATACGCGTATTGCCCTCATCCCTTCAATGCCATACGCGTATTGCCTTAACTAATACGCGTATTGCCTTGAGTGATACACGTAATGGGCAGTGAAAAACCAGAATTTTTCTGCGAAAATCACTCAAACCCACTCCAAATTTTCACCTAAACACCATAAAATTGCCAATAGATAGCACAACAACATATATCTAACATGTATCAACAATAAGGGACCTGAAAACATGATTTCCGACACAATTTAATCGGATTCTAACAATTTCAACATATTATGGGTTTTTGTTCAATATCCAATTTCAATCCAAAAACAACCAAATACAAACATACATAATCATACACAAGTATAATATAATCGAGTTTCGCACCCTTACCCGATTTAATCGTGTTTTCAATAGTCGGTTGATCGATATTCTTAAATCCCAAGTTTTCTCTCTTTTTCTTCTCTTCTTTCTCTTTTCTTTCCCTTTTCCTTCTTCTCTTTTTCTTTCTCTCTAATTTTCTCTCTTTCTATTTCTATTTTCTAACTTAAGGAAAAATAAAGTGAAATGACCAAAATACCCCTACACTCAAATATCTCGCAAACGTTCCCAAAACGCGATAAAACATATTCAAGACGAAAAATAATATATTATCACATAAAAGTCAAAAATAAAATAATATAATAATAAAATAATCAAATCGACTCGATTAAATAAAACTAACAAAAACTGGGGCGTTACAACTCTCCCCCACTTAGAAATTTTCGTCCTCGAAAATATTACCTGAGACGAACAACTCCGGATACGACTCCCGCATCCGACTCTCCAACTCCCAAGTCAAATTGCCCTCAGCAGCGCCTCCCCACGCTACTTTCACAAGCGCAATATCCTTGCCCTTAACCGCTTCAACTCGCGATCCAAAATTCTCACTGGTAATGCCTCCACCGTAAGGTTCTCCCTTACCTCAACCTCATCCATCGGAATCACATTCGACGGATCCGAAACATACTTCCGAAGCTGTGAAACATGGAACACATCATGCAAATTCGAAAGACTCGGCGGCAACGCCACCCGATAAGCCACAGCACCCACTCTCGCGGATATCTGGTAAGGACCAATAAACCGAGAAGTAAGCTTTTTTGACTTCAACGCACGATCAACACCCATCACCGGTGTAACTCTCAAAAATATATGATCGCCCTCTTGAAACTCAAGATCTTTCCTCCTTCGATCATGATAACTCTTTTGCCTACTCTGAGAAGCCTTCATTTTCTCACGAATAAGTTTCACTTTTTCCGTAGTCTATTGTACTAACTCTGGTCCAACCACCGAACTCTCACCAGATTCATGCCAACACAAAGGTGTTCGAAATCTCCTTCCATACAACGCTTCAAAAGGTGCCATTCCAATACTCGAATGGAAACTGTTATTATAAGTGAATTCAACCAACGCAAGATAACTATCCCAAGCACCACCTTGTTCAAGAACACAAGCTCGCAACAAATCTTCCAACGACTGAATAGTTCTCGGTCTGACCATTCGTCTGCGGATGATAAGCAGAACTCAATCTCAACTTGGAACCTAAGGCCTTTTGCAAACTTTCCCAAAATCTGGAAGTAAACCTCGGATCTCGGTCTGAAACAATACTCAACGGAACACCATGTAATTTCACAATCACACTGATATAAATCTCAGCCAACCTCTCCAAAGAAAAACTGATGTCAATCGGAATGAAATGCGCCAATTTAGTCAGCCTATCCACAACTACCCAAATGGCATTATGTCCCCTCAGTGTATTCGGCAACCCTGTTACAAAATCCATATAAATGTTGTCCCATTTCCACTCGGGAATATCCAACGGTTGCAACAATCCACTAGGCTTCTGATGTTCCACCTTAGACTTCTGACACGTCAAACACGCATAAATAAACTGAGCCACATCCCTCTTTAATCCAGACCACCAAAAGATCTTCTTCAAATCTTGATACATCTTATTAGCTCCCGGATGCATACTCAAATTACTCCGGTGTCCTTCCTCTAAAATCATTTTTTCAAGTCCGAATCATCAGGAATACAAATCCTACCACAAAATCTCAAAACATCCTTATCATCCACTTTAAAGTCACCATTCACACTTTGATCACCAACCGTCAGCAAATCCACAAATTTCACATCCAACTTCTGTTTCTCGCTAACGGTTAACAGAAAATCATTAGTAACCTTTAACATACCAAACCTCACGCTATCAGACGTCAATTCACACACCAAACTCAAATCTCTAAATGCTTCCAAAAGTTCCCACTCTTTAACCATCAAAGCGGACATATGCAAAGATTTTCGGCTTAACGCATCGGCTACCACATTAGCTTTACCAGGATGGTAATTCAAGCTAAAGTCGTAGTCCTTAAAAAATTCCAACCATCTCCGTTGCCTCATATTCAACTCTTTCTGATCAAACAAGTATTTCAAACTTTTATGATCACTAAAGACTTCGAATCTTGCACCATAGAGATAATGCCTCCAAATTTTCAACACAAAAACCACGGCCGCTAATTCCAAATCATGAGCAGGGTAATTTTTCTCATGAATCCTCAATTGCCTCGAAGCATAAGCCACAACCTTACCTTCTTACATCAACACTCCACCTAAACCAATCAAAGACGCATCACAATACACCACAAACGGTTCACTAGGATTCGGTAAGATCAAAATCGGAGTTGTAGTCAATCTTCTCTTCAGCTCATTAAAACTTTCCTCACACTGAATATCCCAAATGAACGCCTTACCCTTACAAGTCAACTGGATCAAAGGAAGTGCTAACTTAGAAAAACCTTCAATGAACCTCCGATAATAACCAGCTAAACCCAAAAAGCTTCTAATTTCAGTAACAGATCTAGGAGCCTCCCATTGTAGAACTGCATCTACTTTAGATGGATCCACAGCAATACCATTACCTGAAATCACATGCCCAAGAAAACTCACTTCTGACAACCAGAACTCACACTTGGACAACTTGGCAAAAAGTTTCCTTTCCTTCAAAATTTGCAACACAACACGCAAATGTTCTGCATGTTCCTCTCGGGACTTAGAATAAATCAAGATATCATCAATAAACACAACAACAAATCGATCCAAATGCTCATGGAAAATACGATTCATATACTCCATAAACACACCCGACGCATTAGAAACCCCGAACGGCATCACAGAATATTCGTAATGGCCGTATCGTGTCCTAAAAGCCGTCTTCTGAATATCTTCCTCTTTCACTCTAATCTGATGATAACCTGATCTCAAATCAATTTTACTAAACACACAAGCACCTACCAACTGGTCCATCAAATCATCAATTCTCGGAAGAGGATACTTATTCTTAATCGTCACCTTATTCAACTGGTGATAATCAATACACAATCGCATACTTCCATCCTTCTTTTTCACCAATAAAACTGGAGCACCCCAAGGCGACACACTTGGCCTCACAAACCTCTTTTCTAACAATTCACTCAACTGCTTCTTTAACTCAACCAACTCAGATGCCGACATTCGGTAAGGTGCCATAGATACAGGTCTAGTACCAGGAATTAGATTTATAGAAAACTCCACCTCTCTCTCTGGCGGCACATCTGAAATATCCTCAGGAAACACCTCTGGAAATTCACACACAACTAGAAACACATCAAGTACAACTTGACTATCCACTATCAACTATGCAAACAACCCAAACAACTGAGCTTCATCAGCCAAAAGTTTCTTCAACTCTTTGGTAGATAAGAAACTCGACTCTTCGTCTTCTTCAAGAGAAGGAAATCTCACCAACTTATGATAACAATCAATATGAACCCGGTTGAACTGCAACCAATTCATACCCAGAACCACATCTAAACCCTCCAACGGCAAACACACCAAATCCATCTCAAAATCTTTACCATAAATGGTCAAAGGACAACAAAAACAAACCAAAGAAGTAGTTACTGACCCCATTGCTGGAGTATCAATAACCATCTCTCCACCTATCAAAGACAACACAAGATTCAAATGCTTCGCGCACTCAGACGAAATAAACGAATGAGTCGCTCCAGTATTAATAATAGCAACTAAAGGTGTACTATTAATAAAATAAGTACCTCTGATCAGACGGTCTGCACTTGTAGTCTGAGTCCCTGCCAATGCAAAAACTTACCCACTAGTTGGAGCTTGCTTTGGTTTCGGACACTTCGTACTAATATGGCCAGGTTCACCACGGTTGAAACACTTCACCACATTCTTCCTCTTGGACTCAGCTGTTTCATGTCCTATACCTCCATAATTAGAACACTTCCTCATATCTTTCCTACACTCAAACTGACGATGTCCTAAGTCACCACACCTAAAACATCTCGGAGGATTAGACATACCTCCCCCACTTGGCCTTTTCTCAAAATTACCTCTTTGCTTACCCTTATCAGTTGGTGTCACATAAGGACCACCACGGAACGGTTGCTTCCCTTTCTTTTCGTTCACACTCTTATAGTGAGTAGAACGAGCTTTGCTATCTTCTTCATAAATCCTACAACAATCCACCAAGTCCGAAAACCTTCTGATCCTTTGGTAACCGATTGCCTGCTTAATCTCAGGACGCAATCCGTTCTCAAACTTCACACACTTAGAAAACTCTGCAGTAGCTTCAGCATAATGTGGATAAAACTGAACAAGTTCCACAAACTTAGCAGTATAATCAACAATAGACATATTACCTTATTTCAACTCCAAGAACTCTATTTCCTTCTTTCCTCTTACGTCTTCAGGAAAATACTTCCTCAAAAATTCCCTGCTGAACAAAGTCCAAGTAACCTCTTCATCTCCAGCTTCTAACACATGACGCGCACTAACCCACCAATCATCAGCCTCCTCCTGCAACATGTGAGTACCCAGTCTCATCTTATTTTCCTCAGCACAGTCCATTACTCGAAAGATTCTTTCAATCTCCTTAAGCCAAATCTGTGCACCATCAGGATCATGTCTCCCTTTGAAGACAGGCGGTTTGTTCTTCCTGAACTCATCATTCTCCTCAGCATTAGGTGCACCCTGCACATCCCGAGCCATAGCTTGCATAGCAGCAGCCAAAGCAGCATCATTCCTACCAGCCATATTCTGTTCATTTCCAATAACAGCAACTATGGTTAAACAAATAACTCACCCAAACACAATGACCAACAAGGACTGACACAAACTGACACGGACTGGCTCTGATACCACTTAATGTAACACCCCTAATCTTTACCCCCAATTAAATAAAGCGATAAAAATTTCATCAGAGTATAATTAAACATTCATGGCATAGACGAAGGCGTCACATCAATTGAGACAAAACACAATAAACCTGCTCATAAAGATATGCAACAATCAGGTAGCAAATAACAGAGGAACTTAGTTCCTACTACCCACAATTTAGATACAGAATAAAAGTGGAAAATCTGCAACTGAATCTCATATATATATCACATAAAGAGTTTGTCTGTCATACACAGATCCATACATATATAATCCAAAAGATATCTATACATATACACATAAATCACAACGATCTCCCCGACTACCCGGTGCTACATATCAGAGCCGACCGACAAAAAAATGAAGACCTAAGCTTCACAAAAAGACCTCCAGCATCTAATCTGCAATGCCTCACAGAGCATTCAAAACAGCAGAAGAGTGAGAAACACAATCATAATATAATTGCATACAATTATATAATAACACCAAAATACACATGTAATATTCTCACCACAACTTATACCAGAATTCAAATACAAAACAACACAATGCATATCATCATATATCCATCACCAAGGCATATATAATCAAATAAATGCATTTATCAACAACATATGTATATATATCTCAACTCATCAATTCCATTCACAATTCCACACAAAATCAATCCATTCATGATTTATGCAAATGCAAAGAGACCGACAGAATGACTCTATGCAAATGCAGTACCATCCATCCGTCAATCTCATCATTAGTTCACTCAGGAACTATTGGAATCATCGCTTGTTACTTAGTGTAACTCCCCGTCGGGAAAACGATGTTCCCCGTCGCTTTAGGTCCTCTAGGTATAAGGCTCACGATGTTTATAGATTGCTTTAGGTCCTCTTTGTATAAGGCTCACAATCCGATTGCTTTAGGTCCTCTTTGTATAAGGCGCACGATCGTCTATAATCATCGCTTTAGGTCCTCTCGATATAAGGCTCACGATGTTATAGAGGATTCCCTCTGGAATCGATTCGTCGCTCACACCCCACAAGGGCACACGACATCACAAGAATGCATATCATGAAGCTTGGCATACAATGACTCATGACATTCAAATGCACACATATACACATCCATAATCATGCATATATCATCAAATACAACACATTGTATTTTCTTGCCCTTAGGCCACAATTCATCATCACAACATTTTATCACATGTATTTTCATCACACAACAGCACACAAGTCATACAATATCCACATCAACAGCACATTGCATATACACCTCAATTACACACCATTAAAACGGTAAAAGTCGACAAAACGACACTATTCCAAATTCCCGACATAATTAAATCGGCCAACAATCTCAAAACCATTTTAACAAGAAAAAAAATTTTATTAGCTTTCCAACGATACCAAGAATGTTCAAAACGGATAATCGGAACACAAGTTACGGACGTAAACGGAAAAGACATCGCGAAAAGACAACATTTTACACCCTTGCTGGCCATACGCGTATTGCCCAAACTCATACGCGTACCATTACGTATTTCAACAGATGGCCGAGAAAAATGGAACTCCATACGCGTATTGCCCTCATCCCTTCATTGCCATACGCGTATTGCCTTGAGTGATACGCGTATGGGCAGTGGAAAACCAGAATTTTTCTGCGAAAATCACTCAAACCCACTCCAAATTTTCACCTAAACACCAGAAAATTGCCAATAGATAGCACAACAACATATATCTAACATGTATCAACAATAAGGGACCTGAAAACATGATTTCCGCCACAATTTAATCGGATTCTAACAATTTCAACATATTATGGGTTTTTGTTCAATATCCAATTTCAATCCAAAAACAACCAAATACAAACATACATAATCATACACAAGTATAATATAATCGAGTTTCGCACCCTTACCTGATTTAATCGTGTTTTCAATAGTCGGTTGATCGATTTTCTTAAATCCCAAGTTTTCTCTCTTTTTCTTCTCTTCTTTCTCTTTTCTTTCCCTTTTCCTTCTTCTCTTTTTCTTTCTCTCTAATTTTCTCTCTTTCTATTTCTATTTTCTAACTTAAGGAAAAATAAAGTGAAATGACCAAAATACCCCTACACTCAAATATCTCGCAAACGTTCCCAAAACGCGATAAAACATATTCACGATGAAAAATAATATATTATCACATAAAAGTCAAAAATAAAATAATATAATAATAAAATAATCAAATCCACTCGATTAAATAAAACTAACAAAAACTGGGGCGTTACACAACGCGGCCACCAGGATTTGATCCTATACCCGTATCGTACGCAGAATTATTTCCGTTACTACTGGCCAATGGGCATGTCCAGACTAAGTCTCCTCTTACAGTACCGGAAAATCTGCCTTTTTGGTTTAAGATGGATCAGACTTGCCCTTACCATCAAGGAGGACCAGTGTATAACATAGAAAACTGTCTCAGTTTCAAATTTGACGTGCAAAAGCTTGTTAGGAGCGGGTTCTTATCTTTCAAAGATACGAATCCGAATGTTCTCACAAACCCGCTGCCTCAACACGAGAAGGCTACAATCAATTTGATAGAGGGAGAGTCTAACAACACCTATCAAATTCGCGATGTACTCTCATTGAGGGCCAACTTGGTCAAGATGCATTGTAGACATAGTGGATATGGCCATGTGCCACCTCATAATTATCACCAGTGTGATATCTGCTCTAAAAGCAATCAAGGATGTTATGTGGTGAAATCAGCTCTACAGGAACAGATGAATCTCGGATGGATCCAAGAGCACCGAGTTCGTGGAGTTAACATGGTTTATACAAACTCCAACATCATACAAAACCACGATATCTGTGCGATGAATGTCAACTTGGTGGAAATGCACTCAAGGCAATGCCAGTATCATGATCTTCCATGACACGATTACAATTCTTGTCTGACCTGCTCGGTAGACAAACAGGGTTGCTCTTTCATACAAGAGGCCCTCCAGCGTCAGATGGATCTTGGATGGATTCAGGACTACCATGATAGAAATCCCTATCAAATCAACATGGTTCAAATTTTTGATATTCGCTTGATGAATACCAGCCTGGTGGAGTTACATGCTAAACAGGTCCAGCTCGGGTTCCTGGTATCACATGATTATCAGGGCTGTAAAGCGGGTTGCAAAGACGATCAGGGATGTGCCCTTGTCCAGGAAACACTTTAGCACTTGTTGAACCACTGGTGGCTTCCAATCTATATGGATGAAGACACGCAACAAATCAGTGTGGTTGACGGGAATCCTACTAGATATCAAAGTCAGGATGTTCGGTTGATGGAAATAGACCTAGTAAGGTTACACTGTATTCAAAGCGGACTTGGCCAGGTGCCGCTACACAACTATGAGTGGTGTGGAGTTTTCTCAGTGGATAATCAAGGATGTTACCTCGTGCGAGCAGCCCTTCAAAGTCAGTTGGACCGCAAAGAGATTCAACCATGGTCAAGTTCTGAATCAGTCAACTATTTCGCTGATCAAATCGAGGACATTGTCGTAATCTCTGATCATCAGAGGGCTATGGATGTTTGTACCATTATCCCTCTACTTGACGAATCAAGAGTTCCCAACCGAGAACGGATCGAAATTACTTACGATGGTCAGAAAAATCAGAAGGCTCCCATAGTCATCTATCTACCGGGACCGCTACCGTATGAATCAACTAAGGCTATCCCTTACAAATATGGTGCAACAACAATTGAGAATGGAAAGGAAATTTCGTTACCCCCCGTCATAAATATTGCAGACATCAGTCGAGTAACACGGAGTGGTAGAATCTTCAACAGAGGAGTTAGAGAACCCAGCAAAGAAAAGGAACCTCAGACAGAAGTTCCCAATCCACCAGTCGGTCAATCCAGTAAACCCGACCTTTCAAAAAATAATGATGAGATGCTAAAGCTCGTCCAAAGGAGTGAATACAACATTGTTGATCAGCTGTTACAAACTCCTTCAAAGATCTCGGTATTATCACTGTTACTTAGTTCAGAAGTGCACAGGGAGGCTCTACAGAAAGTCTTGGAGCAAGCCTTTGTGGAACAGGATGTAACAATCAGACAGTTCGATAGCATTGTCTCTAATATCACTTCCTGCAATAACTTAGGATTTAGTGATGAGGAATTACCTGAAGAAGGTCGCCGTCATAACATGGCCCTCAACATTACAGTCAACTGCCAGGATGATGCTTTAGCCAGCGTACTAGTAGACTCAGGGTCAGCCCTGAATGTTATGTCGAAGTCCATTTTAATGCAATTATCATTCAAAGGACCTCCGATGAAAACCAGCAAGGTCGTCGTCAAAGCATTTGACGGATCCAGAAAAATGGTTATCGGCAAAGTCGACCTTCCCATAACTATTGGTCCTCACACTTTCCAAGTCACTTTCCAGGTCATGGACATCCGGGCAACATACAGTTATTTATTAGGAAGACCTTGGATACATCAGGCTGGAGCGGTTACTTCGACCCTCCACCAAAAACTAAAGTTCGTCCAGAACGGCCAACTCGTCACGGTTTGTGGAGAACAGGCCTTACTCGTAAGCAACTTGTCATTATCTACTTGTGTAAAACCCGAGGAGGTTGATGGAACTCAGTTCCAAGCACTTACGGTGAGCAATGAGAATCAATCAAAGAAAGGAACCTCAATTTCCTCATACAGAGATGCTCTCGAAGTGATCGAAAATAACAATGGAAAAGGATGGGGACAGCTTGTCATTCCCACTGATAACAAAATAAAGAAGGGTCTTGGTTTTTCTGCAACCTGCACCCAGACAGCTGCTGACGATGAAAGTCTTCATCCCATTCAGAACTTCTTCCACAATGGAGGTTTCCTTCAACCAGTGACTCAAGAAGTGCATACTATCAACGAGGGAGATTCCTCCGATACAGATGAGGAATGGAAGTCCTATCTTAACGAGAACGGTTATATGTCTCAGAAAGAGGTGCCTATGCCGTTTTCCTATCCCGCACAGAGTCCAAGATTTATACCAAGGTCAGATGTCAAAATGATATACGGAGATTGTGATCCTAAAGGATGTCGTGTTCCGCCAAATTCATTAGAGGAAGACACTCCGATGAAATACAACTTTGACCACGACTATTATGGCCCAATGGATGGCTTGCCTATCTGGCAGCCGTATCCCGGAGACTTAGGGCAAGAAAATCAGCTGAATAATGAAAATCAGCTGAGCATCATTGAACTGAATACCTGTGTCCCCGCCATGTCATGGGATCAACACTCAGGTCATTCCAAACTTATCCAGTACGACGATGAATTGGCAAAGCTTGCCGGACTAGAATTCATCAACTACGCTTTTCCCGAGGTCAACGTCATCGAGAGGGATGACTCCTCTAATTCCAAAGAAGTGTGGGACACCCTGGGACATCCGAGTGGAAGATTTGACTTCATGGTCAAGTACACCGCTCCTGAAAACTCTCGTATCAGGCTCGAAGACATCCAGCCAACTGGATGGGGAGATACAGCTGAGAGTACAAATACTACGCAAAATACAACTGAGGAATCCCCCTACGACAACTCTGCCTGGGAGACAGATCCCAATGATCCTGCTCCGCCAGAAATCAGCGTCATTTCTGAAGACAAATCAAGGAAGGTACCAGACTTTGTGATTCATCGACGAGTTCGCCGCCAATGGGTCGTTGTCGATGTTCCGAAGATTGTTCATAAGTCTAAGTAATTGCCATCTTTACTTTAACCTTTCACCCTGCCCAGGTGAAACGGATGTTTTGATAGGGCTCACTTTCTGTAAACTTCCCTCTTCGCTTCGTCGAAAGCGACAGAGTTTTGTTTTATAGGGCTGTAGTTTCAAGAATCGACAAAATCATTAATAAAATAACGTCGTTCTGTAATTTTCGCATTAATTGTTGTTTTCTCTTTTCGCTTTTCAGAAAATGGTAATCCTAAAAAACAACTCAATAATAAAAATAAGCAGTAAAAGAAATGCACTGCACACACTCTTGCATTCTCTATATCTCTTCTAAACACAAATCATCACGTCATACAGATTGCTTGTTTTAAACCTCATTGAAACATACGATCCAATGCCTTCTCCCAACTTTGAGTTCCTGGTATTTGAGGCTGAAGAAGAAAATGATGACGAAATTCCAGAGGAGATCTCCCGACTACTCAGACAAGAGGAAAGGTCCATTGAGCCTCACAAAGAGTTGCTGGAAACAGTCAACTTAGGATCGAAAGAAGAGAGAAAAGAAGTCAAGATTGGGGCACTGCTCGGTCCAACTGTCAAAGAGAGTTTGACAAAGCTTTTCAGAGAATTTCCCGATGTGTTTGCTTGGTCCTATCAGGACATGCCAGGGTTGGATACCAGCATCGTGGAACACCATCTACCATTGAGATCAGAATGTCCGCCAGTAAAACAAAGGTTGAGACGAACTCATCCAGACATGGCTGTCAAAATCAAAGAGGAGGTACATAAACAGATTGACGCAGGTTTCCTCGCTACGTCAGAATATCCTCAATGGTTAGCCAACATAGTACCAGTTCCGAAAAAGGATGGAAAGGTCAGAATGTGTGTCGATTACAGAGATCTAAACAAGGCTAGTCCAAAGGACGACTTTCCTTTACCATACATTGACATGCTGGTTGACAGTACAGCAAAGTTCAAAGTTTTCTCCTTCATGGATGGATTCTCGGGCTATAATCAAATCAAAATGGCGCCGAAAGACATGGAGAAAACTTCGTTCATTACCCCATGGGGTACCTTTTGTTACAAGGTAATGTCGTTCGGTTTGAAGAACGTTGAGGCAACCTATCAAAGGGCCATGACTACTTTGTTTCATGACATGATACACAAGGAAATTGAGGTATATGTCGATGACATGATTGAAAAATCTAAGACAGAAGAGGAGCATGTGACCCACCTGTCAAAATTGTTCGAACGTCTAAGAAAATTCAAACTCCGTTTAAATCCTAACAAGTGCACATTCAGTGCCCGTTCAGGGAAACTCTTAGGGTTCATCGTCATCCAGAAAGGAATTGAGGTTGATCCTGACAAGGTCAAGGCCATTCAAGAAATGCCTTCTCCGAAGACTGAAAAACAAGTCAGGGGATTCCTGGGACGTTTAAACTACATCTCCAGATTCATATTCCTCATGACCGCGACATGTGCGCCGATTTTCAAATTACTCAAAAAAAAATCAGGACTGCGTTTGGACAGAAGACTGCCAAACTGCCTTTAACATTATCAAGGAATATCTGTTGAACCCACCGATTCTATCACCTCCAGTGGAAGTAAGACCACTGATCATTTACCTCATAGTCCTAGAAGACTCAATGGGTTGTGTACTTCGCTAAATTAAAAAAAAACGTCTCGGTGGATTGAAAACCTGAAAGGGCGGTCCAGGCAAAAATTAGAGACATAATCAAAAATCATCCCGATGGATTGGAAACCTCAAAGTACAATCCAGGCAAAAATTAGGGATAAAGGCAAGTAACTACGTTCGACAAAGGGGTAAGTCCCTCGGCAGCAGTTACACCATCCATCAGAAAACTCCAGTCACGGTCATCTTCGACGGAAGCTCAGGATGTCCAGAATTCAAAGTTGGTAGAAGGATAACGGTCGTTATGTTTCAATGTATCCCTTTTCCCTTAAATTACCATTTTCAAACTTTGTAAATACTCTATGGAATCACGCGTTTGGCTGATTTCCATCCTATCAATACAATTTGAGCCCTTGTGTTTTTGTTTGCAATTCTTATTTGTTTTAGCTTTATAGAACGACATTTTAACATGATCAACGATTCTTGAAATAAAACAAAAATGAATTTACTTGTAAAAATTTTCTGCTTTTAATAAAGATGGCAATTTCTTTTGACTGTTGAACATCGAAAGAACATCGATCGCTTCTCCCGAAGTAACCGAGCTTCAAAGTACAGAATCAAAGTACTCCTTCTAAACCAGTGCGCCTGAAGGAAGGATCGACTATATCAGATATGAATACTCCATCTGACATCTCTGGCAGAGTTCTTATCTCCTAAGCCTGACCAACGTAGCTCCCCACGAGGACTACTTCTCCTAAGCAAGGCAGAATTGCTATCTTGAACCAGCGATACCTCTTCATCCCCAATTGTGACCGAGTATCCAGTCGTGTTCATCTATTAGTTTGTATGTCGTGTCAGTTTTGTCAGCATATACATACATACATCATGCATTACTACTTTGCATTCATATTCATGTTGCATCTCTATCACTCTGGTCGGTCTTATCCCCTAGTGATAACAGTCCTCTCAATCGAGTTGTCAGTTTTTTCCTCGTCAGGAAATGTTACGTCTGAACAATCTCTTTCCTCCAGTTTATTTCTGGATTAGAGTTGGCCCTTGACCACTTTGATAACTTGAACCTCTGAAAGACCAGAGAGAACCCTCAGCCAATATCATTTTTCTCCATTGAAGATGATATCTTCGCTTTCCCGGATTAAGGAAAATCCCCAGAGAAAACCTCTTAATCAGAGATTCGACAGTACAACAGTTTTTCTCCGAAAAATTCACTGACGAAAAGGTCATCGGCGCCTCAAAATTGGATCACATCATATGGCATTTCTCCAAGAAGATCCCGAGAAAAGTATGATGTGGTAACCCCAACCGAAAGCAGTCTCTCAAGAGACTCATTTTCCCCACCACTTTTTCCATCAAATGGCATCTCCCCAGGAAAATTCGACGAGAAGTTTGAGGAAAACCGCTACACATAGCGTCTCTTGTCAATAAAGTTTATTGACAAAAGAAACTTAGACCAGTTCCTTGGTTGGAAACCAGGATCGAGGGGAAGTTTATATCAGAAACTTAGACCAGTTCCTTGGTTGGAAACCAGGATCGAGGGGAAGTTTATATCAGAAACTGAGACCATTTCCTTGGTAGGAAACCAGGATCCAGGGGAAGTTTACATCAGCAACTTAGACCAGTTCCTTGGTAGGAAACCAGGATCGAGGGGAGGTTTATACCAGAAACTAAGACCAGTTCCTTGGTAGGAAACCAGGATCGAGGGGAAGTTTACGTTTTCTAAGCATCATTGCTTAGCAAAAGAGGAAGGATGCGCGAACTGCCATTCATAACCACCATCAAAATTTCGGGTATTCCGATATTCAATCCTATTGCACCCCGAATGCCCGAATACCTTCGTCATTCACACCTTCGGGTCCAAGAAGATTAAATAGGGGCATCTGTCATACCCCAAATTTTGACCACTAAGATTCCCCTTCATTGTGCAAATCATCATCACAATATGGATGAACCATTAGTCTCCCCAAAGATGGGTGAGCATCCACTACAATCAAAATTAGGGTTTTAAGCCCTTTCAGAGTTCTTAGACAAAGGATCAATCAAGGAATGACATGATCTTCAACTTTTCTAGCCTCTCAAACATCCCCAAAGGATCAAGAGGAGTCCCACTTCAAGGATTAAGCACAAGGCTTCTCCCTTCTAGGTGGATCAAGCCTCAAGATCGCCGATGTCACCAAATTAGGGTTTGGTCGACCAGGGCCTCCAGATGGAAATTTTCCACTGGGCATGAGCCAATGCTTTAAATCACAACCTATGATGCTCCAAGGGACATCATAAACTCAATCATCAAGTCAATTTGGCTTTAGGGGGTGCATTCATAAAAAATCAGGAATTAGGGTTTCTTGACCTAATTCATCCCTAAGTTGACTTTTGGGACAAAACATGAGCCAAGACCTCAAAGGAGGATTTAAGGGTCTCTGATACACCACATTGATCCATTTGCAACAATGGATTGGTCCAAGAAGCTTGATCCACAAGTTTCAAATTCATCAGAACCAAAATTAGGGTTTCGCGAGAAAAGTCAACTGTGCCTTTGACTTTTGACCAGGAAATGCTCCCAAACCCTAAGACATGATTTAATACACCCTATAACACCTATGAAATCAATCCATCAAGTTTGATTTAGGTTAAGGACTTGATTTCATAGAGGATTGGACAGTTTGGAGTTCATCTGATAAAAAGTCAACTGTGCACAAAAGTCAAACTTTGACTTTTTGAGATTTTTCAAAATTATGGTTTTTTAACCCTAAAATGATGTTAATGTGTGATTTGAATCATCATTCATTAAGTAAAATCAAGGAAAGTGGGATAACTTGTAAAAGGGGTAACCATAAAAACTTAGAAAATTTTCTAAGTTATGGAACAAAGTGGCTAGGGTACCAACTTTGGAGGACCATAACTCCTAAACCAGAAGGCCATTTTCTCCCATCCAAAGCTGGATTTGTAGCCCTCATGGTCCTCTACAAAAGCTTCAACTACACCTCATTCCAATTCATTATAGATTTTGAGTTATGGAATGATCAAAGTGGCTGAAAACATGAAATGACACTTTTTTCCAACACTTAGTGAAATTTTCACTAATTCAAAATCTGCCTTCACTTTTTTCCAAATGTAGGGGCATTTTTCACTTGGATCCAAAAAGTATCAAAACCAATTATGATCAAACAGTTATTGTATAATATGAGGGCTTTCCAAAATGGCCAAGAATTCCATCAAATTCCACTTGGGCCATGGGATATGACAATGGCAATATGCCTTGCTGAAAACTGCCAAAGCAAGGCAGATTTTGGAGTTTTGCTCGATTTGCCCAAATTTTGCAAAGGGCAAGCAACTCTATCCATCTGAATACCTCAAGGGGGACCAATGAGGAACCAACTCTAATCCCAAGCCTCTCAAGTCTTTGGAACAAAAAGTAGCATGCCAAACCTAGAAATCCCTAAAAGAGGGACAAGACTCCAATTTTGGATTGGAGAATTTAATGGATGCACCACGGTGGCATGGACTGACACATTTGCAACTAAATTCAGTCAAGAATGATCCAACAACTAGGGAACCATAGCTCTGTGCTCTAACCTCTAGCCAATGGCTAGAGGAGACTTGAGATTCCAAAGTGCAACCATTGGCCAAACCTCTGCAGCAGTTGCCATTCACTATTGCTTGCAAAACAAACTTGCTCTACTATAAATAGAGCTCATTTGTGCTCAGTTTGAGTACACCAAAGCCATCAAACAGATGCTTTCCTCAAAATCTCCTTCTTCACTCCAATTTTGCCTTCTAAGGCAAGTCACCATCGGGTTTTGAGTTTGAGAGCAATTCCAATCAAACCAATCACACACACACCTCACATACATCATATAGAAGTGATCCAAACACTCATATAACATCTGGAACACCAAAATCACAAAATTACCAGCCAACTGCTCAAGCCTTTGACAGATTTGCAGTTGAGGTGCCAAATCAAGTTCCAGCTCAAATTAATCCACTCCAAGCATCCAGACACACTCTATGGCACCTAGGGAAGCTATCCAGGTCATTGGAACCTAGCTGTAACACCTCTAACCCAAAACACGATCACCAGCTGCAAGTGGTAAGCATGAGCTCTTCTAACTCTATGATCCATGCAATTTTTACTGCACAATAATTTGGCCATATGTTCATAATCATGCATAGAGTGTTTACCCTCAATCAATTGCTTTGTATGAATCGTGTATGGAATTTCTGAACCTTCATGCAGAATTTAGGGTTCTTGAGGTTTCTCTTTGATTTCTTATTCCATGCTTAAAATAAATGAAATTAAAGACCATAGACATGATCGTGAGGTTAAAACGAGTAGATTGATATGTAGATTGCATGATATAATCAAGTATTCAGTGAGATTTGATAGAAAATGCAAATCTGCAGAAACAGAGGAAGGGCGCGTGTTCTTGCCGTGTTCTTGGCGCCCTTTTTCAAATATTTGAATATTTGAATTTTGTGATTTTATTTAATTGATTCAAAAATTAATTTCTCTCTGAGTTTTAATGATTTTGAGTTGATTCTTTTTTTAATAATTCACAAAAAAGGTTAAAATATTTTATTTTTACCTAAAAATCCCAAAAATGTTATTTATTTCATATAATTGATATTTTTGCCAAGAATTAATATTTTAATTATTTTTGACATTTAAAATATATTTTTTTTCCTTCTTGATTTTGCAAGTTTTAATGATTTCCAATCATTTTGCAGGTCAAAACTTGATTTTTGAAACATTAATCCAAGATCACAATTTGTTTTCCACATGTTAAATAATTTTGATCATTTTAATTGAATTTTTATTCAATTAAAATACATTTTGAAAACAAATTAGGGTTTTTGATTAATTTAACCCTCATCAAACTTTTTCAAACCTTTTGGGCCTCTAGTAGAGTATAAGACCCAACCCTTTTAGAAAAACCAAAATATTTTGGGCCTCAAATGTTGTATAAGTCCCATTGTATTTCAAAAGTTCGGCGCGATCATCGCCCGTTTAAAACAAACCATCTGGGCCTCTCCTCGAGCTATAAGACCCATTCAAAATCTTTGGGCCTCTAATAGAGTGTAAGACCCAATCCCCTTTTGAAACCAAAACTTTTTGGGCCTCAGTCATTGTATAAGACCCACTGTACTTTCAAGAATCTCGGCGCGATCGCTAGTTATAAAAAACAAATTATCTGGGCCTACCCTCGTGTTATAAGCCCCATTTCTTTTTCTTTCAATCATAATGGGCCTCTTGAGAGAGTGTAAGACCCATTCCCTTTGTACAGAAAACCTTTCTTCCCTGTACAAAACGACAGTGCGATCACTGATAAAAGCTTGGGCCTCTCCTTGAGCTGTAAGCCCCAACAATCTTTTCAAAGCACTTTCTCCTTTGATTTTGAATATAATATTGTTATCAAAGCTTTCTTTGTTGAACAAACTAATAAAACAGCATGGAAGCTCTACAACCGAGTAAGTGTTTACCCGCTTTCATATATTTAACTATATTGTGGGGCTGCTCACTGTAAGTCTTCTTTCATAAACTTTTATATACTTGTCAAATATCAACTGTATAATACTAGTATAGTTATTTAGAGTTTTTCCCGGCAACTACGTTTAGCACTAGGTAAAACCCTGTTGGTCACTCTTAAAATACAAACAAAACTAGATCCCCATAGGATTACCAGACACAGTCTTCCCTCCTCTTGCGGTTAAACAATATGAAGACGTGAAAGGCAGCATTCTCGGTGAACCCTTTCACAGACTGTCACCCTTAGACATTGTCAAAGAAACTCTACTCCCCAGAGATGATATTTTCTCTGTGAATGGCATCTCTTGAGTTTCTTCCAAATTCTCGAACTTTCCTGGCTTGATCTATTCTCCGTGAATGGCATGTCTTGAACTTATCGGGGTTTAGGGACCCACAGGCTTCCTAAAAGCATCCTCGCCTCCTCTTGGGCGTTGTACAAGGACACGTCGGCTTCTTAGAAGTTTTCACAGCCTCCTCTTAGGCTTCGTATAATGATTCTTCCTCCGGGAAGATAGCCTCCTCTTGGGCTTCGTACAAATTGTCCCTTCGGCTTCTTAAAAGTTTTTCTAGCCTCCTCTTGGGCTTCGTACAAATTGTCCCGACGACCTCCTAAAGGTATAGGAACAAAAATTAGTCATCTTAATAAAACAGTCTTTCAAAGAGTCTAGATCACCCTACGGCGGACATACTGTCTCTTGATTTCTCTTAAGCATAGTACAAAAGATAAAACTCTAGACTTGGACAGTCTAATCTCCTTGAGTCTCGAAGACATTCTTAAGTTCCTTTCAAAAATAGGAAAACGCACCCGTAGACTTGGGCAGTCTCAATACCCTTCAGATTCCCCATTTCCTTAAAGAACAGGAAATAATCCCGGTTCTCAGATCAAATCCATGAGTACAACATTACCCATATAAGAACTGATTTTCTCTTTTAACCAACATACTGGACCTGTCACTCAACTAAAACAGTAACCCTTGCCTCCTCTTGGGCTCTGCACAATGATTCTCCCCAGCAGAGTTAACCTTTGCAGCCTCCATCTTGGGCTTTGTACGAGATATAAAACACTCTCTTGTTGAGTATAAAAGACTCTCTTGTTGAGTCAAACCTTTGCAGCCTCCATCTCGGGCTTTGTACGAGATACAAAACACTCTCTTGTTGAGTATAAAAGACTCTATTGTTGAGTCAAACCTTTGTAGCCTTCATCTCGGGCTTTGTACGATATACAAAACACTCTCTTGTTGAGTATAAAAGGCTCTCTTGTTGAGTCAAACATTTTTAGCCTCCATCTCGGGCTTTGTACGAGATACAAAATCACTTTCTTGGTGAGTATAAAAGAGTCTCTTGTTGAGTCAAATCCTTTTAGCCTCTATCTCGGGCTTCGTACGAGATACAAAAAGCTCTCTTGTTGAGTCAACCCTTTTAGCCTCTCTCTCGGGCTTCGTACAAGACACACAAAAGTATCCTCTTGTTGGGTCAATAGCCTTCTCTTAGGCTTTGTATAAAGAAATCTCTGTTTGATTCAATCAACCTTTTAGCATCAAATCATGCTTTAATCACCGTATACAAACATCAACAACTCCTTTTCCCTCATCTAATTGTTGTAAGCAGTAAGCCTCCGGATTATTTACATCCACGCCACTGTCCCTCTTTTAGCATGAGAAATTCCTAAGGAAAGATGACATTACTCTAAACTGAGTTAAAGTCTTCTCCTTCAGGTTGAAAATCCCCTATAAAGAAAATTATGGCATTGCTAGATTCACATATCCCAGTTAAAGTAATTCTCCTTTATAATCAGTCACCCAACCATTGTGACAAACAGACCCCTTTAGAGATGACAAATCTCTCTAAAAGTCAAACACCCTTTTAGCTTCACATCTTGGGCTTCGAACAAGATACAAATAGACCTTTCAGCTTCACATCTTGGGCTTTGAACAAGATATAAACCACCTTTAGCTTCATGTCTTGGGATTTGAACAAGACACCAAAACACCATTTCCTCCCATAGAATAGGAGGAACTACGATCGCTCTGATTTCCCTATCCCGGGAATACGTAGACATAAGATTGAAAAAGAATCTTAGCGAGCACACTAATAAAAAAACCCAAAGTCCCCTACCTCCAGCCAATCTAGCACAGTATCTCAACAAATTCCCCATGAACAATCCCGGTATTTCGTTCTGAACAAAATAAGCAGAGAGAGGCCCACGAACACGAACCGCATCTGTAAACCAACAGTTTTGACTGTTTAACCTCAGTATGCAAGCAGGGTTAGTTGGAGACATCTATTTCCCTTCCTTCATCAGCTTCAATAGGATAAAAAATGAATCGACCTGTAGTACCCCAGAGGGACAGTGCTTAAGAACCACGTCCAAAAATCGCTCGCTACACCCTCCTCATTGCGGTGAGGAAAACTTCAACGATAAGGTGGTCGCGTCACCGACAAAAATCGCTCGCTACCGAAAAATGGGGATTCTGCTGGGGAGTCATTTTATTTGTATAGGACTAGGATTATAGCTTCTAAGAGGTCTAGGATGTTAGTTTTAGGAATAAATATATATGTCGCTTTTCCTAATTTATATCCGTGTTTATTTTTCTGCTAATGGGACTGCGGGTGATGCCGCATCTGGAAAGATTGAGTATACACCTAAGATAAGTGATGGCACTAGACGGGTAATTTTACAGGGAGTGACTCCCAAATAAGAGACCCTTTGCGGATTCAATGCCTATACGACTTCAGTTGTTGAAAGCAGATTGTCCGATTGTGGTTGTCCATGAAACTGAGGATTTAGTAAGCTAAGACCTTGTTACTATTTTGTAGTGCGGAAGCTATCAGAAATAGTTGTCACGTGATACTACCCTCATATTAGATTACTCTAAGATACTGGAGCTCGCTCGAGTGAACCATCCTGTTGTTGTTATCCCAATAGGGGTCAATGATTTTGAGGACAGGTACAAAAAATCACCAGTACAACCTTTGGGAATGAGTAGATCCATGACTTCATGACACTGAACCTTTGACCCCATGTTTTTTCTATGTTTTTGTGTGCTGCATTCATGCATTCATTTCATTAAAAAAACATTAATAAAAAAAATCTTCTCCTCTAGTCTCTCTTTTTCAAATTAAATGAAGACAATGATTGTAAATATCAGAGAAACGAGATTGCGTTATGGATTTCGGTAGAAGGAATACTCACAAGTACACCTTCAAGGTTCTAAAACTAGAGGATTTAAGAGGGTTGGCGAGGATGATCACCAACCCTGATGCTTTCAGAGCCAAGTACGGAGGATTGCTATCTCTGTTAAGGGTCCATGTAATTGAAGGAATCCTGGCTATGCTCATTCAGTTCTATGATCCGGTCTATTACTGTTTCACATTCCCGGATTATCAACTAGCACTAACACTGGAGGAGTACTCTCACCTGACTAATTTACCCATCACTGACCACGCTCCCTTTTCTGGACTGGAAGAAATTCCAAAGGATCAGACCATTGCAAGAGCCAACTATTTGGACGTGTCAGAAGTCAGGACTCACATAACCACTAAGGGTGGAATCCAAGGTTTTCCAGCCAAGTTTTTGATAAAGAAGGCTCTGTACTTTGCTAGTATAGGGAACGCGACTGCTTTCGAGAGCATCTTTGTCTTACTCACCTACGGGTTATTTCTGTTTCCCAACATTGATGACTTTGTTGATATCAATGCCATTAAGATTTTTCTAATTGGAAACCCCGTACCGACCTTGCTCGCAGATGCTTATCATTTTGTACACTTAAGGAACTTGTACAGCAAAGGAATGATCACATGTTGTGTACCCCTGCTGTACAAATGGTTTACTTCCCACTTACCCAAGTTTACTGCATTTTGGGATCATAAAAGTACTTTATGTTGGTCGCAGAGGATCACGTCTCTTACCAACTCTGACATCGATTGGTACAATCGAATCTATGACGAGATCAGAATCATTGACCATTGTAGTAACTTCCCTAATGTACCCCTTATAGGAATTAAATGAGGAATCAATTATCATCCAGTTTTAGTTCGTTGTCAATTCGGATACCCGATGAGACATGTCCCGCGTAATGTTCATCTGGAAGGTATTTTCTTCAAGGAAGGAGAAAATGACAGGGCACTAAAGACAGAAATAGTGCATGCCTGGAAACATGTTCACCGGAAAGGAAGAAAGTCTCTAGGAAAACCAGACTATGTCTCTGTAGAACCTTATCTCCACTGGGTACAAACTAGAGCTCTCAAACTGAGGATGCCTTACCCTCGTCAGGAAGTTCTTCCGTTAAAGGAATCTGTCCTTTACTTTATATCTGATACGGAAAAACTTCAGGTTACTCTCAACAAAGTTCAACAGGAGAGGAAGTCTTGGAAGAACAAGTATTGTATTCTTAATGTGGAGTGTAACAAAATACAACAACTATTAAAAGAAAAAGATGCTCTGATCGAGATTTTAGAGCAATATGCTGTAGAAAGTCAAGAAGACCAAAGGAATTTGCTCGCTCCTTTCACTTGGCAAAGGAATGACAACCCGACAACGGCCCGAGAGCCCCGGTCAAAGAAGAGGAAAGTACCAGAACCAGCACCTGAGCCCTCCTCAGAGAGGACTCAGGATCCATAAGTTTAGACATTTCCTTTTACAGCACTTTGAAATTATTGTATTTCCATTTCTGCAACCTTTGAATTCAATAAAACGGGGTCTCCCCACTGTATGATATTTGCAATCCAATTGTCGAAGTTTATTTTGATTAAACAAAAAATATATATATATATATATATATATATATATATATAATATAATCATTGTATATCATTCATCATTCTCACATAATGCATTCTTCTTACCTACGAATCTCGTGTTTGTGTCTCGATTCTAGAGTTAAACTGTCTCATTCGTACAATACTCGGGCCAGTCAACAAAAGAAAAAGATGGATAATCTCGAGGAAGAGAACAGGGAGTTGAGAGAAGAACTCGAAGCTCTGAAAAAAGATCTGAGGAAAATTCATAATGATATGCAAGCTCTAGAAGCAGCCCAGATACAAAGAACTGTGATCTCAGAGATCACATCGACGCCCATAGTGGAGAAGTATGGTCCTCGATATACCATGCCTAAAGATCGTCCCTGGGGCATGCCTATTAACTATATCCCAGAAGGATATATTCCGCCGATCACGAAAGATCTGGAAACTACAGCAGGAACCGCTGGGCCTGAAGGTTACAAACTTCGGAAAACTGAAGATGCCAAGGGCATGACAACAACTCCTGAAGGTTACAAACTTCGGGAAGCACCAAGAGTCACTGCCGTAATGACTATACCACCACCCGTGGTACACACTGTCCCGGAAGGACAGATTTCCCAGATACCGTCTGGTGGAAACGAAAGTATGGACGAGAGAATGAGGGAATTCCAGGAACAGTTCCTAGAGATGCAGAAGGAACTGCAAGCTATTCGCGGTCAGGATCTATTCGGAAAGGACACCGCAGACCTTTGTCTGGTCCCCAATGTGAAAGTTCCGCACAAATTCAAGGTGCCCAAATTTGAAAAGTACAAGGGTAACTCTTGCCCTCAAAGCCATTTGGTGATGTACGCTCGGAGAATGTCAACTCAGATAGAGAACCAACAGCTATTGATCCAATATTTCCAAGATAGTTTAACCGATGCCGCACTCAAATGGTACATGGGATTAAACTGCACTAAGATCGTCACTTTCTGAGATCTTGGCGCTGCCTTCGTTCAATAATATAAGTATAACCTAGACATGGCACCAAATAGAGATCAACTCAGATCCATGTCGCAGAAGGATAAGGAAACCGTCAAGGAGTATGCTCAGAGATGGCGTGAAATTGACGCCCAGATTTGTCCACCTCTTGAGGAAAAATAGATGACAAAGATCTTTTTGAAAACCTTGAGCTCATTTTACTATGACAGAATGGTCGCCACTGCGCCCAGTGACTTCACTGAGATGGTGGGCATGGGAGTTTGTCTAGAAGAAGCAGCCCGAGAAGGACGTTTGGTCAAAGATGTCGGACCATCAAGCAGTTCCAAAAGATACGTTAGTGCTCTCCCTACGAAAAAAGAGCAAGATATTGGTAATATCTCTCTCGGAAAGTAAAGGAGACGGTACCAACCAGTAGCAGCTGTGACTCCTGCTATCAGCCCTGCGCTTGTTCCTACGTATCAACCTCAGGTTGGTCAAAGCCAACCGAATCAACAATAATATCAGCAAAGGACACAAGAACCTCTTCAGCAGGCTCGTCCTCAGTACAACAACAATCATACAACGTGACCACCAGGGTTCGACCCTATACCCATGTTGTACACAGAACTGTTTCCATTATTACTGGTCAAAGGGCACGTCCAAACCAGGTCTCCTATTGCAATACCGGAGAATCTTCCTTTTTTGTTCAAAGCGGATCAGACTTGCCCTTACCATCAAGGAGGACCAGGGCATAACATAGAAAACTGCCTCAGCTTCAAATCCAACATACAAAGCTTGTTAGGAGCGGAGTCTTATCCTTCAAGGGTACAAATCCAAATGTTCAGACGAACCCACTGCCTCAACACGAAAAAGCTACGGTAAATTTGATAGAAGAAGAGTCTAAGCACGACTATCAAATTCACGATATACTCTTATTGGGGACCAACCTGGTCAAGATGCATTGTAGACAGGGTGGGTACGGGCATGTGCCGTCTCATAACTATCACCAGTGTGATATCTGCTCTAAGAACAATCAAGGGTGTTCTATGGTGCAATCAGCTCTACAGGAACAGATGGATCTCGGATGGATCCAAGATCACTGAATTCGTGAAGTCAACATGACTTATACAAATTCCAACATCATTCAGAACCACGACATCCGTGCAATGAATGGCAACTTGGTGGCAATGCACTCAAGGCAAAGCCAACATCATAATCTGCCACGGCACGATTACGATTCCTGTCCTATCTGCTCAATAAACGATCAGGGATGCTCTTTTGCACAAGAGGCCCTCCAGCGTCAGATGGATCTTGGATGGATTCAGGATCACCGCGATAGAAATCAGTATCAAGTGAATATGATTCAAATCTTTGATATTCGCTTGATGAATACCAACTTGGTGGAGTTACATGCTAAGCAAGTCCAGCTCGGTTTTCTGACTTCGCATAATTATCAGAACTGTAAGGGATGTCGTGAGAGCGACCAAGGATGCGCTCTCGTTCAAAGAACTTTGCAACACTTATTAAACCACTGGTGGCTTTCGATCTATTTAGACGAAGACACACAACAAGTCAGTATTACTAGGCATCAAAGTCAGGATGTTCGATCAATCAAAACAGATCTAGTGAGGTTACAGTGCATACAGAGCGGACGTGGCCGGGTGCCACCATACAACTATGAACGCTGTAGAGTTTGCTCTGAAGATAATTAAGGATGTTACCTCGTGCGAGCAGCCCTTCAGATTCAGTTGGACCACAAAGTGATTCGACCGTGTCCAAGTCCTGGGTCAATCAACTTGATGCCTGACTATTTCACTGATCGAATCAAGGACGTTGTCGTAATCTCTGATCATAAGAGGACCAAGGATGTTTGTACCATCATCCCTTTACTTGACAAATCAAAAGTTCCCAACCAGGAACTGATTGAAATTACTTACAATGGTCAGAAGAATCAGAAGGCTCCTGTAGTTATCTATCTACCGGGACCGTTACCGTATGAATCAACTAAGGTTATCTCTTACAAATATGGTACAACAAAAATTGAGAATGGAAAGGAAATTCCATTACCCTCCGTCATGAATATTGCAGACATCAGTCGAGTAACACAGAGCGGTCGAATCTTCAACCGAGGAGTTGGAGAACCTACCAGAGAAAAGGAACCTCAAACGGAAGTTCCTGATCAACCAGTCGGTCAGTCTAGTGATCCCGACCTTTCAAAGAACAGCGATGAGATGCTGAAGCTCATCCAGAAGAGTGAATACAACATTATTGATCAGCTGTTGCAAACTCCTTCAAAAATCTATGTGTTATCACTTTTACTCAGTTCCGAAGCTCACAGGGAGGCTTTACAGAAAGTCTTAGAGCAAGCCTTTGTGGAACCACTACTACAAAATGCTAAAACAACAACGCCAGGCTTACAACGCATCCTTTTATGCCGTTGTAATAGGTTAAAAGTTTCGCGCCCAGGTAGAAGTTGGGTCATTTAATGACGGTTGAATGAAACCACCGTAGTAATAAATAAAATGTATCAAGCTTCGATTCCCTGCAACTACATTTTTTCCATTTTTTAGAGTACATTTAGTGTGTGTCAATTAAGTCCATTATTTAAAAAATAAATTGTAAATTATTTTACAACGGTTAAGATGAACAACCGTAGTAATAAATGAAATGTAACAAGCTTCGATTCCCTGCAACTACATTTTTTCCATTTTTTAGAGTACATTTAGCGTGTGTCACTTAAGTCCATTATTTAAAAAATAAATTGTAAATTATTTTACAACGGTTAAGATGAACAACCGTAGTAATAAATTTAAATGTAACAAGCTTTGATTCCCTGCAACACATTTTTTCCTTTTTTAAGGATACATTTAGCGTGTGTCACTTAAGATTTCACTACGGTTTGTTTCTCCACCGAGATTAAAAGGTTTACTGATAAATTAAAACAAAACTTATTATGTATTTCTTTCATAAGACGCCCTAATCGAAGAAGTGAGCCAGAGACGCCCTAACCTTTACCCTCTTCGTATCCATTCATTTGGAGCTCAAATATTGCTCAAATAAGGTACTCTTCAAAATCTTCATTCCTTTTTTCTTGGTTTAATGTCAAATATTGACTGTCTTCATTCATTTGCTTCTTCCGCTTTGAAGTAAGGTACTCTTCAACATATTTATTCCTCTTTTCTTGGTTTATGCTCAAATATTGACCGTCTTCATTCATTTGCTTCTTCAGCTTCGAATTAAGGTTCTCTCCAACATCTTCATTCCTTTTTTCTTGGTTTATGCTCAAATATCGACCGTCTTCATCATTCATTTGCTTCTTCAGCTTCGAAGTAAGGTTCTCTTCAACATCTTCATTCCTTTTTTTCTTTGTTCATATTGTATATGCTCAAGTCAGAATTAGATGTTTCATATGCTTTACTTTTAGTATGAGAGTACATCTTCATTGATTTTTTCTTTGTTCATATTGTATATGCATATGCTTGAGTTTTTGGATTAGATTTTGGTGTGTCATTCACATTATTATACATGTATAAATTTCAGAAGTTGTAATGGATCGTAGTTGGATGAAAGCCAATAGATTAGATCTAGTTTATGAGAACGGAGTTTGTGAATTCCTTGAATACGCTGATAAACATCTTCCCGCCAATGATGGTATCTTTTATTGTCCTTGTGTTGTTTGCGCTAATATCAAAATGGGTACAAAGAAAGAAATATACAATCACCTTTGTTATGATGGTATATGTCAAAATTATATAATATGGACGTGGCATGGTGAGGTGGATAATAAGGAAAGTCAGGCGTCACAAAGTCAAAGAGTGAAGGAAGATGAATATATGGAAGATCACCTAGAGGATATGTTCCGTGATATTGGGGAATCTTCTTTTATGAATGCTCATATTTATGATCATTTATGTAGTGATAAATACACCCCTTTATATAAGGGATGCACAGAGTTCACACGATTGTCGGCGGTGTTAAAGTTGTTTAATCTGAAGTCAAAAAATGGATGGTCGGATAAAAGTTTCACGGAATTACTTGAATTGCTACAGCAAATGTTACCAGAAGATAACAAATTGCCGGATCGTTGCTATGAGGCCAAGAAGATATTGTGTCCACTGAGTCTGGAGTTTATCAAGATACATGCTTGCCTTAATGGTTGTATATTATACCGGAAAAAGTATGAAGACTTGTTTCAATGTCCGAAATGTGGTGTGTCGCGTTACAAGCTGAAGGCTAGCAATGGTGATGACAATGATCACTATGACAATGTTAGTAGGAAGCATCCTCCTGCTAAAGTGTTATGGTACTTGCCAATACTTTCACGATTAAAGAGACTTTTTGCTAATTCGAATGACGCAAAGAATCTTAGATGGCATGTAGATGAAAGGATTCGTGATGGAAACATTCGCCATGTAGCTGATTCTTTGCAATGGAAGAAAATTGATTCATTATTTTCGGATTTTGGAGTCGAGCCAAGAAATCTTAGGCTTGGGCTTGCCACCGATGGAATAAACCCCTTTGGTAATATGAGCACTAATCGTACTTCGTGGCCTGTTCTTCTCACTATTTACAACCTATCTCCTTGGTTTTGCATGAAGCGCAAGTATATACTATTAAGTATGATGATTTTTGGACCACGACAACCTGGTAACGACATAGATGTTTATCTTAGTCCATTAATTGATGATTTACGACTCTTGTGGGATAAAGGCGTTGAAGTTGATGATGCATATTCTGGGGGAAAGTTTAATATACGTGCAATGTTATTTTACACAATTAACGACTTTCCGGCTTACGGTAACTTGGCGGGATACAGTGTCAAAGGACATAAAGCATGTCCTATATGTGAAGATGATACTTGTTATCACCAACTTGAGTTTGTAAAAAAGACCGTTTACCTTGGGCATCGAAAATTTCTAAAACCGGGCCATCCATATCGTAGATTGCGAATGGCTTTTAATGGAGAGTAAGAGTTTGGTGAGGCTCCTAAACCTTTAACCGGGGATAAAGTTTATCAACGGCAGGAATACATTAATGTTGTCCTTGGGAAGAGAGAAAAAGAAAAAGGTGGGAAGAGAGGAAAAGAAAAAGGGGCAGTTGCGAAAAATATATGGAAAAAGAGGTTCATCTTCTTTGATCTTCCATATTGGTCAAGTCTTGATGTTAGACATTGTCTTGATGTGATGCACGTGGAGAAAAATGTGTGTGATAGTTTGATTGGCACACTTCTAAACATTTTGGGCAAGACTAAAGATAGTAAGACTTCCCGTCTTGATATGGAGAATATGGGTATACGAAAATAGTTGGCTCCAATAGAGAAAGGAAAAAGAACTTATCTGCCTCCAGCATCTCACGCTCTATCTAAAAAGGAAAAGAAGATGTTCTGCGAGTGTTTGCAAGGTATTAAAGTTCCACAAGGTTACTCATCAAACATCAAGAAACTTGTATCAATGAAAGATCTTAAGTTAATTGGTTTAAAATCTCATGATTTTCATGTATTGATGCAACAACTTCTACCAGTGGCTATCCGTGGGATCCTTCCAAAAAATATGAGAGTAATTATAACGAGACTATGTTTATTCTTCAATGCCATATGTAATAAAGTTCTTAATTTCAAAAAATTGGATGAATTAGAAGATGAGGCTGCCATAATCTTGTGTCAATTGGAGATGTATTTTCCGCCATTATTTTTTGACATTATGGTTCACTTACTTGTTCATCTCGTAAGAGAAATCAGAATTTGTGGTCCAGTTTATTTAAGGTGGATGTATCTAATAGTGCGATATATGAAGATCTTTAAAGGATATACGAAGAATCATCACCGACCGGAAGCTTCGATTGTTGAAAGGTACATCATAGAAAAAGTTGTTGAGTTTTGTACAAACTATTTGTTGGATGCAGATTCTATAGGAATTCCAAAGTCTCGTCATGCTGACATAGACGAAAGAGGTATTCAAGGTCTAAATGTTAGGTCAATGGCTCGGGATGTAGTTATTCAATCACATTTCTATATATTGAATAATATAGATGAGGTTCAACCTTTCATAGATACTCACAAAAGACTTATGAAGAAAAAATATCCCCGAATGAATGACAAGTTGTTATTGATAGAGCATAATAATATATTCATGGATTGGTTTAATAAAAGTGTATCTAATGATCTTAGTGCATCCGAGATACTTAGATGGTTGTCGTACGGGCCAAAATTTTGTGTCATTACCTGGAGTGCATACGACATTGGTCATTATACCTTTTATACAAAATCAAAAGATGATCGTAGTACAATGCAAAATAGTGGGGTTATGGTTGAAGCCGAATCGATGTATTTCTCTAGTTCGAAATATAAGAATCTGATATTGGCAACTACCGTGTTTTATGGTGTCATTGATGAGATTTGGGAGATTGATTATGTTATTTTCAAAGTGACTTTATTTAAATGCAAGTGGGTTCCCAATAATAGTAATGGTGTAGACATTGATGACTTAGGATTCACCCGGGTCGACCTTGGCAAGGCATCTTTTAATACAGAACCATTCATCATGGCTTCTCAAGCAAAACAAGTTTTCTATGTTTCCGATCCATCGGACAAATTGGGGAAATGGTCAATCGTTCTCCAAGGAAAATACATTCCTCTTAGTGATGAAAGTCTTGATATTCTGTCAACACCTTCTTACATAACACAAGTTCCTACCTCATATGATGAAGTTGATGGAGATGTCGTGCATGCTATACGACTCGACCATGAAGAAGGCATATGGGAAAATTAAAAAGTACGTAATTTATTATTTATTCATAATATATTAATTGTATGTTATAGTTTAGAAGTATTTTTACTAACAAGTATAATTATTTGAAATCATAGGTATTTTGAGTCCAGACATCAGGCCAGGAGACAAGACACCAAGAGACAGGATACCAATACACCAAGTTATAATTATATGAAGTTATGTAATGTGTGTAAATTGTAATATGGTATATGTGATATTTTATTTATGTAGGTTGTTTGTTCTGATAAACTGTAATCTGGTATATGTGATATTATGAATATGATACGATTAATATTATTATGAAAACATTATCACAAAATGTGAATTGTATTTTTCTGCTGTGCTGAGATATGGAGAACAATAATACAGGTAAAAAAATGGGATTAATTATAAAAGCAGGATCATATTTGTTAATTTTGCAGAAACTTTAACGACGGTTATATTTCATAATCGTTATAATATCTAGCGCGCTGTCCAGGAAAAAATAAATATCAAAACTGCGCTGCTGGGAATCGAACCGAGGACAATTATATTTGTTACAATGGTGTATTGTAAAATAGTTGTGATAGATAGCGCGTTTTCCTGTTTATTACAACGCCTATAAGGTCGTCGTTGTAAGTATCATATATACAACGACAATCTACATAACAACGCCCTCGCCCGCGTCATTATATATCATTCCCAACCGTTGTTAAATGGGTTTTTGTAGTAGTGAACAAGATGTGTCAATAAGACAATTTGACAGCATCATCTCCAACATCACTTCCTGCAACAACTTGGGATTTAGTGATGAGGAACTGTCGGAAGAGGGCCCAAGTCATAACATGGCACTCAATATTATAGTCAACTGCCAGGACGATGTTTTAGCCGACGTACTGGTAGACACCAGATCGGCTCTAAACATGATGCCAAAGTCCCCTCTAATGCGACTATCATTCAAAGGATCTCCGATGAGAGGCAGTGAGGTCATCGTCAAAGCATTTGACGGATCCCGGAAAACGGTTATCGGCGAAGTCGGCCTTCCCATAACTATCGGTCCCCACACTTTCCAAGTCACTTTCTAGGTCATGGACATTCGGGCAGCATACAACTATTTGTTAGGAAGACCTTGGATACACGATGCTGGGGCAGACACTTCGACGCTTCACAAAAAGCTAAAGTTTGTCAAGAACGACCAACTCGTCATAGTCTGCGGAAAGCAAGCCTTGATCGTGAGTAACTTATCGTCGTCCACTTGTGTAGAACCAGAGGAGGTTGTTGGAACCCAGTTCCAAGCACTTTCAGTGAGCAATGACAAGCAATCGGAAAGAGAAACGTCAATTTCCTCGTACAGAGATGCTCTCGAAGTGATCAAAAATAACAATGCAAAAGGATGGGGACAGCTTGTCATTCCTACTAACAATAAGAAAAAGAAAGGTCTTGGTTTTTCTTCAAACTGTACCCAGACAGCTACTAACGATGAAAGTCTTCATCCCATTCAGAACTTCTTCCATAGTGGAGGTTTCCTTCACCTAGTGTCTCAAGAAGTACATACCATCAACGAGGGAGATTCCTCTGAGATTTATACCGAGGTCAGATGTCAAGATGATATACGGAGATTGTAATCCAGAAGGATGTCGTGCTCCACCCAACTCATTAGAGGAAGACACTCTGATGAAAGACAACTTTGACCACGACTATTATGGCCCAATTGATGGCCTGCCTATGTGGCAGCCGTACCCAGGAGACTCGGGGCAAAAGAATCAGCCGAACGATGCATATCAGCTGAGCATCATTGAAAACAATACATGTGTCCCCACCATGTCATAGGATCAACACTCAGGGCATTCAGAATACATCCAGTACGACGATGAATTTGCAAAGCTTGCCGGACTAGAGTTCATCAACTACGTTTTTCCCGAGGTCAACATCATCGAAAGGGATGACACCTCCAATTCCAAAGAAGTGTGGGACACATTAGGACAACCAAGTGGCAGGTACGACTACTTGGTCAAGTACACCGCTCCCGAAAGCTCTCGTATCAGGCTCGAAGACATCCAGCCAACTGGATGGGGATATTTACCTGAGAGTGCAAACACTGCGCAAAATACAACAGAAGAGCTCTCCTACAACAACTCTGCCTGGGAGACAGATTCCAATGATCCTGCTCCGCCAAAAATCAGCGTTATTTCTGAAGACAGGCCAAGAGAGAAGGTACCTGACTTTGTGATTCACCGAGGAGTTCACCACCAATGGGTTGCAGTCAACGTTCTAAAAGTCGTTCATAAGTCTAAGTAATTGTCGTCTTTATCTTAACCTTTCACCCTGCCCAGGTGAAACAGATGTTTTGATGGGGCTCACTTTCTGTAAATGTGCCTTTTCACTTCGCCCAAAGCGACAGAGTTTTGTTTTATAGGGCTGTAGTTTCAAGAATCGACAAGATCATAAATAAAATAACGTCGTTCTGTAATTTCCGCATTTATTGTTGTTTTCTCTTTTTGCTTTTTTAGTAAATGGTAATCCTAAAAAACAACTCAAATAATAAAAACAAACATTTTTCAAAAAATACACTGCACGCACTCTTGCATTCTCTCTATCTCTTGTAAAAATAAATCATCACGTCATGCAGATTGCTTATTTTAAACCCCATTGAAACATACGATCCAATGCCTTCTCCCAACTTTGAATTCCCGATATTTGAGGTTGAAGAAGAAGATGACGACGAAATTCCAGAAGAGATCTCCCAATTACTCAGACAAGAGGAAAGGTCCATTGAACCTCACAAAGAACCATTAGAAACGGTCAACTTAGGTTTAGAGGAGGAGAGAAAAGAGGCCAAGATTGGGGCACTACTCAGTCCAATTGTCAAAGAAAGTTTGACAAAGCTTCTCAAAGAGTTTCCCGATGTATTCGCTTGGTCCTATCAGAATATGCCAGGGTTGGATACAAGCATCGTGGAACATCATCTACCGTTGAGATCGGAATATCCGCCAGTAAAACAAAGATTAAGACGAACTCACCCGGACATGGCCATCAAAATCAAAGAGGAAGTACAGAAGCAAATTAACGCGGGTTTCCTCGCCACATCAGAATATCCTCAATGGTTAGCCAACATAGTACCAGTTCCGAAAAAGGACAAAAAGGTTAGAATGTGTGTAAACTATAGGGATCTGAACAAAGCAAGTCCAAATAATGACTTTCCCTTACCATACATTGACATGCTGGTAGACAGTACAACAAAGTTTAAAGTCTTCTCCTTCATGGATGGATTCTCGGGCTATAATCAGATCAAAATGGCGCCGAAAGACATGGAGAAAACTTCGTTCATCACCCTATGGGGTACCTTTTATTACAAGGTAATGTCGTTTGGTTTGAAGAACGCCGGGGTAACCTATCAAAGGGCCATGACTACTCTGTTCCATGACATGATACACAAAGAAATCGAAGTGTATGTCGATGATATGATTGCCAAATCTAAGACAGAAGAGGAGCATGTGACCTGCCTGTCAAAGCTATTCGAGCGGTTAAGAAAGTACAAACTCTGCTTGAATCCCAATAAGTGCACATTTGGTGTCCGTTCAGGGAAACTCTTAGGGTTCATCGTCAGCCAGAAAGGAATTGAGGTTGATCCTGACAAAGTCAAGGCCATTCAAGAAATGCCTTCTCCAAAGACTGAAAAACAAGTCAGGGGATTCCTGGAACGTTTGAACTATATTTCCAAATTCATATTCCTCATGACCGCGACATGCGCGCCAATTTTCAAATTACTCAAAAAGAATCAGGACTGCGTTTGGATAGAAGACTGCCAAACTGCCTTCGACAATATCAAGGAATACCTATTGAACCCGCCGATTCTATCACCTCCAGTGGAAGGAATACCACTGATCATTTACTTAACAGTCTTGGAAGACTCCATGGGTTGTGTACTTGGCCAACAGGAGGAAACAAAAAGGAAAGAGTCTGCCATTTACTATTTGAGCAAGAAATTCACCAACTGCGAGACTCGGTACACTAGGCTTGAGAAAACCTGTTATGTTTTGGCTTGGGCAGCTAAACGTCTTCGCCAGTATATGATTCGTCACACTACTTGGTTAATTTCCGAAATGGATCCAATCAAGTATGTCTTTGAAAAACATGCTCTCACAGGAAGGATAACCTGTTGGCAGATGTTGTTATCAGAATACGACATTGAGTACCACGCTCAGAAAACCGTCAAAGGAAGTGTTTTAGCCGATCATTTGGCTCATCAACTGATTGACGATCAAGAACTAGTCGGATTTGACTTCCCACACGAAGATGTCATATATCTAAAAATGAAAGATTGCGATGAACCGCTACCCAATGAAAGGTCAGAACCAGGTTTCCAATGGGGACTAATCTTTGACGGAGCTGTCAATCATTACGGAAACGGAATTGGGGCAATCATCATAACACCTCAGGGTACCCACGTTCCTTTCACCGCCCGACTGACATTTAAGTGTACAAACAACGAGGCTGAATACAAAGCTTGTATCATGGGTCTCGAAGAAGTGATCGACTTAAGGATCAAGAACTTGGATGTATATGGTGACTCAGTCCTGGTTATCAATCAAATCAAAGGAGATTGGAACACATACCAGTCAAGATTGATTTCTTACAAAGACTATGCAAGAAGGTTGTTACCATTCTTCAACAGAATTGAGTTTCATCATATCCCTCATGAAGAGAATCACATGGCTGATGCATTAGCCACTCTCTCTTCCATGATTAGTGTAGGTCAATGGAATGACATACCTAAGATTGACATAATGCACCTTGAACGGCCCACTTACATCTTCGCGATTGAAGAAGTCCTAGACGACAAACCTTGGTATCACAATATCAAATGCTTCCTTCAGAAATAAGAGTACCCCCTGGGGCATCAAGAAAAGATAGGAAAACCCTCAGAAGACTGGCAGGCAACTTCTTCCTGAGCGGTGATACACTCTATAAGAGAAATTTTGACATGGTCGTGCTCCGATGCGTAGACAGACTAGAAGCAAACATGCTGATAAAAGAAATTTATGAAGGATCCTTTGGCACTCATGCCAACAGACACGCAATGGCGAGAAAAATTCTGAGAGCAAGGTACTATTGGTTAACAATGGAATCCGATTGCTACAAGTACATGAGAAGGTGTCACAAGTGTCAGATATACTCGGACAAAATCTATGCACCGCCAACGCATCTCAAAGTTCTTTCTTCCCCATGTCCATTTTCTATATGGGGAATCGACATGATTGGCATGATCGAACCCAAGGCTTCGAACGGACATCGGTTCATCCTGGTAGCCATTGATTACTTCACCAAGTGGGTCGAAGCAGCGTCCTACGCCAATGTAACCCGACAAGTTATAGTCCGATTTATCAAAAATAATCTCATTTGCCATTATGGTGTTCCAAGCCAGATCATTACTGATAATGGATCCAACTTGAACAATAGAATGATGAAAGAGTTGTACACTGAGTTTAAGATCGAACACCATAACTCATCTCCCTACCGACCCAAGATGAACGGAGCGGTAGAAGCGGCTAACAAGAACATCAGGAAGATCATTCAAAAGATGGTTATAACCTACAAAGACTGGCATGAGATGTTACCCTTTGCTCTTCATGGTTATCGCACATCTGTCTGCACTTCAACAGGGGCAACCTCTTTCTCTCTAGTATATGGCATAGAAGCAGTGCTCCCCATAGAAGTAGAGATCCCATCAATCCGGGTATTGATGGAAGCTAAGTTAACAGAAGCTGAATGGTGCCAAAGTCGGCACGACGAACTGAATCCGGTCGAAGAAAAGCGAATAACGGCTCTATTCCACGGTCAGTTGTATCAGCAAAGAATGAAGAAGGCGTTTGATAAAAAGGTCCGACCTCGTGTCTTCAGGAAAGGAAACCTTGTGCTCAAGAAGATACAATCATTCCTCACTGAATCCCGGGGCAAGTGGACTCCGAATTATGACGGCCCCTATGTGGTCAAGAAAGCCTTCTCAGGTGGTGCCTTGAGACTCGCAACCATGGAAGGAGAAGAATTTGCCTACCCCACAAATATTGACGTAGTCAATAAATACTTCGCCTAAATAAAAAAAACGTCTCGGTGGATTGAAAACCCGAAAGGGCGGTCCAGGCAAAAATTAGAGACATAATAAAAAATCATCCCGATGGATTGGAAATCTCAAAAGTATAATCCAGACAAAAGTTAGGGATAATGGCAAGTAACTACGTCCAGCAAAAGGGGCAAATCCCCCAGCAGCAGTCATGCCATCCATCAGGAAAACTCCAGTCAAGGTCATCTTCGACGGAAGCTCAGGATGTCCAGAATTCAAAGTTGGTAGAAGGAATAACGGTCGTTATGTTTCAATGCAACCCTTTTCCTTTAAATTACCATTTTCTAACTTTGTAAATACTCTATGGAATCACACGTTTGGATGATTTCCATCCTATCAATAAAATTTGAGCCCTAGTGCTTTTATTTATAATTCTTATTTGTTTTAGCTTTACAGAACGACATTTTAACATGATCAACGATGCTTGAAATAAAACAAAAATGAATTTGATTGTCAAACTTTTTCTGCTTTTAAATAAAGATGGCAATTTCTTTTGACTGTTGAACATCGAAAGAACATCGATCGCTTCTCCAGAAGTAATCTAACCTCAAAGTGCATAATCAAAACACTCATTCTTAACCAGTACACCTGAATGAAGGATCAGCAATGTCAGATGTGAATATTCCGTCTGACATTCCCGGCAGAGTTCTTATCTCCTAAGCCCGACCAACGATTTTCCCCACAGGGACTATCTCTCCTAAGCAAGGCAGAATTACTATTTTGGACCAAATGGTACTTCCTCGTTCCCCGCAGTGGTCGAGTATCCTATCATGTTCATTCGTTAGTCTGTATGTCGTGTCAGTTTCGTCAGCATATACATACATACATCATGCATTATTGATTCATACATGTTCATATTGCATCACTACCACGCTAGTCGGTCTTACCCCCTAGTAATTAAAGTCCTCTTGTCAATTGAGTTGTCAGTTCTTTCCTCGTCAGGAAGTGAATCATCTAAGCAATCTCTCTCCAGTTTGTCTCTAGATTAGAGACGGTCTTCGACCACTTTGATAACTTGAACCTCTGAAAAGCAAGAAAACTTTCGACAAACATCACTCTTCGCCATTGAAGATGATATCTTCGCTTTCCCGGATTAAGGAAAATACCCAGAGAAAGCCTCTTAATCAAAGCTTCGGCAATATAGCAGTTTTTCTCCGGAAAATTCGCTGACGAAAAGGTCATCAGCACCTCAAAACTAGATTACATCACATGGCATTTATTCGAGAAGATCTCGAGGAAAAGTATGATGTAATACCCCCAAGCAGAAAGTAATCTCTCAAGAGACTCATTTTCCCCAGTAGATTCAACAAATGGCATCTCCAATAGAGAAGTTTGTACACTTCTGCAGCTCAGACGAATGGGTTCCCCAACAAGTCTGACATCAAAACTTTTTCCATCAAATGGCATCTCCCCAGGAAAATTCGGCGAGAAGTTTGAGGAAAACCGCTATGAATAGCGTCCCTTGTCAAGAAAGTTTATTGACAAAAGAAACTGAGACCAGATCCTTGGTAGGAAACCAGGATCGAGGGGAAGTTTATATCAGAAACTGAGACCAGTTCCTTGGTAGGAAACCAGGATCGAGGGGAAGTTTATATCAAAAATTGAGACCAGTTCCATGGCTGAAGACCAGTATCGAGGGGAGGTTTAGTCCAAAAGAAAACTTAGACCAGTTCCTTGGTAGAAAGCCAGGATCTAGGGGAAGTTTGTATCAGAAACTGAGACCAGTTCCTTGGTAGGAAACCAGGATCGAGGGGAAGTTTTACCTTTACTAAGTATCAACGCTTAGCAAAAGAAGATGAATGTGTAAACTACTATTCATAACCACTGCCAAAATTTTGGGTATTCCGATATTTAATCCTCTTGCACCCCGAATGCCTGAATTCCTTCGCCATTCACACCTTCAGGTCCAAGAAGATTAAATAGGGGCATCTGTCATACCCCAAATTTTGACCACTAAGATTTCCCATCATTTTGCAAATCATCATCCCAATATGGATGTACCTTTATTCCTCATCAATCTCCTCAAGAATTATTGAGCATTCCCTACAATCAAGCATTAAGGTTTTAAGCCCTCTCAGAGCACTTAGACAAAGGATCAATCAAGAAATGACATGATCTTCAACTTATCTAAACTCTCCAGTACACATAAAGGATCAAGAGGACTCTCACATCAAGAATCAGGCACAAGGTTGTAGCATTCCAAGTGGATTAAGCCTCAAGATCGCCAGTGTCACCAAATTAGGGTTTTGGTCGACCAGGGCCTCCAGATGAAAATCTATGAGCCAATTCTTCAAAATATAACTCAAGATACTCCAAGGGACCTCATGGACCCAATCATCAAGTCAATTTAGCCTCAGGGGATGCATTCACCAAAAAATCAGGAATTAGGGTTTCTTGACCTAATTCACCCCTAAGTTGACTTTTGGGACAAAACATGAGCCAAGACCTTAAGAGATGATTTGAGGGTCTCTAATAAACCACATTGATCCATTTGCAACAATGGATTAATCCAATAAGCTTGATCCACAAGTTTCAATTTCCCCAGGACCACAATTAGGGTTTCGGGGAAAAAGTCAACTGAACCTTTGACTTTTGACCTGGATATGCTCCCAAACCCTGGGACATGATTCAATACACCTTATAACACCTATGGAACATATCCATTAAGTTTGATTGAGGTCAAGGACTTGATTTCACAAAGGATCGCACAGTTTGGAATTCATCTGATAAAAAGTCAACTGTGCACAAAAGTCAAGTTTGACTTTTTGAGATTTTTCACAATTATGGTTCCTCAACCCTAAAACAATGTTAATATGTGATTTGAATCATCATTCATCAAGAAAAATCAAAGAAAGTGAGGTAACTTGTAAAAGGGGTAACCATAAAAAACTTAGAATTTTTCTAAGTTATGGAACAAAGTGGCTAGGGTACCAACTTCCAAGGATCATAACTTGAGATCCAAGCAACCATTTTGGATGGTCCAAAGATGGATTTGTAGCTCTCATGGCATACTTTAAAAGTTTCAACTACACCTCATTCCAATTCCTCATGGATTTTAAGTTATGGAGTGATCAAAATGGCTGAAAACACAAATGTGACATTTTTCCAACACTTAGTGAAATTTTCACTAAGTCAGAATATGCCTTATTTGTTCCCAAATGTAGAGGCATTTTTCATTGTAATTCAAGTTGGATCAAAACCAAAGTTGGACATCATGTTGAAATAGGATATATCAGCTTTCCAAAATGTCCAAGAACTCCATCAAATTCCATCTGAGCTAGAAGATATGATGGCTGCAATATGCCTTGATGCAAACTGTCTTGCAAGACAGATTTATGCATTATGGCTCGATTTGATCAAATTGTGCAACTCCAAGCATGGTTATCCATCTGCACACCTCAAGTGGGAACAAACAAGGGATAAGCACTGATTTATCAGCCTCCAAAGTCCCAAAATCTACAATAGCCGTGCCAAACCTAAAAAGCCTAAAGGAGGCCAAGACTCCAATTTTGTTTTGGAACATTTAATGGATGCTTAGAGGTGGCATGTATCAGAGAAAAGGTGAACACTTCAGTCAAGCCTTATCCTTGAATCAAAGAACCATAGGCCTGTGCTCTAATCTCAAGTCAATGGCTAGAGGAGACTTGAGATTCCATTTGATCCACATTAGCCAAAGGTCTGCTGCAGTTGCCATTCCCTAATCCTTGCAAAACAAACTTGACACACTATAAATAGACCTCATTTCTGATCAGTTTGAGTACACCAAAGGCCTATAACACTTGCCTTTCTCAAAATCACACTCTCACTTCCAATTTTGCCTTCCAAAGCAAGTCACTATCGGGTTTTGAGTTTGAGAACAATTCCAACCAAACCAATCACACACACACATCATAAACATCATATAGAAGTGATCCAAACACTTAAACAACATCTGGAACACCAGATTCTCAAAATCACCAGCCATCTGCACAAGCCTTTGACAGATTTGCAGTTAAGGTGCCAAATCAAGTTCCAGCTCAATTCAATCCACTCCAAGCATTCAGACACACTCCATAGCACCTAGGGAAGCTGTCCACATCATTAGAACTAAGTTGTAACACCTCTAACTCAAAACACGATCACCAGCTGCAAGAGGTAAGCCTCAACTTGGTCATCTCATGATTCATGCATATTTCCTCGCACAATAATTTTGTCATATGTTCATAATCATGTATGTAATATTTCCCCTCAATTAATTGCTTTATATGAATCGTGTGTGGAATTTCTGAGCCTTCATGCAGAATTTAGGGTTCTTGGGGTTTCTCTTTGATTTCTTATTTCATGCTTAAAATAAATGAAATTAAAAACCATAGACATGATCGTGAGGTGAAAACGAGTAGATTGATATGTGGATTGTGTGATTTCATCAAGTATTCAGTGAGATTGATGAGAAAATGCAAATATGGGCAAAACTCAGAACACGCGCGTGTTCTTGGATGTTCTTGCCGCCCTTTTTCAAAAATTCAAATATTTGAATTTTGTGATTTTATTTAATTGATTCAAAAATTAATTTCTCTCTGAATTTTAATGATTTTGAGTTGATTCTTTTTTTAATAATTCACAAAAATGTTAAAATATTTTATTTAACAAAAATTTCCCAAAAATATTATTTATTTCATATATTTGATATTTTTGCAAAGAATTAATTTTTATTTGTTTTTTAACATTTAAAATATTTTTTCCTTCTTGATTTTCCAAACTTAAATGGTTTTCAATCATTTTGTGGATAAAAACATGATTTTTGAAATATTGATCCAAGATCACCACTCATTTTTCACATGTTTTCAATCATTTTTATTAATTTTTAAACAAAATTAATTCCATTTTAGACAAAATTAGGGTTTTGGTTAATTCCACCCTCATCAATCTTTTTCAAACTCATGGGCCTCTAATAAAGTGTAAGACCCAATCCCTCTTTGAAACCAAAATAGTTTGGGCCTTAGTCATTGTATAAGACCCACAGTGTTTTCAAAAATCTCGGCGCGATCGCTAGTTTAAAATAAAACCACTTGGGCCTCTCCTTGAGTTGTAAGTCCCATTCTTTTTCTTAAAATCACTCATGGGACTCTAATAGAGTGTAAGACCCAAACCCTTTTTTAACCAAAACCTTTTTGGGTCTCGGACATTGTATAAGTCCCTCTGCGTTAAAAAATCTTTGCGTGGTCGCCATTTTCAAACAAGAAAATCATCTGGGCCTACCCTTGTGTTGTAAGTCCCATTTCTTTTCTTTAAATAATACTTATGCTTCTCCTTGAGTTATAAGACCCAACCCTTGTTGTACATAAACCTTTTTGGGCCTCAGTCGTTGTATAAGTCCCGGTACAATATTCAAAACAACGGTACGATCACTGTTAAACCTTGGACCTCTCCTTGAGTATAACCCCCACCAATCTTTTCAAAATAATTCCCTTTTGATTTAGATTCAAATATATGTATTGTTATCAAAACTTTCTTTAATTTCTTTGAACAACTAACAATACAACATGGAAACTTGCTCACCTGTAAGTTTTATCGGCTTTCTTTTACACGCTTTCATATATAAATAACTGTATTGTGGGAAGTTGCGCATGGTTACTCTTCTTTCATACCTTTTTCAAATACTTGTCATATATCAACTGTATATATACTAGTATAGTTATTTAGATTTTTCCCCGGCAACTAGGTCTAGAACTAGGTAAAGCCCTGTTGGTTACTCTTAAAATACAAACAAAACTAGATCCCCATAGGATCTCTAGATACAGTCTTGCCTTCTCTTGGGCTTAAACAATATGGAACAAAGAGAAAGGCAATATTCTTCGTGAACCTTTTCTCAGGCTATCACTTTAGAAATTTTCAAAGAAATTCTACTCCCCGGAGTTGATCTATTCTCGGTGAATAGCATCTCTTGAATTTCTTCAAATCACAGAACTTTCACTAAATGATCTATTCTCGGTGAATAGAATTTCTTGAACTTTTCTTGGTTTGGGACCCACAGGCTTCCTAAAAACATCCCCGTCTCCTTTTGGGCTTTGTACAAGGACCCTCCGGCTTCTTAGAAGTTCTCATGCCTTCTCTTGGGCTTAATACAAGGACCCTGACAACCTCTTAAAAGTATAAGACAGAACTTAGTCATCCTTTGCTAGAGCAGTCTTTCCAGTGTCAGACCACATGCCACTTTAGGGTTGATTCTCATCCCTTAATGCCCTTGCCTCCTCTTGGGCATCATACAAAGGATAAAACTCTTCCACGCCAATAGACTTGGATAGTCTAATCCCCTTGAGTCTCAAAGACATTCTCAAGTTCCTTACAACTATAGGAAAAAACCCCGGGCATTCTGGATCGATCTCCAGCAGAAACTCAGTCTCTCTCATGAGAGTTCCCCGACCAGGGTCAACACTGTCTTAAATCAGAACCTCAAGGTATCTGACATCTCAACTCTTCTGTAATCCTCAGCAAGAGTTGATTACCCACTTGGACCTGCCTAGGGATCTTAATTATCCCTGGAAAAAGATAGCCTCCTCTTAGGCTTTGTATAAGGACCTTTCTTCAGCAGAAAGCTAGCCTCCTCTTAGGCTTTGTATAATGATCCTTCCTCAGTGAAGTAAGCCTCCTCTTGGGCTTTGTACAAATGATTCTCCCCAGCGGAGCTAACCTTTTCAGACTCGCTCGTTGAGTCAATCACTTTTCAGGCTCTCTCGTTGATCCAATCCCTTTTTAGACTCTCTTGTTGAGTCAATCACTTTTTAGACTCTCTTGTTGAGTCAACCTTTTTCAACCTCAATCTTGGGCTTTGTACAAGACAGATAAAAGTACTCTCTCGTTGAGTCGATCTTTGTCCAAACTTGGTATAAAGATTTTCCCTAGCAGGAGCTAGCCTCTTCTCAAGTTGTGTAGAATAATTTCTCCAGCTTGTCCAGCCTCCATCCTGGGCTTGGTACAAGACAGATAAAAAGACTCTTTTGTTGAGTCAAACCCCTTTAGCCTCAATCTTGGGCTTTGTACAAGACATAAATCTCCCTCTCTTAAGCTTGGGACATATATCTTCTCCAACAGAGTCATTTCCTCCCAGCCTTCCTTTAGGCTTTGGGGAATGATTTTCCCCAAGAAGAGTCAAACTCATTTCAGCCTCCTCTTAGGCTTTGTATAATGATTTTCCCAGTAAGGTCAGCTTCAATCCTGGGCTTTATACAAGACACATAAAAATATCCTCACCAGTTAAACTTATCATTTCAGCCTCAATCTTGGGCTATGTACAAGCACATACAAACCTCCCCGGCGGAGTCAAAATACTTTTAGCCTCAATCTTGGGCTTTGTGCAAGACAGATAGAACATTTTCCCCCGGAAAAGTCAAACTTCCAGCCTCCTCTTAGGCTTTGTATAAAGAAATCCCCTAGCCGAGTCAATTAACCTTTTAGCATCAACCTTGTGCTTTGATCAAGGCACACAAAAATCAACAATCCTTCTTTAGAGATGACAAATTCTCTCTCAGTCAAAACCTTTTAGCTTCAATCTTGGGCTTTAAACAAGACACCAAACATCTTTCTCCTCCCTTAGAATAGGAGGAACTACGATTGCTCTAATTTCCCTGTTTCGTTTAAACGGGAATACGTAGGCATAAGTTTGTGAAATCTTAGCGAGCATACCAATCAAAAACTCTAGGTCCAGTACCTTCACATCAAAACTTAGGTCCAGTACCTTACCAAAAAACACCCGAACATCAACAAAAACTCACTCACTCGCTCATACTTCCCAAGAAACTTTCCCAACCCATTAACAGATAAATACCATCAATTACAAAGTGAAACCTAAAGCTAATATCCTGTGGATAACCACATATAGGATGGGTAATTGATAACTCCCCATCGTATAACCTGACCCCGGACCCCCCAATCTCTTTTAAGCGTTTGTTCAGTTAAACAATCACGTGTAAGGTTAGTTTTAGATAACTTCCCTTTCCCTTCCAACTTCACGGGATAAATAAGAAATAAGAAAGTAACACCCCCTCCTCATTGCGGTGAGGAAAACTTCAGCGATAAGGTGGTCGCGTCACCGACAAAAATCACTCGCTACAACGTCACGCCATAGTGCTGGCCAAAAAAGGTCTGCTTGAAGTATTTTGGCGCAAGTCTTAGATGTGCCTGCATGTCCACCATATGGTGCAGAGTGACAATGTTTGATTATGTTTTCTACTTCCTCTTCAGGGACACAGCGACGAAATAAACCGTCTGCGCCTCTCTTGAATAGAAGGGGTTTGTCCCAGTAAAAGTGTTTCACATCGTGAATTTTTTTTCTTTTGTTGGTAGTTGAGGTCAGGGGGTATGATATCTACGACTAGGTAATTTACAAAGTCGGTGTACCAAGGTACGTTCATTACTACTAGGGCATTTTCAAGGTTTGATTGTAAATAAAGGTCAGGGTCATCACTGTGATCGTTTTTTGGGATAAGATCTGGTTTTAGGTATTCTAGCCTCGAAAGGTGATCAGCGACCACGTTTCCGGTGCCTTTCTTATCACGAATCTCCAAATTGAACTCTTGTAGCAAAAGGATCCAGCGAAGTAATCTAGGCTTAACATCTTTTTTGCTTAAAAGATATCGGATTGCAGTGTGATCGGTGTAAACTATAATTTTGGCTCTGACTAAATAAGACCGGAATTTGTCAATAGCGAAAACTACGAAAAGGAGTTCTTTTTCAGTTGTGGCATAATTAAGTTAGGAAACGTCTAATGTTCTACTTGCGTAATAGATTACGTGCAGTTTCTTATCTTTCCTTTGTCCTAAAAACAGCACCAACATCGTATTCGCTTGCATCACACATAATTTCGAAAGGTTGGTTCCAATTGGGAGGTTGTATAATAAGTGCGGAGATTAATACTTGTTTAAGGTGTTTAAAGGCTTCGAGACATTTATCATCGAAATTGAATTCATTGTCTTTCATTAGAAGCCATTCAAAGGTTTGGTTATCTTATAGAAATCTTTGATGAAGCGTCGGTAGAAACCAGCGTGTCCAAGAAAACTTCGAATTTCCCTAACTGTGTTTGGTGGTTGTAGGTTTTCTATAACCTCTATTTTAGCTTTGTTAACCTCAATGCCTCTTTCAGATACTATGTGTCCCAACATTATTCCTTCGGTGACCATAAAGTGACATTTCTCCCAGTTTAGAACGAGGTTGACTTCCACGCATCGTTCCAGAATTTTCTCAAGGTTAGTTAGGCAGTTTTCAAAACTCGATCCACATACCAAGAAATCATCCATGAAAACTTCCATGATCTCGTTAAGGAAATCTGCGAAGATTGATATCATACAACGTTGAAAGGTAGCTGGGGCATTGCACAGTCCGAATGGCATTCTTCAATAGGTAAATGTTCCATATGGGCATGTAAAGGTTGTTTTCTCTTGATCATCGGGGTGAATGTAAATTTAGAAAAATCCTGAGTATCCATCTAAATAGCAAAAGTATAAACGTCTAGCTAGACGTTCAAGCATTTGATCTATGAATGGAAGAGGGAAATGATCTTTCCTAATTACTTTATTAAGTTTTCTATAATCGATACACTACGCCAACAACTTTCTATACGTTTAGCTACTTGTTCTCCTCCTTCATTTTGTACTACTGTGACACTTCCCTTTTTAGGTATTGTCGCTCCCGAAAGATTCGCATCCAACGGTACAAACGCTAGAGTGGCGCAGAAAACACAGAGTCACCAGCAATGTGTATTTATCCCGGGAGAGGGAAAGGAAACACTGCATAAACCTGAAAGTAGGGAAAGAACATGGTTACGCGACCAAGAGAAACGGGTAAGGGAGTCGGTTACGCGAAGGGAAGGTGTTAGCACCCAACACGTCCATCGTACTCGATGGGATCCACGCTTGCTGTCTGCATCAAAGGGTGTCGTCGTCTGGAGCTCCACTGCTACTGGACCGGAAAAGAAACGAGAATAGAACGAACAGAGAAACGAAGAAGAAAAGGAAAAAAAAGTGACTCGATAGGACGGTAGCTCTAAGGGAAAAGAATCCAAGACTTAATCAAGTCTTGAGATTCATGGGATGAGAAAGAGTGAAGGAGACGAGAGAAGCATCTTAAATACTAAAACAAACACAAGTATGAAAGCTTAAAAGAGAAAGGAGAAGTTAGAATGTGGATAACCATCCACATCCCATTCACTTACCATTAGCCCTTACATGGTTAGCAAAAACAAACATAAGCAACAATAAGACAAATGAAACCCAAACAAGTCACAACCCAAAGAGAAATGGTTACAAACCAAGTGAAACTCATCCAAGTCAGAATTTACACCTTAGAGGTGACCCATAATGTTTACCAAACAAACTCAAGCAAAGAGAATGCAAACAAGTGGCAAAACATCCAAGAAAGTCATCAAAGAAGGAGTGGAAGAAGAATGAGTGAACATGCAAGGTGATCATGCAAGAATGCTTCAAATAAAATCCAAGTTAGAATGTGGATGACCTAAACATGTGCCTAAACATGTTATATAAGTGTCACACAAGGCACACAAGCAAGTATCCAAGCATTAAGAATCATTAGAAGAAGGAAAAAGAAGCATGTAAGTGAGACATGTTAAAGGATGCAAAATGAAACATGAATAGCATATGACATGAATACAAAGCTTCAAGGTCAGAACCATACATCAAATAAGATGCAAAGAAGTGATATGGCATGGCATACACAAACCAAACACAAACCAAGAAGAGGCATAGATGAGAAGAAGTGAAAAGATAAGTCAAAAGAGGCATGTAAATCAAACATTGAACATGTGCACAAAATATGCAACAACCTCACACCAATGACCTATAATTGTAATCACATGACTTATAATGATTCAAACATGGTTTATGAAGTCAAATAAACAATCCCAAACAATGGCACAATTGCCTTCTCAAACAAGTAATCAAACATGATCCAAAGATGTGCATAAAAGAGACCTCAAACAAAGAGCAATCAAACAATTAGCAAATCAACTTCAGAAATTACTAAATTAATTCTCCAAACACCTCAACCAAAAACAAACGTCATATTAAAAACTCATGTAAAAATTTACAAGATAAATCCTTCAATCAAACATGTAAAGTTACATAGGAATTATGAACTAATATGCAAAAGAGTGGGACCAAAATGCAATATGAACAGAATTTAAAAATATGAGAAATTTTTTTTTATGCACTTCAATATGTTGGTGAAACAATGCAAAAAGAATGGGCTCAAAATGTGTTATATGCTATTAGAAATAAAATCAGCAAGTTGAGTGTGCACAATTGAAACAAATTCAAAAAGAAATCAATTAAACAATTAATTCAGATGCCAAAAATAAAATAAAAAAGGAAAATAAAATTTGGAAAAATTTTATAATATGCCAAAGATGATCCATGATTTTTTTCATAATTTTTTTGATGCATAAATCTATTTTTAAAAATTAAAAATGAAACTATGCAAAACTTAAAATGAAGTAAAATGAAAATAAAAGTCAGGGGTGCAGATGGCAATAAAGTCACGTTGGAAAAGAGAAAGGGCTCAGAGGAGGGGTGTGAAAAGCAAAGCCCAAATAATAAAAGTCCATCAGCGAAGTTAAAAGAAAATACATAGAACCCAGTCAACGGTCAGACTTAATCAGGACCCTCAGATCAATCATACGCATGATAGCAAGTCAAACAAATGCAAGGTAAACAAGATCAGTGGTCAGGATTGCATGCGCATGGCAATAATCATGGGAAAGCACACAATAATAATAAAATAGACCACACACACACCCACGTGACAAGCAGGTGACCAATTAATGCGTTGGCAGCCTAATAAGCATCAGATCCATATAACGCATATCATTCAATCAACAAATCACACATTAATTAAGATGAGTGGCTCAGATTTGGTTCACATAGTAACAATCATGGAATGGCATACACACAAACCACCAAATGAAAACATAATTTTAAACGACGTGGCAATATATAGACCATCAGATCCAAGCAATGAACGGCTGTGATTGCATCTTCTTCCTCTAAAAAGCTTCGCCGGACTGAACATAAACCAGGTGCCGGAGCCCTAGCTCCGGTCACCTTCTCCGGTGAGTCCCAACCAAAAATTTTCCATAAATGGCTCATGAGTACATCAAACTGATCAGAATTTCACCAGGATCTCATATATGCAATTCAAATCATCAAACAATGAACACACAGTGCAAATCGAACAAAATAAGTTTAGATCCAAAACTTTCAAACTCACAATACACGCATGTTACACGTCCAAAATCAAAACAAAATAGATCAGCATGCTCAGCAACACTCAAGGAACAAAATGCACACAAGAAAAACAAGTTTTATGAGCAAGAATTTCACACTAACCTGGAGCGTGCAGAACTCAAATCACACCAAGAAAACCCTCTGGAAGCTGCAGATCCACTCCTTGGAACCTCTAATTGCAAAATAAATGCAACTAGAGCTTGGAATCGTGCTAGATCTTGAGGTTTGAACTTGGATCCTCTTGAACTGAACTTGATGAAAACCTTGCTATTAGCTCAAAACAATGGCGGATTCTCACTCTACCAAGTGTGTAGATCAAGAATATCACAAAATTTCTTCAGAAACCCTTGAGATGAGAGAGTTTCGAAGAGAAAAAGTTTTGGTGAGAAAAAGAGATTCTGAACAAATGGGAGTGCATGACCTAGCTGTGAAGGCATGAGTTAGCTTATATACATTCCATTAGTCCACTGATCATGATTAGCAATTGGTTAAACCCTTGGTTAATGAGTTTTGGAGTGTTTTGCAAAAATGCAATTAGTGATACCACCACTAATCCACACGTGCATTCCCTTGCCTCTCATGATAAATCACTCACATTTTCCTTGCTGATCACAAATGGATTGGAATTGGGCCTTGAAATGTCTTGGTTTGCAAGTTTCAATCCAACTTGCAAATTTGCACTTTGTTGAATAAGTGAGAAATATGGCATGAAATGAATTGATTCAAAGGCCAAATATGATCCAAATGAGGTGTACTTTGATGTTGTAATGTGACATGAACCAATGAGACCAATTACAAGTCAATTTGCACCAAAATGCAAAAGGTGGAAAAAGTGGTACATGGAAAACCATCAAAATGCACCTTGCATTGTTTTGACCATAACTAGAGTTCCACAAATGATATGGAGATGTTCTAGTACTTTTTGGAAATAGGAGAGAAATATCTTCAACTTTCATGTTGGAGGAAAATTCATTTGAAGCTTCCTTGATGATGAAAATTCAAGTTGAATATGGTGGAAAAATTGCCAAAAATGGAAAGTTCTCATTATAGGTCATTTTCCAAATTTAGTAACTTTTGCACAAACTCTTGATTCTTGAAGAATGATGCCATCCATGCTATTCCTTGACCAAATAAAGGTATATGGACTTGGGAAACATGATTTGAACCCTTGAAACCCCATGGTTGACTTTCCTTTTGAACTGTTGACTTTTGCTTGCTTCACAAGTAACTGATTCACTGAAAATTCTTCACCATAAACCATCAACCAAACCCTCATCTATGGATACATGCAAGTATAAAGACCTCATGACACCATGCTTGAACACACAAAGCCTTCCAAGAAGTCCTTTTGATTCACAAACCCTAACTGGCCCCTCTAGTTAGAAGGGAAAGATTCACTTGTAATCTTTTGCCATTCTTGATCTTATGAAGGTATGGTGAACTCCTCAAACCACCTTGAAGCTTGAGACCCCTTTGAAATGAACTAAGTACCTTGATCCCATGCTAAGAACCAATGCTATGCACAAATGTTAATGCAAGAAATGCAAAGAAACATAAGCCAGTTAACTAAAAACAACAAGGCAAATTTTGGGGTGTTACAGCTGCCCCTATTCAATCAACTTGGTCCTGAAGGCATGATAGTGATGGCTATCATGCATTCAAAGGATTCACGAAGATTGAATACCAAAAGAAACCTGAAATTTGCAATCCTCAAAGGAGAGATGACTCCACTGGGGAACAAGCAATAAATGCCGCACTGTCACAACACGTACGAGTGTTGGAAACCAATACATACGATGTATTGAAAAGTCTTGAAGTAAACATGAACGAGTGCTAGCTATGTTGGGTGTCAAGGAATCAAAGATATCAGATACGGACGGGTATTGAAGAAGGTACACGGACGGGTGTGAAAAGGTTCAAACATGGACGGGTGCTGAAAGAACACGGACGAGTGTCGAAAGGTCAATGCGGACGGGCATTGAAACAAACGTTCAAACACGAACGGGTGCTGAAAGAACACGGACGGGTGTCAAAAGTCAATACGGACGGGTACTGAAAAGGCACACAGACGGGTGTAAAAAGGATTCAATACGGACGGGTATCGAAAAGGTACACGGACGGGTGTAAAAGGATTCAATACGGATGGATATCGAAAAGGTACACGGACGGGTGTAAAAGGATTCAATACGGACGGGTATCGAAAAGGTACACGGACGAGTGTAAAAAGATTCAATACGGACGGGTACTGAAAAGGTACACGGACGGGTGTAAAGAATTCAATACGGACGGGTATCGAAAAGGTACACGGACGGGTGTAAAGAATTCAATACGGACGGGTATCAAAAAGGTACACGGACGGGTGTAAAGGATTCAATACGGACGAGTGTCTGACGGTAAAAACCTCGAGGGGATAAACCAAAGGACCACCTGGACGAAGGGGTAAAAATGAAATCATGGATTAACGATCCTGGCAAACAACTCTGCAAGGGAATGTCAAATATTGCTTTGAATGACCAAATCCAACACCTGTGGAATAAAGTCAAAAGATATATCCTGAAATCCGGCTTTCCTAACGAAGGAAAAACCCAAACCTGGCTTATGCTTCAGATGCGTATGTTTGAATTTTGCCGTAATGTTCCACACGAAGTGGAAATGCTACACATTTAGGAGGATGTGATGCAAAACAAATGCTTATGCAATGCAAAAAGACCGTCCCAGCGAAATAAACGCTGAGGATAGAAGCAGCTCCACCGAGGACGACAAACTACGTTGTCATCAAACCAAAGAACTTGGATTTGCCGCCTGCCCAAAAATGATTAACTTAAGACCTGCTGGGGATACCAATCACCACCAGACTCTGCTTGGGGATATGAGCTTAATCTGCTGCTAGGGAAATAACTTTACCCTCACCCTGCTGGGGATTGGATCAAGCCGTTGTCGGTGAGACTATACTTTCTGACCAAATGAGAAAAGTAGACACCAAGACTCTGTGGGGACAATAACATCTTTGTCCACGAACTTCCTGTTGAAGATACAACAACATCCACCTTGGAGCAAATCAACTTCTGACTGCTTGCTGGGGAATAGTAATCCAAACACAACTTCGGCTGGGTATACAATCCTCTGTACTCCTGTTGAGGGGGACGATTCTCAACGACTTCGCTTGGGAGAGAAAAAAAAAGTTGTCAACATCCACTCTGGTAGAGGATAAACACATGTTTCCTGACTAGCTGAGGAAAAAACGACTGCCCCATGCTCTGTGGGGAAACACCGCCTGCTGAAGAAAGGTGAGCCAAATCACAACTCTAGTTGGGGAAAAAAAACCCTTTAGGTCCTGCTGAGGGGACGATCCTCAACAAATCCGCTCGGGGAATTACCTCTTTATACTCTGTTGAGGAAGACGATCCTTGATACCCTAATGGGGAAGAGTAATAAACTGCTGAGGACGATCAGACTTCAAAGTTGGGGAGAGCTCTACTGGGGAGGTACACTTGTCATCCTGCAAAACCAACATAAAGGTCTACATGCAAAAATGACTACTTTGATTATCATCATAGTGACTGTCGCCTAAGCAATTGCCACTGTTTTCCAACTTGTTTCATAGAGCTCAACATTTTAGCATGTAATGTTTTTATCAAAAATATCGGACATTTTCACAAACAAAACAGGTAAAGCAAAAAACAAAAGCTCTTTGACTGAAATGCAAACTTTATTGAATGAATCGGCCTGTAAATAGGCATTTACATCTGGAAGCAATTCCTGAAAAGAGGTAATTGCACAAAAAGCAAAAGAAAATACAAATGTCGGCAATGTGGGGAACAGACATCCACCATGACTCGACTCAGCTATAACCCATATGACTTGTTTATCCGCAGATACTTTGGCCTTTGAAGATGATGGACTGGACTGATTCCTTTCCTTCGAATTTTCCAAGTGTGAATAGTGATCACAGATCGAACGCGGATCGTAGTCTTTGCTTTTAAATCCCTAACTTTTGCCTGGATCGCCCTTTTCGGGTTTTCAATCCACCGGGATACCCATTTTTGCCAAAGTTGCCTTTTCAGGTTTTCAACCTTGCGGGTTTATTTCTTTTTTCTTTTATCCCTAATTTTTGCCCGAACCTTTTCTTTTTATGGTTCGCCAGGATGCCCCATTTTTGCCTGAACCTTCTTTTTATGTTCAGCGGGTCTCTTTTATGCAAAGTATTTTTTGACTACATACGCGTTCACAGGGGACGTAAAATCTTCGTCATCCATAGTTGAGAGTAATAAGGCTCCACCAGAGAAAACCTGTCTTACTACATATGGTCCTTCGTAATTCGGAGTCCACTTGCCCCTGTGATCTGTTTGAGGAGGAGTGGTCATTTTCAGAACTAATTCACCAGTTTGAAAACACCGAGGACGCACTTTCTAATCAAAGGCTTTCTTCATCCTGCTCTGATATAACCGGCCATGCACAACGGCTTTCAATCTCTTCTCTTCAATGAGTTTCAGGTCATTCAGCCGGGAACGCACCCACTCAGCTTCATCAAGCTTCACGTTTGTCAAAATTCTCAAAGAAGAAATCTCAACTTCTAATGGCAGGACTGCTTCCATGCCATACACCAGTGAGAAAGGAGTTACCCTAGTTGATGTGCGTACCGAAGTATGATAACCGTGCAAAGCGTAAGGCAACATCTCATGCCAGTCTTTGTATGTCACTACCATCTTCTGCACAATCTTCTTTATGTTCTTATTAGCCGCTTTGACAACCCCATTCATCTTCGGACGATAGGGAGAAGAATTGTGATGTTCGATTTTAAAGCTCTGACATAGCTCCTTCATCATCTTATTGTTCAAATTTGAACCATTATCAGTGATGATTCTCTCCGGGACTCCATACCGGCAGATGATGTCCTTCTTAATAAACCGGGCTACCACTTGTCTGGTGACGTTGGTATACGACGCTGCTTCTACCCACTTCGTGAAATAATCAATAACCACCAAGATAAAACGATGTCCATTTGAAGCGGTCGACTCGATTTTTCCAATCATGTCAATGCCCCACATGGCAAAAGGCCAAGGTGACAACAAAACATTCAGAGGAGTAGGCGGTACGTGCACCTTGTCAGCATAAATCTAGCATTTATGACATTTCCGGGCGTATTTGAAACAATCAGACTCCATAGTCATCCAATAATACCCCGCTCTCAATAATTTTCTAGCCATAGCATGCCCATTGGCATGAGTACCAAAGAAACCTTCGTGAACCTCTTCCGTTAACAGACCTGCCTCGTGTTCATCAACACAATGTAGCAAGACCATGTCAAAGTTTCTCTTGTACAACACATCGTCCTTGTTCAAAAAGAAATTTCCTGATAACCTCCTCAATGTCTTTTTATCCTTGGAAGATGCCCCAGCCGGGTATTCCTGACTCTTCAAGAAGACTTTGATGTCATGATACCAAGGCTTGCCATCTGATACCCCATCAACTGCAAATATAAAAGCAGACCTGTCCAAGCGCATGATTCTGATTGAAGGAGCTTCATTCCAAAGATTCACTCGATACATTGATGACAACGTTGCCAACGCATCAGCCATCTGATTCTCTATCCGGGGAATGTGATGGAAGTCTACTCTGTCGAAGAAAGGTAACAACCTTCTGGCATAGTTGTTATATGGAACAAGATTCGCTTGACGAGTCTCCCATTCACCTGTAATCTGATTAACCACCAACGCAGAATCACCATAAACATCGAGGTTCTTGATTCTCAAATCAATCGCTTCTTCTAACCCCATGATGCATGCTTCATACTCTGCCTCATTGTTGGTGCATATGAACGCTAACCGTAAATTGACTCATGTCATATAGGTTTTTTACTTCATCAAATGGTGGCTGTTCGGCAAGATATTCTGACAAAACACTTCCCTTAATGGCTTTTTGGGAAACATACTGAATATCGTATTCTGTCAGAACCATCTGCCAACGGGTTATTCTTCCAGAAAGCGCCTGCTTTTCAAACATATACTTGATTGGATCCATCTTTGAAATCAGTAGGGTTGTGTGGTTTAACATATACTGCCTCAAACGCTTAGCGGCCCAAGCGAGTGCACAACATGTTTTCTCCAGCATCGAGTATCTTGACTCGCAATCAGTAAACTTTTACTCAAGTAGTTGATGGCGTGTTCTTTTCTACCTGACTCGTCTTGTTGACCGAGCACACAACCCATTGAATTCTCAAGAACCGTGAGATACATAATTAAAGGCCTTCCTGGCACTGGTGGCATAAGGACAGGAGGTTCCTGTAAGTATTCTTTAATCTTTTCAAATGCCTTTTGACAATTTTCATTCCACCTGACCGCTTGATCTTTTCTTAACAACTTAAAGATTGGTTCACACGTGGCTGTGAGATGCGAGATAAACCTAGCAATGTAGTTTAATCTCCCCAAGAAACCATGAACCTCTTTTTCTGTTTTCGGCACAGGCATTTCTTGTATGGCTTTTACCTTTGCAGGATCAACCTCGATACCCTTTTCACTAACAATAAACCCCAGCAATTTTCCTGACCTCACCCCGAAGGTGCATTTGTTTGGATTCAACCTCAGTCTGAATTTTCTCAATCTTTCAAACAACTTATGAAGATTCACCAAATGTTCTTCTTTCGTCTGTGACTTTGCAATCATGTCATCAACATAGACTTCAATCTCTTTGTGAATCATATCATGAAAGAGAGTCACCATCGCCCGCTGATAGGTTGCCCCTGCATTTTTCAATCCAAAGGGCATCACTTTGTAGCAAAAAGTTCCCCACGGTGTTATGAATGTTGTCTTCTCCATGTCCTCTGGGGCCATCTTGATTTGGTTATACCCGGAGAAGCCATCCATGAAGGAAAACACAGAATACTGAGCAGTATTGTCAACTAACACGTCAATGTGAGGGAGCGGGAAATCATCCTTTGGGCGTGCTCTGTTCAAATCCCTGTAATCAACACACATCCTGACCTTCCCATCCTTCTTAGGTACAGGAACGATGTTAGCAACCCATGGAGGATAATTTGTTACGGCAAGAAAATCGGCATCTAGCTGTTTCTGAACCTCTTCCTTGATTTTGACAGACATCTCCGGTTTAGTTCTTCTCAACTTTTGCTTGACCGGAGCACAACCTTCTTTAAGTGGTAGCCGGTGTACAACAATATCAGTATCGAGCCCAGGCATGTCTTGGTAAGACCAGGCGAAGATATCCATATACTCACGGAGCATTTCAATCAATCTTCCCTTGACACTGTCTTCCAATGCAGCCCCTATCCTTACTTCCTTTCTGGCGTCCTCGGTTCCCAGATTCATAATCTCAATTTCCTCCTGATGAGGTAGGATGACTCTCTCCTCTTGCTTCAACAATCTGGCCAACTCTTCGGGCAGTTCACAATCTTCGTCAGTCTCTTCTTCAGCCTGATAAATTGGATTGTCAAAGTCATACCGAGCTATAGCTGAGTCATGATCGGTGTCATCTGAGCAAAAAGACCTGCATGATTGATGAGGTATGTTTTATTATGTATGCAACAAAAGAAACACATTGCCATTTTGATGTGGGTTTTTAATGCATAAAAATAAAAACAGAAAGACAGAGATCAAAATATTTGAGTGTGAAAAGTCCTTTATTGATGATAAAGCAAAACATGCAATAGTTAAAAGCCCTACAAACAAAATCACTACGTCTTGGGCAGAATGCAGGATTAACATAATAGGAAAACAAAGCAATTACTCGAAGCCTGTCACTTGAATGACTCTCTTGGAAGACCAATTGCACAGACTTTCTCCTGGGACGCAAGGACGAATCCATCTATCCATGTCATAATCACTGTCCCCTTCTTCCTCAATGGCATTAACCCTGCCGAAGAAAACACCGATACTAGTGAAACGGACTGGGCCATAAAATTTGGGAGGATCCCCGTCTCTCCTGGATGGTTTGTATCCCAATCCATAAGTATCCCTCTTCTCCTGGACTTCTACCACCTGGCCCCACCTCTGTGAGCTACCAGTTTCCACCACAGCTTTGGCATCTTTAAACGAAGACATAGAAACCTCAGGCTGATTTTCCACTGTAGGCTGCTCTATAGTCTCAGACTGGATAACCTCTTCAGAAACCTTCACCTTTTCAAACCCCTGACACAACGTCTCATGGATTTCACCATCCACTTCCACGTATTTGAAGGTTGACAGCTAACTAATCATTATGTCTTCTTCTCCGCACATCGTCACTACATGACCATCAACCATGTATTTCAGCTTTTGATGCAAAGTGGAGGTTACAGAACCCGCACCATGGATCCAAGGACGACCCAACAAACAGCTGTACGCTGGCTGAATATCCATAATATAAAATGTTGCATCAAAAACTTCCGGCCCAACCTTGATCGGAAGCACAATCTCACCAAAGACAGATCTCTTCGAGCCATCAAAAGCTCGCACCACCAAGTCACTTGGTGTACAAATAAGCTCCCTGGTATCTAACTTCATTAATGCTTTCTTGTGCAATACATTCAACGATGATCCAGTATCAACCAATACATGTGACATCAGTGAACCACGACACTCAATCAAAATATGCAGGGCATTGTTATGATTCCTGCCAGCAGGAGTCAAGTCAAGATCTGTAAAACCCAAGCCATTACCCGCATTCACGTGCGCTACAACCCCTTCTAGCTGGTTAACAGAAATCTCTTGAGGAACATAGGCTGCATTCAAAACCTTCAGAAGAGCATTCCTATGAGCTTCAGAGCATAACAACAAGGACAGAATAGAGATCTTGGACGGGGTCTGATGTAACTGGTCCACGATCTTATAATCACTTTTCTGGATGAGTCTCATAAATTCCTCAACATTTTCAGAAAAAGCATCATCAACAGGCTTTACTGTAGAATCAGTAATCACTGGAGTCTGAATAGAACCATTCACCGCCTATTTTCCCCTATCTTGCCTAGAGGTACTGGGTTGATCATTAACAAGAGTAAGCACTCTACCACTTATGGTTACAGCATCAGTCTCAACTTTAACCTCTAAACTAGAACTCACTGGTGAAGTATTCATTAATTCTTGCTTTTGTCCATTGACAAACACCTCTGCACCGTAATTCCACGGAATAGCCTTAGAACTTTCATACGGAATGGATCCAGCCCTTGTGATAATGACTGGAGGTGGCCTTGCCGGACCAGAAATAATAATCATTTTGAACGGAATGGTGATAGTAGCAACCTTTTCACTAACAACCCCTTCTTGTTGATTACCTCTATCAAACTGTAAACAACCCTCATTAATCATACTCTGAATACCCATCTTCAACGAATCACAACCATTAACCTTCGTCAAACAATCAGAGCAGTTCTCATCACAACCCGGATAGACGCCACCCTTCAACAACCTATTTTTAACCACAGCCAACGGAATCTTCAGCTCCTCAACATCCATGATCAAATTCAGAGCTTCACATTCCTCAATTATCGCATTCACCCTCGGCCCATTATGATCAGGCATAGGGTTTTGAATAACATTGGGCCCAACATTCGAGAAATTGATAGCCTTGGAGTCTACAAGGTCTTGCACCTTGTGATGAAATGCCCTACACTTCTCCATAGTGTGCCCCGAAGCACCAGAATGAAAATCGCAGTGTGCGTTAGCATCGTAGCCTCGTGGGAGTTCCCCTATTGGTGGGGCTAGGGTACGGAGCTCAACTAGACGCAACTGCAGCAAATGTTGCAACAACTATGCATACGACATTGGGGGTTGATCAAAATGCCTCTCTGCATTCCTTTGTCTGTTCTGATACTGACCCTGCTGCCTGTTCTGATTAGCATTATTCCTCTGTTGTTGTGGTGGAGGTAATGTTGTTGGGATAGTTACCGATGCTACTTATTGATTATTGCTCTGACGCTGTTTCCCTTTTCCTCTGTGAGATGATACAGCGTTGGCCTCTCCTTTCTTCTTATAACCATCAAACGACTTCTTTCCATGTCCAGAAGACGATCTGTCACCACTAGAAACTTTTCCAGCCTTAATTCCAACCTCTACCTTCTGTCCAATAGCAATCACATCTGCAAACTTGCCTAGAGAACAAGGCAAAAGCTTCTCATAATAGTGCTTAGGCAGTGTGTCCATAAACATATCCAACATCTCTTTTTCCAGCATTGGTGGCTGCACCCTAGCCGCCAATTTACGCCACCTTTGCGCGTATTCTTTGAAACTCTCATCATTTTTATGGGACATGCTCAACAGCTGAGTTCTGTTGGGAGCCATGTCTGTGTTGTACTAGTAATGTTTGATAAAAGCTGCAGCTAGCTCTTTCCAAGTACGAACATCTCTACTCTCCAGCGCCATGTACCATTCCAAAGACGCGCCAGACTGGCTGTCTTGGAAAAAGTGCATCATTAACTTCTCATCCTTAGCATGGGCAGCCATCTTCCTGGTATAGGCCTTTATATGAGTTCTCGGGCAGGTAGAACCATTATACTTCTCCAATGTAGGAATCTGAATCTTGTGTGGAATGACAATATCAGGGACCAATCCTAGGTCGTCCAAATCTATTCCCAGATCATCATGTTTCGTAACCCCCTTCAATTGCGCCTCAATTAAACGGATCCTCTCATCACTGACCACAGGTAGGCCAACGTCCAAGCTTCTGACTGAAAAAACATTATCCTGTTGATCATCAATATGAGGGACATGGATACCTCGAACAGTACTTCCCTCTCCAACCCAGTGATAGGAATGTTGATACCAGCACCACCTCCGCCCGGAGGAATAACACGATTAAGAAAACCACCGTGTAAGATACCATTTTCATCAACCTGTGACACCAAAGGCTAAACTAGAGTTCTGAATTCATTATGACTCTGCACCACACCCTGCATCATCTCCATGAATTGATCGATGCGAGCTTGCATAGCTGCCATGTCTGCCTGAACTTTGTCCATCACTCTGCTTTGATTAAGCCTGGTAAAATATCGATGAGTTGGTTGATCAATCCTGACTGAGAAAAAGAGAGAGCATAAGAAAACTAGAGAACCTAAGATAACCTGCCATGCAACATGAGATGATTATGCAAATGCGTATGCGAAATGCAAACAAACATATTTGAACATTTCAAAGGTATATCCTTTGATTCCAATCTTTGAAACCGGGCTAGGGATTGGACACCTCCTCAGAAAATAAATCTGAACTCAGAAATACCGCAACATTAAACCAAGGAAGCAAACCACAATTTAAATAAAACCCACCAAGGCACAAATATCTGAATCAAACATTCTATTATCAAGATGGAAGAATTCATACAAACAAAGTCAATTGTAACCAACGGTGATTCCATCAACAATCCTGATGGTAACCACACAAAAAACAGATACACAACTACTACAATTCTACCCCAAACAGACTAGCCTCCACTTCTTCCAGAAGATTCAAAGTGTCAGGATGTGCCGGTCGTGTGATCAACCCTTTGATTAACTTGTTTCTCTTTGCAATCTCTTGGTTCAGCGTTGCAATCTGCTCTTCAGCGCTGCTACCTTTATGTCTCACCTTCTTGATTCCAGCTTGTAATTTGAGCTCTTCAATCTCCTTTTGGGATTCTTTCCACTTGTTGAAGAAATGCTTTCCTTTTTCTTTCGCCTTTTGCAGCTCTTTGTTTAATTCCTTGTTTTCGACTTGGACCTCACTCCACATCTCCTGATAAGCATCAAGTTCAGTTTCAGTCTTAGCCAAAAGCTTCTTAGTCGTCCTGGTGGTTTTGCTTGATGTCTCTGCTGCCATGCTAAGCTTCTTGAAATGCTGAATTCTGCTATCCAGATCATTTTTTGCCTTCTTCAAACACTCAGTCGACTCCTTAACTTGCCACTTCAGCTCTAAGTTGTCCTGCAACGCTCCTTGCAACTGACTACTCATACCAGAATTCTCTGCTCTCAATTCTTGCACCAACTTCTGTTGCTTGTTGAACTCTTCAATAGGCACAGTAAGTCTTTCTTCCACACTTTCTGGGTACAGCATAGGTGCTCGATCAAAAGGCAAGTAGCACTCCTCAACTCTCTATTTTATCCAATCCACATAAGGAAGGAAAGCCTGATTGTTAGGTTTGCCCAGAACGACCTTTCCTTTTTTCAGTATACTACCCCAAGCTTCAGAAGCTCTTCGTGCCTCCTCCAAACCTTCAGATGAGTGGAAATACAATGATTCTTCCACATCTCTCTTAACAGGCGGACCTACCAGAGCGTAACCAAACTGTCTGACGGCCAAGGAAGGGTTATAGTTAATTCCTCCCTTCCTCCCTATCAAAGGAACATTAGGGTACTTACCACAACTGTGAATGATATCTTTGCCAAGCAATCCTTGATTTATCCACACGATGTTTTTACTGACCAATCCCATCAGGCGCTGACTCCACTCTAGAGAATCCTTAGAATCAACAAAAGCACTAGACTGAGGTAGACGACTTGCGAACCATTTATAAAACAATGGAGCGCAGCAATGAACCATCCTTCCTCTCTTCTTTTCATTCCTGTTGTATAAGGCATAAGGGAGATCTCCCAATAGGGTTGGCACAGGATTCCTCATCATGAATATCCTGATAGCATTTTCATCAACAAAATCAGGCTCATTGGGGAACAACACAATACTATAAACACAAAGAGCTAGCAGTGCGTTGAAAATAATCCATTCTTTATCTTCTGCTGCCTTCTGAGCCTTCTTCGTTAGATACCCCAACTTGAAACCACGGATCTTTCCTTTTTTAGAAATGTTGGCTTCTATCTCTGACTTGCTCAAATAAAGAGCACCGACCAATTTCCCGCAATCTAGATCTCCTTTTGAACCAAATAAGGGAGGAACTTTCTTGACAGCAATCCCTAGCAGGTTAGAATATTCCTCCAAAGTAGGCACCAACAAATAATTCGGGAACAAAAAACATCTCAGCGGAGGGTCATAGAACTGCATCAGCGTATGAAGACCCCGAAACTCATAATCGTCGATGTTGCGAACAAAAGACAGAATCCACCCATACTTCTCCGTGAAAGCATTCAATACTTCAGGACTTGCCATTCCATTCAGGATAGTGAGAGGACCTATTGCTGGCTTGAGAAACTTGTAGATAATAATATCCTTCTTACCTCTTGGAACATCCATCCCTAATACTGCCCTCTGACTGGAATCACAGATTCGGATACAACCTGGAAATACAAAAATATGAATGTCAGAGAAAAAAAATGAAATGCAATGCAAAACATGGGATCAAGGCATCAAGCATCTGTGCTGAACTGGCTGGACAATCTTGAGGCTCTGTACACACTTTTGATTCAAACCGGGATAACAGAATAACCACACTGATACGGCTGTAGAGACAAAGAATCTAGAAACACCGGGTAGGTAGAAGGTCACAGTTACCTGCAAACCTGTAAACAACCCACCCCTCTCACATGTGGGTACTAATATCCTCAGTATCCCGGGCTCTCAGGTCGAGAAATGATGATACGTTCACCATTTCTGGTTTGGCATCATCACCAATCGAGGAGGCCTCAACTGATTCACAAAAACGAAAGATCCTCAGCTTCGGAGGTTTGAGAAGCAATAGCACATTCAGCCCGAAGGATACAATGCTACCGCCAATCAAAGAGGTCGTCCGCTGATTCACCTCAAAAAGGAAATCCTATAGCAAGTTCCCAGCATTGGGTCCTCGGGTCGAGAATGTGCAATGGATTTGCCACAGAACGTGGTCTGCCACTGTCACATCCCGAGAGGAGTGCCGCAACTGAGTCCTCGGGAATGGTCTCCAGAGTCGACAATCCCTCAAGAGAATACCTACTGGCCTATACCAACACACAATAGCATATAGCTCCTGATAGAACCTCGTCTGGTTGTGGGTCTCATGAACGACAATACATGGCCACCCCCATGCAAGCGTCACGACTATCCACTCTAAAACCTGTGTGTATGCTCGAGCCTGGGTAGTGGGCTTATCTCTCAGAACATCCCAACCCGCCAAACAGAAAACCAGCCAGCACAGCACAGTAATATCCAGTATGACAGTAATAAAATGACATGTAATGCAATAAAAGCTGTAAAAACAGTAAAGCAGTAAAGCAAAAATACAGTAAACAGCAATACAGTAATATACAACAAAACAAAGCACCACAAAAACACCAATGAAAAGAAACAGACAAGCGCTAGGATTGACTCGCTAAAGGGGATGGACCAGCAAGAGGTCAACCAGAGTCCCCAGCAGAGTCCCCAGCTGTCGCTCCCGAAAGATTCGCATCCAACGGTACAAACGCGATAGTGGCGCAGAAAACACAGAGTCGCCAGCAATGTGTATTTATCCCGGGAGAGGGAAAGGAAACACTGCATAAACCTGAAAGCAGGGAAAGAACATGGTCACGCGACCAAGAGAAACGGGTAAGGGAGTCGGTTACGCGAAGGGAAGGTGTTAGCACCCAACACGTCTATCGTACTCGATGGGATCTACGCTTGCTGTCTGCATCAAAGGGCGTCATCGTCTGGAGCTCCACTGCTACTGGACCAAAAAAGAAACGAGAACGGAACGAACGGAGAAACGTAGAAGAAAAGGAAAAAAAGTGACTCGATAGGACGGTATCGTTGTCCTAGGCCAACGTACTCCCTCAGTGCAATGGGAAAGTCAGATTCAACGTAGTTCGGACGGGAACTGTGGGGGAAGGTTGCTCGCCGAGACAATCGCTGTCTTGTGCCTACATATCCTTAATCGGACGAGAGAGAGGAATCAGAGCTAATGTAGTTCGTGGGTACGACCACAGATGGGTAAGTGTTTTTTACATGAGCGACGAGCTCTTTTCTAAAAAAAGAAGTTTGAAACCCAACAATCTCGAAGGATAAAAAGATTTGAATTTGTTTGGTGTTTTTTAGACAGAAGTGTTTTTTAAGTTAGTTCATAACTTGCATTGAACCCAAGTCTTAAATATAGGAACGAATACTTCACACGTCATCCCCAACAGGACGTACACTAGGTATTCTAGAAGAATGAGGGGAAGCCCCTCACTCACCACTTCCCACGTGGAAGGCTCAAGCGCAATACACGTTAACTTTTATTACGTGTTTTCAAGAAGTTTTGAGATGAGAAGAGAGACGACCCAAAGGAAACTCTAAAGGGAAACTAAGAGTCCTAATGTTATCATGCATGGATGACTTATGGTTAGTGAGGCTTAGGAGAGACGACTACCTAAAACCTAATGCTAATCCTACTCCAAGCTTAATCAAAAATTAAGTTGGACTAGGTAGCTCTAAGGGAAAAGAATCCAAGACTTAATCAAGTCTTGAGATTCATGGGATGAGAAAGAGTGAAGGAGAAGAGAGAAGCATCTTAAATGCTAAAACAAACACAAGTATGAAATCTTAAAAGAGAAAGGAGAAGTTAGAATGTGGATAACCATCCACATCCCATTCACTTACCATTAACCCCTACATGGTTAGCAAAAACAAACATAAGCAACAATAAGACAAATGAAACCCAAACAAGTCACAACCCAAAGAGAAATGGTTACAAACCAAGTGAAACTCATCCAAGTCAGAATGTACACCTTAGAGGTGACCCATAATGTTTACCAAATAAACTCAAGCAAAGAGAATGCAAACAAGTGGCAAAACATCCAAGAAAGTCATCAAAGAATAAGTGGAAGAAGAATGAGTGGACATGCAAGGTGATCATGAAAGAATGCTTCAAATAAAATCCAAGTAAGAATGTGGATGACCTAAACATGTGCCTAAACATGTTATATAAGTGTCACACAAGGCACACAAGCAAGTATCCAAGCATTAAGAATCATTAGAAGAAGGAAAAAGAAGCATGTAAGTGAGACATGTTAAAGGATGCAAAATGAAACATGAATAGCATATGACATGAATACAAAGCTTCAAGGTTAGAAACATACATCAAATGAGATGCAAAGAAGTAATATGGCATGGCATACACAAACCAAACACAAACCAAGAAGAGGCATAGATGAGAAGAAGTGAAAAGATAAGTCAAAAGAGGCATGTAAATCAAACATTGAACATGTGCACAAAATATGCAACAACCTCACATCAATGACCTATAATTGTAATCACATGACTTATAATGATTCAAACATGGTTTATGAAGTCAAATAAACAATCCCAAACAATGGCACAAGTGCCTTCTCAAACAAGTAATCAAACATGATCAAAAGATGTGCATAAAAGAGACCTCAAACAAAGAGCAATCAAACAATTAGCAAATCAACTTCAGAAATTATCAAATTAATTCTCCAAACACCTCAACCAAAAGCAAACGTCATATTAAAAATTCATGCAAAAATTTACAAGATAAGTCCTTCAATCAAACATGCAAAGTTACATAGGAATTATGAACTAATATACAAAAGAGAGGGACCAAAATGCAATATGAACAGAATTTAAAAATATGAGAAAACTTTTTTTATGCACTTCAATATGTTGGTGAAACAATGCAAAAATAATGGGCTCAAAATGTGTTATATGCTATGAGAAATAAAATCAGCAAGTTGAGTGTGCACAATTGAAACAAATTCAAAAAGAAATCAATTAAACAATTAATTCAGATGCCAAAAATAAAATAAAAAAGGAAAATAAAATTTGGAAAAATTTTATAATATGCCAAAGATGATCCATGATTTTTTTCATAATTTTTTTGATGCATAAATCTATTTTTAAAAATTAAAAATGAAACTATGCAAAACTTAAAATGAAGTAAAATGAAAATAAAAGTCAGGGGTGCAGATAGCAATAAAGTCACGTTGGAAAAGAGAAAGGGCTCAGAGGAGGGGTGTGAAAAGCAAAGCCCAAATAATAAAAGTCCATCAGCGAAGTCAAAAGAAAATACATAGAACCCAGTCAACGGTCAGACTTAATCAGGACCCTTAGATCAATCATACGCATGATAGCAAGTCAAACAAATGCAAGGTAAACAAGATCAGTGGTCAGGATTGCATGCGCATGGCAATAATCATGGGAAAGCACACAATAATATTAAAATGGACCACACACACACCCACGTGACAAGCAGGTGACCAATTAATGCGTTGGCAACCTAATAAGCATCAGATCCATCTAACGTGTATCATTCAATCAACAAATCACACATTAATTAAGATGAGTGGCTCAGATTTGGTTCACATAGTAACAATCATGGAATGGCATACACACAAACCACCAAATGAAAACATAATTTTAAACGACGTGGCAACATGTAGACCATCAGATCCAAGCAATGAACGGCTGTGATTGCATCTTCTTCCTCTAAAAAGCTTCGCCGGACTGAACATAAACCAGGTGTCGGAGCCCTAGCTCCGGTCACCTTCTCCGGTGAGTCCCAACCAAAAATTTTCCATAAATGGCTCATGAGTACATCAAACTGATCAGAATTTCACCAGGATCTCATATATGCAATTCAAATCATCAAACAATGAACACACAGTGCAAATCGAACAAAATAAGTTTAGATCCAAAACTTTCAAACTCACAATACACGCATGTTACACGTCCAAAATCAAAACAAAATAGATCAGCATGCTCAGCAACACTCAAGGAACAAAATGCACACAAGAAAAACAAGTTTTATGAGCAAGAATTTCACACTAACCTGGAGCGTGCAGAACTCAAATCACACCAAGAAAACCCTCTGGAAGCTGCAGATCCACTCCTTGGAACCACTAATTGCAAAATAAATGCAACTAGAGCTTGGAATCGTGCTAGATCTTGAGGTTTGAACTTGGATCCTCTTGAACTGAACTTGATGAAAACCTTGCTATTAGCTCAAAACAATGGTGGATTCTCACTCTACCAAGTGTGTAGATCAAAAATATCACAAAATTTCTTCAGAAACCCTTGAGATGAGAGAGTTTCGAAGAGAAAAAGTTTTGGTCAGAAAAAGAGATTTTGAACAAATGGGAGTGCATGACCTAGCTGTGAAGGCATGAGTTAGCTTATATACATTCCATTAATCCACTAATCGTGATTAACAATTGGTTAAACCCTTGGTTAATGAGTTTTTGAGTGCTTTGTAAAAATGCAATTAGTGATACCACCACTAATCCACACGTGCATTCCCTTGCCTCTCATGATAAATCACTCACACTTTCCTTGCTGGTCACAAATGGATTGGAATTGGGCCTTGAAATGTCTTGGTTTGCAAGTTTCAATCCAACTTGCAAATTTGCACTTTGTTGAATAAGTGAGAAATATGGCATGAAATGAATTGATTCAAAGGCCAAATATGATCCAAATGAGGTGTACTTTGATGTTGTAATGTGACATGAACCAATGAGACCAATTACAAGTCAATTTTCACCAAAATGCAAAAGGTGGAAAAAGTGGTACATGGAAAACCATCAAAATGCACCTTGCATTGTTTTGACCATAACTAGAGTTCCACAAATGATATGGAGATGTTCTAGTACTTTTTCGAAATGGGAGAGAAAGATATTCAACTTTCATGTTGGAGGAAAATTCATTTGAAGCTTCCTTGATGATGAAAAGTCAAGTTGAATGTGGTGGAAAAATTGCCAAAAATGGAAAGTTCTCATTATAGGTCATTTTCCAAATTTAGTAACTTTTGCACAAACTCTTGATTCTTGAAGAATGATGTCATCCATGTTATTCCTTGACCAAATAAAGGTATATGGACTTGGGAAACATGATTTGAACCCTTGAAAACCCATGGTTGACTTTCCTTTTGAACTGTTGACTTTTGCTTGCGTCACAGGTAACTGATTCACTGAAAATTCTTCACCATAAACCATCAACCAAACCCTCATCTATGGATACATGCAAGCATAAAGACCTCATGACACCATGCTTGAACACACAAAGCCTTCCAAGAAGTCCTTTTGATTCACAAACCCTAACTGGTCCCTCTGGTTAGAAGGGAAAGATTCACTTGTAATCTTTTGCCATTCTTGATCTTATGAAGGTATGGTGAACTCCTCAAACCACCTTGAAGCTTGAGACCCCTTTGAAATGAACCAAGTACCTTGATCCCATGCTAAGAACCAATGCTATACACAAATGCTAATGCAAGAAATGCAAAGAAACATAAGCCAGTTAACTAAAAACAACAAGGCAAATTTTGGGGTGTTACAGGTACCACATGCACAAGGCTTACCCACTTACTATCAGAAATTTTATAAATTATCCCAGCCTCTAGTAATTTCAACACTTCCCTTTTTACTACATCACTCATTATGGGGTTTATCCTTCTTTGATGTTCTCTATAGGGTTTAGAATCTTCCTCCAGCATAATCTGGTGCATGCACACGGATGGTCTTATCCATTTGAGACTAAAAATGTTATAACCTAGAGCTGCGGGATATTTTCTTAAGACATCTAAGAGTTGATTGGTTTCATCACCATTTAAGGTGGCGTTAACTATCACTAGACGATTTAGTTCTTCATCCAAAAACTCGTATCTCAAATTCTTAGGCAATTCCTTAAGCTCTACTGCTGGTTTCTTAGGACTTGGCATATGGTTTGGGGTGAGTGCTAAGCATTCATAAAGGTTGTCATCTATATAAGGTTTAGTTAACCTTTCAAATCTGTCATCCTCCATTATGGGGGTCGAAGGAAATTTAATTGTTTCAACGGGATATGCTTGGTCTAACTCTCTTATGCATTCAGCGATGATATCGACGGTATAACATGAGTCATTTATGGCTGGTGTCATTAAGAATTTGGATAATATAAATTCTACTTTTTCATCACCTACTTCAAAGGTAATTTTTCCTCTTTTGACATCTATTATATCTCCAGCTGTTGATAAGAATGGTCTACCTAGAAGGATCGGGATTTCGTCGTCTTCTTTAATGTCCATGACGACAAAATCTGTTGGAATATAGAGTTGGCCTATCCTAAGTGGATTGTCTTCTAAAATGCCAATTGGATAATTAACTGATCTATCGGCTAATTGAAGAGACATCCTAGTCGGTTGCATTTCTCCTAGGTTTAACCTATTACAAATGCCTAAGGGCATTAAGCATACATTGGCTCCTAATTCCAGAAGTGCTTTGTCGATGACATGATTTCCTAAAACACAAGGTATAGAAAAACTTTCGGGGTCTTTCTTCTTTTTATAAAGCTTATTTTTTGCAATAGAATTGCATTCTAAAGGTTTAGGTCATCAAGTCTTCGTTTATTGGTTAAGATACCTTTAAGGAATTTGGCATAAGACGGTATTTGGGTAATAGCTTTGGTGAACGGAATCTCAACGTGGAGCTTCTTAATCACTTTTACAAACTATTTATATTGGTTATCTAATTTGGTTTGTTTAATTCTTTGCGGATATGGGATTGGTGGTTTGTAAGGTGAGGGTGGTACATATACTTCATTATCTTTCTCTCCCTCTTTATCCTTAACCTCTTCATCCTTTTGTTTCTCAGACTCTACTAGTTCCTCTACTTGTTCCTCCAGTGTGGTCACAACATTTTTCTTGGGGGGTTCTGGCTTATTCAACCTATGGTTTACAGGTTCAGCGTAAGTAGTTCCACTCTGTAAGGCAATAGCATTTGCACACCCTTTGGGGTTAGGTTGAGGTTGTCCAGGAAATTGTCCTCCTGGTGTAGCTTGAGTAGCTTGTTGCTGTGCTACTTGAGAGATTTGGGTTTCAAGCATTTTGTTGTGGGTAATCACAGAATCAACTTTGGTGGTTAATTATGTAATTAGTCCATTTATGTGAATGTTTTGGTTCATGAATTCTTTGTTTTGCTGAGTTTGGGCTGAAATAAAGCTCTCCATAATTTTCTCAAGGTTCGATTTTTGAGGAGATGTTTGCATAGGTTGATTTGGTCTTTGGGCTTGGAAACCTAGCGGTCTTTGAGGTGTAGAAGCCTGAGTATGGTTAGTATTCTTATAGGAAAAGTTGGGGTGATTCCTCCATCAAGGGTTATAAGTGTTTGAATAGGGGTTACCTTGGGCATAATTGACCTGATATGTGTTTGTTTTAGTTAAAATATGACATTCAGCTATGGTATGTCCTTGGGTTCCACATATTTCGCATCCAGGTTGAACTGCAGCTACGGTAGTTGTAGGGTTAATTGTTAAACTTTCAACTTTTTGGCCTATGGCGTCCATTTTGGCCTTCATATGGTCAAGACAACTAACTTCGAAAATACCTCCTTTGGTCTCTTTCTTCTCTATTGGTGCTCGTTCCGTTCCCCATTGGTAATGGTTTTGTGCCATATCTTCAATGAGAGCGGAAGCTTTGGGGTAAGGTTTGTTCATCAGAGCGCCACCGACGGCAGCGTCGATGATCATCTTTGTGTTGTACATGAGTCTGTTATAAAAGATATGAATTATAAGCCATTGTTTTAAACCATGGTGTGGACAAGCTCTTAATAGATTTTTGTATTTTCCCAAGCGTCGAAAAGTGATTCACCCTCTTGTTGAGTGAATCTAGTTATTTGGTTTTGTAGGATAGCTATTTTACTCGGTGGAAAGTATCTAGCTAGGAATACTTTCTTTAGGTCGTTCCAAGTGGTTATTGAATTTGCTGGTAGAGAATCTTGCCTTGATCGGGCTTTATCTCTGAGGGAAAAGGGAAATAGTCTTAGACGTATCGCCTCAGGAGAAGCACCGTTGGTTTTGAAGGTGTCTGCTACTTGAATACAAACTTTTAAGTGTTGGTTCGGGTTTTCCGTAGGAAGACATGCGAACTGGTTCTGTTGCACTAGTTTCAATAGAGAAGGTTTTAATTTAAAGTTGTTAGCAGGGATAGTTGGGTTTACAATACTAGAGTGGGGTTCTTCGTTGGACGGCAAGGCGAAGTCTTTAAGCGGTCTTTGGTTTTGTTCTTCTGCCATTGCTCTTCTAATTCTTCGGAGCAAAAGACGAGCACGAGCATATCTTTCGGGTTCTGCTATTGGATCAACTAAGTTTCCGGTACTGCGAGATCTTCGCATTGACCGGCTAAGAGAAAGAGGTGCCTTAATTTAGATGGTGTAACAACAGGGTACGAAATTTGACATAATTGGTCCCTGACAACGGCGCCAAAAACTTGATGTGTGCGTTCCGCAAGTATACAGAGTACGTCAGAGTAATATAAAAGATTATCGATCCCACAGAGACCAACGTCAATCTATCGATTACAATTGTTACGGTGTTTATCTAAGGCTAATAGAAATAGTGTGTAATGTGCACAGGCAATAGAGAATAATGAATAAAAAATGAATTTAGATAAATGGTATTGGTATATAATTCACATCGATCAAACGATACTCCTATTGTTTAAATAGAGACACTTGCGCGACAATATTTTCTTCCTTGAAAAAGAGTTAATTAAAAAGGAACCGTAGCGTTAGCGTAATCGAAACCGGACCTAACCTCTAATCTATACCAGTCGCTCACGCTGCACCGGCCGCGTATTGCATTAAAGTGATAAAGTCCTTTTTTATATAATTACCTATAAGACTCTGTTAAAAAGTGCTTTTGATTGGAAACTGTTAACATCAAAGGGTTTTCGGCATATGCTCAGCCAACCGAAGGTCCTCAGCTTCTGGCACTGAGGTCGAGAAACAATAGTACATTCATCCCTCGGGGTACAGTACTATCGTCAATCGAGGAGTGCCTCCACTGATTCTCTTCAAAAGATAGGGGCCATCCTATGCGAGTTCCAAAGTGGGCCCTCGGGTGCGAATGGGTTTGCCACAGAATATGGTCTGCCACTGTCACCACTAAAGAGGGATGTTTCCACTAAGGTCCTCTATGATCGGTCACCAGAGTCGACAGCTCTCTAGATCGACATCCTAACATGCGCGAGACACGCCCGTTAGAATGCGTCCCAAGATAGCCTCGTTTGGTTGTGAATTTCGTGAACACACAAACGTACCAAGCGGGCACGTAGGTCCCACTACTCTCCACTCTAGTCCTAGGGTGTACTCAAGCCTGGGTATTGGGCTTATCTCTCAGAACAACCCAACCTGCAAAACAGAAACAACCAGCACAATACAGCAATATCCAGTATGACAGTAATAAAAATGAAATGCAATGCAGTAAAAGCTGTAAAACGGTAATATACAACATAATATAGCACAACAAATAAACACCCAACAAAAAAAACAAACAAGCGCTAGGATCGACTCGCTAGAGGGGATGGACCAGCATAGGTCAACCGTTATCCCCAGCAGAGTCTCCAACTGTCGCTCCCAGGATTTTCATCCAGGTACAAACACGAGAGTGGCGCGGAAGACAGAGTCGCCAGCCGTGTAAATTTATCCCAAGAGGGGGAAAGGGAACACCACATAAACCTGAGGAAGAGGGAAAAGAATGGTCATCGCAACCATAGCCTGGGTTCGGGAGTCGGTTACGCGAGGGGAAGGTGCTAGCACCCCACGCGTCCATCGTACTCGATGGGATCCACGCTTGTTGTCTAATCTAAGGGTGAGTTATCCTAAAATCTATGGTTGTACTGACACGAGGAAGGGGAAAACAAAGACAGACTCGGTAGGACGTTGACGTCCTAGGCCTACGTACTCCCTTTGTGCAATGGGAAATTCAGAGTCAGCGTAGTTCGGACCAAGTTCTTTTTGTGTTTTTTATGAGCGACGTTAAGTTCGCGTCCGGCAGTTAGGGTTGATGCCTGTTTGCGACTCAGACGGAAAGTAACGTGCCCTTTTTGAAAATAGCCTTTAGTTTGACAATCCCGAAGGACAAAAAGGTTTGAATTTTGTTTGTATTTTTTTAAGACAGAAGTGACTTGAGTTAATTCATAACTTGCATTGCACCAAAGTCTAGGGCACAGGGACGAATACTTAACGAATCGTCCCAAGACAGGATGCTCGCTAAGCACTCTAGAAAGATGAGAGGAAGCCCCTCATTTCTCATTCCCCACACTTAAGGCTCGTGCGCAATACACTTTATCCTTATTAAGTGTTTTCAAGAAGTTTTGAGATGAGAAGAGAGAAGACACAAAGGAAACTCTAAAGGGAAACTAAGAGTCCTAATGTTATCATGCATGGGTGACCTACGGTTAGTGAGGTTTGACGACAACCTAAGCCTAAATAAAAGAAAAGATGAGAGACAGAAAGAGTGAGAGTGGACATGGATAACTATCCACACCCTCAAATAACTTACCTCCGCCCCTGCATAAAAGGTAGTACAAAACAGACATACGTAAAAGAAATGAGATAAATGAAATCCAGGCAATAACATATAATGGCAATCAAGTGACCTATAACAATCTAAACATGGTTTATGAAGTCAAAGACACAATCCCAAAACAATGGCACAAGTGCCTTCTCAAACAGATACTCAGGCATGATCAAGGATGTGCATACAAGTAGGCCTCAAACAAAGAGCAATCACATAATTAGCAAAACAAATTTTGAAATTACCAAATTAATCATCAAAATAGCTCAACCAGAAACAAACAACATATTAAAAACTCATGCCAAAATTCAACATATAAGTCACTCAAGCAATCATGCAGAGTCAAGAGAGAATCATGGTTCAATATGCAAAAAGAAAGGGACTAAAATGCAACATGGAATGATTTTAAAAATGAGAGAAAAATATTTTTATGCAACTCAATGTATTGGTGAAAAAATGCAAAAAGAATGAGTGCAAAAGGTTTTGTATGCTATGAGAACAAAATTCTACAAGTTTAGGTATGCATGATATGAATAATTCAAAAAGAAAATACTAAAATAATTAATTCAGATGATAAAAATAAAATAAAAATAAAAAATAAAATTTGGTAAAATTTTATAAAATGCCAAATGTGATTCATGAATTTTCTGTGAATTTTTTAATGCAATTAACTATTTTTAAAAATTTAAAATGAAATGCAAACAATTAAATAAAATAAAAATATGAAAATGTGCAAGGGGGTGTGAAAAGTAACAAAAACACGTTGAAAAATTGAAATGGGCTGAAAGGGGGTGTGTAAATAGCAGGCCAAACCACCAAAAAATCAACGAAAATAAAAAGGAAACACATGGGAAAAGTCAACATGCAGACTCAATACACACCATCTGATCAATCTAACATTCACCAATCAGTCAACACAATCAAAGAGTATTTAAGATCAATGGTCCAGATAAACATGCACACCATAATCCAAAACACACGCGTGCACCAAAGCAATCAGCATACAATACACTCCCACGTGCTAGGCATATGGTCCATTTAATGCGCTATCAAGATTTCCACCACATGATTCATCCAACGCATGCAAAACAGTAAACAAAATAAAAAATACGCATGATGGATGGCTATGACCAGAGGGTGCATGATAATACCTGTGGGTGAGCAAACACGCAAACCATGAATAAAAAACAAAAAATTTAAAACACATGGCAGCATATGGACCGTACGACCAAAAGAATGAATGGCTATGATTATGTCTTCCACATAAAACCCTAATCTGGCTGGAGGGAGAACCAGACGCCGGAGCCCTAGCTCCGGTCGTCTTCTCCGGCGACCCTCACCCATAATTTTCCCAGAAAACGCATATAGGTACACCATTCGAACCAGAAAATCATGAGGAATTCAAATATCATCATCATTTTAACAAATACTCAACCTACAAAGCAAATCGAATGAAAAAAGCCACGGCTCAAAAAAATCAAACTCATCATACAACCAATATACGCGTCCAAACTCAAGAAAAACTACATCAGAATGATCAGTGGGCATCACACATTAATATGTACGTTTAAAAAGAGAGTTTTATGATTATAAAAAATATCACTAACCTGAGATTGTGTAACGTGTACCCTTGCAGTTAGCTTCAAGTGGTGATTGCTTTGTGTTCTATGGATCCTCAGGAGGAAGGCTGTGAAGAAATTTTGTGAAAAGCCCTAATGGATTGAGAGATGCGAAGGAATCAAGCTTTAGGGTTGAAAGTTCTTGTTCTCCTCAAAATCACGTGTTCTCCTCTCTAACCCTAGCATGAGTTAGCTTAAATAGATTAGGTTAATCCACTGATGATCATTTGGGCCTTGTTAAATCCCCACTTAATGAGTTTTGGATGATTCTGGAAAATTGCATTATGTGAAATACACCCTCTTCCATGCATGCATACCAAAATATTTCATGATGGATCACTTATTTAACAATTGCTAATCACGCCTGAATTTGATTTGGGCCTTGAGATGTATTGGTTCATGAGTTTTCAATAATTTGGCAATTTCGCATAATGGAAAATAAGTGATGAATAAACCATGGATCCACTTGATTCAAAGGCCAAAAATAGTCCTTATAGATTGTACTTTAATGTTAGAATGTGCCTTGAAGCAATGGAATAAATTATAGGTCCATATGTCCCAAAATGCAAATGGAACCATAAGGAAACCCTAAAAACCACTTTGCCTTCTTTTGATGAGTTTCACAAATGATATGGAGACCATCTAGTACTTTTTGGAAAGGGGAGAAAAAGATCTTCAACTTTCATGTTTGAGGAAAATTCATTTGAAGCTTTCTTGATGGTGAAAAGTCAAGTTGAATGAAGTGTAAAAACTTGCCCAAAAAGGAAACTTTCAAATTATAGGTCATTTCCATATTTAGTAACTTTTGCACCAACTCCTGATTCTTGATAAATGGCATGAAACTTGACCCCTGAAGACCATGTGAGGATGTGAGACCTTGAAAACCTTGAAGAGAACCTCAAAATTTCACAGTTGACTTCCCCTCTCACTGTTGACTTTTCCCCAATCCACCTGATTCCCAGTCCATTGGCCAATTGAACTTCTCCTGAACCAAACTGATGGACAATCTTCCATTCCTAGATACTTAGGGACCCAAGGAATACCATGGAATCAAGTCTTGCCCAAAAAATCAGAAATAAACTGACTTTATAGCAAACCCTAATTTTGGTACCCTCAGTCTAGGAGGAAATAACACAGTCTCCAAATCCAAATTCCTCTGAATATGATGTGTATCCTCTCCAACAAAGATAAGATATGCCATTTGGTGATGATAAAAACCCAAGAAACTTGCCCATAAACCCAAGAATCTCAAAACCCTAGTTTCTACACTGGTTAGGAGAGAGTGATCCACTTGAACTCTCTTGCTTGACCCTTTGAAGAACATCTTCTCCTCTTGAACTAGCCTCAGGCACCTTGACCCCATGCTAAGAACCAATGATATGCACACATGATAATGCCAAATGAGATGAAACATAAGCCAGTTAGTAATAAAGTAAGGAGGGCAAATTTTGGGGTGCTACACTGAGGAAGGGGAAGAAGATGATTTTCTATCTGCTAGAGAGTTGAGAGAGGTCTAAGAAGAAGGAACTCAAGTGCTTGCATTGTTTGCATCCTTGTTAGTGGAGAGTGAGTCGGTGATTAATGATTTACAGGTGGTGCGTGAATTTCCCAAAGTGTTTCCGGATGATATTGCTGATGTACCGCCAGAGAGAGAAGTGGAGTTTGCTATTGATCTTGTCCCTGGTACCCGACCTATTTCTATGGCACCATACAGGATGTCGGTATCAGAATTAACAGAGTTGAAGAAGCAACTAGAAGAGTTGTTAGAAAAGAAATTTGTGAGACTGAGTGTATCGCCTTGGGGAGCTCTGGTGTTGTTGGTGAAGAAAAAGGATGGCAGTATGAGGTTATGTATCGATTACAGACAGCTGAACAAAGTAACGATTAAGAACAAGTATCCACTTCCAAGAATATATGACTTGATGGATCAGTTAGTGGGTGCCCGTGTGTTTATCAAGATTGATTTGAGGTCGGGTTATCATCAGATACGAGTAAAGGATGGAGATATTTAGAAAACTGCTTTCAGGACCCGATATGGACATTATGAGTATGTAGTGATGCCGTTTGGAGTTACTAATGCACCTGCCGTATTCATGGAGTATATGAATCGAATTTTTCATGCTTACTTGGATCAATTTGTGGTTGTCTTTATTGATTACATTCTTATCTATTCTAAGTCAGAAGAGGAACATGCTGAGCATTTGCGGATAGTGTTGCAAGTGTTAAGAGAGAAAAAGCTATATGCTAAGTTATCTAAGTACGAATTCTGGTTGAGAGAGGTAAGTTTTATCGGTCATGTTATTTCAGGGTGATGGTATTGCTGTGGATTCATCCAAAGTGGATGCAGTTCTACAGTGGGAGTCTCCGAAGTCGGTAACTGAGATTAGAAGCTTTTTGGGCTTGGCTGGTTATTACCGTAGGTTTATTGAAGGCTTTTCGAAGTTAGTACTTCCGTTGACTCAGCTGACTTGCAAAGGTAAAGCGTTTGTGTGGGATTTTCACTGTGGGAAGAGTTTCATCGAACTGAAGAAGAGATTAACTACAACTCTAGTTTTAATTCTACACGAACCAGATGAACCGTTTGTGGTGTATTACGACGCTTCGTTGATGGGTTTAGGAGGTGTATTAATGCAGGATGGAAAGGTTGTGGCTTATGCTTCACGATAATTAAGGGTCCATGAGAGGAATTATCCAACTCATGATTTGGAATTAGCTGCAGTGGTGTTCGTATTAAAAATTTGGAGGCACTGTCTTTATGGTTCCAGATTTGAGGTGTATAGTTATCATAAAAGCTTGAGGTATCTGTTTGATTAGAAGGAGTTGAATATGAGACAAAGAAGGTGGTTAGAATTCTTAAAGGATTATGATTTCGGCTTGAACTATCACCCCGGTAAAGCTAATGTCGTGGCTGATGCTTTGAGTTGGAAGTCATTGCATATGTATGTTATGATGGTCAAAGAATTGGAATTGATTGAACATTTCAGAGATATGAGTCTAGTTTGCGAGCAGACACCACATAGTGTGATGTTGGGCATGCTGAAGATCAACAATGAATTTCTTAATAATATCAGAGAGGGTCAGAAATTGGATGTCAAATTGGTGGATTTGATGATTGGAAATGAGTCGACAGAAGGTAATGACTTCAAAGTGGATGAACAAGGTGTGTTGAGATTCCGTGATAGGATTTGTATTCTTGATTATTCTGAGTTGAAAAGAATGATTCTAGAAAAAAGTCATAGGAGTAGCTTGAGTATCCATCCGAGAGCTACAAAGATGTATCAAGACTTTATTTTGGTGGCCTGGATTGAAGCGTCATATGGGTATGTTTGTGTATGCTTGTTTGACTTGTCAGAAAGCGAAGGTGGAACATCAGAAACCTGCTGGTTTGATGCAACCGTTAGACATTCTAGAGTGGAAGTGGGACAGCATTTCTATGGATTTTGTGGCCGAGTTGCCTAATACACCGAGAGGACATGATTCCATTTGGGTAGTAGTGGATAGACTGATGAAATCGACACATTTCATTTCGATCAATATCAGTTTTCCTTTGCAGAAGTTGGCAGAGATTTATATTCAGGTGATTGTGAAGTTGCATGGGGTTCTATTGAGTATTGTGTCAGATAGAGATCCAAGATTCACTTCCTGATTTTGGGGAGTTTGCAAGAAGCTTTGGGATTGAGACTGAGATTAAGCTCAGTTTATCACCCGCAGACGGATGGACAGACGGAGAGGACTATACAATCTTTGGAGGATTTTTTGAGGGCTTGTGTGCTTGAACAAGTTCACTTATAATAACAGATGCCATTCCAGTATTGAAATGGCGCATTTTGAAGCTTTGTATGGTCGGAGGTGTCAGACGCCTTTGTGTTGGCATGAATCTGGTGAGAGTGTAGTACTCGGACCTAAGATTGTTCAGCAGACTACTGAAAAGGTGAAGCTAATTCAGGAAAAGATGAAAGCTTCACAGAGTAGGGAGAAGAACTACCATGATAAGAGGAGGAAAGATCTTGAGTTCCAAGAAGGAGACCATGTGTTTTTGAGAGTCACTTCGGTGATCGGTGTTGGACGTGCGTTGAAGTCGAGGAATCTTACTCCTCGATTTATTGGTCCATATAAGATTTCTGCAAGAGTTGGGCTTGTTGCCTACAGAGTGGCGTTACCACCCAAATTGTCGAATTTGCACGATGTGTTTCATGTGTCACAGCTTCGGAAATATGTTCCAGATCCATCACATGTGATTCCGATGGATGATATGGAAGTAGGGGATAACCTTACGGTTGAGGCTTTACCAATACGGATTGAAGACAATGAAGTAAAGCAATTTAGAGGTAAAGATGTCACTCTTGTGAAAGTAGAGTGGGAAGGCGCTGCCGATGGAAATATGACTTGGGAGTTAGAGAGCATGATGCGAGAGTAGTATCCGGAGTTATTCGTATGAGGTAAATTTTCGAGGACGAAAATATTCTAAGTGGGGGAGAGTTGTAACACCCTGATTTATTTTTATTATTTTTTCGTAATTAGAATTATATGATGTCGCATATATGTGTGTGGTTATGCGTGTTTTAGTTGTGTTTGGGTTGCCCTTTTGTATGGGGTAGTGACCTTAGAATTATAGAGATTAAGGTGTTGGGGGTGTGTGACCAATCATGTAGGACTTGGTGGTGTGGTGAGAATGATTAATTAATATTAGCAATGTTTGATTAATATTATTCATTTAAATTATTAAGAGATATTGTTATTATTATTTAATTAGTAAAATAATAATAATAATAATAATAATAATAATAATAATAATAATATGAATTAAAAAGAATATTTGAAAAAAATAGAAAAGGGGATTAGGAGAGGAGAATTAGTCATTACGTGAAAAGTAGAGAAAGGGAGAAGTCAGAGCTAGGGCGAGAGAAAGGAGACTCCATCGCTGAGATAGAAGATTTTCAAGAACTCTAAGGTAAGGGTGGGATTCTTTAATCTCTTAAAGGTTGTATAACGTTTGCATGCGGGTAGATAAACCAGTAGGATCATCCCTATGTGTTGATTGTATTGGTATGGGGATGGGATTTTGCGTGTCGGAGGTTTTGACAAGAGGAAAAGTGAATAAATTAATCGGTTGAATTGTGGGTTATGTGTTTCTAATTGATTGTATGATAACCTGTGAATATATATGCATTTTTGGATTGTTTGTGAGTGAAATCGGAGAAGGGTTAGGGCTGGTTCGTGCAGAAACCGCAACTGTATAATTGCAGAATCGCGCACTTCGCCGTGCGAATGATAGTTCGCTGAGAGAAGGTTCTTCCCAAACTCGCTGGGTGAATGAAGCAGCGAGCAAAGGGAAAGAAGAGGTAATTCTGGAATGAGTGGTGGGGAGGTTCGCCCCAGATTCGCTGGGCGAACTCCTGGCGAACCCCAATTCGCTGGGCGAATGAGGGACGAAGGAAGAAGAGGAATAAGTGAGTCTCAGGTTTTTGTATAGGGAGGGTAGTTCGCTGGAACCTTCGCTAGGCAAACTCCTAGCGAATGATGGTTCGCTGGGCGAACTCGTAGCGAGCATGACAGTGTTGCTTGCTGCTGTTATAGACAGAATTTTCTTAAAGTTTAAAAATTCGTAACTTTTAATCGTATGTCCGTTTCAGTCGCCGTTCGAATCATTGGAAAGCTGGTTTCGTATACTTTTTTTTAAAATTAAATTTTATATCATAATTCCAACTATTTGACGCATTAATTGGGTTTCCAGGTATGTTGTGATGTGTTGCACGTTGAAATGGTAAGTTGGTTGTGCGAATGTATGTTGTAGCGGTAGATTGTGACTGTTGCATGTTTTGGCAGGTATATGTTGCATGTTGGACAGTTGTAGTGTGATGTATGAGTCATATGCATTGGTCGTTGTATGATATCGTTGTATGCATACCATATGCATAAGTTGCGAGATAAGTCGTGTGCCCATGTGGGGTGTGAGCGTCTTATCCGAATTCTTTAAAATAGAATCGTGTTGATGATGTTGTTGAAGGTAATCGTGTGCCAATATGGGGTGTGAGCGATTACGAGTGTCGTGTGCCCGTGTGGGGTGTGAACGACTTATATGGAAATTCCGACGGGAACTATGATCATGAAAAAGAGATCGAATTGGTACCACATGCATTGAGTCGAGTTATGGGTCTCATTACATTGAATTATGTTGTGTTGTATGGTGGATTGTATGATTGTCTGCTCATGTGGAAAAGTGTGATTTCGTTGATGTAGTGATGATAGTGTGAATTGTGTAATTGATTAAATGCTTTTATATTTATCTTATGCATTTCTTTTGTTGATTTGAGAATCTCACCCCTTCTTTTTGAATGTTGCCTCTATGTGGGTAACGTGCAGATAATCAAGATTAGTGTGGAGTTGAAGTTAGTGAAGATGAGGTCTTCTATTTTATTTCGTTTGAGTCGGCGTCTGCTCTGATGTGCAGCACTGGGGATTTGGAACGCTTACTGTTATTTGTTTCATTGTCCGTTATTACTTTTATTTAATTGGTGATGACTATGTGGTATCAAACCTATAATGTTTTAATTGTATTTTCGCTGCTATATGAGAAGATTACTTAAGTATGGTTTTGTCAATGATAATTATGTGTTACATGTCGTATGCATGAACGGGTGTATTGTTGAAGGTAGCATCCTAAATGTTGTATGTTTAATTTTACTCTGATATTTTATTATTAATTGTCGCGGGGGTTAGGGTGTTACATGGAACATTCTAGACAGTTCAAGATCATTCAAGACACTTCCCTTACATTTATTCCAATGCATCACTTTGGATTAAGTGCACCATGTTCCTTAATTTCCAAGTATGTGAGCCTTTGATTTGGATTTACATTGGGATTGCTCCACCGAGTTAACTAACAAACTAACTGAGTCAACTTCTGACTCAGTGAGTTGAGTGTAACTAACTCCAAAGCAAGCTCCAAAGCTTACTCCAAAGCACAGTCCAAACTTAGCAACTCCAAACCAAAACTCTATATAAACAAAGCTCCACAATTTCACAAGGGACCCACAATTATTTTCACAATTCCTCACACTTTTCACTCTCAATTCTCTCAATTCTCTCTGCACTTTCTGCAAGTTCTACACATTCATCTTCATCTTCTTCCCCTAACCACACTAGAGCTCAATTCCATCATTGAAGAGAAGTAACATTCACATTGAAAGTGCTTTTATCTTGAGCTTAACTTCCATTCCTCTTCAATTTTGTTTGGGTTCTTGGATCTACAGTAAGTTCTACTTCAATTCAAGTAATTTACTCAAGCAATTCGGTGCTAATTCGTATTCAGTACATTTTCGCGATTTTGCTCGGTTTCGCTACGGTTCAAGGTGCAAGTGAATAATTCTCTGGTTTTCTCCACTTATTTTCATCACATTTACTTTGCAACAATCACCAAGCTAATTCTCCGGCTTGTAGGTTGGTCGATTCTCACTCAATTTATTGTTTCGATCACTTTCGCGCGTTTACGATGTAGTTTCGATAGTTTTTCGATTCGATGAATCATGTCATTGTTGGATCTTTGATCTTCATGTTCAATGCTTTCAATTTGTGTTTAAATTCTCATACATTATGTAATTTTTGTGCACAAATTCATACCATAGCATGTGGTAGTTTGGATAAGTGATTAGGTGCTGAAAGTGCTTTTTAAAAAGCTATTTTTTGCCACTGTTACAGTGGTAATCGATTACACATATGAGGGTAATCGATTACTCTGCTCAAATTTTCACTAATTCTGTTATTTTCAAGCAGGTAATCGATTACCTGCATTGTGGTAATCGATTACCACTGTAACAAAATGCCATTTTTAAGTTTTTCCAAGCTTGTTTGACATCCTTTCCTCCTGTAACTTCCATGGATTGATATGCTTGATATTTGTGGATGTTTTAGGTGTTGTTAAGCCTCTGTTTGAAGCATGCTTACATATTTCAATGCACGAATTATCGATTCTTGTAATTGTTCACATTTTTGACATCACATGAACGTGTTAATCCTAGCACACTTTTGTTCACATAATTTGTGATGCATGCTAATTGACATTTGCTACTGCCTTTGCAATTTCATTCTTGATCACATTAAATTTGTTCTTTATTGATCAAGTTTAATCTTGTATAATCAATAATCCACACTTTTGCTTTAATGATTTTTCATCTCTTTGGAAAATTGTTAGCACATCAATTCCCTTTGATTGATTGATCGAAACCATGTTTCGATTAGTTGATCCTTCCTTGCTCTTCCCTTTAGGATCCTTTAGAGTCTTGTTCTCTTTATCCCCTGCTGAGCCGAAAGTCTGCACGATGCAATGGAGCACTGTACAAATTGGCGCAGTTACACTGTCCGTTTCAATTTCCACACTATACTGTGGTGCTAGAGAAGGGATGAGAGTGGAGAATTCCTACACTCATCTTGATTATTTTGGGTAGGGGACGAATGACCCTGTGCCTAGAATAATCGTCTCTATCTCCAGACTGTAGTGTATTTCAAGCCCCAGTCGAGTCAATCCTGGATCACTCTCACTCTTGCACCTTTCAATCTCTCTTTTGATCAATCACCACTTTCTTGGTTAACGATCCTTGGCACTTTGGGTTAACAACCTCCTTTCGGTTCAACACCTTTTCTTCTGATCAACAGTTATTCATTAATTCCCCATCAGAGTCGTGATCATTGGTCCCTTTTGGTTAATCACAGTCAAACTATTAAAACTAACTCTCTTTTTCCCCTACAGCCGCTATCTTTTTCTTTGGTTAAACACAGTCTTCCTGTTAAACACCAAAACCCTAGCGGAGTTCGCAACCTTCTCTTGGTTCTTCTCCCTTTGATTAGTTAACCACTGCCTATCAGTTAAAACACCAATTTTCACTTTCTCTCAGTTAACCACAGTCTATCTCTCAACATACTGAGTTTCTCTTGGGTTAATCACCTTCACTTGGTTAATCACCTCTTTTCTCATTTAGCCACAGCCCGTCTGTTAACATACTGAGCTCCTTTTGAGTTAATCACCTTCTCTTGGTTAACCACTCATTCCTTTGGTTAATCACAGTCTGTCTGTTAAAACCAATACCCTGTGGGTTAGTAGCTATCTTTGGGTTTGAATACTGGCACTTTTGGGTTAATAACCTGCTTTTTTTTCTAATACCTTTTTCGTTGGTCAAATACTGCTTGTTCAGTCAATACCAACATCTCCATTGGGTCACAACCTTTGCTTGGTTCCACAACCTTCCTTTGGGTCACAACCTTTGCTTGGTTCCACACCCATCCATTGGGTCACAAACTTTGCTTGGGTCCACACCTGTCCTTTGGATCACAACCTTTGCATGGTTGCACACACGTCCTTTGGGTCACAACCTTTGCATGGTTCCACACCCGTCCTTAGGGTTACAACCTTTGCTTGGTTCTACACCCGTTTTCTCGGTTAACCACTGTTTATCAGTTAATATACCGAAATCCCTTCAGAGTCAAACACCTTCTCTTGGTTCAATACTCAATCTTTTGGTTCATCACAGCCTGCCTGTTGACACTAAACTTTTTTTCCCCATAGAGTCTTAATCTTTTTCTTCGGTTAACCACTCTAGTCAGTTAATATACCAAATCCCTTTTCTTTTGGTTTCAACACCGTCCCTTTTATTTGGTCCCCAATAGAGTCGTTAACCCTGTGATTCACAACAATCACTTTGTTCTCTTACTCTCTAGTAGAGTCTCTATTATTCTCTTGCTCCTTTATCTTCTTGGTTTCGACACCATTCTTGCACCTTTATCCTCGACACGGTTACTACTGTTCCTTTACAGGTCTTTCTTGATTTTGACATCAATTCTTTTGAATCCCTAGAGGATTTTTCTCTCCTTCTTTTGCTCTTGGTTTTGACACCGCTTTCTTTATCCGTCTTGGTTCCACGAACTACGGACGCTCTGATTCTTCATTCATTCGAATGTAAGATACGTAGGTACAATATTGCGATGATCTTGGCGAACACACTTCCACCTTTTATGCTCCTTCCCCTTTCTTTCCCTAGTTCCTTGAACTACGACACTCTGATTTCCTCATTGCACTCTGAGGGCACGTAGGCACGAGGGCCCTAATCCTCCGCGAGCACTTTCTTTTCTTTTTCTCCTCTCTCATCTCTTCTTTTAGCTAGAAGCCTTTAGATAGATAACCCATCTGAGCCTATAAGCAAGCGAAATGGTTCCCGTCGAGTACGACGGATGCGTAAGGTGCTAGTACCTTCCTTACGCATAACCAACCCCATGACCCGTTTATCTTTCCCTTGGGTTTTATCGATATTTTCCCTGTCCTTTAGGACTAAATAAAGTTTGGGGGTGACTCTGTTGTATCTTTGAGTGAGCGATTCACTCAGGTATAATCCCGCTAGCTTCAGTTGGCGACTCTGCTGGGGAGTCCTTGCTCTTGAGCTTCACCTCGTTTTGCTTGTCTCCTGGCTAGCTGGGACTCCCCAACTTCAACTGGCGACTCTATTGGGGAGTCCTTGCTCTTAAGCTTGGCCTCGTTTTGCTTGTCTCCTGGCTAGCTGGGACTCCCCAGCTTCAGCTGGCGACTCTGCTGGGGAATCCTTGCTCTTGTGAGTTAGGGTCTCGCCTAGTTTTGTTTGCTTTCTTGCTCGTTTGGGTGTTTATCTTTTGCGTTTTAGTCGCTTTATTTCTGCTTTACTTGCTTTATGTTTATTTACTGCATTTCTTTACTGCTTTGAATATTCATATGCTGTATACTCTAGATATCTGCTATATTTTCTGCTGTTGTTAGGATGGGTAGATATTATTGGAGAGATAAGTCCTAACACTAGGCTTGAGCATGCATATAGGCAAGAACGTGGATAGTCGTGAGGCCTGTGTTTTACGCATTGGGTTATCACGAGAGCCACATCCCAGATCGTGATTCGCTTGAGAATACTTTCGCCCTGCGAGAATTCGCTACAGTGGGGGGTTTTCACTCTGAGCCCTATGGTTTGGACGACCTTTCTAGGGACCACCTTGTTGTGTCTAGATCACACCTGTAAGAGGGATATTGGGTTTTTGCAGGAAAACAAGCCTCTTCATACCTTTTTTCTCTCACGCACGTCAGATCTTTGCACCAACACAGAGTTACATATGCAGACTATCCAGAAGATGTTGCATCTCTAGCTTACATTTTTGCATACTGTTATTGCATCATCATGTATGCCGAACTCTTAAACCTGAGTTATTGCATCATCATATATATGTTGAACTATTACATCATATAACCTTTGCATTATTGGATGTTGCATATCTCATTTGCATTTTCACCCGCATAAACAACATATACATACATACATTTGCATTGCATACATCCAAACCAGAAAAAGATCACTTTTCCCTTCATTAGCCAGACGACAGTGACGACCCGACACCGGTACTTCATCAGATCCAACAGATCAAGAATCATGGCTGATTTTGAGAATGCCACTTACACAGAAACCTTGGCTCAATTCCAAGGCAGGATAGGTCAATTCCAGGATAACATGGATGCCATCATGGAACTTCTTCGTACTCGGAGGGATACCAGAGTTACATCTATTGTCGTTGCAACTGTCACTGATGCAACTATCGTCACTCCTATTATTACTTCATCTCCAGCTGTTGTTGAAGTGCCAGTTGAGACTGTTGTTTAACATACTGTGAACTTCTCAAGCTCTCAGCCTGCACCTAATAGCATGCCTGTTGCATATCCTTGGGGAATGCCCCCAAATTTCACTCATCAGATTGCTAATGGTGGTGCCTTCGCGCCTTATCAAACTTTTGCCATGCTTGCGCCTAATGGGAATTTTGTTGCTTACCTATGAGGCATACCCACTCTGATTCCGCCTCTTGTGGTGCGCGATGATCGTGAGAATCCTCAAGCACAGATTCGCCAAACTCCTGTGTCTACTGATGTCGAGACCCATGATGAAGGTGAACATGTTTACTGAGGCCCTCCGATTCATGTTCCAGTCTTGTCTCAATTTGCTCAAACCGTTGTTCAGAATGTTCATTCAGGAATTCCTTACCCTGGGGCATCCTCAGCTGCTGTGATACCTTCTCCTGGTTATCAGTATGGTGTTCAGATGGGTCAGAATTCTGGTCAGATGGTAAATCTTGGGCTGGTACATCTGTCTTAGTTTGCTTCTCCTCAAGTGCTTGCTCCAGCCGCGTCTCAGCTTCTAAATCCTCAGATTCTTGTCAAACATGCTGATCAAAATAAACCTGCAGACTATAAGTTATTAGAAGACAGAATCAGAGCTATTGAAGGATTTTACGCCTTTGACATGGACACCAAAGACTTGTGTTTGGTTCCAAATGTTGTGCAACCCCAAAAATTCAAGGTGCGTGATTTGCCTAAGTACATGGGGTTGAGTTGTCCACAAAGCCGCATCACAATGTATTGCAGAAAAATGGCTTCTTACATAGACAGTGATGATCTGCTTATCCACTATTTCCAGGATAGCCTATCTGGGGCTTCCCTGGATTGGTACATGAATCTTGAGCAAGGAAAGATCAGAACCTAGAAAGATCTATCCGAAGCATTCTTGAAGCAATACAAGTGCAACTTGGATATGGCTCCCACCAGGTTGCAGCTACAAAATCAAGCTCAAAAACCCGGTGAGTCATTCAGAGAATACGATTAGAGGTGGCATGAGATGGCTTCACGAGTCCAGCCCGCTCTATCTGATACAGAGTTGGTTGACATATTCATGGGCACTCTTCAGGTTTTGTACTATGAGAAGATGGTTGGTAGCTCATCCTCCAATTTTGCTGATGTTGTGACCATTGGGGAATGTATTGAGAATGGGCTCAAAACATGGAAAATTGTTGGCACTGTGAATCAACAATCAAGGGTTGATAAGCCACAAGGTGGGTTCTTTAAAGAAAAGGAAAAGGAAACAAATGTTGTCATGGCAAGTGTCCACCTTCAAGCGCAAACTCCCATGGCTCCTATACCGTACTATCCGTACCCATATGTTGTTGCTGCCCAATACCAACAACCACCATATCAACAGCCTCCTCGGGCTCATAATCAGCAAGCCCAAGGCCGAGAGCGCCAGAATCAGCATAAGCCCCAGAAAAATCTAGAACGAAGGAATGCTCCTCTAGATCTGATTCTCATGACATACAATCAACTTCTCCCATATCTGGTTCAGAACTCGCTGGTGATTCCCAAAGCTTTGAAGCTTCCTCCAGAACCATTCCCACCTGGTTACAATCCCAATGTGCAATGTGGATATAATGTTGGGTCAGCTGGACATTTGACTGAGGATTGCAATGCTTTCAAAGCTAAAGTCCAATAATTGATTGACAAGAAGCACTTAACTATTCAAGATGAGAAACCGTGAGTGAACGAAAATCCCTTGTCCGTGTAGGGGCCAAGATTGCAAAAGTATCCATTGAAATAATTGATCAAGCCTGAGAGCACCTCCTTAATATCGGCAATCATTATGCCATTCCATCTTTTCCATTTGTACTTTTTTTGTTTGTCAAGCACTGTTCACTTGTAAAACTTGTGTGTTTTCGAATGATAATAATAATGAAATGAATATGCATGTTTTGAATAAATTCATTTGTGTTCACTCATACTTTTTATTAGTATCACATATTTGATCAAGCAAAATAAAAAAGATAATTATGAAATATAAAAGACATGAAATCACTGTCTGTATGCTTTTGAATAAAAACCCTGCTGACAATGTAAGGCATTTGTTCAAATCTCCAAACACTAGAGTTATAAGGAAGATAATCCCTAGTCAACCCCTTTGGGCCTTGAAGTATGAGTTTCTTTATGTATACAAAAACCCTCAATCTTAACCAGGGGCGGGGTAGTCTTCAGTTAGTTTGACCATGCGTTCAAATTTAAAAAGAGGAGTACCCCATTTGTGGATCAACCACATCCTATCCCTCACGCGAGGTTGGAAAATCACAAATCCACATTGGATATCCCTCACTGACCAAAGGAGCGAGGCAGTCACAACTCACCTTTTATCAAACAATCAAATGTCACACGATTTTGTTAAAAAAAATCAAAAATCAAAATCACAAAAAAAAGAGAGAAAAGAGCCTGCTAAGTCAAAACTAAAAAACAAACGACTTAGGCGAAAATTAGGGCATCCCGGTAGACTACAAATTCAAAATAATCAGTCTACGCAAAAATTAGGGAAAACAAAAAGAACAAAACAGAGAATCAAGAGAAAAATTCTCAACAAAAACAAATTCGTGTGATTTCAAACAAATAAAAAATAAAAGGTGGGTGACTGCCGCTCCAAAACCCTCGTCGGTTCCTTTACCGTCACTTCCATCATTCAAAATCCTCTTGAAAGATGAACGCTTGTGTCAAACTAGCTGAACGTAAGACTGAAGAACATCAAGGAGAATGGGTGGATTAAAATAAATTTTGAGCCTTATATCATTTCTTTCTTAAACCATAAACCAGACCACGTTACAACCCTCAAAAGACCTAATTGAATCAAGGTTTATTTTGCAAGCATACTACAACGAGATCATGTCAAAGCTGACTCCAAAAGATTTGCTTATCATTTGTGATGATTTTGACATGGCATTTTAAATGGTGATCCATTCACTATATGTCATAATCTTAGTGAACATACTTGGATTTCAAAACTGACGTATGCATGGCATTAGCATTATCACTTTCAAAACAAACAGTTTTTACTTACGAACAAGCACTAAACATCAAGAAAGTTTCCACAATGGAAAGGTTGATCATCTCAAAGGGCAAAACGTCTGAAAACTTCGTTGAGCAAAAGGCCTAGCCACCTCAAGATTCAATCAATCTGGGGCAATCACGTCGAGATTCGGTAAATTTCTCAAAGATCAGTTAGTCAGGGGCATTCCTATAAAGATCGATCAACCAGGGGCAACATCACTTCAAGGCTCACATTGGGGCAGGCCACCTTAAGAGCACAAGAAACCTTTCTAAGAGAAGGTTAATCAGGGGCACATTATTCTGATACACGGGGGAAAGTCAAAGTCAGATCACAAGATCACTTTGCAACTTGCAACTGGGACAGTCCACGCACGGATACCCAACAGACTGGGGCAGAGACAGGCTACCAAAGTACAAGTTCTCTCCTTGTTTTAAGGCAAGAGAATGGTGCATCAACAACTGCTGATCCTGAAGTAGGTGTCAGAGAATCACGTCTTTGTGGCTTATACCCTTACCTCATTTCTTTTGCTTCCCACAACAAAAACACTTGATATATTCTCAGGAACCACTGCGCAAACTAGTCTCATACATTAATCAAGTCGCTTCATTCATGCATATCATTCATCTGGCATAGCATGAAGCCTTGGCATGAGCTCGATCACACTTGACATCTCTTCAACATCTGATTACTGGCATTCTGCATATAATAATCATCATCACATAGCACTGCATCCTCAAATGCATAACATATTCATCAAGATGGAGCATTATGCCATACAGGTTCAAACATGCGTCCCAATCAAAATCCAGTTCCCGTCTGGTAGTCAGTTCTCGTCTGACTTAATCAAAATCCAATTCCCGTCTGGTAGTCAGTTATCGTCTGGCTAAATCAAAACCCAATTCTCGTCTAGTAGTCAGTTCTCGTCTGACTTGTCTCATTCAAATCCAGTCCCCGTCTAGCAGTCAGTTATCACCTGACTTGTCTCTTCAAAATCCAGTTCTCGTCTAGTAGTCAGTTCTCGTATGACTTGTCTCTTTAAATTCTAGTTCTCGTCTGGTAGTCAGTTCTCGTCTGACTTACTTTTTTAAAATCCAGTTCTCGTATGGTGGTCAGTTCTCGTCTGACCTATCTTTTCGAAACCCAGTTCTCGTCTGGTTAATCCTTTCAAAGTCCAACTCTCGTCTTGAAAACTTTTCCAGTTCTCGTCTAGCGCATTTTTTCAAAGTCCAGTTCTCGTCCGACGCACTTTTCCAAAGTCCAGTTCTCGTCTGGCGCACCTTTTCAAAGTCTAGTTCTCATCTGGCAAATTTTTGCAAAGTTCAGTTCCCATCTAATTTGTCTCTTCAAAGCCCGGTTCTCGTCTGGTAGTTAGTTCTCGTCTGACCAATCTTTACAAAATCCAGTCAGTTCCCGTCTACTTTATTCAAACTTTTCCAGTCCTTATCTGGCAAACCTTTTCAAAGTCCAGTCCTCGTCTGGCAAACCTTTCCAGAGCCTTTTCAATTCTTTGGTCAATCCAAAACCTTTCTAGTTCTCTCTGGTCCGTCCAAAACCTGCAAACTTGCGACACTGTATCTTAACTTGCATCCTTGCATTGCATGCTATCAAGCATCATGTAGATCACACATACATAGAATATACATCTAGCATACTCCCTTTTGTCTGATTCATCTCCCTAGCAGATATTCAACCAAATATCTTTCACCCTTTCTTTTTGTCCCCGTCGGCCAAATTTTTGAACTACTATTTTATTTAATCCCCTTCTACCTCGAATCATTGAAAAGTTGGCGCAATTCGAACATTCAGGTCCAAGAGGATTAAATAGGGGCAGCTGTCGTAACCCGAAATTTGACCTCCCTTTTGCCTTTTGCATAAGCATGTGCATTCGCAGTGCTGGCATACGCATTCGCACTTTTTCTCCGTGGTTTTTGTTGCATGAATATGCAGGTTTTCAAAGCCCGATTAATTGCATCCTCAAAAAGTCATCACATCATCAAAACAAGCACAAAATAAGGGTTTCCATGCCTATTCATCAAAACAAGAGGCGAAAAATTGAAACCGGGGCTCCAGCACTTGTTCCTAAGCAATCTGGGCAAATTTTGCCTGTGGTAATCGATTACCATTTTGCTAGGCAAAATAGGGTAATCGATTACCCTGTGTAAATTTGCAGATTCTGCTACATTTTCAGGACAACAACTTTGCACTTTCTTTTCACTTGTGTTCTACTTGGTTCTAGCATTGTGTGGAACATTCTAGACAATTCAAGACTATTCAAGACATTTCCCTTACATTTATTCTAATGCATCACTTTGGATTAAGTGCACTATGTTCCTTAATTTCCAAGTATGTGAGCCTTTGATTTGGATTTACATTGGGATTGCTCCACCGAGTTAACAAACTAACTAACTGAGTCAACTTCCGACTCAGTGAGTTAAGTGTAACTAACTCCAAAGCAAGCTCCAAAGCATATTCCAAACCTAGCAACTCCAAACCAAAACTCTATATAAACAAAGCTCCACCATTTCACAAGGGATCCACAATCATTTTCACAATTCCTCACACTTTTCACTCTCAATTATCTTTGCACTTTCTGCAAGTTCTACACATTCATCTTCATCTTATTCCCCGAACCACACTATATCTCAATTCCACCATTGAAGAGAAGTAACTTTCGCATTAAAAGTGCTTTTCTCTAGAGCTTAACCTCCCTTCCTCTTCAATTTTATTTGGATTCTTGGATCTACAGTAAGTTCTACTTCAATTCAAGTAATCTACTCAAGCAATTCGGTGCTAATTTGTATTCGGTGCATTTTGCAATTTTGCTCGGTTTCGCTATGGTTCGAGGTGAAAGTGCAGAATTATCTGGTTTTCTCTACTTATTTTCATCACATTTACTTTGCAACAATCACCAAGCCAATTCTCCAGCTTGTAGGTTGGTCAAGTCTCACTCAATTTACTGTTTCGATCACTTTCGCGCATTTACGATGTAGTTTTGATAGTTTTTCTATTCGATGAATCATGTGATTGTTGGATCTTTGATATTCATGTTCAATGCTTTCAATTTGTGTTTAAATGCTCATATATGGTGTAATTTTCATGCACAAATTCATACCATAGCATGTGGTAGTTTGGATAAGTGATTAGGTGCTGAAAGTGCTTTTTGAGAAGCTATTTTTTTGCCACTGTTACAGTGGTAATCGATTACTCATATGAGGTTAATCGATTACTCTGCTGAAATTTTCACTAATTCTGCTATTTTCAAGCAGGTAATCGATTACCTGCATTGTGGTAATCAATTACCACTGTAACAGAATGCCATTTTTGAGTTTTTCCAAATTTGTTTGACATCCTTTCCTCCTCTAACTTCCATGGATTGATATGCTTGATAATTGTGGTTGGTTTAGGTGTTGTTAAGCCTTTGTTTGATGCATGCTTACATATTTCGATGCATGATTTATCGATTCTTGTAATTGTTCACATTTCTGACATCACATGAACATGTTGATTCTTGCACACTTTTGTTCACATAATTTGTGAGGCATGCTAATTGACATTTGGTACTGCCTTTGCAATTTCATTCTTGATCACATTAAATTTGTTCTTTATTGAGCAAGTTTAATCTTGTATAATCAATAATCCACAATTTTGCTTTAACGATTTTTCATCTCTTTGGAAAATTGTTAGCACATCAATTCCCTTTGATTGATTGATCAAAACCATGTTTCGATTAGTTGATCCTTCCTCGCTCTTCCCTTTAGGATCCTTTAGAGTCTTGTTCTCTTTATCCCCTGTTGAGCCGGAAGTTTGCACGACGCACTGGAGCACTGTACAAATTGGCGCAGTTACGCTGTCCATTTCAATTTCCACACTATATTTTGGTGCTAGAGAAGGGATGAGAGTAGAGAATTCCTACACTCATCTTGATTATTTTGGGTAGGGGACGAATGAACCTGTGCCTAGAATAATCGTCTCTATCTCCAGACTGTAGTGTATTTCAAGTCCCCAGTCGAGTCGATCCTGGATCACTTTCACTTTTGCACCTTTCAATCTCTCTTTTGATCAATCACCACTTTCTTGGTTAACGATCCTTGGCACTTTGGGTTAACAACCTCCTTTCGGTACAACACCTTTTCTTCTGATCAATAGTTATTCATTAATTCCCCATCAGAGTCGTGATCATTGGTCCCTTTTGGTTAATCACAGTCAAACTGTAAAAACCAATTCTCTTTTTCCCCTGCAGTCGCAATCTTTTTCTTTGGTTAAACACAGTCTTCCTGTTAAACACCAAAACCCTAGCGGAGTTCGTAACCTTCTCTTGGTTCCTCTCCATTTGATTTTTTAACCACTTCCTATCAGTTAAAACACCAATTTGCATTTTCTCTCAGTTAACCACAGTCTATCTGTCAACATACTGAGTTTCTCTTGGGTTAATCACCTTCACTTGGTTAATCACCTTTTTTCTCAGTTAACCACATCCCGTCTGTTAACATACTGAGCTCCTTTTGGGTTAATCACCTTCTCTTGGTTAATCACCCATTCCTTTAGTTAATCACAGTCTGTCTGTTAAAACCAATACCATGTGGGTTAGTAGCTATCTTTTGGTTTGAATACTCGCACTTTTGGGTTAATAACCTGCTTTTGGTTATAATACCTGATCATGAAGGTTGGATCAGATCCTGTAGAAGTGAGCCACCAAGTGCGTCTGGGATGTTGGTCGTATGGAGAGGAGGGGGTGTACCTGCAAGGCACTCCGACGCTCAAGTAAGAAAGGGTCAAAGAAAAAGGGCAAGTACAAAGTATTAGTTCGTAGGGTGAATATTGGATACCTGACCTTCTCAAGCGAGAGGGTTTATATAGAGCCCCCAGCGCATGGCCAACGGTCATATTTTTGGGGCGAAATAACCATTTTCCCCAAAGAATAGGTAACTATAAAAACTAGCCATTATGTCGGGCAGAGTGCCCGAAACTAGCCGTTATGTCGGGCACATGCATGGTTTCGGGCACCTGCCCTTGACTGTTCGGGGAACAATCAGAGCCGTGCGTAACGGGCAGTGATTCTGGGGAGGAACGATGCATTCCTTGCCCAGTTGAAGGGGCAGAAAGGTAACTTTTGCCCCCTTGTCGGTTGGACTTAGGCGATTTGGGCCGCTCTGGAGCAGAAGCGGATTGGGCCATGCCCAACCATTGGTCCAGTCTAGAATAGGAGCCCCCCAAGTCGGTGCTCCCGAGCATGGAAGTGATGACTTAAGGACAGCTCGCGACTCCGGGGATCTAGCGTGACGTCGTCGTTTGAGGACGAGGAGGGTTGTCTCAATGTGCCCGTGACCCCTGGTGTCCGTGAGATTCGTGGTCGTGACCTTGTTGCCCGGTGTCAGGGGAGACTAAAGGTCAGTCAGAATTGGAAACGTTGGGGCGCCACGTGGGCCTAGAGCTCCGCGTAGCAGTCACTAGGTAATTATGGCTAGTTGATAGTCATCATGGCCTACGAGCGCGTGTCTGCATGTGCCCCTTTGTATAAAAGGGGGAAATTCGTTCCATTTGGAACTTTTTTGCTCTGATTTCTCTTCCTCTCCTTCAGCACTCCTGCCCGTCACCGCCGTCTGCTTACTCCGACCACCGCTACAAGCTCCGAGCAGCCACTTTTGTCTTCTTAAATCAATTAAGTTTCAGATCATGTGCTTGTTCTACTCCTTTTGGTGGTCAATGATAGATTGCATGTGGTTAGCGCTAGGTTTAGAGGGCGAAATAGGTTGATTCCCGGTGATTGTTGGTGGTGGACGGTGGTTGTGCCATTTTTCCACTTCTGACATGTCGCCGGATGTGTTAGTATGTTTTGGTTAGGAGGGCGGTTGACGGTTTCTTTGCGATGGCGACGCTTGTGTAACCGTCGTGATTGTTCATCTTCTGAGTGGGTGATGAGTTTCCCGGTAGAATCCTCCCAGATTCTGGTGAAGCTTTACGGTTTCCGGCGAAGCTTCGATCGGAAACTGGGTATGAGCGCGGGGAAGCTCCTCATTTGGGGACGATTTGTTTCGAGCATCTCCTCGCGGGGAGGTTTCATCTTTTTTATGTTAGGGCTTAGGCCGAGGACGTTGTCCTCAGCCCTTTGCGCGCCCTTTCACTTGACTTAGCGGTGGAAGGGTGGATTTGATTTGTTTTCGAATTCATTTTTCTTCTCTGCTTTTCAGGTGATCGACATGGCGACGGGGCCAGATAGAGAGATTATCTTAGATACGTCCGAGGAAGAAACAAGCTCTTCGGAAAATAGTAGCTCAATGGCTTCGAGTTCCTCCAGTGAGGTTGGAGAGGAAGAAGAGTTGGAGGGTATGGACGAGGACGTCGTTGAGGATTCCGTGGAGGAGTGGGAGGTGGCCGAACCTGCTGAACATGTGTCAACTTTTGCAACGTATTTGGGTGATGTCTTCACGGAGGTCGGACCAGAGGGGGAGTGGAAGGTGCACTTTCCCTCCGAGGATGAGCGGGTATGTATGAATTTCGGGGACCGCTTTACCATGTATGAATACGCCTTCAAGGAGCTGGGTTTAAGGTTTCCGTTCACCGATTTTCAGCAGTCGGTGTTCGTGCATTTGAAGTTGGCCCCCACGCAATTGCACCCCAACTCGTTAGCCTTCATTTGGGCATTCGAGCTGGTGTGCGAATACCTCTCCATAGGGGCTACTCTCCCCTTGTTCTTCACTGTCTTCCATCTTCAAAGGCAGCTGTCGGGGAGGAAGTATGGTTGGGTCTCCCTGAAGCAGCCTCGCAAATTGTTTAAACTATTTTTGGAGTCGATACGGACGTTCAATGAGCGGTATTATATTGTCGAGCCCGTGTCCGAAGCTGCCCAGGACAGTACATACGTCTGGGAGATTGAGGTGGATGAGGACGGGAATGACCTGCGCGACGAGGCGGGGAAGTTTATTGGGCAGAGAATCTACAAGTTCCCCATTCATTGGGTACCTAATCATTTCTCCAAGAAGCCCGGCGACTACGTTCTCCAACCGCACGAGCTACACGGGCAGGATGTCGTGGCGTACGAGGAGTTGGTGAAGTACGTTAACTCCTTCCTGCTTGCTGAGTGCTGGACGAACAAGGGTAATCCAATCTTCAAGGAGGACGGTAGTCAGAGGGTTGAGTACCAGTTTATCAACACCAAGGCACTGCTGGAGTGCAAGACTCCTGCGGAAGTCGAGAAGCTTCTTGGTAGTTTTATTTATTTTAGATTTGTTCATGTTATTTCTTTTCCTCGTGACTAACTTGTTCGTCTTTTGTTTGTGCAGGTGAGATGCCTCAGGCCCATGAAAGGGTTGTGAAGAATGCTCTTGCGAGGAACAAGGCCGGTGCGGTTCCTCTGAAGTCTCGGTTTGCTGGTGTACGTGCTCACCCTCTGGTTCAGTCTGCTGCGGGGACTTCTTCTTCTCCTACACCGGCTCCCCGGGAGTCTCCCATCCCTTTGACCGGACGATCTAAGCGGCCAAGGGTTACTGACGCTGTGGACCTTACTCGGATATCGGAGAAAGGGAAGTTCGAGCTTTCTCCCTGCATCCTCGATAGGAAATTCTTCGAGGGAAACTCTTTGATCGTGCCTCAGGCAGAGTCTCTTCGCTTGGAAAGCATAGACCGCCCGAGCAAGAGGGCGTTGGTGGCTTAAGACGCTTCAGCTTTGGTTAGGATGTTGGAGATGGCAGCCGTTTATGCTGAAGGGGACTCTGCAACTGAGGCCGAACTTAACGCTGCTCGGGCTACCATGGCGTCCCTCAGAGAAGAAGCCAAGGTTATCGATGATGTCCGGAAGAAGGCTGAGGAAGAGGTTGCTCGGTTGAAGAAGGAGAATTTCATGCTAGTGGCGGAGAAGAAAGCTTCCGAGGAGCTGGTCCAGCAGTTGAGGGCGATCAATGCCCCAGGTGAAGATGAGCCGGAGGATGTGAAGGAATTGAAAACGAGATCCGAGCTGGTCGCCCGTATGCTGGTGGGCGAACTTGACAGTATTGCCGTTGCGGACGAATCCTTCAGGAACGTCGTGGCTCAACTACGGGTGGTGAACCCTGAGCTTGACTTTTCTGTCGAGGGTACCCACTATCTGGCGCATGTTAAGGATGGTCGAATCGTTATGCCCGACGCTCTCCTTGAAGGGAACACCGAGGATCGGCCCGTGGAGGACCAGGGGCCTCAGTCTGAGCCAGCCGAGTACATGGACGAGTGAGGAGTCTGTTTTTGTTGTTGTGATTTGTCCGGCCTGCGTGTCGAGTAGTTGTTGTAATTTAATTTTTTGGGGGGGCATGGCCCCCATTTTATGTAATCCAGTACAACCGCGGTCCTAGTGGCCCCTTATTTATGTTTAAATTATATGTTAGATTCTGTTATCTGCATGGTTTTACTTGCTTTTATTTTTTGCTAAGTGTTGTACTCATGCTCATTGTGAATGTGTGTCTGCCCGTGATAGGGAGTATTGGACTTATCCGATCTTTTAGGGGGATTGTTCGTTGTAGACGTGTTCGGCAGTGAGAGGTACTGATCAAACGACCGGGGAATGTCCTGGCGGGGATGCGGAGCTCAGGTCGCGTTTGAGGCCTGAGTTCGCGACGTGAACGTCCCATCGCGAGCTGGGGTTCTGCCAATCATGGTACTTTGACGACGGTGATGCTTGATCGAGGACCGCCGTCGAGCAGTTACTCGGCTCGTTATTGAGCGGGGTTCTGCTTTATCGGTATGCGACGCTTGTACCTAGGCATGCATAGTGGTCAGTAGTTGACGTCCGTCGTCGTGACGGGTCGAACCGAGAATTAGGTCCTTAGTTATAGTATTGTTTTAGCTTTTCGGCGTTCCATGGTCGAGCAAGTTCTTCCCCGTTGAGATGTTCTAGGCAGTAGGCCCCATTCTCCATTTTTGCTCGGACGCGATAGGGTCCTTCCCAGTTGGCGGCTAGTTTGCCCTCGCGGGAGTCTTTGTGGTTTCTTCTTAGAACAAGGCTTCCCACGTCGAACTCTCGTCGTGTCACCATGGCATTGTGCCTGATGGTAATTTTTTGTTTTAGTGAGGCTTCGCGGAGGGCTGCCCCGGTTCAGATTTCCTCGACGAGGTCGAGTTCCTCTCTTAATGATTCGTCGTTCATCTCCTCATCTAGAGGCGATTCTGTCCGCTTGGAGGGTACGTGAACTTCGACGGGAATTATAGCCTTGGTCCTGTAAGCTAGACGGAAGGGTGTTTCCCCGGTTGTAGAGTGTGGGGTTGTACGGTATGCCCACAATATGTTGTGTAGTTCCTCGACCCAAGCCTTCTTTGTTTCGTCCAGCCTTCGTTTGAGGCCTCGAAGGATGACTCGGTTAGCTGCCTCAGCCTGGCCATTTGTTTGGGGGTGCTCGACGGATGCGAAGTGCTGCTTTGTGCCCAGTTGGGCAACAAAGTCCTGAAACTTCCTGTCCTTGAATTGCGTCCCATTATCCGTCACTATTGATTGGGGGATGCCGAAACGTACAAGGATGTTTCGTTTGTAGAAACGCAGGATGTTGAGGGCAGTTATCTTGGCTAGGGCCTCCGCTTCTATCCATTTTGTGAAGTAGTCTACGCCCACTATGAGGTATTTGTTTGGATTCGATCCTACCACAAAGGGTCCTAGGATGTCTAGGCCCTACCAGGCAAATGACCACGGGGAGGACATAGCCTTGAGATCGTTAGGTGGAGCCAGGTGCATGTCCCCGTGCCGTTGGCATTTATCGCATTTCTTCACGTGTTCTTTTGCGTCGTGCTGCATGGTCGGCCAGTAGTATCCTGCTCGGAGGGCCTTTCGGGCAAGTGACCTTCCGCCGAGATGTTGGGCGTTGATTCCCTCATGGATTTTGTACAGGATGTGTGTGACCATTTCTTCCTCGACACATTTGAGCAGCGGAATGGAGAATCCCCGCCTGTAGAGTTTATCCTCGACCAGGACGTAGGAGCAAGCTCTTCGCCTAACTACGCTGGCCTCTTTTGGGTCGGACGGAAGTTCGTCTTTAGCGAGATAGTTGTACACAGGGGTCATCCAACAGTTGTTATTGCCGGTCATTTGTACGTCGAGGGTCGGGAGGCCTTCTCGATACTGGGTCGAGGAAGTACCTCTTGTATGACAGACTTGTTTCCGCCTTTCTTCTTTGTGCTGACTAGTTTGGATAGAACGTCTGCTCGCACGTTATGTTCACGGGAAACATGTTTCACTTCCACTATTGCGAACTTCGCCATTTCCTTCTTAACCAGGGCTAAGTACTCGGTCAGGTTGTCGTTTTTGGCTTGATATTCTCCTCGGACCTGGAGGGCCACAAGTTGTGAATCTGTGCAGATGACGACTTCTTCTGCGCCCAGGTCCTCGGCTAGGCGTAGCCCAGCGAGGAAGGCCTCGTATTCAGCCTGGTTGTTCGAGGTTGGGAAGGATAGGGTGAGTGATACTTCGACGATGATTCCTTCGCTGCTTTCCAGGATGACTCCCGCACCGCTCCCTGCCGAGCTTGAGGCACTGTCCACAAAAATGGTCCATTTACGTGCTTCGCCCGCGGGGGAGTCTGCGAATGTCATTTCTGCGACGAAGTCGGCCAGAGCCTGGGCTTTGAGAGCTTTCCTGCCTTCATACCAGATGTCAAATTCGGATAGTTCAAGCGCCATTTGAGCATTCGACCGGCCATGTCTGGTCGTCCCAGTAGTTGTTTTATGGGTTGATCTGTTCGAACCACGATCGTGTAAGCCAGGAAGTAGTGTCTTAATCTTCTGGCTGTGTTGATGAGGGCCAGAGACACTTTCTCTATCTGTTGGTATCTTAACTCTGGTCCTTGCAGCGCTTTGCTCGTGAAATATATGGGCTTCTGCCCGTCAGGTGTCTCGCGGATGAGAGTGGCGCTCACTGCTTCGGTTGCTACGGTGAGGTACAAGTACAACATTTTGCCATTGCCCGGGCGAGAGAGGACTGGTGGCTCTGAGAGTGCCCGTTTAAGATGGAGAAAGGCCTTGTCACATTCCTCGGTCCATTCGAATGCTGCCTCCTTGCGGAGGAGTTTGAAGAATGGTAGGGCGTGTTACGCAGATTTGGCCACGAAACGAGATAGTGACGCGAGCATCCCGTTGAGGGACTGGATGGATTTCTTGGACTTGGGCATAGGAAACTCGGAGAATGCTCGGCATTTATCGGGGTTGGCTTCAATTCCTCATTCCGTTAAGTAGAAGCCGAGGAACTTGCCTGCTCGGACACCGAACGTGCACTTCTCCGGATTAAAACACATTTTGTATTTCCTGGCCTGTTCGAAGACCTTTCTCAAATGGGCAGTATGATCGGTTTCCTCGTGGGATTTTACGTTCATGTCGTCCATGTAAACTTCGAGCATGTCACCTATTTCTCCCCAGAAGACCTTGTTCATCATTCTTTGGTAGGTTGCTCCGGTGTTCTTCAGTCCGAAGGGCATTACGTTGTAGTAATAGTTGCCCGATTCGGTCATGAAGACCGTATATTTTTGGTCGGTTATTGCCATTGGAATTTGATTATAGCCCGAGTAGGCGTCCATGAACGATAAAAGTTTAAAACCGGCCGAATTATCAACAAGTTTATCAATATTGGGGAGGGGGTATGCATCCTTTGGGCATGCCTTATTGAGATCGGTGTAATCAATGCACATGCGCCATTTTCCATTAAATTTTTTAACTAGTACAACGTTGGACAGCCAAGTGGTGTACTTGGCCTCCGAAATAAATTTGGCCTCGAGGAGGTCCTTTACAGCTTTTTCAGCAGCCTCCGTTTTCTCCCGAGACTGCTTTCTCCTACATTGTACTACGGCCTTGACAGCCGGGTCGATTGTCAGCTGGTGGCAGGCGACTGATGGATCTAAGCCGGGCATTTTGGCGGCGCTCCATGCGAAGAGGTCAGCATTCTCACGGAGGCATGCTTTGAGCTGCTTCCTCGTGATGTCGGGCAGGTCTGCTCCAATCTTCACTCCCCGTTGGGGGTCATCGCCGAACAGAACGATCTCGAAGTTGCCATCCGGGATATGGCGCATCGGATGGGAGCTGCTGCTGGACGATGTAGACGGGTTGGCTGAAGCTGCTCGTTCCTCCTGTTGGTCTTCTTTGGGGAAGCGACTGTCGAGGTCGATGGAGTCGACCTGGGGCAGAGGCTTGGCTTCCTCAGAGCTGCTTGGCAACGCTGGCTTGCCCGACGCTTTTGGCTTGGACGCAATGGCATTGAGCCCCTTTGTAGCTGCCTCAAAACACCGTCATGAAGCTTCGATGTCGCCTTGGAGGGTGGCGACCATTCCCTTCTAAGTGTAATACTTCATCTTCAGGTGGACTGTTGAAGGCACCGCTACTAACTCGGCCAGAGTTGGCCTTCCGACATAGTTCTTAATGTTATAATATATAGTATTGGGCCTAATCAACTTAATCCTATATGCATGATAGTTAAAATCATGCCTGAGTGACCACAAGGAAGTAGAAGGCCTAAAGACACTTCTGCCCAAGGTGCGGATTTTGGTCAATATTTTGGAAGTCAAAAGGATCGGTGGACTCAGTTTATACACCAACAGAAGCAGTTTCATTTGCAAATGCAGCAACAACAGCAAGACTTCATGGTGCAAATGATGCAACCTATGCAAAGGTAAGCGCAACCTTATTCCCCAAGATGTTGTAAGAAGGAGTGAAATTCTGGTATCAGATGTGTGATGTTAAGTGTGATGTCACAACAACACAATCTGCTATATGAAACAAGGTAATAAAATAGTCAATCAACACAATGAATTGTTCACCCGGTTCGGTCTAACTACCTACGTCTGGGGGCTACCAAGCCAGGGAGGAAAATCACTATTAGTAGTATTAAATTACAGACTCAACAATCCCAGATGACAATCTCCTAACTTAATCACCACCCAATGATACTTCTACCTAAAAACCTCTTAGATATGAGATACCACTCACCCCCCCCCTTAATCACCTTAGTGATACAACTCAAAGATTACAAATTTCCCAACTTGATCTTGCTTAAAAGCTTTGATCAAGAACAATACTCTCTTGCTTAAAAGCTTTAGAGAGGACAATTACAACTCAAATAATCTATACCAATTCAAGCATGAATGGCTTACAAAACACAAACGAAAACTCTAACAACTGATACTCAGTATTCACTCTATCGTCTTCGTATCTTCCAAGTAGGGTTATGGCTGCTTTAAATAGAAACTCAGACTTGGGCTTGGACTCCTTGAAAATCTCTGATTTGATTTGAAATTAAAACAGATTTTATACTTCAAATCTTTTCATATCATTCAGCCCTAAAAACAGAAACAAGATCTGCTCCACTTATGATTGCCCCAGAATATATTTTTACCAAGATATTCGCCTGCAATCACTCACTAAGCAAAAATCTCACCACCAACAAAAACACGCGCAACCCTAATAACACAGCAGACTGATGTTCTGATATTCTGCCAACTGATGTCAAGACATCATGTTTAACATCAGCACACAAAACTGCAACCCTAAATAACTTAACATAAACTGAATATTAGTAACTCATGTTAAGACATCAGACAATGACATCTTCAACAACAACATTGTTTTACCAAAATTGCAGCCAATACAAGAACTAACAATCTCCCCCTTTGGCTAATTTTGCCTAAAACAATCTCAGCCAACATCAGAAAAACTTGCAGCAGATAAACACCAATCTCCAAACAACAAAAACAATCACTACACACGCAGCATCAGCAACATCCAACAGTTATACCAAACTCAAACAGCATACCAGCTGCACAAACTACAAACTCCCCCTCAAACCTAGAACCATAACAAAGAGCTAGGCAACAGCAACAACAAACAGCAGCACTAGGCTAACTCAACACTAGGCTAACTCACCTCAGCAACAATAAACAGCAACACTAGGCTAACTCTCCCCCTTTTTAGCCACAATTGGCCAATCATCAACCAGTTAGTCCCTAATGTCAAAAACTACCATTTAGTCCTAGGCTAGCTCTCCTTGTCAGTCAAAAGAAGGCATCACATGACAAATCATAGAACAAAAACCAGATAAACATAACAGTACCATTATCCAAGATACAAAAAAATACTCAAGGTGCAGAAAAAGATAAAACAAAATATTGAAACAACACAGCTAGCTCAATCAGAATCATCAGTAGAACCATCTTTATTATCCTCATTCCTAGTTGTTGAATCAACTTTATCAGAACCTGAACCTTCAGCATTGACATCCTCATCATCTCCATCCTGTTCCAAAGACTTGATCAACTGCTCAAGTTTCATCTTCCTGGCAGTGCTGGTACTGATCACCACATCTAGATCCTTGCAGGCAGACTTCAATTCTTCTATCATATCAGCTTTGGTACATGCCTTCTTGACACCAGAACCTGATGTTGAGACAATATCTGGGACATGCTTCCCTATAAACAACTTGGGATGCAAGGATAATGTAGATTCCCTCTTGCAAGCAGTATCTGAAGTAGTCAGTATTCCAGGATGTTGCTTCAGGATCACTCCACAAATGAGAGAAGGAAATGCGATAGGCATTTTAATAACATTTGTTGAAGCATGTTTCACAGTTTGATAAAAAATGTAGGACCCATAATCAAAGTTTTTCTTTGTCCCAACAACATAAATCATCTTCCCCAAGCCAACAGAGATAGTAGTTTTGTGATTAGTGGGGACCCAATTTGCAGCACCTATTCTGTGCAGGACAAAATATTTGACACTAAGAAGACTAGCAGACAGCTTTCCTTTCAAAGGCCAAACCTTCACTTGAGTTGCAGTGATCTCCTTGCACACCTCATTATCAGTAACTTCCAGCTCTCTATAATCTTGCTCACTTCTTCCTAGGTAGGTGTTAATAACCTCAGGAGAAAAGTCAATACACTTACCTCTCACATATACTTTTCTAAAGTCCACACTCTTTCTGTCAGTAATGTCCACAGGAATGTTTACCACAAACTCCTTAACTAGCCCATCATAACATTTGGAGAACCCAGAAACAGTTTTCATCAACCCAGCTACCTTAATCAGCTCCATAACTTCCTTAATCTCCAGAGCATCTTTGCCAAGCTCTCTTTCCAGAGCCAATCTTCTTTGACACACAAACTTCCACATGTGAGCACTTCCAGCATAGTGAAAAGAGATGTTGTCCACAGGTACATCAGGAACCTTATCAGCAATCCTCTTCAAAATGGACCTTCTCACTGGAGTGATGTCTTGAACATCCTCATCAACATCAAACTCAGAGTCAGAGTCTTCCCTTATCTTCCTCTTTTTGGATGAGACAGACACCTTGCTCCAAGACTTTGCAGGGCCAACAACAGGAGTCTTATTCTTTTTGCCTTCAGTTCTCACCTTAGGAGATGAATCAACAGTCTTCCCTTTTCTAGACTTCAATCTTTTTGCAATACCTGGAATTGCATTGCCAATAACCTCATTGTCTGACAAATTCTCAACATTCACAACCTTAACAGGCTTTTTTCCTTTGGGGCTAGAAGAACCTTCCATAACAGGTGATGTTCTAACATCAGGTTCAACATCAACCCTAGCTCCAACATTAGGATCAATATCAGTTTCAGCATCTTCAATGACAGAAACAGCCAACCTGTGAAGATTGGTTTCAGCTGGTTGCATGTCATCCTTTTTACCTCCAGATTGCACAGCAGCCATTTGAGCCAAAGGTCTTGATATTCCAGCCACAGGAATCCCTTTCTCAAAAATCTTAGTGACAATCTGACTTATACTTCTATCAACATCTACAGTCTCTTCCTCATTCTGATTTCCAACAGCTTGAGGAGTAGAGGTCCTAGGAGCAGATTTATCTCCAAACAGAATGCTAGTAACAAACTCTCTAATTTTCCTATCATCAAATTTTTTACCAGCAGAATGATCAGACGATTTACCTGATGTATCATGAGAAGGCCTTTTTGTTTGCAGCTTGTCAGGTCTTGTCTTAGAAGCTGGAATCATTGAGAGATGGGCTATATCCAAAGCTTCATCCTCTGAAACCCCTTTCGTCGAAACCCTAGGTTTTGTGTGTGAGGGACTCTTGGATGCAGACTTCTTGGAGGGAGACGACATTTGTTGAGACATTTTTCCTCTGTAGCAACCGATGAACAGAATTGTGTTGAGACTTCTATTCTTTGGGGAGAAGACGAACAGGCTATGAGGATTGATGTAGCGTGTGGAGGCAAGGTGAGGAAATGATTGCATAGGGTAGGAGGGCTGCTTTTGTTGAGCACTTAAAAGCCAATAAATGTAATTCCCTCACCAAAATGTATCACATTTCAAAATTTTGAATTTTAATAAATATTCAACATACGTCATTAACCTCTGTTGTCTTTTACACATACCCAGTTTTCCTCTTACGACATCACAATGTTCAGCACATATATCCTTAGAGAAACCGTCATTACACCTCCTTCCTGTATGGTCAACCTCAATGATCTTGCTTTCCCTAAGATTACCCCTAGAGTGTTTGGTGATCCTTGGAATATCACAGTAGGATGTCATGACATCATGCTTGACATTGCGATCAATCAGACTTTGTTTCACCTCTAGATGTTCTCCCTTTTTATCCCATAGATAGCAGTTGTCTTTGGACTTAGCACCCTTCATGACAACTTCACCTTTCTCATTAGTGACAATACATTCAGCTTTAGTAAAGTGAACTTTAAGTCCTTGCTCACATAGTTGACTAATACTGATCAAGTTGGCCTTCAATCCTTTGACCAATAACACATCATCTAGTCTAGGAGCACCTGCACAGTTCAGTCTTCCCACACCCTTAATTTCTCCTTTGACACCATCTCAAAAGTTACACAGCTGGAATAATGTTCAACATTCAACAACAAACCCTTCATACTTGTCATGTGCCTAGAGCAACCACTATCAAAATACCAGTCCTCTTTGGTAGAACTAGTTAATGGCATCTGAGCTAACAAACAAGTGGCACCATCCTTGGGAACCCATTGCTTAACAACAGTAGGACTATCCTGATTCTGTCTAGGTTGGGGATTAGGTAGAGGATATCTATAGAGCTTGAAACAGAAAGATTTCAAGTGACAAAATCTTCCACAATAGTGACATCTCCAGCTTTGAAATTCTTCTCTAAAGTGATTAACATGCCTTCTCTCTTGAGGATGTTTTCTGTTATACTGCTGAGGCTGCCTTCTGCTATAGTATTGAGACTGTCTCCTCCCATAGTATTGAGACTGTCTCATATGATAATGAGGTTGTCTTCTGTAATGCTGATTAGGCTGTCTTTTCCCATGATGATGGGGCTTTCTTCTGCCATAATAGTGAGGCACAACATTATTAGGCCCATACATTTTCTCATGATGTTGAGACTTCTGATGAGGTACATATTGCTTGGGTCCTGATACATGAGCTTTCCCTTGATGTTGAGACATCTGACGGGACAACTTCTGTTTGGTACCAGAAGAACTAGCATCTGAAGAAGATTTCTTTTCACCATTAAATCCTATACCAGTCTTATCACTTGCTCTTTTTCCAGCTTGAAGGATTTCATCCAGAGTGTCAGTTCCACTATTCAACATTCTGATGGATTTGGACATTTGATCAAGCTGGGATTTTAACAACAGAACTTCATTCTCAAGTTCAGCTTTATCAGCCTTAAGCTGGATTATAATTTTCTTCTGATTCTCCCTTTCTTGATAAACCTCTTCACTTTTCAGACACAACTCTTTATAGGAGGTTGTTAGCTCTTCAAAGGCCAGATCATCATCACTAGACTCTCCATCAGAAGCACATATTCCAATCAATGCCCTAACATGCTTGGCAGTCTCTTCATCACTCTCACTCTCAATATCAGACCAGGAAACAGATAACCCCTTTTTCTTCTTCTTGAGATATGTAGGACATTCTTTTCTGACATGACCATAACCTTCACACTCATAGCATTGGACTCCTTTGTCAAGATTAGGCTTCTCCTCAGCTGTAGTTCTCTTTTTGATGTCAGACGAGATGTTCTTAACATTTGGTTTATAGCTCATGTCCATTCTTTTTAACACCTTATTAAACTGTCTTCCTAGAAGAACAATGGCATGGGTCAGCTCCTTCTGAGACTTATGACTATTCTCTTTCTCAGCATCTTCAAAACTAGATACCAAAGCTATGCTTTTGGTCTTTTTTTCTGGTTCCTCATCCATCCCTAATTCAAAAGTTTGAAGAGAACCAATCAACTCATTCACCCTCATCTTGCTGATGTCTTGAGCTTCTTCTATAGCAGTCACCTTCATTTTATATCTCTTGGGAAGGGATCTAAGAATCTTCCTTACCAGCTTCTCTTCAGTCATTTTCTCTCCAAGTGCACTAGAAGCATTTGATAGCTCAAGAATATTCATGTGAAAATCATGAATGGTCTCATCATCCTTCATCTTCAGATTTTCAAACTTTGTTGTCAGCAGTTGAAGTCTTGACATCTCAACTTTGGAGGTTCCTTCATGGGTAGTTTTCAAGACATCCCAAGCTTCCTTAGCCACTTCACAAGTGTTGACCAGCCTAAAGATATTCTTGTCAATACCATTAAAAATGGCATTCAAAGCCTTAGAATTTCCAAGCGCAAGTTCATCTTCTTCCTTGGTCCACTCTTCCTCAGGTTTCAGCTTTGATGTTGCATCTTTTTCAACAATCACAGGATGTTTCCATTCCTTTAAAACATCCTTCCAAGCCCTGCTGTCCAAGGACTTCAAGAAGGTAACCATGCGAGGTTTCCAGTAATCATAATTTGAGCCATCTAGAATAGGGGGTCTATTCACAAATCCACCACTCTCCTTGTCCATAGTACCAGAAAGTAACAGCCCTAGATCTCACCCAGATGCAGAGCAGAATGCCTGCTCTGATACCAATTGAAATTCTGGTATCAGATGTGTGATGTTAAGTGTGATGCCACAACAACACAATCTGCTATATGAAACAAGGTAATAAAACAGTTAATTAACACAATGAATTGTTCACCCAGTTCGGTCTAACTACCTACGTCTGGGGGCTACCAAGCCAGGGAGGAAAATCACTATTAGTAGTATTAAATTACAGGCTCAATAATCCCAGTTGACAATCTCCTAACTTAATCACCACCCAATGATACTTCTACCTAAGAACCTCTTAGATATGAGATACCACTCACTCCCCCTTAATCACCTTAGTGATACAACTCAAAGATTACAAATTTCCCAACTTGATCTTGCTTAAAAACTTTGATCAAGAACAATACTCTCTTGCTTAAAAGCTCTAGAGAGGACTATTATAACTCAAACAAGCTATACCAATTCAAGCATGAATGGCTTACAAAACACAAACGAAAACTCTAACAACTGATACTCAGTATTCACTCTATCGTCTTCGTATCTTCTAAGTAGGGTTATGGCTGTTTAAATAGAAACTCAGACTTGGGCTTGGACTCCTTGAAAATCTCTGATTTGATTTGAAATTAAAACAGATTTTATACTTCAAATCTTTTCATATCATTCAGCCCTAAAAACAGAAACAAGATCTGCTCCACTTATGATTGCACCAGAATATATTTTTACCAAGATATTCGCCTGCAATCACTCGCTAAGCAAAAATCTCACCACCAACAAAAACACGCACAACCCTAATAACACAGCAGACTGATGTTACGATGTTCTGCCAACTGATGTCAAGACATCATGTTTAACATCAGCACACAAAACTGCAACCCTAAATAACTTAACATAAATTGAATGTTAGTAACTCATGTTAAGACATCAGACAATGACATCTTCAACAACAACATTGTTTTACCAAAATTGTAGCTAATACAAGAACTAACAAGGAGTTTTCGGGAGTTCTACCAGATGAATCCTCCTAAATTCCAAGGTGGCCTTGATCCCATTTTAGCTCATGATTAGACTTCTTAGATGGAAATATTATGTCAAGTGGTACTGTGCATTGAAGAAGACAAAGTTCTTTTTGCCTCACATATGATGAAGGGCCCGACAACTAGGTGGTGGGCTAGTGCCGCAACCCGCATAGTGACTACATGAATCCAAAAGGATTGGGGACACTTTAAGGCAATATGTCTAGATGATTATTTCTAGAGCATCTTGAAAGTGCAAAAGGTGTTTGAGTTTTAGCAACTTTGTCAGGATATTATGATCGTGGGAGAGTATGCCTAAAGGTTTGAAGACATAAATGCCTACTCTAGACAAGCTTCCTATGCATCAGAGAAAAATGGAAGATAAACCAATTTATGTTTGGTATTAGAGGAGAAAATGAGCACAGTGTAGCCTAGCAAGAGTTCGATACTTATGCAGAACTGTTAAGGCAGTGCTACATTGCTGAGAATATTTTGAAGAAGATTCAGACCGAACGAGAGGAAGTCAGTCAACTTCATAGGATTTCTAGCGGGGTTGCCCTGCACTTGAAACCATGTGAATCACCATCCAAGGGAAAACGAGTGTAAAGTACAGGACCAATGTCACCCCATCTGTGCAGTAATTGTCATAAGCTACATCCTGAAGATGTTATAGTTGTCAGGAGAAAGGCCACAAAGCAAAGGATTTCCCTAATTCGAAGACACCGCAGGTATCAGATGGATATCCTTGCCTGAGTACCTGAATTTATGTATGCTTGCATCGATAATCTTGTATTACTTGTGTTATGAAGTATCACACTTCTTTTTTATTCGATTTGGAATGCCTTGTTGAAAGTTCTTTTTATTAGTTACATCCCAAAGTAGTTTTGGATTGTATGAACCCAAAGTATGATGTTTGCACATTGTTGGAACTAAGTATGTCCCAAATCTCATTGGTGCACCGTTATGGATGTGAGGGGTTGTGAATGGAATTGCAAGTTATTACAAGACAGATTGATAGTTTTGAAATTGAAATTTTAAAGGTGTATTACGTAGTTGATCACATGTAGGGATGTTAAATAAGTCAGACGTTTGGGGAACCAACCTAGTGAATTATACTCAGTGTGAGTAAGTCTTGGGTGTACACTATTATGGCTAATGAGAACCAAAAGGGGTGAAGCAGGAAGAGGCATGCCAAGTAGAAATCTCGAAGAGATTGGTTCAGTATCTTGCATATGTGTTAGTAAGGTGTAAGTGGTTAGTCATAGTATGACACTGGATAATTCTCTCAGATTTATGGCCTTAGAGGGTGGTACATGATGTTTACAATGACATTCTACCCCATTGAAGGGATTTGTGAGTTATACTTCCAAGAAAGAGCGAGAATGCGATGTTCATAAAGTTTAGCATGTGACTCAGATTGTGTGTGAGTAAGAACACAAACTATAGTTGCGGGAGATGGAGTAGAATGTTTGAGATGAATGATTTTGGATAAGAAGTGAAATGCTATCTCCAAATGTATAAGAGAGTTGTGTGACTCTGTGGGTAGTATTGGAAAACTCACAATTACACCCTAGATTGGTTAAAATTCCTTGTTGGTATTATTTCTCTAGTTAATTGTTACATTTTCTCAATCTTGTGTCGGCAAGAAGGTTATTCTCTTTGGGAATGATTCGTAAGGTTTTGGTATGATTTTGGGGAGCAGATGCTCAGAGGAAAAATATGGATATCCTATAAGGACCTATGAGCCAGTCAGAAGAGAGTGATGAAAAGAAGGGCGCAATGCAGTTTCATGGAGGATTAAAGAGATAACTACTCGTAAGAATGAATGTAAGACAATCTCTTGCCAAATGTGTTACCTTATTGGGATGGTACGAAAGAAGTGAAGCATCAGGTGCAGACGTTTGCAGTATATAGTACCAGGTCAAGTGAAATTGATAAGGATACCAATTGATGGAGTGTAAAGTTTATCACAGTTGCTTAAGGGTTTATAAGGGAAGAGTCATCAGGATTGTGTATAGTCAATGAATCAGTAAATCATCTCACAAAGCTATAAGAGTATTAACTATTTGATCGAAATAAGGTGTTGTGGCTATGATTTTGGTTAACTCCGTGCAAGAAAGGGGAGTCATGAACTTTTGAGGGGTCTATGACCAAGTGATTTGGAGTGGTCTGTCATATGAATTAAGTGGAAAATATGTTAGAAGTTAATAAAGGATTAAGAATAAAAGTATGATTAAACCAAAAAGTTTTGAGAATTCGTGAAAGAAAAAGAAGTTTCCAGTGAAAAGATAAGTTGGAAACTGAGTATGTCGAAGGATTGAACTGAAGCAAGTCGTGTGTTGACCTAGGGCGGTGTTGCAAGAAGTGCTTTTTTCTTTAAGTGGAAGAAATTTGGGGGCGAATTTCAATTTAGGGGGGAGGGAGAATGCAATATCCCATATTCCTTTAAATACTCAATTGGTTGTCATTTGAGATCAACCGAGTTCATATGTATTCTATTTATTGTCAGTTGAGATAGATTGAGCCTCTATGTACTCTAAATATTGCCAGTTGGGACCAATAGAGTAACCAGTGGACTCAGGAGAGAACATTTCTTATTAAAAGTGATTGACCATTATTAATAAGTACAAGAAAAGACTTTTTGAAAACATTAGTAACTAGTTAATTGGTATTAGAAGGCAAATCCTAATTAAGACATTATCTCTCATATATATATATATATATATATATATATATATATATATATATATATATATATATATATATATATATATATATATATATATATATATATATATATATATATATATATATATATATATATATATAGAGAGAGAGAGAGAGAGAGAGAGAGAAGAAAATCAGGGGAAGCATCATCGTCACCACCAATTCATCTCAATTTCATCATCATATTCCTTGCTAGAGGTAAGTTCCTAGTTAGATTGGATTTGGGCGAGAAATTCATGAAAATTGGGTTTTAGGGTTTTTGTGATTCTTGCTTTGTTGGTGGAATTGATTATTAAAACATGATTATTATTATGTTTTGTGCTATTGCTATAAATCTATGATGATATGTTGTGTTTACGTGCTATGTTATTTTGTGTTGTTGTGTATTAATGTTGTGTGAATGTTATGAGAATATGTGAAGAAACTAGTATATTGTTGTTGTTTCTTGTTGTTAAAACTTGTTGAATGCATGAGTTGTGTTGTTATGGTTAGAGCTTCACAAGAATGAAGTTAAGATGTGTGTTATGAAGTTGAAATGATATGTCTTGATGTGTTATACGACTGTATAATGAGGTTAAGAAGTGATCAAAACACAGTTGGTTATACACCACTGTATGATATTGAAGATGGTTGTATTGTTATGAGAATAAAGTAATGTTCAAGTTATGAAGTCATATGATTCGAAGATATGTTGTTGTTATGGTGTTGATGTTGTGTTGTTGTTGTTATGAATACATGTTGTATGACTAAAGAGTAAACATGGTTGCATATGTACATGTTTTGTTCTTGGAGTTTATGACTAAAAATCATGTGTATTGGGGTTGGTTTATGATTGGGAAATGATTAGAATGGTTAAGGATGGAAGAAGACATGTTTAAAAAGGAGATTTTTGTGAAAAGTTACAGGTGAAATCGATTGAATGACAGGTGCAATCGATTGTATTGCCCAGAAAATGCAGTTTTTGCTTGGCAGAAAGTTGAGAAGCTTTGATGCAATCGATTGCATGACAGGTGCAATTGATTGTATCATCTGTTTATTCCAAAAGTCCAATTTTTAGGGGTTCTAAGCCATCTTAAGAGTCCTATAACTTGTACCATGATATGTATGCATTAGATTAACATTAATCGGCCGAATTACACGAGATTGAATGGGTTCTAACTTAGAATCTAGTTTTGGTTAAAGTAGCGTAACTTGAGTTTTGTAACTCGGAATTTGACGCGGTCTGATGCATTGAAAAGCTTCTTTAAATCTCTATATGATCATGATACTTGGTGCGTGTCCTCTCTTTGGGTAATGATTGTACTTTCCTTTAGTCATGTATGTTTATGAACCATATTAAGATGTGTTGTGTTTTGGTGAACCATGTTATGATCAAGTTGTTGTTGTGTTGATTGTGTAATAACATGATTAAAACCTCATGTTATGAGTGAGAAAACCTTAGGAGCGTAAATCCAATCTAACTAGGAACTCACCTCTAGCAAGGAATATGATGATGAAATTGAGATGAATTGGTGGTGACGATGATGCTTCCCCTGATTTTCTTCTCTCTCTCTCTCTCTCTCTATATATATATATATATATATATAGAGAGAGAGAGAGAGAGAGAGAAGAAAATCAGGGGAAGCATCATCGTCACCACCAATTCATCTCAATTTCATCATCATATTCCTTGCTAGAGGTGAGTTCTTAGTTAGATTGGATTTGGGCGAGAAATTCATGAAAATTGGGTTTTAGGGTTTTTGTGATTCTTGCTTTGTTGGTGGAATTGATTATTAAAACATGATTCTTGTTATGTTTTGTGCTATTGCTATAAATCTATGATGATATGTTGTGTTTACGTGCTATGTTATGTTGTGTTGTTGTGTATTAATGTTGTGTGAATGTTATGAGAATATGTGAAGAAACTAGTATATTGTTGTTGTTTCTTGTTGTTAAAACTTGTTGAATGTATGAGTTGTGTTGTTATGGTTAGAGCTTCACAAGAATGAAGTTAAGATGTATGTTATGAAGTTGAAATGATATGTCTTGATGTGTTATACGACTGTATAACGAGGTTAAGAAGTGATCAAAACACAGTTGGTTATACACCACTGTATGATATTGAAGATGGTTGTATTGTTATGAGAATAAAGTAATGTTCAAGTTATGAAGTCATATGATTCGAAGCTATGTTGTTGTTATGGTGTTGAAGTTGTGTTGTTGTTGTTATGAATACATGTTGTATGACTAAAGAGTAAACATGGTTGCATATGTACATGTTTTGTTCTTGGAGTTTATGACTAAAAATCATGTGTATTGGGGTTGGTTTATGATTGGGAAATGATTAGAATGGTTAAGGATGGAAGAAGACATGTTTAAAAAGGAGATTTTTGTGAAAAGTTACAGGTGAAATCGATTGGATGACAGGTGCAATCGATTGTATTGCCCAGAAAATGCAGTTTTTGCTTGGCATAAAGTTGAAAAGCTTTGATGCAATCGATTGCATGACAGGTGCAATTGATTGTATCGCCTGTTTATTCCAAAAGTCCAGTTTTCAAGGGTTCTAAGCCATCTTAAGAGTCCTATAACTTGTACCATGATATGTATGCATTAGATTAACATTAATCGGCCGAACTACACGAGATTGAATGGGTTCTAACTTAGAATCTAGTTTTGGTTAAAGTAGCGTAACTTGAGTTTTGTAACTCGGAATTTGACGCGGTCTGATTCATTGAAAAGCTTCTTTAAATCTCTATATGATCATGATACTTGGTGCATGTCCTCTCTTTGGGTAATGATTGTACTTTCCTTTAGTCATGTATGTTTATGAACCATATTAAGATGTGTTGTGTTTTGGTGAACCATGTTATGATTAAGTTGTTGTTGTGTTGATTGTGTAATAACATGATTAAAACCTCATGTTATGAGTGAGAAAACCTTAGGAGCGTAAATCGACTAATGATTTAGAAAGATAATATAGGTTATTAAAATGAATGATGTGGTGATGCTTGGACGCAAAGGTACCTTAATGTGTATCGTAGACAAGTATTCGCTTAATTAATGAATCAATATGCATTGTATGGAACACGAGGAATAACATATGAATGAGTAGATATGATTTTCTTGTATTTGATGAATAACTATAACTCTGTTAAGCGTATTCCACGCAGTGGAGATCTAGACTCTGTTGACAATATCTATTGGATGATGAAATCTATATATTGGAAATCCGGTATCCATTGACCATATCTGGTGGAAAGGGCTTGGTGCATTTCTTTCAATGGATGAATGACATCCATTGACCATATCTGATGGCGAGTGTAAACCATATAGTTAAGGCCTGGTGTTCATTAACCATATCTGATTGGGGAGTGTGTTCTACAAAGTGGAGGTCTAGATTCCATTAACAATATCTGATGGTGGAGCCCATGCAGTGGATGTCTGGTATCTATTTACCATATATAGTATATAGTATGGTTCGTGCAGTGGAGGTCTGGTTTTTCCATCGACCATATCTGACAGATAATTGTTTAAATTCTTGTGATTAGTTTGGGCTAATTATCCTTGTGTTACAATTTGCATTCCTTAATAGTGATTGACTGAGTTATGAGAACTCAAGTGACATGTTGTCATACATTGCGGATATCCCTTAGATACTTAAGTCTTAGTTACATGGTGGGAATGATACACAAGTAGAAAGATGAAGACTTGATTAAGAATCAATTAGAAACCTTTAGAGCCGAGTGGACCCATAGGATAAGGGAACTCATTGAGATTATTATCTCATCCCATTATTGTTGTTTCTCGGATGTTTATTTGCAGGTTAAAGGCAAGAAGAAGTTGTTTGGTGATGTTTCAAAGACTTTCGTCATTGTGATATGTTAGATTTAGTAGTGAGTAGGTGGGTTTTTGTTGTCGTCTCCACAAGGATTGTCCTGATATTTGGATGTTTGTAGTTCAATAGTTTACCGTTTCAAGAAAAAGGATTTTCAAAGTTTTGTTCAGAAATTGTCACATTTTTAGTAGCAAAGGTTTTAAATTCTAGAATGTTTGATTAACAAAGTATATCAAAAGTAGTTTTCATCTACCCTAACTGATGCGTATTCTTTTAATCTTGCATGTGAAGTCGGATCTGATTAATATCATCACGTATTCTCTCAACACCGCATATCTCTAGAGTGGCGTCACGAGAAATACCGTATTCATCGCTACACAATCTCTCCATATAACAACCAACATAGTAAGCTTTAAGTTTAATACAAAGCAAATATCAACCACAGACCGATCTCTCCAATCTATAAATCGATAGATGAATATTTTAGGTCAAGTTTCACAATTTAGTTCGCTACAAACTATAAATCGCTACAAGTTCGCACAACAAACTTATGGTAATTTAGTTACTGACTTCAATCTAGGATGGTTCGCCGGTCCTTCGCTGCAACCTTGCCCAGCGAACATTCGCTTCAAGTTCGCCCATCGAACTTAGTGCCCTTTCCCTACTGCCATCATTCTGAGATAGTTTGCTGGGGCTTCGCCATGAGCTCGCCCAGCGAACATTCATTGATATTCCTCGCTGGCTGTTCGCCCAACGAACATGCTGAATCTCTTCTTTTCCTTTGGCTTCCTTGTCCATTTATTTGTGTCTTACACTTTGATGTTTTATGCCTAATTCCTGCACAATAACACCCAAATCAAAGAAACAAAAGGAATTTGCAACATAATTGAAGAATAGCCTGAAAACATGGAGTAAATCCAACAAAACATAATAAATGAGATGAAAAATGCCAATAAATATGTATTAATTTAAAGCATGTTTGACATTCAACAAACTCTTCCTAACTAGATCTTTGCTTGTCCTCAAGCAAAGTATGCCTCTAATTGAAAACAAGAGGATTTGATCAAACATTTAATTCAACCAAGAATGGATTTATGGCTCAAATAAACAAGCAAACGCACACAAGCAATGCTCACCACTTCCTAGAATCAAACAATGAAAATGAATTTAGTTCTTAAACAAATATCATGCAATGTTTCAATTAACAACTAAATTCTCATACTTGAATCACTCTAACACTCCTCTTCGAATAAGAATGAAGAAATTAACGCGTTTGCATCTGCGGGGCAATTTCACTCACCTGACAAACAATGCAAATACAATCCAATTCACACATTCATCTAATCAATCATCAAAGAATTCATGGAAGTAAGAAGATCACTAAGGTCTTTAAAGGTTGTAGCTTGGTTAGGTTCACAACAAAGGGACATTTATAAGGCCATGGATTCAAAGTTGCCAATGCAAAAGAAATATTCACTATACAAGGTTATGTACACACTACAACTTCATCCAACACTTTCTTTTCTCAATTGTTCACCCTTCCAACTTCCTTTAGGCACATTATTCATTTTATATTTTTTTTCTCATTCAAACAAGCATGCTTTTTCTTTTTCTTTTTCACAATCATATTCACAATTTTCTTTTCAATGCTTGTTTGAAAATTTTCAAAATTTTTGAGTAACCTACCACTTTCTTTTCACTCTCCCCAACTTAAATTCAACCAAACCTCAAGTGAATGTTCCTTGCTTTTTATGGCAAGGAAAACAATTTAGAACATTGTTCAAAGGTTCAAGATTTTTTTAATAATCCTACACAATTCAATGATGAACTAACTTTTGATTTATGTACAAACAATAAGTTCATCACTAAATTAGGATCTAAACTATTAAGCTCACAAGGGTTAGCAAATTCTCACTACACACGGGTAAGTTACTTTTTTTTTGGATATGGTTGTGCTCAATATCAACAATTGCCTTGATCATTTCTAATGCTTCAACAAAATCAAAATAATCACAAGATTAAGCATGAATCAAATGTATTAAACAAATTTTATCAGTCATCCTATGCATCTAGTAAACAATGGAGGTTTCTCACAAATTTGTGGCTATTGGAACCTAAGTGAAACAAGCATTCAAACAAAGTTGCAAAATGAAACAAAATTATATTTGCACAGAGAAAAAAATTCTTAAGCATTCTAGTATCCTAGAAAAGGTATCCATGTACCATGCTTGCATTTACATGATCAAATACTATCATCACCTTCCAAACTTGGGAGAATCTTCATTGGATACTTTTAGCAAATAACAACCAATCTAGAAGTTCCTACACTCAATCATCAAAGAGAGAAACATTAAATAGTAAAATAAACTACCAACAACCATAAAAAACTACTAGAGTTGAACATTCCTAACTGAAGAATTCAACTCAACAACATATATAAAACGGAAGTTGAACATTCATGAACTGAAGAATTCAACTGAAAATAACATTAAAATGTTATGGTGTAAAAATACCAACAAAAATACTAGTACCCAAAAGTGGAACATACAAACATTATCCAAAATAATCCACCAAGTGGATATTGTACAGTATAAAAGAGATTACAATCAAAATAATACAAATATAGCAATGATATAAGCTAAACAAAAAACTTTACTTTGTATCAACCAAAGGAATTAGCCTAAGACCATGCTCAAAATACCAAACATAAAAAACTAGTCCTCGTCGGACTCGGTCTCCTCATCCAAATCGACCTCCTCATCAGATCCAAAACTGACATCAATACTAGCATCTTCATCATCTCCAGCCTCCTCAACGTCATCAGCCTCACCAGGACTAGCTACACCCGCCCCCTCTCCAAAGTGTGGCCTGGCCTCAGGCCAACCAACATGATCTAGGAACTGTTCCCCAGTCATTATCGATCGCTCCACAGAAGGCTCGTTGTACTGTAGCTGTAACACCTGCATAAAGTCATGTATATCAATCATGGCACGCCGAGTAGCCGCCAACCACTCCCAGCTGTATTTGCAGATCTCCTCTGAAACGGGTCAAAGTCTTGAGAGCCTGTAACTCCAGAACCAGAAGCCTCTCCAACTTCTAAACATGTACCAACACCAGTACCAGAAGTCTGTCCTCATCTCATGCTCTTGGTCCTGCAAAACTTATCCACATAATTATCATCAATGGCAGTCGGGATGGTCACCTGACATCGGGAGGGTACTTTACCCTCTAATGCACACACAAAGTCATGATTAAACATAGGAAAACCAAGGGGTAGTTAGCTCGCGACCCTGGTTTAATTCCGTTCTCAACAACAGCGTGCATTTCATCAGCAATAATTCTAGCCACATCAATCTGTGTATTAATCAATATGTCATAGATCAAGCGTGCAACTGGAATGGTCACAGTGGAGGTATGCGACTTCAGCTTAATGTTTGTCACCACCAAGAGAAGCACCAGCTGTGCTAGATGACGCATATCCTCTCGATGGTATCTTATTGGAACCCCAGATGGGTTCAATTCCTCCAACTTGCCTTCCATTAACAATGCACCAGAAATAACCTCAATGTCTCTGTTCAGCCTCAAAGTCCTATGATACTCATCCACTTCATCCTTCCCCAAGGTAAGAGGTTTACCCAAAACATGGTTAATAGTATCCCTATCAAACCTCACCTCTCTTCCGCAAACCTACGTAGTCCAAGAAAAGACCTCATCGTCGTCCGGAAGAGCACTAGCGTAGAACTCCCTCACGAGTTCCACGTTATAACTATCACCAGGTGTAATTAACTTGTCCCACTTTTTGCGTGAAGAATCGCGGCTACCGCTCGGTATGAGCCTTGAGGGTTGATATTAAACCTTTTCTAAGGAAATATACTCCTTTTCTCCATAGTAACATATCTTGCAGCCTGCTTTGCTCCTTTAAACCGACCGGTATCATATGAGATTGGTTACAGACGGGATGAGCTTCCGACCTTTCTTTTCTTGGACGAAGTTGTTCTTGAAGGTGCCATCTGTACAACACCAAACATAACCAGCAAACAAAACACATGGCACATTAGTAATAAAGCAAAACACAACAGATCAGAACACAAAATCTCAGGATAATTAAAAAATTTAAAATTGCTGTCATGTTCGCCTAGCGAGACCTATCGAACACTCGCTCCAAGTTCTCCCAGTGAACTCAAGGCAAACCATGCAAATTTTAAATTTCCAGGTTATGCCTATTCAACATTAGCTCAACAGCAATGACATTTTGTCCATTCAATAAGTGCTATTCAGTTTGTAAAATGGGTATCAATAAAACATCAACAACCAAGCCATATTATTCATGCAAAGATTTAAATTTCTCAAAATTTATTCAAACCAATTTCAATTTTACCCTAAGCAAGAACACCTCAACTCTAAAAAATTCTTAAAGCTCAATACCTAAACAAGCATGGCAATGTAAACTAATACAAATGAACATGCAAAACAGATTCACAAAGCCTAAGAGAAAGTTTCTAACCATTTCTCACATCAACCCTAACCACATGTTTCTAATAAGAACAAGGAATGAATACAAGAACTCAAACTTGATATGAATTGGATAGAGAGAATGGAGATTGAACTGAAACTTGGAAAAATCCTTCACTTGCACAAATACGGTTGAGAGAGAAGAGAATGCGTGTTTGTGTGTTTTGAAAAGTTAAAGAGACAAGAGGGAATGGGAAAGACAAAAGGGGAGTGGGGAAAGGTTTTGAAATTCTGGCACGCAGATAGCAGATGTCGAGACAGATGTCACAACACTGGATCAACAACAGCTTGATCATAAACACAAAGATGCATGAATTTAAGTGACAGAAAATTAAAATCAACACCATAATTATTAACCCAGCTCGGTGCAACTCACCTACATCTGGGGGCTACCAAGCCAGGAAGGAAATCCACTATTACTAGTATTAATTCGAAGCTAAACAATCCCAACTTATAACTTCTCACTTAATCCCTACCCATTGCAACTTCTACTTAGAAATCACCATCTAGATATGAGAATCCCTATCACTTCCTAAATCACCTTAGTGATATCAAACAATCCCAATCCCAGTGACTATATGTAAAACAAACAATAGAAGATCACACTTCTAACAAAATACTCGGTTTTGCTTAAAAGCTTCAACCAAGAATAATACACTCTTTGCTTAAAAGCTTAGAGTGAACAATGAACGATCAGTCAAACTCAATGCATCAGAAGATACATGAGTAACATACAATTAACAAACGAAAACCCTAGGGACCAACCAAAAGAACGACCAATCATTATTCCCTAAATTCTCACGATATGCTCTCTTATTACAATAGGGTTTTTCTTCTCTTTAAATAACCTTCAGACCTACTGGACTTGGGCTTCTTGAGGCCACAAATAGCAGCAATCAGTATAAACTGGCTGCAAATCAACCTGCATCAAAATAGAAGGAAAATACAAACTTTCCTAAAAAGGCTCAAATACCCTTTTTTACGAAAAAAGTAATAGAATCCGCAATAACAAAAATTCCCATAAAATCCCCCCATAACAGTCACCCACGTGTGCATCAGAACACACTCAAAATTCACACTAAAATTACCAAAATAGTCATGTCCTAACTATCTGGTATAACATGTCCTGGAACATGTCCATACATCATGTAGAACATGATGTCTAACTGACATGGCAGAACATCTGGTTCAACATCTTGCTTAACAACATGTTGTTTTACCGAAATGTAGCCAATCCAAAAACCACAAGACTTACAGGTTCGCCCCACAAAATCAGTAAAAAGTGTCTTGGGCCCACGAATTTTTGGCTCACAAAAATATCACTTAAGTGATGTGGCAGAAAAATTGTCATTTTTCTCTATCTCGCTCAGTTCGCACAGCGAACTTCCAACGAACATTTGCCTCAGATTCGCCCAGCGAACTCTAGGCGAATGAGACAGATTTTTTATTTTTTTTCTTTTATACTCATTCTACCACAACACTTCCTGTACTAAATTACCACTACAAAAACATTAAAGATGAAAGGGTACTTACAATGTTAGGGTGCCTCCCAACTAGCGTTTTGGTTAACGTCGTTTGAGTTCGACGGTCTGATGGTTGAAACCTTCGAACTAAAAACAATTGAATTAGCTTCTGGATGAACTCACTCTACCACAAAAGTACTCAACCATTGTCATGACCAATTCTTGGTCCACTTTTCCTAAAAAATGAAAAATCCTAACATGACTTCATCATAGCCTCCTTGGCCTCTTCATCCTTCTTTTTGAACACCAATTCAATTTTTTATTTGTCACCATTCTTTTTCATTGAAGCGACTCTAGCACATTCGTCTTTCTTTTTCCTCATTGCAACTCTAGCATTTTCCTTTTTCACATGATCATCAACCTCCAATTGATTTGAATACACCACACCTTTGAAAAGTGTAAAACATACTTCTTAATCATTTGCCCCTACCTTCATTATAACTTCATCAACATCGATTAACATCCTTGCGGTCTTCATGAAGGGTCTTTAAAGGATTATTGGTGTATCCTCATCTTCTTCCATGTCCATGACTACAAAATCAACCGGAAATAAAAATTTGCCAACTTTCAATAACACGTCTTCAACAAGACCATGGGGACGAGTCCTTGACTTGTCCGCAAGTTGCAACGTCATGTTGGTTGATTTCATCTCCATGTTCTCGAGTCTTTTAACCACGGATAAAGGAATCAAATTAATACTAGCTCCCATATCGACCAAAACCTTGCATTTGAAACCACTACCTATAGTTATAGGTAGAGCCACTCTTTCCAAATCTTCTTCTTTCCGCGGAAGAATGCTTTGGACGATCGCACTGTAGTTTGCATTGAGCTAAATGGTTTCTTTATCTGTATACCTCTTCTTCTTTGTAAGTATGTCCTTCATGAATTTTGCATACTTTGGCATTTGCTCTAGAGCCTCGGAAAATGGAATAATTATTTGCAACCGATTAAATATGTCCAAGAACCTAGCATAATGCTTCTCATTGTCTTTTTTCGTAGGAACAATAGATTACGGTAACTTTTTCATTGGAACTTCACCTTCATGCTCATTTCCTTTCTTACTTTTTTTTCAACTTCTCCTCTCTTAACTTCTTTTCAACTTATTTTTTTTCAACTAACTCCTCATCATTATTTTTTTCAACTTCTTCCACAATTTCATCCTCCTTTTCAACTTCAACTTTTTTCTCTTCAACATTTTTATCAACTCCTACACCAATTGTTCTCCCACTCCTAGTAAATATGACCTTGCAAGATTCCTTCAGATTCAGTTGAGTATTAGACAGAAAGGTTTCTTTATGTTGGTCGGCTAGTTGCTTGAACAATTGTTCAACTTGAGTTTCAAGGTTCCGAATTGCCGCATCCGTACTCATTTGAGTAGAGATAGACACTTGCATGAATTAGTTGAAAGTTTCCTTAATCTTTGAGCTTCTGCCTTGGTTTTGTTACGGTTGGTTGTAACTTTGGTAAGGTTGACGGTTAGACGATTCCGGTTCTTGCCTCCACCCTTGTTGGTAACCTTGGCCATTACCTCTCGGCTGGTAGCCTTGGTTATTGCTTTGATACGGTGGTCTTGGTTGATAGTCTTGATTTTGCTTTCCCGCATAGTTGGCTTCTTCAACGACCGATGGACAATAGCCGGTATGATGATCACCTTTGCAAAGTTCACAACTTGCTACATGTTGATTTTGGTTAGGAACTTCTTGCATCCCTTTGATTTGTTGTGGAAGTTTTGACATTTTCTTTGTCAACAATTCCACTTGTTGCGAGAGTAATTTATTTTGAGCGAGAATAACATCGTTCGTTCCCAACTCGACAATTCCCGATTTTCTTTGCGAAGTATCACGGTTGTGTTGACCTTGAGGATCATTTAGTGTCATCCTATCAATGATGGGCACTGCATCTTTCGCGTTTTTTGACATTAGAGAACCACCCGTCATAGCATCCAAAAGAGTTTTATGAACGGGTTAAAGTCCATTGCGGAAGATGTGAACTTGAGTCAAGTCATTAAAACCATGACCCTTGCACTTTCTCAACATAGATTTAAATCTCTCATAAGCTTCGTTGAGAGATTCACTTCCTCATTGCGCAAATACCAAAATCGCTGTCTTGGCCTCCATAAACCGATTGTAAGGGAAGAATCGTTCAAGAAACTTCTCCTTCAATACGTTCTAATCCGTCATCAGAGGAGTAGATTGGTCAATATAGCATTCCTTCGCCTTCCCAATTAAGAAATGCGGGAATAGTCTCATGAACAAAGGTTCTTCTTCGACTTTCGGGGCTCTAGTTGCATCCGCTATCTCGTAAAACTTTGTGAGATGTGTAAACGGATCCTCATGGTCCATCCCGCAAAGGGATTTGCATATAAAAGAGCTAGGATTTTCGTTTTCATCTTAGAATGCCTTCCGTTGTGGGTGTTGCACGCAAACCGAGCGTTGTGTCTTGGACTGTTAACACATGGGGTTGAAGCAGGGAGTGGTGATGGTGGATATGCCATGTTTGGCGTAGCAATAGGTGTAGATGGAGAAGTTTCTCTGCGCTCTTGTCTTTCTTTGGCAAGTTGTCTCCTCCGCATAGTTCTGCTATTGAGCCTACGAGCGGTTCTTTCAATCTCAGGATCGAAAAGAAGTTGGCCCGCAGGTACACTCCCTCGCATAAATAGAATCTTCACACTTAACCAAACAAATTAAACAACACAAGAAAAATAAACAGAGGTAAGAATAACAATACAAAGATCTTAAAATCAATAAACTATTGCAATACTTGCAATATCAACAACAATCTCCGACAACGACACCATTTTGTTAGAACTTAGCAGTGAGTATGTGGGTTTTTGTTATCGTTTCCACATGGATTGTCCTGATATTTGGATGTTTGTCGTTCAATAGTTTACCATTTCAAGAAAAATGATTTTCAAAGTTTTATTCATAAATTGTCACGTTTTTAGTAGCAAAGCTTTTAAATTCTAAAGTGTTTGATTAACAAAGTATATCAAAAGTAGTTTTCATCTACCCTAACTGATACGTATTCTTTCAATCTTGCATGTGAAGTCGGATCCGATTAATATCATCACATTTTCTCTCAACATCGTCTATCTCTAGAGCGACGTTGTGAGAAATACTGTATTCATCACTACACGATCTCTCCATATAACAACCAATATAGTAAGCTTTAAGTTTAATACAAATCGAATATCAACCATAGACCGATCTCTCCAATATATAAATTGATAGATGAATATTTTAGGTCAAGTTTCACAAAATCTATGTCTAGAGTTTTACAAAACAAGAATGGATCATTAAGAACAAAAATATTCATCATATATTAATCATCACTTGTTCACATACAAGGCCAATCAAAAGAAATGCATAAAGTTAAGGTAGACTACCTCTACCTTTGATACAAAGGAAATTAGCTACCCATAACCATGGTAGCTTGCTTTACACGTAAAGAGAGAAGATGAATGAGCATCCACATCTAAGAATCAAACTCGGATGCGAATCCAACTTCTATTTGCAAAGTATCACTCTTTAGTGTAGAAATACTAAAAAATGAGGTTTCTAGGTGAAAATGGGCTATGATCCCCAAAAAGTGTGAAAAGTACTTATATAGTACAACTAGAATCTGCCAAGTTCGTCCAACAAGCACTACTTTATGGCACTTGAAGTGCCTCTGAACAGTTAAACCGCCCTGAGAAATTTATAAAGTTTGTTGTGTGAGCAATTCTTCGCCCTGCGAACTACTTCGCTACAAGTTCGCACAACGAACTTATGGTCCTTTAGTTACTGACTTCAATTTGGGATGATTCGCTGGTCATTCACTACAACCTTGCCCAACAAACATTCGCTTCAAGTTCGCCCAACGAACTTAGTGCCCTTTTCCTACTGCCATCATTTTGAGATGGTTCGCTGGGGCTTCACCATGAGCTTGCCCAACGAACATTCGTTGACACTCCTCGCTGCTATTCGCCCAAGAAACACGCTGAATCTCTTCTTTTCCTTTGGCTTCCTTGTCCATTTACTTATGTCTTACACTTTGATGTTTTATGCCTAATTCCTGCACAATAACACACAAATCAAAGCAACTAAAGGAATTTGCAACATAATTGAAGAATAGCCTAAAAACATGGAGTAAATCCAACAAAACATAACAAATTAGATGAAAAATGCCAATAAATATGGGTTAATTTAAAGCATGTTTGGCATTCAACATGATCTCCTACTTTGAATTATGTGCAATCGAGGATATTGTATATAACTCTTAGTTTTATTTAGGCGCTATTGTATAACATGTACCATAGTTTTATATTTAGTTTGGACATGTGTATATAATGATGTCGTTAGATACTTATATTGTATCAGTTCCAAAAATCAATACTTGTATGATACTATTGTTCTAGATATATACTATACGATGTGTTACAATTAGTATCAGAGTATGTCGATTTTCGACATAGCCTTGAATGATCATAAATAACTCTATTCATGCCTCAAATGTATGTTTTGCCAATTTAATTTTTAATGTTATAATGTTGAGTTTTATCAACTTAATCCTAGATACATGACGGTCATTTTCAAAATGTAATTTTCTATTTTTAATAATCATACCATTATTTTCAACCAATTAACTATTTATCATTTATAATTATATAGTAGTTCCTGGTCCATAACAATTAAAAATAGTAAGACCAAACTTATCGTAGAAAAAACCTCACGCGCTCAACAAAGAGCGTGCAATTTTCGGAATTGAAAAGGTTAACAAAGAGACTAAGAACCCGTGCATGTTTAGTTACGCGCTAATTGAGCACGTGAATTTGTTTCCTGAAAAAGCCCAACATCAATTCTTTCCCTGCGTAGGTGGGTTAAGAAGCTCTCTCTCTCTCTCTCTCTCTTAATCTTTATCAATTAATTTATTAATTTCAGAAACATAACTCACGCTCTGAAATTTTATTTTATTTCTTATTATTATTTTCGTCAATATTCTTCCGTTTCTCTCTCAAATTCCCAGTTTTCATTTCATTCCAAAACTCGCACGCTTCAAATATCGTTTTCAATTGTTCTAGGGTTAGGGTTTCGATTCATTTTTCCTTCGATTCGATCCGCGGGTTCAATTCACAGCTGCAAATACCTTATTTACCTCCCACCGACCGCGACATGGGAGGTGACGCTGCCGCTGAGAGTGCGACGGAGCCACAAATCACCGACGGAGTTAAGATCAACATTCGTTGCTCCAATGGTTCCAAGTTTTTCGTTCATGTTAGCCTTGAATCCACCGTTCGTTCGTTTAAGGATGTTGTCGCTCAGAACTGCGATATCTCTGCTGACCAACAGCGTTTGATTTATAAGGGTCGGATCCTCAAGGACGATCAAACCCTTCAAAGCTACGGTATAAACCTGATCTTCCAATGATTTGTTTATTTTTTCGCTTTTATTTGTTTCTGAGTTGCGATTTTTTTATTCTGAGTTTTGTTCCTGCTGTGTTTGATTTTCATGTAATTGAAAAAACAAAGATGTGTTTGTTTGTTTTTGGTTGGACTGCTTTTGTTTTAGATGCTATGATTTTATCGTTTTTCGTGCTCTTTGGTTTCTCATATTAATTTGCATTTGTATGGTTTAGCATTTACAATAACCTAGTAATATGTAGAATATGTAGCACAGACACCTCAGAAGAAAAAAGGCGTCCTGCACCGACACTGTTTATTCATTTTTTCAAATTATTATCTGTGTCGCCGTGTCAGTGTCGGGGTCGTTTTCAGGGTGTCCGTGCTTCATAGCATATGATTAATTTGTCTTCATTCCATGAAAGGTGGGATTTTCTCTAGGTGCTAATATGTATTTGGCTGTAGAGGGGATTTATATTTGTAGTTTTAAAATAGATACAAATGGAATTAAAATCATGTTATTTTATCAGGAATAGATTTCTTCATAAGAAAATCTTTGGTATTTTGAGGGAGTATTTCCTAAACGAGTGAATATATAATTTTCTTTTGTATTTGGATTTATAGGTTTGGAGGCAGATCACACAGTTCATTTGGTTCGTGGCTTTAGTCCTGCCAATGCAACTGGTGGGACTAATACCAGCAGTGCCAATACCACAACTACTAATGCTAGAGCTGCTGGTGCTAATGAGGGTGGGGGATTAGGAGGAGCTGGACTTGGAGCTTCACTGTTTCCAGGACTAGGTATCAATGGGATGGGTGGAGGTGGTGGTCTCAATAGCTTATTTGGAGCGAACCCTCCAGATCTTGATCAATTGCAGCAACCATTTATGTCAAATCCCAATTTAGTGAGAGAAATTATGAACTCGCCTGCCATGCAAAATTTATTAAATAACCCTGATATAGTGCGCAACCTTCTAATGAGTAACCCACAGATGCAAGAGCTCATGGATAGAAACCCTGAGCTGGCACACATACTTAATGATCCAAGCACACTTCGCCAGACACTCGAGGCTACAAGGAACCCTGAGATCATGCGCGAAATGATGAGGAATACAGACAGAGCAATGAGCAATATTGAATCTTCTCCTGAGGGGTTCAACATGCTGAGGCGCATGTATGAAAATGTTCAAGAACCATTTTTAAATGCCACCACAATGGCTGGTAATACAGGAAATGACAGTACCGGAATTTTGGGGACTCAAGGTGGCCAAACAAGGAATCAATCGACCAATCCCTCAACTACCAGTGCTGAAGCAACTTCCCCAGTACCCAATACTAATCCACTTCCTAATCCTTGGTCATCTGCTGCAAGTAAGTATTCATACCATGATATTTTTCTTGTAACCAAGCAACTTAATGCCCTCCTTTAGTACCATTTTGAAGTTCTTTTGTTTTTTAAATTGATTTGTTATGGTCTAAAGCTTTTAGCTATATTTAAGTGGTTTGTGACTAGTACTAGGCTAACACATCCTGAGTATTTTAGCTGGAGGTGCCCAAAATAACGTCAGGAGGTCAACTACTGGCGTGGAAGCTCGGCAGCAGACACCCACTGGCTTAGGTGGGCTTGGTATGCCAGATCTTGAAGGCATGTTGGGTGGTTTGCCAGATGCCAGTTCATTGAGCCAATTTATGCAAAATCCAGCTATTTCACAAATGATGCAAAGTATCCTTTCCAATCCTCAAACAATGAATCAGGTATTTACTTAGTGTGCCCATAAGTTGTGCATGTTTTTGAACTGATCTCTCTAACGTCTTAGTTTCTCAGATTCTTGGTATGAATACTGATCAGCGTGGAGTGCCTGATCTAAATTCAATGAGAGAAGTGATGCAAAACCCAGAGTTTCTTCGCATGTTTTCCTCACCCGAGACAATGCAGGTAGATAGATTTAAAATACACATGTCTTTTGATGAATTTGAGCTAATATGCTCTCCCAATTAGTGTTGAGTACATAACTATTCACATGTTAATAAGTTTTTGGTCCAATGCTGAAGCATTTAGTCATATGTTTATTTTGGGAGAACATTAGTTTTAAATGCTTTTACAGCTATTTTCAGTTTTGTTTCTCCTGTCTTGTGATGAGTTGTTTGAATAATAGGTTTTCAGAATTAAAAAAAAGAATAATGAGTATCATAGTCAGACCTGATTGGACTCAGCTGCCTAGATCAAGTGGTGGTATAATGGCCTTCTAGCATTTGGGAATTAATGGGCTGAGACAATTTGTGATTAAATTTTGATGAATTGTGTTGAAAAAAAAATTAGATTTTAGTAAATGTATCCCATGTTCTCAAGTAGCAGCTATAGCATAGCAAAAATTTGGCAAACCATTATTGTTGTTTCGCCATACATGATTTAATGCCGAGTGTTGTCAAATAATAGCTATTGCAGTGCTATAGCACTGTAGCATATCATAATTTGAACAAAATGCTATTTTCCACGATCTACAGTTGACAACGCTAATGTGATCTAATATGTTAAGAGTTAGTGTTGTTGTCCCAAGATAAACTTAGTAAATTAACTCGTGTATTTTCAATTATGGCAGCAACTCTTGTCTATGCAGCAAGCTCTTATGACTCAGCTTGGTCAGCAGCAGTCAACACAGTAAGTAATGGAGCAATCCTGGCATTCCTTTTCTCACAATCATTAATTTTTGCTAGCTTTGTTTATACTTATACTTGATTGTTTAATTGTGTTGGTCATATATCTTAATCATATACTATGAAACGTGGATGCACCAAAATTGTAGGTGCTAATGTATCTGGTACGTGCTGGGTACAGATATGCTTGGTTGGGTATGTACAATTTTTATAAAAAAGTAATGTAAAGGGGATCTCGGGCTTGGATATGGATGGTTTGAGAAAAAGTGTTGGCATTTTGGGTCCACATGTGAGGGGTTTTCTTATTTTATATGACCCGTGACACTACCCCCTTTCTCTCAAGTGAGTGTGAGAAAGGCTAATCTCCACCATTTGATCTCTTATGGATGCTTTATATTTATTTTGAATAGAACCATTCTTGGCCATCTATGTGTGTGGTTTTAGATTAATGTAATTCAACTCTTGTGTTATTTTGCCTATATAATGATAGCAGTTTCCTTGCTCATCTGTTGTTAATAACCTCTCAGGAGTAGTTAAAGGAGCTTTCTCGCCTCTTTTTGGTTTTAACTTTTCTGGGAAAATTAATTGCTGTAGCTTATTTCCTTTTGCCAATCATGATTGTTGGATGCCCTATGATAGTAACAATATTTTTGGATTTAGTACAATTAGAGTCCGTTGAAGAGCCTATGATAATAACAATATTTTTAGATTTAGTGCATTAAAAGAACTTTGAAGAGCTTGTTTTATTACCTGTCTAAGGAAAGATATACAATTGGGGTCTGGGTCTACATTCACTATCACACTATAAGCACGTATTTAAATATAAATATGCATACAGCCATACACAACCAATTGGGGGTATGACTCACCAAAGTGGAATTTGCATGAGTTGGGCTTGAACCCAGGGTTCTTTCATTCAAACCCTTATGTAAATCCTTGAGTATGTGATTTCCATTGGGGTAATCCTTCTGTCACCCTCAGCTTTCCTTAACCCCGCTCCCAATGCATACAACTTATATGGAAGTTAACCATGTTACTAATTAAGTAGTGAAGTTTGAATTTTGTTGCACCTTTTGATTTTATTCTGTTCTCTATTTGCTACTGGTTTGATAATCTAATATGATATGCTTTGTGCAGGGAACCAGGTCAAACAGGTGGAGGCACCGGTATGCAAGACTATTCTGCATTCTTTTATGGTTTCTATTTATAGAACTATGCTCTGGTAGTCTGTTTGAAATATTTCACCTGGTTTTCATTCGTACTTAAAACTGTGTGACCATCTCTTTAGACCACCTTTCCAAACTTAATTATTGTGAATCATATTGTTTTGGAAACAGTTAATTTATGTGTTAGTGTATCCTCTTCAACATGCTATCCCATCTATTTGTCTACTATGAGGTTTTTCCTAAGATCTCAGCTTAGTCTGTATTAGGTGAGTAATAATCCATATAGGTTGATCTGGGTGTTTTTATGTGGCCCTTGAGGTAGGTAAGTGCCTTAAATTCTTTCTGACTTAATTTTAGCTGCTCCAAACTGAATCTTCAATACCCATTAGACAATGAAACCATTCCGTGGCCAACCAAATGGCATGGCCAATAAAAGCCAATTGGCATGGGCTTTTAAGGTCCCCTGCATCTGTGGAATGCCAATGATGGGGGAGATTTAATGTGGCAGCTGGATGATGCAATTTTCATTTGCCTGCACATTCAAAAATTATAAATATATTTGGTAATTGCTATAATTTGTTTTTTTCTAGGACCAGCGAACAACGTGGGGCTGGAGATGTTATCGAGCATGTTTGGTGGACTTGGAGCTGGTAGCCTAGCTGTTCCAAACAGATCAAATGGTTGGGATTGCTATATTGTTTTGTAATTTTCTTGTGCATTTTATACCGTATTATTGATGGATGTCTTTTACTATTCCAATTTTTTAAACCGCACTCTCCTTGATGTCTTTCCAGAGCCACCAGAGCAATTGTATGCTACCCAACTTTCCCAGCTTCAAGAGATGGGATTCTTTGACACGCAAGAAAACATAAGGGCTCTTATTGCTACATCAGGGAATGTTCATGCAGCAGTTGAGCGGCTTTTGGGGAACCCTGGACAGTAGCAGGTAAACTTGGCTGATTTCCTTTCGAGAAGCTTCTTCTGTGGATTGTGTTTGGCACCTCCAAACTCGATTGCATTCAAGCGCCTTGTTTGGCATTTAAATATAATTTCCAAATTATAATGGTTGGGACTCAACTGACCGGTGACAAGGTTTTATACAGGAACTGCATCTGCAGTTATCACTTATCCATGAGATCTGATGACATGTTTTCTTCATGTACATATGTTAATCATAGTTTTAGACATCCGGGGGGAGAACTTTAATGTTTTCAACTGAATCATTTTTAATACCTTTATGTATTAATATATTTTTTCGTTATTGATTTATTAATACTTGAATAACTTCATAGTTACTGATTTGGCAGGTGGGAAGGGACACAAGACTAGCAATTAAATAGCACAAAAGCTAAAATCTGGTGCGAGATATTATCAGATTAGTTTCAATTTTCGCCATCGGATTTATATGTTAAAACAAATCTATTTATTTTTTTACTTTGTTATATCCAACACTCCAATTACTAATCATAGATTGAACTACAAGAAAATACAAGGGCCTTTTGTACTACGTGTGTTTTTAACTTATACGTTTGCAATGATTGGCCTCAAGACAACACTCTGAAAAAAGAGGTTCGAGTCGGAAGATCTTATTATAAGACAATTTTTTATTTTCTTTGGTGCTTTCATTTGAGTTGTAGTCTTGTTCCAAATTCCTTGTGACAGGATTAACTCTCAAGTGACGAATGAATCTTTTTTCAACGCATACTTTTTTTTAATCAAAATTTTCACTCCAAAGAGATTATGCAATGTTTTACAACCAAAATGTATTCACTCCGTGTTGGAAACATGTTATCTTCTGTCCCTCTTTCATATTTCTAATGCTGCCCCCTTTTTAACCATCTATGTATTAATTGATTGCATGTATTAGACTAACATAAGTCGCATGTATTAGTGTAATATAGATTAAATTGTTTAACTAACCAATAAAAGATAAGTGTAATTGGCTGAAAAAATTACTCTGATAATAAAACAAAACAAATCTGATATATTTAATATTACAATAGAAAAGATGTATAGATCACAAAAAGAGTTAGTTAGGATTAGTAACCAACTGATGCTGAGCTGTCATTGTTTGTTATAACTTAGTGCACTCATGCTTCTTTTTTGCTATATCTTGTAACGAACTTTTTGTTCAATCAATTCAAGACAATAAAATTTATGTTCTCTTTCTCATTTCAATTCAAATATGAACTCTCAATTTTTAATACGTTATTAAGATTTTGAGATCTATCTCACTTATGGATTCTGCTGAAACAAACTAGTTGCCACCTCCACAGAATGTAATTTCTTCGAAGAACAATGGTGAATCTTTGTTGAAAAACACATTCAAAACTTTTGCGCAACAAATTACCATAAAATTGGATAATTCGAACTTCTTTTCACGGAAGCAACAAGTTGAGGGGATTATTCACATCCACAAACTTCATTGTCACCTTGTGAATCCTATAATTCATGCTTGCTATCTTTCAGTGGATGATCACATATCTGATATTGAAAATCTAGCATATGTCCTTTGGCTTCAACAAGATTCCCTTATATTCACATGGTTGCTCATCACACACTCTGATTCGATACTCCTCAGGATTGTTAAATGTGTCTATGCTTATGAAGTCTAGTATGAGTCGCGATGCATTGAGAAAGGTGATCACATCGTTGCTTAATATCTAGGTCGAATTCAACAGATCATGGATGTTCTTGAATCTATTGGAGATCCGGTGTCACATTGGGACTAGCTTGAAACGATTTTAGATTGTATTCCTCTTGAATATTTGTGACGTATGCAAAGAGTAGCAATCACAAAAGGACAAAAATAGTTAGACCTCCAAGACAGGTGGCAGCTGATCCTACTGATCAGGAGAAAAGAGAAAGTAACAGAGTACGCATGCCAAATGCACTATTGAGGGATTTTGTGGTTTAAATAGGAAAAGGGAAAAGAAAATCAGTAGGCAATGATTGATTATTCTGATTTCTCTCCCACAATATCTTTCTTCTTGCCTCAACCATTGTACTCACTAAATCCCCTTGTATTTCATTAATTCCCTGAGTATACTTTCTATTGAATATACCCTCAATAAAGTGAGTTTACAGTATTACATTTTTCTGTACTGTTGTTGCTTAGTTAGCCATAACAAATTGGTGCTCTCATTCTGAACTCCAATAGCGGAAAACACCCATTTGAAGGATATTCAGGCAGATTTGAAACGCATCTTGGAGTGAATGAAGAATATGGATGCCGAATATGAACACAATTGCGCTTTAGATCTGGAGCGTTTGAACTGTGTGGAAGATAACCTTTCTCTTCTGCATTCATCGAAATCACTCGTCCATTCCCATCCACCTTCGCCGCCGCCACCATTTGAGGTTCGCAACGTTAAACTGGATTTTCCTCGCTTTGTTGGTACTGATGTGTTAAACTGGATCTTTAAGGCGGAACAAATTTTCAACTACGATGCAACACCGGACGAACAATACCTCACCATAGCTTCAATTCACCTCAACAAAGGGGTCGTTCCTTGGTACCAAATGTTGGTTCGGAACCAACCATTTCACTCTTGGGTCGTATTCACACGCGCGTTGGAAATATAGTTTGGACCGTCGCCGTTTGAGTGCCCTCGTCCCCCCCTCTTTAAGCTGGTTCAAACACAATCTGTTAGTGAGTTTTACACTGAATTTACTGCACTTGCTAACCGTGTTCATGGTGTTAGTGCCGATGCCCTTCTAGATTGCTTTCTCAGTGGGCTCAAGACCGATATTCGCCGTGATGTTTTGGCTCATTCCCCGATCAACATTACCAAAGCAGTTTCTCAGGCTAAGATGTTTGAGGAGCGATACTAGCCCAAAACCAAACCCTTCAGCCCAGTCAATCATAACTGGCCCAATTCCCCTTTTCCCCCGAACCCGAACCGAAACACCAACTTACCTCCACTTTTATCCACCCCGAATACCCGACCCACACCTCCTCCTTCCCGAAGCCCTAACATCAAACATATCTCAGCTGCAGAAATGCAGTTACGACGCGAAAAAAGACTTTGTTACACTTGTGATGCCAAATTTTCATATTCTCACCGTTGCCCAAACAAACAATACATACTTCTCCAGAGTGACGAGGAATTTCAACATCCTTCTAACTCTGATCCACCGGACCTTTCCTCCCTCACAATCGAAACACAAGCCATTTCGGGTTCCACCGAGAACACACACACACACACACACACACCGACCCAGGCCATCACTTGTCCTTCAATGCCTTGTGTGGTGCTCCAAGTGTGGGCACGATGCGTTTTCAAGGAAAGATTCAGGAACTCACTGTTCAAATCTTACTTGATAGTGGAAGCTCAGACAACTTCATTCAACCACGAGTAGCACAATTCCTCAAATTACCAGTTCAGTAGGCATCAAACTTTCGGGTTCTCATAGGAAATGGTAACTCACTCACAACAAAAGGTTTTTTAGAAAACCTTCAGGTTCAAATTCAGGGACATACCATCACTATTTCTGTGTACTTGTTACCTATTGCTGGAGCAGATTTGGTACTCGGTGCCGCTTGGCTTGCCACATTGGGTCCTCACATTGCTGATTATAACTCTCTCACTCTTTATTAAATTTTACTCGGCGAATCAATTTGTGACTCTGTTTGGGGAGAAACCTGCCACACCACGCCCTGCACAATTTCATCAGTTGTGTCGGTTACAACACACAAATGCCATTGATGAAGTGTATTCCTTACAACTTCAGCAAACGAATGATGATGATAGTGATATAACGAGAAGCTCTGAGGTCCCTCCAGAATTGGCATAATTACTGCATACTTTTGCCGACGTGTTTGTAACACCGACAGGATTACCACCTACTTGTACTCATGACCTCTCCATTCCACTATTAGAAGGCAGTAATCTAGTGAAGGTTCGACCGTATCGTTACCCACATAGCCAAAAAGCCCAGATTGAATTGATGGTGGCTGAAATGCTTGATCAAGGCATCATACAACCCATCACTAGCCCATTCTCCTCTCCGGTGTTGTTAGTCAAGAAGAAGGACGACACATGGCGTTTTTGCACAAACTATCGGGCGTTGAATACTATCACTGTCAAAGATAGTTTTCCTATTCCCACGGTCGACGAATTTGTTAGACGATGACAATTGATCTAGAATGGGGGTTTGAATAGATCACTGCTTTTTAATGGAGAGTTGGCGCTTAAATTTGGTTTTAAAAATTATTTGCGGAAGCGGCTGAAGACTATATCGTCTAAACGAACCGATTACCGAAAGGACCGGATATGCGTAAGCCAAATGGAACGATAGGCTCGATAAGAAAAATTGAATCTCAACTTTTACTATTAATCAATTTACCAACATCACTCAATGTTATGCAATTTTCAATGAACAATAAAAAATTAAACCAAATTGACAATTTATCAAACACCTTGTAAGCGTTCAATTTATCGAGCACTTGGAGTGCGAAACACTCCAAGCTATACCTTCTATGTTAGCAAGTGCAGAATTTTCACCAAAGCACAATCCAAAATGATTGTGCAATGTTTTCAAATCAATTTTTCTGCACTATACTATACTAGAATTTTTATCGATCAATTGAACAATCACAAGCGTAAACAGTTCGAAAATTAAAGAGATAGGGAAAGAGAAAACGACACTAAGTTTGTTTAGGCAGTTTCCCTTTCGTCCTCGCTTCGGGTACGTCTTCCCCCAATTCTAAATCTACAATTGAGATATCTATAATCTTGTTGCAAATTGTTTTTACAAAAGAAGCCTTAGCTATCACACACTCAAGAAACTCCGTTGTTGCTGATACTATGTCTTCTCTTCCCTTGATTCGAGTCGAATCAAGTGCCTCGAACTTGTTGAATGAACCTCCGGTTGACGCTACTAGATCGACAGAACCCACCGTTCTCCGATCACCTTCGATCGGCTGATTACAATTCACACACCGTTCGATCCCAAACCTATGTTGAACAATCCTCCGGTTGACGCTACTAGATTGACAGAACCCACCATTCTTCAATTACCTTCGCTCGGATGAATTCAATGCACACAAATATCTAAACCAAAAACCCCAAAATCCAATTGATCTTGGAGGACAAAACCTTAGAGGTTTTATTCAAGAAAAAACCCATTGAAAAACTCACCCCAAACAAGATACACTTCTATGTTTGGACCTTATCACCTCATGATGCAAAAGATCAACAAAAATGGTTATGCGTATTTGTTGAGAAAATGCAAGAATGAGGATGAAGATGATGAGAGAAAATTTTCAGTGTAAATCTTTCACCTTTTCTTGTTGTTATGTAAAAAAAATGAGGAACAAAGTTTTTATATGATACTAGGACCAACTACAAAAAATAACAGCTTTTTGAAACTTAGAAAAACCATAAAAATGACCCTCATTTAGCGAAGAGTCGACCTAACTTTTATGCGAGCCAGCCTGCGCTGACCCGTGGGCAAAACTGTGCAAGTTTGAGTACCTTGCGTCGACCGCCACAGGGTCATGCGTCGACGTAATGAAAAAATACAATTAAGAAATTGCTCCAGTATGCGTCGACCGGTGGGTCGGCGTGAGCTAACCTGTGGGAAATGCAACAAAATCAACATTTCATGAGTCGACCAAAGCATGATTTAGGTCGACTCAAACTTAGAAAACTCTCAAAAATTGGTTTTTGCACATGTTTTCATCTACCTAGGCCATATTAATGCATACCTATGACACATAGCATGATCACACACATATAACAGATGTATAGGACTCTTCCTATATGTTTGGACACATGATTATAGATTGTTTATGCATTGTGAGATACGGATGCCGACTATGATAAGATGATACCGTCCAAATTACATACTACGAGCTAGTACATGTTTTGACATCATTAAAATAAAGATTGTGTGTAAGACACCTTGCCCTCACAGAATTGTTGGACGAATTACATGATTCGAGCCATTTCTCCAAATTAGATTTACGATCAGGCTATCATCAGATCCTTGTAACACCACAAGATAGGCATAAGACTGCTTTTCGTACGCACCAAGGATTGTATGAATGGTTAGTAATGCCGTTTGGGCTAACTAACGCACCTTCTATGTTTCAAAGTCTCATGAACAAGGTTTTTAAACACCTTTTACGTAAATCTGTCCTAGTGTTCTTTGACGATATTCTTGTTTACGGTCCTTCATGGTCTGCGCATTTGCTTCACTTACATGAGGTGTTACAATTGTTGCGTGAGCACTGTTTGTATGCAAAATTATCGAAGTGTTCATTTGGCCTTACCAAGGTTAATTACTTGAGCCATACAGTGTTTGGATGGGGAGTTGAAATGGATAACTCAAAAGTACAAGCAGTTCTAGAATGGCCACTCCCTACTAATATAAAGCACTTAAGAAGTTTTCTCGAGTTGTCTGGATACTATAGAGGATTTGTGAAGCATTATGCTGCCATTGCCTTACCTCTTACTACTTTACTAAAAAAGGATCACTAATTGGAATGAGGATGCCTCTCATGCTTTCAAAAAATTGCAATAAGCTATCACCGCAACACCAGTTTTGGCTTTACCAGATTTTTCAAAAGTTTTTGTATTGGAAACTGATGCTCCGGGGTCCGGTGTTGGAGCCGTGCTCAGCCAAAATAGTCATCCTATTGCCTTTTTCTCCAAAAAGGTGAATCCGAGGATGCAGAGGCAGTCACCTTATGTAAGAGAACTATTCGTTATCACTGAAGCCATGGGAAAATTCCGACACTATTTGCTGGGTCACAATTTTATCATCCGGAATGATTAAAAGAGTCTTAAAGCTCTCATGGAGCAGACCGTTCAGACACCAGAGCAGCAAGGATGGCTCCATAAGTTTATGGGATTTGACTTTATCACTGAATACAAACCCGGGCGCGATAACATCGTTGTGGATGCATTATCCCGTTCCTACATGATGGCTTTTTCAAGCCAACAATCCTTATTGCTAAACAAATTCACAAAGCCATCCAAACAGATGCAGAGTTATCAATTATTAAAGAGCAATGTGCAGTTGGGAATCCTCCTGATCTTAACTACAAAGTTCAACATGATTTGCTTTTCTGGAACAACCGCGTGGTGGTCCCTAAAAATACACACATAATTCAACAAATTCTGCTTGAATACCACGCGTCCCCCATCGGTGGTCATTCAGGAATTCAGCGTACCAAGGCCCGAATTTGTCATCAGTTTTTTTGACCAAATATGTCTAAGGACATCACTTAATTTGTCTCTGAATGTCTTATGTGTCAACAGGCCAAATCCACAAACACTCTACCAGCTGGTCTTCTGCAACCCCTGCTAAGTCTTATGCAGATATGGGATGATGTAGTGATGGAATTCATCGTCGGTTTACCCAAATCACATGGCTTTACTGTTATACTAGTGGTGATTGATAGTCTCTCCAAATATGCTCATTTTTCCGCTTTACCATCTGATTTTGATAACACTAAGGTAGCTGCAACCTTCTTTAATACAGTGGTCAAGTTACATGGAATTCCTAAGAGTATTGTGTCGGACCATGACATGGTCTTCACTAGTAAATTCTAGCAGCAACTATTTCGTTTAAGTGGCACTACTTTAGCCATGAGCACGACTTACCACTCACAAACGGACGGACAATCGGAGGCCCTGAACAAATGTTTGGAGATGTATTTATGGTGCTTTACGGGTTCCAATCCAAAATCATGGTCACGACTGCTATCCTTGTTAGAGTTTTGGTACAATACATCATTTCAGAGTAGTATCGCAATGACGCCGTTCAAAGCTGTTTATGGACGGGATCCTCCGGCTTTAATTCGATATGACCCCCATCCCTCCGACCCCCAACTTGCAGCAATTGCTAACTGAAAGGGATACCATCATCCAATAACTTAAGAATAATCTGGCAGCCGCTCAAACCTCCATGAATAAATTTGCGGATAGAAAGCGCAACATCTTGGAATTCAAGGTGGGAGAATCCGTGCTAGTTAAGTTGCAGCCGTATCGCCAACACTCGGTGGTTCTGCGTACGAATAAAAAATTGGGACTCAAGTACTTTGGGCCTTTCAAGGTGCTTGACAAGGTTGGTACAATTGCATATAGGCTTCAATTGCCTCCAGGTGCAAAGATACATCCAGTTTTTCACGTATCTCTTCTCAAGCCTTGTAAAGGGGATCATTATGTACCTTTTCTACCCTTACCTTTACTGCAGAATGAACAAGGCCCTCTGCTGGTTCCTATGAAGGTGCTACAGACACGTACTTTATATAGCAATGGTCAGGCTATTCAGCAAGCACTTATGCAATGGGAAGTATTATGGTACATTGCAGGTTAATTATCCATCCATTCACCTTGAGGACAAGGTGAATTTTAATGGGGAAGGTAACGTGACGTATTCAAAGAGTAGCAATCACAAAAGTACAAAAATGGTTAGACCTCCAAGACAGGTGGCAGCTGATCCTACTGATCAGGAGAAAAGAGAAAGCAACATAGTACGTATGCCAAATACACTATGGAGGGATTTTGTGGTTTAAATAGGAAAGGGGAAGAGAAAATCAGTAGGCAATGATTGATTATTCTGACTTGTCTCCCGCAGTATCTTTCTTCTTGCCTTAACCATTGTACTCAGTAAATTCCCTTGTATTTCATTAATTCCCTGGGTATACTTTCTATTGAATATTCCCTCAATAAAGTGAGTTTACAGTATTACATTTCTCTGTACTGTTGTTGTTTAGTTAGCCATAACAGTATCAGACATTGGCGTCAATTATTCAATACTATAATGGACCGTGTGCCCTAATTGTAATTGAAATCATGCTCCTGTCACATGAAACACAACTTGATAGAGCTTCTTGCAATCCAGCCCAAGAACCTTTCTCTGTTAATTTGACTCTACTAGCTGCTTCAGAGGTTAAAGTTTAAGTTCCAAGTCAAGATATTGTGCAATAGTTTGATGGATGTCATGGTTTTTGTGGAGGTCGTGGTAATGGCTTTCGTGGTGGTGGAAGAAATGGCAGAAAGACTAGAGATCAATGTCAGATTTTCTCTAAGATTGGACATGACGCTCTTCCCTAAAATTAGTGGAAGAATCCAGCTCCACACCTCATATCTCAACCTTTTCACACAAATACTTGGCCATTAGTTGCACGTCCTCCTTCTTTCAAAAATCAGTGGTATGCACCTTCTTATGCTTCTTCTTTCTAGCGTGCACCCTCTCATGGCTTCTCTAAAATGGATTCTCTCCAAGACCACCAACACATTAATACTCTTCACTCTATCATAGAACACCTCAATCATACATTGCTGGAGCTGAGTCCAGCTCCGGTCCTGTAACATCCTCATAATGGTACCCTGACTTTGGAGCTACACATCATGTGACACATAACGTTGACAGTTTTTTTTGGATAACATCTCTACTTGACCAAGTGTTACTTGGTAATGGACAATGTTTGCCTATTAGTTCTATTGGCATTACTGTATTTCAATCTTCACATAAACCACACACCACACTTAAGTCGAACAATATCTTATTTGCTCCTCAGATAACTAAGAATCTCATCTATGTGAGTCAATTTGCATGGGATAATAATGTGTATTTTGAGTTTCATCCTGATTTATGCCTTGTAAAATCATAGGCTACTTATGATATCTTGCTTCAAAGTGTTCTTATAAAGGATGTATTATACTCCTTTGGTTCTCTCTAGGCTACAACTTTCTCTCCTAATACTCATAACACACCTAATGTTCACACATTCACTACTATTTCACCTTACACTGTAGATTTAGCCTCCAATGTAAATCAAGGAATTACTACTACGGGACCATCATTGTATGCCCAATGGCATAATGGATTGGGTCACCCTCATCATGAGACACTCAAATATGTCCTTATCAAGTGTAATATCCATGTTCCTATGAAATCAAAATTGGATTTTTGTGCTACTTGCTGTTTTGGTAAAGTACATAGGTTACTCTCATTTCCATCTACTTCCATTTATAAAGCACCTTTTGAACTACTGTTTATTGATGTGTGGGGTCTTGCCCCTATGATTTCAACCATTGGTTTTCGATATTTCCTCACATGTGTAGATGCTTTCACAAAATACAGTTGGACTTTTCTACTTAAACGAAAATCTGAAGTCTATTAAGTTTTCACTACATTTCTAACCCATGTTACCACTCAATTTAAATGTTTAGTGAAAGTTGTCCAAACTGATGGTGGTGTCTAGTTTAAACCTCTCACTTCCTTTCTCACCAAACAAGGGGAAATTCACAGAATCACTTGTCCTCATAGTCACCACTAAATAAGTGCAATTGAGAGGAAACATAGACATGTGGTAGAGACATGACTTACTCTCCTAGCTTAAGCCAATCTACCCCTAAAGTTTTGGGATCATGCCTTCCAAGAAGCTACTTACTTTATTAATAGAATGCCAACTCTTACTCTTAACATGAGTTCTCTTTATCTAGTTCTATATCATATTGACCCCCGACTATAAGTCTCTCAAAACATTTGGTTGTGCTTGTTATCCTCATCTTAGACCTTATAATCATCATAAATTTTCCTATCATTCAAGAGAATGCTTATTTTTGGGCTATTATTCTAATCACAAAAGTTACAAGTGTCTAGCAAGTGATGGAAGAATCTACATCTCTAAAGATGTAATCTTTAATGAACTAAGGTTTCTCTATTCATCTATGTTTCCTTCTTCTTCTTCACATGTGTTACGGTGAGAATCGGATATCAAGCTATTAATTAACTTGAATCACACATCTTTGAAATTCACCACCGAGCTTTGATTTATCCAAAGGAAAGGGTAAAGATCGAAGAAAACCCTAATTGCGCTATGTGAAGACACAACTAAGAGATCGGGGATCGAAGGTTGGTTATACTAAGGGAAGGTATTAGCACCCTGAGTATCTGTAGTACTCTACAGGAACCTTTTGTTTATATTTGTGTTATGTTATGTTTGCTTGCTAAGGAATCTGCTAAGGGTAAAGGTAAAGACCTAGATGCTAAAGGTAAAGACCTAAGGGTATATACACTAAGTATGCTCGCCAAGACGTCGCATCTTGTGCCTACATACCCTGACTAAAGAATCAGAGCAACCGTAGTTCACCTCACTAAGGGTGAGGAACCATTGACTATGAGGTCAAAGTTCCAAGGGGGATGAGCATAACACTCATATAGAGTCAAAGAACTCTCTAAATCTAAGTTGTGATGTAAGTGGCTATGAGGCCAAAAGGAAAGTATCCTATAACTATGAGGTCAAAGGAAGGAGATGGCTCTAAGGAGGCCAAGATGGAATCTTATGACTATGAGGATAAGGAAAAGAGGTGTTACCAATGACTAAGAGGTCAAGGTGGTAAGATGGCTATGAGGCCATGATGATATCCTATGACTATGAGGTCAAGGGAAAGAGATGGCTCTAAGGAGGCCAAGATGGTAATGAGCTATCTATGACTTTGAGGTCAATAGAGAGACTTTCCTTTGGAAGGAGGGAGAGACAACCTCTTGTAAACAAGAGTTGAAGTGGGATTGAAATTAAGTGAACAATATGAGTTCAAGAATTCAAAGGTGGTGAACATCAATTAAATATGAACAATATCAAAATAATGAGATGAACATCCATGTATGAGCATGGAAAAAGATAATGAGATGATTCACAACAAACATGAATAAGTGAACACATAAGTATGGCAAAGTTACCCATGAACCATGAAGTTACGAGTGAGACAAACTTCCAAGTCGCAAACCAACTTAAATCTATCCTTACAAGACACTTAAAGAAGTGTCAGCAGAAGACTAAGTCAAACAAGTTACTAGGAGGGGTGAAAAATGGTGGTTATATCAACAAGGTTTCAATTTTAAAGAAAAGGGACACACAAGTCCAAGACCAAGGCCTAAATTCATGATAAGGCACTTAAGAATGAGTAAGGGGAATGCCTCAAAGAATGGGCAAAGATAGCCCTCTCAAAGTTAAAATCAAAGGTGTAATGTCAAAGGTATGAACCTAAGAGACAAAGGTTAATGATGCAAACAAAACCTAACAAAAAAAGACCTTATCCAAGGTCAAGGATCAACCTCATAACAACCCTTATACAAGTCCTAAAACACTCCAAAGAAACCTCTTAACAAGTGGTAAGAAAAGGGTTAATTTTCAAAAAGAAGTTCAAGAACTAAACACAAGGTTATTCATGTTTTTGAAAATTTAGAATAAATATAAAAATTAAATAAAAATGGAAATAAAAATTTTAGAAAAGTAAATTAAACATTAAAATGCTATTATGATTTTTTTTGGAATTTTTGGGTTAAGGGAAATGTTTTTAGATAATTGAAATTGTAATAAAAAAAAGGAAATAAAATATTGTTTGAAACCAAAACAGTGGGGGTGTGATGCTGAAAACCCAATGAACTAAATTATGTTTGTTTTGCGTTTAGGCCTCTGGCAGGGGGTGGCATTAGCGAAAATGGGTAGGCCCAAATCAAATGGTGTAAAAGCAGAAAAAGAATAAAACGCCAAAAGGGTGTCTGGGGCGAGGGGGATTCGAACCCCAGATCCCTTAGTAACACGCGTATGCTCCATGCCACTGGGGTGGCTATACATCCAATGTATAAGCCAACCCCATTAATACTTAAACCATTCAAGCAAAATAAAATGCTAGTTTAAAACCACATAAAAAAATAACGTTACATGTTAGCAAACAACATCAACCGGTTACCCAGTATTTAAAATGCAAAACGACAAAATAGCTTCAAGACCATTCACACGCTGCCATAACCTATTCTCTTTCATGCAACATGCAACGAATCTCATAAATTTATCGTGAAAAACCAGCAGCATTCGCATGGCTTATCCCCACCTTGTTCAACTATTATCAAACTCATTTCTCCATCACAAACCATGAAATAAAAAACAGTGTGCTGTGCTCTAATGATAGAACAACATTAGGCCCTAAACCACTCGAAATAACAACTAAATTTTGGAGAAAAAAGGACATGAAGACATATGATCAAAACTGACAGGAACTTCAACAAAGATACATAATGCCAGCTCAAAAACTATTACTATCAGTATTCAAGACTGATTAAAATGCATAGCATGACACGTGTTTTTATTCAAACATGGTTGTTCATTGAAAATGAAGGCATGGAAATAATGAATATAGAAAAAAAGGAGAGGCTTACCAAGTGGAGTAGGTCCACTGCCTCTCCACTTATGAGCTTTGGACTTCACTCAACTTGGACTCCTCCTCTCAAAAATGATAATCTGTAAGCCTCTGATATGATGCACCAACCTTGTTTCTCTTAATCCTCACGAGCTATCTCTCTTGGAGTGGTATGTTATAATAAAGTGGATGGTGTGGTGATGATTCTAATGTGTTGGTGTTCTGATTGTTGATGCCTTTGCAAAGGAGGGTGTGTCTCCTTTTATAGGCAAGGCAACTGGTTATTGCAAATAAAATACATTGGACACTTGCTTTATCTTGAGGAGAAAAGAATGGTAGGGTTATATGCACATGGGTTTTCTGTTTTTCTTGAGCTAAGTGAGAGCTGTAGTGGTTGCTTGTTCTTTGTTCATGTCAGCATAAGAAATGCAAAGACCAAAGGACTTCTAGCCTTACACAATGGTTTATGTGTTTGGCTTTTTCTCTTCTCTTTTTCCCTTTTCCTCTTCCACGTTTTCCTTCTCTTCTTTCCCCAACTTTTCTTTCTTCTTCTTCTCATATATATACACAATATACTATATAATATAATATAATACCATGGGGTAAAATATCTCCAATTGATATTTTGTCATCCAACACCAATTGACCAAATATTAGAGTTACCATAATATCTTCTCTTGTACTAATAAATATTGATTTGTCTCTTTTATTAATTAATTGACCTCTTCAGAGTTCACTAGTTGCTCTATTGATTCCAATTGACAACACTTAGAGCACTTAGGAGATTCCATTATTCCAATTAACCAAAGATAGAGTACATAGAAACTCATTTGATCTCATCTGATATCCAATTGAGCGTTTAGAGAACATGGGGTATTACAAGTATAAATGCCTGATTGATTTTATGTAGGAGTAGCAGTATTAGTTGTGTTGGTTGTAACTCGTTTTTTCGGGTTGGAGCACCCCTAGTGCTCCCTTAGTATTATATTCCTTTTGCCTATAAAAAAAGAGTTTTGAGTGGTGATGCTTGAAACTGTGTGGTGGATTTTGAGATCAAGGCCGACCAAAATGTTACGTGGTGGTGGCGGCGTGGTGCTAAACATGAGTGATTTCCATGGTTGAGTGTGAAGGTTACGTTTGATCTTGGTGGTTCATGAGGAAACGACAGTTTATATTGTTGTAGAGTGAATTTTTTAGAGGAACACAATTATGGTTTGTTGGAGTATGGTGTAAGGTTGTTATATGAAGGTAGGGAAGAAGTGGAAAATGAAGGAACACAGTTATGGTGAAGGTGTGAGGAGGAAGATGGAGTGTGAGTTTAATGTTGGGAGAGAGTGATTTGCATGGTTATGTTGGTGAGTGTTTGTTAGTTGTTGAAGGATGAAGCAAGATGAAGGTTAGTTTATAGAGGAGGTTTGATTGTTATAAGGTTGTTTGAAGGAAATGATGTAGGCTAATGGTGATAATGTGTAGTAAATGGTTGGAATTTTTTTTTTCAAATAGCAGGAGAAGAGTGGAAAAGAGTCTTTTGGGAGGTGAGGTGATGATATTTAGAGATGAATGTGGTGGACGGAGAAAAGAGGTTATGGTACCGAGTGTGAGGAAAATAGATGGATAAGTATTCACATATGAGAGATGTGTGCCCCAAAATGAAGCCGCGTTTGGTGTCATCATCAAGTAAAACCATTTTTTATTTTCTCTCCACATTTCCATGTGGTCCCCCCATATGTGGCAGCCTTTTTGTGCCAACAAATAATCCAATTTGAGACGTTAGTAGGGTGTGAGCTGTCAAAACTTATGAGTGGATTTATTTTGTTGAGAATTATTACATGAAATTGAGAGAGAGACTTAGTGGGACGCGTGTGTTCCCCTCTCATTGGTCAACTTACAATCAATTTTTGTTCATTTTAATTAATTCTTTTTATCTCTTCTCTTATTATTTTTAGATGTAAGAAATGTATTTAGTAATTAAATTGAAAGTAAAATCAACTACTCAAAATAAAATCAAATTAACTATTCATTTAATTTTATTTAAATTTATTGATTATTTTGACTAGAAAATAAAATAGAAGGATTAGAAATGAATAAAAATCAGAAGAAAAAATGTTCGAAATATTATAATGAATGCGCTAAAATGATCAGCGCAAAATACACTTCTGGAAAATAGACAGATTTTGATCAAATTTTGAAATAAAAAATGACTGGTTAAAAGACTCTAGCTGATCAAAATGCGACTGAAAAAGGAGTCGAAAAAAATAAGACGAGCACGTCAGGCTAAACTACGCGAACCGTATAACAATAATACTGACGTTTGCAAGCCCGATCTTTATCTTTGTTAAGATGCCACCAATAATGATTCAGCTATGGCTCGGTGAAAGTTTTAAAAATGCTCAGACAAAATTGGGGTATGACATCATGCAAAATTTTTTGGAATTTGAGCTTCAACAACTAAAAACATCACTAAGCGTATTAAAGAACTTCGAAGATGATGACGATGATGTAGACTTAAAATTTTTCAACAAGTTATGTGCTTTAGAGAATGATCTAATAGAAAATGAAGTGTTACTTGAAAAATGAAAAGCATTGAACAAAGTTCTAACTATTAAAAAACATGAGATGAAAGATGAGTTGTAGAAAACTAAAAAAATATTGATTAATGTAAATTATTTTTATATATAATTTCATTTTTCAACTTAATCATTTTTTAAACTAAATTTAAAAGGTTATATATTCAATAAGAGACATGTTTACTCTATCACTTAAATTTTTTATGGTTCAGAAAGTGGTTTGTGTAAAAAAGTGGAATTTCAAATTGTGGCTTGTGTAGAAAAGTGGAACTTCAATTTGATATTTTAAAGGTGAAGACAACACGTGCTTGTATGGATCTATGATGAGTTTGAAGAAATCACCGTAGCACCATGGTCACATACATTGATTCAACTAGACTCGCAGTCAATCAAAATATGTTTTTTTGGTTAATATTGACTAATTTCATATTGTATAATATTTACCAGTTCCATCACAATATAGATGATTGAATACTACTTTCTTTTTAATTTTTCGTCTTAGTATTCCAATATAAAACATAAGGATAATAAAAGATTCCATTATTTTTAGGTAGTTTTCTTTAAGCAAATTCAAGAAATTTAAGAAATTCATTCTCTTACTCGAAACTTAATATATTATCTTTCATCCAACTACAATCCATAAATATTTTCTAAAACTAAAATCAAAATTCTTATAAAATCATGTATTTTGAATGAAAACATTGCAAGTTAAAAATATTGTTAAGCCACATTATAAAATCAAAATATTGTTAAGTCATATTGTAATAAATCTACACCTATATTAAATTAGACACACATTAAACCTTCAATATCAACAACAACAACATAAAACTTTCAATCTCAAATACAACAACAACATTACACCTTTTTCTTATCTCAACAAATGCAACAACATAAAACCTTTAATCTCAATAACAACAAAAATAAATCTTTTACTTATCTCAACAAAAGCATAACCTAAAACCTTCAATCTCAATAACAACTACATCATCAATAAAATATTTACTTATCTCAACAAAAACAACAACAACATATAATATTCAATCTCAATCTAAACAACAACAATATAAAATCTTAAATCTCAATAACAACAATAACGCTAAGCCTTTTACTTATCTCAACAAAATAACAACATAAACCTTTAGTCTCATCTTAACAACAACAAAATAAAAACTTCAATCTCAACAACAACAACATTAAACCTCTAGGATATATGTTCTCAAGAACAACAACAACATTACTGTAACATCGAAGGTGGAAAGATTTTACGTATAAAAAATGTGATGAAGAAGACAAAAAAATGGGTTTCATGTTTTTTGTTGTTACAGTTTCATGTTTCCTTTCCTTGCTTTGTAGTAGTTGAAGAAAATATAATGAAGGTTAGTTATGAAATGGTATTTCGTACGTTTATAGAGATGGGATTTCGCTACAACGTTGTTCTATTATGAAGGGAAATAAGCTACAACTTTGTTTATGTAGTTTGTTTTAACCTAAAATAAAAAAGTGTAACAACTTTCTATCTTGGTCGGTTTTACCAACTAGGGGGAAAGGTAATCTGTTTTAATTAAAAAAAAAAAGAGCGGAACAAATTTTTACCTCAGTCCGTTTTACCAAATGTGGGGGAAAGGTTTTCCAGTTTTCTATAAAATCTCTACATTCATTCACCTTTACCAACTGTGGGGGAAAGGTTTTGCATTGTTGTTGTATCAATGACTTTGAAGATTTGACTTTGAAAATGCTAAAACTTAAAATATAAATCATTTGTTCCCACGACTGCTAAAACTTACTAAAGGGAAAAGTGACTTAATTTTTTTTGCTGGTGTTAGGAATCGAAGCGTGTCCATGAGTGACATTTCCCCAGAATTGTTAAAGATGATTGAGGGGAAAAGTAATTTAATTTTAATCTAAAAATAAAAATAAAATGACCACACCACTTTTATAATAAATAAAACACAAAACTGTTGGTACTGGAATTCAAAGTGTGTCATTGAGGGACATTTCCCCACCTTTGCTAACATTGATCTAGGGGAAAAATGGCTTAAAAATTAAAACGAAAGAAAGATGCCTAATGGAATTTTTTTTTACCTTAGTGGTTTTTTTTATAGGCAAAGAAAGATTGTATTAATAATGCGCACAAAGGGTATTAAATCCATTATTACACAAGAAGCAAAACATATTAAAGCAGACCAAGAAAGTAGAAAAAAAAAACTAAGAAACATACAAAGTTGGATTAGATTCTCACACCTCCCACTTAACATGATCAGACCCTTTGGGACTAATCCCAAGACATGAGTTTGATTAATCCCACCACATTCCCCCATAGACCTTAGCCTACCTTTAAACACACACTCATTTCTACTTAGTCATAAAGATCAACAGACAACTAACCAAATTAAGCCATGATACTTATTCTTGACTGTACCTAGAAGCAAAAGTTAGACCTGATTTGACATAGTCTTCAAATGCGTTAGTTGCAACAAAATCACTTACACCCACATAACCCAATACTTGGTTCTAAACTTGCGTAATGTACATGCACTTAAAGAAAAGGCGTGCCACTGATTCCTCAGATCCATAGCACAAAGGACAAGAAACATGTCTGCTTCCACTAAAAAACATCTCGTTTAGCAAGTTCACATCTTATTGGCAGCCTATTGATGAATATCCTCCACCCAAACAGTTGAATTTTACTTGAAACCTTAGTTTTACACAACCAACCTAGCTCCACCAAAATATTCTCATCCACTCTCGCACAATTGTTACACAATTTTAACAATCTCAAATAAATTGTTTTGAATGAAAATTCATTACTATTTGTCCAACATACAAAACTATCTTAAAAGGCTTGATTGGGTTGAACCTCCTTCAAAATAACCAACAAAGCCTTAAATTGGGTTCTAATTTCTTTAGAAAAGTTTGTTTATGCCATATTTATATACCAATACCAAGAGTTTTCCAGTCAATGACACATGCCTAACTCCTCACTTTGAACATGAGTTGAACAGTTGTGAAGAGATGGAAAGAGTTTGCTTAAAAGTTATTTTCCCATCAAACTATGCTTCCAAAATTCTATATATTTCCCATTTCGAAGCTTACACGAAATGCTGTCTACCAACCAATTTTAATTTTCACTAGGGACCACACCCACACTTCTCAAATTTCTCCACCACAAGGATTCTCTTCTTCCACAACCAATCTCCATAGCACTCAAATTTTTTGTCTTTATATCACCATACCCGTGAGTAAAGGTCATACCAAATAACATCTTGTTCTCCAAGAATTCCCCAACTCCATTTACTAAGGAAGACAAGTTTGAATCTCCCACAATGTTTAACCCACAATCCTCCTTCTTCCTTAGCCATATGTACTATATCCCAACTAACCCAGTTGATCTTCATAGCTTCACCAGAACCACCCCAAAGAAAGTCCTATTGTAACTTCATAATTTCTTCTAAGATAGCCTTATGAGTCTTATAAAATGAAAAGAGATAGATAAAGATGTTTTTTAGCGTGCCTTTATAATAATATTAAAAATAAAAATTAAAGCTGTAATTTAGATAGTCAAAAATTGATGTAAAATAAAATTTAAACAAAATTACACCAGGGATCCTTTAAGTTATTTTTGTATAACAAGTTGGTCTTTTAAATTTTTTGGTAACAACTTGATCCCTTAAGTTACTAAACGTGTACATCATTACCTTTTTTTTTTTAACAAAGTGAAAGTGATAATTGTGGATGCAATTATTTTGACCGGTATGAAAATGATGAAGTGCAACTAGAGATTCAACTGTCACAAATTTTTAAATGTTTAAAATGTGAGAAAAATAATGTAGAGATCAACCTAAAGAACCAAATTGTTATAAAAAAAATTAAATGACCAATTTGTTGCACAAAAATAACTTAAGACCTCTGGTATAATTTTGCCTAAAATTTGTTAAATTGGTTTGGTTTAATTATTTTAAATAGTAAAAAAAGTCAAACCACATAAAATTTTATGTAAACATCCTTGACAAATGTTATTGATTTTTTTCAAAAACCATATATATATATATATATATATATATATATATGATCGTACCTGGATCAGACAATATCTGGTGGCCAACAACGTCGTCTGGGCTTCAGCTCCGGTGTGGTTGGAAGACGGCCGGGGGGGGGGGGGGGGGGGCGTACCTGCAAGGTACTCCGACACTCAAGTAAGGTAACGGTCAGAGAAAAAGCAAGTACAGAAGTAAAGGTTAGAGTGTTAAGAAGCGAGTAACCTGACCCTCTCAAGTGAGAGGGTATTTATAGAGAGCCCCTAGCGCGGGGCCAACGGTTACTTGCATTGGGCTGGATTGCTAGGCCCAATCCAAGTAACTGCCAGGGCTTACGTGGCATAGTGAAGGCCAGCACGTGGTCTTCTCCCTGGGGTAACCGTTCCTAGATCTCCGGAATTAGGGCAGACCGATTCCATCGGGAGTGGGTGATTACATGAGAACGTGTCCTCGCGGGGAGGAGTCCTGCGTGTCGGGGAGAGACGTGTCCTCGCGGGGAGGACTCTTGTGTGAGAAGGAGGTGGCTCCTTGCAGGGAGGAGCACCTGAGTGTCGAGGAGGAACGAGCCCAGGGAGGCCTAGCGCCCTGCCCGACGCTCCATGTCATGCGTGTGCCTGACAACGTGGAGAAGGGGCAAGTGCCCGACATTAGTCGCACTAAAAGGCCCTTGTTGGGCCATCCCAGGACGTGTGGGTTGGGCCTGCTCGACTGAGGAGCAGACCCCGGCCCAGTCCAGAATATATATATATATGATCGGAGAGGACCAGAAGGAGATCGTCGCGGCCTTCGTGTAGGGCAAAAGTTGATGTTCGTAGGAGAGGAAAAAGGGGTGGAGGTACCTGCAAGGTACTCCGATGCCAAAGTAAGTATTTGGTCAAAAAAAGGGGAAAAACAAGTAAGAGATGTCAAGTATATGATTTTGGATACCTGCCCCTCTCAAGCGAGGGGGTATTTATAGATGGATTTCTGGCAAGCAAAGCGCCTGATCGACCAATGAGGGATTGCCAGATGGAGGGCAAGGCGCGTGGCCTTCTGACTTGGACTAACTATTTTCGTGATATTCGGGGAGGCAGTTGGTCGCGTGAACTACTCTGCACGTGAGGGGGACACGCCCAACGGTTACTTTCTGCCCAACGGCTATATTGTGCCCAACGGCTATATTGTGCCTATTGGGCCTGTTCGCCAATTGTGATGGATTGGGCCTGGTCCTTAAGGGCAGGAAGCCCTGCCCGGTCCAGAACAGGAGCCCCCCAAGTTGTTACTCTGCTGGAGAGTAATGACTTTAGACAGCTGTGACTACGACCGTACTGTCGGGGAAGTGGTTGCTCGCGTGGAGTGTTCCATTTGTGCCCCGACCAGGTGTGGTCGCTAGACGATTACGCTGAATGTCGACCAAGGTTTGTAGCGTGCTCGCAGAAATTTATGTTTTTCGCCGAACAGCCCTGCACGGATGCGTTCATTTTGATGAGGAGACTTGCTCGTGGGAGCCAAGGACTTGGGTGTATTTTCTGCAGTAAGCCAGACGAAGAGTCTTTGTGACACGTGGTGAGCATTTATGGCTTTTGTCAGTCCTAGGGCCGCATAGGCTATGATGACCTTCACGATTCCCCACGATCAAATGGTTATAAAAGGGTGGAGGAGGGTTTTATTTTCACAATTCTCCCAAGTTTTCACTCCTTGCTCTTATTTGCTCTGCAACAAGTCCTTCGCTGGAGTTCCCCTTCGCCACCGTTGATCCTCCTCTTCTCCGTCAACCTCTTCTTCTTCCTGTAAGTTTGTTCTTCCTTTTCTGTATTTTTTTTACGAACCTTCAGTTTTCTGGGTGTTGTTCATGGATTCTCTGGTTGAACTTCATGTTTTCCGGTTGAACTTCATGTGTTCTTCGATGAACACATGAATTTCTGGAAAATTCATGAAGAACATGAAGAACATGATGAATTTCAGGATTTTTGTAGAAATTGTTAGCGTAGATCCTTGTAGAATCTGGTTAAGTGTAGAATTTTGTTTGTAGTCGGGCACTAGGCATGTTTGGAACTTTGATGTGATTTTGAGGCGAGTATGCGTCCTCGTATGGATATCTGCGAGTTCTGGTCGCGGAGACCTCTCCTGACGATTGGTAGGTAATTTATACGGGCTCGCGGTTTTCCTCGGCTTCATCAACGCCCTTTCACTTGATTAGTGGTGGAAGGGTGGATTTGATCTTGGATTTCGAATTCACTTCTCTTCCTCTGCCTTTCAGGTGAAAATGGCTGAACCCCAGGATGATGTTGTGCCCGACACGCAAGATACACAAGAGGGGCCCAGTGTGCCCGCTGATTATTCAAATATCAAGGTCCCAGGAGGGGACCTTGACTGGCTCGCACATGAGCCTCTATCGTTCTGATCAACTTTCTCCGCAGAGGAGATACGAGAATTTGACTTGTTGGAGAGACGTGTAAATGACGCTCCTCGGACGTGGAAATCATTTCGCCCCGGGGAGTATGATAGAATTTGCTCCTCGTACCCAGGATTACGTTTTCCCATGTACAAGTTCGCTTTTACGGAGGCCAAGATGCGTCTCCCTTTTACCGACTTTCAAGTTTCCCTGTTCACCCATCTAGCCTTGTGCCCATCTCAGCTTCACCCCAATGCCTTGGCTTTCATTCAGCCATTTGAGCTAGTGTTCCGTTACCTTAATGTCGGTGCGACCACATATATTTTCTTCTGCCTTTTCCAAATCCAAAGGAGCACAGCGGGGACGAAACAAAGTTGGGTTTCGTTTAAACAACATAGTAGGCTGTTCTGGCCGTATTCTGATTCAATTCGCAACTTCAAAGATAGGTTTTTGATCGTGAAGCCTATTACCGAGGAGGCAAAGAGGACTATCTCGACCATTGAGAAGGTGGTAGTGAATGGTCGGGAGAGGGATGGTGTCGTCTCCATATTTCCTTTGGAATGGGTCTATACCCACTTTAAGCGTAGGACCGACCAATTTATGGTGAAGCATGAACAACTCTGCGAGGCCGACAAGGAGTCGTACAGGATCCTCCATGCTTACGTGGAGAGTTTTTCCCCGGCCTTCGTAGTTGATCGGGACGGGAAAGAGCTGGTCGGGGATGATGGGGAGCCCGTCCGAGCAGCTAGATATATTAACGTCAAAGCTCTCCTCGAATGCGATAATGATGAGGATGCGGTCCAATTAATTGGTATGGTCCGCTGTTTGTTTTTTTTATCTGTTCGAATTTATGAATTCTGACTCGTTTTGTGTGTTCGCAGGTATGATGCCAGACATGAGGGAACGCCTGATGAGATCTCAAGCGGCGAAAGTTCACAAGAAGTCGACCGCAGGTGCCAAGTTCGGGGTGCCTAAGCAGACAGTTCTGGAGAATTTTGCCGCTGGTCCTACCCCCGTCCCGGAGAGAGCCTCAACACCGCTGACCCCGGACACCTCCCATAAAAGGAAGAGAGATGCCGCGAGGACTTCTGTGGCCGCTGGTCTGGGAGGTTCTGGTGCCGATCATCTTGTCCTGCCCGCCTGCTATTCGCTCCGAGATTCGTTTGCTGAAGAGGAGTCCATAGTTGTTCACGATTCTGAAGCCGTGGCTATTCTAAATGCCAATCCCAAAGCGAGGAGAAAATAGCTGTGCCAGGATGCTGCAGGCATGTTTAGGGTGCTTGAAGCAGCCCTTGTCCTTTCCGATGATGAAGCTGATACTCGGGCGAGCCTCGTGACGTCCAAGAATAGAATTTTCGAGCTGGAGACGGAAAATAACAAGTTGTACAATGATTTAAAATAGTTTGAAGGTCACGAGGAGGCCAAAGTGTTGCTTCAGACGGAGGTGGCCCAGCTGAAGTTAGATGCGCTCAAGGCTGACGAGGAGAGGGCGAGTTTGCAGGAGAGGATCACTGAATTGGAAGGCTTGACTTCAGTTGTCCAAAATGAGAATGACGACTAGAAGTCCCTGAAGTCGCGGGCTGACTTGATCAGGAGGATTAGACTCCTTGGTGAGGACAACCTAAAAGCAGCTGAGTTCGGCTTCAGTGCTGCAAAAGAGCAGATGGTGGCCCTCAACTCTGATGTGCAGCTCACGACGGATGAGATGAGTTTATTCAACAAGGTGGTGGACGGTCAGGTCATTCCTGCCGAAGAGGAGAGTGAAGTCGCTGAATAGGACTTGGTGTATGCATGTTTTGTGGGCCTGCGTGCCCTTATCATTTTGTATGGGCGCTGCCCCTTTTTGTATTTGTAACATTACCCGGTGATGACCGGTATTTTAATATACTTGGAATTTGTAGTGTTTTTTCTTGGACGTTTGCTCTGTTTGTTTATATGTGTGTGTTCGGCGAGTTGTGAAACCTGCCGAGGAGGGCGAAGTGGTTTTGCCCATGATGAGGCTAGGACTTCGTTTGAGGTACTAATCTCATAGGCTTGGACTATCCCCATCGCGAGCTGGGTGTCCTGCCTGAATTGTGCGGCAACGGCGGAGCTCGGTTGAGGTATCCCTGTTGTGCACAGGATCTGCTCGTACAACGAGCAGAAGCTGGCCGGCGTTGTAATGCGTGTCATGCTTCACCAGGGCATGATACGATGACCGTGCAACTCTCCCCATTTTGGGTGATTACGTCGGCAATTTGTCTATCCTCGTGGTTAAGGACTTAGCTGTAGTACTGCTTGAGTTTTTCAGCATTCCATGGTCGAGCAAGTTGTTTTTTGTCCAATGTTTCCAAGTAATATGCTCCTGTTCCCGTTTTGGACTTGACCCTATAAGGTCCTTCCCAGTTTGCTGCCAGTTTCCCTTCGCGCGAATCCTTCTGGTTTATGCGCAGGACCAGACTACCTACAGGGAATTCGCGCTTTATGACTCTGGCGTCATGTCGCAACGTTATTTGTTGCTTTAATGCGGCCTCGCGGAGGGCAGCCCCTGATCTTATTTCTTCGACCAGATCGAGCTCCTCGCGCAGAGCCTCATCGTTCATTTCTTCGTCGAGGGGAGCTTCTGTCCTTCTGGAGGGTTCCCTTATCTCCACCGGTATTACCGCCTCTGTTCCATACGCTAGTCGGAAAGGGGTTTCCCCGGTGGTAGAGTGGGGTGTTGTTCTGTACGCCCAGAGGACGCTGTGGAGCTCCTCGACCCACCTTTTCTTGGCCTCGCCTAGCCTCCGCTTCAATCCGAGTAGGATTACTCTGTTCGCGGCCTCCGCTTGCCCGTTGGTCTGGGGATGCTCGACCGAAGTAAAGTGTTGTTTTGTTCCCAATTTGGCGACGAAGTCTTGGAATTTTCTGTCTGTGAATTGGGTTCCGTTGTCGGTTACGAGGGCCTGGGGTACCCCGAATCTGGCGAGGACGTTCCTTTTGTAGAAACACAATATGTTGAAGGCTGTGATCTTGGCGAGCGCTTCGGCTTCAATCCAATTTGTAAAATAGTCAACGACCATGATTAGGAATTTATTTTGATAAGATCCCATTGTAAAGGGGCCTAGGATGTCCACCCCCCACCAGGCGAAGGGCCACGATGAGGAGAGGGTCTTTAACTCGTTGGGTGGTGCCAAATGCATGTCCCCGTGGCGTTGGCATCAGTCACATTTTTGTACATGTTCTTTGGCGTCGTGTTGCATGGTTGGCCAGTAATATCCTACGCGCAAAGCTTTTCGAGCCAGGGATCTTCCCCCTAGGTGTTGTGCGTTGATGCCCTCATGGATCTCTTGTAAGATTTCGGGGACCTGGGCCTCGTCGACACATTTCAACAAGGGGATGGAAAATCCTCGTCGATATAATTTGTCCTCGACCAGTACGTACGAACAGGCTCGTCGCTTAGTTATGCTGGCCTCCTTACTGTCCTCGGGGAGTTCCCCCTTGGTGAGATAATTGTATACCGGGGTCATCCAACAAAGGGGATCTCCGATGACGTTAACATCTAGCAGGTCAGGTTTTACAATGCTCGGGGTGGGCCAACATTTCTTGTATGATGGATTTGTTCCCACCTTTTTTCCTGGTGCTGGCTAATTTAGAGAGGATGTCTGCTCGGGTGTTTTGTTCGTGCGGGACGTGCTGAACTTCCCATGCTTCAAACTCTGCCATTTTTTCTTTTACCATTGCCAAGTATTCGGCTAGTTGGTCGTTCTTTGCTTGGAACTCTCCCCGTACTTGGGACGCTACGAGCTGGGAATCAGTGCAAATTTTTATTTCTCTCGCGCCGACGTCTTTGGCCAGTCGTAATCCTGCGAGGAAGGCTTCATACTCGGCTTGATTGTTGGATGTTTTGAAGGAGAAGACCAGGGATACTTCGATCAGGGTCCCTTCCTCGCTCTCGAGGATAATTCCTGCTCCGATGCCTGAGGGGCTTGATGCGCCATCCACGTAGATGATCCACTTCCGTGTCCCTCCTGGAGGGGATAGTTCCGGAGTCATTTCTGCCACGAAGTTGGCCAGAACCTGTGCCTTGAGGGATTTCCTCCCCTCGTAGTGATTGTTGAACTCGGTTAATTCAAGGGACCATTTTAGCATCCTGCTCGCCATATCTGGTCGGCTTAACAGCTGCCTAATAGGCTGGTCGGTTCTGACGATGATGGTGTGCGCCAGGAAATAATATCTGAGTCTCCTCGCGGCGACTATGAGAGAAAGGGCCACTCGTTCTATTTGCGTGTACCTGACTTCGGGTCCCTGCAGGGCTTTGCTGGTGAAATAGATGGGTTTCTGCCCGTCGTTCGTTTCTCGAATAAGTGCTGCGCTTACTACCTCGTTGGCCACAGAGAGGTACAGGTATATGGTTTCCCCCCGGTCTGGTCGGGACAATAATGGAAGCTCAGACAAAGCTTGTTTGAAATGGGCAAGGGCCTGCTCGCATTCGTCCGTCCACTCGAAATTTGCTTCCTTCTGGAGTAATTTAAAGAAGGGCAGGGCGTGCTGGGCGGATTTGCTCACGAAGCGGGCAAGGGACGCGAGCATCCCGTTGAGGGTCTGTATCGCCTTCTTCGACCGCGGAGTGGGGAACTCCACGAGTGCTCGGCATTTATCTGGGTTTGCTTCTATTCCTCTTTCAGTGAGGTAAAACCCGAGGAATTTTCCTGCTCGTACACCGAAGGTGCATTTTTCTGGATTGAAACGCATTTTACATTTTCGAGCTTGGTCGAACACCTTTCGTAAGTGGGTGGTATGGTCGGATTCCTCTTGGGATTTTACGATCATATCATCCATATATACTTCGAGCATGTCCCCGATTTCTGATCGGAAGACTTTATTCATCATGCCTGGTATGTGGCCCCGAAATTCTTTAGTCCAAAGGACACTACGTTATAGTAATAGTTCCCCGAGGAGGTCATGAATGCCGTGTACCTCTTGTCCTCGTCTGCCATTGGGATTTAGTTGTATCCCGAATAAGCATCCATGAAGGACAAGAGCTTGAAACCTGCGGAATTATCTACGAGTTTATCTATGCTTGGGAGCGGATAAACGTCTTTCGGGCAAACCCGATTGAGATCAGTGTAATCATTGCACATGCGCCATTTTCCATTACTTTTCTTTAGAAGTACAATGTTTGAGAGCCAGGTCGTATACCTGGCCTCAGAAATAAATTTTGCCTCTAAGAGGTCTTGTACAAGTTTTTCGGCAGATTGTGCCTTTTCCTCGGATTGTTTTCTTCTTCGTTGGGCTATGGCGCGAGCAGCTGGATTGATTGTCAAGTGGTGACATGCGGTTTCTGGATCAAGGTCGGGCATATCCGCCACACTCCAGGCGAACAGGTCGACGTTGTCGTCAAGACATTTCTTCAACTCCTTCTTTACCTCTTCGGGGAGACCAGCGCCTATCCTCACTCCCCTGTTAGGGTTATTGCTGAAAGTGATGATCTCGAATTCCCTATCTGGGACTGGTCGCAGAAGTGCAGGAGACGGGGAGCTTGTTACTCCTGACTTTTTATCTTCGTCACGATCTTCTCTTCCATATTCAGGAAGCCTGCTGTCGAGGTCGATGGTATGCACGGGAAGCGTGGGCTTTTTGTCTGGCTGGCCACCTTCAGCTGGAACCTCGTCCTCTCTTGTGCGCTTTGCCGTTTTTGCCATCGTCGCGATCTGGTTCTGCCCTTTTGTTGCGGCCTCAAAGGATCTACGAGCAGCTTCGATGTCGCCATGCAGAGTTGCGATGTGTCGTTTCTCGGTATAGTACTTGAGCTTGAGGTGGACCGTAGAGGGGACATCAATGAGTTCGGCAAGAGCTGGTCTACCGAGGATGCACTGATAAAGCGACGGGCAATCAATGACTAAGAACTGCGTTTTGATTGTCTGAGATGCCTCTTTCTCGCCAAACGTGACTGGTATCTCCACGTAACCCCAAGGCCGGGCTGTTGCCCCGTTGAATCCTTGGAGGTCCGATCCTACGTATGGGGAAAGATTAGACTTATTCAGTTTCAATGCGCGGAACAGGTTGGAATACATGATGTCCACGGAACTGCCTTGGTCGACCAGGATTCTCCGAACATCGGTAGAGGATAATTTGGCCCTGATCAGTAGAGGTATATGGGAATTTGGTGATCCTCCGGGCAGTTCTTCTCGGTAAAACGTGATTGGCTGCGAACGCCCTTTACCCTTGCCGATCGTGTACAACTGCTCGGGGCTACTGTCTATCGGCTGTTCAAACTTTCGTTTGATGGACCCTATTGTAAGCTCGTGGTACCCCCATATGAGATGACCATGGCCGTAGGAAAGGCTTCCCAAGTGCTGTGTATGAATGCCTGGGAAGTCGGGTCGAGGTGGTCAGGAACGAAGAAGTCCTCTGGTCGGCTGATGGCCATTGCGACCTGCGGGGGAGGACTGGATTGGGCTGGTTCTGCCTCTTTCTTCGTATCGGATGTGTCTCGTCGGGAGGACTCTCCCTTCTTCACGTATTGCTTCAGGTGACCCTCTTTGATGAGGATCTCTATTGCGTCCTTAAGATGCACGCAATCTTCTGTCACGTGGCTGTGACTACGTTGGAAACGACAATATTTGCTTTTGTCGACGTTTCCTTTGGACGTGGTTGGTTTATGGAACCTGACACCCCCTTGTTTAAATTATGTGTTGATGTAGTAGGAGAGAATGCGCTCTCGCGAGGTCGTGAGTACGGTGTACTCCGTAAACCGGCCAGCTGGTCCTTTGCTTTCGCGAGGACGCTCATCGCGCCTTCTCTCTTTCCCTTGTCGGGATGATTCTGGCTCGTCTTTTTTTTATGCCCGGGGTGCTTCGCGATCTCTTAAGTCCCGGGCATGGAATGCGACTTCTTTTTCCTCGTAACGGATGTAGTCCTCATCCTTACGAAGAAGTTCTGTTAGTGTCCGGGGAGCTTCGATCCCTACTGCCTTGCGAAAATCGCTTTTGGGCCGGAGTCCCTTTTCGAGGAGGTACTTCTTCATGTGATCCGTTGTTCGGACTTCCACCGCTTCTTTGTTGAATCTTTCAATGTATGCCCGCAGGGATTCATCCCTGCCTTGGATAATGGCCTCCAGTGTAGCCTCCGACTTAGGATGTCGTTGGGAAGCTATGAAATGGCGGGCAAACTAGCTCTTTAACTCCTTCCATGAAGAGATGGATCCGCGAGGAAGTCGTTTGAACCATATCATCGCTCCCTTTCTCAAGGTGATGGGGAATATTTTGCATCTGATAGCCCCGGAGACACCGTGATATTGGAGCATAACTTCTATATTTTTCGATATGCTCGCGGGGATCAGACGTCCCGTCGTACGTTGTCAACGCGGGTGGTTTCTCCAATCCGCGGGGAATTCGAGTGTCTAGGATGTCTCTTATGAATGGGCCATGAACATCATCGTCACTGCTGGAACTAAGAGAGAGCGAACGGGAACGGTTGTGACCGCGACTTCGACTTCGGCGAGGAGAACGTCTGCGGGTGTTTCGGTGATCGTACTTATCCGCGTGTCGCGACCTCTTGGAAACCGGGGAGTGCCTGGATCTTCGCGGGGGAGACTGATGGCGTCGCCGTGCTAGATCGGGTGTAGGGTTCCTCGATCTTGAACGTTTCCTCTCCGGGGAGAGGCTGCCGCGTCTTCGCTTCGAAGGAGTCCGTGGACGTGGGGAAAGACTCGCCAGTTTTTCTGAAGCAAGGCGTTCCTGAAGGATATGCTCGAGAGCATTGAGCTTCTCCCCCTGCTGGAGGATCAGGAGGTTCGAGTTGTTGAGAGAAGCGATGAGCGCTGCGGTGCTCGGGTCAGCATCCTGAGGAACTGGGATGGGCTCGAAAGTGAGCTCCACGACTGATGCCCGTGGTTTTGGTTCGTCGGGTTTCGGGGAAGCAGGCCTTCCGTCTCTTCGGTCACTTTCCTGCGGGATATGCCCGACGGAAGCATGGTCGTTGTTGTTGTTGGCCGCAGGGGCCACCGAGTCTTGGTGAACATCGTTCTTGATGAAAGCTATGTCGATCTGAGATTTGAAAAGGTGAAGCTTTGGTCTTTGTTGAGCAAGAGGGAATCTTGGTTAAAGACGGGGAAGCTGGGGTTTCCCACAGACGGCGCCACTGATCGGAGAGGACCAGAAGGAGATCGTCGCGGCCTTCGTGTAGGGCAAGAGTTGATGCTCGTAGGAAAGGAAAAAGGGGTGGAGGTACCTGCAAGGTACTCCGATGCCAAAGTAAGTATTTGGTCAAAAAAAGGGGAAAAACAAGTAAGAGATGTCAAGTATATGATTTTGGATACCTGCCCCTCTCAAGCGAGGGGGTATTTATAGATGGATTTCTGGCGAGCAAAGCGCCTGATCGACCAATGAGGGATTGCCAGATGGAGGGCAAGGCGCGTGGCCTTCTGACTTGGACTAACTGTTTCCGTGATATCCGGGGAGGCAGTTGGTCGCGTGAACTACTCTGCGCGTGAGGGGGACACGCCCAACGGTTACTTTCTGCCCAACGGCTATATTGTGCCCAACGACTATATTGTGCCTATTGGGCCTGTTCGCCAATTATGATGATTGAGCCTGGTCCTTAAGGGCAGGAAGCCCTGCCCGGTCCAGAACTATATATATATATATATATATATATATATATATATATATATATATATATATATATATATATATATAAAATAAAATAATATAAAAATATGAAAAATCACCAAACATATAAATAAAATAATCTTAAAATACAAGAAGTTGATAACTTTTTAATAAATTCAAACCTTTGCAAATTTGACACATATGTAACTTAAATGGTAGTGAATACATACAACGTACCATGAACAATCCATTTCATATAAGTTAAAATAGTAATATTAATAATAAATCTAATTTAGTTTTTAATATTTTAGGAATATCTACTTATCGAATACATAGGAAATCTTTATCCAGTTGATAATAAATTTCACAATATTTATTATTTGTCATAACAAGTCTAATGATTAACACATACATTGTATTCCATTTTAACTTTACAAAAACATTCCATCAAAATAATAATTAAAAGAAAACTTTACTAATATATATGATATCGATCCCGCCACTTTTTTTTACCTAAAATGACAAAATCACATTTCATTGAATATTGTATATCATTTGGAAAATATTTATCTTAGTCATGAAACATTGAATCAACCCATCATAGATAAACCAATCACTCTCTTAAGCAAAAACACACACAATCTTCCATTTTTATTTTCAAGATGCAGAATCCTAACCCTAACCCTATCTCTAGCCTTCCAAAGGATTCAACTTCCACTAAAAGTTCAGGGGAAGAAGAAAGCAGACTGAAAATCGCTCTTGAAGTGTTGATGGAGTTCAGCGCAGGCGATAATGAAGCTGATCGCGGCGGCCGTGAAGATTGGAGGGTGGATGAGAATGGTGATAGAGTGAGTGAAGGTCAAGCTTTGAAAAAGAGAAAGAATAATGAAATGAAAGAGAATCCTTCTGAAAATCCAATTTGTCCTAAATGCAAAAGAGAATTTCCTACGTGGGAGACTACGATTGGCCACATGCAAGAACACCCTAATTGTACTTCTGTTGGTTCTTCTTCAGCACTTCTATGCAATCTTAATAAGGGTAAAACTATAACCTAATTTTTTAACAGAATTATTATTATTATTATTATTATTGTTGTTGTCGTATACATTTCTGTTGATTTCCCCCAATCGTATGATATCCTATATTTTTTTGATTTAATTTAGTTACACTTTCACATAATTATAACTATCTGAAATTGTACATATATGTGATTGTAATTTTCCGCTAAAAAAATTTATACTCGTTGTGTGGAAATGCATATAGTTTTAATCTTTATTTTTTCATTTCAAAGTAACATGTACATATACGGAGTTTTGCTCTGGCTTGAAACGGGACCCCCACTAATGAACGGTGGTATTAGTCCCTCTTAAATTAGTCGGTCGCAAGACCGGATACCAAGATTTTCAAAAAAAAAAAAAAAAAAAACCTGTACATATACATCTTTATGAGATATAGTTTATGTGGACATCTAGGAAGGTCTATTCAATTTTGATAATTACTAGCTTTTAATATGACGAATTTGTTTACTAAAAAAAATTACAATGAAAAATAATTTTAATCGTAAGTATTAGTCATCTTAATAATATAATTGTTAAAAGGTAGTTTGGGATTATATATTTTTCATCTAGTTAATTTAACTCGTTTGCTTAAATTGAGGAGAGATTTATCTTTGGTGCTTGTTGGTGTACAAGGTGAATAATGGATGAAAAGGAGTAGAATATATTATAATAGAATGACGGCTACAAAGGATTACAAAAACACTAACTACCACTAGTCTATTTATAAGCTAAAACTAGAGTTACAAAAGCAACAAATAAAATACTAAAATACCCTCTAACAAACTTAATGACTAAGTTTGTGAATATAAATTAAAATATAAATTATTATTTTTAATATCATCCCTTAATTTATATTTTCTCAAAACTAACAACATCAATTTCATCCCTTAAGCGAAGAAATTGATCAGTCTTGATAGCCTTCGTCAGAACATCTGCCAACTGTTTCTTAACACTCCATTCTGAACTTGACTTCTCAGATAGTGATACTTGGTCTCAATATGCTTGCTTCTCCCATGCAACACTGGGTTTCTGGCAAGATTGATTGCAGACTTTTTATCAATCATCAGCTTCAGAGGCTTGTCAACTTTGATCTTCAGATCCTCCAGCAAGTTCAGAATCCACACAGCTTGGCATGCAGTAACAGCACCTGCAATATATTCCGCTTCACAGGTTGACAGCGCAACAACAGGTTGCTTCTTGGAACACCAAGAGATAGGGCCTCCCAGGAACTTAAACAAGTACCCAGAAGTACTTCTTCTATCAACTCTGTCTCCACACCAATCAGAATCTGAATAACTCAGAAGTTCTGATTCAATCTTTCTTCCAGAAGGGAATAACACTCCATGCTTCAGAGTTCCCTTGATATACCTCAGAATCCTGACAACAGCTTGGTAATGGGACCACTTGGGTTTACTCATGAATCTGCTAACCATTCCAACTGCATAGCAAATATCTGGTCTGGTATTACACAAATACCTCAGAGAACCAACCAACTGTTTGAAGGTTGTAGCATCCATGTCCTCACCATCAGAATCAGAATCCAGTTTCTGATTTGTATCTGCAGGTGTGATAGCAGCCTTACAATTCTGCAGCTTAAATCTCTTCAGAAGTTCTCGTTCATACTTCAGCTGATGCAAAATGATACCTTTCTCAGAATATTTGAACTTCATCCCTAGAAAGTATGTCATTTTCCCGAGACCAGTCATTTCTAACTCATTCATCAGCACCTTCTTGAACATAGCTAATTCTTGTTCAGAACTTCCTGTCAGAACTTCTTGTTCAGAATAATCCAGCCCAGGTTTCTGCAGAAATCCTCTTGCTACTAACCTCGCTTTGTGTTTGCCAATTGATCCATCTGGCTTTAGCTTCTACTTGAAAACCCATCTGACGCTGATGGCTTTCTTGTCCTTTGGAAGTTCTGTCAGCTTCCAAGTCTTGTTTCTCTCTATGGCATCAAGTTCTTCTTTCATGGCCTTCAGCCAGACTTTCTGCTTAAGAGCCTCTTCTGTACTCACGGGTTCAGAGTCTACTAGCATGGCACACTGAATAATTTCTCCTTCAGAATCTACTTCAGTGTCTTGCAACATGTCAAACTCTTCGAATCTTCTCGGAATGTTTCTGATTCTCTGTGGCCTCTGACCTTGTTCATAATCTTCTTCAGATGCTTGAACCCCAGAAGTTTCTCCTTCAAAAGTTCTTGCTTCAGAAGGTTGACTTCCTCCAGAACCTTGACCATCTTCAGAGTCTGGCATATTCCCAGAGTCTGAATCACCACCAAAATCTTGATCATCATCAGAATCTGGATCATCAGAGTCACCTTTATCTTCTGAGTCTCCTTCAGAGTCAGAATCACCATCAGTTTCAGAAACTCTTATTTCTGACCTTCCTTCAGAAGTTCTCACATCAGAATCAGATTGAGACTTATCCCAATTCCAAACTTCTGATTCCTTCACAATAACGTCTTTGCTGAATTCAACTTTATTAGTTTCTGGACAATAAAGCTTGTACGCACCTGTACTGTGGTACCCCACCAGTAACATTACTTTGCTTCTATCATCCAGCTTCTGTCTTCTGGCTTCTGGAACATGTTTGTAACAAACAGAACCAAACACCTTCAAATGACTAATACTTTGCTTTTCTCCAGTCCACTTCTGAATATGAACTATTTCCTTCAGCTTCTTCGTTGGACATTGTTGAGCACATATGCTGCGGTGGCAACAACTTCTCCCCACAAGTTGTGAGGAAGCTTCTTCTCCTTCAGCATGCTTCTCGTCATATCAAGCAAAATACGATTTCTTCTTTCAGCAAGACCATTGTGTTGAGGAGTATAAGGAGCAGTAACCTCATGCTCAATTCCATTCTCCTCACAGAACTTCTGAAACTCTTTGGAGTTATACTCACCCCCACCATCGGTTCTGAGAATCTTCAGAGTCTGACCACTCTGATTCTGAACCTTCATTCGGAACTTCTTGAATTCAGCAAACACCTCGTGTTTGAACTTAATAAGGGATACCCATGTCATTCTCGTGAATTCATCAACAAATGATACGAAGTATTTATTCCCTCCTATCGATGCTACTGGAAATGGACCACACACATCAGAATGCACTACTCCCAAGGCATGTTTTGCTCTTGGAGCAACTTCTGACGCAAATGGAAATCTTAGTTTCTTTCCTTCCATGCACACTTTGCATGACTTCTCAGGCTTCTTAATTGTAGGAATTCCATGTACCAGCTTCTTCGAATTCAAATGTTCTAAGCTTCTGAAATTCAGATGACCAAATCTTCTGTGCCACAACTCACTTTCCTCTACAACACTTGTTGCACTGAGGCATTCAGAGTCAGAAGTTCTGACATTCACCTTGAATGTTCTATTCCTTCCCTGTTCTGACTCCATAATCAGCTTCTGATTACAGTCATACAGCTTCAGAAGATTGTCCTTCATGGTAACTGAAAAACCTTTCTCAATTAATTATCCCACGCTCATCAGATTGCTTTTTATGCCAGGTACATACCACACTTTCTGAATCAATGCTGTTTTCCCATTGTTCAGAATGACTCTGACATTTCCCATACCTTCAGCGTTAAGATATTTGTCATCAGCACATCTGATCTTTGTCCTTTTTTCAAAGTCAAAATCAACCAGCCATTTCTTATTTCCAGTAAGATGATTTGAGCAGGCAGTGTCCATATACCACCAGTCTGTCAAATTCATATCATCAGATTCAGAAGCCATCAGTAGCACAGATTCATCATCAGAACTTCTGGCTATATTTGCTTCTTCTGACTTCCTTTCTTTGTTTGACCAACAATCTCTAGCAAAGTGACCAAACTTCTTGCAACAGTAACATTGGATCTTCTTCTTGTCATACTTCTCTTTTCCCTTCTGAGCATTCTTTTGCCTATCAGAAGTTGAGGTTTCTGACTTCTGACCACTATCAGATCTTCTTCTTGTCCTGGCTTCTGACCAAGACTGCTTCTGATGCTTCTTATCAGAAACTGCTTTCAGAGCCTGCTGCTCTACTTCCCTTTCAGAAGTTCTCTCAGTCAGACACAACTCTTGCGCTTCTAGACTGCTTTGCAGCTCTTCAATTCTCATGGTGCTCAGATCCTTAGAATGTTCTAATGCTACCACAATGTAATCAAACTGAGGAGTAAGGGATCTCAGTACCTTCTCAATGATTACTTGTTCAGAAAGAGTTTCTCCACACGCCTTCATCTCATTAGTGATCAGAATCACTCTGGAGATGTACTCAGAAACTTTCTCATTGTTCTTCATATTGAGATTCTCATACTGCTTCCGTAGAGACTGAAGCTTCACCTTCTTCACTGATGCGTCACCACCGTAACATCTGACCAGTGTGTCCCACGCAGCCTTTGCCGTCGTTGAATCTGCAATTTTCTCAAACACATTTGCATCCACACACTGATGGATGTAGAATAATGCTTTATGATCTTTCTTCCTTGTATCATTTTGCGCGTTCTTCTGTTCCTCCGTTGCATCTGCTACTACCGGAACATAACCTTCAGTGACAAGATCCAGAACATCTTGAGCACCGAACAGTACACGCATCTGAATCATCCAACGAATCCAGTTTTTGCCATCAAATACTGGAAGCTTGGTGTTCATGCCGCCATTTCCGTTCATCTTCAACCTTGTACAGTACACTCAAATCTCACCACACAGTGTTTCCCAACCCCACAGAATCAAAAATTATGATTCTGATCAGATTTTCTGTTCAAGGTTCAACACGAATCCAAGAACCAAAAAATCAATCACACAAAGCCTCACGTTTCACTCGTGTTTCCCGTGGATCCGAACCGGAGCTTTGATACCAATTATTGGTGTACAAGGTGAATAATGGATGAAAAGGAGTAGAATATATTATAATAGAATGACGGCTACAAAGGATTACAAAAACACTAACTACCACTAGTCTATTTATAAGCTAAAACTAGGGTTACAAAAGCAACAAATAAAATACTAAAATACCCTCTAACAAACTTAATGACTAAGCTTGTGAATATAAATTAAAATATAAATTATTATTTCTAATAGTGCTTTTGGTATTTGGTGTGATATCTTTGTTGTTAGATATGAGTGCTTCAGTTGTCTTTTCTTTTAGAGGGTTGAAATTTGGATTTCCAAAATACTCTTTTCGTAGTAATGAGTGTCACTCTTCAGTTCAAAAGAAGAAGGGTTTTCATTTTGGTTTGTTGATGGTATCTATAAGAAAGCGGGTTTAGGGTTTTAAACCTTCTTCTTGTCAAGCCCATGGGTTAGGGATACTCCTCTTAAGATTAGGTTTTATAGGCATTGTTTTTTATCTCTAATTTTCTCGAGGGGAGTGTGGTGACATAGGTTAGTGTGGGAATATGGGATCCTTACTTGAGATTTTAAGGGGATGAGACATTTCTTTGTTCACGAAGAACCCTGTTGTTGTAAATTTATTTTTTTCCCTTCAAGGCCATAATTTTTTCTTGGATATAGATTGGTGGAATTGGAAGTTTGTTATAGACATGAGTTTCTCAGTATCCCCTGCATACTCTGTTGAATATTAGTATCTCCTTCAACCTCGGCTAGTTTGTGTTTTCCCCTCATTTGGGGTACTTGGGTTCCTTCTAATTAAGATGATTGTTTTCTATTGTCAACTTTTACTTGATAGGTTTCCATTTAGAGATAATCTATTTAAAATAAATGTGATTGTTGATTCAACCTATCTCTTTCCATTTCTGCAGTGGTTTGGTATAGTCAGCTTCCCATCTGTTCGTCAATTGTGATTTAGTCAGTACTATTTGATATAGGATCTTTAAGTGGTTTGAGTGGCAGGTAGTTGTTCCTATGGATCTCAGTCTCCTTTTTGAGAGTTTTCTCTCTTTACATGGCATGACAAAGACTAAGGGATATTTCTATGATTTGGCATGACAAAGACTAAGGGATATATCCATTTCTTTTTTTTTATTTTTATCTTTAGTGTTTTCATTTGATGCATCTTCTAATATATGATTATATATAACTTGTATTTTGATGGGATCTTTACCCTTTTTATATTATATAGTATACTATTTATTTTGCCTCTCTCTCTCTCTCTCTCTCTCTCTCTCTCTCTCTCTCTCTCCAATTGTAAAAAAAGTGCATATACAATAAATATTTTATTTAGTAGGAATTATTAATATTACATTATGCAAATAAGGTGATGTGAATATTTAAACAAAAAAATAAATTATCTTAATAATATACTTGTTAAAAAACATCATCTTAATAACATAAACAAGTTCAAAAAATATGGACTATGTATGTGTTTAATTATTTGAATGTTTTTCTTTGTTACTAGTTGATGATGGCGTCAGACCAATGGAGATAGAAGAGATTTCTAACGATGCACTCGAGTCAGCTAAAGAAAAGCAACATGAAGGTCAAGATTTAGGATTTGACTTGAATCAGTTGCCTCCAAATGAAGAAGATGTGATGTGACAAATATGTTGCTAGTTCAATTTTTTATGTTTTTAAACTTCTTTGGATTTTTTTGGTTGAATTGTGGATTTTTGATTTGAGTACTATATCTTTTTTTTTAATGGTAAAATAATATGTTCTGGACTGCACCAATGACTAGACATTGCCCAATCCACTTCTGCTTTCAGAACGGCCTAATTGCCTAAGTCCAGCTGGTGCGGGGCATCATTTACCTTTCTGTCCCTCTACTAGGCACATATGGACAGATGAACCTCAAGGTCATTTGCTCCTCCCCGGCATTCCTGCCCGTTACGCACGACTCCACCATCCGAGAACAGTCATGGCGCCTATTATAACACCCCAAAATTTACCCTCCTATTTATACCATCAATAAGTGGCTTTTGTTTCTCTTTCTTCTACATTTTCCATTAGTTCATAATTCATAATCATTCATGTGCATTGGGCTCCTAAGGCGTGGGATCAAGGTATTATGTGCAAGCTCGAGATTCTCTTTTGTTGTGAGGTTCTCATCTTCACTCAAGGTTTGGACTCCTTCTCAGTTCAGGTTCATCTTCCTCAAGATTTCTCAATAGTATCAAGTGGTTGGGGTGTCATCTTTGATTTAGTGGAGAAGGATATGGCTCAGGGTTTTTGTAGAGAGCGATCTTTGTCGTGGACGCGACCACCTTATCGCTGGAATTGGGTTTTCCTCCTCGAGGAGAAAGGGGGTGCTATTTTCTGATTTCTTATTTATCCCATGAAGCTGGAAGGGAAAGGGAAGGTATCTAAAACTAACCTTGCACGCGAATGTTTAACTGAACAAACGCTTAAAGAGATTGGGGGGTTCGGGGTCAGGTTATACAATGGGCAGTTGTCAGTTACCCATCCTATATGTGGTTATCCACAGGATATTAGCTTTAGGTTTTGCTTTGTACTTGATGGTGTTTATCCGTTAATGGGTTTGGGAAAGTTTCTTGGGAAATGTGATAGGGAGAGTTTTGATTGATGTTTTTGGGAAGGTGCTGGACCTAAGTTTTGATTGATGTATGGAGGTACTGGACCTAGAGTTTTTTATTAGTATGCTCACTAAGATTTTGCAATCTTATGCCTACGTATTCCCGTTTAAACGAAACAGGGAAATCAGAGCAATTGTAGTTCCTCCTATTCTAAGGGAGGAAAAAGATGTTTTGGTGTCTTGTTCAAAGCCCAAGATTGAAGCTAAAAGGTTATTTGTGTCTTGTTCAAAGCCCAAGATTGAAGCTAAAAGGTTATTTGTGTCTTGTTCAAAGCCCAAGATTGAAGCTAAAAGTTTGACTGAGAGAGAATTTGTCATCTCTAAAGAAGGATTGTTGATTTTTGTGTACCTTGATCAAAGCACAAGGTTGATGCTAAAAGGTTAATTGACTCCACTGGGGGAAGTCTTTATCTGTCTTGTATAAAGCCCAAGATTTAGGCTGAATCTGCTGAGGGGAAAATCATTATACAAAGCCTAAGAGGAGGCTGGAAAGGATTGACTCAACAAGAGAGTATTTTTTATCTGTCTCGTATGAAGCCCGAGATTGAGGCTAAAAAGGGTTGACTCAACAAGAGAGTGTTAAAAGGTGATTGACTCAATAAGAGAGTCTATGAGAGTGATTGACTCAACAAAAGAGTTTGAAAAGGTGATCGAATCAACAAGAGAGTCTGGGAAGTAATTGATTGACTCAACAAGAGAGTCTGAAAAGGTTAAACCGATGAGGAGAATCATTGTACAAAGCCCAAGAGGAGGCTGACTTTCTTGAGGAAAGGATCATTATACAAAGCCTAAGAGGAGGCTAACTTATGCTGGGGATTCTTGAGATCCTGAGGCATGTCCAAATGGGCAAACCAACTTTTGCAGGGGAATGTAGAAGGGTTGATAGATCAGATACCTTGAGGTTCTGATTTGAGATAGTGTTATATGATGATAAACTAACCCTAGTTGGGGAGTTTTTAGGAGAAAGACTGGGTTTTAGAACCTATGGGTTTTAACTCAGCTGGAGAGTAATCCAGAATCCGGAGTTTCTCCTATATTTGTAAGGGACTTGAGAATGTCTTTGAGACTCAAGGAGATTTAGACTGTCTAAGTCTATTGGAAAGGTCTATCTTTGTACAACGCCCAAGAGGAGGTCGACTCATTTAAGGGATGAGTATCAACCCTAAAATTGGTCTGAGTGCTTTTGTAACTCCTTTTAGAAAGACAACTCTAACAAAGGATGACTAAGTTCTGTCCTATACCTTTAAGAGGTCGTGAGGGTCCTTGTATGAAGCCCAAGAGAAGGCATGAGAACTTTTAAAAAGCCGACAGGTCCTTGTACAAAGCCCAAGAGGAGGCGGGGATGCTTTTAGGAAGCTTGTGGGTCCCAAACCAAGAAAAGTTCAAGAAATGCTATTCACAGAGAATAGATCATTTAATGAAAGTTCTAAGGTTTGAATAAATTCAAGAGATGCTATTCACCGAGAATAGATCAACTCCGGGAAGTAGAATTTCTTTGACAATTTCTAGGGGTGACAGTTTGAGAAAAGGTTCACCGAGAATACTGCATTTCTCTTTGTTCCATATTGTTTAACCCCAAGAGAAGGGAAGACTGTATCTGGAAATCCTATGGGGATCTAGTTTTGACTGTATTTAAGAGTGACCAAATAGGCTTTACCTAGTTCTAGACCTAGTTGCCGGGGAAAACTCTAAATAACTATACTAGTATATATATAGTTGATGTATGACGAGTATGTAAAAGGGATATGAAAGAAGACTAACCGTGCGCAGCTTCCCACAATACAGTTATATATATTTGACATGTATTTAAAAGAATGAAAGAAGACTAACCATGCACAGCTTCCCACAATACAGTTATATATATTAAAGCGAGTAAATGAAAGCGGACAAAACTTACAGGTGAGCAAGCTTCCATGATGTATTGTTAGATATTCAAAGAAATTAAAGAAAGTTTTGATAACAACTGTATACTTGAATCTAAATCAAAAGGGAAATTATTTTGAAAAGATTGTACTGGGACTTATACAACGTCTGAGGCCCAAAGGTTTTGGTTAAAAAGGGATTGAGTCTTACACTCTAGTAGAGGCCCAAAGATTTGTTTTTTGTACAAGTGGTGGGGCTTACAACTCAAGGGGAGGCCCAAGGTTTATTGTTTAAAAAGACGACGATCGCGTCGAACTGTTAAAAATGTACAGAGGGACTTATACAATGTCTGAGGCCCAAAACAAGTTTGGTTTCAAAAATTGGTTGGGTCTTACAATCTATTAGAGGCCCAAAGATTATTTTGAAAAAGAAAGATGAGACTTACAACACGAGGGTAGGCCCAGATGGTTTGTTTGAAAACGGCGATCACGCCGAGGTTTTTGAAAATACAGTGGGTCTTATACAATATCTGAGGCCCAACAATGTATCTTATTTACAAGGAATGGGTCTTACACTCTATTAGAGGCCCAAAAAGTGTTTGAAAAAGATTTGTTAGGGTGAAATCAATCAAAACCCTAATTTTGTTTAACATGGAATTAATTTTGATTAAAAATTAATAAAAATCATTGAAAACATGTGAAAAATGAGTGATGATCTTGGATCAATGTTTCAAAAATCAATTTTCTACCCACAAAATGATTGAAAATCATTCAAGTTTGGAAAATCAAGAAGGAAAAAATATTTTAAATGTCAAAAAACAAATTAAAATTAATTCTTTGTAAAAATATCAAATATATGAAATAAATAATATTTTTGGGAAATTTTTGTAAAATAAAATATTTTAACATTTTTGTGAATTATTAAAAAAGGAACCAACTCAAAATCATTAAAATTCAAAGAGAAATTAATTTTTGAATAAATTAAATAAAATCACAAAATTTAAATATTCAAATATTTGAAAAAGGGCGCCAAGAACACATTGGTTTTGCCCGCGTGCCCTGTTCTTGGCTGATTTACATTTTCTCATCAATCTCACTGAATACTTGATGAAATCACATAAACCACATATCAATCTGCTCGTTTTCAACTCACGATCATGTCTATGGTCTTTAATTTCATTTATTTTAAGCATGGAATAAGAAATCAAAGAGAAACCTCAAGAACCCTAAATTCTGCATGAAGGTTCAGAAATTCCATACACGATTCATACAAAGCAAGTGATTGAGGGTAAACACTCTATACATGATTATGAACATATGACAAAATTATTGTGCGAGGAAATATGCATGATTCATGAGATGACCAAGCTGAGGCTTACCTCTTGCAGCTGGTGATCGTGTTTTGAGTTGGAGGTGTTACAAGTTGGTTTCGATGATCTGAATAGCTTCCCTAGGTGCCAAGTGATGTGTCTGAATGCTTGGAATGGTTTGAAACAAGTTGGAACTTGAGATGGTACCTCAATTGCAACTCTGTCAAGAACTTGAGCAGTTGGATGGTAATTTTGTGAAATTGATGTTCCAGTTGTGATTTTAGTGTTTGATCAGCTCACATATGATGTTTATGAGGTGTGTGTGTGTGATTGGTTTGGTTGGAATTGCTCTCAAACTCAAAACCCGATAGTGACTTGCTTTAGAAAGCAAAATTGGAGTGAAAATGGAGATTTTGAGGAAAGCATCAGTTTGGGTGCTTTGGTGTACTCAAACTGATAACAATTGAGCTCTATTTATAGTAGAGAAAGTTTGTTTTGCAATCAATAGTGAATGGAAACTGTAGCAGGTCTGTGACCAATTGTGATCAAAGGGAATCTCAAGTCTCCTCTAGCCATTGACTAGAGGTTAGGGCACAGGCTTATGGTTCTTTAATTCAAGGATAAGGCTTGACTGAAGTGTTCATTCTTGCTCTGATACATGCCACCTCTAAGCATCCATTAAATGTTCCAAAACAAAATTAGAGTCTTGGCCTCTTTTAGGCTTTTTAGGTTTGACATGCTACTTGTGGAATCTTGGACTTTGGAGGCTAATGAATCAATTCTTGTCCCTTGGTTATTCCCCCTTGAGGTGTACAGATGGATAACCATGCTTGTTATTGAATAATTTGGACAAGTCGAGCTCTTGTGCATAAATCTGCCTTGCCAAGACAGTTTGCAGCAAGGCATGTTACAGCTGTCACAACTCCTAGCTCAGGTGGAGTTTGATGGAGTTCTTGGACATTTTGGAAAACTCTCATACGATACAACACATGTGTGATCATAGTTTGTCTTGACACTTTTTGGATCCAAGTGAAAAATGCCCCTACATTCTGAAAAAAGTAAGACAGATTCTGACTTAGTGAAAATTTCATTGAGTGTTGGAAAAAGTGACATTTCATGTTTTCAGCCATTTTGATCACTCTATAACTTAAAATCCATGAGGAATTGGGATGAGGTGTAGTTGAAACTTTTAAAGTATGCCATGAGAGCTACAAATCCATCTTTGGATCATCCAAATGGTTGCTTGGATCTCAAGTTATGATCCTTGGAAGTTGGTACCCTAACCACTTTGTTCCATAACTTAGAAAAATTCTAAGTTTTTTATGGTTACCCCCTTTTACAAGTTAACTCACTATTCTTAATTTTTCTTGATGAATGATGATTCAAATCACAAATTAACATTGTATTAGGGTTAAGGAACCTTGGTTGACCAAAAAAATCAAAACGTCAAACTTTGACTTTTTGTACAGTTGACTTTTTATCAGATAAAATTCAAATTGTGTGATCCTCTATGAAATCAAGTCCTTGACTTAAATCAAACTTAATAGATGCATTCCATAGTTGTTGTAGGGTGTATTGAATCATGTCCCAAGGTTTGGGAGCGTGCCTTGGTCAAAAGTCAAAGGAACAGTTGACTTTTTCTTCAAAACCCTAATTGTGATCCAGATGGAATTAAAACTTGTAGATCAAGCTTCTTGGGATCAATCCATAGTTGCAAATGTATCAATGTAATGTATTGGAGACCCTCAAATCATGTCTTGAGGTCTTGGCTCAGGTTTTGTCCCAAAAGTTAACTTAGGGGTGAATTAGGTCAAGAAACCCTAACTCCTGATTTTTTGATAAATGCCTCCCCTGAGGTTAAATTGACTTGATGATTGGGTCCATGAGGTCTCATGAAGTATCTTAGGTTATGCTTTGAAGCATTGGCTCATGCCCAGAGGAAAAATTCCATCTGGAGGCCTTAGTCGACCAAAACCCTAATTTGGTGACATTGGCGATCTTGAGGCTTGATCCACTTGGAATGTTGCAACCTTGTGCTTGATTCTTGATGTGGGAGTCCTCTTGATCCTCTATGGGTGTTTGAGAGGTTAGAAAAGTTGAATATCATGTCATTTCTTGATTGATCCTTTGTCTAAGTGCTTTGATAGGGCTCAAAACCCTAATTCTTGTTTGTGGTGGATGCTCAAGCATCTATGAGGATATTGATGAGGCATGATGGTTCATCCATATTGTTGTAATGATTTGCACAACGATGGGAAATCTTGGTTGTCAAATTTTGGGGTATGACAGATGCCCCTATTTAATCTTCTTGGACTCGAAGGTGTGAATGGCGAAGGTATTCGGGCATTTAGGGTGCAAGAGGATTAAATATCGGAATACCCGAAATTTTGATGGTGGTTATGAATGGCAGTTTTCCCATCCATCTTCTTTTGCTAAGCAATGATGCTTAGAAAAGGTAAAACTTCCCCTCGATCCTGGTTTCCTACCAGGGAACTGGTCTCAGTTTCTGATATAAACTTCCTCTCGATCCTGGTTTTCCACCAAGGAACTGGTCTAAGTTTCTGATATAAACTTCCCCTCGATCCTGGTTTCCTACCAAGGAACTAGTCTAAGTTTCTGATATAAACTTCCCCTCGATCCTGGTTTCCTAACAAGGACCTGGTCTTAGTTTCTGATATAAACTTCCCCTCGATCCTGGTTTCCTACCAAGGAACTGGTCTTAGTTTCTGATATAAACTTCCCCTCGATCCTGGTTTCCTACCAGGGAACTGGTCTTAGTTTCTTTTGGCAATAAACTTTCTTGACAAGGGACACTATGTGTAGCGGTTTTCATCTAACTTCTCGCCGAGTTTTCTACAAGGGAGATGCCATTTGATGGGAAAAAGTTTTGATGTCAGACTTGCTGGGGAACCCATTCATCTGAGTTGTAGAGGTGTACAAACTTCTCTGTTGGAGACGCCATTTGTTGACTCTACTAGGGAAAACGAGTCTCTTGAGAGACTGCTTCCTGCTTGGGGATACTACATCATACTTTTCTTCGAGATCCTTTTGGAGAAATGCCATGTGATGTAATCCCATTTAGAGGTGCTGATGACCTTTTTGTCAGCGAATTTTCCAGAGAAAAACTGTTGTATTGCCGAATCCTTGATTAAGAGGCTTTCTCTAGGGATTTTCCTTAATCCAGGAAAGCGAATATATCATCTTCAATGGCGAAGAATGACGTTTGTCGACGGTCTTCTTGTTTTTCAGAGGTTCAAGTTATCAAAGCGGTCAAGGACCAACTTCATCCCAGAAATAAATTGGGGAGAGATTGCTTAGCTGATTCGCTTCCTAACTAGGAAAGAACTGACGACTCGATTGACAAGAGGACTTTTATCACTAGGGGATAAGACCGACTAGAGTGATAGTGATGCAGTATGAATGTGAATACAAATCAATAATGCATGATGTATGTATGTATATGCTGACAAAACTGACACGACATACAGACTAGTGGATGAACACGACTAGATACTCGGCCATCGCGGGGTATGAAAAGTATCACTAGTTCAAGATAGGCTTAGGAGAGGCAGTCAATGTGTGGGAAAAAAGTCGCCAATCGGTCTTAAGAGGTAAGAACTCTGCCGGGGGTGTCGGACGGAATACTCGCATCTGACACAATTGATCCTTCATTCAGGCGTACTGGTTTAGAATGAGTACTTTGATTCTGCACTTTGAAGCTCGATTACTTCTGGAGAAGCGATCAATGTTCTTCCGATGTTCAACAGTCAAAAGAGTTGCCATCTTTATTTTAAAAGCAGAAAATTTTTGACAAGTAAATTCATTTTTGTTTTATTTCAAGAATTGTTAATCATGTTAAAACGTCGTTCTGTAAAGCTAAAACAAATAAGAATTGCAAACAAAAGCACTAGGGATCAAATTTTATTGATAGGATGGAAATCAGCCAAGCGCGTGATTCCATAGAGTATTTAAAAAGTTTAGAAAATGGTAATTTAAGGGAAAAGGGCTACATTGAAACATAACGACCATTATCCTTCTACCAAATTTGAATTCTGGGCATCCTGAGCTTCCGTCGAAGATGACCTTGACTGGAGTTTTCTGATGGATGGCATTACTGCTGCTGGGGGATTTGCCCCTTTGTTGGACTTAGTTACTTGCCATTAATCCCTAATTTTTGCCTGGATTGTACTTTGAGATTTCCAATCCACCGAGATGATTTTTGATTATGTCTCTAATTTTTGCCTGGATCGCCCTTTCGGGTTTTCAATCCGCCGAGACGTTTTTTTTATTATTATTTAGGCGAAGTATTTCTTGACTACATCAACATTCGTGGGGTAGGCAAATTCCTCTCCGTCCATGGTTGCGAGTCTCAAGGCGCTGCCCGAGAAAGTTTTCTTGACCACATAGGGGCCATCATAATTCGGAGTCCATTTTCCCCGGGAATCAGTGAGAAATGATTGTATCTTCTTGAGCACAAGGTCCTATTTTCTGAAGACGCGAGGCCGAACCTTTTTGTCAAATGCTTTCTTCATTCTTTGCTGATACAACTGACCATGGCATAGAGTCGTTATTCATTTTTCTTCGATCAGATTCAGTTCGTCGTGCCGGCTTTAGCACCATTCAACCTCTGTTAGCTTAGCTTCCATCAATACCCTGATTGATGGGATCTCTACTTCTATGGGGAGCACTGCTTCCATGCCATATACTAGAGAGAAAAGGGTTGCCCTTGTTGAAGTGCAGACAGATGTGCGATAACCGTGAAGGACAAAGGGTAGCATTTCGTGCCAGTCTTTGTAGCTTATAACCATCTTTTGAACGATCATCTTGATGTTCGTGTAAGCCACTTCTACCGCGCCGTTCATCTTAGGCCGGTAGGGAGATGAGTTATGGTGTTCGATCTTGAACTCGACACACAACTCCTTCATCATCTTATTATTCAAGTTAGATTCATTATCAGTAATGATCTGGCTTGGAACACCATAACAGAAGATGAGATTGTTTTTTATAAAACGGACCACGACTTGTCGGGTTACGTTGGCGTATGACGGTGCTTCGACCCACTTGGTGAAGTAATCATTGGCTACTAGAATGAACAGATGTCCGTTCGAAGCCTTGGGTTCGATCATGCCAATCATGTTGATTCCCCATATGAAAAAAGGCCATGCGGCAGAAAGAACTTTGAGATGCGTTGGCGGTACATGGATTTTGTCTGAGTATATCTGACACTTGTGACACTTCCTCATGTACTTGTAGCAATCGGATTCCATGGTCAACCAGTAATACCCTGCTCTCAGAATTTTTCTCACCATTGTGTGTCCGTTGGCTTGAGTGCCAAAAGATCCTTCGTGAATTTCTTTTATCAGTATGTTTGCTTCCGGTCTGTCTACACATCAAAGCAAGACCATGTCAAAGTTTCTCTTATAGAGTGTATCACCGCTTAGGAAGAAACTGCCTGCTATCCTTCTGAGGGTCTTTCTGTCTTTTCTTAGTGCCCTAGGTGGGTACTCCTATTTCTGAAGGAAGCATTTGATATCATGATACCAAGGTTTGTCGTCTATGACTGCTTCAATCGTGAAGATGTAGGCGGGGCGTTCAAGGCGCATTATGTCAATCTTTGGTATGTCATTCCATTGACCTACACTAATCATGGAAGAGAGAGTGGCTAACGCATCAGCCATGTGATTTTCTTCACGAGGGATGTGATGAAACTCGATTCTGTTGAAGAAAGGTAACAACCTTCTTGCGTAGTCTTTGTAAGGAATCAGTCCTGATTGGTATGTGTTCCAATCTCCTTTGATCTGATTGACGACCAGAGTTGAGTCGCCATATACATCCAAGTTCTTGATTCTTAAGTCAATCACTTCTTCGAGACCCATGATACAAGCTTCGTATTTTGGTACACTTTAATGTCAGTCGGGTGGTGAAAGGGATGTGGGTACCCTGAGGTGTTATGATGATTGGCCCAATTCTGTTTCCATAATGATTGACAACTCCGCCAAAGATTAGTCTCCATTGGGAACCTGGTTATGGCCCTTCACTGGCTAGTAGTTCATCGCAATCTTTCATCTTTAAATACATGACATCTTCGCCTGGGAAGTCAAATCCGACTGATTCCTGATCGTCAATCGGTTGATGAGCCAAATGATCGACTAAGATACTTCCTTTAACGACTTTTTGAGCGTGGTATTCTATGTCATATTCTGATAACAACATCTGCCAAAGGCAATCCTTCCCGTGAGAGCAGGCTTTTCAAAGACATACTTGATTGGATCCATTTCAGAGATTAACCAAGTAGTGTGACAAATCACATACTGGCAAAGACGTTTGACTGCCCAAGCCAGAGCACAACAAGTTTTCTCAAGCATAGTGTACCGAGTCTCGCATTCGGTGAATTTCTTGCTCAAATAGTAGATGGCAGACTCTTTCCTTTTGGTTTCATCTTATTGGCCAAGTACACAACCCATTGAGTCCTCCAAGACTGTTAGGTAGATGATCAGTGGTCTTCCTTCCACTAGAGGTGATAGAATCAGCGGGTTCAACAGGTATTCCTTGATACTGTCGAAGGCGGATTCACATTCTTCTGTCCAAACACAGTCCGAATTCTTTTTGAGTAATTTGAAAATTGGCGCGCATGTCGCGGTCATGAGGAATATAAATCTGGAAATGTAATTCAGACACCCCAGGAATCCCATGACTTGTTTTTCAGTCTTTGGAGAAGGCATTTCTTGAATGGCCTTGGCCTTGTCAGGATCAACCTCAATTCCCTTCTGGCTGACGATGAATCCTAGCAGTTTCCCTAAGCGAACACCAAATGTGCACTTATTGGGATTTAAACGGAGCTTGTATTTTCTCAGCCGCTCGAATAGTTTTAACAGGTGGGTCACATGCTGCTCTTTTGTTTTGGATTTGGCAATCATATCATCGACATATACCTCTATCTCTTTATGTATCATGTCATGAAAGAGAGTAGTCATGGCCCTTTGATAGGTTACCCCGACGTTCTTCAAATCGAACGACATTACCTTGTAATAAAAAGTGCCCCACGGGGTGATGAATGAAGTTTTCTCCATGTCTTTCGGCGCCATTTTTATCTGATTATAGCCCGAGAATCCATCCATGAAGGAGAATACTTTGAACTTTGATGTACTGTCAACCAACATGTCAATGTGTGGTAAAGGAAAGTCATCCTTTGGACTGGCCTTGTTTAGATCTCTGTAATCCACACACATTCTGACCTTTCCGTCCTTTTTCGGAACTGGTACGATGTTGGCTAACCATTGAGGATATTCTGATGTGGCGAGGAAACCCACGTCAATCTGTTTCTGTACCTCCTTTTTGATTTTGATGGCCATGTCTGGATGAGTTCTTCTCAACCTCTGTTTTACTGGCGGACATTCTGATTATAACGGTAGATGATGTTCCACGATGCGGGTATCCAACCCTGGCATGTCCTGATAGGACCAAGCGAATACATCGGGGAATTCTTTGAGAAGCCTTATCAAACTTTCTTTGACAGTCGGACTGAGCAGTACCCCAATTTTGACTTCTTTTCTCTCTTCTTCTGAACCCAAGTTGACCGTTTCCAACGGCTCCTTGTGAGGTTCAATGGACCTTTCCTCTTGTCTGAGTAATCGGGAGATCTCTTCTGGAATTTCTTCGTCATTTTCTTCTTCAGCCTCAAATACCGGGAACTCAAAGTTTGGAGAAGGCATTGACTCGTATGTTTCAATGGGGTTTAAAACAAGCAATCTGCATGATGTGATGATTGTTTTTAAAAGAGATTGAGAGAATGCAAGAGTGTGTGCAGTGTATTTTCTTTGGAAAACTGCTTGTTTTTATTATTGAGTTGTTTTTTAGGATTACCATTTTCTGAAAAAGCGAAAAGAGAAAACAACAATAAATGCGAAAATTACAGAACGATGTTATTTTATTTATGATTTGGTCAATTCTTGAAACTACAGCCCTATAAAACAAAACTCTGTCGCTTTGGGCAAAGCGAAGAGGGATATTTACAGAAAGTGAGCCCTATCAAAACATCCGTTTCACCTGGGCAAGGTGAAAGGTTAAGACAAAGACGGTAATTACTTAAACTTATGAACGAATTTCGAAACATCGACAGCAACCCATTGGCGGAGAACTCCTCGATGAATCACAAAGTCTGGTACCTTCCTTCTTGGTTTGTCTTCAGAAATAACGCTGATTTCTGGTGGAGTAGGATCGTTGGAGTCTGTTTCCCAGGCAGAATTGTCGTAGACGAATTCTTCAGCTGTATCTTGCACAGTGTTTTCACTCTCAGGTAGATCCCCTCATCCAGTGGGCTGGATGTCTTTGAACCTGATACGAGAGCTTTCAGGAGCGATGTACTTGACCAAGTAGTCGAACTTGCCACTTGGTTGTCCTAAGGTGTCCCACACTTCTTTGGAACTGGAGGAGTCATCCCTTTTGATGACGTTGATCTCAGGAAAAGCGTAGTTGATGAACTCTTGTCCTATAATCTTTGCGAATTCATCGTTGTGCTAGATATTTTCTGAATGCCCTGAGTAATGATCCCATGATTCGGTGGGGGCGCAAGTATTATTTTTAATGATGCTCAGTTAATAAGGGTCGTTGGGCTGACTTTCTTGTCCCAAGTTTCCTGGGTACGGCTTCCAGATAGGCAGGCCATCCATTGGGCCATAATAGTCAAAGTTGTTTTTCACCAGAGTGTCCTCCTCTAATGAGTTTGGTGGAGCATAGCATCCCTCCGGATCACAATCTTGGTATAAATCTCAGACTCTGTGCGGGATAGCAAAATGGCGTCGGTACCTCTTCCTGAGATATATAACCGTCCTCGTTAAGATAGGACTTCCACTCTTCATCTGTATCGGAGGAGTCACCCTCGTTAATGGTATGTACTTCTTGAGACACTGGGTGAAGGAAACCTCCACTGTGGAAGAAGCCCTGAATGAGATGAAAACTTTCATCGTTAGTAGCAGTCTGGGTATAGGTTGAAGAGAAACCAAGACCCTTCTTTGTTTTGTTATCAGTAGGAATGACAAGCTATCCCCATCCTTTTGCGTTATTACTCTTGATCACTTCGAGAGCATCTTTGTATGAGGAAATCAAAGTTCCTTTCTCTGATTGATTCTTATTGCTCACCGAAAGTGCTTGGAACTAGGTTCCAACAACCTCCTCTGGTTCTACACAAGTGGCTGTTGATAGGGTTGAAGTGACTGCCCCAGCCTGGTGTATCCAAGGTCTTCCTAATAAACAGTTGTATGCTGCCCGGATGTCCATGACCTGGAAAGTAACTTGGAAAGTGTGAGAACCGATAGTTATGGGAAGATCGATTTCGCCGATAACTGTTTTTCGTGATCCGTCAAATGCTTTGACAATGACCTCACTGCCCTTCATCGGAGATCCTTTAAATGATAGTTGCATTAGAGTGGACTTCGGCATAATATTCAGAGTTGATCCGGGGTCTACCAGTACGCTAGCTAATGCATCGTCCTGGCAGTTGACTGTAATATTGAGCGCCATGTTATGATTTTTGCCTTCTTCTGGCAATTCCTCATCACTAAACCCCAAGTTGTTGCAGGAAGTGATGTTAGAGATGATGCTGTCGAATTATCGTATTGTCACATCTTGTTCCACAAAGGCTTGCTCCAAGACTTTCTGTAGAGCTTCCCTGTGAGCTTCAGAACTGAGTAACAGAGATAGTACAGAGATTTTTGAAGGAGTTTGCAACAGTTGATCGAATATGTTGTACTCACTCTTTTGGATGAGCTTCAGCATCTCATCGTTGTTCTTTGAAAGGGCAGGATCACTGGACTGACCGACTGGCTGATTGAGACTTTCTGTTTGGGGTTCCCCTTCTTTGTTAGGTTCTCTAACTCCTCGTTTGAAGATTTGACCGCTCCGTGTTACCCGACTGATGTCTGCAATATTCACGACGGAGGGTAATGGACCTTCTTTTCCATTCTCAACTATTGTTGCAACGTACTTGTAAGGGATTGCCTTATCAGACTTGTATGGTACTGGTCCTGGCAGATAGATAACTACATGAGCCTTTTGATTTTTCTAACTATCGTAGCTGGCCTCGATTGGTTCGAGGTTGAGAATCCTTCCACTATCAAGAGGAAATCTTGATTCATGGAGTAAAGGGATTATGGCGCACACATCTTTGGCCACTTCTCGTTTAGGGATTAAGACAACATCTTTGCCTTGATTAGGATGATAGTCTGACATTGAACCAGAACTTGACCATGGTTAAATCTCTTTGTGGTCCAACAAACCTTGAAGGGTTGCTCGCACAAGGTAACATCCTTGATTATCCTTTGAGCAAACTCTACAGCGTTCATAGTTGTGTGGTGGCACCCGGCCACGTCCGCTTTGTATGCAGTGCAACTTCACTAGATTTGTTTCCATTGATCGAACATCCTGACTTTGATGCCTAGTAGGGTTCCCATTAATCATACTGACTTGTTGTGTGTCTTCATCTAAATAGATCGGATGCCACCAGTGGTTCAACAAGTGTTGCAATGCTCTTTGAACGAGATCACATCCTTGGTCACTCTCACGACACACTTCACAGTTTTAATAGTCATGCGAAGTCAGAAAACCGAGCTAGAATTGTTTAGCGTGTAACTCCACTAAGCTGGTATTCATTAAGAGAATATCGAAGATTTGAATCATGTTGACCTGATAGGGATTTCTATCATGGTAGTCCTGGATCCATCCAAGATCCATCTGATGCTGGATGGCCTTTTGTACAAAAGAGCATCCCTGATTGTTTACCGAGCAGATCAGATAGGAATTATAATCGTGTCGTGGCAGATCATGATGCTGGCTTTGCCTTGAGTGTATTGCCACTAAATTGACATTCATCGCACGGATGTCGTGGTTCTGAATGATGTTGGGATTTGTATAAGTCATGTTGACCTCACGGATTCGGTGATCTTGGATCCATCCGAGATCCATCTGTTCTTGTAGAGCTAATTGCACTACGGAACATCCTTGATTATTCTTTGAGCAGATATCATACTGGTGATAATTATGAGATGGTATATGCCCATATCTGCTCTGTTTGCGATGCATCTTGACCAGGTTAGCCCTTAATAAGAGTACATCATGAATTTGATAGTTGTGGTTAGACTCTCCTTCTATCAAATTTACTGTAGCATTCTCGTGTTGAGGCAGCGGGTTCGTCTGAACATTTGGATTCGTATCCTTGAAGGATAATACCCCGCTTCTGACAAGTTTTTGCACATCGGATTTGAAACTGAGGCAGTTTTTTATGTTATGCCCCGGTCCTCCTTGATGGTAAGGGCAAGTCTGGTCCACTTTGAACCAAAAAGGCGGATTCTCCAGTATTGTAAGAGGTGACCTGGTTTGGACGTGCCCCTTGATCAGTAATAGTGGAAACAGTTATGCGTACAACATTGGTATAGGGTCAAATGTAACGCCCGGTTATTTAATTAATTATTTAATTAAATATCTTCGTATTATTTGTTTGATTTGTGTTGGTTGTCGAAAATATTGTGTTGAGTTGCTATGTCGGTTTTAGTTGAATTAATTTAATTGATTTAAGTTGTGTTGACTTTAGTTAGATTAATTTGGCTTAATACCATTTTTAGTCCCTTACCTATACTCTTGGGTCCATTTTGTTCCTCTTTCTTTTAAAAGTTCCAATTTGGTCCTTTACGTTGTCAAACAGAATCAAACAAGTCCTTTCCGTCAAATAATGATAAACGGCGTTAGAAATTAGGGACGTGGCAGCTGAGGTGGCGACAGACAAGACGTGGCAACTGAGGTGGCAGAACGATTTTTTATTATTACATTTAATAATTAATTTTTACACACTTGAATATAAAATAATTGGGCCCAGGTTCTTTAAAGCACTAGCCCAATTATTAAGTTTTATTATTATAGTGTTAAAAGTGCTTTATAAACACTTGAAATTATTACTACACATTCAATGTGGGACTTCAATAGAAAAACTCCACAAGCCACAAGCTCAACAAAAACTACATCATTATCAGTAGCATCCATCAAGAAGAATAAGGTCAGTTAATAGGATCCACTTTCGATTCCAACAAAGACACATGTTTGTATTCATTCATTTTCAAATGGTTGAGAGATCTGGCCACATCTCAATCACACGCTGCTGGAAGGAAGCTGAAAAGCAATCAATTTGCAAAGTCATAAAAGCCGTAGAACAGGCATAACGGAAATAGAAGTTCAATACACACTATAACATTTCCAAATCAGGTACAGTAAGTGTGAATCAAATATTCATGAATAAATTAGACGAAAATATCAGAATGAATTGACAGCAAAAAGTGGTTCCTACTGATGCAGGTAATGTTGAATGTGCAATATAATCATTTGTTCTTTATTGATTTTCTGTTGAAGGCAATGTCGTTTTATTTATTTTTTTTGCAGGAAAGAAAAAGAAAAAGAAGAAAGTCCGTATGCTAACAAATGGTAAATCTGCTGTTTTTTTTGACATGGCTCTCAATATCAGTAATTTTTTCATATATCCTGTTTTACATACTACTAGAACATTTAGTGTACCAGGGCAATCCATAGGATTTTAGTCTAGTAATAACATTGAATGATTTTTATTTATCATGCAGATTTACAATGGAAAACTCCTCATGACTTTGGCGGAGAGAACTATATGATGCCAATGGGCCCACCACCTCCTAGTTATAATCCATACTGGAATGGCATGCAACCTTGCATGGATGGATTTATGGCACTATATGCTGCTCTGATATTGCATCACATCCCCTTCTCTCAATCAACTTATCAAACTTAAAAAAGTCCCTTAATATGGTCCCACTTTTACCAAAAAAGCAAACATCAATAAAAGCTAAGTATAATAAATGTTATCCAAAATGCAATTTAAACTATTTATTTATTTATTTGGCGTAAATGTAATTTCAACTTTTCTTCTGAAACAAAATTGAATAATTTCTATGTGCCAAAATTAAGTGGTTTAAGAAAAAACGAAAACCGGATAATCATTCTTTTCAGCAACTGCAGGATAATCATTCTTATTCCTTCGAGCATGAAAAGACCCTCCTGTTACACCAACCTTTCCTAACAAAACAACTTGGGCATGACCATTTGGTGATTGCACTGTAAGTATATCATGTAGCAGTAAATATATTATGCTTGATTCAGATGCACAGTTAAGGAGCCTGTGATTCAGATGCACATGAAGTTTTTACCACCATCAAGTCTTTTCACGCATGCTTTCATGAAGTTTCTACCATCAACAAGTCTTTGGAGGCAGTGCGTGAAGTGCTACCACATGACTTGCAGGTACTTTAATATTTGCTTTGTTTGAGTCCCACATCGAAATTGCAGTAAAAAATATTAGTGTTTATAAACAACTTGTTCACACATTACCAATAAAGCTTGACTAATGGGTTGCTATTACAAAGAATATGAGCTTTAGGCCCAAATATTTTATATTAGAGTTTGTGAAAATAAAATATCAATAAAATATTTAATTATTAAATGTAATAATATAAACCGTGCCACATCCCCGTTCAAAAACATACACATCAGCACATCCATGCCATGTCATCAACATTTGAAGTGAAATTTTAACTTTTCTAACGGCGAGGACAAACGTGGACCTATTTAAAAACGTATGGGACCAATTTGGAACTTTTAAAAGAAACAGGACCTAATTGGACCTACCCATATAGTTAGAGGACCAAAAAGGGTATTAAGCCGATTAATTTAATTAAGATGATTTAAGTTGTAGAAATAATATAGTGTTAATATATTAGAATTATAAGAGAATATTGGGCTTATTTAGATGGTGAGTGTAGTAGTAATAATGGGCGGTAGAAAGTTGGCCCAAATGAAAATTAATAGAATAATAGTGTTATTATATTAGGCATTTAGAAATAATGAGGAATTAGAAGTAGCAGTAGGGACGTGGAAGTTGCAGAGAAAGAGAAAATAAGGTTTTGGGAGGAGAACGTGGAAGTTACAGAGAAGAGGAAAAGAGGCAAAGCTGGGTCGATCGGAGATTTAGAGCAACCTTCAAACCAAGGTAAGGGTGGGGTTCTGACTCTATAATGGGATATTTGATGAATGATATGTGGGGTTGGGTTTGTAGAATTACCTCTGTCTGTGTTGTAATGGCTGTCGTGGATATTGAAATACGTTTGTTGTTGATGAATTGGTTGTAGGAAAATTAGTCTATGTTGCTTTAAGGTATAATTTTATTGCGTTTCTGTTGTACTATGATGGGTGAATTTGGAACTGTTCTGGAATCCGAGGAGAGGTTTGTGAATTAGGGAGAACTGGAACGATGGAACGAAATACACTGAGACGAAGGGAATTGGGGGATGTGGCGACCGTGATAGAGGGCGTGACGAGCGTCACACAGGTTGTGTGCGAGTGACGACCGTCACTCATGTATTACGACCGTCACACATGTGACGAGGGCCAGGGTGTGGTGACGAGCGTCACACGGGCCTGCTATGTGATTCTTTCTGTTTTCGTTCTGTTCATTCTGTCTGCTATGGTTTCACTTGGTTCTGTTCCATTTTAATTTTAGTTTGAAAGGTTGGTATATAAGTCAGTAGTATTGGACAGAGGATTGATAATGGAATTAATTAACCGATTCTCAGTCGAAAACTACCGAACAATGACGTGATTGCTTGTAGTATATTTTAGTTGGTATAGAGTATGTTATAGTTGTTGTGATATTGTTGTTGGGAATTATAAAGTTGCAGGTGTGAAATATGTTGCATTGCCTCTAATTATTGGCAAGAATTAAGTTGCGGGCCTATGGCCAATGTTGATTTGTTGTTGTGTTGATATATAACTATCATTGTTGTTATTCTGACATTCATGTTGAGTCGCATTGCATAGCATATCAAGCTGGAGCTGCTGCTCGGTAAGTTGGCCTGGATTGGAAAAATATTAAGTTGAAGGCTTATGCCTTGTTGACGCCTCTATTAATTGGAAAATTTTAAGTTGGGAGTTCTGCTCCAATGGTACCACATGCATGTGCATTTTACAAGTCGCATTCCACGTTGCATAATGTTGTTGTTATATTGTTGATTAATGTTGATTGAAAGGTTGTGAAGTGGTGATTTTATAATCTGATCTAATATATTATTTATCATACATCCGATTATATTGTTTGATATCTCACCCCTTCTGTGTTTGGTGACGGTTTATACGCCATCCTGCAGGTAATCCAGAGTGAAGACTGTCTACCTTCATTAGTTCGGGTCGGTGTCGTCTCTCTGATACGTAACACTCGGGGGGATGAATGTTTGTTTCCTTATTGTTGATTTTAGTATTGTTGCTGAATTTTAAGTTGTTTTCTTTAAAGACTTGTTGTTTTGAAGTTGTTTTAAGTTGGATAAGGATGTTATGTCATTAAGTTGAAGTTTGTGAATCCGCTGCTTAATTATAAAAGTTGTTTTGTTTCAAAGACTAAAATTATGTGTTATGTATCTATATTATATGTGATTATAAGCCGTTGTTATAAGTTGTATGTGTAGCATCCTATGTGTATGTTGGAATTTTGTAACTCTGATTTTATCAATATTCGTTGGGTAGAAATGGGGTGTTACATCAAACCCTGGTGGTCGCGTTGTACGGTTGTTGTTGTACTGAGGACGAGCCTGCTGAAGAGGTTGTTGTGTCCTTTGCTGATATTGTTGTTGAATTGGTTGGCTCTGAGCAACCTGAGGTTGATACGTTGGAACAGGCGCAGGGTTGATAGTAGGAGTTACATATGCTACTGGTTGGTACCGTCACCTTTGCTTTCCGAGAGAGATATTGCCAATATCTTGCTCTTTTTTCTTAGGGAAAGAACTACCGTATCTTTTGGTACTGCTTGATGGTCCTGTATCTTTGACCAAACGTCCTTCTCGGACTGCTTCCTCAAGACGAACTCACATGCTCACCATCTCAGTGAAGTCAGTGGGCACACTGGCGACCATTCGGTCGTAATAAAACGAACTCAAGGTTTTCAAAAAGATCTTTGTCATCTCTTTTTCCTCAAGTGGTGGACCAATCTGGGCGGCAATTTCACACCATCTCTGAGCATATTCCTTAAAGGTTTCCTTGTCCTTCTGCGACATGGCTCTGAGTTAATCTCTGTCTAGTGCCATGTCCAGGTTATACTTATACTGTTGAACGAAGGCATCGCCAAGATCTCTAAAAGTGACGATCTTAGTGCGGTTTAAACCCATGTACCATTTGAGTGCGACACCGGTTAAACTATCTTGGAAATAGTGGATCAGTAGTTGTTGGTTCTCTGTCTGAGTTGACGTCCTCCGAGCGTACATCACCAAATGGCTTTGAGGGCAAGAGTTACTCTTGTACTTTTCAAATTCGAGCACCTTGAATTTGTGCGGAACTTTCACATTGGGGGCCAAACAAAGGTCTGCGACGTCCTTTCCAAATAGATCCTGACCGCGAATGGCATGCAGTTCCTTCTGCATCTCCAAGAATTGCTCCTGGAACTCATTCATTCTGTCGTACATACTTTCATTTCCACCAGAAGATATCTGTGGAATCTGTCCTTTCGGTACAGTGTGTACCACGGGTGGTGGTATAGTCATTATGGCAGTGACTCTTGGTGCTTCCCTATCCCGAAGTTTGTAACCTTCAGGATTTGTTGTCGTGCCCTTTGCATCTTCGCTTTCCCGAAGTTTGTAACCTTCAGGCCCAGCGGTTCCTGCTACAGTTTTCAGATCTTCTGTGATCGGCGAAATATATCCTTCCGGGATATAGTTGAGTGGCATGCCCCAGGGATGATCTTTTGGCATGTTATACCGAGGATCATACTTTTCCACTATGGGCGTAGATGTGATTTCTGAGATCACAGTCCTTTGTTGTTGCATCTGAGCTGCTGCCAGAGCTTGCATGTCATTCTGAAGTTTCCTCAGATCTTCTTTCAGAGCGTCGAGTTCTTCTTTCAACTCTTTGTTCTCTTCCTCAAGATTATTCATTTTCTTTTGAATGTTGGCCCGAGTATTGTGCGAATGAGACAGTTCGACTCTAGAATCGAGACACAAACGTGAGATTCGTAGGTAAGAAGAATGCGTGATGTGAGAATGATGAATGATATGCAATGATTATATTGATTAATTTTTTTTGTTATTTTTCAAAAGAAACTTCAACAATTGGATTGTAAATATCATACAGTGGGGAAACCCCATTTTATTGAATTCGAAGATTGCGGAAATGGAAATGCAATAGTTTACAAAGTGCTGTAAAATGAAAAGTCTAAACTTATGGATCCTGAGTTCTCTCTAAGGAGGGCTCAGGTGCTGGTTCTGGTACTTTCCTTTTCTTTGACCGGGGCTCTTGAGCCGTTGTCGGGTTGTCATTCCTTTGCCAAGTGAAAAGAGCGAGCAAATTCCTTTAGACTTCTTGATTTTCTACAGCATGTTGCTCTAAAATCTCAATCAGAGCATCTTTATCTTTTAACAGTTGTTGTATTTTCTTACACTCCACATTGATAATGTGGTACTTGTTCTTCCATGGCCTCCTCTCTTGTTGAACTTTGTTGAGAGTAACCTGAAGTTTTTCCGTATCAGACATAAAATAAAGGAAGGATTCCTTTAACGAAAGAACTTCCTGACGAGGGTAAGGCATCCTCAGCTTGAGAGCTCTAGTTTGTACCCAGTGGAGATAAGGTTCCACAGAGACACAATCTGGTTTTCCTAGAGACTCTCTTCCTTTCCCGTGAACATGTTTCCAGGCATGCACTATTTCTGTCTTTAGTGCCCTGTCATTTTCTCTTTCCTTGAAGAAAAGACCTTCCAGATGAACATTACGTGGGATATGTCTCATCGGGTATCCAAATTGACGACGAACTCAAATTGGATGATAGTTGATTCCTCCTTTAATTCCTATGAGGGGTACATTAGGGAAGTTCCCACAACGGTCAATGATCCTTATTCCGTCGTAGATCCGATTGTACCAATCGATGACAGAGTTGGTAAGAGACATGATTCTCTATGACCAACGTAAAGTACTCTTTTGATCCCAAAATGCGGTAGACTTCAGCAAATGAGAAGTGAACCATTTGTATAGCAGGAGTACACAACATGTGATCATTCCTCCGCTGTACAAATTCCTTAAGTGTACAGAATGATAAGCATCTTCGAGCAAGGTCGGTACATGGTTTCCAATCAGAAAAATCTTAATGGCATTGATATCAACGAAGTTATCAATGTTGGGAAACAGAAATAACCCGTAGGTGAGCAAAACAAAGATGCTTTCAAAAGCAGGCACATTCCCTATACTAGTAAAGTACAAGGCTTTCTTTATCAAAAACTTGGCTGGCAAATCCTGGATTTCACCCTTAGTGGTCATGTGAGTCCTGACTTCTGACTCATCCAAATAGATTGCTCTTACAATGGTTTGATCCTTTGGAATTTCTTCCAGTCCAGAAAAGGGAGCTTGGTCAGTGATAGGTAAATTAGTTAGGTGAGAATACTCCTCCAGTGTTGGTGCTAGCTGATAATCCGGGAATGTGAAACAGTGATAGACCGAATCGTAGAACTGGATTAGCATGGACAAGATTCCTTCGATTAAATGGACCCTTAACAGAGACAGCAGTCCTCCATACTTAGCCCTGAAAGCATCAGGGTTGGTGATCATCCTTGCCAACCCTCTTAAATCCTCTAGTTTTGGAACCTTGAAGGTGTGCTTGTGAGTCTTCCTTCTACCGAAATCCATAACACAATCTTTTTCTCTCTGACATTTGCAATCATTGTCTTAGTTTAATTTGAAAAAGAAAGAGACTAGAAGAGAAATTTTATTTGTTTAAATGTTTTTTAATGAAATGAATACATGAATGCAGCACACAAAAACATAGAAAAAACATGGGGTCAAAGGTTCGGTGTCATGAAGTCAAGGCTCTACCCATCCCCAAAGGTTGTACTGGTGATTTTTTGTACCTGTCCGCAAAATCATTGACCTCTCTTGGGATAACAACAGGAGGCTGCTTCACCCGAGCGAGCTGATGTATCTTAGAGTAATCTCAAATGAAGGTAGTGTCGCGAGACAACTATTTCCGATAGCTTCCGCACTACAAAATAGTAACATGGTCTTAGTCTACTAAAATCCTCAGTTTCATGGACAGCCCAATCGAACAATCTGCTTTCAACAACCGAAGTTATATAGGCATTGAATTCGCAAAGGGTATCTCCACTGATTCGATGGTCTACCGGGACCTGTTATTTGGGAGTCACTCCCTGTAAGATTACCCGTCTCATGCCATCACTTATCTTAGGTAGCTCTCAAACTTTCCAGATGCGGCATCACCCGCAGTCCCATTAGCAAAAAAATAAACACGGATATCAAGTAGGAAAATCAACATATATATATATATATATATATATATATATATATATATATATATATATATTCATTCCTAAAGCTAACATCCTAGGCCTCTTAGGAGCTATAATAATCCTAGTCCTAAACAATAAAATACGTCCCCAGTGAAGTCGCCATTTTACTGTAGCGAGTGATTTTTATCGGTGACGCGACCACCTTATCACTGGAATTGGGTTTTCCTTCTCGAGGAGAAAGGGGGTGCTTTTCTGATTTCTTATTTATCCCATGAAGCTCGAAGGGAAAGGGAAGGTATCTAAAACTAACCTTGCACGCGAATGTTTAACTGAACAAACGCTTAAAGAGATTGGGGGGTTCGGGGTCAGGTTATACAATGGGCAGTTGTCAGTTACCCATCCTATATGTGGTTATCCACAGGATATTAGCTTTAGGTTTTCCTTTGTACTTGATGGTGTTTATCCGTTAATGGGTTTGGGAAAGTTTCTTGGGAAATGTGACAGGGAGAGTGAGTTTTTATCGATGTTTTTGGGAAGGTGCTGGACCTAAGTTTTGATTGATGTATGAAGGTATTGGACCTAGAATTTTTTATTAGTATGCTCGCTAAAATTGCACAATCTTATGCCTACGTATTCTCGTTTAAACGAAACAGGGAATCAGAGCAATCATAGTTCCTCCTATTCAAAGGGAGGAAAAAGATGTTTTGGTGTCTTGTTCAAAGCCCAATATTGAAGCTAAAAGGTTATTTGTGTCTTGTTCAAAGCCCAAGATTGAAGCTAAAAGTTTGACTGAGAGAGAATTTGTCATCTCTAAAGAAGTATTGTTGATTTTTGTGTGCCTTGATCAAAGCACAAGGTTGATGCTAAAAGGTTAATTGACTCCACTGGAGGAAGTCTTTATCTGTCTTGTATAAAGTCCAAGATTGAGGCTGAATCTGCTGAGGGGAAAATCATTATACAAAGTCTAAGAGGAGTCTAGAAAAGGATTGACTCAACAAGAGAGTATTTTTTATCTGTTTCGTACGAAGCCCGAGATTGAGGCTAAAAAGGGTTGACTCAACAAGAGAGTGCTAAAAGGTGATTGACTCAACAAGAGATTCTATGAGAGTGATTGACTCAACAAGAGAGTCTGAAAAGGTGATCGACTCAACAAGAGAGTCTGGGAAGTAATTGATTGACTCAACAAGAGAGTCTGAAAAGGTTAACTCCGATGGGGAGAATCATTGTACAAAGCCCAAGAGGAGGCTGACTTTCCTGAGGAAAGGATCATTATACAAAGCCTAAGAGAAGGCTAACTTATGCTGGGGATTCTTGAGATCTCGAGGCATGTCCAAATGGGGAAACCAACTTTTGCAGGGGAATGCAGAAGGGTTGATAGATCAGATACCTTGAGGTTCTGATTTGAGATAGTGTTATATGATGATAAAATGACCCTGGTTGGGGAGTTGTTAGGAGAGATACTGGGTTTTAGAACCTATGGGTTTTAACTCAGTTGGAGAGTAATCCAGAATCCGGAGTTTCTCTTATATTTGTAAGGGACTTGAGAATGTCTTTGAGACTCAAGGAGATTTAGATTGTCCAAGTCTATTGGAAAGGTCTATCTTTGTACAACGCCTAAGAGGAGGCCGACTCGTTTAAGGGATAAGTATCAACCCTAAAATTGGTCTGAGGGCTTTTGTAACTCCTTTTAGAAAGACGACTCTAACAAAGGATGACTAAGTTCTGTCCTATACCTTTAAGAGGTCGTGAGGGTCCTTCTATGAAGCCCAAGAGAAGGCATAAGAACTTTTAAGAAGCCGACGGGTCCTTGTACAAAGACCAAGAGGAGGCGGGGATGCTTTTAGGAAGCCTGTGGGTCCCAAACCAAGAAAAGTTCAAGAAATGTTATTCATAGAGAATAGATCATTTAGTGAAAGTTCTGAGGTTTGAAGAAATTCAAGAGATGCAATTCACCGAGAATAGATCAACTCCGAGGTGTAGAATTTCTTTAACAATTTCTAGGGGTGACAGTCTGAGAAAAGGTTCACCGAGAATACTGTCTTTCTCTTTGTTCCATATTGTTTAACCCCAAGAGAAGGGAAGACTATATCTGGAAATCCTATGGGGATCTAGTTTTGACTGTATTTAAGAGTGACCAAATGGGCTTTACCTAGTTCTAGACCTAGTTGCCGGGGAAAACTCTAAATAACTATACTATTATATATACAATTGATATATGACGAGTATGTAAAAGGGATAAGAAAGAAGACTAACCGTGTGCAGCTTCCCACAATACAGTTATATATATTTGAAATGTATTTAAAAGAATGAAAGAAGCTAACCATGTGCAGCTTCCCACAATATAGTTATATATATTAAAGCGAGTAAATGAAAGCAGATAAAACTTACAGGCGAGCAAGCTTCCATGCTGTATTGTTAGTTGTTCAAAGAAATTAAAGAAAGTTTTGATAACAACTGTATACTTGAATCTAAATCAAAAGGGAAATTGTTTTGAAAAGATTGTACTGGGACTTATACAACATCTGAGGCCCAAAGGTTTTGGTTAAAAAGGGATTGGGTCTTACACTCTAGTAGAGGCCCAAAAATTTGTTTTTTGTACAAGTGGTGGGGCTTACAACTCAAGGGGAGACCCAAGGTTTATTGTTTAAAAAGACGACGATTGCGTCGAACTGTTGAAAATGTACAGAGGGACTTATACAATGTCTGAGGTCCAAAACAATTTTGGTTTCAAAAAGGGGTTGGGTCTTACACTCTATTAGAGGCCCAAAGATTATTTTGAAAAAGAAAGATGAGACTTACAACACGAGGGTAAGCCCAGATGGTTTATTTGAAAACGGCAATCGCGCCAAGGTTTTTGAAAATAAAGTGTGAGAGAAAGAATTGTCTCTACAAGTCAATCTATGTTTTGATGATAACAATAAGTATTTGTGAAAGAACCATTTTATGTTCTAACGTTTGTTGTGTGCAGATCATATTAAATAAAGATATCAGTTCCAACAAGCACCAGCCAGATGTGCGTAATTGATAATATGCGAAGTTACTATGTGTGACATAAGTCGCAAGAAGCAAGAACGCTTCAGTATCTGATCGTGATCAGTCATATCCAAGGACGCCGATATTGCTCTTGCAATGCTCTTGTGGATGCTCTCTGAAAGTGGTCGAGATTCTGAATATTACGAATCTTCTGAAGAAGAGAACCGAAGTGATGAAGACTCTCATGACTTGAAGTTCTGAAGGCGAAAGGCTCTGAAGACCAAGTGCAGAAAGACTCTGAAGACTTATGTGTTAAGAAGATTACAGTTCCAAAGGTCAAGTGCTGAAGACTCTGAAGATGGATTCCTAATGGACAAGTTCTGAAGTTTCGGAAGACTTGAAGAAGTAAAGGATAATGTTCTTAAAGACAAGTTCTAAAATTCTGAAGACTGATTCCTAATGGACTTCTTCAAATGACTGAAGACTTAACGTATCAGATATCCTGTTAAGAAGGCTCTACTCATGCTTCATCAAATTACCATCAGAAGCCTCTGAAGTTTGGAAGTCAAATGTTACCGTTGTGAACAACTGTACACACTGCTCAAGAAGATATCCCGTCACTTCTCCCATAGCAAAAAGGAGATGCATCAGTACAACTCATTATTACACAACGTCTCGTTTCCAACAGCCAACAGTATTTGAAACGACTATATTTCTACTAGGCTATTTAAAGGAAAGAGTTCTCGCTTCTAAAAGAATCGATTCAGTCCATGAATGGCGAATTGATCAAATTCATTGTGTGATGATAGAAACAATGATGAGTTCTCGTTGTAACACTTAAACATCCAAAGCTATCACCATTTACACATGGCCATTGTTGTAGAAGCTCAAAGATCATCATTCAACACAACAACAATGAATTGGTACAAAAGTTGTTGATGAAGAAGACAACATTGAAGATCAGTCAAGTCATCAACCCACCTTCTCGTCAGCACTACATTGAAGATCTGAAGCAAGGAGTTGTTGCTCAAAGCTTGCTCACCCAAGAAGACAAAGAAGAAGAAGATCTACAAGATGTCAACAACTGTCAAATCATTATACATCTTTGTAGTTTCTTAGGATAGCAAGGAGCTGTTGCTCACATCTTGCTTGAACACTTGTGTGTTCTTTGTACTTAAACTTAGGAGTAATCTGCTTGTTAAGAAGCATCATTGTAATCTCCTGTATAACTAATTCTTGGTGAATTAGGATTCCTTGAGTGGTCAGTGTGACCGGAGACTCGAGAAGACAATGACGAGATGTCATTGTGGGAAAAGCCTGAAATAGGGTCAGTAACATTATATTCATTGCGATGAATCCCTGAACGTCTAGCTGTGAAAGCCTAGCAGTAGATCTTGCGAGATTGGAACCTGCAGGTCAATGTTCATTATATTCATTAAGTTGAATCCCTGAACGGTTCATTGTATGTTAGTCACAGTGCGGCTGTGCAGTTTGTTAGTCATCGGCTGTTGCCCGTGCATCTGTAATCGAGATTGATTATAGTGGATTAAGACCTTGTGTTCAAGGTGAAATCACCTGAGGAGGGTGGACTGGATTAGCCTTTGAGGTGAACCAGGATATATCGTGTGTTCTTTACTCTTATGCTTAATGTCTAGTTTATGTTTCTATATTGAGTATCAGAACCTTACACAAGCAAGTCAGAACCTTGCAACTCTGATAAGCTTCCGCTCTGCAAGTTCTGAATGTTGTACATATCATTCAGACTCTTATTGGTTCTCACGCTCTAAGCATTACCAAGTCTGAATATAACTTCGTAAGTCAGAGTCTCTCAACGAACTCTGATGTTATCTCAGCATCTTAACAACAAGAAATAAAAAGTTGTTAAAAGAGTAAATACACAATTCAAACCCCCCTTTCTTGTGTCTTTCTCGCACCTTCACACAGTGGGTCTTATACAATATCTGAGGCCCAACAAGGTATCTTATATACAAGGAATGGGTCTTACACTCTATTAGAGACCCAAAAAGTGTTTGAAAAAGATTTGTTAGGGTGAAATCAATAAAAACCCTAATTTTGTTTAACATGGAATTAATTTTGATTAAAAATTAATAAAAATCATTGAAAACATGTGAAAAATGAGTGATGATCTTGGATCAATGTTTCAAAAATCAAGTTTCTACCCACAAAATGATTGAAAATCATTCAAGTTTGAAAAATCATGAAGGAAAAAATATTTTAAATGTCAAAAAACAAATAAAAATTAATTCTTTGTAAAAATATCAAGTATATGAAATAAATAATATTTTTGGGAAATTTTTGTAAAATAAAATATTTTAACATTTTTGAGAATTATTAAAAAAGGAACCAACTCAAAATCATTAAAATTCAGAGAGAAATTAATTTTTGAATCAATTAAATAAAATCACAAAATTCAAATATTCAAATATTTGAAAAAGGGCGCCAAGAACACCTTGGTTTTGCCCGTGTACCCTGTTCTTAGCTGATTTGCATTTTCTCATCAATCTCACTGAATACTTGATGAAATTACACAAACCACATATCAATCTGCTCGTTTTCAACTCACGATCATGTCTAAGATTTTTAATTTCATTTATTTTAAGCATGGAATAAGAAATCAAAGAGAAACCTCAAGAACCCTAAATTCTGCATGAAGGTTTATAAATTCCATACACGATTCATACAAAGCAAGTTATTGAGGGTAAACACTCTATACATGATTATGAACATATGGCAAAATTATTGTGCGAGGAAATATGCATGAATCATGAGATGACCAAGTTGAGGCTTACCTCTTGCAGCTGGTGATCGTGTTTTGAGTTGGAGGTGTTACAAGCTGGTTCAAATGATCTGAACAACTTCCCTAGGTGCCAAGTCATGTGTCTAAATGCTTGGAATGGTTTGAAACAAGCTGGAACTTGAGATGGTACCTCAACTACAACTCTGTCAAGAACTTGAGCAGTTGGATGGTGATTTTGTGAAATTGATGTTCTAGTTGTGATTTTAGTGTTTGATCAGCTCGCATATGATATTTATGAGGTGTGTGTGTGTGATTGGTTTGGTTGGAATTGCTCTCAAACTCAAAACCCGATAGTGACTTTCTTTAGAAGGCAAAATTGGAGTGAAAGTGGAGATTTTGAGGAAAGCATCAGTTTGGGTGCTTTGGTGTACTCAAACTGATCACAATTGAGCTCTATTTATAGTAGAGCAAGTTTGTTTTGCAATCAATAGTAAATGGCAACTGCAACAGGTCTGTGACCAATTATGATCAAAGGGAATCTCAAGTCTCCTCTAGCCATTGACTAAAGGTTAGGGCACAGGCCTATGGTTCTTTGATTCAAGGATAAGGATTTACTGAAGTGTTCATTCTTGCTCTGATACATGCCACCTCTAAGTATCCATTATATGTTCCAAAACAAAATCGGAGTCTTGGCCTCTTTTAGGCTTTTTAGGTTTGACATGCTACTTGTGGAATCTTGGACTTTGGAGGCGGACGAATCACTTCTTGTCCCTTGGTTGTTCCCCCTTGAGGTGTGCAGATGGATAACCATGCTTGTTATTGCACAATTTGGACAAATCGAGCTCTTGTTCACAAATCTGTCTTGCCAAGACAGTTTACAACAAGGCATGTTGCAGCTGTCACAACTCCTAGCTCAGGTGGAGTTTGATGGAGTTCTTGGATATTTTGTAAAGCTCTCATATGATAAAACACATGTGTGATCATAGTTTGTCTTGACACTTTTTGGATCCAAGTGAAAAATGCCCCTACATTCTGAAAAAAGTAAGACAGATTCTGACTTAGTGAAAATTTCACTAAGTGTTGGAAAAAGTGACATTTCATGTTTTCAGCCGTTTTGATCACTCCATAACTTAAAATCCATGAGAAATTGGGATGAGGTGTAGTTGTCACTTTTAAAGTGTGCCATGAGAGCTACAAATCCATCTTTGGATCATCCAAAATGGTTGCTTGGATCTCAAGTTATGATCCTTGGAAGTTGGTACCCTAACCACTTTGTTCCATAACTTAGAAAAATTCTAAGTTTTTTATGGTTACCCCTTTTACAAGTTAACTCACTATTCTTGATTTTTCTTGATGAATGATTATTCAAATCACAAATTAACATTTTATTAGGGTTAAGGAACCTTGGTTGACCAAAAAAATCAAAAAGTCAAACTTTGACTTTTTGTACAGTTGACTTTTTATCAAATGAAATTCAAACTGTGCGATCCTCTATGAAATCAAGTCCTTGACTAAAATCAAACTTAATAGATGGATTCCATAGGTGTTGTAGGGTGTATTGAATCATGTCCCAAGGTTTGGGAGCATGCCTTGGTCAAAAGTCAAAGGCACAGTTGACTTTTTCTTCAAAACCCTAATTGTGATCCAGATGAAATTGAAACTTGTAGATCAAGCTTCTTGGGATCAATCCATAGTTGCAAATGGATCAATGTAATGTATTGGAGACTCTCAAATCATGTCTTGAGGTCTTGGCTCAGGTTTTGTCCCAAAAGTCATCTTAGGGGTGAATTAGGTCAAGAAACCCTAACTCTTTATTTTTTGATAAATGCCTCCCCTGAGGTTAAATTGACTTGATTATTGGGTCCATGAGGTCTCATGGAGTATCTTAGGTTATAATTTGAAGCATTGGCTTATGCCCAGAGGAAAAATTCCATCTGGAGGCCTTAGTCGACCAAAACCCTAATTTGGTGACACTGGCGATCTTGAGGCTTGATCCACTTGGAATGTTGCAACCTTGTGTTTGATTCTTGATGTGGGAGTTCTCTTAATCCTCTATGGGTGTTTGAAAGGTTAGACAAGTTGAAGATCATGTCATTTCTTGATTGATCCTTTGTCTAACTGCTCTGATAGGGCTCAAAACCCTAATTCTTGTTTGTGGTGGATGCTCAAACATCTCTGAGGATATTGATGAGGCATGATGGTTCATCCATATTGTGGTAATGATTTGCACAATGATAGGAAATCTTGGTGGTCAAAATTTGGGGTATGACAGTTTTGACTCCTCCTCTGTGCAAAACATTTCCTCATTCAGGGTGTATATCAACAAGGATTATGGTTCTTCTTCTTTGTTGAGTATGGGGACATTTCCTCAATTGAGGATCATTGGATATCAAAGCTTTTTTCTATGGTTCCAACTTAATCATTCATGGTCAAGGGTTCAAAGTACTGATATTTTTGTTGATCATTGAAGTCAAGATAGGACATAAAGGTGTTGTTGCAGATTCATGTTATGGTCGAGGCTATGAATGATATTGAAAAGTGGGTACGGATTAGAATTTTGCGTGGAAGATAGAGTTCTTGAAGGAGAAAATAGATTTGGATTTATCAATGTTTAAGCATGCAGGTTGTGAGAAAGGTTCATGTGGATGGTTTCGAGTTCAAGTTGTCGTGGCAAATAACGCATCGCATCTTTATCCATTTTCAAAGCCCACATCAGTGTATATCTACAAACCAACCCGATTATCCAAATACCTATTTCGTGTCACATATGCATAATCCAACGCCCACATTTTCTAGACCACTCTTAAAACCATTTTGCTTAATAGTATCCATATTCAAATCCATTTCATTTTAGATCCATTTTCAAGTCCATTAAACCATATCCAAACCTCCATCCATATTCATAACCATTGTCCATCCCAATATCCATTCAAACCAAATATCCAAATTCTCACCGATCCTAAATTCAAATCCAAATCCAAGTTGCATTACAAATATCTATTTCCAAATCCATGTCATCTTTATATACTCATTCATGTCCACGTCATTTTCATTTAAGGTTTAAATCCATTTAAATTCTTTCTTTTCTAAATACCTATTTCAATAGATGAATTGCTGGCAGGATTGGTTTGTCTACTTTGATATACTTTATTTTCTTACAAAAGGTGGGTGCATTGATTTCATTGATTTTGTGGACGAGCTGGCGTGATCATCATATACTTAGGACAATGTGACTTAGATGCTTGCACAGGAAAACGCCACTTTTCTGAAAGTAGCAAGTCCTCAGCTGGACCAGATGTTCATTGGAGACGGAGCAAAACGTGTTCGTGAGGCGTATCAACTTGCAAAAGAGAAGTCACCATGTATTTGGTGCCGTTGGTACAAAGTCGTGTGATAGTGAAGTAAATGGAGACAGGGAGGTAGAAATAAATATGTTAGAATTGCTAAACCAGCTTGATGGTTTTAGTAGTAATGACTGAAAAAGGGTGACAGCAGAAAAAATACAAAGTTATTGCAGGAACTTGAATTTGACAGCAGAAAATGAATAACAGGTTCCATTGATCAAACTCATAACAGTTGTCCATTACATTCAATAAGAGAAACCTATAACAATACCTAACATAATCTCTAACCAAAAATCCTAACCAACTAACAGAAAAACCTAACAGACAATTACACAACAGAACCTCATTTGAAAAGTAAAAACAACAGTATTCACACCAGAGGAAATTACACCAGATAGAATTCAGTTACTAATCCCTAACAGATTTTCTAACACAAAACACTTTAACAGATTCACCTAACGAATTCCTCCCTAACAAACAACCAAACCATAACAGAAACTTTTTCTATTCCAATTCTTTCAACCATGATAGAATTTTGCAAACCATGACAGAATTTTGCAATAAAAAGACTCGAACAGAATCCAAAGAAACTCCTGACAGAATGGGGAAGAAAATGCTCTCACCATTATCAAGTCACCTTCAATCCATTCTGCATCGAATCTCCACGCTCTCTTCTTCAGAATCTCCTCCAACCTCCATCATCAACATTACCTACAACGAATTCAACACGACTTATAAATAACAGTTCAACAGCAAGTTGATTCAATCATCAACTCATCCACTAGAATTCAACAACAATTTCAGAATCACAACAAGAAGCAGCCGAAGAAGAAGTAGAGAAAGAGGAAACTGAATCGAGGTTCATACCTGAAATCTTCGTCTGAATCATCGTCATCTTCACATCAGTAGTATTCCAACTTCCTCTTCCTCGTTGAGTAATGTAGCCATGGTGTAGAACGTGTGCTCAGAACCAAGCCTCCATGGTTGAAGCGCCGATCTGATTTGTAGCGATATCCGATCGCGTATTTGGTAGCTTGATCTTTGTAGGTGCCGTCATGTCAGGTTAATCGAAACTTCGAAGCAAAGGGAAGAATCTGATTAAAGTAGAGGGAGATCGATAATGATTCGTGAGGTTGTGAGACAGTGGTCGTCGTAGTCATCGGCATCGCTGCGGAGAGAAAGATCATGGTGAGCATGATAGAGAGAGGGAGAAATGGAGAGATGTTGAAGATGATGAAGTTTGTGACGGAGAAGGTTACAGTTAAGGAGAAGGATAGGGTGGTATTTGAATGAAGATGAAAGGGAGAAGAGGGTTGGAACGACGCAGAATGGCAGAAGAAAACAGCGAGGTTCTTCTAAAGGATTTTTCTAGGGTTGTGAATGCTGTGAACCGATGGGATTGGGCTTCGAGACTCCATGGATTGCTATTCACACACCCCCAAAATCCTACCGCACACCTTGTTTCCATAATGAACCTCTCCATGATTCGTACAAGGCATCAAATTGGACCTTAACTCCATGGAACTTGGATTCACACCATCATGTTACTTACAGCACCCCCATGGTTAACCTTTGTTTTTTTTTTAGTTTTGTTTTTAGAAATTAATTAGATTTTAATTAGGTGTAAATTTTAGATTTAGGTTTAATTTTGATTTTGAATTTTTAAACCTTGATTTGGATTAATTAGTTTTAATCTTTATCTTTAGATTTTGATTACAATTTTCTTTAGAACTAATATATATTTTAGAATCAAATTTTTAGGATTAGTTTTAAAATTGGTTTAGAACTAGTTCATGACTTTAGAATTGTTTTAGAATTAGTTTCAAGTTGATTTTCTTTTCGATACTAATCTTAAAATAAAAACTAACCTTGATTCTAATTGACTCTTAACATGGATTAGTAGTCGATTAATTGTAGAATAATTTTGATTAATCACTAATTAGGAGTAAATTTTCAATCCTAGTTTTAATCTCTTAGAAGTGATGATTAATCTTATGGAGATTTTGTATGGACAATTTTTCATAACCTGTTTGGACTAATGAGTTATCTTGATGCATATGATGCTTAGTCCTTGATACCGTTTGGACCATTTCTGGATATTAGCTCTGGTTCTCTTTTGTTGTTTACCTTTGATGATAGTTGCTTACACCTGATGCTTGTTAAATTCTGACATTGTTTGAACTTGATGTTAGATGCTTGGCTACTGGACTTGCTTACTTGTTGGAAGTACCTGATAGCTTCGAGACTTGTGCTTGTTGTGCGCTTTGAAGAGGCAACAAACCTTCTCCGTTAGGTACCACTTGCACACTTGTAGGAAGCATGCTTAGGATTTAGCAATATTGCTTGAAACTGTTGTTGAGTGAGGAGTTTTCACTCCTAATTGTATACCCTGCTTGGTGCCTATTCATGGATATTGTGCTGTGGTTTATCTTATTTTGTGATGGACGAAGAGTCACTCAACTTCCTTATAGTTGAGATCACGACATCATTTTCATCTTGTGGTTGACGAAGAGTCACTAAACTTCCTCATAGTTGAGATCACGATATCGTCCGTTTCTGTTGCATTTCCCTTTCAGTTGAGGACAAGGAGTCACTCAGTTTTGTTTCTTGGCTGAGATCACGACATCGTTCATTTTGTGATTGTTTTGTCTTGTGTTTACTTGTGTTTGTTCACATGATCCCGTAAGATTCCTAGCTCCACTTAATTTTTGATTAAGTTGGAGGTAGGAGAGACATTAGGCTTTCAATCCATGCATGACAATATTAGGTAGATTCCCCTCCTGATCCTGGTCTTAGGACCATCATTGCATGCTAACTTGTAGGATCGAGTTTCCCTTAGACCTTCCGTGAGTCCTGAGTCTTTTCTCTCGCACCCATGCGATTGAGACCATTTCTGTTTTCCGTAGTTGCGTGAACTACGGATGCTCTGATTCCTCTCTCCTATACGATTGAGGATACATAGGCACGAGATGCGATATCTTGGTGAGCACACTAACAACTAACTTCCCTTTTCTCTCGCACCCGTGCGATCGAGACTAATCTGTTAATTGAACCTTTTCTCTGCCCCTAGTGCAATCGAGACTCTTTCACCAAACAATCAAAACCGACCCATAGGTCAAACTACGACTGCTCTGACTTCCTCTCTCATGTACGATTGAGGATACGTAGGCACAAGACGGCGATGTCTTGGCGAGCAACCTTCCCCCACAATCCCGTCGTCCTCCGAACTACGTTGACTCTGACTTTCCCACTCATGAGGGAAAACGTAGGCCTAGGACGACAATGTCCTATCGAGTCACCTTTTCTTTTTCTTCCCTGTTTCCCCGTTTCTATTTAGCAGTAGACCTCAGATACCCACACCCTTTGATCGATACAATAAGCGTGGATCCCATCGAGTACGATGGACGCGAGGGGGTGCTAATACCTTCCTCTCGCGTAACCGACTCCCAAACCCAGACTATGGTTGCGATGTCCATTCCTTTCCCTTTGTTGAGGTTTTCTTCGATCATTTCCTTTCCCTGCGTCGGGATAAATAACGTTCGGTGGCGACTCTTCTGTCTTTTCTGCCGGTTGATTTTCACAGATGCGACACATGTGCCCGGAACTACGCCTTTGCCCGTGGCAACGACTAGTTCTGGGCATCTCTGCCCGTCATAATGGCAAGTTTTTGGCAGTTACCTATTCTTCAGGGAACAGTTATTCCGCCTCGAGAATAGGGACCGTTGGCCACGCGCTGGGGGCATTATAAAAACTCTCTCATTTGAGAGGGTCAGGTATTCAAAATCATCCTAAGAAACTCATACTTTTGTACTTGCCTTTCTCTCTCCCGATTCTTACTTTAGCATCGGAATGCCTTGCAGGTACACCCCTTCCTCTTCTCACACATCCAACATCACAGACGTTCCTTCTGGCCCACTTCAGGATCTGATCAGCCTTCACGATCAGTGGCGCCGTCTATGGGAAACTTGTTATCCTCGTCTTAACATCCACCTCAGATTTAAAGACCAAAACAAACTCTCTGTCCAAGATTACGATCATGGCTTGCCAAGATCACGTCCAAGATGCTCGCAATCCTTCTTTTCTTCCCGTCAACAAAACTGATGCCGACAGATCTACATTATTCCTCAGAGGAGACGCCCGTCGTCTGAGAGACGAAGCTACCGCGTCTCCCTCCCCCACTCGTACTGACCATGTCAATGACCAGCCCTCGCCGGTCCTCCAGCCCGTTCCAGCTCCACCCAACGCCGACCCGGCCGTGGTGGCCCTCCTAGAAGCAATCAACAAGACCAACCTCTTGATCCTCCAACAAAACGAGAGGATTGGGGCGTTGGAAGAGTCTGCCCATCCAAGATCCCCTCATCCGAGGAAAGACCGACGATGATCCAAGAGTCCACATCCCTGGCGGGAAGTTGATCGTCGGGTGCACCAGGAACCAGAGTCCCATGCCATCCAAAAGCGTGACCACGTTTCCCCGCGAAACCAACATTTCCTGGGCAACAAGAGAACCCAGAGAGATCAATGAGCCCCACGACCCATTGTCTTAGGAGATCCTGGCTACGCGCCTTCCCAAAGGCTTGGAGAAACCACCATGTTTGGGCACTTACGACGGAACAACAGACCCAGACGAGCACATCGAAAATATCGATGCGCTGCCAGACTGTCGTGGCATCCGGGGTGCCATCAAATGCCGTTTATTCCCTACCACGCTCCGAAAATGGGCAATGACCTGGTACAAACAACTGCCCGAGGAGTCCGTCACCTCGTGGAAGCAGCTGGGCAGGATGTTTTCTAGACACTTTACGACATCACGCCGCCATCCAAAGACTGAAGCCTCCCTTGAGGCCATAATTTAAGGGAAGGATGAGCCTCTCTGGGAACATATTGAGAGGTTTAATAAAGAAGCTGTGCAAGTACCCACCACCAACGACATGAAGAAATTCCTGCTCAAATGAGGACTTCGCCCTCATTCAAAATTTTCTAAAGTTGTTGGTCTTGAACCACCAAGGAGCTGGACGCATTCATCCTCAAGGCGCAGGCATATATTCAGTACGAGGAAAAGGAAGCGGCCAGCTCTGCCCGGGCCTCACGCCATCAAGAAAGTGTCGGGGCCTCCAAAGGCGATGAACCCTCGACATCCCGTCGAGGGGAGAGAAGACGTGAAGATCGTCCCCAGGAATCCCGGGACAACAAAGGGCCCTCCGGCCGTTTCCACGATTACACTCCCCTGACAGTCTCCAGGGAAAAGATTCTCTCTGAATATGCTAACTCGGAGTTTAAACAAGCGGGGTTCCGATTCCCCAAGCAGGTACCGGCCGAGTCGAACGCCGATAAGTCAAAATACTGCCGTTTCCGCAAGAGTCACAACCACACCACTGAAGACTGCATCCACCTAAAGAATGCTATAGAAATACTGATCAGGGACGGCCACCTGAAGCAGTTTACAAAGAAGAAGGATGCTCCCCGGCAAGATGCCCAGGAGTCAAAGAAAGTCGAGGAAGAAATGCCTTCCTCAGAAGAAACCAACCTCCAAGTCGCCATGAGTATATCACGACCGGAGGATTTCTATGTTCCCGAGGAGCTCAACGCTCCCGCGTATTTCGCAGCCCATAGCCCATGGGAAACTTTCCCCTCTGCAATGGTCATCTCCGGAGGGGGCTTCAACAAAGTTACCGCGGGCTCCGTGAAGAGAAAGTTTGAGCACCTGATCAACACGAGCTCCAACAAGGTGACAATGCTCGACAAGGCCCAGAAGGGATCAACCCATCTCTTTCTACCTAGAAGAGCTCCTCGGAGGGGCCCCGAACTCAAGTATTCCGCTGCTCGTAAGAGCCCAGATGGCAAATTTTGATGTTTGTAGGATCTTGGTCGACCAAGGCAGCTCGGTCGACATTATGTACTCACAGCTGTTCTCAACCTTCCAGCTGGACGAATCGTACCTCACTTCCTACGTGGGTTCTGACCTGCAGGGTTTCAACGGGTCGGTCACGAAACCCTGGGGGTACGTCGAGTTGATCGTGACCTTTGGATCTGCAGAGGCAGCCAGATTTATTAAGGTTCTGTTCCTGGTAATTGACTGACCGTCTCTTTACCAGTGCATATTTGGATTGCCAGCTTTGGCCGAGTTGGTAGTCGTGCCATCAACTGTCCATCTCAAAATGAAGTACTATACTTCAAAGGGCATGGTCGCCACCTTGCACGAGGACACTGAATCCGCGCGGAGATGCTTCGAAGCGGCCACCAAGGGATTCAACACCATCGCTGCCAAGCCAAAGACGTCCAGCAAGCCAGCCTTGTCTAACTGCTTAGAGGAAGCCAAGCCACTGCCACGCGTCAACTCCATCGACCTCAACAACTACTTCTCCGAAGATGACCAGAAGGAGGACCAGGCTTACCCGAGCAGCTCATCCACCTCGACCAGCACCAGCAACAACTCTCATTTGATGCGCTCGATCCCGAATGGCGAGTTCGAACTCATCCTTCTCGGTGATGATCCTCAGCGAGGAGTAAAGATAGGGACCGGCCTCCCCGACATTGCGAGGAAACAACTCAAAGCTTGCCTCCGAGAAAACGCAGACTTGTTTGCCTGGAGTGTCGCGGACCCGACTTAGATCCTGATGTCGCCTGCCATCAACTCACAATTGACCCCGCCGTCAAAGCAGTAGCACAGCGTAGGAGAAAGCAGTTTCCAGAGAAAACGGAGGCTGCAGAACAAGCTGTAAAAGACCTTCTCGAGGTAAACTTTATTTCGGATGCCAAGTACACCACTTGGCTATCCAACGTTGTACTCGTCAAAAAATCTAATGGAAAGTGGCATATGTGTGTTTATACTGATCTCAATAAGGCATTCCCAAAAGATGCCTACCCCCTCCCCAATATTGATAAACTTGTTGATAACTCTGCCGGTTTTAAACTATTAGCATTCATGGATGCCTATTCAGGCTACAATCAAATACCAATGGCGAAAAGTGATAAAAAATACATGGTCTTCATGACCAAATCGGGCAATTATTACTATAACGTAATGCCCTTCGGTCTGAAGAACGTCGGACGACTTACCAAAGTATGATGAACAAGGTCTTTCGGGGAGAGATATGCGACATGCTCGAAGTCTATATGGATTATATGATCGTGAAATCCCACTAGGAAACCGATCACATGACCCATTTAAGAAAAGTCTTCGAACTGGCCAGGAAATACCGGATGCATTTCAACCCAGAGAAATGCACGTTCGGGGTACGGGCGGGCAAGTTCCTAGGCTTCTACCTGACAGAGCGATGAATCGAGGCCATCCCCGACAAGTGTAGGGCATTCTCCAAATTTCCAACACCTAACTCGAAGAAGTCCATCCAATCCCTCAACGGGATGCTCGCTTCTCTGTCTTGTTTTGTGGCAAAGTCTGCCCAATATGCCCTGCCCTTCTTCAAACTCCTCCGCAAGGAGGCAGCATTTGAATGGACAGAGGAATGCAACCAGGCTCTCCTCCACCTGAAACGGGCACTGTCAGAACCGCCAGTCCTCTCTCGTCCATATAACGGCAAAACTCTGTACCTCTATCTCGCCGTTAGCGCCGCCCTCTTCCGTGAAACGCCCGACGGGCTATAGCCTATATACTTCACAAGCAAAGCGTTACAGGGACCGGAGCTGAGACACCAGCAGATAGAAAAGGTAGCCATGACCCTCATTAACGCTGCGCGAAGACTGAGGTACTACTTCCTGGCCCACACGATCGTGGTCCGAACAGATCAACCCGTAAAGCAGCTGCCGGGACAACATGATATGGCCGGTAGAATGCTTAAATGGTCACTGGAGCTGTCTGAGTTTGATATTCAGTATGAAAGCATAAAGGCCCTCAAAGCCCAGGCATAGGCTGATTTCGTCGCAGAAATGACGTTCGCAGATTCCCCCACCCGCGGGGCGCGCAAGTGGACCATCTTCGTCGACGTAGCATCAACTCGGCGGGAAGCGGAGCGGGTATCATATTGGAGAACGATGAGGGAATCATCGTTGAGGTATCACTTACTTTATCCTTCCCCATGTCCAATAACCAAGCTGAGTACGAAGCTTTCCTCACCGGTCTGCGCCTGGCCGAAGACCTAGGAGCAGAAGAGGTCGTCATCTGCACAGATTCGCAACTCGTGGCCCTTCAAGTTCGAGGAGAATACCAGGCCAAAAATGACAACTTGTCCGAATATTTGTCCCTGATCAAAGAAAAAATGATGAAGTTCGCTACAGTAGAAGTAAAACATATTCCCCGCGAACATAATGTCAGAGCAGACATGTTATCCAAACTGGCGAGCACGAAGAAAAAAGGCGGAAACAAGTCCGTCATCCAAGAGGTGCTTCCTCGACCTAGCATCAAGAAGACACCCACGATCCTCGACGTGCAAGTCATCGGCGACAGCAACTGCTGACCCCCATTTATAACTACCTCGCTAGGGACGAACTCTCGTCCGACCCCAAAGAGGCCAACACAGTCAGGCGCAGAGCCTGCTCCTACGTCCTAGTCGAGGACAAACTCTACAGGCGAGAGTTCTCCACCCCTTTACTCAAATGCTTCGAGGAATAGATGGTCACCCATGTCTTACGCGAGATCCCGAAGGAAGCAACGCCCAACACCTCAGGGGAAGATCCCTTGCCCGGAAAGCCCTTCGAGTAGGGTACTACTGGCCGACCATGCAGCAGGATGCAAAAGAGAACGTGAAGAAATGCGACAAATGCCAACGGCACAGAGACAGGCACCTGGCTCCGCCTAACGAGCTCAAAGCTATGTCCTCCCCGTGGTCATTCGCATGGTGGGGCCTGGACATCCTGGGGCCATTCGTAGTAGGATCAAACCAGAACAAGTACTTGATAGTGGGCGTTGACTACTTCATAAAATGGATAGAAGCGGAGGCTCTGGCCGAAATTACGGCCCTCGACATACTTCATTTCTACAAGCGGAACATCCTTGCACGTTTTGGCATTCCCCAAGCAATAGTCACAAATAATGGGACGCAGTTCACGGATAGGAAGTTTCAAGATTTTGTCGCTCAACTGGGCACGAAACAACACTTCGCATCCATCGAACACCCCCAGACTAACGGGCAAGCAGAAGTAGCAAATCGGGTGATCCTACAAGGCCTAAAGGGGGGATGGATGAAACGAAGAAAGCTTGGGTCGAGGAGCTGCACAGTGTCCTATGGGCGTACCGCACAACTCCCCACTCTTCAACCGGGGAAACACCCTTTCGCCTGGCCTACGGGACCGAGGCAGTAATCCCCATCGAGATACACGTACCATCCAGGCGGACTGAATCACCCCTGGACGAGGAAACAAATGACGAGGCGCTGAGGGAAGAGATCGACCTCGTCAAAGAGGTCCGGTCAGGAGCAGCTCTCCGCAAAGCCTCATTAAAGTAGAAAATCGCAATCAGGCACAACGCCAAAGTGATACGGCGAGAATTCCAGGTGGGCAACTTTGTCTTGAGAAGGAACCACAAGGACTCTCGGGAAGGCAAACTCGTCGCTAACTGGGAAAGACCATATCGCGTTCGAACAAAGACGGAGAATAGGGCCTACTACCTAGAACACCTCAACGGAGAAGAACTTGCTCGACCATGGAACGTCGAAAAGCTAAAACAATACTATAGCTAAGGCCCTAATCGTCGGTTTGCTTTATCAAAGCCACGGATATAACATCCCGACCATGATGCGCGCCCAGGTACAAGCGTCGCATAACAGCCAAGGCAGGATCCTGTTCAGGATCGAGCTGGGTCTTTGCCCGACGGTGGTTCCTCAATCGAGCCCGCCGTCATCAAAGTACCATGATAGGTAGAACACCCAGCTCCGCTATCATGCCCAGGAACTCCCTAGGCCGTTCGACCAGTCCCCCTCACTACCGAACACATCTAAGTCGAGCAATTCCCTAAAGTAACAAACGAATCAAAGTCATCCCTATTACGGGCACCCACGTGTATCGAGAAAAGATATAACACTTAGCAAAAATAATCATCAAAGAAAGCCATGCGCGAATATACAACATACAAAACCTGCCACGATGGCCGGATACATACATATCAAAATAATTAAGTGGCCACAAGGGCCACAATTGTGCATATTACAAGACAAGGGGGCAAGCCCCATACGAAACAACAATAAAATTACATCAAATATGGCACGCAGGCCAGGTACATTACAACAAAAAACAAAAGAAGATATCACTCCTCCATCTGCTCAGACTGCTCAGGGTTAGGTTACAGTGGCTGGGTCTCCTCGTTCAAGAGACGAGCGTGCTCATCATCGATATTGAAGAAGTCTGGGGTAACTATCTTGCCATCCTCAAGATGGCCCAGAAAATTGGTACCCTCCGTGGATATCTGGACTTCTGGATTCACAAGCTTGAGTTGGGCCACAACATTGTTGAATGACTCCTCCCCGATGGCGTACACATCCTCTTTCGCCCGCGTAATACAAGCCACCAGCTCGGCCCTAGTCTTCAATGCCTTCACCTCCTCAGGCTCGTCTTCTGTCAGGGCAGCCGCAGACCTCATCTGCTTGACTAGGTCCTCGGCAGCCTTCTTCTCACCAACCAGGGTATCATTCTCCCCTTTTAGTCTAGCGGCCTCCTCGCCAGACTTCTTCCTCGCATCATTAGCAGCCTTGGCCTTCTTCACTTTTTCCTCCAGGGCAGATATCGTTGCCTTGGCCTTCTTAAGCTCAGATTCGGAGGAGGAATCTCCCTCGGCGTATACCGCTGCCATCTCCAAGACCCGGACCAACACGGAGGCATCTTGCGCCAGCATTGCCCTTTTGCTCGGGCGATCCATACCTTCAAGCTTGCGAGACTCTGCTCGAGGAACCGTCAAGGAAGTCCCCTCGAAAAACTTCCTGTCATTAAGGCAATGGGGAAGTTCAAACTTGCCCTTCTCCGCCGCCTGACTGAGATCCACCAGCTCATTCGCTCTGGTCCGCTTAAACCTGGGGGCCCTGGGCACTGGAGATCCCTGGGCAGGATAAGGAGCAGACGAGGAGCTCCCCGCAGCCGGTTGAGGAGGAGGCACCCGCTGGGTGAACCAAGATTTTGGCTGAGTCGTGCTCGCCTTGCCCCTCGTCAGAGCACTCCTCACCATCCTCTCATGAGCAGAAGGTATTTCACCTACAAAAGGACACAACAAGCATGTTAGCAACTAGGGAAATCATAATTCGGGCTAGCTAGAAAAGTAAAAACTACCAAGTAACTTAATGGCATCGACATGGGTCTTGCACTCCAGAAGCGCCTTCGTATTGATGTATCGGTGCCCTACTCTTTGCCTACCATCGTCGTCAAAAATCGGGCCCCCCTTTTTCGTCCAGCACTCCGCGGGTCTAAAACTGTTGACATATTTTACCAATGCCTCATAACTGGCTGTGTCTTTCTTGTCCACCATATCCGGTTGGGCAAGGTAATGGTCGGTACCCCGTGTAAAATGGCTCCCGCTCCAACAGAAGGGGAACTTAAACACCCTGTCTGCCAGTAACTTCCCATGCTCATCGCACATATCATTACCGTCCTCGTCCGTTGTCACTGCCCAGGCATACGTGGTGTCCTGAGCCTTCTCCAACACAGGTTCAATGATATAGAACCTCTCCTTGAAGGTCCGGATAGACTCTGAGAAGGGCTTAAACAGTTTTCTCGCTTGCTTCAGCGAAACCCAGCCGTACCTTTTCCCCGAAGCATGCCGTTAGAGGTGGAAGATGGTGAAGAACAAGGGCAAAGTAGCTCCTATCTTCAGAAACTCGCAGGTCGGCTCGAAGGCGCGGATAAACACCAATGAATTAGGGTGCAACTGCGACGGGGCCAAGTCCAGATGAACGAAGATAGACTGCTGAAAGTCAGTGAAGGGCAGCCTCATCCCTAAATCCTTGAAAGCATATTCATACATCGGGAATCTCTCCCCGTAGTCTGTACATATGCGGTCGTCTTGACTGGGGAAGTGTACCTTCCACTCCCCTTCTGGCCCTACGTTTGTGAAGATGTCCCCGGTATAAGACGGAAAAATGGATGCGTGATCGGCAGGCTCCACAACCGTCCATTCCTCCACAGAAACATGCTCGGGATCCTCCCCGACTTCGCTAGAGGCAGTTGAAACCTCAGTATCACTACTCTCTGAGGAGCTCTCCTCAGAAGAGTCTATGAGAATCTCTCTCTCGGGCTCATGTGCCATCTCGTTCACCTGAAAAGCAGATGACAAAAGTGAATTCGACTGCAAAATTAAATCCACCACCGCTAGTAAAGTGAAAGGGCGCGTAAAGGGCCAGGGACGACGCCCCCGACCTAAGCCCTAAATCAAAAAATAATACAAGAGTATCGCGCGAGGAGATGCTCGGAGGCAGCCCCTCCTGCACGTGCGGGAAGAATCTCCCCGACCCACTACCCAGTTTTCTGTTTGAAGCTCCACCGAAAAACTCATACATTCATCAGAAATTTCATCAGAGCACCAGAAAACTTAGGAACTCCACCAGTTACGCTTGCACCGTCATCGCAACGGCACCGGAAACTACCTAAACCAACAGTTCCTAAAAGCTCTGGCGACCACAGCAGCAGCAGAGAGTGGCCACGCCACCGTCTACGACCAACAGCCGCTGGAAAGCACTACGATTCTACCTAAATTCAACCTAGCCAAATGCGTTCTAACAAAGCAGAAATGAAAAAGCTAGAAACAAAGCTGGAAATAAGTAACTTACGTGGTCAAAGAGAGAGTAAAGTGCCGAAGAGCAAGCTCGGAGCTTTCGTACGGCGGCAGAAGCGGTGGTTGACGACGGCGACGGGCTGAAAGCTCTGAAAGAAGAACGAGGAAGGAGAGAGAAGCAAAAAACGCAACTGAGTAACTCCTCCCTCTATTTATAGGCAGTCTGAAAGCACGTGCACGAGCACGCGTGGCTAGGGGCATCATCATGACCCTAGCCTAGCCATCATGACGCATTTAATGCTACACAAGGCTCGAGGCACACGTGGCGTCACGTCTCTTCAGAATACCTCAACCATTGGCCTCCCCGCACGCTGGGCAACCCAAATAACGTTACGTATCCCGCGGGCACTAGAACCCCCGGGCATCCAAGGAAAATTCCATCTCGTCGACAAACGACGACCCATCCAGAGTTCCCCGGGGCTGCTGGTTATCTTTAAGTCATCACTCCCATGCTCGGGAGCAACAACTTGGGGGGCTCCTGTTCTGGACTGAACCAATGGCTAGACATGACCCAATCCACTTCTGCTTACAAAACGGCCCAATTGCCTAAGTCCAGCTGGTGCGGGGCAGCATTTACCTTTCTGCCCCTTTACCGGGCACATATGGACAGATGAACCTCAAGGTCATTTGCTCCTCCCCGACATTCCTAACCGTTACGCACGGCTCCACCATCCGAGAACAGTCATGGTGCTTGTGCCCGGAACTATACCTTTGCCCGTGGCAACGGCTAGTTCTGGGCATCTCTGCCCGTCATAACGGCTAGTTTTTGGCAGTTACCTATTCTTTAAGAAACGGTTATTCCGCCCCGAGAATAGGGACCATTGGCCACACGCTGGGAGCATTATAAAAACCCTCTCAGGTATTCAAAATTATCCTAAGAAACTCATACTTTTGTACTTGTCTTTCTCTCTCCCGATTCTTACTTTAGCATCAGTGTGTCTTGCAGCTACACCCCCTCCTCTTCTCACACATCCAGCATCACAGACGTTCCTCCTGACCCACTTCAGAATCTGATTTTCCTTCACGATCATAATATATAAACACATAAAAAAGTTGAAAATGGATTCAATTTTTTCTAAGGCAATATTCCAATCTTATCAAATCATGCAACAATAAATTTTTGTAAACCATAGTAATTCTTCTTATCAAACCACATTTTCGTAGATTTTATATATAATGAGTTAAAGTATCTTGTACAAGGGGCTTTAAATTTATCTACCCCTATGTGTTTTTTGACAAAAAATTTACATAAAAGCATTTTTAATGAAAATTTTAATCAATTAAAAGGGGATAACTTATTTTGGAGAAGCAATTGTAGAAAATATTGTCAGAATGGACCTAAGGGTAAGGCTACTAAGATAATCGCTTTAGGCCTCCAAAATATAAATAATTTTAGAGAGAGACAGAGAGAGTGTGTGTGTGTGTGTGTGTGTGTGTGTGTGTGTGATCAAATGATTGGCAAAGGGAGGTGTTACAATAATGTTTTGGTGTTTTATATATTTTGGAGAATCAACCTTTAAAAGAAATATTCTCATAAGGTACAAAATTCTCCAATCCATTATCACCGACAACATGACCCAATTAGCAAACAATAATATGAGAAAGCTTTTTTAAGACCTGGAGATCAAACATCACTCTAAGTTAGTGGAGCGCCCCTAGACTAATGAACAACTAAAGACACCAACCGATTAATGTGGAGAGGATTTAAGAGAAAAAGGGAATGATCCAAGGGAAACTGGGTTAAGGAGCTCCCGTGTGTCCTTTGGGCATATTAAACTATGCCTCAGTCGCCAACTGACAAATCTCAATTCAGGCTCATCTACGAGACCGAGGATGTTATTCTAGTCAAAGTTGGGAAACTTACTTGGGGGATAACACACCCTTTTGCAAGAGGAATACATAGCACGAGCCACTAGAGAAGAATTATATATTCTAGAAAAAAACAAAATGCTTCGTCTCCTTCACAAGCTCCTTCATAAAGAAAGCCGCAACCAAAAAATATAACAAGAAGGTCAAGCCCCGAAGCATCCAACCCAGTGACCTCATGCTCCGAAGAGATAATGTTGGAAGAAGGAATGATGGTGAAGGAAAATTCACTAGGGACCCTATCAAGTCTGGGCCAGTACAAACAAGGAGCTTACACTCTCGAAACTCTGCCCAGAGAAGTCGTCCCAAGGACCTATAACTCCATTAAATCAAAGTGCCATTTGAGCTAAGTTATTTCTTGTTTAAATAAATATTGAGTTGGCATTAATTTACAAATGTAATGCCATTAAGAACAATAATGAAACATTTTCCCTAAAATTATATAAGTATCATTTCCAATGAAATACATAACATAAGTGAAACGCTATTATTAATAGATTCAACCACTTAATGGAAAGGGAGACGGTGCCAAGTCGAGCAATTCCTTTGTTGGTAGTAGCTAGCCAATCTAGAGTGCAGGTGGTGAAGCTCCAACTACATCAACCTCAAACTAGGTTTTCACTCGGTGTGATACGATTCACAAGTTGGTGTGTTGTTATTTCTGGTCTGATTCGATTCAGAAAAATTCAAGTTAAAAAATTGGAAATGCAGTAAAATAAGGAAATATATATTAAAAAAACAAATAATTTCACAATGTTGTTTAATACAACCATTGTTATAGGTAGAACGCTATCCAGAATAATAAACGCCAAAAATGGCATTGATGGGTATCAAACCCATGACCTATAAATATTTCACTACAGTTGTTCAATACAACTATGGTTATAGGTAGCGCACTTTCCAGGTTACTACAACGAGCAATAGACCGTGATTGTAAATAACACACTTACAATCACACGCTACCTAACAACATACATACAACCATCATTATATGTTTTTCACAACTGTTGTCATATGTGTTTTTGTAATAGTAAAATTCCACTTGGAAGTGGGTTCACGCCCACGGCACGCTTTGTGTTTTGTTGTTTTTATGATGATTATGAGCGTGGCCGGCTTAAGTGGTTTGATATTTAGGGGTGTGCTGGGTGGTCAACTATCCTCTTTTGATTTGTCATTTTGTGAAGGTAATTGTTCATTCCTTCCTTCAACTTGATCTCTCCGAAATTCTGATGTATCCTCTGCTTCAAGATAGTTCGGTCGGTTGGTCTGTTTGACTTATATATATTTTTCTATTTATGACAGATATTTTATTTTGCTTTTCGTGTAATTTTTGTCCTAAGCTTTGTTAGAATTGTTTCTCTTGAGTATATATGGTGTTTTCCTTTTATACTTTCACTTTATTTTTATTTTAATATATCGTTCTTACTTTAAGTAATTTTATAAATTGTCTTAAAAGTAATAATATTATTTCAAATAAATTTTAATAAAATATTTTATATATCCTCTCTTTATTACTACAAGTAATTTTATAGATTGCCCTTAAAAAAATGCTAGATTTTGACCTATGCACAATAAAAATATAATATTTCTGTAATTATTTTCAAATGCCATTGCAAAATAGATTAACATAAGAGTTATCATAGGATTCAGTGTAAAATTACCTTTCATCGTTGCATCAACAATAAAACGCCCTTTATTATTAAATAGTTTATATAATATAATTATTTAAATTTAATTCATAAATAAAAAAATAATTTATTTATTTTTAAGTCAAATGAAAATTTTAATATTTCAAATTTAAAAATGTAAAATAGTAATAATTTTATTATTTCTCCAATAAATATATTAAATTTTTAATTAAAAACATAAAATAGTATTGATTTTTCATCATTGCACCACCAATAAAATGCTATTTATTATTAAACAAATTATATAATATAATAATTTAAATTTAATTCATAAATTAAAAAAATAAATAATTATTTTTCAGTCAAATGAAAATTTTAATATTTCAATTTAAAAACGTAAAATAGTATTAATTTTATTATTTCTTTGATAAATATATTAAATTTTTAATTAAAAATGTAAAATCGTATTGATTTTTTCTATCATTGCATCACCAATAAAATGCTACTATTTATTATTAAAAAATTATATGATGTAATTATTAAAATTTAATTCATAAATGAAAAAAATAATTTATTTATTTTTCAATCAAATGAAAATTTTACTATTCCAATTTAAAAACGTAAAATAGTAATGGTTTTTGATCAGAGAGGACCAGAAGGAGATCGCCGCGGCCTTCGTGTAGGGTCAGAGTTGATGCTCGTAGGAGAGGAAAAAGGGGTGGAGGTACCTGCAAGGTACTCCGATGCCAAAGTAAGTGTTTGGTCAAAAAGGGGAAAAGCAAGTAAGAGATGTCAAGTATTGGATATTTGATACCTGCCCTTCTCAAGCGAGGGGATATTTATAGGTAGATTTCTGGCGAGCAAAACGCCTGGTCTACCAATGAGGGATTGCCAAATGGAGGGCAAGGCGCGTGGCCTTTTGACTTGGATTAACTGTTTCCGTGATATCCGGGGAGGCAGTTAGTCGCGTGAACTACTCTGCGCGTGAAGGGGGCATGCCCAACGGCTACTTTCTGCCCAACGGCTATATTGTGCCCAACGGCTATATTGTGCTTATTGGGCCTGTTCGCCAACTATAATGGATTGGGCCTGATCCTTAAGGGCAGGAAGCCCTGCCCGGTCCAGAACAGGAGCCCCTCAAGTCGTTGCTTTGCTGAAGAGTAATGACTTAAGATAGCTGTGACCACGACCGTACTGTCGGGGACGTGTTTGCTCGCGTGGAGTGTTTCATTCGTGCCCTGATCAGATGTGGTCGTTAGATGATTACGCTGAGTGTCGGCCACGATTCGTTACGTACTCCCAGAAATTGGCATTTTTCGCCGAGCAGCCCTGCACTGATGCATTCATGTTGACGAGGAGATTTGCTCGCGTGGGAGCCAAGGATTTGGCGTATTTTCTGTAATAAGCCAGGCGAAGAGTTTTGTGACACGTGGTGAGTATGCATGGCTTTGTCAGTCCTAGGGCCGCGTAGGCTATGATGACCTTCGCGATTCCCCACGATCAAATGGTTATAAAAGGTGGAGGAAGGTTTTATTAAGGTTTTATTTTCACATTCTCATCAAGTTTTCACTCCTTGCTCTTATTTGCTCTGCAACTAGTCCTCTCGCCGGAGTTCCTCTTCGCCACCGTTGATCCTCCTCTTCTCCGTCAACTTCTTCTTCTTCCTGTAAGTTTGTTCTTCCTTTTCCATATTTTTTTTATGAACCTTCGAGTTTCTGGGTGTTGTTCATGGATTCTCCGGTGGGTTCATGAATTTTCCGGTTGAACTTCATGTGTTCTTCGATGAACATATGAGTTTCTGGAAAATCCATGAAGAACATGAAGAACATGAAGATTTCTAGGATAATTGTAGAGAATGTTTTGATGTAGATCTTGTAGATTCTGGTTAGGTGTATAGTTTAGGTTTGTAGTCGGGCACTAGGCCTGTTCGGTTCTTTGTCGTGATTTTGGGGCGCGACGAGCCTGTGTCCTCGTTTTGATCCTTGCTATATTAAGTCGCGGGGACTTGCCCTGCTGGTCATTAGACAGATGAGTTAGAACGGGCTTGAGGTTGTCCTCAGCTTCATCCTTGCCCTTTCACTTGACTAGTGGTGGAAGGGTGGATTTGATCTCCGATGTCGAATTCACTTATCTTCCTCTGCTTTTCAGGTGAAAATGGCTAATCCTCGGGATGAAGTTGTGCCCGACCTTCAAGAGACACGAGGGGAGCCGGATGTGCCCGCCGATTATTCCAACATCAAGGTCGCAGAGGGGGACCTGGACTGGATAGCTCACGAACCTCTGTCGTTCCGATCGACTTTCACCGAAGAGGAGATTCGAAAGTATTCTCTATTGGAGAACCGTGTAGGGGAGGCTCCTCGGCAATGGAAAGCATTTCGTCCTGGGGAGAATGATAGAATTTGCTCTGGGTATCCGGGATTACGTTTCCCAATGTACGAGTTTGCTTTTACGGAGGCCAAGATGCGTCTCCCGTTCACTGATTTTCAAGTGGCTCTCTTTACCCTTTTGGCGTTGTGCCCGTCGCAGCTTCACCCTAATACTATGGCCTTCATCTAGGAATTTGAATTAGTCTGTCGTCATCTCAATGTCGGAGCGACCGTGGATCTCTTCTTTTGTCTCTTCCAACTTCAAAGGAGTACCACGGGGACAAAACAAAGTTAGGTTTCGTTCAAACAGCAGAGCAGGCTATTCTGGCCGTACTCTGACTCGATTCGCAACTTCAAAGATAGGTTTCTGATCGTGAAGCCTATTTCCGAGGAGGCGAAAAGGTCCATCTCGACTATCGTAAAGGTGACGGTTGATGGTCGGGAGGTGGATGGAGTTGTGTCCGTGTTTCCTCTGGAATGGGTTTACTCCCATTTTAAGCGTAGGACCGACCAATTCTTGGTGAAACACGAACAACTCTGTGAGGCCGACAAGGAGTCGTACAGGATCCTCCATGCTTATGTGGAGAGTTTTTCCCCGGCCTTCGTAGTTGATCGGGACGGGAATGAGCTGATCGAGGATGATGGGGAGCCCGTCCAAGCAGCTAGATATATTAACATCAAAGCTCTCCTCGAATGTGATAATGATGATGATGCGGTCCAATTACTTGGTATGGTCCGCTATTTGTTTTTATTTGTTCGAATTTATGAATTCTGACTTGTTTTGTGTGTTCGCAGGTGTTGCGGTGAAAATCGGATAACAAATTATTAATTAATTTGCATCATTTTCTTTTACAACCGACTTTGATTTATCCAAAGGAAAGGTTCAAGCTCGCTAGAAAAACCTAAAGGGGGGAGATCTAAGGTTCGGGGGTCAGTTACGTCTAAGGAAGGTATTAGCACCCTAAACGTCCGTAGTACTCTACGGGAACCTCTTGTTTTACTTGTTATTTCTTACTCGCTTGCTAAGGGTTCTATGCTAAAGGTTGAAACCCTAGGGGTTTGTTTCTACGTATACTCGACAAGGCATCGCACCTTGCGCCTACGTATCCTCGGGAGTAGAATCAGAGTACGCGTAGTTCTACTAAAGGTGAGGGATAGGAACCATTGACTATGGCCAAAGTTCCAAGGGGAAAATGAGTATAAGCTCATTTTAGAGTTCACGATAACTCTCTAAGTCTACGTTATAGAGGGAAAGTGAGTTCTCATGATGATGAGAATCACATAGAGTTCACGATAACTCTATCTATTACTAAGTTATGATTTCGTTGGCTCACGATAGCCAAGAAATAGGATAGGTTCCTATGGTTAAAGGTAGGATGGTTTGTTTAGTGACTTTATGAGTCAATTTTAAGAAACAATTTCCTTTGGAATAGGGGAGTGTAACATCTTATAAATAAGAGTTACTGAGAGTTTGAAGTACAATAAAAAGAGCTCAATAAAAACAGTAAGCATATAATCATGAAATGTACTTGAAAAGTGGACATAGCAAACAGTGAACATTCAATGAGCCTTTAAACATGAAGTGAACATAAATATGGACATGGCAAAGAGTGAGTGCAAGTGGTCATGCAATGAACATAATGAGAATATATCAAACAGTAAGCAAGTGATCATGCAATTGTGACATATAAGGCAGAAAAGCATTCACATTTGGAACCAAAGCATTTGAAAACATGTTGTTCATTAATAGATAGCAAAACAAACAAAATTGCATGGCAAGGCTCATGATAAAGTCAGAGACAGAACTTTATAAATTAAATACATTCATAGAAGACTTAATCCACAAACAGTAGTCATACAAGCACGACAATCATGGCATGAAAAGCAAACATAAACATGTGATTTCAAACAGAGAACATAAGCAAACAACATTTTCATGACAAGGGTTTGTAAGAATCAGGGATACAAAGTTTAGTACACAGCATGCTTCCACAGTGATTCAATTAAAAAACAGTAACACATAAATATGTCAAACATAGTAGCAAAGATATTCTCACAATTGAAGAACAAGGCAATGGAATCATATAGCACAACAAACAGAAACAAAAAAGGTATAGCCAGCATTCTCGTGATAAAGCCAGTAAACAATGTTCAACCAAACTTCATAGATTAAATAGCATGCTCCCAAAATAACTCGTTAAACAATAGTAGCACCTTAATATGTCAAGCATAGCAGAAAGACATATTAACATTCTCACAGTTTGAAAAAATAAAACATTAGAATCATGCAATGATATTCAGAAGCCAGAAAGTGCAGACATCATTTTACGATACAGTTCAGGAAGCAAAGTTCAAACAACATTTATACACTAGCCTACTTAAAGCAAAGGTTCTAACATTTAAGAACACCATTGATAAAAAGATGCAGCAGAAAATTGTTTTGAAATTATTAAAACATATGAAGAAAAGCTAAAAAACAACAAAAATAAAAAAAGACAAGAGGACACAGTAAAGGGTGGATGGCGCCACCCATTCCCTTGAAATAGTGGTGGCGTGCGCCACAAGGGGTGATGGGGAGTGTGTAGCCGGCGCCATGCTATTCATGGCTGGCGCCACGACTTTGCTTTTCTTTTTTTAATATTTCATTTATGGTGAGTGTGATCATTAAATATATTATGTGGTGAATAGTGATCATTATATTATTAATAAAACTATGTGGCGGGAGCCACTAAACTAAATGTGGTGAACGCCACCCAGTCTCATACATTCTATTTTCATTTCATTTTACGAACACGAACAAAACTAGACGAACCGAACATGATTAAATCAACACAAAAATGAAAACCAGCATGGTGATTTCTCACATTAATACAATAATCAGACAGAAATATGATAGCATGATATTCAAACATGAAGCAAAATAGCCATGAAAATTAGACGGTGATGGAAAAATGATAACAGCATGGTGTATGATCATCATCATAATGCATAAGAAAAGAAAGAGATTAGGTGATACCTAGTGGAGCAAGTCCACTGTTTCCTCGCCTTGTGATGAACTTTTCGAGCTTGAACCAGAAAGGTGAAACCACTCTTCCTCTCTCTTGCTCCTGCACCGAAACTCTTAACAATTTTGTGAGAAGTGTTGTTGTAATGTTGATGTTGTTTTTTTTTCTGAGAGCTGTAGACGAGCTCTTTATATAGGCTACTTGATGGACCGAGTTAAGTTCAAGGCTTAGTGGGCAAGGTTGGAGCTAGGGTTTACAATGTCTTTCTTCCCGTTAGTCCACTCAATACACTCCTCATGCTGCACAAATATTCAGAGGTGCAGTGCAAATTTCACCAACTCGTGCATTATTTCAAACGCTCCTTATTTGATGTCATACATGCAGGTGTTGAAAGAAGTAATGACGGGGATAGCACCAAAGCATTGTTTCAGGCAAGAGCAGGTGGCAACAGAGTGAATAGTGAAAATGGCAATGTCTCAAAAATGCCTTTGCTGAAGCAAGTAAGACGAAGCTCAAAATAGGCAATGCTCTTTGGAGGATTCAAAATATGATTCGCGCCAAGGATTAAATGGAAATGGATTTCAAATGAATAGATTTCAAAAGTGCTGAATTCCTTCTTTTCCAATCTGGCACATTTCCATTGGCTGATCCTTGGGTTGAAAAGTCAACATATCCATACTTGATTCCTATTGGCCACTTGGTAATGAAAATAATTCTGATAATTTGTGACATCTTCCTTTCCTTCTTTTTGGTCATGATGGAATATGAAACATAGGCTTAGGAAATAAAATGGTCTTGCATAAGCAAAGGTGATTAGGAAAAATAAATGGACGGATGATTTGGCAATGATTAGGATTAAATGTGGTTTTGGAGAATTTAATTGAACAATTGGAATAAAGTTGGTTAAATGAAAAGGTTAATGAAATAGGTTTAGAAAATAAGGGTAGATAAAATGAGTAGAAATTTGGTCATGGTGGGGTTAGGGTTATGGAGGCATCTCTTAGAGACTTGCTTGATTCAATGCTCCATCCAAAAGATCTTGATCAATTACTCCTCGAATCTCCTCAAGATAAACCTGAAAAAAAGAGAAACAAACACAAACAAAAAACCTGATAAAAAAGGCTAGCTATGCAGCATGATTGACCTAATATGATATGCAGAAGATCAATGGATCTAAGGGAAAAATTTGGGGTACAACAGTTGCCCCTATTTAAATATCTTCACCGGATGGCATGAAGGACGAGAGTCCTCATGGAATCAAGGTGGAGGATATTTAAATACAGATAACCGAAAATTTTGCCCTTAGATACAAAGACGTGCAAATGCTACTAAAATGATGATATGATGCCATGAGAGGTGCAAAATGCAGACAAAACAGGACACCAAAGAAAGAAAAGCCACCAAACACAGAGGAAAGCTTCACTGGGGTAGCAGAGAAGCAAGGTTAGTATCCACAGGGAAGAAACTCCTTGAGGATGCAGGCTAACCAACAAAAGGGACAAACCGGGGAGACCCCGAGGAAACACCGGGGAAAAGACCACAAACAATCTTCACCGGGGAACGATCCGGGGAGATTGACTACTGGGGACAAAACAAACCCACATTCTTCCTAGGCATGAAACCAGAAAGAAGAACCTGATCACTAGGGATCAGTCAAAAGGACAGGCAACCAAGCAAAGACTTCCTGGGGATCTTATACTGAAGAGTTCAGACTGGGATCTTCAAGAAAAGCCAGGAAGACAGAGACAAACCCTGCGCACCAATTAGGAGTCTTATAAGGTTGAAGAAATTTGTTCCAAGAAGCTTAACTTAAAGCAAGTTTTCAAAAATCCAAGATAAGGGTTCAAGTCTGACACGATCCAAACGAGAACAGTTTTAAAGACAATGTTTGACACGATTCAAACAAAGTCCAAGTTCGAGTCTGACACGATTCAAACGAGAACAAGTTTTAAAGACAATGTTTGACACGATTCAAACAAAGTCCAAGTTCAAGTCTGACACGATTCAAACGAGAACAGTTTTAAAGACAATGTTTGACACGATTCAAACAAAGTCCAAGTTCAAGTCTGACACGATTCAAACGAGAACAGTTTTAAAGACAATGTTTGACACGATTCAAACAAAGTCCAAGTTCAAGTCTGACACGATTCAAACGAGAACAGTTTTAAAACAAGAAAACAATGCTTGACACGATTCAAACAAAGTCTAAATTCAGGTTTGACACGATTCAAACAAGAACAGTTTTACAAAATCTTTAATGTTAAACTTCTTGGGGAACAACAAAAGGTTTAAAGATTCAAAACTGGCGCGCAAAGGTTAAGACCGAACGAGCAAACCGGGAGTGTCTTTACTTCACTGGGGAAATAATGACAGACACCAACAAAAGACCACAAGCAAAACAGAGCACAAAGATGCGAAGATGCCAGGGTATCATGCATATGCTTAGCTATATGCTAAAAATGACGCAAACGACGCAAAACAGGAAAGAAGAAAGGATAACACAAGCCAATACCCTGAAACCCAAACATCAAGGATAACCGGGGCAATCTTCTTTTCACTGGAGATGGCAAATCCAAGCCAAAGATACAGTACTACTAACTCTTTCTGTACCAACTTGATTCCATAAAATATCTTGATTACTAGAGTAAAACTTAGTTCATCTTTGTGTTTTCTTAAAACTCTTCTGCTTCCAGGAATCAGATGAAAATGACGAAGTTATTGTACTCAGAGACCAATAACAACTCTGTCGTCTAACAGCTGACTTCTCCGGGGGCTCCTGCATAAAGAGCTGGGGTCTGGTACTCAAAGGCGAAAACCAAAGCATAAGCCTAGCTTAGACAAATGTTTTGGATAAATTGGGAAAGTTCTTCTTCTTTATTAGGGAAATAAATCCATTGGGAATTTGTCAAAATCAGCTGATGTAGCAACTTGATGGGGAGTTGACAAAGTAACTATGCATTCCACTAGCATAACTACCATCTTCAAATCTTATCTGCCCCAGGCTAGACGGTCTATACGATAACAAGAGGATTTTATAGAAGAATTGGCATACAGGGTGTTTCAATATCTTCAAACTCTTGGAGAGATCTCGGTATAACTGCCCCAGATTAGGGGATGAATAATGAAAAGAATTTTACGGAAGAAATGAAATACCAGATGCTTCAATATCTTCCAACTTGAACAGTCAAAAGAATTTTATGGAAGACTTGAAATACCAGATGCTTCAATATCTTCCAACTTGAACAGTCAAAAGAATTTTACGGAAGAAATGAAATACCAGATGCTTCAATATCTTCCAACTTGAACAGTCAAAAGAATTTTACAGAAGAAATGAAATACCAGATGATTCGATATCTTCCAAGTTTTGAATCTTGGCGTAGCTGTTTCTGTTCAGTTATACTCGAGATACTCAAACTGTAGTAGAAATTACTGGGGAACAGATTTGCCCCTGCTGATGGGTTACTGAAGTCAAACTTGTCATAAGATGATCTCAAGAACATTTGCCCCAATATTCTGAATTTGCAGAATTCTGCCTCTGATTTGTCAACTCTTGGGATAATAGATTGGCAAACCTCACACTTGGTTGCCCCTGACTGAGTCAAATTTCCTTTATCAAGTTTAATTCCTTGACTGACCGCGTTTGTTGGGATTCCTTGATATCGAATGGTATTGCAAACAAATGTTGTTCATTAAAATTGGCAAAATTTAATGCTAAGTTTAATGCAAAGTTTTGGAAACAAAACTTTTGACGAAAACACATGTAGTGAAATGATTAGACAATCGAAAACCAAGTGGATCTGGTCATTTACAGAATGACAGACGAAGTGATCCACACACGCAAAATAACAAAGATCATTAGGAGTCAGGTTAGTCAACCTTGCTGTAGTATGCTTTCAATACAACCTTACCTTGATTAGGTCTTTTAAGGGTTGTAACATGTGGTCTGGTTCACGGTTTTTGAAACAAAAGATAAAGGCTCAAAGTTTATTTGTCCCACCCAATCTTCGTGATGAACTCCGATCCTAAACTCAGTTAACTCAAGCTATACATTCAAGTTTCCAAAGGTTAGGAAGTCACTGAATTTGAGAGCTGACTGACGTCTTACATGAAGCGTCTGCATTCGATTGCATAACCAAGTTAAACTGAGAATTACCCTGCCCCAAGGTTGAGATTTAAGGGTTTTTTGCGTAAGGAAAGAAAACTCATACTTCTAGGCTCGAAGGGGTTAACGAGGGATTATCGTCCTTATTTCTCCGGTGTTTAGGAATTGAAACAATGCCTTATATCATTGGTAAGGTTTAATCGGCAGCATACCACAACAATTATGAACACGAAGTTTTCATCATCCTCCCCAATCTTTGTTTACATATAGATTGATATGGAGTAAAGCAGGGTAAAGATATATTTGTTTTGGCGAACACAAGAATAAATGAGTGAAACGAATGGACCTGACCAAAAGATGCACAAACATTTCATTAATATTACCAATTGAACAAACAACAAGGTTAGTAATACAAATTTAAAGCCATTGAAAACACCAAAATGAACAAAACACAGCCAGCTTTGGCGGATTGTTTACAAAAGATTTTAGTTTACAGGTCCAGACGGGAAAACGTCTTCATCACCAATCACTTGTTCCTTGTGGTATAGAACTTTGAGAGGCCATGCAACTCATTTGTCTTTTGCTTCAATAGTTAAAACATCAGTGTCTAGAGTACCTTCCTGAGGTTTCAGATTCTTCAGCAGGCTTATCAGTTTCTCTTCGAACTCTTTGTATTCTTCAATGGGATGCCCTATTGTCCCAGTGCAAAATTTGCATTCAGTCTCTGGGCGATCTTCTTCGAAGATTAAGTCCTTGCCATGGATCAGATCTTGCACAAGATGTTCTAAAGCTCGGCAACTGTCCAAGTCATGTCCTTCGGCTCCCTTATGGAATTCACAAGTCAGGTTGGGATTGTACCAAGGTCCTTGCATAGGGGTGAGAAGTCGAGGAGTTACCAGTTTGTTTTGCATCAACAGAGGGAAAAGTTTGCTTAACGGCACAGGAATAGGCTGGTGATTAAGTTTTCCTCTTTTGACAGCACGCTTCTTTTTGTCTTGGGGAGAAACACACGTGGGAGGCTGAAAACCCCTTTTTGTAGGCACCTTATGAAGATTGCGTTTGTGTGCAGGAATAGGACCAATGTTCAGCTGGCATGAGGCTTCCTCAAAAACAAATCCTGGGCGTGGGAGATCCTTAGGAGGTGGCAAAGGAGTGTCCTTGAAAGATAAAATATTTCTTTCCACTAAATCTTTCACAATATGCTTCAAAGCAAAGCATCCCTCTAAATCATGGCCTGGTGCACCTTCACGGAATGCACAGTGAGCATTAGGATGGTAAGAATGCGGGAGCGAATCCGGAGGTGGGTTTGGTGACCTTGTAGTTATTAACCCTTGTTGCACCAAAAGAGGATACAACGCTGTATACGACATTGGTATAGGAGGGATCAGAGGTCTACCACCCTGTCTGCCTTGGCGAGAAGTTTGAGCAGGAGCGTTGGGCACTCGTTGATAGATCGGTGGTCGAGACACCGGTTGATGAACAGAAGCTTGATCGTTGATTATTGGCGTGATGGGATGAATGTGACTCTCCTTCTTCAATAGAGTTTCCAGAACCCAATTCATCTGGCATTTGAGGATTCTAACCTCCTCTTTTAGTTTCTCTTGGTTTTTCATAATTTCCTTCATCATTGCCATCGTCCAGAATGTAGGCTCTCTATCTATCAGACATAGAACAGGAAAAAGACGCAAGACTGAGAGACGCAAAATGCAAATGCAAATGCAAAGATGGAAAATGATATGCAAAATGCAAATGCAAACTAAAATGCAGATGCAATGCAAGGTTTCATGGAATTCATACATTTTTGCAGAACATCATGAGATATCAAAAGACTTCATTAAAAATGGAGTACAATAGTTGATATATTCCCAAGAGTCATAAAGAAACAAAATAGAAGCCTAGATAGTCCTAAGGAGATTCTCCTAAGAGTCACAGCTTAAGTTTTCCATTTTCTTCCTCCATGTGATCTCTTTCCTTAACAAGGTTGTCGACGATCGTCTTCCAAGCTGTGGGCTGAGTAGTAGAAGAACTTGAGCTTTCCTGGACCTTCATCTTCTTGCAAGAGGTCAATTTTTCATCCTTTGCACGTAGTGGTTTTCGGAGTTCAAAGTTCTCCTCAACAACCACTTGATACTTAAGTCTTCATGCTTCTTCTGATCTTTGAGTCTGCCTCAGTGATATCTCCAACCCTTCTTCCCTTGTCATGAAGTACAAAATAGGCTCTTCCTTCATGGGAATTGGTTCTTCCCTCTTGTATGGCATCTTCAGTTCAATGGCTCTCCTACGGACCCACTGAAGATAAGGCTCCAATGAAACACAGTTGGGTTTCCCCAAAGCGTTACTTCCTCTCTTAAGCCTTTAAAATTAAATCCCTTTATTCTTCATTCTCCTTATATTCTTCAAAATAAATTCCCTCCACATGGATGCTTAGAGGTTTATCCATCAAAGGGTACCCTAATTGGCGTCGTGCTAGCACCGAATTGTAACTAATTCTTCCTTTGATGCCAAGAAGTGGCGCATTGTTGTATTGGCCACAACTATCTGTTATTGAGATCTTGTCATATACCCGGTTGTACCAGTCAATATCTGTGTGAGAAAGGGCCATAATCTTCTTTGACCACCATCCCTTCTTAGGATCCCAAAATGCACCCTTCTTAGGCAAATGTGAAACAAACCGTCTGTGTAATACAGTGACACAGCAAATGATCTGTCCATTACTATGGGCATTCCTTGTATGGATTGAATGATAGGCTTCAGCAAGTAAGGTATGTACAGGATTCTGCTTCAAGAAAATCTCGATTACATGTAAGTCCATGAAGTTGTCAATGTTCGGGAACAGGAAGAGTCCATAAATAAGCAGAGCAAAAATGGCTTCAAAGGCGTCCTTGTTGGAGTGTTAGGCGAAATAGTGGGTTTTCCCAAATAAGAACTTAGCAGTTAATCCAAAAATTCCTTCCTTGGAGATTGAGTTTTTTTTTATGTCAACTAATTCCAAGTGAGTTTCCTTGGCTATCTCTTCTTCTTTAGGGTCTCTGTCGAAAAATAAGAAACGGGGAATCATCCTTAACAGGCAAACCAACTATGTGAGAGTATTCTTCATGTGCAGGCAAGAGCTGATAGTCGGGAAAAGTGAAGCAATGATACTTCGGGTCATAAAACTGGAGTAAAGTTGAGAGGAGTCCTTCATCAACATCTTTCTTCAATAATGTCCATAAATTCCCATATCTGTCCTTGAATCCTTCAGGGTCTGTAAGTAAACTTCCCAATCTCCTTAGGTCATCTAGCTTAGGACTCTTGAAAATGTATTTTATTGTTTTCCTTCTTGTTTCATCCATGATATCTCTTTGACATCTTACAAAAAGAGGTCTGAGTTCCATGAAACAGATGCTAAGAATGCTTATGCTATATGGATGCAGCAAACAAAAACATACACACACAAGCACATAAAGGTTTAGGTTAAAAGCATGGAGCCAAGGTTCACCCTCCCATTGGTATGTACTACTGGTTTTCATCTGCAGAACAGGGTTCTAAGAAGTTCCTAGAGTCGGCAACCCATTTTCCGGATTTTAAGGATTTCCCAGATGACTTGGTAATCGATAAAATTCTCAAGAGGATCTCGTCTGAGTGTAGTATCGCATGACAACCAATTCAGAAATAGACTCCATCATGGTCACCGCACTACATCCTAAAGTCTTAGTGGGGTTTGGTAACTACGGTTCTCAATATCCCGGGCTCCTAGGTTGAGAGTAGCACACTTTCACGAACGAATTCGTTCAACATAACTAGACTCTCGAGAGGGCCTCAACTGAGTGATGGTGTTTTCAATTCAACTTTTCAAGATTCGACTCCCTCAAAGCCTCCTTGAATACCATCGTCCTATCATAAGTGTATGCTCAAATCTGGGTATAGGGTTTATCTCACTCATAGATATCATGTCAACCCACATTAAACAGAAAAAAAAAGTCAAGCAAGAACAGATATACAGATATATAAGCAAATATGACATACATAAGCATATACAAGTAAATAAGCAAACATGAATAACATAAAACAAGATAGGCTTAACCCTCTTAGGAAAGGACCAGCAATAGGTCTAACTGTCCCCAGTGAAGTCGCCATTTCTGTTGCGGTGAAAATTGGATAACAAATTATTAATTAATTTGCATCATTTTCTTTTACAACCGACTTTGATTTATCCAAAGGAAAGGTTCAAGCTCGCTAGAAAAACCTAAAGGGGGGAGATCTAAGGTTCGGGGGTTGGTTACGCCTAAGGAAGGTATTAGCACCCTAAACGTCCGTAGTACTCTACGGGAACCTCTTGTTTTACTTGTTATTTCTTACTCGCTTGCTAAGGGTTCTATGCTAAAGGTTGAAACCCTAGGGGTTTGTTTCTAAGTATACTCGACAAGGCATCACACCTTGCGCCTACGTATCCTCGGGAGTAGAATCAGAGTACGCGTAGTTCTACTAAAGGTGAGGGATATGAACCATTGACTATGGCCAAAGTTCCAAGGGGAAAATGAGTATGAGCTCATTTTAGAGTTCACGATAACTCTCTAAGTCTACGTTATAGGGGGAAAGCGAGTTCTCATGATGATGAGAATCACATAGAGTTCATGATAACTCTATCTATTACTAAGTTATGATTTCGTTGGCTCACGATAGCCAAGAAATGGGATAGGTTCCTATGGTTAAAGGTAGGGTGGTTTGTTTAGTGACTTCATGAGTCAATTTTAAGAAACAATTTCCTTTGGAATAGGGGAGTGTAACATCTTATAAATAAGAGTTACTGAGAGTTTGAAGTACAATAAAAAGAGCTCAATAAAAACAGTAAGCGTATAATCATGAAATGTACTTGAAAAGTGGACATAGCAAACAGTGAACATTCAGTGAGCCTTTAAACATGAAGTGAACATAAATATGGACATGGCAAAGAGTGAGTGCAAGTGGTCATGCAATGAACATAATGAGAATATATCAAACAGTAAGCAAGTGATCATACAATTGTGACATATAAGGCAGAAAAGCATTCACATTTGGAACCAAAGCATTTGAAAATATGTTGTTCATTAACAGATAGCAAAACAAACAAAACTGCATGGCAAGGCTCATGATAAAGTCAGAGACAGAACTTTATAAATTAAATACATTCATAGAAGACTTAATCCACAAACAGTAGTCATACAAGCACGACAATCATGGCATGAAAAGCAAACAGAAACATGTGATTTCAAACAGAGAACATAAGCAAACAACATTTTCATGACAAGGGTTTGTAAGAATCAGGGATACAAAGTTTAGTACACAGCATGCTTCCACAGTGATTCAATTAAAAAAACAGTAACACATAAATATGTCAAACATAGTAGCAAAGATATTCTCACAATTGAAGAACAAGGAAATGGAATCATATAGCACAGCAAACAGAAACAAAAAAGGTATAGCCAACATTCTCGTGATAAAGCCAGTAAACAATGTTCAACCAAACTTCATAGATTAAATAGCATACTCCCAAAATAACTCGTTAAACAATAGTAGCACCTTAATATGTCAAGAATAGCGGAAATACATATTAACATTCTCACAGTTTAAAAAAATAAAACATTGGAATCATGCAATGATATTCAGAAGCCAGAAAGTGCAGACAGCATTTTACGATACAGTTCAGGAAGCAAAGTTCAAACAACATTTATACACTAGCCTACTTAAAGCAAAGGTTCTAACATTTAAGAACACCATTGATAAAAAGATGCAGCAGAAAATTGTTTTGAAATTATTAAAACATATGAAGAAAAGCTAAAAAACAACAAAAATAAAAAAAAGACAAGAGGACACGGTAAAGGGTGGATGGCGCCACCCATTCCCTTGAAATAGTGGTGGCGTGCGCCACAAGGGGTGAGGGGGAGTGTGTGGCCGGCGCCATGCTATTCATGGCTGGCGCCACGACTTTGCTTTTCTTTTTTTAATATTTCATTTATGGTGAGTGTGATCATTAAATATATTATGTGGTGAATAGTGATCATTATATTATTAATAAAACTATGTGGCGGGAGCCACTAAACTAAATGTGGCGAACGCCACCCAGTCTCATACATTCTATTTTCATTTCATTTTACGAACACGAACAAAACTAGACGAACCGAACATGATTAAATCAACACAAAAATGAAAACCAGCATGGTGATTTCTCACATCAATACAATAATCAGACAGAAATATGATAGCATGATATTCAAACATGAAGCAAAATAGCCATGAAAATTAGACGGTGATGGAAAAAATGATAACAACATGGTGTATGATTATCATCATAATGCATACGAAAAGAAAGAGATTAGGTGATACCTAGTGGAGCAAGTCCACTGTTTCCTCGCCTTGTGATGAACTTTTCGAGCTTGAACCAGAAAGGTGAAACCACTCTTCCTCTCTCTTGCTCGTGCACCCGAAACTCTTAACAATTTTGTGAGAAGTGTTGTTGTAATGTTGATGTTGTTTTTTTTTCTGAGAGCTGCAGACGAGCTCTTTATATAGGCTACTTGATGGGTCGGGTTAAGTTCAAGGCTTGGTGGGCAAGGTTGGAGCTAGGGTTTACAATGTCTTTCTTCCCGTTAGTCCACTCAATACGCTCCTCATGCTGCACAAATCTTCAGAGGTGCAGTGCAAATTTCACCAACTCGTGCATTATTTCAAACGCTCCTTATTTGATGTCATACATGCAGGTGTTGAAACAAGTAATGATGGGGATAGCACCAAAGCATCGTTTCAGGCAAGAGCAGGTGGCAATAGAGTGAATAGTGAAAATGGCAATGTCTCAGAAATGCCTTTACTGAAGCAAGTAAGACGAAGCTCAAAATAGGCAATGCTCTTTGGAGGATTCAAAATATGATTCGCGCCAAGGATTAAATGGAAATGAATTTCAAATGAATAGATTTCAAAAGTGCTGAATTCCTTCTTTTCCAATCTGGCACATTTCCATTGGCTGATGCTTGGGTTGAAAAGTCAACATATCCATACTTGATTCCTATTTGCCACTTGGTAATGAAAATAATTCTGATAATTTGTGACACATTCCTTTCCTTCTTTTTGGTCACGATGGATTATGAAACATAGGCTTAGGAAATAAAATGGTCTTGCATAAGCAAAGGTGATTAGGAAAAATAAATGGACGGATGATTTGGCAATGATTAGGATTAAATGTGGTTTAGGAGAATTTAATTGAACAATTGGAATAAAGTTGGTTAAATGAAAAGGTTAATGAAATAGGTTTAGAAAATGAGGGTAGATAAAATGAGTAGAAATTTGGTCATGGTGGGGTTAGGGTTATGGAGGCATCTCTTAGAGACTTGCTTGATTCAATGCTCCTTCCAAAAGATCTTGATCAATTACTCCTCGAATCTCCTCAAGATAAACCTGAAAAAAAGAGAAACAAACACAAACAAAAAACCTGATAAAAAAGGTTAGCTATGCAGCATGATTGACCTAATATGATATGCAGAAGATCAATGGATCTAAGGGAAAAATTTGGGGTACAACAGCAGGTATGATGGCAGACATGAGGGAACGCCTGATGAGGTCTCAAGCGGCGAAAGTTCACAAGAAGTCGACCGCAAGTGCCAAGGTCGGGGTGCCTAAGCAGACTGTTCTGGAAAATTTTACAGCTGGTCCTACCCCTGTCCCGAAGAGAGCTTCGACGCCGCTGACCCCGGATACCACCCATAAAAGGAAGAGAGATGCCGCGGGGAAATCTGCGGCCGCTGGCCCGGGAGGTTCTGGCGCCGACCAGTATGTCTTGCTCCCATGTTATTCGCGTGGAAATATGTTTAATGAAGGGAACTCAATTGCCGTTCATGATTTTGAAGTCGAGGCCATTGTGGGCGCCAATCCTCAGGCGAGGAGGAAACAACTCTTCCAGGACGCTGCGGGCATGTTCAGGGTGCTCGAAGCGGCTCTTGCTTTAGGGGACGATGAGGCGGTTTCCCGTGTTAACCTTCGCACGGCCAAGGCGAGAATTATCGAGTTGGAAGTTGATAAAATAAGCTGTACAATGATCTAAAGCAATTCGAAGGTCACGAGGAGGCCAAAGTATTGCTTCAGCAGGAAGTTACCCAGCTGAAATTGCAGATGACCGCGGCCGACGAGGAGAAGGCACGCTTGCAGGCCAGAATAGCTGAACTGGAGGGTTTGTCCGCAGCCGCCGAGGGCGAGAATGATGACGAGAAATCCCTAAGGACCAGAGCTGAGCTGATCGGAAGGATTCGGATCCTTGGCGAGGATAACTTGAAGGCAGTTGAGTTTAGTTTCAATGCTGCTTCGGAGCAGATGAAAGCCCTCAACTCGGACGTGCAGCTTCTGACTGACGGAATGGGTCTCTTCAACAGGGTTGTTAATGGTCAGTTTGTTCCTCCCGATGATGGAAGCGAAGTTTAGGACTTTGTTGTTTTTAACATGTTTTGTGGGCCTGCGTGCCCTTATCATTTTGTATGGGTGCTGCCCTTTTTGTACTTATAACATTACCCGGTCATGACCGGTGTTTTAATATACTTGGATTTTGTGAAAATGTTTTATCTTGGAAGTTTGATCTGTTTATTTATATGTGTGTGCTCGGCGAGTTGTGAAACCTACCGAGGAGGGCAAAGTGGTTTTGCCCATGATGAGGCTAGGACTTCGTTTGAGGTACTTGTTATTTCTTTGTTTTTGTGATTGGCATTTATTTTGCTAAAACTATTCTAGCAGCAAGATGTTGAAACAAGATGTTCTAATTTTCTGCGTTCAACATGTCGAATAAAGATGTCCCATACTGGCTCATAGGACATCGCGTCTGTTTGTGGTCTAAAAGAAAGATTCTGTTGCTGTTATTTGTTACTGAATATTCTGTGAATATTTAGTTATCCTATGTGGCATCCAAAGTATTTTTGGATTGAGTTTTTGTGTTGGTTTTCGGATTCTCAGCGTTTTCTAAATATGGAGACATATTAGGAAACTTTAGATTGAAGACCTATTTTCTTGGAGTTTATTTTGCAGATTTGTGAGCAGACTCTTTGCTGCGTTTTTGAAGCCCAATCCAGTCCAGATTTAATGCTATATATTGACTGGTGTAAACCTAGTTTAGGCGTGGAACTTACGTGTGTTTTGTTAGGGTTTTTCAAGTGTTATTTGTGAGCCTAACTGGTATCAATCTGATAACAGTATAAGGACTGGTTTTTGTGTGTAAGTTCTGTCAGTTACTCATAAGCTTTTAAGCATTGAGTTTCTTGTGTGTCAATTCTCATAAGCTTTGAAGTATTGAGAATTGTGTGTTTTGAAAGTGTGACTTTTGTTTTGTTACTTGTGTTGAAAGGAACCAATCACGGGTTGTGATTGTAGAGGGATTTGAGGAGGGCCTCATACCTAGGTGAGTCTTAGGTAGAAGTCATAGGAAGGGTAGTGATTAAGTGAGCAGATTGTAACCGGGTGTGGTTGTTGTATAATCTGTGAATTGATACTATCGTATATTGGTTTCGTCCTTGGCTTGGTAGGCCCCAGAGTAGGATTGTTGATCCGAACTGGGTAAACATATCACTGTGTTCTTTACTTTCTGCACTATTATCATTATTGTTATCTTGTTCATTGTGTTGGATATCCGTGTCTCAACATCTGAGCAGGACATCTGATATCTGTGCCAGAATTTCAATTGGCATCAAGAGCTTGCAACCTTGTTTGGTTCTGGGTGAGATTCAGGGAAGGTAATTTCTGGTACAATGGACAAGGATGGAGGATTTTTGAACAAACCACCTCTGCTTGATGGTTCCAACTATGACTATTGGAAACCAAGGATGATAACATTCATCAAATCCATGGATGATCAAGCATGGAAAGCTGTTATCAAAGGATGGGAACCCCCAAAGGTTAAAGATGGAAAATGTAATCCTACTGATGTGGTGAAGGAAGAGGAAGACTGGGATGATGCAGACTACAAAGGGTCCGTGGGAAATTACAAAGCCATGAATGCGTTGTTTAATGGTGTTAACAAAAATATCTTCAGGTTGATTGAACACTGCACCATTGCAAAAGAGGCTTGGCAGGTCTTGAAGGTTGCTCATGAAGAGACTTCAAAGGTGAAGATGTCAAAACTTCAGATTCTCACTACCAAGTTTGAAAATTTGAAGATGAAGGAAGATGAGAGCATTCATGACTTTCACATGAACATTATTGAGATAGCTAATGCTTCAAGTGCCCTAGGTGAAAAGATGTCTGACAGCAAACTGGTCAGAAAAATCCTCAGATCTCTACCTAAGAGATTTGACATGAAAGTGACTGCTATAGAGGAAGCTCAGGACATAGATAAGATGAAAGTGGATGAACTTGTGGGATCACTTCAAACATTTGAATTGGGGATAACTGAAAAGTCTGAAAAGAAGAAGAGTATAGCTTTTGTATCAAAGGCAGGTGACTCAGAAGTCGAAAGTAATCTGGACAGAGATGAAGGCCTCTCAAAAGACCTGGTGTTACTTGGCAAACAATTCAACAAAGTGCTCAGAAGGATGGATTGGAAGTCAAGATCAAATGTTAGGGACAAGCCATCTGACATCAGTAAAAATCAGAATGCTGGGAGAAATACCAGTACTGAAGATAATTCCAACCAAGGGAGAGGAGCTCAGTGTCATGAGTGTGAAGGTTTTGGGCACATAAAATCTGAGTGTCCCACTTATCTGAAGAGGCAAAAGAAGGGGCTATCAGTCTCATGGTCAGAAGATGACTCTGAAACTGAAACTGATGAGAAGTCTGGAAAGCGGGTTACAGTATTAACAGGTGTGTGTGAGTCTGATGAAGAGTCAGTCAATGAAGGTCTTACCTTTGAAGAGATGGCTGCTTCCTATAAGAATTTATGCATTAAAAGTGAAGAAGTATGTCAGCAGAAAGAAGAACAAAAGAAAGTTATTGCTCATCTAAAAGCTGAAAAGGTAAAGCATTTGGCTACTATCTCTGATCTGAAAAGTGAAGTGGTTGTTCTGAATTCAAAACTGGATAATGTTATTAAGACAGTTAGAATGCTCAATAGCAGCTCTGATGTGCTTGATGAGATTCTGAAGTCAGGGAGAGATGTTGGAGATGTTAGTGGTCTTGGGTTTGAAAGTTCTAGTGAGATGGACAAGGGAAAATGGCCTGAAGTGACACCTGCTCAATCTAAGAAAGAATTGAAGATGCCATATAACATGTTGCAACATCCTCACAGACATCAGAAGATTTTCACGAGAAGAAAGAATCAAAGATGGAGATGTCACTATTGTGGAAGGTTTGGCCATATAAAACCCTTCTGCTACAGATTATATGGCTACCCCAAGACTGGGTTACAGTCTAGTAGGGAACAAGATTGGGTTGGAGCAACGAAAGTGTGGACTCCCAAGAGTACTGTGGAAGAACACATAGCTCATAAGTCTTTCAATGTCTCTGCAAGGGAAAAGTGGTACTTTGACAGTGGATGTTCTAGGCACATGACTGGTATCAAGGGATGTCTGTCAGATGTTAAGTCTCATTCTATTAACTATGTGACCTTTGGTAATGGATCAAAAGGGAGAGTAATGGGTGTTGGAAAACTGGACTGTACAGGTCATCCCAATCTGGAGGAGGTTTTACTGGTTGAAGGCTTAGACGCAAACTTGATAAGCATAAGTCAACTATGTGATCAGGGTCTCAGGGTCAACTTTACCAATTCTGAATGTCTGATAACAAATGAGAAGGGTAAGGTTATCATGAGAGGCGAGATAGCATCAGATAATTATTACTTGTGGAGTTCTGAGAGCACGACAATATGCTTGGAAACTAGGAAAGCTATTGGAAAGACTACTGAATTAGAACAGGCGTTGATCAATTTTAAAGCAACTCAAAATGTTAGCATGGTGAACTGTGATAATAAGATTAAACTTAGTAAGTATGTCAACAAGGAAAATTTAAAAGGAGAGTTTGATGGATGCACTTTTGAGGCGAATCGGGTGCTCAAAGTTTGTGAATGCCGCGCTTCTCTGGGCCCATTTCTCAAAAATATAAATAGGCAGGTAAACACACTCTACCTACATCAAACATATTTTACAAAAATTCCTCTTGCCCTTTCTCTCCAAAGTTCACGGGCTTTAGGGTTTTCTCTTAACATCCTCAATATTGTGCCTAGTGATCAATCAAAAATGTCTCAACATCATGCCTCAGAATCCATGCATGGCTCTTCTGATAACTCAGGATCTCCTCAGACTAATGCTGGAGATGATGAATCGCTTCGAATGATCAACCTCTCTGATCTTGTGCTTGATATTGCTCCCTTGAACGTAGTACCCCGGCTGATCCTAAAGGAAAACGACAAGTTTCTCACACAACGAATGTCAATATTCCTGGTAAGAAGTCTAAACCTTTTTCACCTAGGAAGAAAGTTCACCCGATGACTAGTTTATATGCTGACCAAATAAGCCCTAGAAAAAATGTGTCTGAAAAGGGGTCTAAGTCTGGTTTGATTGAGAAGAAGAATGCTACTAAATCATGTGGTATAAACAAGAATCCTACTGATGATGATGTAGTCAAAAAAGGATAAGGAACTTAGGAGGTTTGTTGCCACGATTCTGAGTGGAGTCGAGACAGATGTTGGGTCTGATGTTCCAACATCCTTGACAGGAAATGGCAATGGCAGCCCTACAGATAGGACTGATGATGGTGTCCCCATTCATGTGGATCGCGAAAGAAGGAGTAAAAAGAAAGCCGATGTAGTTATTAATGTTGATGACCTCACTTCTGATGAGGAACCCATTGATGGGATGTTAAGGAGAATTAAGAGAAGAAGAGAGAAAACTATGATGGTTGAAGGTTCAAAGTCTGCAAAATTGCGTAGAAAGTCTGGAGGTGTGGATAGTACCAAGGGAAAAGTTCGAGCTGGGCCTCCTAAACAATGGAGTAAGGTTGTTGTGCCAACTAAGAAGAGAAAAATCACTGATCACAGTGAGTCTGAATATGAGGCTGCAACAGATGTTCAAGACATCATTGGTGTGAAAAACTCTACCTACAAAAAGACTTATGCTGAAAGTTCTACGAGGAATACAGATAGATGGAGAGTTGTGGATCAAAGGAGGATTGCCCTGGAGAGAGAGCTGGGTAAGGATTTCGATAAATACAAAGAAATCACGGATCTTATTGCAGCTGCTGGATTGATGAGAACTGTATCCAAGATAGGACCCTGCTATGAGAAATTAGCCAAGGAATTTGTGGTGAATATATCTGAAGATTGTGATGATAACAGGAGTAACAACCTCAGAAAAGTGTCTGTGAGAGGAGAAGTCGTCACTTTTTCTCCTGAAGTAATCAACAACTTTCTGGGCAGGTGTAAGGAACCTCAACCTTAGTTAGAGGTCACAGACAATGAAGTGTGTAAGGAGATTACAGGTGGCTGTATTAAACACTGGCCAAATGAAGAAAAGTTGTCCTCTAGAAAACTGAGTGTTAAATATGCTATCCTCCACAGGATTGCTGTTGTGAATTGGGTTTCTACCAATCACACATCTACTATTTCCTCCATACTTGGTAGATTCATTTATGCTATCGGGAAAAAGGTTTCTTTTGATTTTGGGTAATACATCTTTGAACAAATTCTGAAACAAGCAAGTTCAACTACTGTCAAGATGCCTATTTGCTTTCCATCCCTGATCTGTGGTGTTATTTTAGATCAGTGCCCTAATCTTTTGTTAGGGAGTGACACTGCTCTCAAAAGAAAACCTCATCTGTCCCTACACTACAAGTTACTTAGTGGGGCACATGTTTCTGACATTGTTGGGACATCTTCTCAAACTTCCAGTCATGCTACCTTTGATGATGAAGTCATTACACTGCTGCAAGAGACGTGCAAGGAACTGGAAGATTCCATTCGAAAAGACACTGCTCGGAAGTCCAAACTTAAATAGTTAATTAAATCTTTCATGGAGAAAAGGAAAGCTTCAGCTGGAACAGTTGGTAAAGACCAAGAAACTGCTGAAGGAGATGCCTCTAGAGGATCTGATAGAGAAAGTGAACAGGGTTCAGATGACTCAGGATCTAGGAGTGGTGATATTGATGCTGAGACTGATGGAGAGGGTGAAGAAATTGTAGAATCTGGGTCAGATGAAGATGATGATGATGATGGTGCTGCAGAATAACTGCAGAATTTTTGCAGAAGATTTTTTTTCTTTGACTGAACACCTAGGATAACTATATCTCTGTCTCTACTTCTGAACTTTAACTTTTGTTTTTACTTTGAATTGTTCTACTTGTCTTTGTCATATTTCTGGCTAAAAAGGGGGAGTAGTGTGCTTGTGCGTGTTGTGCTTGTGATGGTGCTGCAGCTGAGGGGGAGAATGTTGAATGTTGTTGGGTTGCTGTAGCTGAGGGGGAGTTTTTTTTTGCTGCTATGCTATGTTGTGTGTGTTTTTTTGGCTGCTGTCTCTAATATGGATGTTTCGCTTGTGTTATCTTTGCAAGATTTGTTTGGTGTGTAGTTTTAGCCAAAATAAGCCAAATGGGGAGATTGTTATTTCTTTGTTTTTGTGATTGGCATTTATTTTGCTAAAACTATTCTAGCAGCAAGATGTTGAAACAAGATGTTCTAATTTTCTGCGTTCAACATGTCGAATAAAGATGTCCCATATTGGCTCATAGGACATCGCGTCTGTTTGTGGTCTAAAAGGAAGATTCTGTTGCTGTTATTTGTTACTGAATATTCTGTGAATATTTAGTTATCCTATGTGGCATCCAAAGTATTTTTGGGTTGAGTTTTTGTGTTGGTTTTCGGATTCTCAGCGTTTTCTAAATATGGAGACATATTAGGAAACTTTAGATTGAAGACCTATTTTCATGGAGTTTATTTTGCAGATTTGTGAGCAGTCTCTTTGCTGCATTTTTGAAGCCCAATCCAGTCCAGATTTAATGCTATATATTGACTGGTGTAAACCTAGTTTAGGCGTGGAACTTACGTGTGTTTTGTTAGGGTTTTTCAAGTGTTATTTGTGAGCCTAACTGGTATCAATCTGATAATAGTATAAGGACTGGTTTTTGTGTTGTAAGTTCTGTCAGTTACTCATAAGCTTTTAAGCATTGAGTTTCTTGTGTGTCAATTCTCATAAGCTTTGAAGTATTGAGAATTGTGTGTTTTGAAAGTGTGACTTTCGTTTTGTTACTTGTGTTGAAAGGAACCAATCACGGGTTGTGATTGTAGAGGGATTTGAGGAGGGCCTCATACCTAGGTGAGTCTTAGGTAGAAGTCATAGGAAGGGTAGTGATTAAGTGAGTAGATTGTAACCGGGTGTGGTTGTTGTATGATCTGTGAATTGATACTATTGTATATTGGTTTCGTCCCTGGCTTGGTAGGCCCCAGAGTAGGATTGTTGATCCGAACTGGGTAAACATATCACTATGTTCTTTACTTTCTGCACTGTTATCATTATTGTTATCTTGTTCATTGTGTTGGATATCCGTGTCTCAACATCTGTGTAGGACATCTGATATCTGTGCCAGAATTTCAGTACTAATCTCATAGGCTTGGACTATTCCCATCGTGAGCTGGGTGTCCTGCCTGGATGGTGCGGCAATGGCGGAGCTCGGTCGAGGTATCCCCGTTGTGCACAGGATCTGCTCGTACAATGAGCAGAAGTTGGCCGGCGTTGTAATGTGTGTCATACTTCACCAGGGCATGATACGACGGCCGTGCAAATCTCCCCTTTTTGGGTGATTACGTCAGAAATTTGTCTAACCTTGTGGTTAAGGACTTAGTTGTAGTACTGCTTGAGTTTTTCAGCATTCCATGGTCGAGCAAGTGGTTTTTCGTCCAATGTTTCCAAGTAATATGCTCTTGTGCCCGTTTTGGACTTAACCCTATAAGGTCCTTCCCAGTTTGCTGTCAGCTTCCCTTCGCGCGAATCCTTCTGGTTTCTACGCAGGACCAGTATGCCCATGGGGAAGTCATGTTTTATGACCCTGGCGTCATGTCGCAACGTTATCTGTTATTTTAGTATGGCCTCGCAGAGCGCAGCTCCTGATCTTATTTCTTCGACCAGGTCGACCTCCTCACGTAGAGCCTCATCGTTCATTTCTTCATCGAGGGGAGCTTCTGTCCTTCTGGAGGGCTCCCTTATCTCCACCGATATTACCGCCTCTGTTCCATACGCTAGTCGGAAGGGAGTTTTTCCGGTGGTGGAGTGTGGTGTCGTTCTATACGCCCAAAGGACGCTGTGGAGTTCCTCGACCCATCTTTTCTTGGCCTTTTAGCCCGCGGAGGATCACCCTGTTCGCGGCCTCTGCTTGCCCGTTAGTCTGGGGGTGCTCGACGGAGGTGAAATGTTGTTTTGTCCCTAGTTTGGTGACGAAATCTTGGAATTTTTGTCCGTGAATTGGGTTCCGTTGTCGGTCACAAGGTCCTAAGGTATCCCAAATCTTGCGAGGACGTTCCTTTTGTAGAAACGCAGTATGTTGAAGGTTGTGATCTTGGCGAGCGCTTCGGCTTCAATCCATTTTGTAAAATAATCGACGGCCATGATCAGGAATTTTTTTTGATAAGATCCCATTGTAAAGGGGCCTAGAATGTCCATCCTCCACCAGGCGAAGGGCCACGGCGAGGAGAGAGTCTTCAACTCATTGGGGGGTGCTAAGTGCATGTCCCCGTGGCGTTGGCAACGGTCGCACTTTCGTACGTGTTCTTTGGTGTCGTGTTGCATGGTTGGCCAGTAATATCCTGCTCGCAAAGCTTTCCGGGCCAGGGATCTTCCCCCTAAGTGTTGTGGGTTGATGCCCTCGTGAATCTCTTGTAAGATTTCGGGGACCTGGGCCTCGTCGACACATTTCAATAGGGGGATGGAAAATCCTCGTCGATATAATTTGTCCTCGACCAGTACGTACAAGCAGGCTCGTCGTTTAGTTACGTTGGCCTCCTTACTGTCCTCGGGGAGTTCCCCCTTGGTGAGATAATTATACACAGGGGTCATCCAACAAAGGGGATCTCCGATGACGTTAACATTTAGCAGGTCGGGTTTTACAATGCTCGGGCGGGCCAGCATTTCTTGTATGATGGATTTGTTCCCACCTTTTTTCTTGGTGCTGGCTAGTTTAGAGAGGATGTCTGCTCGGGTGTTTTGCTCGCGCGGGACGTGCTGAACTTCCCATGCTTCAAACTCCGCTATTTTTTCTTTTACCATTGCTAAATATTCGGCAAGTTGGTCGTTCTTTGCTTGGAATTCTCCCCGTACTTGGGACGCTACGAGCTGGGAATCAGTGCAAATTTTTATTTCTTTCGCGCCAACGTCTTTGGCCAATCGTAATCCTGCGAGGAAGGCTTCATACTCGGCTTGATTATTGGATGTTTTGAAGGACAGGACCAGGGATACTTCGATCAGGGTCCCTTCCTCGTTCTCGAGGATAATTCCTGCTCCGCCGCCTGAGGGGCTTGATGCGCCATCCACGTAAATGATCCACTTACGCGTCCTTCCTGGAGGGGATAGTTCCGGAGTCATTTCTGCTACGAAGTCGGCCAGGACCTGTGCCTTGAGGGCTTTCCTCCCCTCGTAGTGAATGTCGAACTCAGACAATTCAAGGGACCATTTTAGCATCCTGCCCGCCATATCTGGTCGGCTTAACAGCTGCCTAATAGGCTGGTCGATTCTGATGACGATAGTGTGCGCCAGGAAGTAATATCTGAGTCTCCTCACGGCAACTATGAGAGCAAGGGCCACTCGTTCTATTTGCGTGTACCTGACTTTGGGTCCCTGCAGGGCTTTACTGGTGAAATAGATGGGTTTCTGCCCGTCAGTCGTCTCGCGAATAACTGCTATACTTACTGCTTCGTTGGCCACGGAGAGGTACAGGTATATGGTTTCCCTGCGGTCTGGTCGGGACAATACTGGTGGCTCGGACAAAGCTTGTTTGAAATGGGCAAGGGCCCGCTCGCATTCGTCCGTCCACTCGAAATTGGCTTCCTTCTTGAGTAATTTGAAGAAGGGCAGGGCGTGCTGGGCGGATTTGCTCACGAAGCGAGCAAGGGACGCGAGCATCCCGTTGAGGGATTGTATCGCCTTCTTCAACCGCGGAGTGGGGAACTCCACGAGTGCTCGGCATTTATTTGAGTTTGCTTCTATTCCTCTTTCAGTGAGGTAAAACCTGAGGAATTTCCCTGCTCGTACACTGAAGGTGCATTTTTCTGGATTGAAACGCATTTTACACTTTCGAGCTTGGTCGAACACCTTTTGTAAGTGGGTGGTATGGTCGGATTCCTCTTGGGATTTTATGATCATATCATCCATATATACTTCGAGCATGTCCCCGATTTCTGATCGGAAGACTTTATTCATCATGCGCTGGTACGTGGCCCCGAAATTCTTTAGTCCAAAGGGCATTACGTTATAGTAATAGTTCCCCGAGAAGGTCATGAACGCCGTATACCTCTTGTCCTCGTCTGCCATTGGGATTTGGTTGTATCCTGAATAAGCGTCCATGAAGGACAAGAGCTTGAAACCTGCGGAATTATCTACGAGTTTATCTATGCTCGGTAGCGGATAAGTGTCTTTTGGGCAAGCCCGATTGAGATTAGTGTAATTAATGCACATGCGCCATTTTCCATTACTTTTCTTTACAAGTACAATGTTTGAGAACCAGGTCGTATACCTGGCCTCGGAAATAAATTTTGCCTCTAAGAGGTCTTGTATAAGTTTTTCGGCAGCTTGTGCCTTTTCCTCGGATTGCTTTCTTCTTCGTTGGGCAATGGCGCGAGCAGCTGGATTGATTGTCAAGTGGTGACATGCAGTTTCTGGATCAAGGCCGGGCATATCCGCCGCACTCCAGGCGAACAGATCGACGTTGTCGTCAAGGCATTTCTTCAACTCCTTCTTTATCTCTCCGGGGAGACCAGCGCCTATCTTCACTCCCCTGTTGGGGTTATTGCTGAAGGTGATGATCTCGAATTCCCCATCTGGGACTGGTCGCAAAAGTGCAGGAGATGGGGAGCTTGTTGCTCCTGACTGTTTGTCTTCGTCACGATCCTCTTTACCATCTTCAGGAAGCCTGCTGTCGAGGTCGATGGTATGCACGGGAAGCGTGGGCTTTTTGTCTGGCTGGCCACCTTCAGCTGGAACCTCATCCTCTCTTGGGCGCTTCGCTGATTTTACCATTGTCGTGATCTGGTTCTGCCCTTTTGTTGCGGCCTCAAAGCATCTGCGAGCAGCCTCGATGTCGCCATGCAGAGTTGCGACGTGCCCTTTCTCAGTATAGTACTTGAGTTTGAGGTGGACCGTAGAGGGGACAGCAATGAGTTCTGCAAGAGTTGGCCTGCCGAGGATGCACTGATAAAGCGACGGGAAATCAATGACTAAGAACTGCGTTTTGATTATCCGAGATGCCTCTTCCTCGCCAAAAGTGACTGGTATCTCCACGTAACCCCAAGGTCGGGCTGTTGCCCCATTGAATCCTTGGAGATCCGATCCCACGTATGGTGAGAGGTTGGACTTATTCAGTTTTAATGCGCAGAACAGGTTGGTATATATGATGTCCACGGAACTGCCCTGGTCGACCAGGATTCTCCGAACATCGGTAGAGGACAGTTTGGCCCTGATCAGCAGAGGAATATGGGAATTTGGGGATCCTCCGGGCAGTTCTTCTCGGTAAAACGTGATCGGCTGCGAACGCCCTTTACTCTTTCCGATCGTGGACAACTGATCAGGGCTACTGTCTATCAGCTGCTCAAACTTTTGTTTGATGGACCCTATTGTAAGCTCATGGTACCCCCCACATGAGATGACCATGGCCGTAGGAAAGGCTTCCCAGGTGTTGTGTATGAATACCTGGGAAGTCGTGTCGAGGTGGTCAGGAATGAAGAAGTCCTCTGGTCGGCTGATGGCCATCGCGACCTGCGGAGGAGGACTGGATTGGGCTGATTCTGCCTCTTTCTTCGAATCGGATGTGTCTCGTCGGGAGGACTCTCCCTTCTTCACGTACTGATTTAGGTGACCCTCTTTGATGTGGATCTCTATTGCGTCCTTAAGATGCACGCAATCTTCTGTCACGTGGCCGTGACTACGGTGGAAATGACAGTATTTGCTTTTGTCAACGTTCCCTTTGGATGTGGTCGGTTTAGGGAACCTGACACCCCCTTGTTTAAATTTTGTGTTGATGCATTTGGAGAGAATGCGCTCGCGCGAGGTCGTGAGCATGGTGTACTCCGTAAACCGGCCGGCTGGCCCTTTGCTTTCGCGAGGACGCTCGTCGCGTCTTTTCTCTTTCCCTTGCCGGGATGATTCTGGCTCGTCTCTTTTTGATGCCCGGGGTGCTTCGCGATCTCTCAAGTCCTGGGCATGGAATGCGGCCTCTTTTTCCTCGTAACTGATGTAGTCCTCAACTTTGCGAAGGAGTTCCGTCAGTGTCCGGGGAGCTTCGATCCCCACTGCCTTACGGAAATCGCTTTTGGGTCGGAGTCCCTTTTCGAGGAGGTACTTTTTCATGTGATCCGTTGTTCGAACTTCCACCGCTTCTTTGTTAAATCTTTCAATATATGCCCGCAGGGATTCATCCCTGCCTTGTATAATGGCCTCCCGTGTAGCCTCTGACTTAGGATGTCGTTGGGAAGCTGTCAAATGGTGGGCAAACTGTCTCTTTAACTCTCTCCATGAAGAGATGGATCCGCGAGGAAGTCGTTTAAACCACGTCATCGCTCCCTTTCTCAAGGTGATGGAGAATATTTTGCATCTTGAAATTCTGGTACCAGATATGTGATGTTACGTGTGATGTCACAACATCAATATCTGCTGTATGAACAAGACAATAACAGAACTGAAAAACACACAAGGATTGTTCACCCAGTTCGGTCTAACAACCTACATCTGGGGGCATACCAAGCCAGGAAGGAAGTCCACTATTAGCAATATCAAATTACAGACTCAACAAACCAGTTGACAATCTACCTAATTTAATCACTACCCAATGACCCATCTATCTAAGTTCTCCCTAGATAAGAGACTCCATCTCACTTCCAATCATCGCAATGATGTCTAGCAGTCAACATCTCCGCCACTGCATCAACAGCTTGATTACCAACAACTCTTCAATCACAGATAAGTAGAAGTCACCCTACCATGACACACATTGGAGTTGCTTCTAAGCTTCCTCCAAGAACAATACAAAACTCATTACCTACAGGTTTATGAGCAAGAACACAGTGACCATCTCACAACCCGAGTGGTTCACTTAGACTAAGCCCTAATGATCTACATCTTGGACCCGTACCTCTTCTAGATTACAAGCATTCTATTTATAACTTTTCACAACTGGTTTTGGGCCTTCAAATCACAACAAATCTTCTGCTCCAAATCTGCAAAAGATTCTGCTACTACAAAGATCTTCAATTAAATCTTCAATCAACTCTTCATAATTAACTCTGATTATTCTCCATATCTATTTACATTAAATTAGCAACAAACTAATCTCCTTCATAAATGATTCCAATAGAATATATCGAACCCATGATATTCGCATGCAATCTCTGATTCTCTTTACCAAGAAATTCGCATCCAATCTAACTAACAGATCTCCAATAACAGAAACACGCAGCCCTAACAACTCAGACTGATGTTTTATCAACTGATGTCTTAACATCGGGTTTGACATCAGCACAGAATCTGCAACCATTTACAACTTAACACAACCAGAATGTTAGAAACTCATGTTGAAACATCAACCATGACATCCACATTGTTTTACCAAAATTCCAGCCAACTACAAGAACTAACAATCTCCCCCTTTGGCTAATTTTGGCTAAAACACTTTCAGCTTGTAGCGGAAAAACACTTACTAACATTCACAACACAACATGCAGCAATACCAACCAGCTGCAACAACTAGTAACTCAACACAAAACAAATTCCCCCTCAAAGCAAGAACCATCATACCAGCTGTTCAAACACGATTACTCCCCCTCAAGCCTATACCAACACAACTAGGCAACACATGGGCTAACTCTCCCCCTTTTTAGCCACAATTGGACACCCTCTGAATTTGACAACTAATATACTCAGAACAAAATCCAGACTCAATAGCTGAACAAACATTGGGGTAAATGTATACTGCTGATTCAATCCATTGACATCTTGTCTGACACCATGAAACCAGGTCTAAACTGTCAAGTACACCATGAACTTCACCAGTAACACAATGTCACGAAATCTTGTCTGACATTACAATCTTGATAAACAACTTCTTCAACAAAAGATCAACTCCCCCTATCTAAGATAACCAGTGCTCCTTTGCAAGAAGAACACCTTAAATGAATGGAAAACATAAGACTCATCTTCATGTCTTCAAGAGCGCACCCTCTGTTCAACACACCTGCTGAACGCATTCATATAATGCTTAATCGTCAAACAATCTAAGTACCACACTAGTACAGACAGAAGTTCTCTCATTATATTTCACAAATGGTGCTCCTTGACCAGTATATCATAACATTTGGAAAATCCAGAAATAGTCTTCATTCATCCAGTCAGGAATGCCTTCCACTGAACTCTAAATAAACTCCTCTTACACACACCTAGACAAGTGTGACATCTCCCATCAACAAGGACCCTCACAAAGCTCTTCCAAAATCTGCAGAGAAAAATAAATTCTCCCACAACCAAAGTTATCCTTCAGACTCCTCCTCAGAAGCATGTGCACATATGATTCAAACAATTAGCTTCACATGGCTAGAACCATTCATGTCCACACCAACATGTCATCCAACAGCCTAATGTCATAACATGTTATCTGACATTATATCCTCATCAGAGGCAGCCAGTCTCCACAAGCTTGATCATCATGCAAGCTTCACAATATATGCACCTTTGCAGCAAGATCCATAGACACGTACTCCCCCTGTCATGGTTCACTAATGCTCTAGATGGAGATAAACATTTAAGCACACTTGCTGAGCACATTCATTTTGGTGCCACTATCCCTTATAACCATACACAGCAGTTACTCACACATGATGTTACAATTAGGCTATTCATAAGGATCACCAACCTCCTTCAAACAAATAGTTAGATAAAGATCAAAGTCACATAGATCACCCAACTCTCCAAAGGAAGTCATTCTCTATCATACTCTTCACCTTCAGACTTTCAATCAAAACCTGATCTACTTCAGTCTCCTCTACAATCTCCATCCAAGGCAGACCTTCTACTTCATCATTCTCCCGTATGACTATGTAGACGCTCCTTAGGCATAATGTAGGCACCAAGCTCCTGAACCAGAGCAAAATCATCCTTCACCAAGGATATTCAACCAGATAATGTCCCAACATAAGTTGGAACATCTGCTACACACCAAGATATCATCACCATGATTCTTGATATGCTCCACCAACTGGACTTACTATAACATAGTAATCCAAGGAACTAGAGAAATAAACTCTCATCCACCTTCAAGAATAATCTCCTTGAGTCTTCAACTCATCACCCTTCTGCCCAAGAGTAACTTGTTCCAAGCAATCCTCAAACATAACCAGCTCCCATAGATATCTTGATCCACCAAGGAAACTTTATCTACAAGTCACATGTTCCACTTGCTCAAAAGCAAACACACTTAGACTCCCTAAGCCATGGTCATGTAACATCTTCTCCTTCCTGCAGCTCCCGCAAACTGCCATGAGAACGATCTTTTTGAAGCATCCTATTATTCATTCCTGTAGATCACCCTATCATTAGCTGATGTGCCACATCACCAGCTGAGAATCCTGATGTTAAGCTAGATGTTATGACATCCAACTGTTGAATTCAGCTCCTCCTTCTGCCACTCAGAAGAACCTCCTCCCTTTGCAGAAACAGATTTCCATGCTCTCATAGACTTGATTTAACAATCAAGTTTGAGTAGACAACCTCCATCCTGCTTAGAAACTCCAAAGACTTCCAACCTACCACATCTGAATCTTCAGAAAATAAGTAGTCCAAGACTACCCCATAGTAATACTAAAGAAAGTCACTTGCCTTAGTAGAGCCGTCAGTAGAAAGCCAGAGATAACTGCCACTTATCCTCGACCTTCACAACCAGAGCAAACACCATGCTCCAAACCACTGATCCAAGCTGTAACCATCAAGATTATGATGTTTTCATAGTCTTCCATCTTCATCTTCAACAACACCATCATCTGGACAAGTCATTCACAATACTTTCTAGGAACAGATGCTAAGCAATAATCCCAGGTCAACACCTAGGCGACTTGTGAGCGAATGTAGAACCCCTCCCATGATTCTCCAAACCTCTGATGAAAAGATGTTAAAACAATAGACAGAACATCCTTAACCTTGTCTTTCAAGGATAATCAATTAAATACTTGTGAATTTCACAAATAGCAATTGATTCCTGTGGTTTAACCCTTCTTCAGATTCCAGCATCTTCTGAATCTTCTTCATGACAGACCATTATGACAACCATTCATACCACAAAAGCCTACCAGGTTAGGTCAGTGTCTTGATCTTTTACTCCACCCTGAGCAAAGAACTGAAATGATGTTTCAACATCAGTTCCGACATTAGTCTAAATCACATTAAACATCTCCTATGGATTTGGAGACTACAACCATAGTAATCCACCCAAATCTCTTGTAGGGAACACAAGAGAACATATCAACATCTGATTAACTTCCAAGATCAGACTGCAGTAACTTGCATAACACACTCTTCCAGAAGCTTCTTCTTATAAGCACAAGGTTCAGACCTCTTGTCTAACTTAAGAGTGATAACTGCCATCCTTCTGCATACCATAGACAATCTGCTTCCAATCCTTCAAGCCACAAAACTGGAAGCGTTCATTCCATACAACTAATGCAGACACCAATTGACCACAGGCTGATTTACACTGCTACTGCACACAGACTCTTGGATTCATTTTCCCTATAGCAAGGATCATCTCCTTCTTTTCTGCTATCTGCCTTTTCTTCAACCAGCTCCAGCTAAAATGCATCAACTGCTGATGTGTAGCGCGATGTCATGACATATTAAGCTCGATTTATTTCTTGATAAAACTTCTTCCAGTTCATGTACCATCACAAGAGAATTCATCCAGAACTATATTTGACATTATAACCAGGAAGTTTCTCCTAATTAGGTCACCACAACTAAGCTTAAGAGATAACTTATCAAGATCTTCACTCCCGCATGAAAGATTTGACAGTAATACTCTTTTGCTTTGGCTCCACCCTCTTCTTTCACCATCAAGAAAATTGATAAAGAAGGAATCAATGTTCTGGATAGATTGGTCTTTAGTGCCTGATTTGAAATATATTCTTCTTAAAAAAAAACTGAAACTTCCATGTCATACAGTCTTTAATAAGATCCATTCACCTTTTGATCACTTCTTTCCCAAAACAAAGATATGAGATAATCCTCAAGTATCTTTGGCATCTCTAACCAAACGGTTGTGTTGCACCCCAAATTTTACCCTCATCTTTCTGTGCTAGGTTTATCTCCCCTATCTTTGCTATGGCTCATTTCGGCCCATTTTATCTGTCTGATATAACATGCTCTTAACATTTTATATATATAGCATTTAATTTTATCTAGCATTTTTATTTATCATTTTAATTGTATTTATTTATTTATCATTTTAATTCATTGCTTTTTATTTATCTATCATTTTATCATTTACCCTTTTAATTTATTTTTCTACCTCAATATTTGTTTTTATTTTAATTATTTTAATAGTCATTTATGTTAATTTGCAATTTAATTATGTAATTACATAAAAAAGAGGAATTATCTTATTTTGTCCAATTAAGTAATTACAACTTAACGGTTAATTAATCCTCAATTAAGTGAAACTTAGAATTTATTAGTGGGATACGTGTGATGGTCTTATTGGACAATTGTGGATATTCCCAAAATTTGATTGGCCAATGACTCAACGATCAACCAATCAGAATGGTTTCTATGAGCTTTGACTTTTCAATGCCCAGGATGAGCCAATTGCAGACAGGCACGTGTCTCTGAGCTTTCCCCTTCTTCCCTCTTGCTCGACTATTCCATATTTTGCAGAAAAGGAAAACGAAGTGTCCAACGTTTCTCACTCCTAAATTCAAGACAATCTCTCCGAATTCGAATTCATCAAATCAACACAAATCTTGGCGCTATCATCCAATTCATCTTGCCCTAAAGTCACCTCTTTGAGTTCTATAAGATTTCAATTGGAAAAAGCAAGGATGGAGGTTTCCTTTTGTGTGATTGTCTGCACCACCTGCGAATAAAGCAGAGTAAGGTCGTTTTTTATTTCCCAATTAGAGTGTACACAGGCTGATAGAAAGGAAAGGAAAGAAGATGCTACCCTCATTGGCTTTGGTAAATCAGAGGAGCAACAGCTACATGGTTTGGTTGATACAAGAAACCCTAGCCACTACCATTGGGATGAAGATTCTAACCTGACCCGGCCCATAACCTGGACCCAGTCCCTTGCCTATAAATGGAGGATGGAGGTCCAATGCAATTCACCAACAACCATTCACAAAAACACTCAAAAATATCATCAACAATTTTCTCAAAGAGAACACTCAAATATTTTCTAAAGACCTCTAAGTTTCGAGCAAGCTAAGTGGAAGGTGATTTTGGAGTTGCTGTGGAAGGAGAAGTGGTCAGCACACTCGAGAGTCATAGATAAGGCTCCATTTGGTATCGTGTCCTTTTACTCTTGCTATTAATATTTATCTACAGCTTTATTATGCATATCATCCTGTTATACATGTTTGTCTGGTTGATGTATGTTTGAACATGTTGTTGAAATTCACTCGAAGAGTGGCGTTTGGATATTATGGTGTTGAGAACCTCTGTTTCATCAACTTGTTGTTTGCAGTTTCAAGTACTCGTTGCGGCATTGCTATGATTAGATTGATGTTCTTGTTTTGTTTGGATGTTATGTATGAAATTTGGAAATGAAGCTGGGAACCTTTGTCTATTTGAGTAACTGATATGGGATGTTTGAGTTTACCTTGTGTATTTGTTAATGATTGATGATGTTCCCATTTTGTTCAAAGTTAGAACTATGATGTTATGCCTTTGTCTACCTCTAAATGTTACCATTTAAATAAGTTTGTCTGTCATACTGTCTTGACCTTATATGTGCTTGCTTTCCACCATCGTGATGCTTGTTTGTTTGTCACTGTGAACATTTTATGCCGATGTTAACATGATAATGTAGTTTCCTAAGTATCTATTGTTTATGCCTAAGGTGTTTTTTGATTCAGATGACATGACTATGTTTAGACTATTGTTGTTGACTTCATAACTGTGACATGCTTTGTTGTGGATGTATGTACCAACTGTCAGTAGTTCTTTAGTCTCTGTTTCATTGACCGTTAAATCACCTTGCTGTTGCATTAACTTTGCTGTTTATGTTAAGATGATTCCATGATGTGTGCTGTATCAATTATAATCTCACTTGAATACATTGTTGGTTCATTTGTTTTGGTAATGTCAAAACATGCTGCTGTCCATTTGTTCACTGATACTGTCATATTTTTTTCAAAAAATCATAGAAATGTAATAATTAGAAATCTACAGTTGTCATGCCTATGCTTGAGATGATTTATTGCTGTTATGTCTTATGCCCTAAACCTAATCCATGTATGTCTTACATGTGCATTCACATGATTGCTGCTCTAACTGTTTGTTACCATGTCATATGCTTGATTCAAATGATATCACTTGATGAGTTTGGTTTGTTATGCTGTCTTATAACACATTCTATCTTGAATATATATGTGTGATTCTTGAGAGCCTTTGTTCATCACGAGGTGCATATGCTTATCATTGTAACTTGACTAATCCTCCTTGCATCAACATGATGCATAGCTATTTTGTTTGATGTCCATGCCTAACTGCCATTTGATTTGGATGATACCATGTATGTACAGTCATATCTAGATTGTTGCTTTACATTATCATGAGCCTAAGTGAATTTGCATTGCCATTACATTTGATTTAGTCTGCCCTGCTCTATCTTGACACATGAATTATCAACCATGACTGGATGATTACTCTAAAAACCTGCCTTGATGTGTGTTTAAGTTGTATGAGCCGTTATTATGTCTTACACTGTCTTGGTATGTTATACCTGAGGGAATCTTGCATGCTGCCTGTTTTTGCCTTTTTATTTACTCATATTGCCTTGCTACTGCCTGCTGATTTATGACAAGGCTGATTTATAAACCATGCTGCCAATATGATTCTATGTTTATCCTGCCTGCCTATGCTTGGTTCATTTGATATGTACGTCAACTTCATTGGTTTGAAACATCCTTCATGTTTTATCCTAACTGCCTGTCCAATACTAGTGAATAACTTGCTTTTTTTTTTTATCTATGATGATTGACAGAGGTTGTCATGCTGTGATTGTATGCCCTTCTTTGCTTTGATTCACTAGCATGTTAGATTAAATTCCTTGAATGATTAAGTTTCCTTGATGTTATAACAATTTGTATGGATAAAATGGTGATATGGTATGGCTGTTGCACTTGTTGTTGGTGAAAGGTGTATCAGGGTCAGCTGTAAGGCACGAGCAGTGTGCACTCTGTTTAGTTTGTTCGTTTTATTTGAAACACATACGCATGCTTAATACGTATATTATTTGAATCCAGTTTACAACCAAATGTACCGGCCACCCCAGTGGCAAGCCCCTTCACCTTAACGCGCCTTGAACCCAAGAGACTGGGGTTCGAATCCCCTCACCCCAGTCTTTGATTTTTTTTTGTTCATTTTCGTTTGTTTTACTTATATAGGCCTGTTGCCTACGTTTACTCAAGGCGCACGCCTTGGTTCAGTGGTTATAGTGTTGGACTGTGTACAAAGGGTCCTGGGTTCAAACCCCAGGGGTGCCATTTTCTTTTCCCTTTAATCTTTTTATTCGTTCTCTGAATTTCGCTTGTTTGTTACATATATATATTTGTGTTTTCATAGTATGATCAAAGGTGCGCACTGGTCCAGTTGGTCATAGTTTTAGGCTGCAAGTAGAATGTCATGGGTTCAAGCCCTAAGATTGCCATTTCTCCTCTTTTTATCACTTGTTAATTTTACCTATTAATGCTTCAATTTCTAAATATCATAACTTGTTCATTTCTTATCATTTTTCTTCCCTTGTTTTTGCTTCATTTCCTTTATTAAACCTATTTTCCATATATAAAAAGAAATTGACAAAATATAAATTTTTTTTTTAGACTTTTACGCATGATTAGATCATAAATGCTTTCTTATTGTACTTTCTTATTCATCATACTATGTTATGTCTACATATCATGATTAATCCTTATTTAATACATGTATGATTCCACTTTGCATTGATATCATGTTTTTATCTCATAAATTTATTCATATCTTTTTATTCGAACTATAACTTGTCATCTTCTAATATTTTATCAACTTTTCTCCCTTATTCCAAAGGAAGGTGAAATATGTTGACTCATAAGTCATTGACCTCCCACCTTAACCTAAGTAACCTCTTAGGAAGAAACCTTATTTCTTGGCCTCATCAGAGTCATAGAAATTATAACTAACTTTAGGAAGAGTTCTTCAACTCTTAGTGATATTCATCATAATGAATTTATCATTTCCCCTACTGACCAAAACATAACATAGGTCCATTACAACTAGATTTAGAGAGTTCTTAAACTCTACAATGAGCTTGCACTCATTTCCCCTTCTGAATATTGACCACAGTCAATAGTTCAGTAGAAGTAGAACTACGCATACTCTGATTCTATACCCGAGGATACGTAGGCGTAAGGTGCGATGCCTTATTGAGTATACTTAGATACTAACCCCTAGGGTTTCAACCTTTAGCATAGAATTTTGAGCAGACATAAGATAGCATTAAACAAGAGGCTCCCGTAGAGTACTACGGACGTTTAGGGTGCTAATACCTTCCCTAGGCGTAACCAACCCCCGAACCTTAGATTTCCCCCTTTTAGGTTTTCTAACGATCTTGAACCTTTCCTTTGGATAAATCAAAGTCGGTTGTAAAAGAAAATGATGCAAGTTAATTCATAGCTTGTTATCCGATTTTCACCACAACAGGTTGAAGTTGTCTTGCATAAACTACAACATCATAGAATATCCTGCTGAGGAGACCAAACCCTAATGTCTTTCCAAGAGAATACCTTCCTAGAATCTCACCACCAGAGATACAAGAACCAACCAGGGTTACATCAGATACCATGCAGCAGAACACACAACAACTCCTCAACACCCTTCAGGCACTACTCAATAATCCTTGCACATCATCACCATAATTCAAGTGCCAACAAAAAGGTTTGAAAATAAATCAAACTCACAACAGCTGTTCTCCACCAAAGCTACACACCTGATAACAACAGACAGGTCCAATACATACCCTGTCATGAATAATCCATCCTTCACTTCAAGAGATCAAACAAACAACTATATGACCCGACCAAGTCCATAACTCAGCACAACTATCTTCCTTGCTCAAGAACCAGAAAGTATCTTCCCTAGATCTCATCCAGAAACAGACAGGATGCCTGCTCTGATACCAATTAAAATTCTGGTACCAGATATGTGATGTTACGTGTGATGTCATAACATCAATATCTGCTGTATGAACAAGACAATAACAGAACTGAAAAACACACAAGGATTGTTCACCCAGTTCGGTCTAACAACCTACATCTGGGGGCATACCAAGCCAGGAAGGAAGTCCACTATTAGCAGTATCAAATTACAGACTCAACAAACCAGTTGACAATCTACCTAATTTAATCACTACCCAATGACCCTTTTATCTAAGTCCTCCCTAGATAAGAGACTCCATCTCACTTCCAATCATCGCAATGATGTCTAGCAGTCAACATCTCCGCCACTGCATCAACAACTTGATTACCAACAACTCTTCAATGACAGACAAGTAGAAGTCACCCTACCATGACACACATTGGAGTTGCTTCTAAGCTTCCTCCAAGAACAATATAAAACTCATTACCTACAGGTTTCTGAGTAAGAACACAGTGACCATCTCACAACCCGAGTGGTTCACTTAGACTAAGCCCTAATGATCTACATCTTGGACCCGTACCTCTTCTAGATTACAAGCATTCTATTTATAACTTTTCACAGCTAGTTTTGGGCCTTCAAATCACAACAAATCTTCTGCTCCAAATCTGCAAAAGATTCTGCTACTACAAAGATCTTCAATTAAATATTCAATCAACTCTTCATAATTAACTCTGATTATTCTCCATATCTATTTGCATTAAATTAGTAACAAACTAATCTCCTTCATAAATGATTCCAACAGAATATATCGAACCCATGATATTCTCCTGCAATCTCTGATTCTCTTTACCAAGAAATTCGCATCCAATCTAACTAACAGATCTCCAATAACAGAAACACGCAGCCCTAACAACTCAGACTGATGTTTTATCAACTGATGTCTTAACATCGGGTTTGACATCAGCATAGAATCTGCAACCATTTACAACTTAACTCAACCAGAATGTTAGAAACTCATGTTGAAACATCAACCATGACATCCACATTGTTTTACCAAAATTCCAGCCAACTACAAGAACTAACACATCTGATAGCCCCGGAGACGCCGTGATATTGGAGCATAGCTTCTATATTTTCGATATGCTTGCGGGGATCAGACGTCCCGTCGTATATTGTCAACGTGGGTGGTTTCTCCAATCCGCGGGGGATTCGGGTGTCCAGGATGTCTCTTGTGAACGGGCCGTGAACGTCATCGTCACTGCTGGAACTAGGAGATAACGAAAGGGAACGACTATGACCGCGGCTTCGACTTCGACGAGGAGAACGTCTGCGGGTGTGTCGGTGATCGTACTTATCCGAGTGTCGAGACCTCTTGGAAATCGGGGAGTGCCTGGATCTCCGTGGGGGAGACTGATGGCGTCGTCGTGCTAGATCGGGTGTAGGGTTCCTCGATCTTGAACATTTCCTCTCCAGGGAGAGGCTGTCGCGTCTTCGCTTCGAGGGAGTCCGTGGACGCGGGGAAAGACTCATCAGTTTTTCTGAGGCAAGGCGTTCCTGAAGGATATGCTCGAGAGCATTGAGCTTCTCCCCCTGCTGGAGGATTAGGAGGTTCAAGTTGTTAAGAGATGCGATGATCAGTGCGGTTCTCAGATCAGCATCCTGGGGAACCGGGATGGGCTCGAAGGTGAGCTCCACAGCTGGTGCACGTGGCTTTGGTTCGTCAGGTTTCGGGGAAGCAGGCCTTCCGTCTCTTCGGTCACTTTCCTGCGGGATATGCCCGACGAAAGCGTGGTCGTTGTTGTTGGCCGCAGAGGCCACAAAGTCTTGGTGAACATCGTTCTTGATGAAATCCATGTCGATCTGAGATTTGAAAGGATGAAGCTTTGGTCTTTGTTGGGCAAGAGAGAATCTTGGTTAAAGACGGGGAAGCTGGGATTTCCCACAGATGGCGCCACTGATCAGAGAGGACCAGAAGGAGATCGTCGCGGCCTTCGTGTAGGGCAAGAGTTGATGCTCGTAGGAGAGGAAAAAGGGGTGGAGGTACCTGCAAGGTACTCCGATGCCAAAGTAAGTGTTAGGTCAAAAAGGGGAAAAGCAAGTAAGAGATGTCAAGTATTGGATATTTGATACCTGCCCCTCTCAAGCGAGGGGATATTTATAGGTGGATTTCTGGCGAGCAAAGCGCCTGGTCTACCAATGAGGGATTGCCAAATGGAGGGCAAGGCGCGTGGCCTTTTGACTTGGATTAACTGTTTCTGTGATATCCGGGGAGGCAGTTAGTCGCGTGAACTACTCTGGGCGTGAAGGGGACATGCCCAACGGCTATATTGTGCCCAACGGCTATATTGTGCCTATTGGGCCTGTTCGCCAACTATAATGGATTGGACCTGATCCTTAAGGGCAGGAAGCCCTGCCCGATCCAGAATAGTTTTATTATTTCACTTATAAATAGTAATAGATTGTGTTCTGGACCGGGCAGGGCTTCCTGCCCTTAAGGATCAGACCCAATCCATTATAGCTAGCGAACAGGCCCAAAAGGCACAATATAGCCGTTGGAGACAATATTGCCGTTGGGCAGAAAGTAACTGTTGGGCACGTCCCCTTCACGCGCAGAGTAGTTCACGCGACCAACTGCCTCCCCGAATATCACGGAAACAGTTAGTCCAAGTCAAAAGGCCACGCGCCTTGCCCTCCATCTGGCAATCCCTCATTGGTAGATCAGGCGCTTTGCTCGCCAGAAATCCAATTTATAAATACCCCATCGCTTGAGAGGGGCAGGTATCAAAAAATCCTATACTTGACATCTCTTACTTGCTTTTCCCCTTTTTTGACCAAACACTTACTTTGGCATCGGAGTACCTTGCAGGTACCTCCACCCCTTTTTCCTCTCCTACGAGCATCAACTCTTGCCCTACGCGAAGGCCGCGACGATCTCCTTCTTGTCCTCTCTGATCAGATTGTAACATGATTACTTTTATTGTCACTAAAATAAATCGAAAATAGGTATCAACAATTGACACAACAAATAAAATACCAAAAAATACCTTGCGATGGATCCTTACAAATGGTCATGATTTACTGATCGATTGATTATCGTTTGTAGTGTAGAATCTTTGACTGTCGAAATAAATTGATAATAAGCACATAATGAATGACAATGTCTATACTTAATCCACATGAAGAAAATCTGCAAAGAGAATTTCTCGGTCTACCATGCTAGTTGTGAATAAATAAAAGGTTTAAAGAGAACATAAACTTAAAATCCTAATGTAGATAGGATTATTGGAAAAAATCCAAGTTTCATATTGGTTAAAATTAGAACTCGTAAAGAGTTTATATAGAGTGACACACTTCACCTTACAAGCCGATTTGGTGGGATTGAGTTAGACCAAACTCTAATTCTATTATGGTATGACGAACCTATCGATTTGGGCCACCACCATCTATATATGCGCATCAAGCCTAGAAAGTGTTGGTGGTGCAAGGGGGTATATTGGAAAAACCAAGTCTCACATATCGATAATTCGAGCCACACACCATTTATACCTACACACTAAACTCAATAGTGTTGGGTGTGAGGGGTGTATTGGGAAAAATCCAAGTCGCACATTGGTTAAAGATAGAACTCACAAAGGATTTGTATAGAGTGACACCCCTCACTTTACAAACCAGTTTTGTAGAGTTGAGTTAGGAAAATCTCTAATTTTATCAAGGATTTTGAAAATACGTCAATGAGTAAGTGTCACTTTAGTATAAGAGTTACATTTATAGAAACACTTATATGCATTATAGTTTACAATGTACCATGTTTCTATAATTAGCTCTAGTATATTATAAGAATATACCATGAAACTTATTTATTTATTTAATCTCTCATTTATTTATCCTCATGTGTGTGATCCTATAGATTATCGTTAAAAAATACTATTAAATCACTTATTTAATTTTGTAATCAGATAATGGTGTTTCAGTAACACATCATAGTTATCCAATTGTGAAAAATGTCATGTGATTTGACATAAAAATTTTGTGATAATTTGGAACACGGGTACTAAAATTACCTTTTGGGAATGAAAACTTGTTGATTATCACTGGGTGACCACAATAATTTATCTTTCTTGAAAGTGGATTCATACTCATTAGATAAGATTTTACCTCTCTTATTGACTGAAAGTAAGACCAACTCTTATACTTGAGTTTATAATGGTGGGGTGACTGGCTGGCAGTCTATCCAATTTTATTGGTGTGATATTTACTTTTCCTTATCTTTCTTCTTCGAGGGATTATAACTTCTTGGTTCTTCCCCATTTATGCGTGCCTTGCTTTTGTAGGGTTGATGTCGTTTTTTTTTCTTTCCTTTTGTTTGGATTTTGGGTACTTCTGATACTCTTGATACTTTGTTGAATTTGCTATTTTTCTTTCTTTCTTTCCTTTAGTGTATATATATATATATATATATATATATATATATATATATATATATATATATATATATATATATATATATATATATATATATATAACTTTTTGGGATGATGATTACATGTATAATAATTATTTTGTTCTTATATTTATATTGAACCCAAGATAATTTATGCCATCCGTGTATAGGACATTATTATATTCCTTAATACTCAATTATATTTAGTAAAAATAAATAAGCTCAAATTTTTATATTGACTTATTTCAGTTTGACCGCGCATTTTACAGTCATACTCGATCAATGAGTCCGTTTATATTACTCCAATATATGTTGGAGGGACAAGTCTCATCTAGGTCATCTATGTCCCTTTACAAAATTCATTAAGTACTCACTTAACTGAATTTATAATTGTCTTGTTACATACAATGTTTTTCGGTACTAAAGTGATCAATTCTTGAAGTAGAGTCTATAGTAATTTCAATTCAAAGGGTGAGATACACTATTATCACTATGAAAATAACTTATAACACATACATAATGCACTATTTAGTATTCTTATGGTGCGTCAATTTAATATAAATATTGTTCATAAAATTTATAAACATGTGAATATTTGATATCTCATTATCATGAGCTATTAGATATGATCACTAGTCTACTCACATAATAGTCCTTACACATTATTATTGTCCTATTTGAAAGTAAGATTTGACTACAAATATTTTTTCAACTAAATATTTATATTTAATGATGTCAAATAATTAAATCACATTAATGTTCAAGCAAAAAAATTAACTACTCTACGTACTTTATCATTTTAAAATCAAACATAATAAATATAATCTTTACGTTTTAAGTTTAATCATAAAAATATTGACTTCTAAGATTTATAATACCAAAATAAACTTGTAGAAATTGATCATTATGAAAGAGATTTAACTGTTTACTATTAGGTCATGAGGAGGAGTATCAATATTGGGTCAAAAGCAACTCAATTTTAACATGACACATTTTTCTGGGCATTTCGATACAAGTAATCAAGTACCTTTTACTCGAACCAAAGACACATGATACCATTTGTTGAATCATGAGGAGGAGCATCAATATTGAGGCAAAAGCAACACAAGTGAGAGAGACACCACATATTTACCTAAAATCTTAAAGTGATAGGTGTATGGGTTCTCCCACTTATAAATGTTCAACTCTCCATATTTATAACCAATGTGATATTCCAACTCACACTTGACACTTTATTATTCTCAACATTTACAAACAAAAATTTAGTCGGGTTAGATTCTGAAAGCTAAAAATGTTGGGAATTTCTCAATACACCACCCAAGTTTCTTAGGCACCATGTGAAATTTCATTTTTGCCCCCAGATTCCGGATTTGCACATCCGGACGCACCAAATTTTTAAAAAACGCTGATATGTTCCGGATGTGCACATCCGGAAGAATTTCTGATTTGCAAATCCGGAAAAAATCAAAATAATTCCATAAAATCATTTACTTCTAAATATAATTAAATCCAATCTAATTAAAATCCAATATAATTAAAATTAATATCATTTTTTCAATATAATTAAATCTAATATAATTAAAATCTATATTAATTAAAATTAATATGATATTTAATATGATTAATTTTTTTCAATATAATTAATAGGATTAATATGGTATTTAATTCTAAATTATTTTTTTATATTGAAAAAATTAATTTAATTATATTGGATTTAAAATTATATGGTATTTACTTCTAAAATTGGATTTAATTATATTGGTATTTAAAATTATATGATATTTACTTCTAAATTATATGGTATTTACTTCTAAATTATAATTAAAATTATATGGTATTTACTTCTAAAATTAATTTAATTATATTGGATTTAATTATATTGAAAAAATCATATTAATTTTAATCATATTAATTTTAATTATATTGAAAAAATCATATTAAGTTTAATTAGGTTGGATTTTAATTATATTGGATTTAATTATATTTAGAAGTAAATAATTTTATGGAATTCTTTTGATTTTTTCCGGATTTGCAAATCAGAAATTCTTCCGGATGTGCACATCCAGAACATATCAGCGTTTTTTAAAAATTTGGTGCGTCCGGATGTGCAAATCCGGAATCTGGAGGCAAAAATGAAATTTTACATGGTGCCTAAGAAACTTGGGTGGTGTATTGAGAAATTCCCATAAATGTTAGAAAATTTTATAATGTTATCATAATAAAAAAGAAGTGACATTATTAAAATTTCATTTTGCAACTTCAAGGTCATAGTTCAAATTACACTTACAATAACTCGAAAATGATCATTAATATTATGATTATTAATAATATTGTCACTTTTTAGACGCCAAATTATATTTGATTACGATGGCGTGGGAAAGTGACATTATTGTATTTTTGAAGACTCATATCAGATTTATCCATTTTTTATCTCTATTTGTTTATGTGTATAATACTTTTCTAGAAGTAACTGTTTATTGGGAAAATGAAACATATATTATTAGTATATGTTTCATCGGTACATTATTCGGTAAAATATAATATTTTGTAGTTATTTTAAAAATCCTATTGTAAAATAGATTAACATATGAGTAAAATTATTTTCCACCATTGCATCATAAAACGCCATTTATTATTATTATTTTTTATATAATATAATTGACAATGCTTTGATAGCCATAAAGATTATGTACACTTTGAAGAGGAAGAAGAAAGGAAATAAAAGGGAGCTGACTCTTAAAATCAACATGAATAAAGCTTATGATAGAGTGGATAGGAGATTTTTTGAAAGGTGTGCTTAGCCGTATGGGATTCTCAGAGAGGTGGGTCCAGTGGGTGATTATGTGTGTTACATCGGTTCATTATTCAGTTCTGGTTAATTTGGATAGAGTCAGACCAATTCATCCAGAAAGAGGATTGAGACAAGGGAACCCACTGTCTCCTTATCTTTTCATCCTAATAACAGAAGATCTTTCCACTTTTATTAATAGAGCAGTAGCTAGAGGAGATATCCATGGAGTTCAGATATGTAGAGGGGCACCGAGGGTGTCCCATCTATTTTTTGCTTATGATTGTTTTCTGTTTTGCAGAGCTAGTTTATCAAAGAAGACACATATTATGGAGTTGCTTAGAGTAAATGTAGAAGCGTCAGGTCAGGAAATAAATATGACCAATTCTGAAGTGTTTTTCACACGAAATATTAGTAGACAGCTCTAGAAGACCTAGCTCGAATAATGGGTGTCTATCAGGTGTTAGGCGAGAACATATTTGGGATTACCATCAATGATTGGAAGAAGTAAAAAGGCTATTTTTGTTTTTATCAAGGACCAGGTTTGGAAGATAATAAACTCGTGGAGGGGTAGGTCATTTTTTAAGGCAGAGAAAGAGGTTATGATAAAGTCAGTATTTCAAGCAATACCATCTTATATTATGAGTGTTTTGTTATCCCAAATGTTATTGTGAATGATATTAAAAAGATGTTAAACTTTATCTGGTGGTGGTGGTGGATGGATTGCATTAAAGATATTAACATTTACTAAGAAGGAAGGGGGCTTGGTTTTAGAGATTTCAAAGCATTTAATATCACTATGGTGACTAAATAGGGTGACACATGATGACAAAACTTGTGACTTTGGTAGCTAGAGTTATTAAATCAAGGTATTATCCCCAATCCTCTTTTATTGAAGCTAATCTTGGTATTAACTCGAGCTTTGTTTGGAGAAGTTTATGGAAAGCGGGGTATGTTTTGACTCTTGGTTGTTAATGTAGAATTGGTGATGTGAGTAATATTAAAGTGATGGTCAAGCCTTGGTTAAGAGGTAAAGGTGAGGGTTTCTTAGGAGCACCATAAGGTCAAGGCGTGTATAATATTACTGTTAATAATCCTATGTTAGATAATGTTAAACAATGGGATGTTCAGAAAATAAGACATTTGTTTACCCATGATGTTGCTAAGGAAATTCTAAAGGTATCGCTGGTGGAAGATGTGTTAGATGATTGTATGGTTTGGAAATAAGAGCAAAATGGAGATTATAGTGTCAAAACTGGTTACAGGTTGTTGAGGAGTGTTCAAACAAATAGGATAAACCGTAGTGTGGAGGAGGATTGGTGTAGTTTTTGGAATATTATAGTGCCACCTAGAGCCAAACACTTACTTTGTCAGATATGTATGGGCTGCCTTCCAACTCGGATTAAGCTTCGTCAACATTTTGTTCCATGTCCTCGGAATTTTCAATTGTGTGAAGATAGCGAGGAAAATGAATGTCATGTGTTCTTTGGTTGTATAACTACTAATCAACGCTGAAGGGTATCGCGTTTGTCTTCTATTATAGAGTCTCGTTTACAAAGTTTTAATGATGCTAAGGCCATTATTCATGATATTTGTAGTAAAGAGGGTAAGAGGGTTACAAGGAGAGTTAATGTTGTGATTTGGGTTGTTTGGAATAATAGAAATAACTTGATATGAAACAATGAAAGAGATGTCATGACTAAGTTAGGTATCCAAACTTTTCATACTTAACATGATTGGTTTAAAGCACAAGAGCTTCATGTTATTGATAATGATGGCCACAACTACCAAACAGTTTGGAATCCGCCGAATATAGGGTGGGTGAAGTGTAATGTTGATGTTAGGTTCAATAGTCAAAGAGGAAAAACAAATAATGGGTGGTGTGTTAGAGATTGTTATGGAAGATTCACTATTGCAGGTATAGCGTAAGATTTTGGGCTTTATTCTATTATAGAAGCAGAAGCCATGACCTTGAAAGAAGCGGTACATGCTTCCATCCGGATGCAATTATATTATGTGATATTTAAAAGTGATTCTCAAATGGTGGTTCAAGCAATCCATGCTAACTACGGTGGTAGCTCTGAATTTAGTTTAATCATTATTTCTATTAAGAGTTCATTACAATTTCATCCAAACTTTGAGGTTAAGTTTGTTAAACGCCAAGTGAATTCGGTTACTCATTTGTTTGCTAAACTGACCAATTCTTCGACTAGGCGTAGTACTTATAGTTTGATTCCTCCTTTTATTGAGCAACAATTGTTAAATGAAATGAGTTAAGTTTGTTTCTGTGAAAAAAACTCTAGTATATTATAAGAATACACCGCCAAATCATAAATGAAACTTATTTATTTATATAATCTCTCATTTATTTATCCTCGTGTGTGTGATCCTATAGGTTACCATTAAAAAATACTATTAAATCATTTATTTAATGTTGTAATCAAATAATGTTGTCTCGCAACACATCATAGGTATCCAATTGAGAAAAATGTCATGTGATTCGACATAAAAAAATTTGTGATAATTTGAAATATGGGTAATAAATTAATTTTTGGGAAGGAAAACTTGTTGAATAATCACTGGGTGACCATAATAATTTATATTTCTTGAATGTGGATTCATTTGCTAGGATTTGACATCTCTCTTATGGATTGGAAGAATAACCAACTCTTATAATTGAGCTTATAGTGGTGTGGTGAGTGGCTGGTTTTCTATCTGATTTTATTCGTGTGCTATTTGTTGTTCCTTATCTTTCTTCTTCGAGAGATGCTAATTTATTGGTTCTTCCCTATATTTCGAGTGCCATGCTTTCGTAGGGTTGGTGTGGTTGTTTGTTTGTGTAGTTTTATTCTTTCATTTTGTTTGGGTTTTTGGTACTTCTGATACTCTTTATACTTTGTTGACTCTGCACTTTTTTTTATCTTTCACACACACACACACACACAAACACACACACACACACACACACACACACACACACACACACACATATATATATATTATACTTTATTGACTCTGCACTTTTTTAGTATAAAATATATTGGATCAAGCGCTTACCACTGCGCTAAAAGTAATTGCTTTTAGTGAGGGTGCAACTTTATTTCCATATAGTATAAAACCCTCAAGGGACTGCGCCTAGCCCATACTAAGTGCCATGGGTTGGGATGCTAAGCCCATCAAATCCATAAGGGTGACGCTGGATTAATAAACCCAACAATTCCCCCCCAGTGTCAGTCGGGGGGATTCGAACCCATAATCAGACTCTAATACCACTTGTTGGGTCAAACGCTTACCACTGTGCTAAAAGCAATTGCTTTTAGTGAGGGTGCAACTTTATTTCCATATAGTATAGAACCCTCAAGAGGATGCGCCTAGCCCATACTAAGCGCCATGGGTTGGGATGTTAAGCCCATCGAATCCCTAAAAGTGACGTTAGATTAATAAACCCAACAAAATACACCTTCGATAATATAATATTACTATGGTTATGCCTTCCACCGTTGTAATATTGCAAACTGGAATCGCCTAATGCTTATTTATTTTTTTGAAAGTTATTTAATCACGGTTGATAGAAACAACCGTGGTGATAAATGTTGGAATAATATAGCAAGTGTGAGTAAGTGGAGAAATAGTCCCACATTGGATAGGAATGTGGTGACTTGAGCATTTATAAGTGGGAGAAATAGTCCCACATTGGATAGGAATGTGGTGACTTGAGCATTTATAAGTGGGAGAAATAGTCCCACATTGGATAGGAATGTGGTGACTTGAGCATTTATAAGTGGGAGAACCCACTCACCTATCACCTTAAGGTTTTAGGTGGACAAGTGGTGTGTCTCTCACAAAAGGTGCCTAGTCATACACTATGTATCAATGTTCCCTAGTAAAAACTCCTTCCAACAAATGGTATCATGAGCCTTTGGTTCGAGAAAGGGACCGAGGAGTATCGAAAAGCCCAGGAAGTGGTGTCCCATTGAAATTGAAACGCCCAAGAAAGAGATGTATTTGATGTGTCAACGGCGGTACAAAGTATAAAAAAAAGGGGAACATTGTGGACTCACACTTGAGGGGGAGTGTTGGAATAATATAGCAAGTGTGAGTAAGTGGGGAAATAGTCCCACATTGGATAGGAATGTGGTGACTTGAGCATTTATAAGTGGGAGAAACCACTCACCTATCACCTTAAGGTTTTAGGTGGACAAGTGGTGTGTCTCTCACAAAGGTGTCTAGTCATACACTATGTATCAATGTTCTCTAGTAAAAAACTTGCCCCAACAATAAAGTGAGTGGTACAAGGTTCGAATCATGACAACTAAATTTTTTTCTTCCATTTTTCCTATTACAAAAAGCGTGTGTCACTTAATCTCATCAATAAATTAAAATTAAAAATTATTTAATCACAATTTTAATATTCAATCATTGTAATATGATCTGTACAACTTTTGCTCTTCCCAAAAGAGATAAACGCTCTTCCCAAAAGAGATAAAGGACTATAATGATGATTGAAAATTTTCTTCATTTCTCAAGACAGTTACAAGTCATTAAAGAATATCAACCATTAGAAGTAATTGTTGCAAGGATTAAATCATCAGATATTTCATCATCAACTCCTATAAAGGGACAGTTTCATATAATGAATTTCCACTTCTTCAAACTATTCTTCTTAACTTCCTATAGCAACATGAGTTCTCCATCTGAGAATGCTAAAAAAAATGTCAACTGAAGTCACCACAGACCAACAACATCTGCGATCAATTGTGGACGTCCAGCCATCTGGATCGACTACTGTCAGGGATACACTGAGGGTGAGGAAGGCCAAGAAGAAGAAGAAGAAGAAGCTGAAGAAGAAGAAATAAAAGGTGTCGAGGAATATTTTTTACTATGATTCTGATGAGGGTAGTGAGGAGCGATTCATAGATAATGAAGATTCCATTAGTGTTAGGGGATATTGTTCTAATCTTGACAAAATTATATAATGAAAAAATTATGTTTTATATACTCTTCCCTTTTGGACCTCTTAATGAACTTATTTATTAGTATTGTTTTATATCCTCTTACCTTTATATACTCTTTCCTCTTTACAAAAAAAAGTACAAGCCAACAAAAATAACAACAACAATAACAACAACAGTAATGAAGAATAACAATAACAACAAAAATTGAAAGTTATTTAACTAAGTTAGTTAACCACGGTTTTACAATACAACCATTGTAAAATTTGAAAATTGCATCACGGTTTTTCTTTCTAATCGTGATGAAAATTGATATTTTTAGTGTATAAGCGAAAGTATCTATCGTTCAGTACATAACAACCATTTCTCTCAAAAGAAAACCCTAACATATTTCACTTTTCTCTCTCATAACATAACGCTAACATCCATGTCACTCTTTAAACATACTTCAACCTTCAGATTCGTCTTCACCAATCGCTAACTTGAGGTTCGTTCATTAAACTTATGCTTCAATTTCGTTTGCGTTTCTTGTTAAAAACGAGTTCTCATTTTTTTCATTTGGTGAAAGTTCTCGTTTTTTCAGATTCGTCTTCACCACATAAACAAATCGCATACTTTGTCTATGATACATATGGTCTGTGTAGCTATGAATAAAAATACAAGAAGTATGAAGCTATTGTGTAAACTTCATTCACCTTGTACTTCTTCTTCATAGCTTCATAAACTAGATAAACTTCATAATTTGTTCCAGATCCATGATTAGTTTAAAAAAAGGTGTGTTCTTGAAACATTACATAATATCTTGTGTTGTTGTATGCTGTTGTAAGTTGTTATTGATTAATGTTCTCAGAACTTCATAATTTGTTGTTGATTTTGTTTTTTATATCTTACGTTCTTGAACCTTATTTTTATTTTATTTTGTTGTATGTTTTTGGGTTGATAAATGTTGTTGTTGATTAATGTTTTAAGAACAAGAACAAAACATTGCTACGTCACAAGAAACTTGTGACTTAGCAATGTTTTGTTCTTTAAATTCTTATATTTTATGTAGATGAAGTTGAGTTTATTATATGCTATATAGATTCACTACTACAAAACACCCAAACAACAACGTCAGGTTTACAACGGCATCCTATACACCGTTGTAATAGTGCGTATTGGATGCGCGTGCATTATTTTAAGTCTTATTAAAAGGCCTTTGATGACGGGTAAAATTCTAACCGTGGTAATAGTGCGTATTGGATACGCGCGCATTATTTTAATTAGAAATTTCAAGGGTATAATAACGGTTGTTGTGAATACCGTGGTGATATAATCAAGCTTTCATGGGTTCGAACCTCATCGCCCTCAAATAATTTACTCCTTTGACGTAAATACGCCCTTTTTAAGTTTTATTTATATTTAACTAAAAACAAATAAGGATATCACTACGGTTATTTCTTAAAACCGTTGTTACAAATTGAAGCTTCTTTTTATGTATTTTAAACACCAAGTATATATTCATTTATCCACTGAAAAAAGAAACAAGACGAAACAACCCTAACACCAACGCCGTCACCATCGTCGGGAAGAACACAACAACAACAAGAAAGTGTTATACTTTAAGTTGTTGCAATGTCGCATTTGAAGACAAACTCATCCAAAGGTGTTTCTATGTCTTCTTCCGCTGTAAAATCTCGATCTGGAAATTTTTGTGGTTGTGCTGGTCGTATGGTTTCGTACCAATGCAAGAAGGGACAAAATAAAGGAAGGCTTTTTTGGAGATGTCCATTTTGGAGGAGCGATGAAACATGTAATTTGTTCATATGGGATGAAGACGTGGGAGAAAGAGGTGGAAATGAAGATGAGAGCATTATGAAGTCAGAGTTGGAAGTTGTGGGCTATTTGAAGGTTATGTTTGAGGATTTAAAGAAGAAGAACAAGAATTTGAAGAACAAACTGAAATCAGAGAGATTTTCTGGAAATCTCAAGATGTTATGTTTTCTTGTCTCCTTTATGTTTAATGTTTACTTTGTTATGAAATGTAATAGTTGAATTAGGGTTTGAATTACATTGTTGATGTTTAAACTGTAGATGCATTGTGAATTACATTCTTGATGTTTGAATTACATTATGAAGACAGGAATGCAACTAATAAAAGACAGTTTCTTACGAGTAAGTTTAACGCAAACTTTTAATTTTCAATTAGTTATCTGTTTGTTAATATATTAGTTGATAGATATTGTAGTTCTAGTTTAAACTGTTAAGAAAAAAGATTAAAATTTAATTAAATAAATTAAGTTTCATTACATAAATTTTTCATTACATAAACTTAATCATCAAATCTAAATGCTCTGGATGAGAGGAAGTTTGACCAACCATAGTCAGCCTCATCATCATCATCAGAATCGACAACAACCATATGCCTTCTCAACATTCTTCTCTTTCTTCTCTTTTTTCTCCTCACCCACAGAGCTCTCATTCTTTCCGTAGCAGCCCCATCTACAGCAGTAACTTGTTGATTCTGAGGAAGGTTTTAAACGACAACCCCTTCTACAACAACATTTTGATTTTGAGGAAGATTTTGAACTACATCCCCCTCTACAACAACAACTTCATTCTCAACATTTTTGGTAGCTTGAGCAGTAGAACTCATTTTGATTCTTTTGGATTAAGTTGTTTTTATGTTTTGGCCTTTATGCTTTTATATTGTTTCTTCTGATTCTTCATCTTCTCTTGGAAGTTGAAGAAGTTTTTACCAACCTCGAGCTGTTGAATTAATGATTATATCTCTTTGTCTTTTGAAATTTCATTTTTCACCCTTTGATATTGCTTCGTAATTAATGGTTTTGATATTTGTTTACAAATTGTGTATTGTTGATTCTGGTATGATACGTTTGTTTTTTATTCATACACAATATCACAACGGTTATTACTCTTAACTGTTGTTATATGGCGCGCGTTTTCCAATTTATTACAACGGTCACAGGACCATCATTGTAAGTATCATATATATATAACAACACTCTACTTAACAACGCATGTGTCCGCGTCATTATATATCTTTCCCAATTGTTGTTAAAAGGGTCTTCCGTAGTAGTGATTGTTTGTTTCACTAACCCTTCGCTGAAAATACATTTCTTTTAAATTGACATTAAAACTTATAATCTAAAAATTAAGTTGTATTTGAAAACCAACTTATATCAATCAATGTTTTCCGAATTCCATTCGTCTCATCATTCATCTCCCGCTCTTTAACATATAAGATATGGTTCAATGACCTGATTCCTTTATCACATCCATATCTTCTCTTATAGTTTAATTTGAATAACAACAATTTATTGATATTATTCAAATTAAACTAGAATAGAAGAAATTGATGTCATGAGGGACTTAGACCATTGAACCACATTCTATATGTTAAAGAAAGGGAAATGAATGATGAGACGCATGTAATTTGGAAAACAGTAGTTTTTGTAAGTTGTTTTTTAAGAATAGTTTAATTTTTAGATTATATAGTTCTTCATCAATTTGAATGGTTGTATGTTGTTATGAGGTTTATTGAAAAAGAAGCAATCAACATATTTTATAATAAACTTGCGTTCTTTTAACAACAATTATTTATTTTAACCGTGATTAAAATCTTATTTTCATAAATATATATACCACAACGGTTGATACTAGTAACCGTTGTGGTAGGTAGCACGGATTCTGCCTTACTATCATGGTCTCGGAACCGTGGTGGAAAGCACCAAACATACAATCACTCATTACCTCACAACAGATGGTCAGACATTGTGGTATCCCTTTTCTAACCATCGTCGTATGACTTTTCTGTAGTAGTGTGTGTGTGTGTGTGTGTGTGTGTGTGTATAATAACATTTTTGGGATAATGATGACATGTACAATAATTATTTTGTCCTTATATCGGTATTGAACCCTAGACAATTTATGTCACCTTTGTATAGTACAATATTATATTCCTTAATACTTGATTATATCTAGTAACAATAAATAAACTCAAATTCTTATATTGACTTATATCAGCTTGACCATGCATTTTGTAGTCATATTTGATCAATGAGCCTGTATATATTACTCCAACATATGTGGAAGCTGACAAGTCTCATCTAGGTCACCTAACTATGTCGCTTTACATGATTCATTAAGTACCTAATTGGCTGACTTTATAATTATCTTGTTACATACAATGTTTGTCAGTACTAAAGTGATCAATTCTTAAAGTAGAATCTATAGTAATTTTAAGTCAAAGGACGAAACATACCATTCTCACTTTGAAATAACTTATAACACATATATAATACATTATTTTGTATTTTCGTAGTGCGTCAATTTAATAAAAACATTGCTCATAAAATTTATAAATATGTGAATATTTGATATCTCATATTCATGAGCTATTAGATATGATCATCGGTCTACTCATATAATAGTCTCTATAGATTATTATTGTTCTATTTAAAAGTAAGATTTGACTATAAATATTTTTTTAAAAATAAAATTCTTATATTTAATAGTGTCTCATATTTAAGCAATATTAATGTTCCATTAAACAAATTAACTACTTTATGTACTTTATTTTTTTAAAATCAAACATAATAAATAAAATATTTACGTTTTAAGTTCAATCATAAAACTATCGACTTCTAAGATTTATACTAACAAAATAGACTTGTAAAAATTGTTCATTAGGAGAGAAATTTAACGATATATATATATATATATATATATATATATATATATATATATATATATATATATATATATATATATATATATATATATATATATATATATATATATATATAAACAAACAAAAATTTAGCCGGATAGATTCAAAAAGCTAAAAAAAGTTGGAAAATTTTATAATGTTATCATAATAAAAAAAAGAAGTGACATTATTAAAATTTCATTTTGTAACTTTAAGGTTATAGTTCAAATTCCACTTAGAATAACTCAAAAATGATCATTAATATTATAATTATTAATAATATTGTCACTTTTTAGACACTAAATTAAATCTAATTACGATGGTGTGGGGTGTGCGGTTTGTCTAAGTGAAGTCTGTAGACTACTTATTTGTTTACTGTGAGGTTGTTTTTCACTCAGGTATAAGGTGATTAGGTGGGTGGCTATACGTACTCCTCTTTCGCGCTCAATCTTAAGGGTTTTGAGGTTTTTTAGGGTTTTGGTCAGGGAAAGAAGATTCTTTTAGGGTTGATTTTGAGTTTTGATCTAGCATTCAGTTATTTGAATTATTTGCAAACATTAAAATAGTTTTTTTATAAGTAAGGATTTATTAAAGGAGATTAAACAAAAACACCAACTAAAACAAAGATAACAACAAAAGAGAGAAAATCGGGCTAATACTTACAAAAATGTAACGGGAATTTGTTCCATTCGTATAATGAACATGACACATTTCGGTTCCTTCCTAAAGCCAACCAATTCCACAAAGATCTGACAATGAGATGGAAAATAGTCCCAACATCCCCCACCTCTCCTTTGAACATAATGCGATTTCTCGCCATCCAAACGTTCCAACAAGTGATAAGCCAAATGGAGATCCTAAACTTGTTCTTGCATCTACCATTGAGCCTGTCAAACCAATTCAGAGTAAGATCAATAATATTAGAACCGTAATCCCGGTTTATATTCACCCACTGACAGACCATACGCCCAAGAGAAAAAAAAAAGGGATGTTAATCATTGAATGACCTTGATTATTGATTTGACTTGGATGTAAGTTTACACTGTTAATCTAGGTTCTGGCTTTTCTTTACTTAATTGAGAGCGAGATCTTCTCTAGTGACTTTGCTTTTAGAGATGTGTTGTGCGACCAACTATCCTTCTTTGTCATGTTTACTTTCTTCAATTGCATTTTTTAGGGTGATGTGTCGGGTGTCTCTAAAAAACCTATTTTGTGGTGTGGATAGGTTGGTTTTTTTAGTTCTTTGTCGTGATTGTTTTTCCCTTTTGTCGAAATTTATTTAGCTAAATCTTTTTCTCTTATGCGTAAATGATACCTTTGGTTGTAAATCGTATTTTATATAATTTAATTTGTTTTACTATTAAAAAAAAGCAATCTATCTTTAATTTTGTTATCTTTAATGCAAAATAAAATAAAATCACATTTTAATAAAGATCGGTCTAAAAGTAATTTTATTTTTAAATAAATTTTAATAAAATATTTTATATATTATCTCATTTTAAAGTGAAAATATAAGAATTCACCTTTAAACTATTTTTGAAGACTCATATTAGATTTATCCATTTTTTATCTCTATTTGTTTATGTGTATAATACTTTTCTAGAAGTAACATTTTATTGAGAAAATGAAACATATATTATTGGTATAATAGACTACCCTTTAAAAGAAAACCAGATTTTGACCGAAGCTCAATAAAAATATAATATTTTGTAGTTATTTTCAAATCCCATTGCAAAATAGATTAACATATCAGTAAAATTATTTTCCTTCATTGCATCATAAAACGCCATTTATTATTATTATTTTTTTATATAATATAATTATTAAAATTTAATTCATAAATTCAAAAATAATTTATTTATTTTTTAGTCAAATGAAAACTTTAATATTCCAATTTAAAAGCGTAAAGTATTAATGATTTTATGATTTTTCTAAAAATAATAATATCATCAATATAAGGAACTTTATTTGATTTCTAGTATACATGGAATATGGCCACCTTTCCCCCCAAAAGACACCACCAAAATCAAAATACTGCATGTTTGCATCGTTTCGCAAATGGTTGCGTTTTATGAATTTAGTGTAACGTTTAATATAATCCTCCATTTTTCAGCACCATAAATACTTCATATTCTCTTCACATTTTCCAGTCACAATCACAATTCTCACTCATTCTTCTCCGAATCTTTGTTTTTCATTCCTCTCTTTTATTATTATTATCATCACATCATCATCACCGTCACAATGGACCCTTCCAAGAACACAACTTCTACCCCAAACAACTCTCCCCCGGTTTCCCCTCCACAACCTCCATCTGAACACGACAACACCCCCACAGAAACGAACCCTATCCCTGAGGCTGAGGGTTCTTCTGAAAATGTTATCATGAAAACTGCTGCGGAAGTTTGGGCCGAGTTAACTGAGGGTGATGATGAATTATATGAAAATGATGGTGATGATGGTGGTAACGAAGACGGTGGAGCCCCGGATGGTGGTGACTCTAGGCCTCTGGTGATCGCAGTTACTGCGGACGGTGGAAATGTGCCTGTGATGGGAAGTGGTGGTGCTGTTGGTGGTAGTGGTAAGGGTAGCGGTAAGGGTAGGGGTAGTGCTAAGGGTAAGGGTAGTGCTAAGGGTTCTAAGAAAAGAAAAAGTAATCAAGTTAGAAACCCTCCTCGAGGAACTCCAACTTGTCCGGAGTGTAAAAGACAGTTTGCGACATGGAAGGCAGCGTTTGGACATATGAGAAAACACCCTGAACGGCGACACCGTGGTTTTTTTCCGCCACCTACTTTTCAAGCACCACCGGTTCCTGCGGCTGAGGGTATACACATATATATGACTAAAACCTAACTATAGTTTTATAATAAATATTTGATTGAAAGTATGTTTAAGATTATTATGAAACGATTTTTTGATGTTTCTGTGATGTGGTGCAATTTTATGTCATGTCATGTTTTAATATGATTTTCGGATTAATTGAACATTATATGAATGTGTTTTTTCTTATGTGGTTGATTGTTTTCAGGTGATGGCGGTAATGAGGTGGATGAAGACGTGCAACACGTCGTTAGAGGACTTGTTGTTGATTTGAATCGTTCCCTTGGAGCGGAGGAAGGGACTTCTGCTGCCGGCGGCAGTGGAGGACAAAAGGGAAGCCAACCAGCACCATTTGTAGTACCACCGGGGTCTTCAGCAGCACTTGGAACACCACCGAGATTCTCAGCACCACAGAGTAGGAATAGGAGAAATGAACCAGCACCACCTGCAGCGGGTGATGAACAAAATGAGGATGGAAGGAATAGAGGATTCGATTTAAACAGATTACCTTCGTCAGATGATGATGAATCCGGAGAGAATTGAGTGATGCTGCAGAGATTGTTCAACTTGGTTTTTTCATATTTCATCATGCCTAGTATGTAGTTTGTTTGTAGTTTTGGTTTGTTGCTTTTGAATTTTGTTTTCTGGATTTTGAATATGTGTAATGGAAGTTGAACATCTATGCAATGATATAACCTATTATAATATATTTATCTATGTTGGAGCATTACTGTAAATTAGTCCATTTATTTTGTTAATTTTAAAACAAGAAAATATATAAGTGATCCATTTTTGCCTATGAAGATGATATGTATTGGACACAGTTGCATGCAGTTTGCAGATTTAGGGCAATTGATGATGAGGTTTAAATGTGGTAATAGAATCTTTGAAATAGTGTGAGAAATATGATATAAGAGAGAATGTAGAAATTTAAGGCTGTGATCTAACCATCAACAGAGTACGATATGAATAGAAACCCAAATAAATGAAGAATTAAATACTAAGGATTTTTTATCTTATCTACTAACTTCTACTAACTGAAAGAATCTCGATTCTTTGTTGTTGTGAATGTCATAGATTTCTTTCAACAATTTGGAAACATTTTCGAACCACCTCATAAATGAGATAAGCAAAATTTGAACCCTAAACGTTCAGATAAACACAAAATCCTTAAATATGCCCAAAGAAATAACACTCCATGAAAATATGTTGAGAGCTCTCCCCCATTTCCGCATAAATATGAACATCTCATTAAACCTGATAGAATGATTCTTTACTCAGTTTACTGAATTGTCCTAAGTTGGATTCTATTAATGATTTGCCTCCCCACAAACAAAAATATATTTAGTGACACAATTTTGTTCCAAAGGATCTCCTAGGTCGATTCATGGTCAAGACGGTCTTCGTGTATCAGACTGTTATAACTTATAACTGTCTTTCACTGCATCCACGGTTTCACGCTCAACTGTCATAAACATTATCCTGCAAAAATGTGTTATCCAACAAAGAACAATACTTTGACACTTGTTCCAACTCATGCAAAAGTTCTCCTCTGCCACTTTAACCTTAGACCCGAGACTCCCAACCTAACCTTCTCATCTACATAACATAAATATTTATGCCGACAACTTATAAAGTTGACAAAACCTAGAACAAAGATGGCATCCTTCCAATCATGGACAATTCTTCTCCATTGCACATTAATCTTGATAATTAATCGCTTAACCACCAACCTGACTCACTCCTACCTCTTTCCTAACTTTAGCCAAATCCTTGATGCTCTACTAACTCCACATTTATTCTTCCACCTTCAACCCCATATTTCACTTCTAGTACCTTACATCGCAATTCTACTTACTACAAAAGTACAATGATGGAAATCCTATATTAAAAGGGTTGTATGTGATGTTTAGGGTTGTTGAGATTGATGAGAAACTCTGTATATGTGATTTTTGGGTGAAAATGATCTGATCTCCCTCTCAACCCTAAGGTCGAGGTATATATAGAGATATCTTGGACCGTGTCTAGAGAGTGGTTCCCTCAGCATCTCTATCAGAGACGTGGAGAGGAAATAAGTTACCTTTCTCTAAATTATTGAGAAAGTGATTATCCTTTTTGACCCTTTCCTCTAGTTCATTATGATAGGACACATCATCTCCCATGTTCATTGAGCAAGTGGACAGTGGGAATGAATTTAGGCAGATTTAGCCCAACTGACAGGTTGTTACTAAGACCCAGGCAGCCACGTGGCCCATTTTTGGGCAACCTATGGATTCGCAGGGCCACTCGCTCCTTGCATGGGTCTTGTTTTCCTTACATAGAATATCTCTTCTTAGGACCCAATACACGATCCTTCAAGTATGAGGACTTGGAGAAGACGAAGTAATTTAGTTTAATCATTCCATACATCATATTTTAGTTTGACCTAATACACGATCCTCAATAGGTTTTCCATGTCACCCAAGAATGAGTTCCTAACGCACAATTTGGCATGAATCCCTCAAGAAGAACATTGATTGAGTCCCTCAAGCATAACTTGTGGCGAGTCTCTCGAGCAGAACTTGAGGAGATTCCCTCAATTAGGGCTTAAGGCAAGTATCTCAATCGTCACAGACAAAAGCACATTCATCCTTAAAAATGCAGCTAATGATATGTTTGTATTTGGAAGCTAAATCGGCACAGGCTTCTTGCATGTGTCGAAGACGTGGGAAATATTTTAGTAACAATTGGCATTACCTAATGAGAGATTACTCATTACCTACTAGGCATAAGTTTCAGATCTTATAAAGAGGGTTTAGCCTTCTTCTTCTCTCCTTTTCTTATTTAATGGAAATCATCATGGAATTAGATGTGTTAAGGTGATAGAGCCTTCAAATAGTAAAGAGTGGTCAGAAATATGCATTGCATGAGGAAACCTGAATGAGCGAGTGGTTTAATAGACTAGGGTTTTAGAAATAAGAGTGTTTGATAGTTATAAAAGTACTAGTGGTTATGCGAGTGATAGTGAATCTCTTTCTTCCTGTTCTTTCATATGAAACTCCATGCAACTAATGACACCCAACGATCCTAAGTGCACAGGCGTTGAGGACTTCAAGACCATTTATACTTAAGAGGAGATGGCAGACTCATTTCGGTGACATATCAGTTTCTCTGACTCAAGTAATGAGGATGACATCATCCTGAAGCCGTGTTCTGAGGAGGACTGGGTCAACATGGTCGTCATCCCTGATTCGCCTAATACTTTATTTTATCTACAACTTCATGTTATTCAGAATTTAGGGGTTATAGTTCCCTTTACCTTGTTTTAAGTGGGGTTTTGGCAAGTGTAAACGTTGCTCCCTCCCAGATTTTTGTGAATGGTTAGGGCTTCATTAGGGCCTTCGAGATCATGTGTCGGCGACTAGACGCCCACCATACAATATGGATATTATTTTTGTTCTATGGTACTAAGACTTGAGCGAAAAGAGGTATGGTGACTCTGTGCGCCATGTCTGATATGACATTATTCAAGCTTTATTCCAACCATTAAAAGAATTAGAAGACTAAGTTTGTTAGAGTAAGGGGCAAGATGGTGCCTCCATGGTCACCACTAGGGAGGATGACACCCCTTTCTTTCCCCTATCTTGGATGGAAGACTCAGTGGTGATCATTGGATTTAATTTCAATTATATTATCCCTACTAAGAGGAAGGTGGTTCATTTCATTGATGAGTTTAAAGTTATGAGCTCGAAGAAAATGGTTGAGTTGGATCAAGGAACAAACAACGAGTTTGATGAATACTTGCGAAAGTATGTGGTTGTAGTTATTCCCATATTTTTAAAATTATTTACTCGCTTCTTTACCTATAGCTTTGTTTTCCTTCTTTGTTTGTAAAGAACTTGTAAAAAATGGGTGAAACCTTTTTTTATATCAAAGTGGTTTTTAATATGAATTGCACAAAGACATAACTAAAACATCATTTTTTTAATAATATTAAACATGAACACTTAACTATTGTCAGATTAACTGAACCTTTTCAAGAGTTTTTTTTTCTTATGTTGTTAATTATTTTAAGGTGATTGATGTTGAGTTGTAATTTCTTGTGTCGAAGCAGTTTAGCCCGACATAAACAAGGAGCAGATGAATTGTGATAATGTGTGTGTCAAGTTGTAAGTGTGTCGAAGTGTCGAAGGAGGTTCCCTTACATAGGATTTCGACTTAGGTCTATTTTAGTAATGTTAACTATTTTGGGCTTTTATAGTTTTGGGCTTTGGCTTGGGGTGCAAGCTAACCTAAATCTATAAATAGGGAGAAACCCTTATTTTTTGTAAGAAGAAGTAGAACAGACTCTCAGAATTGAGAACCTGTATTCACAGTTTGCAGTTGCAAGTGAAATAACAGAATTTCCACAGTTTGTGGGCAGAGAGTTCTCTGCAGAAAAAATTGTTTATCTTCTCCTCCAACGTTTCTTTCTTATCTTTCTCAACCCTTTTCATTGCGTGTTTTGTTAACAATCTTGAGATCAAGATTGAATAGGAATTCCCAAAAGATTTTGGGTTAATTCCACAGCAACGTATATTTTGAACAAATGTCCAACGAAGAAGCTTGAAGGAATCACACCAGAAGAATGTTGGTTTGGTGTCAAGCCTAGCCTCAATCACTTGAAGGTGTTTGGATCTATAGCACATAGACATGTGTCAGATCAGTTGAGAAGGAAGCTTGATGACAAGTCAAATCAAATGATCTTGATAGGATATCATTTATCTAGAGGTTACAAACTGTTCGACCCGTGAATAAACAGGTAGTGATCAGCAGGGACGTGATCATAGACGAGCTTAAAGAATGGGATTGGACTGAGAATGTCAAGAAGAATTCAGTAAGAATCTCTTGTGAAGAACCAGACACTGAAGTTGAAAGAGAAGTGATCCAGGAACTAGTCATAGATGAAGCAGGTCCAAGCAGGCCTCGGCGAACAAGACACATGCGTGCAAGGTTACAAGAATGTGTAATTACATCAGATGATGTGGTTGATGAAGAGGGTGAGCTGGTACATTATGCTTTCTACGCAGATGTCGAACCAGTCAATGCAGCTGAGGCATTGAAAGATTCGAAGTGGGTGAAAGCAATGAATGAGGAGTTAGAGTTCATCGAAGTCAACAACACCTGGTCACTTGTTGAATTGCCTCAAGGCAAGAAGGCAATTGATATGAAGTGGGTTTACAAGGTGAAGGTGAATCCTAGAGGAGAAGTAACTCGACACAAGGCGGGATTGTTAGTAGAGTAATAGTGGGGGTGTTTTTAATCGTCTCCATAGGGATTGTTCGATATTTGATGCGTGTCGTTCAATAGTTACGATATTTTAAGTTCAATGGTTTCAAAAGGTTCTCAATTGTTGTTAACATTAATTGGTAGCAAAGAGTAATTGGTGACAAAGAGTTTGTAAAAGTTTTGATAAAAGCATGTCAAGGTTAGGTTTCGCTAATCCTTTTCACGTATAAACGAATAATCAAGCATATGAACTCGGTTTCCGACCAATACAACCGCGTATCCTCCCGACTAAGTTTATGTCTAAAGCGAAGTCGTGAGTATCATTGTTTAGACCGTCAGATGATGTCTCACGCTAACAATCTAAACAACAATTGTTAAGATCAACACAATGCGAATAGCAAATCCTAAATCTATGTCTAGAGTTTGGTTTTTAAGAGATGAAATTGTTAGGTCATGATTTGTAGAATCTATGTCTAGAGCAATACAAATCACCCATGGAGCATTAAGAGAAAACAACTTCATCTATATTGATCAAAGACTTTGTTCATATACAATAGATCAAATACAATACATAAAATCAGGATCAACTACATCTAACCTCAACATTGAGTGTTTAGCTACCCATTCTCATGGTAGTTTGGATAACAAGTAAAGAGAGGAGATGAATGAACATCCACGTTGAATAATCGAGAATGGATGTGACTTCAGCTTCTCAAAGTGAAATTACAATCTTCAATGATCAAAATACTGAAAACTATGATTTTTGCTCAAAATGGACAAGAGATCCTTCTTACTTAAAATGAAAATCTATTTATACAAATAAAATCTCAGCACCCTTCGCCTAGCGAATGAACTAAAACATGGCACTTTAAGTGCCTCAGACTTAAACCGCCCACAAGAATTATCGTGGGTTCGCTAGGCGAACCAAATCACTCGCGAAGCGAGCCTTCGCTACCACATTCGCCCCAACGAAGTTTGGGTGTTTTCAAAAGTGGAACTTTCTGCCACCCTTCGCTGGCACCTTCGCCTAGCAAGCACATCAGCGAGCCTTCGTTGGCTTCCTCGCCCAACGAATTTACCCAGTTTTCCTACTGTAACTTTTTGCAACTTTCTGCCACCCCTTCGCTGGCATACTCGCTAACATTCGCTAGGCGAACCTTCGCTGGCAACTTCGCCATCACTCGCCTAGCGAATGCTGTTGTTGATTTCTTCCTTCAATGGCAACTTGCTTCCATTCTTCGTGTCTCACAATCTTGATCTTTTTATGCCTATTCCTACACATTAGCACACAAATTACAAGCACCACAAGTATATTTCAATGTATGCACAACAACACCATTCCTCAATAAAATCAACACATTCCATATGGAAAGAAATGAAAAATTCCAAGTAATTCATACAAATATATATCATGATTGACATCTAACAAACTCTCCCCAACTAACTCTTTGTTTGTCCTCAAGCAAAGTATGCCTCTCAAGAGGATTTGCTCGAGCATTCAATTCGACCAAGACGCGATAAATGACTCAACTAAACAACGATCACAACAATGTAACAATTACCCAATTCAAGAACCCAAAATGTAAAAGAACTTGACTCTTAAACAATTTCAAACAATGTTTCAAGAGACAACTAACTCATCATGCACATGCCATTCTACACTCCTCTTCGAAAAAGGATTGAAGGAAAACGTGCATACAAGCACGGGACAATTACACTCAAATGACCAATGATGCAAATACTAAGCAATTCATACCATATCTCAATGATCACAAAAGAATTCATGGAAGTAAAAGATCACTAAGGAGTAGCTTGGTCGGGTACAGAAAAAGGGACATTTCTAATGGCCATTGAAACGAAATTGCCGAAGCAAAAGAACATTCACTAAACACATATTCACACATCACAACTTCATTTCACCAATTTTTCATTACACCTTCACAAACTACCGTGCACAATTATTGAATCTATTTTTTTTTCATTCAAGCAAGCATTTTCTCATTTGTACAACATATTCACACTCTTTTCTTTACATGCTTGCTTGAATTTTTTTTCAAAATTTGGAGTAATGCACCCATCTTCTTTTTATTCTCCCTAACTCATTTTCGACTCAACCTAAAGTGAATGTTCCTTGATTTTTAAGGCAAGGAAATCAAAGTATACAATTTTCAAAGGTTCAAGAAGAAAATGTTAGAAACTCACCAACTTCAATGATGAACCAAACTTGCAAATTATGTACATAAAACAAGTTCATCACTAAACTGAGTTCTAAACTGTTTAGGCTCAAAGGGGCTACCAAATTCTCACTCCTCACGGGTGAATTACTATATGGACATGGTTGTGCTCACTTTCAACAAGTGCCTTGATCACTTCTCATACTTCCACAAAATCACATGGTCACAAGATAAGGCATGAATTCAAAGTAAAAATAACATTCATCATCAATCCTTAGCATATAGTAACACTTTGGAGGCTTCTCACTTTAATGGTTTTTTATCCTAAAATGACACATGCATTCAAAAGAAGTTGTAACATGAAACAACATTTTCAATCGCACCAAGACGCAAAGTTCTAAAACATACAAAATTCTCAAACTAGGTAACGATGTACCTTGTCACAACACAATGCTTAAGGTACTATCATAGCCCTCACATCTTGGAGGAATCTTCCTTTAAAATCAAGAGTCTCCAACCTACTTCCAAAATTCCATCATAAAAGAAGGAACATTAAAATGAAAACATATTAACAGTTTAAGAGTTGAACATTCGTAAACTGAAGAATTCAACTCTTAATAACACTTAACAACAAAAAACACATTTAAGTGTTGAACATTCGTAAACTGAAGAACTTAACACTTAATGCAATAATTATAAACCAACAAATTATTAGTAAAAGCGAAACAAATTTTTTTTTACTAAAAACACTTAACATTACTAATAATAATAATAAAGTGCTTGGTGTAAAAACACCTACATAATCCAAAAGGGTACCTCTAGGGTACAAGTACAACAATATTCAAAATATTCCACTATGTGGATACAATAGACTAGTAAAAGCTGGAAAAAAAACAAATACAAGAAAACTTCACTTTGGTGACCAAAGGAAGTGCAAAAGTCTATGATCCAAAAAAAAATCAATCCTCCTCATCTGACACCTCAATATCCTCATCACCGCCAGCAGAAGTAGCTTCCTCCTCCTCGTCATCATCACCAACAGTCTCCACGCCAGCCTCCTCACCCTCAGCATCATCTTCACCCCCTCCGAAAATTGGCCTGGCCTCAGGCCAACCAGCATGTGCTAGGAATTGCTCCCTAGACATCATCGTGTGCTCAGTAGAAGGGTCCCGGATCTGCAATTGGAGAACCTGCATAGAATCATGAAGGTCAGTCATGGCACGCTGCTGGGCAGCCATCCAATCCCAATTATATTGGCAAATCTCCTGCTGATACGGATAAAAGACCGGCGACGCCGGTTCAGAACCTCCACCAGCCTCAGCTGCAGCTTCAGCACCAGCTCCTGAAGACTCTCCACCAACCCCTCTAGCCTTACAAAACTTATCCGCATACTTATCATTAATTGCCGACGGAATTGTGACCTGTCTGCGTGTTGGGATATCCACACCAGCGTGAGCACAAAAAGACATAATAAGACATGGAAAAGCAAGCGGGGCATTCTTGCGCGCCGCAGTACCTCCCAAACCACTTAAAACGATTGCCTTGATTTCATCCGTAATGATGCGGACCACGTCAATCTGAACATTCATCTGAATGCTATGAATAAGATGAGCTAGAGCAATAGGAACTATACTATGATGCGACCTGGGAGAAATGTTGGTGAGCACAAACAACAAGATAAGCTGAACCAAAGGCTGCATGTCCACCCTTCTGAATCTAATCGCTACCCCGGATGAATTCCGCTCAACTTCCTTACCCTCAAGAAGTAAATCCCGGGTCATCTTTGCAATGTCTCGGTGGAGATGCAAGTCGCGATGGTACGCATCCAACTCAGTACCAATCAATGGCAAAGGATCTCCCAAAACAGTGTTGATCGTCCTCCGATCAAATCTCACAACAGCCCCTCTAACAAATGAGGTCCAACTAAATCTCTCTCCATCATCCGGTAAAGCATTTGCATAGAACTCCCGAACAATTTCAGCATTATACCCATCCAGAGGGGTTATCAAACGATCCCATTTCTTCTGCACAAAAAGAGCATCAATTGTCCGGTAGCTTCCACGGTCACTAAGTAGGAATCTTTTCTCAGCCAAGATATGCTTTCCCTCAAGGGTTTCGTAGCGGGCTGCTTGCTTTGCTCCCCTAAATCTGTCCTCATCAAAACGAACGGGTACCTATCTGGAAGTTGAAGCTTTTCGTTTCTTAGCCGCGTGAATTGTCGTTTTTCGTGCCATCTGCACATAACAAACAATAAAACAAAACAACGACAAACTAACGCATTAGTGAACCACAACAAACCAGCTAGAGACTTGCATTTCCTAAAAAAAATTGTAAATTTGCATCTGTTCGCTCCAGGTTCGCTAGGCGAAGTCTGGCGAACATTCGCCCCAGGTTCGCGAAGCGAATGCTGGCGAATGCTCGCGCAGGCTCTCGAAGCGAACACAGCAGCGAACCCGTGAAAATGCAGAAAAACAATATCAAAACCAGTCCAACAGCAACCTCTTTTTTTTTCAATAATCACTTTATTCATAATACCTAGGTAGTTTTTAACATGCACACAAGCAAAATGACAAAGGTTCCAAAATTCTTCCAAACCCTAATTGATCTACTACAAAAATATACAATGAACAATGAAATAAACCATGAAAGCGTGTGCAAACCTGAATTTCGCACGTTACTGGTGGGATTAGGGAGAATGGAAATTGGAGAGAGATGTGTTGCTAAGCTCTTAAGAGGAAAGGAGATGAAAATGCAAAAACGGTGGAAAATGGAGATGGTGGCAAATGAACTAGGGTTTCCCCCTCAATTCTGATTCAAAATGGGTCTTGGGCCCAATTGGTTGGCCCACCCACAATCTATTTTTACTGATGTGGTAAAATAGTTTTGACTGTCACGCTGGGTTCGCGAAGCGAAGGACAGCGAATGCTCGCCCTAGGCTCGCTAGGCAAACGCCAGCGAACAAGACCAAATTTTTCAAAAAATTTCAAAAGTTTACCACATCTTTCAAGGCTTCACAATTATAACCAAACACAATTAAAACAGAAATAAGCAGTAATAATTACAATGTTGGGGTGCCTCCCAACAAGCGCTTGTTTAACGTCGGCTAAGCTCGACGGTCCACCGCAATCTCACGGATCGCGGAAAGGAACAATGGCGGGATTCCGCTCGAAATCTCCTCCGAGATACACTTTTAATCTTTGGCCGTTAACAGTCCAATTCTCGTTGGTTGTTGTGTCTTCAATTACAATTGCTCCATAAGGCTTGATTTCTCGAATCCGAAACGGACCCGACCATTTAGACCTTAACTTTCCCGGAAACAATTTTAACCGAGAATTGAAGGGCAGGACCAGCTGTCCCACTTCAAACTATTTGATGACAATTTTTCTGTCACGGTAAGACTTTACACGCTCTTTATACAGTTTATTGGAATCGTAGGCCTGAAGGTGTAATTCATCCAATTCATGTAATTGCACTTTTCTTTTTTCACCACTAAGAGTTGGATCAAAGTTTAAAAATTTTAAGGCCCAAAACGCCTTATGTTCCAACTCCACCGGCAAATGGCAATTCTTACCATAGACAATTTTAAAAGGCGTGAGACCAATCGGAGCCTTAAAAGCGGTCCGATAAGCCCACAAATCATCATCCAGTTTGTTTGCCCAATCTTTCCTTGAGGCCGAAACAGTTTTTTCCAAAATGCGTTTTATCTCACAATTTGATACCTCCGCTTGACCGTTAGCTTGAGAATGATATGGTGTGGCAACCTTGTGCTTCACACCATATTGCTCCAGAGCTTTGTCAAGCTGAGTGTTACATAAGTGAGATCCTCCGTCACTTATCAACACTCTCGGAGTACCAAAACGCGCAAAAATGTTTCTTTTCAAAAATTTCACTACGATTTTTCCATCGGCTTTAGCACAAGCTATCGCCTCAACCCATTTAGAAACATAATCCACAACGACCAAAATGTATTCATTAGAAAATGAAGATGGGAATGGACCGACAAAGTCGATCCCCCAACAATCAAAAACTTCAATTTCTAACATATTTTGCAAAGGCATTTCGTGCTGCCATGAAATTCCTCCACTTCTCTGGCATTTGTCACAACTTAGGGCATGCGCATGCGCATCTTTGAATAACGACGACCAATAAAAGCCCGATTGAAGGACTTTAGTGGCCGTTCTTAACCCATTGAAATGTCCTCCATACAGAGAGTTATGACAATGCCACAAAACATTCGTGGCTTCCTCTACCGACACACACCTTCTTAAGAGGTTGTCGACACCAAGTTTAAACAAATGAGGTTCATTCCATACAAAGGACTTGGCATCCGACAAAAATTTTCTTTTTTGATGGTGCGTTAGACCGTCCGGTATCAATTCGGCGACTTTGTGGTTAGCCATGTCGGCAAACCACGGTCTAACCTGCACCTTAAACAATTTTTCACCAGGGAACTCCTCTTTGACTTCACATTCTTTCTTGGTCACGTCAACGTTTACTAGGCGGGATAAGTGATCCGCCACCAAATTCTCAGATCCTTTTTTGTCACGAATTTCTAGATCAAATTCCTGTAACAAAAGGATCCAACGAATAAGCCTCTGCTTAGAATCAGGCTTGGTGAGCAGATACCTTATAGCCGTGTGGTCTGTGTAAACGATGACTCGTGAACCAATCAAATAGGAACAAAATTTCTCCAACGCATACACTATGGCAAGCAACTCTTTCTCAGTTGTTGCATAGTTAATTTGAGCCCCGTTTAAAACTTTGCTCGCATAATGTATCGCGTGGAAAACTTCCTCTGACCCAAAACAGCCCCGACCGCATAATCACTTGCATCGCACATTAATTCAAAATCCAATTTCTAGTTAGGTGCAATGATTATCGGTGAGGTTGTTAAACTTTACTTTAAAAAATTAAACGCGAACATGCAAGACTCGTCAAAGTCAAAAATCTTACCTTGGACGAGCAAGTTGCTCAATGGCTTTGCTACCTTTGCGAAGTCCTTAATAAACCGCCGGTAGAATCCTGCATGCCCGAGAAAGCTTCTTATGCCTTTGACATTCAACGACGGTGGCAACTTCTCAATAACATCCACTTTGGCTTTATCGACTTCAAGGCCCTTTGAAGAAACTTTGTGACCGAGCACAATTCCTTCGTTCACCATAAAGTTGCATTTTTCCCAATTTAGCACCAAATTGGTTTCCACACACCGTTCCAACACCGTATCCAAATTTTTCAAGCAAATATCAAATGATTGTCCAAAAATCGAGAAATCATCCATAAAGACATCAATTGTCTTTTCGATCAAATCCGAGAATATAGCTTGCATACACCGTTGAAAAGTCGTCGGGGCATTACATAATCCAAACGGCATCCTCCTATAAGCGAAGATTCCAAAAGGACATGTAAAAACGGTTTTTTCATGATCCTTCGGGTTCACAATAATTTGGTTGTAACCCGAATAACCATCTAAAAAATAGTAGAATTGTTGACCGGAAAGCCTTTCGAGTATTTGATCCATAAAAGGTAGAGGGAAATGATATTTTCTCGTAGCTTTGTTCAACCTACGGTAGTCGATGCACATTCTCCACCCGGTCACGGTTTTTGTTGGAATGAGCTCATTTTTCTCATTTCGGACCACCGTTAATCCGCCTTTTTTCGGTACCACATGCACCGGACTAACCCACGGGCTGTCAGAAATGGGATAAATCATTCCGGCATCTAACATTTTTACCACTTCCTTTCTAACCACTTCTTTCATGATTGGATTTAACCGGCGTTGAGGTTGAGCAACCGGTTTAAAATCTTCCTCCATAAATATACGGTGCATGCAATATGAAGGGCTTATGCCTTTGAGATCGGACAACGTCCATCCCATTGCATCCTGATTTTTTCTCAACACTTGAATTAAGCGGATCTCCTCGTTTTCAGATAAAATACTACTTATGATCACCGATTTATTACCACCGTCATCGAGAAAAGCATATTTCAAGGTTGAAGGTAACACTTTCAGTTCAAGTTTGGATTGTTCATCATTAAGCACTTTTTTTAGAATTTCCTCTTCATACTCCCAAGGTTGCAATTCTTCCAAAGCTTCAAGCTCTAACAAACACTCTTCAAGAGCTTGCTCTTCTTCAACCGAGAATACTTCCAAGGAATCATCCAAAACTCTTTGTAAAGGATCAATGACATAAATTTGCTTTGTAACTTCAATACTCGCTTCCTCCGTTGCATCAATTCTGAAACAATCACCTTTATCCTTCTTGTGCTTCATGGCATCATAGAGATTGAAACACACCTCTTCATCTTGAACTCTCACTTTCATGAGACCATCGTCCATGTCAATTGCCATTCGGGCAGTTTTCATGAAAGGCCTTCCAAGAATCAAAGGTGCATCCTCATCCTCCTCCATTTCAATGACAACAAAGTCTATCGGAAACAAAAATTGTCCACTTTGACCAACACATCTTCCGCTACACCGTGAGGACGGGTAGTGGATTTATCTGCGAGTTGAAACGTCATTTGAGTGGACCTTAATTCCATGTATCCTAACCGTTTCACAATCGACAAAGGTATCAAGTTGATACTAGAGCCCAAATCAATCAATCTATTGCCCACATAGATGTTTCCTATAGTAACCGGTAAGGTGACTCGTCCCGGATCACATTCTTTCCTCGGGAGAGTACGTTGAATGATGGCGCTACAGCTCGCATCTACCATAATAGTCTCTTGATCAGTATACCTCTTCTTTTTCGTGAGGATATTCTTCATAAATTTCACATATTTAGGCATTTGCTCCAAAGCCTCGGAAAATGGAATATTTATTTGTAATTGTTTGAGGATATGGTAAATGTTGGATCAGAATATTGTTCATCGGTTCTTTTCCCTTCCTAGTTCTCTTCACTTTTTCTTCACTCTCTATTTTTTTCTCATCCTCACTTTTTCCTTCTCATTTTCAACTAAAACACCCTCAACATTTTTTTCTACTTCAATCTCATCACTATCTTTTTCTTTTTCAACTACAACCTCCTCCTCCACTACTCTTTTACCTACACCCATGTCAATCTCTCTTCCACTTCTTGTGAGAATTGCTTTATAATCTTTAGGATTCGGAAGCGTATTTGCTGTAAAGTGTCCTTTTTTTTGGTCGGCCAATTGTTTTGATAATTGCCCGACTTGTGTTTCAAGATTCCTTATGGCTGCATCAGTATTCTTTTGATTGGAAATTGACATTTGCATAAATTGCGTGAGAGTGTCCTCCATCTTCGTATTTCCAACGGGAGCTTGTGGAGGTTGAGTGTAATTTTGGTATTGTTGACGGTTTGATGGTCCGGCTTCTTGCGGTCTCCATGGTTGTTGATAACCTTGGTTAGCCCGTTGTTGGTAACCTTGGTTGCCTTGTTGATATGAAGGTCGGGGTTGGTATCCTTGATTTCCAACATAGTTTGCCTCCTCCACAACTGGAGGACAATAGCCGATCGGATGGTCACCTCTACACAGTTCACAAACTAAGACTTGCACATTTTTACTTGAAGAGTCATGAATTTCTTTGAATTGTTGTGGCAGTTTAGACATTTGCTTAGTCAACAACTCAACCTGTTGTGATAATAACTTGTTCTGAGCAAGGATAGCATCATTTGTTCCCAATTCAAGAACTCCAGGAGTCCGCTGAGAAGGTTCACGGTTGTGACTACCTTGATGGTCGTTCAAGGCCATCTTATCAATAATAGTTGTGGCTTCTGCTGCGGTTTTGCTTAACAAGGATTCACCAGCGGTGGCATCCAACAAGGTTTTGTGTACAAGTTGATGTCCATTTTGAAATATATGAATTTATGACAATTCATCAAAACTATGGCCCTTGCACTTCCTTAACATTGATTTGAACCTCTCCCAAGCTTCATTGAGAGATTCATTGGATCCTTGTGTGAACACCGCGATGGCGGTCTTTGCCTCCATAAACCGAGCGTGTGGAAAAAATCTCTCCAAAAATTTCTCTTCCAGTGCATTCCAGGCCGTCATTATGGCCGTTGACTGGTCAAGGTACCATTCCTTAGCCTTCCCGATGAGGGAATGCGAGAATAGTCTCTTGAACAGAGACTCCTCTTCTGCCTCAGGTGCACCAGTCGCTCCCGCTATTTCATAGAATTTCGTCAGATGGGTAAAAGTATCTTCATGATCCATACCCGTAAATGGACTTTGATATAACAGTTGGAGAATACCGGTCTTTATTTCGGAATGACGACCGTTATATGCATGGCGAACGAACTGAGCATTGTGTCTCAGACTATTTGTGCAAGGCCTAGAAGCAGGTGGTGGTGGTGGTGGTGGTGGATCTGCCTCCATAACTGGAAGTATTTGTGGAAGTGGTGGTGGTGTAGAAGTACTTTTCTCTTGTTCTCACTTCTGTCTTGCTGGCTGCCTCCTTCGTCTAGTTCTGCTGTTGATTCTACGAGCGGTTCTCTCAATCTCAGGATCGAAAAGAAGTTGGTCCACCGGTAGTTTCCCTCGCATAAACTAAGTCTGCACACTAAACAAAACAAATTAACAAGTTCAAGAAAAAATGGTAACAAGCTTAAAATAGCTCAACTATTGCAATGCTTGCAATATCACTAATCAATCCCCGACAACGGCGCCATTTTGTTAGTAGAGTAATAGTGGGGGTGTTTTTAATCGTCTCCACAGGGATTGTTCGATATTTGATGCGTGTCGTTCAATAGTTGTGATATTTTAAGTTCAATGGTTTCAAAAGGTTCTCAATTGTTGTTAACATTAATTGGTAGCAAAGAGTAATTGGTGACAAAGAGTTTGTAAAAGTTTTGATAAAAGCATGTCAAGGTTAGGTTTCTCTAATCCTTTTCACGTATAAACGAATAATCAAGCATATGAACTCAGTTTCCGACCAATACAACCGCGTATCCTCCCGACTAAGTTTATGTCTAAAGCGAAGTCGTGAGTATCGTTGTTTAGACCGTCAGATGATGTCTCACGCTAACAATCTAAACAACAATTGTTAAGATCAACACAATGCGAATAGCAAATCCCAAATCTATGTCTAGAGTTTGGTTTTTAAGAGATGAAATTGTTAGGTCATGATTTGTAGAATCTATGTCTAGAGCAATACAAATCACCCATGGAGCATTAAGAGAAAACAACTTCATCTATATTGATCAAAGACTTTGTTCATATACAATAGATCAAATGCAATACATAAAATCAGGATCAACTACATCTAACCTCAACATTGAGTGTTTAGCTACCCATTCTCATGGTAGTTTGGATAATAAGTAAAGAGAGGAGATGGATGAACATCCACGTCGAATAATCGAGAATGGATGCGATTTCAGCTTCTCAAAGTGAAATTACAATCTTCAATGATAAAAATACTGAAAACTATGATTTTTGCTCAAAATGGACAAGAGATCCTTCTTACATAAAATGAAAATCTATTTATACAAATAAAATCTCAGCACCCTTCGCCTAGCGAATGAACTAAAACATGGCACTTTAAGTGCCTCAGACTTAAACCGCCCACAAGAATTATCGTGGGTTCGCTAGGCAAACCAAATCACTCGCGAAGCGAGCCTTCGCTACCACATTCGCCCCAGCGAAGTTTGTGTGTTTTCAAAAGTGGAACTTTCTGCCACCCTTCGTTGGCACCTTCGCCTAGCGAGCACATCAGTGAGCCTTCGCTGGCTTCCTCGCCTAACGAATTTACCCAGTTTTCCTACTGTAACTTTTTGCAACTTTCTGCCACCCCTTCGCTGGCACACTCGTTAACGTTCGCTAGGCGAACCTTCGCTGGCAACTTCGTCATCACTCGCCTAGCGAATGCTGTTGTTGCTTTCTTCCTTCAATGGCAACTTGCTTCCATTCTTTGTGTCTCATAATCTTGATCTTTTTATGCCTATTCCTGCACATTAGCACACAAATTACAAGCACCACAAGTATATTTCAATGTATGCACAACAACACCATTCCTCACTAAAATCAACACATTCCACATGGAAAGAAATGAAAAATGCCAAGTAATTCATACAAATATATATCATGATTGACATCTAACAAAGACTTATGGCAAAAGGATTTCTACAGAAGGAAGGAATCAACTTCGATGAAGTGTTCGCACCTGTTGCTAGAATCGAAATAATCAGGTTGGTTGTTGGTCTAGCAAATATGAACAATTGGCACACATGTCAGATGTACGTGAAGTGTGCATTCCTTAATGGTCCCTTAGATGAAGAATTTTATGTCGTACAACCAGCTAGGTATGTGAAACGAGGCGAAGAAGGAAAGGTGTATAGGCTGCATAAAGTCCTGTATGGACTTAAGCAAGCTCCAAGAGCTTGGAATAAGAAAATCGACAGCTTCTTGAGGAAGAAGGAATTTGTGAAGTGTACGACTGAGCATGGGGTGTATGTAAAGAGAAGCAATCATGAGTTGCTTATACTATGCCTCTATGTCGATGACCTGTTGATAACAGGGAGTAGCAAGAAGGAGATCGAAGATTTCAAACATGACCTAAGCGAGGAGTTTGAAATGTCAGACTTGGGGAATCTCTCATATTTCCTTGGCATCGAATTCTACAAGACTAGTAGAGGTTTGATGATGCACCAAAGAAGATATGCAGGCGAAATACTCAAGAGATTTGAGATGTAAGATTGCAACCCAACTTCGACTCCAGCTGAGACCAGACTACAACTGTCGAAGGATTCAGATGAAGATGATGTCGACCCAACCCAATACAGAAGACTTATTGGGTCACTTAGATACCTTTGTTACACAAGGCCTGACTTAGCATATAGTGTGGATATGGTAAGTAGATTCATGCAGAAGCCAAAGGTATCACACCTAGCAGCAACGAAGAGGATACTGAGGTATCTGAAAGGGACTCTCGACTACGGCATTTTGTTTCCTGCAGCTGATGAAGGGAAAGAATGCAAGTTAGTGGGATACACCGACTCTAGCTGGTGTAGTGATGTTGAGGATAGAAAATCCACAGCTGGATATGTGTTTATGTTAGGTGGTGCACCATTTGCTTGGAGTTCGAGAAAGGAGCCAGTAGTGGCATTGTCATCATGCGAAGCAGAATATATAGTTGCTTCTCTTTGTGCATGTCAAGCAACCTAGATGGTGAACTTAGTCGAAGATATTACAGGGAAGAGTCATGTAGCAATTACCATGAAGATCGACAGCATGTCAGCTATCAACTTGGCGAAGAATCCAATAGCACACGGTCGAAGCAAGCACATCGAAATGAGGTTCCATTATCTCTGAGAGTAGGTAGAAGAAGGGAAGATGAACTTGGAACACTATAGAACTGAGAATCAGATTGCAAATATCATGACGAAGGGAGTGCATGTTGAAGTTTTTAGAAGATTAAGAGCCATGATGAATGTAGACAGCTTAGACACAATGAATTAGGTGGTGTGTTGAGTTGTAATTCCTTGTGTCAAAGCAGTTTAGCTCGACAGAAACAAGGAGCAGACGAATTGTGATAATGTGTGTGTCAAGTTGTAATAGTGTGTCGAAGTGTCGAAGGAGGTTCCTTCACACAGGATTTCGACTTAGGCCTATTTTAGTAATGTTAACTATTTTGGGGTTTTATATTTTTGGGTCTTGGCTTGGGGTGCAAGCTAACCTAAATCTATAAATAGGGAGAAACCCTTATTTTTTGTAAGAAGAAGTATAACAGACTCTTAGAATTGAGAACTTGTATTCACAGTTTGCAGTTGCAAGTGAAATAACAGAATTTCCACAGTTTATAGGCAGAGAGTTCTCTGCAGAAAAAATTGTTCATCTTCTCCTCCAACGTTTCTCTTTCTTTTCTTTCTCATCCCTTTTCATTGCCATTGCGTGTTTTGTTAACAATCTTGAGATCAAGATTGAATAGGAATTCCCAAAAGATTTTGGGTTAATTCCAACAAATGCGGTAATGAGGTGGATGAAGGAGTACAACACATTGTTAAAGGACTTGTTGATTTAAATTATTCCATTGGAGCAGAGGAAAGGTCTTCTGCTGCCGACGGTGGTGCTAGAAAAAGGAAAAACCAACCAGTACCATTTGCACTACCATTAGGGTTCTCAACTGCACTTGGACCACAACCGGAATTCTCAGCACCACTTCCACCATCACAGTGGTCTTCTACTAACATTAGTAAGAATATGAGAATTGAACCGGCACCACCTGCAGCAGATAATGAACAAAGTGAGGATGGAAGAAATAAAGAGTTTGAGTTGAATAAAGTACCTTCCTCCGATGATGATGAAATCAAAGAGATTTGAGTGATGGTGCAGAGATTGTTCAACTTCGTTGTTTTTATATTTCATACCTACTATGTACTTTGTTTGTAATTTTGGTTTGTTGCTTTTGATTATTGTGTTTTTTGGATTTTAAATATGTGTAATGGAAGTTGAACATCTATGCAATAATAATCTATTATTATATATTTATCTCTATTGGAGCATCACTGTAAATTACTCCCTCCGTCTCACAATAGGTGTCCTCTTTGAGATTTTCACATTTTTTAAGATAATGATTAATTGTGTTGATTTTAATGATAAAGTTTGTTTAATTTACAAAAATAACCTTATTAATAATAGATAGTGGGATAGTTAAATGAATTAAAATATAATAAATAAGGGTAAGTTAGTGGAAAGAAATAATAAATATTACATTGGTATTCTAAAGGGACAAATAATTTGAGACAAATAAAAATAGGAAAGAGGACACCTATTGTGAGACGGAGGGAGTAGTATTTATTTTCTTATAAAACAAGAAAATATATTATAAGTCATCCATTTTTGGTGATTATTGGTAAGAACTATGTCTATGAAAATTTGCACGCAGTGAGCAGGTTTAGGGCAATTGATGATGAGGTTTAAATGCCGTAATAAAATCTTTGAAATGGTTAAAAAGTGAATTAAATTTGAAGACAACTTCTCTGCCAATCATAAAAAGTTGGGTAATATGCATTCCACCAATCAACTAATGTCATATCATTTTATTATATTTAATTATTGATTTAATAGTTTAAATTTTATAAATTTCCAATGCAATTTATTCTATAGTTAATTCTACCCAACTTTTTGAGGTGGATAGATAAGAATTCGCCATCAAATTTATTTGTTACTAGGGATAGGTCCACGTATTAATGTTATTCAACTTAGTTTATAAATGTTACGCGTAACATTTCACAATATTTGATAAATTTTACTCTTGAATATATATATATATATATATATATATATATATATATATATATATATATATATATATATATATATATATAATTATAAAAATGTCCAAGTGTGGCCAGGGTTTGTCCAATACAAAAGAAAACGAAAACAACTAAATTTACTTACAAAGTATCCAATGTTAACAACCATGATTATTTCATAATTTTATGAGCAATATTTCTCTTCTTCTTCATCGAGATTATCAACATCCTTTGGACTTATGGTCATTTCCTCTAAAGGACCATCATAATAGTCAAGTTGAGAAAGAGGATGTTTTACATATATATGAACACTCAAATGTACCTTACATAAATCAACTACATCTTGGAAACCTTTGTCATCACTCAGAGTAAATATACTAAACGGTGGGATCCTTGTATAATATTGTTCTAGCTTATTTATAACCCATTTCTTTAATAATCCCTACCACCTCAAAATAGCTCCACTTATTAACATCACATCTCACCTCAGAAACTAATTCTTCATAACTAGAATACTTACACTACTACAAAATACACCTTCGATAACATAATACTACTACGATTATGCTTTCCACTGTTGCAATATCGCAAATTGAACGCGCCTGATATATTTTTTATTTTTTGAAAGTTATTTAATCACGGTTGAGATAAACAACCGTGGTGATAAAGTAAGTGTTACAAGATTCGAATCCTAGCAACTACATTTTTCCATTTTTCCTATTACAATAAACGTGTGTCACTTAAGTTCATAGATAAATTAAAAATTAAAAATTATTTAACCACGATTTTACTATTTAACCGTTGTAATAAGATCTACATTTCATTGTGGTTGGATATAACAATCGTGGTCAAAAGTTTTCCTGATAAATTTAAAACAAAACATATTCATTATTTCCTTCATAACATGGCCAAAGCGAACTAGCGAACCAACAAACCAACAAACCAGAGACGACAGCGATAACGATAGTGAAATCTTCATCTTCACAATCTTCGTTCATTTGAATCTTCATTCTTGATAATCTTCACTATCTTCATTCTTGATCTCTTCCTCTCCAAAGTACGGTATGTTTCGTGCAAACTTCGCCCTCTTCCTCATCTTCCTAAATCTTGATAATCTTCACTATCTTCATTCTTGTTTGATTTTGTGGTCTGTTTCGTGCAAAGTTCATATGTTTTATGTTTTGTTGTTGGATTTAGCAGTGAACAAAAATATTATAACTTTGCTACAATGGATATCCGTATGCTTAAGATTTAGAGTTCTATTATTGTTATGAATATGCTTTAGGTTTAGATTTTGGTGTGTCATTCACAATAATTGTATCTTTTATTGTCCTTGTGTTAATTGTAGGAATATAAATAAAGGTACAAAGGATGAGATATTCCATCACCTATGTTGTGATAGTATATGTCAAAATTATACAATATGGATGTGGCATGGTGAGGTGGAAAAAAAGTGAAACATGACGTCACAAAGTTGATGAAGATGAATATATGGAGAATCTTATTTTAAGAAAGCTCATATTTATGATACTTTATGTAATGATAAGGACACCCTTTTATATAAGGGGTGCACAAGTTTTACATGGTTGTCTGCGGTGTTAAAATTGTTTAATTTGAAAGAAAAAAATGGGTGGTCAGATAAACGTTTCACAGAATTGCTTTATTTTCCAAAACAAATGCTATCAGAAGATAACAATTTGCCTGATCATTGTTATGGTACCAAGAAGATATTGTGTCCAATGGATTTGGAGTATATCAAAATGTGGGGTGTCGTATTACAAGCTGAAGGCCAACAATGGTGATTAGGGGTGGAAATAGGGCAGACCGATAACATGGGCCTACGGGCCTAGCCTACACAGGCTCAGGCCAGGCCAAACTTTTTTTTTAAATAGAAAAGGCATAGGCTTTTTTATAAGCCTATAATTTAGTTAAAAATGTTAGGCCTCAGGCTATGAAAAAAGCCTTTTTAAGCCTATCAGGATGACCTATTTAAATAAATATGAATAGTTTTTTTATTATCATTATGTTATATTTTGTACTTTAAATTAAAATACATAAATAAAAATTGGTTATCTTAGAGAACTTATGAAAATAAGATGAAAACACCTTATGAACAATGTTATAAGTTATTTTCATAAGTTATCTTAAACAAATAATCTCACAAAACTTATGCTAATAGGCAAGTTAAAATAAGTCAATGTAAACAAACTTTTAGTCTCATTGATTTTTTAGTTTGTTAGTCTATTTAAAATAACAGGCTTTTGTGTAAGCTAACAGGCTAACCAGGCCTTAGAAAATGTCAGACTCAAGCCTAAAAATAAGCTTATGACAGGCTACATGTCAGACTTCGGCTTCCATTTTTGGCAGGACAGGCTTAGGCTACGCAAAGCCTAGCTCGGCCTGACCTATTTCCACCTCTAATGGTGATGACAATGACAATGTTAGTAGGAAGAGTCCTCCTGCTAAAGTGTTATAGTACTTGCCAATAATTTCAAGATTCAAGAGACTTTTTGCTAATGTGAATGACGCAAAGAATATTAGATGGCATGCAGATGAAAGAAAATGTGATGGAAATATACGCCATGTAGCTGATTCTTTGCAATGGAAGAAAATTGATTTGTTGTTTTCAGATTTTGACACTGAGCCAAGAAACCTTAGACTTGAGCTTGCCACCGATGAAATGAACCCCTTTGATAATCTGAGTTCTAACCATTCTTCATGGTCTGTTCTTCTCACGATTTACAACCTATCTCCTTGGTTGTGCATGAAATGTAAGTATATGTTGTTAAGTATAATGATTTCTAGACCACGACAACCTGGAAACGACATATATGTTTATCTAAGTCCATTAATTGAAGATTTAAGACTTTTGTGGGAGGAAGGCGTTGAAGTTGATGATGCATATTCTGGTGAAAAGTTTAAGATGCGTGCAATGTTATTTTGCACAATCAACGACTTTCCTGCATATGGTAATTTGGCTGGATATTGTGTCAAAGTATGATTATTTGAAGATCTAATAACATATACTTACGTATATTTACTAACAAGTATGATTATTTGAAATTGTAGGTGTTTAAAGTCAAGACACCAAGAGACAAGAAATCAAAACACTAAGATACAATTATGTGATGTCATATAATGTGTTGTAGGTTGTTTTGTGCCATTTTTCTTTTGATGTAGTATATATACAATGTTTGGTTCTTAATCCGATATATGAATTTGATGTAATACAATACAATTATTGTTATGATACAATTGTTGTTTCTGTTCTGATACGGTTCACAAAAAACATAAGTTAAAAAATGGAAAATTTTCAAAAAGTAGAAATATTTTTTTTTAAAAAAGCATATAATTTAACGACAGTTGTTAAATATGACCGTGGTTGTAGAGTGAACACTGTCTAAAATAATATATATACCAAAAAGGCGATGTTGAGAATCAAACCTTGGACCTTTAATATATTACAACGGTTAGTTAAAGTAACTGTGGTAATATGTCGCGCGCTTTTGGGTTTTCTACAACGGTCATACGACCATGATTGTAAGTAACGCATATACAATCACATGCTATGTAACAACGACCGGTCCTGCATGATAATATGTCTATTTTAACCGTTGTTGTATGTATTTTTTGTAGTAGTGTTGACATCTATAAATTCACCTCCATGGTGAATAAAAACATGAACAAAGTCATTCATTCTCACCTAAAAGGAAAACTACTTATTCAGAACCAACAAGTAATTTCTTTTACAAATAATAACAACACAAATTCGTAAAATCCAAACAAATTCATGCACAAAAAATCATACAATCACATTGCTACAACACATATTCCTAAAACCAACCAGAAAATCATACAACACTTAACATTTCGAAAAGAACCAACAAAACCCCTAATACAAAGGAAGTAACCTAAAATGAGTTTTACACATTAAATCAAACAGATTGCACCCAATAAATTAAAAACCATATAATACTATCTTAGAAAGGGGAAAAATTTGGAAACCCATTAAACCCTAAATTTTAAAGAGGCGAGCGAAACTTTAGACTTACCATTAAACCTGTCTTCCTCTATTCGGTTCAGCCTTTGTTCCTTCGTTTTCAGTCATCATTTCTTTGTTCTCAATCTTCGTTCACACCATCGTTCTTAGCCTTCGTTCTCATCTCTGCGTTCTTAACACTTCATTCTCAAAGAGTATGAAATATTTCCTTCAGAAAAATTTGAAAAAATGAGCTAAATGAACCCCTACTACCCTTAAGTATTCTTACTCAAGAGAAAATAATTCACATAAGCAATTACTAATCCACCAAAGCGACATCTAGCATCCTCTATTGACTTTGACTAATGCCTTTGACATCAACAACAAATATGACGCTTTTTGGATAATTAAGGAATCAAAATGATCATTTTTAAAAGTAAGAGATCAAAATGAACTCTGACCAAAAAATATGAGACGAAAAAGAATATTAAGCCTAATTTTTATTTGAGGGTGGAACCCCAAGTTACGGGTTATGTTATTACCTTCAATGGTGTTTTAATTATCTTTTTTATATTCGATATGAATTTAAAATTTGATATATTGTGTCTATATTTAATTAACTTAAATCGACGTAATTCATGCTACAGAATGGTTAATCTCTATATGTGTTAGCTATTGTTATAATGCTATAAAGTTTGATAAACCAAGTGATGACAATTCATTTAGAAAAAGTATAATAATACAATTTAAGCATTCTTGAAAGAATATTTCAAGTTATACATTAGCCTCCTTAAAACTTGAGTTGAAAAAGTAGTTCAAGACTTTCCTATTATGAGTGAGTTTCTTAAAGAAGTTGATAGTTTTGCCTTCTAACATGTAATTGGGTTTAATATTGACCATATGTAGAAAAAATTGCCTATTTTGTAGCACCATATAGAATGCCTCCCTTAGAACTATGTGGCTTTATGCCATAATTACATAAACTTTTGGATAAAAAGATAATTAGGCCTAACATTTTACCTTAGGGTGCACACACGTCATTGGTTAAGAATAAATATGGTTATACGAGGTTTTGTGTAGATTAATACAAATTTCTTTAGTTAACGATTAAGAATACATATCATTTTCTTAGAATAGAGGACCCTATGAATCAGTTGAGATGAACTTGTAAGTTTATTAGGATACAATCAAGATCACTATATTGACCCTGCCAAAGCTGAGAATGTTTTTGAGTGAAAAACATTTAGGTTTGTGATTGATATTAGAAATTTTAGGGGTTTGGCAGGTTGTTACCATATGCTCATTGAAGGAATTTTGAAGTTAGCCTTTCCTTTGACCTAACAAGACTGTAAGAATTTTTTTATGTACGATACTTAGTGTGAGATTAATTTCCAATTTTCAGTATCTTAAGAGAAGATAAACCTCTCAATTAATCATAGTGTTACCTATCTTGAGTGACTTGAATTTTTTGTGTGAATATGTTATTACATGAAGTGTTTTTGTTAGATAATATGTCATTGGGCCTTTTTATTGTAATTAGGTTAAAGATAACTTAGTATTTTATGGATTTAATATTGATTTGTATTGTAACAACTTTTGCATTCCTATTCTATTGAAACCTATCCCCTTTTTCTCTTTTTGGGTATGGACTCTCATTCTTACCATTGTTACTCATAACATAATATGTCATTATATTTTGTTGCGTGATTGAAGACAGAGTATTTAACTTGACATCCCCTATTTAAACCCGACATCTCCTATTTCGTATGAATAGACAGTACTACTCTTACAAAAAAAATTCACTCATTTTCAAAATTCACAATTTCCACGCTCGAATTTCATTTCTCAGGGGCGATATCAGAAATTTTGTTTCTTCTACCGAAAATTTCAAAATCAGTAAGTTTTTTTTTACCGCAAATTACTAGATTTTCGTGATTTTGTATCGGAAATTTCAAAAAATTTCGGTATTAATGAAAACATTTTAACCGGAAATTTTAAAATTTCTGATACAAAATCACCTGGAAATTTCCAAAAATTTCAGAATTTTCAGTAGTTATTAAAACTTTGTTTTTTACCAGAAATTTCATAATTTCTGATAGGTATATAAAAAATTTGTTTTTTACCAGAAATATTAGAAATTTTGCGGTAGTTATAAAAACTTTGTTTTTTACCAGAAATTTCAGAATTTCTGATAGTTAATATTTTTTCCTTCTTTTGTAGTGAAATACAGAGGTAGAGACGACATTATTGGACGCAGAGCGATAGATAGAGCGGCAGACCATACTAGGGTTGTTAAGGCTGAGTCTTCTCAGATACGGTTGGCTGAGCAGGGCCAATTCTGCGTACCTCGTAACACTTAACGTCGACCGGTACAATAAGTTGAGCAGCCTAGAGATGAGGTAGCAGATGAGGTGGTTCAGTTAGATGCTGCTATTGCAGATGAGGTGGTTGTTGAGGAGGTTGTTATTGTTGATGAGGTGGTTGTTAAGGTGATTGTTGATGAGGTGGTTGTTGATGTGGTTCAATCAGATGTTGTTGTTGTTGATCCAATCCTATCTATTACTACTGACACAAAGGTTACGACTCCTTCGACCGAAATCTCTGTGCACACTGATGAAGGATTCTCTAGAGGACCCATTTACCGGTCCGTGCTTACTGAGTTTGTTGACCACGTGGCGTATCGACTATGGAAGGGAGAAGTATATATCTTTTATGTTTAACTTTAATTTGTTTATTATTGTGCCATTGAGGGTGACATCGCACAGGTTGAAGTTGAAGGACTTTTCGAAGACTCTGATGCCTGAGGCAATGAAACAAATTATACGTGAGTTTGAGCTCCTTGATTTTGCCCACTGCTCCCTCACCATGCTCGGCGCTCCACTACTTACTACTTTTGTTGAGAGATGACACAAGGAGACGTCTTCATTTCATCTTTCGTTTGGGAAGATGACTATCACTCTGGATGATGTCTCCTCATTGTTTCATCTCCCCATCGGCGACAGATTCTGGACGATTCATGTTATTAGCCCATCGCTTGCATGTATGACTATTGCACGAGATTTGGGAGTTTTTGAGGAGGTTATTCTGGAGGAGTTTGCCTTCAACAAGGACGCTTACCTTCATATGTCTTGGCTTCAGAAAAGGTACGACGAGCTTGTTGCGGCTGGGAGTTACGAGACTACCGATACGCTGTGCATGCTACATCTAGTAGCATGTACGCTCTTTGCAGATAAGTTAGATGTTTATATCGATGCCCAATACGTGTTCCTGTTTAGTAGCCTTGACGATACCAGTTGGGATTAAGGGCGTGCTGCGTTGACCATTCTATATACAACACTTGGAGTGGCGATAATATTTGAGATCAGACAACTTGCTGGTTATTTGAGTCTATTACATGTATACTTGAAATTATTATTTATTGTTGATTTCTTATTTAATTGTTACGAATAACGTTTCTTATTTATTATTTATTGTGTCTGTGTTTTGATATTAGTGATGGATATACAAGCATTTCCCCACCATTTATGACAGGAGGGTGTAACATTCCCTAGTGGGGTACCCACGGGCGAGAGATGGAGGGCCAGACAGTCACATCCAGGTGTTGTTGTTGAGCACACGAGGAGGCTCGATGCACTTAATGTAGATGATGTCATTTGGACACTATACGCTGATCATATAGTCCACCCGAGTTTGACGAACTTCATTATATTCAGGTTATATGCGGTGGAAGACCATGGTTGCTAGACACTTGTTTGAGAGATGTCTGCGATAGTATGGTTATGTTTAGAGCATCCCACGATCAGTTTCGAATATACCATCTACGTGCATTGATTGGTGGTTTCAGGGTAACATCATCATCTCTAGTCGTGTCATTAGAGATCGAGCAGTTACAGTTCAACACTCCTTGCAGTGTGAGCATGGTTACTTAGAGTGGTACCTCACTGTATCACACCCTCACGTCATCCCACCCGTTGAGCATACAGGTGATGTTGGGGTACTTGTCGACGGTGCGCCGCTTTCGCCTCCTCCTACAGCTGATTCCGATGACCAACAACGCCTCCAAATGATTGCAATTATTATGGATAACCTCATGGATTTGGTAAACCCAAATGGCGAGGTTTATACAGGATTATATCAGGTTACACACATAATCCGTTGGGGGCCTATTTAGACATCTTTTGTATATTATGTGTTATTTGTATATTACATGTAACATTACTCAGACATCTTCATCAAAATTTTTTATTAGATAATATTTTTGATCTCCCATTGATGCAACATCAACATAAACTAACATTTGACAATGGATTACAAAACTTAGAAAATGATAATAAATAAGAAAACCTAGACACTACCAGATGATTCTGGATGTTTCATCGTCTTAATTATGTCGTTGAAGGACCTTGAAATCTTAGCATTTAACTCGATAAGCCCATTTGTTAACCTACGACGAAATGATCTCCACATATCCTTCACATCTTCATCGGTCTTCAACTTAATACAATTGTATTTCACCCTCTCATAAGTATCAATCCAATATTTACGAAATCCGATCTTTCTCACCTTTGTGTTTTCGATATCTGACAAGAATTAATTCAACTTGGATGTCAAGGCGGCGGGAGATGTGGTGCCATCTGGAAGCCGTAACTCTAAGGGGGGTGAAGCTCTGTTGAAGTAAACTTCCGCCTTAATAACAAATTGCGGAAGAGACATTTTTTGAGATGTTTTTATCAAACAACAGGTGACCCCCTATTTATACAACTTTGCATTTGCTCTGGACCACACAAAAGTGTCAGTACAATCACAATCATCTAAAACTGTCGGCAAAATTCTAAACATTTAAAATTTTAAACAAATAACATTACCAGAAATTTTAATTTCTAGTATAAAATAGTAAATTTAGAATTTCTGGTATGCTTTGCAACTTTCCGAAAATTTTAAAACTTTTAATATATTAAAAATTTAGTTTGTACCAGAAATTTTGACTCTGTCTATCAAAAATTTTGAACGAAAATTTTATTCAATTTTTAATATGAACCATTTTAACAATTTAAAACTATAGAGAATGTCAGATATAAATGGGATCACAAGTTAAATTCTCATTTTGTGCCTGATCGTACCTGGATCAGACAATTTCTGGTGGCCAACGACGTCTGTTAAACTTCAGCTCCGGTGAGGTTGAAAGACGGCCCGGGGGGGTGTACCTGCAAGGCACTCCGACGCTCAAGTAAGGTGGTTGTCAGAGAAAAAGCAAGTACAGAAGTGAGTAAGAAAGTGTGTAACCTGGCCCTCTCAAGTGAGAGGGTATTTATAGAGCCCCCAGCGCGGGGCCAACGGTTACTTGCATTGGGCTGGATTGCCAGGCCCAATCCAAGTAACTGCCAGGGCTTACGTGGCGTAGTGAAGACCAGCACGTGGTCTTCGCCCTGGGGTAACTGCCTAGGGACTCCTCGAAGCTTGTGAGGGGCTTATAAAAGGGGTGAGTTCGTGTCATTTGCACGTTCCCACCTTTTTCGCTCTGCATCTCATCTAGTCACCGTTACTGCTCCGCCGCCGTACACCGCCGTGTGCTGCCGTTTCTGCTGTTCTAGTCCGCTCTCCACTGCTCAAGTAAGTTCTTTATCCCTTATGGTTCATTTTGTTTTATCTTTTTTAGTAGTTTTCTGGCGAGTAGAGGGTATTCCCGGCGCTCCGTTAGGGTTTCGCCGGGAACGGCAGGACGTTCCTAGGGTTCTGGTGGGTTTTGACGGTGGTTTGGGATGAACATACCGAGGGCAAGATGAATGTCGCGAGGACTCTTATGAATGCACCAAGAGCCGTGTCCGAGAGATTATCCAGACTGCAGCACCGGTTGGAACGACGAGTGGCTCCTCCTCGCCACAATGCAGCCAGTCCCCTCCCCCGGAGAGCACCCCCGCCAAGAAAGCAAGGACCGAGGGGCCTGTCCTCGTGGATCTCATGGACCCTGCCTCGCCGGAGAAGTTCCAGATGCCCGCTTGCCATCTCCAGCAGAATTTCTTCGGGGGAAGCCCCCTTGTCATTGCTGATGCCGAGGTGAAGGCAGTTCTGGGTATGGACGGGGCGGCCAGGAGAGAGGCACTTGTCGAGGACCTTGCGGCCATGATGCGGGTCTTCGAGACTGCCTTGATATTGAACGATGGGGTCCCCTCTTCCTCTGAGCTAAAGAAGCTGAGAGACGACTATACTGCACTCGAGAAGGAGAAGGACAAGGTTACGACTGATCTGCTGAAGGCCCAGGCCGAGTGTAAGGACCACGCCAACACCCTCCGCGAGCTGAACGAGGTCAGGTCTGTCCTGAGGGCGACTCAAGAGGAGCTTGATCGCTCTCGGGAAAAGGTCGAGGAATTGGAGGTTGTTGCCCGTCCCGCGGAGGATGAATCTCCCGTGGAGAAAAACCTTGCTGACCGCGCCGCTCTGATTGACAAGATTCGGGAGCTTCAGACAGATAGTCTGGAGGCTCTGGAGATAGGTTTTAAGAATGCCGTGGATCAGATCGGCGCTGAGAATCCAGGGGTTCCGCTGGTGCTCGACAGAATCGACCCGTTCCTTCGTGTGGTCGACGGCAAGCTCAATCTTCTAGAGGAGAGGGAGGAGGAAGATGGAGGGCGAGTCGAGGATGAGATCGTTGTGTAGTTCTTTTGGTTGTTCGGCCTGCTCGCCGTTTTCTTTGTAATGATTTGTGCTCGGCATATGTGCCAGGGGTTTCTTGACATTTTTGTAATATTTGTACACTGGGCTTCTGCCCGTTTTAATGTACCCTTGTTTACTTGCTAGTATTGTTTGCATGGTTTGGATTGTGTGTGATGTATTATTTGTCATACTTTATTTTTGCCTAAGTAATAAGGCTTTGGGATTTGCTCGACCTTGATAGTCCCTGACCGCGTGGAGAGCTGGTCGGGCGGCCGGAGGCGTATTCCGACCTTCAACGAGGCTAAGAGCTCGATCGAGGTCTTAGCTTCGTGGCATGAACTTCCCATCGCGAGCTGGGTGTTCTGTCCGGTTGGTACAACGACGGTGGGCCTCGATCGAGGTATCCCCGTCGGATCAAAGGTCCTAGCGCACACACAACGCGGTCTCTGATCATCGTGTTCCGTATAGGGGTGTCGTGCTCGTACCTAAGCGTGTCCCAGTGATCGCGGTGCTAGTCAGCCGCGGGCAGTGCTTAACTGTAGTACTGTTTGAGTTTCTCAGTATTCCATGGTCGAGCAAGTTCTTTCCCATGCAAATTTTCGAGGAAGTAGGCTCCTGTCCCCGTTTTCCCGCGGACGCGGTACGGGCCCTCCCAGTTCGCGGCGAGTTTGCCTTCTCGCGAGTCCTTCTGGTTCCTGCGCAGGACGAGGGTGTCTACCTGAAAATCACATTTGATAACTTTGTCGTTATAACGTAGTGTTATTTTTTGTTTAAGTGACGCTTCTCGGAGAGAAGCGCCCGAGCGTGTTTCTTCGACGAAGTATAGCTCTTCCCTCAAGGCTTCATCGTCTGCGTCCCCGTCGAGGGGGGCTTCTGTCCTCCTCGAGGGTTCCCTGATCTTCACGGGGATCACTGCTTCCGTTCTGTAGGTCAAACGGAAAGGGGTCTCCCCGATCGTGGAGTGCGGGGTCGTTCGGTAGGTCCAGAGGACGCTGTGTAGCTCCTCGACCCACCGTTGTTTGGCGTCGCCTAGTCGGCGTCTCAATCCTCGGAGGATTACCCTGTTCGCCGCCTCAGCCTGCCCGTTTGTTTAGGGGTGCTCGACCGACGTGAAGTGCTGTTTCGTGTCTAGTTTGGTGACGAAGTCCTGGAAGTTCTTGTCGGTGAACTGTGTCCCGTTGTCGGTGACAATGGCTTGAGGCACGCCAAATCGGGCGAAGATGTTTCTTTTGTAAAAACGCAGTATGTTAAAGGCCGTGATTTTGGCCAATGCTTCCGCCTCGATCCACTTCGTGAAGTAATCCACCCCAACGAAGAGGTATTTGTTTTGATATGATCCTACGGCGAAGGGGCCAAGGATGTCCATTCCCCACCAAGTGAACGGCCACGGGGAGGTTAGCGTTTTGAGCTCGCTGGGAGGAGCGAGGTGCATGTCCCCGTGTCGCTGACATCTCTCGCACTTCTTGACGTGTTCCTTGGCGTCTTGTTGCATGGTGGGCCAGTAATATCCTGCTCGAAGAGCCTTACGGGCTAACGAGCGGCCGCCGAGGTGCTGGGCATTGATTCCCTCGTGGATTTCCTGGAGAATGCTGGGGACCTTAGTCTCCTCGACACACCTGAGGAGGGGGATAGAGAACCCTCGGCGGTATAGCTTATCCTCGACTACAGTGTAGGAGCACGCCCGCCTTTTGTCCATTCCCGCCTCTTTGGGATCTTCAGGCAGTTTGCCTGTCATGAGGTATTCGTATACCTGGGGTCATCCAACAGTTGTTGTCCCCTATGGCGTTGATGTCCGAAACCATGGCCGGTTTGTCGATGCTCGGGCGGGAAAGCACTTCTTGTATGACGGATTTGTTCCCGCCTTTCTTATTTGTGCTCGCCAATTTCGACAAGACATTCGCTCGGGCATTGTGCTCGCGGGGGATGCGAGTTACTTCCGCGGAGGTGAACTTTTTCATCTTTTCTTTTACTAAGGCCAAGTATTCTATGAGGTTGTCGTTCTTGGCTTGGTACTCTCCTCGGACTTGTGAGGCTACGAGCTGAGAATCGATGAAAAGTTTGACCTCCTTGGCGCCGAGGTCCTCGGCGAGACGAAGTCTTGCGAGGAAGGCCTCGTATTCGGCTTGGTTGTTCGATGTCGGGAAGGATAGTTTGAGGGATACCTCGATCAGGATGCCTTCCTCGTTTTCGAGGATGATGCCCGCCCCGCTTCCTTTCGGGCTAGATGCTCCGTCGACATAGATCGTCCATTTCTGTGATCCGTTGGTCGAAGGTTCCGGGACGGTCATCTCTGCTACAAAGTCAGCCAATACCTGTGCCTTCAAGGCTTTCCTCCCTTTGTATTAGATGTCAAACTCGACAAGCTCGAGTGACCACCTGAGCATCCTCCCCGCCATGTCCGGTCGTCCGAGGAGCTGCCTTATAGGCTGTTCGGTCCTAACGACGACGGTATGGGCGAGGAAGTAGTGGCGAAGCCTCCTGGCCGCGGTGACGAGGTCCAGGGCGACTTTCTCGATCTGCTGATATCTGAGCTTGGGGCCTTGGAGGGCTTTGCTCGTGAAGTACACTGGCTTATGCCCGTCCGAGGTTTCCCGAATGAGGACGGCGCTGACTGCTTCACTCGTGATCGCAAGATACAAGAAGAGTGTTTCCCCGTTCTCAGACCATGAGAGGACCGGGGGCTGTGATAGGACCTGCTTTAAGTGGGCGAGTGCCTGCTCGCATTCCTCGTTCCAATCAAACTCCGCTTTTTATCGAAGAAGTTTGAAAAATGGGAGTGCGTACTATGCGGATTTGGCGACGAACCGGGAAAGGGCGGTGAGCATCCCGTTCAATGATTGTATCGACTTCTTTGAGTCCGGGGTAGGGAGCTCGGAGAAACCCTACACTTGTCGGGGTTTGCCTCGATTCCTCGTTCTGTGAGGTAAAATCCGAGGAATTTCCCTGCCCGGACGCCGAAGGTGCACTTGTCGGGGTTAAACCTCATGCGACACCTCTTCGCTGTGTCGAACACCTTCTTGAGGTGCGCGGCGTGGTCGACTTCTTCTGCAGACTTGACGATCATGTCGTCCATGTAGACTTCGAGCATGTCGCCGATTTCAGCCCGGAAAACCTTGTTCATCATCCGTTGGTAGGTCGCACCGGCATTCTTCAGACCAAAGGGCATTACGTTGTAATAGTAGTTGCCCGACGAGGTCATGAAGGCCGTGTGTTGTTTGTCGACCTTGTCCATGGGAATTTGGTTGTATCCCGAGTAAGCGTCCATGAAGGATAATAGTTTGTAACCTGCAGAGTTGTCGACCAGCTGGTCGATGTTAGGTAAGGGATAACAGTCTTTCGGGCAAGCCCGGTTAAGATCAGTGTAATCAACGCACATTCTCCATTTTCCATTATTCTTTTTAACAAGTACAACGTTGGACAGCCATGTCGTGTATTTGGCTTCCGAAATAAAATTTGCCTCTAGGAGGTCTTTTACAGCTTTTTCAGCAGCCTCCGCTTTCTCGGGAGACTGCTTACGCCTACGTTGTGCTATGGCCCTAGCGGCCGAATCTATTACGAGCTGATGGCAAGCCACCTCGGGGTCGAGGCCAGGCATCTCGGATGCGCTCCACGCGAAGAGGTCAGTATTCTCCCTTAGACATGCTTTCAGCTGCTCCTTTGCCAGGTCGGGGATCCCGGCGCCAATCTTCACGTTGCGGTCTGGATCGCCCCCGAGGGTCACGAGCTCGAAGTCTCCATCTGGGATGGGGCGTGCTGGGTGGAGAGGCTGCCCGTTGTTCTCCGCCTGGTGGTTGAGATCTTCGACTCTGTCTTCGTCGGGCTCGCCGGAGAACCTGCTGTCGAGGTCGACTGCGTTGACGCGCGGGAGAGGTACCTGTTCGGCATCCTGGGGTGGCTTGGCCACGGTCTTGGGTTTGGGGCCGATGGAACTTAGGCCTTTGATGGTGGCGTTGAAGCATCTTCTGGCCGCGTCGATGTCCTCGTGCATCGTCACTACTCGTCCTCTGGTCGTGTAGTACTTCATTTTGAGGTGGACCGTCGATGGTACCACCGTAAGTTCAGCCAGGGTGGTCCTCCCGAGGATGCAGTTGTAAAGGGACGGGCATTCGACCACCAGGAAACAGATCTTCACCTGTCGGGCCGTGTCTTCGGCCCCGAACGTAACCATTAGCTCCACGTAACCCCAAGGTCTGGTGGTGGTTCCATTGAACCCCTGTAGATCTGAACCGACATACGGGGTCAAATGCCTCTCGTCAAGCTGAAGGGTCCCGAACAAATGAGAATACATGATGTCGACCGAGCTCCCCTGGTCGACTAGGATCCTTCGGACGTCAAAGTTCGCCATCTGCGCCCTGATCAGGAGGGGAATAGTGGCGTTTGGTGCTCCCCCGGGGAGTTCCTCGAGGTAGAAGGTGATGGGATTGGAGTTTCCCCGCACTTTCTCGAGGGTGGCCGCCTTCGCGGATGTTGCGGATTCCAGTTCGTCAAACTTTCGCTTGATCGATCCAACCGACAGTTTCTCGGGACCGCCTCCGAAGATAACCATTGCTTTGGGGAAGCTTTCCCAGGTACTGCGGGCAGTGACGGGGTCCTCGTCGGGGAAGGTCGCCCACATGTTGCGGATTGCTTCTTCGCCCTCAATGATCGGGGGGACGAAGAAGTCCTCGGGCCGAGTGACACTGAGAGCGACCTGAAGCTGGTTGTCGTCGGGGGAAGGCGTTGTCTCCTCGACGTTCTGCGCTTCCCGTGAACTCGGACGAGGAGGGTCGTTCTTTTGGGCATATTTCTTCAAGTGCCCCTCTTTGATGAGAATCTCAATTGCATCCTTGAGATGGATGCAGTCTTCGGTCACATGCCCGTGGCTCCGGTGGAACCTGCAGTACTTTGATTTGTCGACGTTCGCTTTGGGAGCAGCGGGCTTCGGGAAGCGAACTCCTTCTTTCACAAACTCGAAATTCTGACATTCAGAGAGGATTCGAGATCGGGGAGTGTTAAGCGGGGTGTACTCTGTGAATCGGCCAGCTGGTCCGCGCGGTTCCCGGGGATCACGGTTACGGTTCTCTTTCTTTCTTTCTCCTCCTCGTCGGGGAGAAGAGTCTTCATCTTTGTGGCCGCGGGGGCCTTCTATGCGTCTCGTCTCCAGAGCGATCTGAGCTGTTTCTGTCTCCTCGAGTTCGATGTACTTCTGAGCTCGAGCGAGGAGGTCCTCGAGGCGTCGGGGTCTGCGGAGGCCTATGGATTTGGCAAAGTCAGATCCGGCACGCAGTCCATGGATAATTAAATATTTCTTCATGTCGTCGGTCATATGGACCTCGACGGCTTCTTTGCTGAACCTCTCGATGTAGTTTCGGAGAGATTCGTTCCTCCCTTGGAAGATACTTTCTAGGGCAGCCTCGTCTTCGGGTGTCGACGAGACGCGGTGAAGTGTTTAGTGAAGCGTTGCTTCAGTTGCTTCCATGACGTGATCGACCCATGTTCCAGACCCTTATACCAAGTCATGGCTCCCTTCCGCAAGGTGGTGGGGAACAACCTGCACCTGATGGCTCCCCTGACATTTCGGAAGTCGAGCATTGCTTCGAAACTCTCCACGTGATCGTCGGGGTCGGTCAGCCCGTCATAGGTCCCCAATGGTGGGGGTTTCTCCATGCCCGCCGGGATTGGGGCGTTCATGATTTCCCATGACAAAGGGGTCCTCTGGTCCTCGTCGTCACTACCAGCCGGGGATCTCGAAGGTGATCGATGGTGCCGTGGAGGGGAGTTCCTCGAACGGTTCTTTGGTCTTTCTTCGGTCTGCTTGGACTTCTTGGAGGTGGTGGAGGCCCTGGGTTCCTTCCGAGGAGGGGAACGAGGGCGTTTCTGGGAGATCGTCGGCTGGGGGCGCTCGAGTCGCGGTCGGCGAACCTGGCGTACCGGTGACGGGGTCCGAGATTCTTCGGAAGGGGTCCTTCGCGGGGAAGGAGAACGACGAGGTGACGGGGGACGACGATGTCTTCGCGGGGAAGATCGTTGTGCCCGTCCTTGCTCCAAGGCTTCAATTCTAGTGTTCTGCTGCGCGATCAGCTGACTGGTCTGGTTGATCAATACAAACAGGGCCACGGTGCTCGGGTCCGCATTGGGTGGCGGAGCAACTGGTTGGAGAATGACGTGCTGATCGTCTTGGCGGGCGGCGTTGTAGGCCACATCTTGGGAGTCCGGGGAGGCGGTCTGCCCGTCTCTAATGTCGCCTTCGCCGCCGTTGAGGATGACGACGTCCTCACGGTGGTTCCCGTTCTCAAGTTGTGCGAGCACGGTGTCCAGAGCCTGGTTAACTGTCGGACTGGCCATGTTGGTGATGAATGGAGAAAGCTTTGGTTTATCGAGCAGAAAAACGGGGAAGCTTATGAGTTCCCACAGACGGCGCCACTGATCGTACCTGGATCAAACAATTACTGGTGGCCAACGACGTCTGTTAAACTTCAGCTCCGGTGAGGTTGAAAGACGGCCGGAGGGGGGGTACCTGCAAGGCACTCCGACGCTCAAGTAAGGTGGTTGTCAGAGAAAAAGCAAGTACAGAAGTGAGTAAGAAAGTGTGTAACCTGACCCTCTCAAGTGAGAGGGTATTTATAGAGCCCCCAGCGCGGGGCCAACGGTTACTTTCATTGGGCTGGATTGCCAGACCCAATCCAAGTAACTGTTAGGGCTTACGTGGCGTAGTGAAGACCAGCACGTGGTCTTCGCCCTGGGGTAACCGTTCCTAGATCTCCGGAATTAGGGCAGACCGATTCCATTGGGAGTGGAGCGGTTACGTGAGAACGTGTCATCGCGGGGGAGGACTCTTGCATGGCGGGGAGAGACATGTCCTCGCGGGGAGGACTTGCTGTGTGGACGGAGACGACTCCTCGCGAGGAGCAACATCCTCGTGTAGAGGAGAGGGATAACTCCGGAGAAGGCTTAATGCTTCTGCCCGAAGCTGTACACCATTTGTGCCCGACACTATGGTGTGACACTTGCCCAACACTGGCTTGACTAAGCCCTTCGTATGGGCCGCCCCATAACGTGTGGGCTGGGCCTGCTCGTATGTGGAGCAGGTCCCGGCCCTGTCCGGAACAATGCCCCCTTTGTTATTATGAGCTTCCAACCAATTCACAAGACTCACAAGAAGTGTAATATATGTGAGACAATTATAGATGTTAGTTTCTCTGATATTTTTGATGAAGCTAAAGCCTATGAAGACAATAATAGCACCACTCTTGCATTTTGCCAAAAAATGATGTTGTGAGTCATTTAATAGAAGTATTCACTTTTATGAAACAAATAAGATCTCAATTTTAATTAATAGTATGTACAATATTCCTATAATGTTAATAATATATTTTAATTAATACTATGTACAATATTCCTAAAATGTTAATAATATGTTAATTTAGTAAAAATATAACGTGTTTTGAATTTTTGATAATTTCATCATATTTCTAAATATACTGCAAAAATATTAAACCATACTAATTTTAAAACAGGAAAAAATATCATTCTATCTAAACCTGGCCATTAAACTAATTAAGAGGACAAAATTCTCTCATAATAATACTATAGTTTGAAAATGATTTATCCACCCAAATTTAAAGACGCCACCGTATTTATGACCGTCAATTAAACTTCAGCATTCAGATCCAACGGTCAATATACAATCCCTCAGGTGCTCATCTATTGACCATGTCATAGGGCTCTCCATAGTAGTAGGCCACGGTTTCACAAACCTCTAATCAACCCCCACATGTACCAACAAACACTCGCCCCGGCACCGTTTAAGCGGAACCGATCCATCATTTTCCACTAAAGCCGCATTTGGAACACCACGAATTAAGAGATTTTGTCCTAATTACCCATCGCTCGTCTCAATTAAGCAACGAAACACCCAAACACGCCCTTACCATAAAAAAGTTTAAAAAAAATGAATATATCTTTCTAGGCTACAGCTTTATTATTATTCCATTGTAGTTGCAGTCCCATAGTTCACGTTTCACGCACTAATTCGAATTTGGATCTTAAATTTCTTTCTATTCTTCGATCTTCTAATCCAGGTACATCCTTTTCTCATTCTCTTCTTCGTTTTCTTCAATGCAAGAAAATTTCTGTAACAAACTTCACGTAACTGTTTTAGCGGGAAACTAGTTTTTCTATTCCGATTAGATCAAATTTAGCCTGGAATTGAATGATTTGAATGATTTGAAGTTAGAGTTATTGTTTATGTTGATTCGTGAAATTGTATATAGCTTGAACTGTAAATTGAGATTTGAATATTCGATGATTGATTATGAATGTAGTTCGAATTGTTAATTGGAATTAATGATGTTCGTTTTTTGCAGTTAGTTGGAGATTCAATAATGATGGAGAGAGCAGATTCTGTGCAGAAGCTGTACACACGTATGCGACTATGGGAATTTACTGATCAGTATGTGATCGAGCCTACAGATGGCTCTTCTGGTTCGTCTTTGGCTGTTAGCCGAGTTGATGGCTCCATGAAACTAATCGGTTAGTTGAATCAATTGCTATGTTTTCGCGCTGTGATTTTTCTTGGATTAATATACGCAGGATTCATAGTTTTTTTTTATTATTATTAATTTTTTTTTTGTATTTATATATTTTGCTCTTGTGCTGTTTTGCTTTGACAGATGAGGTTCCGGAATGTACCACTCTCCGAGTTCCTAAGATTTTTACGATTTATGGTGTTGTTGGGATATTGAGGCTTTTGGCTGGTGAGCAATCTTAAGAGTCACATTTCCTTGTTTGGCTTTAATGAAATTTTACATAAAGTGAATACTGTATATTTGTATTCTTAAGTTTTTAAATTCGCTCGCTTTGGCAAGGTTGATGTTCATCTTTATCTATATGATTTTGTAACAATGTATGTGAGATGATTAGATTAGGGTTTTTTATTGTTACTTTTTGGCAGTGTTGTCAATTGCAGATCGTAGATTATTGAAATCCCGGTATGCATTAGTGCTATAGCGGCTATTTGACAACATATGATACTAAATAACATATCACGGAACAATAGCGGTTTGCCCGAATTCCGCTACTTTAGTGCCGATATAGTGGCCATAACAACATTGTTTTTTGGTAGGGTGGGCCGGGTGATTGAAGTTGGGAATTGGGATGTTTGACTGATGATAGAAGGTATTTGATTTTGGCACATGATTGAAAGCAAAAAAATGGAATAGCAACAATGTTTGGTGCTCTATGGGCTTAGGAAAATGAGACATTGCCTTTTCTTTTCTTTATTTTTGTAAGAGACGGCATATGATTTAATGATCATGCAAGCTTTTTACATTAATATAGATTTCTTTTAGCTCAAGTATCTTTATATCTTAATGACTTAAGCAGCCTGTCCTAATTACCCTGTTTTTAATTACTTGTAATTGTGATTTTGATTTTCGTATCTGGTTTTGTTGATCTTGTTTACGTAATTGATTTCCTTTCGAAACATCAGATAATGCATTATTTTGAAAACATAGTTCAATTTTAGCAATCATTTTGATGTTGCTAAATTTTACCATGCCCTTAGGATCATATTTGATGGTCATAACTGAGCGTGAATGTGCTGGATCTTACTTGGGGCATCCAATTTTCAAAATTTTATCCATGAAGGTTTTTCCATGTGATCATTCACTTAAAAGTACCCCTGCCGAACAGGTATATTTGCTATAGTTCCACTTGTTTCCTATTTTATTCCATAACCACTTCCAATTTGGAACTCATAAATGCTGTACCAAATTTGGCAGAAGAAGGTGGAGATGGAATTTTCTGGCCTACTAAATGTTGCTGAGAAAACTTCTGGCCTGTTCTTCTCATACGAAACTAATTTAACTCTGAGGTAAACTTTTTCAATGTTTCTAGCGGTCTTTCATTTTATGTATCACTAGAATATGTTATGGTTCTATTTGGATTCTAAAATTCACTGCCTTATTGACATATGCACATACAGAGAAGAAACTACCCATGCATTCTCAGTTTGATTGGTAGGTGCAATCATGCAACCTGTAAGCTACAGAAAATGCAGTCCCCGCCTCCATTTTATGTATTGTAATGTCTAAAACTTTTAGCATGACGCTTAGAATGACAATTACATCACCTTTTTACATTTTATGTCCAAAGTATCAATCATTTATGTTTGAGAGTTTCAGCTTGTAAAAGAAGCTTCCATACTACATGTTGAAAGATATCATAAATCATTGCATAGGGTGAATATGAGATACTTTAAGTACATTTAGCCATTAGTTGCAAACCTCTAGACCGTCGATATATGGGATAGAAACTTATTTTAATATACGGCTATAATGATATGTTTTTTTTTAAAAGCTGATGGAATGGAAGAACTTTTTCAATCTGAGTTTTTTTTTGAGCTGCGGGTCATTGTAATCTTGATTAAAAGGCATTCATTAAGTGGTAATAGTGACATTAATGATATGTTAGAAAAGTTAGGTTTTGTTTTTTATCGTGAATAAAAATTGAATGCATGCTCTAGAAGAAAAATAAAGCATAACTATATAAATGTTTCTCCTAGCAAAAATAGCTCACATAAAAGAAATCCTATAAAACATGTCTTATGCTGCCTTACCATTCCATTGTTTTTATTAATGGAATATAAGTTATGTTTTGCAGTGCCCAGCGGTTGAATGACCTGGGTGATGAATCTAGATTGCTTCCTCTTTGGAGACAGGTATCTATTGCTTTTTTGTTTTACTACTGTCCTCATTGTTTACAAAGTTTTTTTTATTGTATTTAAACATTTTAAATTGAGAGAAAGGAAAGGGAAGCATATAGGAAAGAGAGAGGAAGTGATCAACCAAAGACAGAAATCCAAGAATCTCTGTTGTGTGAAATTGATGAAATAATTACTTAAACTTTCAGTTACAGTTATATATATGGAAGTCGAGAGCCTTGAGAAGTTAAAGGTGACTAAAACGTAACTAACACAACATAGTATGTTGATTCAGCATATTTTGTTACTAAAATTACCAACCAGCTACTGCAATAACATAAACATACTCTTATAATTGAGAAAATTTCATAGTTTCTTCTATACTATTCCTGAGCCACACTTCTCATGTCTAGGAAATCAATGTCCACTCTTAATTGATTCCTTATGCAGTTTGTGTTCCCCCCTCTTATCCTGCTTATGCTACCAATTTCTTGATCACAGGCAGAGCCTCGATTTCTATGGAACAATTATATGTTAGAAGTGCTCATAGATAACAAGGTAGGTTTATTGTAGCGTTTTTACTGTTCATTTTTCCACTGCTTGCACATTTTTAAAGTACTAACTAATAAGTTTGTGATTCTGTGCTTGGCAGCTTGACCCATACTTACTCCCTATAGTCCAAGGCAGTATCCTTATTTGATCATCTCAATGTTATATCATCATCTTTTGGATTCTTTAATAACAGATGCATATATTTGTATTGCTGTTGTGTGAGCACATTACCATTTATTTTTCAATGTTATCCTTAGCAAGTTATCAGGTTTTCATTACTTTCAAGCAGCCATTGGGAAAGATATTATTGACGTCACTTTGATTGCGAGGAGATGCACTAGAAGAAATGGTGTTTAAAGCTTTTGAATGAACTTATATTTATTTCTGTCCACTCAAAAAAATCTACTGTTTCTAGTTTGACTGTGCACTTATAGATATCATGTGTTCCGTACCATTCAAAAAATCAACATAATGTTGGCCATGAAAATAATATGGTGGTGATATTGAAAGTAATCATTGAAGGTTGCCAGATTTTTTTAGAGTATCTTGTAGCTGTCTGTTCGGAACATAATGCAGATCTAATTTCTAAGTTAAACTTTTAGAAAAAGATATCAAAAGGTGTATAGTTTCCTTGTTTGCATGTTAAGGTTTTAAGTCATATTTGAGGTTAAAAATTATTATTAGAATCTTTAATTTTAAGTGTTTTTGTATGATAGAACACAGTTGTAATTTGTGACTGCCTAAAGAAAACAATCATAATCTTTTATTGATTGGTTGGCTGATGATATAGTACAAATGCAATTTTATTTCTTGAAAGGAACTCGAATGTGGAGAAGAGGAGCTGATCCCGATGGATATGTTGCCAATTTTGTGGAAACAGAACAACTTATGCAGTTCAATGGGTATACTGCTTCTTTTGTTCAGGTATTACTTTCTACAACCACAAATCTTTTATTATAAGAATTGAAATAAAAGGACGGGCTAGCCATGCAAGATATGAATGTTCTGTCAAATTAATTCAAAGAAGTGGTCCTAATCATCCTAAAGAGTTGTCATTATTTTGAAATAAGATGGACACTATCTAGGGCACATATAAGCAACTACATAATTAATGAACAATTGATATCTAACTTAATTATTTTTCCAGGAAGATGGAAAATGATTTCAGCTTTTTTATGTCCAATATATATTTTAAAAATTCTTAATTGTCTTTCCAAATTTGCATTTGGTATTTTTGACCGTCCAATTAATGGCGTTAAATAATTTTTTTTTTTGCAAATGATGCTTCAGTAACCTTTCAATTGTGTAATGTATTTAGGTATGGAAGTAATGTGAAAATTCGTTACCATTTTCATTTCATCTTACTATTAACAAACTATCCAGAAAAAAAGTTCATGTTTAATAATGCGGGGCAGCTTTCCATATAATAATGATACAGAAAGCAGTTGGTATTTCTTTTCAACTTCGTTTTTCTGTCACTTGAGTTTTCAATGGGGAATAATTGTTTTGATTCTACCTTCTCTAGATCTCTTATGTGTGACTTACTATATAACTTCCTGAAAACTATCCCATCTCTTTTATCTGCTATTCCATGTTTGCTTTGACACAAATTCTACCTAATATGGCTGTTATTCCTTGCTAGATTTTGACATAATACTGGCATCATTAACTGTCAAATGTATACCAAAACTGAATTCCTCATTAAATCTTTTGCAATTCGTAAAAATCTATATTTTTCCACAAAACACCATATTTTGTTCATTCTAATTTTTCAATCATGTGTTACTTTTTTTTATTGTAAATATGATTGCCAGTTTCAAGATGGGTTGATGTTGAACTGAAAAGGTTACTCTTAAACTTCTAGGCCAAAGTATTCTGACATGCAGTGTTGGTAGCTTTAAGGTTAATACAAAAATAGCATTACCTTCCAAATATTTTGTTTTTTTTTTAATTTATTTTTTAATTTTTTAATTTTTGAAATATAGACCTTCTGATAACATTTGTACCTATTAGGATTTAGGACATCTTTATTTGATAATCAGAGATGAAAACTTATGTAGCAATACTACTAGTGATAGTTGAATGAAAACTTGAATTTTCAGGTTTTTCGCGTAGTGAAATGGGCTATTCTTGCTATTATAATTTATATGGGTTCCAAAATAAAACTAATTCTTGCTATTATAATTTATATGGGTTCAAAAATAAAACCAAACAAGGGGGGCGATGGCTCAAATTCTGTTTTTTTTTTTGGGAAGAATGTTAACTGTGTTTTATTTCATTTCATATCACTTAGGAGTCATCACGGTTAAACTTTTGCAGGTTCGTGGTTCGATTCCTCTGCTCTGGCAGCAAATTGTTGACTTAACATATAAACCGAAGTTTGAACTATTGAAACTCGAGGATGCTGTAAGTGTTTCCTTATTGTTTTAATTCTGTGGTTTTTACATGTTTTATATGTATTTCACTTCAATTTCATTACTTGAGATGCAGCCACGAGTCCTCGAGAGGCATATATTAGATTTAAGAAAAAAATATGGAGCTGTGTTGGCTGTTGATCTTGTTAACAAGGTGAATATGCTTTCATTGTGTAACAAGCTGAGAATGCTCATATATTGGTTAATAATTTTGCCAAATGATACTAGTCTGTGTAACTGCATTGTAAATTTCATAGACAACTGTTAAGAATGCATGCAATCTAAAATGTGTATGGAATTGTTATGTATCAGCATGGAGGAGAAGGGCGCCTATGTGAAAAATTTGGCAGTACAATGCAGCATGTGGCTAGTGATGATGTAAGGTAGATGTCTCTTTCAATTAACTTTTAGATTGATTAGATTGATATGCATAGACTCTTCAGTTATTTTGGGGGTTTACTCATGTGATTTTAATTATTCTATGTAGATATGTTCACTTTGATTTCCATCATGTCTGTGGACACGTTCATTTTGAACGTCTATCATTGCTTTATGATCAAATATCAGATTTTCTTGAGAGAAACGGGTATGGAATTTTTTATTGGTTAAGCTATTTGATACCTACTTTTTTGAGAATTGATTAATAATTTGATTCTTATTGATATTCTTTGGTGATCGAAGCAGGGAGCTATTTATGAACTACTGATATGCTAACCAGTTCTAATAAATTATATTAACATGATGTTTGTTTATGCTGCTTTATTTGGACCTATCTGCTATAGTATCCTGAACAATTTTCCAGCATGATGTTATGCACTGTCTAACAGTATAAGATTTTTACTGGAAACATTCATCTTATTATCCTGTTTGATAATATGGTTTTGTACTCAAATTTTACTGAAGTTCTTTTTTAAAGAGATAAATATATATGACCTGAGTTGCTATTCGCTTCTGCAAGTGTAGATATCTTTTGTTGAACGAAAAGGGAGACAAAATGAAGGAGCAACTTGGAGTTGTTAGGACCAACTGTATTGATTGTCTCGACCGAACAAATGTAACTCAGGTTGGTTGGTTTCTATTATAGAAAGTGTTCGGTGCCTTCTTGAATTAATGGAAACATTTATGTCCCTTTATACGAAACACTTCATTCTTTGGTTCTTATCTGTTATGAGTTATTGTGTTGGAAAGAGCAAAAAAGCCACACACACACACACCCACCCTATCAGAAAGGATTTTTTTGGGGTGGCCATGGCCATTCTCCGTCCTTTCTAAGATTCACTCCCACTATTTGTTTATGGCATAATTTATTTTCCAGCTTACTAATGCTAAAGTATATGTGTAGAGCATGATAGGACGAAATATGTTAGAATACCAGCTTAGAAGGCTTGGAGTCTTTGGGGCTGAAGAAACCATTAGTTCACATCCAAATCTTGATGAAAGGTTTAAGATCTGTAAGTGTATTATTACTTTTCGGATTATGTGTTGTATTATGTAGTAGTTTTCAACTTTTCACTGTTTTTGCTGCTTTTGAAATCTTTGATTCATTTTGTGACTGACTCTGATCAGTGTGGGCTAATCATGGGGATGATGTAAGTATCCAATATTCAGGAACTCCTGCTCTGAAAGGAGACTTTGTCAGGTATTTTTCCGATAGTCCTTACAATTTTTTTTTTTTTAACATTCCGTACATATTAAGAAGATTGTTAATTTATGGGTCCAAAAAGGTTTTTCTATGTTGAATTTACATTAGCATGGAATAATTTTAATATGTCTTTGCATCTCTTGTATCATATGCTGACTTTGATTGTATATGTTTTCCAATATGGGAATTATGGATTTTTTGTAAAACTTTTCCATTTTAGTCCGCTGCTTTTCTCTATTGCATGCTTTAATTGCGTTAACTATGAGAAATTGAACTGTGCACTTGTCAACCAATGAGGGACGTGTATCCCACCAAATCACGTTTTTATTTTTAAAATACTAATATGACATGACAAATATAAGGATTTTGATCGTTTGTATATGTAATATTGTTTCTCACTGTCCGTGTACTACCTTTAAACTCTAACTATGATATTCAATTAAAACGACAAAACCTGGCAATAAGGAAAAACTTTATAATGTGCAATTCTTTTATATGTTAAGGTTGAATAAATTCCGTGTGACAATTTGATACGACATCGTGTCTAGAATTTCAAATGTGTTGCTATTATGAATTATATGATTTGAAATTTGACCTTCGTGACTACCCTAATTAATATTATTTTGGTGGGATTCAGGTTTGGGCATCGCACCGTTCAAGGGATAGTAAATGATGGTTGGAATGCTCTCCAAAGATATTATTTGAATAACTTTTGTGATGGAACAAAGCAGGTTTGTATAACTTATTTAACATAACGTATGGGGGTACTCTAGTTATAATCTAGAGTTCCTTAGGAGTCTATTAGTTGGTCATAACTCAACTTATTATTATTGGGAAGATCTGAAGTCCTACATTGATCATACTAGTTATTATCAACATAATTGAGTCATGTATCTCTATTGAGTCTTTTGTTTCAGGTCAATAGTTATTATCAATAATATTTTTCTCATGTTTTACACATCACAAATTCAACATGGTATTAGAGTCTGATTAAGGACTGCAATGTGGTAATTGGACCTATGCCCACGCTAGGCGTGAGGGTGGGTGTTGAAGTTGTATTTAAGTTGTGGAGTTTGTTTGGAGTCTCACAATGCTTAGGTTTCCGGGTTGTTGAATGTATAGATGTGTGAGGGTGCAACCTCACCCTTTGAACTACCTTTTGGAAATGAGATCCAAGCACATTTAATATGGTATCAAATTCTGGTTCCAATCTAGGGACCTGTGGGTTATGGGCCCACCATGCCGGTTTTGTAAAGTTTAGTTAGGCCCAATCACAATTCTAAGATGGCACCAGAGCCTATCGGTTGGACCATGAGCCGTCCACCGCTCATATCCACGCACCAAGTCCAATGGGAGTGAGGGAGTGTATTGGGAAGATCCCAAGTCCCAGATTAGTTATAGATAGAGCTTGAAAATAGTTTATATTGAGTGATGCTCGTTACCTTACCAACTGGTTTTATAGTGAAGAATTAGACCAAACTCTAATTCGAATAATTATCATCATCTAGGTTTTGTCCTATGTATATTTAACCTCTCCCTTCTGCATCCCAATTCAAAGTTTTAGTCTGTGCTGCCTTACGTAGTAATTATGCTGTAGAAGATGCTGAATTTTAATGTACATATTTTAATTCTGGTTACTATTTTTTCTTAAGATACCATTTCTGAATAGATCTCGAGTTAAATTACTTTTGAGCTTCTCTGGATCTATTACCTTTTATAAATTTGTTAGTTTAAAAAAATTTTAGTTTATATGTAATTGATTTGTGTTGTTCATATTTTTCATTTAATATGTGAAGGATGCAATTGATCTCCTGCAAGGACATTATATAGTATCTGTTGGCCGAGATACAGCTGCTGCTTCTCAGAAAGGAGGAATTGAAGCTATAGCTGTGAGTACAATATTTTTTGTTGATGTTTGTGGCATCGCTTTTGTGTTTAAGATCAGTACTTAGAAAGCTCACATTTGATGAACACATTTTAAATTATATGACTGTGACTAAATTCATAGTTGCATACACAAAATGAATGAATTGAAGTCTGTTTTCGGGGACACTGCCTATATTTTTCGTGTCGAGGTTTACTGAAAGTTGGTCCTAACCCTACTGAAAAGTGATGGAATGCAATGATCCACAAAGATGAATTACCACATGAAGCTGAGTGGTTTATGCTTTATTAAATAAGAAATAAAAAACTGCCTTTAATATTTAAAGGAGCAACTAGATTATTCAGTCAGGGAAATATTGAAGTCACTATAATGCTGGATAATGCATTGCAGCATTCCCCTTTTGTTTGAAGACCTAATATGATTTTTATTTTGCATTATGCATTTTGTTGACACGCAGTTCATCATTAGAATGCTTCAAGGTCATATGCGTTTAATGGAAATAAATATTCATAGTATTGTTTTTGTTTGCAGTCGTTTCCTCTGGCTTTCGCTCTGGTTTTAACTGGATTTCTTTTTGCAACCATGTCATTGAGACAAGGTGAGTTTACTTTATTTAGTTCAGGCTTAAACTAAGAATTAATCTGTGTCTCTTGGTGTTGGTTCAACAAAAAAAATAAAAGGAACCAACCTATACTACTTTAAAAGCGTGCGTATGATTTCAAATCCAGTCCGACCTTTTCAGAATCAGTTCAGGCAATAACATTAGACTGAGACAATAGAGTAGTGGGAGAGGACATTCGGGGGAAATGAAGAATATGTGGGACTGGGCGAACCAGGGAAGTTTATGGCATGTGAGAAATTGTTCTCTGATTATATTTCTTGTTTTTACATGCAGTGAAAACAAATTGCTTTCACCGATTCCCATCCATACCTTTGAAATAAAAAAGAAAACTGCAAAAAAAATCGTTATTAAAACTGAAAAAGTTTTTTCAAACCAAACAGATCATAAGAGGGATAGAGAATAAGGGGGTATTAGAGGCAACCACTTGATAAGTGCTGAGAACTGAGGTACACAAGACACCTAAAATATGATAATTAATTTAGTCTTGTTCAGTTAGTTTTGCGAGAATGGAAAGCCCTCCTTCACTCCCGTTGCCCTGTTTTAATTACCAGATGACTTATTCAGAAGTGGTTTAAAGTGGTCGGATATCTTGTAGCCCACTGTTGCCAACATGCCCAAGCTTTCCAGATATTTAAGTTTTTAAAGCAAGTGTGTGTGATGTAAAAGTCTGCGAGATTTTCTGCGCTTACTCTTTGCAAGTACTTAAGCTCACAGTAAAAAATATTGTATATTGGATAATTCTGTAAACTTTGCTAGCCTAAGGTTAGAACAATAACTGTACAATTGATAGGTTAGTGAACTGTCCATTACATATGTGAAATATATGGCCTGAAAATTGTTATTTTGTTTATTGTTGCTGCAGTTCATTATGATTTTAGGCACTTCTTCTTTTCGCTGATGTGGGCCGGCATTAGTGTCGGTTTAGCAGCTTTTGTGAGGGCCAACGGACGGGTTTTCTGCAACAGACCCCGCCTAAACAATCCCCCTCGTTAACTTCTACACAAATCAAATTGGGGAGTTAGAATTTTGTGAAGTATTCAGCTTCTGCAATAGGAGTCACCATCAGGGGATTTAGTTCTACATTTAAATCACTTAACGAATTCAATCTTTAAGCCCCTCTTTTGCTGCTTATCATATTTTTGTTATTTATTACTAATTTGCAGTCATTGTATCTTCCATAAACTATTTATGTCATAGTCCAATGACATCCTGCTCAAGTGATTGATGCTTGATTGATGTTTCCCCCTCCATGTATATTTGATTTTTTTTTTTCTGTACCCTGTTTAAGATGGAAACATTTTAAGGTTCCTCTGATTACATTGTATGCTTATAAGCAAATCCATATCATGCAATAATTTTACATATTTATTTTATAAGTCAAGGTTACTACATAATATTTGCCTCAGTCAATGTTGGCAGTGGATTTTATGTGACACTCTCTACATTGCTCTTTTTTTAAATTTAGTTATAAATAATTTATCTATATGTATAGGAGGGAGGGGGATTGATAAAATCTTGTCTGTAGTTGCATACTTCCTGGGTAGGGATCCGACTGCTAAATGTGGCCATGGTTTTCCTTGTTTAGATTGATTAGAGATGAATGATAGATGGTTAGATAAAAAGAAGAAAATGCAATGATCTTACAAATATATTATTGGAATGTTAAGAACTTGGGTTCTTCCATGATTTTTTGTTTAGAATTTCTTTAAAGTATATAACAAAAGTGAATCCATGGCTGTAACTAGTCAGTATGATTCTAAAATTTGCTATGCTTTCATGGTAAATTTCTCAGTACCCAGTCTCACCATTCAATACTTGTAGATGAATTTCGAGGTCATAACTGGGACAGAAAGCGTACCTATGTTTATGGATTCCATGTGAAACAACAGTATTCATACCCATCCATGCACCCTTTAGAAGGGATGCATGTGAAATGGTCCCTTAACAAGACACAAACAAGACACAAAAGATTGTGATATCAGGCAAATGCCTGAAAAATGAAGGAGGGAAGAACGGTCAAAATCTCAAATCAAAAGTGAACGATTGGAAGAATGTCCTCAAGAAAATACATCGGTTTTTCAGGAAGTAGCCTTTTGTTTTGACAAAGTAATTAACATTACTTAAAATATAAAACACTTTCCACTTTAAAAAATTGGGACTAACTCAAACAACGATGAAAAATAAAAGAATTTCTCCTCCAACTAACAATAAAACATATAAATGACTGGAAAGTGACTGATAAAAATCTATTCACTGAATCAAACGTTCACCGTCAGTAGCTTTTGTAAATTAATTATAGCTAATTAGCCGCAGACTTAGTGCAGCGATTTTTGGATATCTTCCTTCTATCCTTAATAGCCTTTATGCCTTCCAATGTCTCCAAAACATCATTCATAGAAGGACGTTTTCTAGGGTCAGATTCAAGGCATTTAAGAATAAGCTTAGCTGTTTCTAACGCTGCCTTTGGTGAATATTGTCCCTCTAACCTACAATCCATTATGGTACTTTTCAACTTTCTTTTATCCAAGAGAGAAGGCTTAATCCATTCAACCAGATTCTGCTGCTCTGAAGGCCTTTTTGAATCATGTGCTTGCAATCCTGTCAACATTTCAAGTAGTACTACACCAAATCCATAAACATCACTCTTCACATACAAATGACCTGTTCAATAACATCACACAATTCATATTAGATCCCGCATTAAATCCAAAAATCATCCATTTAATGTGTAAAGATATAAATGTAGGTATAGATATAATCACCAGTTGCAATGTATTCCGGGGCAGCATAACCATGTGTGCCCATAATCCTAGTAGTCACATGTGAATCTCCCCCTGATGGTCCAAATTTAGCCAATCCAAAATCTGAAATCTTTGCATTGTAATTCTGTAGAACACAAATATTGATTATCAATATACAAAGGCAGTGGAATATATACAAGATAACAAGACCAAGATAAAAGAGAGAAACTAGCCAAAAGTAACATACCCCATCAAGAAGTATATTAGAAGCCTTGAAATCTCTATATATGACTTGCTTTTCTGAAGAGTGCAAGAAAGCCAAACCTCTAGCTGCGTCAATAGCTATTTTGAGACGGGTTTTCCAAGAAATTGGCTCTCTAGTATTTCCTAACAAAAAAACAAAACAAAATTGAGTTTAAACTCAAATACATAACCAGTAATTTTTTTGCTTATTAACATTAATTGTCTCAAAGTTCATACTTCTAAATAGATGGTTCTCCAAGCTCCCCCTTGGCATAAACTCATACACAAGAAGAAATTCATCATCGTCCCTACAATAACCAAGTAGCTTAACCAAGTTGGGATGAGAAACCCTTCCTAAAAAGTTGATTTCTGTCTGCATTGTCATATATAAAGAAAAAACACAAGAAATTATATAGTCAGATAGCTGAATAGAGCAAAGAGTCGTCAATGAATTGAAATGAAAATGAAATTACCTGCCATTCTTGAACACCTTGCAAGCTATCAGGTTTCAATTTCTTGATAGCCACCATCATTCCAGAACCAGCTTTAGCAGGAGCAAGTGTTTCAGCATTTAACCAACCTTTATACACTTTACCAAAACCACCTTCCCCAAGCAAAGCATCTGATTTGAAACTCTTTGTAGCAATTTTCAAATCTCCATAACTAAATACCTTCAAGTTTGATATTTCTAGAAGCTTTCCCCTTTCACTACTTCCAATCTCCCAAACTTTACTCTTATTACATGATGATGAATCTTTGTTAGTACTCTCATTACTCCCTGAAGTGTGAAGGCTGTTGAGGGATGAGGGTGGTGGTACGCGAGAGAGTGATGCGAAACAGACACCCATGTTAATGTTAAGCAATGAAGAACAATGAAACGTGGGAAAATAGTGTGAGTGTCGTTTGCTGTTTCAAGTTGACAGGTATTTATTTATGTTTAAGGTTGCCGTGTAACGTGTTGGTTTCGTGTTTGTCAAAGCGCAAAACACAATGACAATAATCATCAAACACACTCTTGTACACACGTGTTTTTTAACTTTATAAAAATGTATAATTATTCTATAGCTCCTTGATATAATTGAAGTTTTATAAATAAGTCCTTCAGATAAAACAAAATTATATTTATAGTATTGAAAGCACAAGAGTGTCAATGTGGTTGGTTCTAATCGAATCTAATCAAGGATTTAGGTGTCTCTACCATACCATAAATCAAAGTTCAAAGGGTAAGTTATATGTAACATTATTCGAATGTGATAGAAGGAATTTGTGTCGGAAAAAAAATAGAAATGTTACTTAACTCTTAAAATAGGATTACCACATAAAAGTACAAGTTTTTTTATTTATTTTAGTTTTTGAACAGTTAGAACTAAAGTTGACTTTTTTGGAATAAAAAACAAAACAAGTAGCATTTACGCGCATCCCTATGTATACAGTTCGCAAGGAAAATAACGAAGAAGTTTCGGCATTCATAATTTCATAATATGTGGATCGAGTCATTTTTCAACACTTCCTTCGTGACTTTACTTGCATGCATGCTTCCGGCCAATTGGGAAAAAGATTTTAACTATCTTTAATCAATTCAATTGTTGAATTAATTTTTTTTTTTTGAAATAAGTATATTAATGTGTCACACATGTAGCCAATATTTTTATATAAGGAAGTTAGTCCCTAATAAAAGATATTTCAATTTTTACTTGGAAGACAATATGTAATGATCTTAACAAGCCCAAGTCTAAAAGCTCTTATTGGTGAGTCTTTATTCTTTAGAGAAGAATCTTGATGGTGAGTAATGAGTTTATGGCTTAGGATACAATAATAGGTCTCTCACGAACTAGTACCCGTCGAGCAGGAACTTTCGAACCATCTCTGCCAACCCTTGTGGACTTACTAGGTTCTAGGTTCAGCCTAGGATACATCATCAGAGATGGTTTCATGGTATGTGAAGGCTCCCGGTCAGCGTGGTATCAGAGTCTGCTCAAGAAGAGGGGGTAAATATGGTGTGAACATGAGAACGAGAGTGAGTAAGAGAGAAACCCAGTTTATCATGGAAACAACTGAAACTACAAACACTCAACCTATTGTAACTACCTCATCCCTCTCGCTTCCCAAACTCTGTAAAAAGACTCTCTCAAATAAAATACAAAACCTTATAGAATATTCCTATGTCCCGGAAGATGCTCAGATCGCTGAGACCGTTCCTCCACTTCTGAATTCTTACAATATATTCAGAAGACATAATTCCCTCACGAGATCCATCAGAACTCTCATATCTACAAACAGACCCAACACCGTCAAGGAGTACATCCAGACGTCAAGACTGGATCAGTGTAGCCTCCAGGCTACCAACCAAGAACAATATGTAGATCTGGAGATCTCCCAAGATCTCATCAACGGATGGAAACGTGAAGGTTACACAACTCTCCACTTTGGAGCTGTCAGACTTATCCTTTCACTGCATGGAAGGAAGAACCAACCAGTCTTTGCCAAGATAGCTTTGCTAGACTCTAGCTATCTCAATTATGAGAACGCCATTATAGGAAATGTGCTAACCTCACTTCATGCCAGAAGTGTTGTCCTTACGGTGTATCCCAACTACAACGTCAGCCTCAGTGACAGTACCTTGTCTACCAGATTAAAAGTTCACATTCAGATCACTGGATCCGACCAAGTCCCTGAAGCTATGGTGGCTACTCTTCACCACCAGATCATCTACCGTCTGCAGAACCATGCCATAGATCTTCCCACTGCAGGATGTTTTTCCGATTCCTTGCTGGTTATGGCCGGCAGAGAAGAAGTACCCTCAATCGTTCAGATCCCCAGGAAGATTGATAGAAAAGAGTTAACTCACCTTATTCCTCTAGAATGGATGACTAACTATGAAAGACTCCATACGGATAGAAGACCAATCCAGTCCCAGGAGGTTTCTTTCAGAAGATACCCAGACAAGACGATTAAGACTATCTTCAAGAAACCTAGGGAAGAACCCAGCTCGTCTTCCCAGATATTTCAAACAATGATGATTAGACCAGCTCTTGAAGAAACCTGGTGCCCTATTCATGCTGTTACATCAGTTGCTAAACCCATCTATACGGACAAGATAAAAGGACACTTCATATGGGATGTTGATCCCTCCAGATGCGACCCTGATTGTGACTGTTGGATGCATGACGATGATATCGACAGAGATATCATTCGCCCAAAGCCTAAGAAGAAAGGAGCATGCAAACCACAACCTTCTCCTCAAAGAAAATCAGATCCTGAAGATGGCCCATGGATTGGAATCCATGAAAAGAAGAAGCCGCTGTCTATCTATGAGGAAGGACTTGCAATCTTAAGAAAGGAAGGACTTCTGCCTCCTGATAATCCCACTTTAGTATCATGGTCTCCCAAAGACCATTGCAGACCAGCAGAACCTCCTCAACAAACGCAACCAATCCCTTGCTTTATGTATACAACCACTACACCAGAATATGGCCAGCATTTTCCTCCTCTAGAAAGGAAAATAGATCCAATCACCAATAGGACATCAAAGCCGTTCATCAATCCCTCTGAAGTTCAAGCTGATGGGAGAATGAAGCCTTTGACCCAGGCCAAAGAAGTTCTCAACTGGCAATCCGAGAACATGGTGGCACAAAACGAGATGCTCCAGAATCTTGACAAGAAGATGGACAAGATTACTAGAGAAACAGAAGAGTATCTCAAGGGATTTTCCATGAAGTTAAGACGAAGCTACAAATCTCTCAAAGCTCAGGTGGCCTCCTTAGATCAAGAACTCAGCAATATCCATGGCGCAGAAGTCTTCAGTTATGACTTCACCAAAAAGGAGAGAGAAATGAACAATCTGCAAGCTCAGATTAGAGAGATAGAAGAATATGTTAGGAGAACTCATAAGCAAGAGGAAAAGCCTTCCCAGGAATCATTCCATGGCGTTCCCGCTTATCCTTCTTATTACTCAAGACCAGCCAGACCCTCAGAATCGGATCTATCTGGTTTCCTAACTGCTTCTCCATCCAGGCCTGCACAGCCTGACTTATCTGTCTTCCTAACCGCTCCACAGAAGAAATACTGGTCAGCCGAAGCTAGAAATCTAAGGCTTACCAAGCCCCAAGAAGCCTCAACTTCGAGATCCAAAAGACATACTACTCGAATGAGCACTTCATCATCGGACTCTCAGGATGTTCCTGAAACACCTCTTACTGCATTCCCTAGGAATGAAGAGGATCCTGACAAAACCTATGAAGCCTTGGCCATTACAACAAAGCATGAGTCTTCTCATGAATCTTCTCCAGACAACCAGTCCGTTGTTGACAATTCAACCTCACAAGAAGAAGATCAACTGGCCACAGAACCTTCCACACCCAGAAATAACAATTGGTTTAGAGACGATGAAGACAAGCTATATCCAAGCACAGACTCTGATGAGACACAGCAGACGTTGTCCCTAGAAAACGAATCTCTAGGAACTGAACCAGAAAAGGATCTTATTCCGAAGCTCTTCATGGCTAACATAAAGGAGGAAGATACCTTCTTTGAAGAATTCTCTCAGGATACTCCAGAAGCTGAAAAGACCAAATCCACAGGCGGACCTTGGTTCACCATTGACGATATACCACCCAGTAAATGGAGAAAAAGGATCCTAGACTTTGGTGCTTGGCTCGACATGCAATTAATGAAAACCACTGCTGCTCCCTACAAAGTAATCGAAGAATTCTGTTGCCCCATGACGGGAACAATGAAAGAGTGGTACATTAATCTTGGAACTGTCAAACAGGATGAGTTACACCGTTTGCACACTTCATCCAATCTCCTCGGTGTTATACATCAAGTATTCATTGGAGATGTTGACATTCACAATAAGAAGTACATACAAGAGTTCTTTGAGATGAAATGTTGTTCTCTCAAAACCAAGGACATAGACAAGCATTATCATAGAATGCTTCAGAGATTCTATGCTCTAAATGGTTTTAATGATACCAGCCTCGAGAACACTTACGTGGCATATTTGCCCCAGGAGATTCAACCTGAACTCCACAAAATGATGGCTGCAGCACAGAAAGACATTCCCTCCATGAGTCTTGGACAAATCCATCAGATGACTCTAGAAGCCCTAGATAAACTATGCAGACTTCATCAACAATTCTCAGAAGTCCTTAGTCAAAAGTCCAAGTACAACAAGGCTTGTAAGAAGTCTTATCTGGAGATCAAATGCAAAGACAAGAAGTGTAGTTGTCCCACCAGAAAGAAACATCGTAAAAAAAAAATACAAATCCTTCAAGGATTACAAAAGAAAGAAGAAAAAAGGGGTTAAGTTCTTCAAGAAGAAACCCTTTCGTGGAAAGGGAAAATCCCAAAGATGTTTCATCTGCGGACAAAAGGGACATTACTCCAAAGAATGTCCTAACAATAAACACAAGGCTGCTAAACTGATCAACTCCCTTCATCCTGTCGAAGGAGACCTGGAATCAGTTTACTCTGAACAAAGCTTAGCTGACGAAGAAACAATCTTCGCCCTTCAAGACTACTCATCTGAAGGAACCTCCCTCTCTGATTCAGGAGGTGAAGATTTTGTCCCAGTTTACTCTTACAAGGAAATAGGAAGTCTCTTCCTACTCCTCCTCTACCCTGTGTAGAAATCCATGTCCTAGCTGCAAAATTCTCACGACCTAAGAGGGTCATGGCATACATGGACACTGGAGCACAAATTACAATGATGAATCCCGATGTCTTGCCAACGGAGTTATGGAAAACTCATAAAGCTTATTTTATGGCGGCAGATGGAGAGACCTTTACAACGAACTTGATAACAAAGAACAAGATAGGAATCAAGTTCTTCCCATACTGCATTATCTGGACACAGGTCATAGGAACAAAGCTCCCAGCCAAAGACATTGTCATTGGAATGGATGTTTATGTGGCAGCCGAGAAACTACAAATCCTAGCCACTGGAATCAAGTACAAGAGAGAATTCAGACCATTCTCTCAAATCATGAAGTTATATTCCTTGTCAAATGTTCCTACGGGATATGAAGAGATTAAGTCAAAACTTCTCAAGCTTTGTGCAGATAGCCATGAGAAGTTCCTTCATCCAGAACCCTTATGGAAGAACAAGGACTTCTTTGTCCAACTTCCATTCAAGCTTAATGAAGATATCAATCCAACAAAGGCCACTCATCCTGGAATGAGTCCTTCTGATTATGCCTTGGCAAGAGAAGAATGCAGCCAGCTGCTCAAACAAGGGCTGATAGAACCCACAAAATCTGAGTGGGCTTGCCAAGCCTTCTATGTTGAAAAAAGATCTGAAAAAGTCAGAGGAAAGAAAAGACTTGTGATTGATTACAAGCCTCTGAACCATTTCCTTCAAGATGACAAGTTCCCTATTCCGAAGACATCATCTCTGAACGTGTTCATCAAGGACGCCCAGATCTATTCAAAGTTTGACTTGAAGCCAGGTTTTTGGCAATTGGGTATCGACCCAAAAGATCGACCAAAAACAGCCTTCTGCATACCTAATGCCCAGTACCAATGGACTATTTTACCTTTTGGGCTTAAGGTTGCGCCATCACTGTTCCAAAAGGCCATGACAAAGATATTTGAGCCCATTCTCCACAGTGCCCTCATCTACATTGATGATGTGCTACTATTCTCCAAAGACGAAAATGCTCACAAACAGTTATTCGGCCAGTTTCATAAGATAACCCAACAACATGGAATAATGCTCTCTGAGAAAAAGAGTCAATTGGGCCAAACTGAGATTGACTTCTTAGGAATGCACTTCTCTAATGGAAAGTATCGTCCTCAACCGCACATTGCTCAAGAGTTGTTAAACTTCCCAGACGAGAATCTCACAGTCAAACAAATTCAGCAATTTCTCGGTATAATTAATTATATCAGAGACTTTATTCCCAGACTAGCCAGATACTCCAGTGCTCTGTCTCTATTGCTGAAGAAGAAACCACCACCATGGGGAGAAGAACAAACCAAAGCTGTAAAAGCTTTGAAAGAAATAGCTCAATCTCCTCCTGCTCTCAAAATCCCTGGTGAAGGGAAACGAGTAATCCAGACTGATGCTAGTGACCACTACTGGGGAGCTGTTCTAATTGAAGAAATAGGTGGCAAGAAATACTATTGTGGCCACGCCAGTGGTCAATTCAAAGATGCCGAGAAGCATTACCACACCACCTACAAAGAAGCACTTGCAGTAAAGATGGGAATTCAGAAGTTTGATTTCCACCTCTGAGGTTACCACTTTGAAGTCCAGATGGACAATTCGTCCTTTCCCAAAATTCTGGAATTCAAGAACAAGATGCCTCCGGATCCACAGACATTGAGACTTAAAATTGGTTTTCCAGATATGATTTCACGGTGAAACACATCAAGGGAACCCAGAACGTGATCCCGGATCTATTATCCAGACCCATGAAACCCATCTAAGTCATCACCACCAGACATACCTTCCCATTGATCTTAATGGTCCGTCCCATTCCAACCAATGCCTCGGTCACCAGGAACCTTCCTCCAGGAGTCAACCACTCCTTCTCCGTATCTCAGCTGAAAGAATATGCTAGGAATAACCTTTTTTACTTTATGTTCAAAATCATTAGAAAGAAGCCTCTTCCTGACCATACACCATTCTTCCCAGATACTCCTTTCCATTTACCATTTTTGATAAACCCTGCTTTCAGATTTACAAAAAATAAACTATGGTATCCTTGGTGTGCTACTAGCTTATACGCTATGCCAGTCCTTATTCCTACCATTGCTATGTATAAACATCTGATGAACCCTAGAAAGCACATATCTTTGATATGGACTGCCCTAGAATGGTTCTATCCATTAAACTGGTGGAGAGAAAATCTCAGCCTAGCTGTTAACGATCTTAAAGAATGGTGCCCAACTGTAGAAGCTCGAAGTAACTGCAAAACAATGTACATCCTCCATCATCCTTATCAGACTGATCTTAGAACCCAGCTTCTAGTTTGCAAGAGTTACATTAATGCTTGGGAAACCATTAATGATTATCCCACAAGCCTGGAAGGATTAAAAGCTTTAATGGATTATGTTAATTTAATTAATCTTTATGATCCTGTTACGAGTCTAGTCAATACAACTTGTATTAGTCATGGAAACCTTCCTTCGTAATGGCAAGCTGTGAAACTACCAGACGATCCTGATCCTGACTGTTGGAAACCTCCATGTACCACTTGGTCAACACATGAAGTTGGAGAAAGCTCAGGGGTCAACAATGAAGAATCCCAGATGAACATTGAGGAACAATTTGCAGAAATTAGTTTTTGAGAATTTGTTCAAAGGGATGATCAAAGAAACAACGATCAAGATATGACTGAAGACAACAAGCAGGATGAGTCACCACTCTATCCTCCACTCCCACATGATCTTGACGAAGATACTCTTGAAGACATAGCGCTATACTCAGCCCATTATGATCCAGATTACTATTCCCAAAATCTGTACGAAGATATGATAAGGGACAACTGTAAGTATGAGTCACACTACACGACAAACAAACTTTCAGAAGGAGAATGCTCTGATCCAAACATGTCACCATCACATGAGCCAATTATCAAAAAATAATGTGACGCGTGGGACCAGAATCTTATCACAATCTGTGACAAGTCAAAAGTTTGTCTTCCACTTCTGAAAGATGCTCTATCATGCTCAGTGGCGGGACCGGATAAGCTTATCTTATCTTTATTTTAGTCAGAAAGTGGCAAAAGTATGTCTGCCACTAGTACTGTATTTATCTTTTTCTGTTTTAAGTCAAAAGTGGCAATTAGTGTGTCTGCCACTAGTTTGTAACGTGTCTTTGTTTGTTGAGTGCTTGCTTGCTTACTACGTTTCTCCTTCCTATATAAGGGAAGCTCTTGTATCCTATTTTCACAAGTTGAAATACAATAAATTGTGTGTTTTCAGTCTAAACATGTTCTAAACATATCTCTTCTCTCTGAAAGCTTAAATTCTTATGTTCTATCCATAGTTGCCCCATAGAGATGAAAGTATGCTCTACACTTGCCTCTTTGAGGATCTTGTGTAACAGAAATCCTCTGATCAATGATCCTTGCTACGGTCCTTCCTACTATGATATAATATCTCTGATGATGTATCCTAGGCTGAACCTAGAACCTAGTAAGTCCACAAGGGTTGGCAGAGATGGTTCGAAAGTTCCTGCTCGACGGGTACTAGTTAGGGGGATGGTTTCATGGTATGTGAAGGCTCCCGGTCAGCGTGGTATCAGAGCCTGCTCAAGAAGAGGGGGTAAATATGGTGTGAACATGAGAACGAGAGTGAGTAAGAGAGAAACCCAGTTTATCATGGAAACAGCTGAAACTACAAACAATCAACCTATTGTAACTACCTCATCCCTCTCGCTTCCCAAACTCTGTAAAAAGACTCTCTCAAATAAAATAGAAAACCTTATAGAATATTCCTATATCCCAGAAGATGCTCAGATCGCTGAGACCGTTCCTCCACTTCTAAATCCTTACAATATATTCAGAAGATATAATTCCCTCACGAGATCCATCAGAACTCTCATATCTACAAACAGACCCAACACCGTCAAGGAGTACATCCAGACGTCAAGACTGGATCAGTGTAGCCTCCAGGCTACCAACCAAGAACAATATGTAGATCTGGAGATCTCCCAAGATCTCATTACCAGATGGAAACGTGAAGGTTACACAACTCTCCACTTTGGAGCTGTCAGACTTATCCTTTCATTGCATGGAAGGAAGAACCAGCCAGTCTTTGTAAAGATAGCTTTGCTAGACTCTATCTATCTCAATTATGAGAACGCCGTTATATGAACATTGCTAACCTCACTTCATGCCGGAAGTGTTGTCCTTACGGTGTATCCCAACTACAACGTCAGCCTCAGTGACAGTAGCTTGTCTACCAGATTAAAAGTTCAGATTCAGATCACTGGATCCGACCAAGTCCCTGAAGCTATGATGGCTACTCTTCACCACCAGATCATCTACCGTCTGCAGAACCATGCCATAGATCTTCCCACTGTAGGATGTTCTTCCGATTCCTTGCTGGTTATGGTCGGCAGAGAAAAAGTACCCTCAATCGTTCAGATCCCCAGGAAGATTGACAGAAAAAAGTTAACTCATCTTATTCCTCTAGAATGGATGACTAACTATGAAAGACTCCATACGGATAGAAGACCAATCCAGTCCCAGGAGGTTTCTTTCAGAAGATACCCAGACAAGACGGTTAAAAATATCTTCAAGAAACCTGAGGAAAAACCCAGCTCGTCTTCCCAGATATTTCAAACAATGATGATCAGACCAACTCTTGAAGAAACCTGGTGCCCTATTCATGCCGTTACATCAGATGCTAAACCCATCTATACGGACAAGATAAAAGGACACTTCATATGGGATGTTGATCCCTCAAGATGCAACCCTGATTGTGACTGTTGGATACATGACGATGATATCGACAGAGATATCATTCGCCTAAAGCCTAAGAAGAAAGGATCATGCAAACCATAACCTCCTCCTCAAAGAAGATCAGACCCTGAAGATGGCCCATGGATTGGAATCCATGAAAAGAAGAAGCCGCTGTCTATCTATGAGGAGGGACTTGCAATCTTAAGAAAGGAAGGACTTCTGCCTCCTGATGATCCCACTTTAGTATCATGGTCTCCCAAAGACCATTGCAGACCAGCAGAACCTTCTCAACAAACGCAACTAATCCCTTGCTTTATGTATACAGCCACTACACCAGAATATGGCCAGCATTTTCCTCCTCTAGAAAGGAAAATAGATCCTATCACCAATAGGACATCAAAGCCATTCATCAATCCCTCTGAAGTTCAAGCTGATGGGAGAATGGAGCCTTTGACCCAGGCCGAAGAAGTTCTCAACTGGCAATCCGAGAACATGGTGGCACAAAACGAGATGCTCCAGAATCTTGACAAGAAGATGGACAAGATTACTATAGAAACAGAAGAGTATCTCAAGGGATTTTCCACGTAGTTAAGATGAAGCTACAAATCTCTCAAAGCTCAGGTGGCCTCCTTAGATTAAGAACTCAGCCATTACCATGGCGCAGAAGTCTTCAGTTATAACTTCACCAAAAAGGAGAGAGAAATGAACAATCTGCAAGCTCAGATTAGAGAGATAGAAGAATATGTTAGGAGAACTCATAAGCAAGAGGAAAAGCCTGCCCAGGAATCATTCCATGGCGTTCTCGCTTATCCTTCTTATTACTCAAGACCAGCCAGACCCTCAGAACCGAATCTATCTGGCTTCCTAACTGCTTCTCCAGCCAGGCCTGCACAGCCTGACTTATCTGGCTTCCTAACCGCTCCACCGAAGAAATACTGGTCAGCCGAAGCTAGAAAGCTAAGGTTTACCAAGCCCCAAGAAGCCTCAACTTCGAGATCCAAAAGACATACTACTCAAATGAGCACTTCATCATCGGACTCTCCGGATGTTCCTGAAACACCTCTTACTGCATTCCCCAGGAATGAAGAGGATCCTGACAAAACCTATGAAGCCTTGGCCATTACAACAAAGCATGAGTCTTCTCATGAATCTTCTCCAGACAACCAGTCCGTTGTTGACACTTCAACCTTACAAGAAGAAGATCAACTGGCCACAGAACCTTCCACACCCAGAAATAACAATTGGTTTAGAGACGATGAAGACAAGCTATATCCAAGCACAGACTCTGATGAGACACAGTAGACGTTGTCGCTAGAAAACGAATCTCTAGGAACTGAACCAGAAAAAGATCTTATTCCGAAGCTCTTCATGGCTAACATAAAGGAGGAAGATACCTTCTTTGAAGAATCCTCTCAGGATACTCCAGAAGCTGAAAAGACCAAATCCACAAGTGGACCTTGATTCACCATTGACGATATACCACCCAGTAAATGGAGAAAAAGGATCCTCGTCTTTGGTGCTTGGCTCGATACGCAATTAATGAAAACCACTACTGATCCCTACAAAGTAATCGAAGAATTTTGTTGCCGCATGACGGGAACAATGAAAGAGTGGTACATTAATCTTGGAACTGTCAAACAGGATGAGTTACCCCATTTGCACACTGCATCCAATCTCCTCGGTGTTATACATCAAGTATTCATTGGAGATGTTGACATTCACAATAAGAAGTACAGACAAGAGTTCTTTGAGATGAAATGTTGTTCTCTCAAAACAAAGGACATAGACAAGCATTATCATAGGATGCTTCAGAGATTCTATGCTCTAAATGGTTTTAATGATACCAGCCTCAAGAACACTTATGTGGCATCTTTGCCCCAGGAGATTCAACCTGAACTCCACAAAATGATAGTTGCAGCACAAAAAGACATTCCCTCCACGAGTCTTGGAAAAATCCATCAGATGACTCTAGAAGCCCTAGATAAACTATGCAAACTTCATCAACAATTCTCAGAAGTCCTTAGTCAAAAGTCCAAGTACAACAAGGCTTGTAAGAAGTCTTATCTGGAGATCAAATGCAAAAACAAGAAGTGTAGCTATCCCACCAGAAAGAAACATCATAAACAAAAATACAAATCCTTCAAGGATTACAAAAGAAAGAAGAAAAAAGGGGTTAAGTTCTTCAAGAAGAAACCCTTTCGTGGAAAGGGAAAATCCCAAAGATGTTTCATCTGCGGACAAAAGGGACATTACTCCAATGAATGTCCTAACAATAAACACAAGGCTGCTAAACTGATCAACTCCCTTCATCCTGTCGAAGGAGACCTGGAATCAGTTTACTCTGAACAAAGCTCAGCTGACGAAGAAACAGTCTTCACCCTTCAAGACTACTCATCTGAAGGAACCTCCCTCTCTGATTCAGGAGGTGAAGATTTTGTCCTGGTTTACTCTTACAAGGAAATAAGAAGCTCTCTTCCTACTCCTCCTATACCCTGTGTAGAAATCCATGTCCTAGATGCAAAATTCTCACGACCTAAGAAGGTCATGGCATACACGGACACTGGAGCATAAATTACAATGATGAATCCCGACATCTTGCCAACGGAGTTATGGAAAACTCATAAAGCTTATTTTATGGCGGCAGATGGAGAGACCTTTACAACGAACTTGATAACAAAGAACAAGATAGGAATCCAGTTCTTCCCAGACTGCATTATCTGGACACTGGTCATAGGAACAAAGCTCCCAGCCAAAGACATTGTCATTTGAATGGATGTTTATGTGGCAGCCGAGAAACTCCAAATCCTAGCCACTGGAATCAAGTACAAGAGAGAATTCAGACCATTCTCTCAAATCATGAAGTTATATTCCTTGTTAAATGTTTCAACGGGATATGAAGAGATTAAATCAAAACTTCTCAAGCTTTGTGCAGATAGCCATGAGAAGTTCCTTCATCCAGAACCCTTATGGAAGAACAAGGACTTCTTTGTCCAACTTTCATTCAAGCTTAATGAAGATATCAATCCAACAAAGGCCACTCATCCTAGAATGAGTCCTTTTGATTATGCCTTGGCAAGAGAAGAATGCAGCTAGCTGCTCAAATAAGGGCTGATAGAACCCACAAAATCTGAGTGGGCTTGCCAAGCCTTCTATGTTGAAAAAAGATCTGAAAAAGTCAGAGGAAAGAAAAGACTTGTGATTGATTACAAGCCTCTGAACCATTTCCTTCAAGATGACAAGTTCCCTATTCCGAAGACATCATCTCTGAACGTGTTCATCAAGGATGCCCAGATCTATTCAAAGTTTGACTTGAAGTCAGGTTTTTGGCAATTGGGTATCGACCCAAAAGATCGACCAAAAACAGCCTTCTGCATACCTAATGCCCAATACCAATGGACTGTTTTACCTTTTGGGCTTAAGGTTGCGCCATCACTGTTCCAAAAGGCCATGACAAAGATATTTGAGCCCATTCTCCACAGTGCCCTCATCTACATTGATGATGTGTTACTATTCTCCAAAGACGAAAAGACTCACAAACAGTTATTGGCCCAGTTTCATAAGATAGCCCAACAATATGGAATAATGCTCTCTGAGAAAAAGAGTCAATTGGGCCTAACTGAGATTGACTTCTTAGGAATGCACTTCTCTAATGAAAAGTATCGTCCTCAACCGCACATCGCTCAAGAGTTGTTAAACTTCCCAGACGAGAATCTCACAGTCAAACAAATTCAGCAATTTCTCGGTATAATTAATTATATCAGAGACTTTATTCCCAGACTAGACAGATACTCCAGTGCTCTGTCTCTATTGCTGAAGAAGAAACCACCACCATGGGGAGAAGAACAAACCAAAGCTGTAAAAGCTTTGAAAGAAATAGCCCAATCTCCTCCTGCTCTCAAAATCCCTGGTGAAGGGAAACGAGTCCTCCAGACTGGTGCTAGTGACCACTACTGGGGACCTGTTCTAATCGAAGAAATAGGTGGCAAGAAATACTATTGTGGCCACGCCAGTGGTCAATTCAATGATGCGGAGAAGCATTACCACACCACCTACAAAGAAGCACTTGCAGTAAAGATGGGAATTTAGAAGTTTGATTTCCACCTCAGAGGTTACCACTTTGAAGTCCAGATGGACAATTCGTCCTTTCCCAAAATTCTGGAATTCAAGAACAAGATGCCTCCGGATCCACAGACATTGAGACTTAAAGTTTGGTTTTCCAGATATGATTTGGTGAAACACATCAAGGGAACCCAGAACGTGATCCAGATCTATTATCCAGACCCATGAAACCCATCCAAGTCATCACCACCAGGCATACCTTCCCATTTATCTTAATGGTCCGTCCCATTCCAACCAATGCCTCGGTCACTAGGAACCTTCCTCCAGGAGTCAACCACTCCTTCTCCGTATCTCAGCTGAAAGAATATGCCAGGAATAACCTTTTTTACTTTCTGTTCAAAATCATTAGAAAGAAGCCTCTTCCTGACCATACACCTTTCTTCCCAGATACTCCTTTCCATTTACCATTTTTGATAAACCCTACTTTCAAATTTACAAAAAATCAACTATGGTATCCTTGGTGTGCTACTAGCTTATACGCTATGCCAGTCCTTATTCCTACCATTGCTATGTATGAACATCTGATGAACCCTAGAAAGCACAGATCTTTGATATGGACTGCCCTAGAATGGTTCTCTCCATTAAACTGGTGGAGAGAAAATCTCAGCCTAGCTGTTAACGATCTTAAAGAATGATGCCCAACAGTAGAAGCTCGAAGTAACTGCAAAATAGTGTACATCCTCCATCATCCTTATCAGACTGATCCTAGAACCCAGCTTATAGTTTGCAAGAGTTACATTAATGCTTGGGAAACCATTAATGATTATCCCACAAGTCTGGAAGGATTAAAAGCTTTAATGGATTATGTTAATTTAATTAATCTTTATGATCCTGTTAAGAGTCCAGACAATACAACTTGTATTAGTCATGGAAACCTTCCTTCGCAATGGCAAGCTGTGAAACTACCAGACGATCCCAATCCTGACTGTTGGAAACCTCCATGGACCACTTGGTCAACACATGAAGTTGGAAAAAGCTCAGGGGTCAACAATGAAGCATCCCAGATGAACATTGAGGAACAATTTGCAGAAATGAGTTTTCGAGAATTTGTTCAAAGTGATGATCAAAGAATCAACGATCAAGATATGACTGAAGACAACAAGCAGGATGAGTCACCACTCTATCCTCCACTCCCACATGATCTTGACGAAGATACTCTTGAAGACATAGCGCTATACTCAGCCCATTATGATCCAGATTACTATGCCCAAAATCTGTACGAAGATATGATAAGGGACAACTGTGAGTATGAGTCACACTACACGACAAACAAACTTTCAGAAGGAGAATACTCTGATCCAAACATGTCACCATCACATGAGCCAATTATCAAAAAATAATGTGACGCGTGGGACCAGAATCTTATCACAATCATTGACAAGTCAAAAGTTTGTCTTCCACTACTGAAAGATGCTCCATCATGCTCAGTGGCGGGACCAGATAAGCTTATCTTATCTTTATTTTAGTCAGAAAGTGGCAAAAGTATGTCTGCCACTAGTACTGTATTTATCTTTTTCTGTTTTAAGTCAAAAGTGGCAATTAGTGTGTCTGCCACTAGTTTGTAACGTGTCTTTGTTTGCTGAGTGCTTGTTTGCCTACTACGCTTCTCCTTCCTATATAAGGGAAGCTCTTGTATCATATTTTCACAAGTTGAAATACAATAAAATGTGTGTTTTCAGTCTAAACATGTTCTAAACATTTCTCTTCTCTCTGAAAGCTTAAATTCTTATGTTCTATCCATAGTTGCCCCATAGAGATGAAAGTATGCTCTACACTTGCCTCTTTGAGGATCTTGTGTAACAGAAATCCTCTGATCAATGATCCTTGCTACGGTCCTTCCTACTATGATATGATATCTCTGATGATGTATCCTAGGCTGAACCTAGAACCTAGTAAGTCCACAAGGGTTGGCAGAGATGGTTCGAAAGTTCCTGCTCGATGGGTACTAGTTAGGGGGATGGTTTCATGGTATGTGAAGGCTCCCGGTCAGCGTGGTATCAGAGCCTGCTCAAGAAGAGGGGGTAAATATGGTGTGAACATGAGAACGAGAGTGAGTAAGAGAGAAACCCAGTTCATCATGGAAACAACTGAAACTACAAACACTCAACCTATTGTAACTACCTCATCCCTCTCGCTTCCCAAACTCTGTAAAAAGACTCTCTCAAATAAAATACAAAACCTTATAGAATATTCATATAAGGGTCACTAAAAAATTACTGTTTATTTTGCAATGATTTGAAAACCGTTGGTAATTGTTAAAAATAAACAGTAAAAATGAATAGTAAATTTTTAGTGACGCTAAAAAGTGTCACAAATGAATAGTAACATTTAGTGACAGTTAAAAACCGTCACAAAATGAATAGTAACATTTAGTGACGATTAAAAACCGTCACAAAGTGAATAGTAATATTTAGTGACGGTTAAAAACCATCGCTAATTGTTGAAAATGAAAAAAAAAGCTTTGCTCACGTGAGAGACCTATTGCAGTAGACGGCACCATGAGTTTATGTTAAAGGTATAACTATGTGATTGATGAATGTAATTATTATCAATGAAATGAATGAAAAAGAAGTTAATTTTAGAGTTGTTTATTAAAAATATTTTTGTATAATTTAAGTGTTGTAATCGGTTAACACGGGGCAATGTTTTAAAATTCGGACTGCTTATCGACCTGATTAAGCTATTGGATAACTGATTTACTGATCGAATCAGTGAATCACTGGTCGAACCGCGTGACTTTTAATTTAGTTTATAGAAATAAAAAAAATCACGAAAATAAGATTTTTGCCATAAATTTTGTAACTATAAAATTTATACATTATTTTTTATGAATTTATTCATGTAAATAAGTTGAATAACAATCTTAAATAAAATTTCAACTTCAAAACATAAAAATTTGTTAATGCTCATAAATTAATAAAAGTTAAAAAAATAATTATATAATATAATAATGCCATAAAATAATAAACTAATATTAAATATAAATAAATATTATATTCAATATAAATAATTAAAAATAAAATATAAAATCAAAAAATAAAAATATATAAATAAAAAAGTTAGTAAAAACAATGTGACTTTTATTTAAAAATAATAATGTGAAAATTTAATTCTAGGTAGCATATACTTTTTATTTTCAAATAATGAGATTTATATTGAAAATAATGTAAATATAATTGTATTTTTCTTTAGTAAATAACTTTTTTTTCAAATTTTTTGTTGAGAAAAATAAAAAAGGGATCAAAATTATAATTAAGTTAAAAAAAAATAAATTGATCAATCCACCAGATCACAAAATCTACATGTTCATTGGTTTGACCAGTGAACCAGTCGGGTCACACCAGTTTTTACCGAGTCAATTGCAATTATGGTCTGATGACCTTACCAGACCACTCCACCCTCCGGGTTCACGGTCTTACTTGTCCGACCGGACGAAATGGTCCAGGATTTATAACACTGCACGGGGGTGTAATTAGTTACAGCAATGCAAAAGTCACTTCTGAGATGAAGAAATATGGAAAGCATCGTGGGTGTAACCGGCTAACATAACCACGTAACCGGTTACCACTAAAACGGAATTATTTTTTGTAGCCGCTGTAACCGTTACAAGTTTAGTATAACTAGTTACAAGTACGAGTTTTAAGTGTTTTTCCAGTTATTTGCTTATGTGACATGTATCCCAATCATTATGTAATGTTGTATAAATGCCTTGGTGACATCCTCATCAATGTTAATGAAATATTCTCACCCTCAATGATCTCTCTCTCAATTTCCTCTTTTCTCTCGACACTCTAATTTTTCTCCATAATTCACCAATCTTGTAGTTTCAAGTTCTAACATTTAACATCCAGAGTCTTGTTGTGATCCAGAAACACGTCTGTCTCCAATGAAAGAATTCCCGAAAACCTACACATCCTTGATGCGAAGAATTACGACAAATGGTTCAAACAAATAAAAGTGTTGTTTGGCTACCAAGATGTTCTTGAAATGATCAAGAACAGGGTGAATCCCCTTGTCGAAGGTGCAACAGATGCACAATAAGCAACGCATAAGGAAGATAAGAAGAAAGATTTCAAGGCGCTATTTTTGATCCATCAATGTGTGGATGGTGACAACTTTGAGAAAGTTGGTGATTACAAATCGCTAAATCAAGCGTGGGAAATCTTAGAGAAGACATACGCAGGGGCTGACAAGGTGAAGGTGGTGAAGTAACAAACTAACAAACGTCAACTTAAAATGATTCAAATGTTAGAAAAGGAGACAATAAACAATTTCACATAGTGAATCAAGTAAAGGCATGTGGAGGAACAGTCACAAACCAGTATGTTGTCGCGAAAATCTTTGGTTATTTAATGCCAAGATTTGACAATGTAGTTGTAGCAATTGAGGAACCGAAGGATCTTGCGACGATGATTTAAAAGGAGTTGTAAAGCTCACTTAAGGCTCATAAGCAAAGGATGGAGGAGAGAAATAATGATAAGGCAAAGGCAGAGATCGATTCGCATAATAGTTTCAACGAGAAAGACAAGAGATCGAAAGGAAAATGACCCATGAAGATTGAAAGGAATTTTCACAATTTTGGTGGAAGAGATTCCCAAAATTCCAAGAATTCGACTTGTCAAAGAGGTGAGAGCCCCTGCAACAAAAATGGTGGTTAAGTCAACTTTAGAGATGAAAAGAAGAGGTTTGATAAAAGCAAGAAGTATTGCTTTAAGTGTTAAAAGTTCAGTCATTTTGCAAGAGAGTGCAATGCAAACAGAAAGGAACCTCAAGGAGATGAAGCCAAAGTTTCATGACAAGAGATTGATGAAGAAAATACACTCTTGGTCATGATCACAGAAGGAAAATGCAGCAAGAGCAATAATTTTAGGAATGCTGCAAAAACAGGTTATAACCATTTACGTGAAAGTTGTAACCAGTTACACTCGGAAGAAAATGTCATGGTAACTGTGAGAGAAGGAGTCCAGTGGAATGAAGAATAATATTTGGATACTTGGTGTTCTACTCATATGATGGGGAGGAAGGATTGGTTTGTTATAATCAATCGTGCCATGAAGAACAAAGTGAAGTTCGCGGATGAAACCACTTTAGTGGCCAATGGGATTAGTGATGTTTTCATCATAAGAAGGGATGATGGACATTCCTTGAACAAAGATGTATTATACATTACAGGAATCAAATGTAACCTTCTAAGTATTGGCCAATTTCTTGAAAAGGGTTACAAGTTTCACATGGAAAACAAGGGGATAAACGTTATGGATGCAAATCGGGTTTTGGTCCTTAAAGATCCTATGGCTACCAATAGAACCTTCAAGGTTGAACTGAAGGTTATGGTGCATAGATTTATTGCCACAACGACAAGTCGATAAGAATGGATATGGCATTATCGTCTTTGGCATCTCAATTTCTGAGATCTCAAAGACTTGCAAAAGAACGAAATGGTAACGAGGTTGCCATTGATCAACATACCGGATGAAATTTGTGAAGAATGTGTGCAAGAGAAGTAACATAAGGGTAAATTTAGCAAGGTTGCATGTTGTAAAACCAAGAATCACCTTGAGGTGGTGTATTGGATGTGTATGGACCGATGCAAGTAGATTTTATTGGTGTCAATAAATATTTTGTTACATTAATTGAAAATCATAGTAGAACGCTATGGACATACCTAATAAAGAGAAAGGATGAGGTATTTTAAGTGTTTAAGAAGTTCAAGTCCATGGTTAAGAGGCAAAGCGGTCATAAGCTCAAAGTCCTCAAAACGGATGGTGGAGGTGAATATGTCTCAAAAGACTTTGAGAGGTTTTATGATCAAGAAGGGATTGTACATGAGGTTTTACCACCTTATACACCGTAACAAAATGGTGTTGCTGAAAGGAATAATTAACCGATTATGAACGTGGTAAGAAGCATGTTAAAGGGGAAGAACTTGCTAAAAGAGTTATGGGGAGAAACGGTATCCACAACTGCCTAATTGTTGAATAGGTGTCTAAAAAAGAAGCTTGAGAAGGTAACACCGGAGGAAGCATGGTAGGGATTCAAACTGAATTTGAACCATTTGAGAGGTTTTGGTTCTGTAGTGTATCAACATGTTCCGGAGCAGCTTAGAAAAAAGTTGTATGATAAGGGAGAAATGATGATACTTTTAGGGTATCACTCTACCAGTTGTTACAAGTTGTTTGATGCAGCAAATAAGAGGGGTGTGATCAACCAAGACGTAATTGTCAACAAAATCAAGGAGTTGCAGCATCCCGTAACCAGTTACGTAAAAGCTGTAACTAGTTACATCTTTGAAAATTCAGATTTTGCAGATATAGGAAGTGTAGAAATACCTGCTGCCAAAGCCGAAATTGAAGAAAATGTGAGAAGATCAATAAGGCAAAGAGGTTTTCCTCAAAGACTCCAAGATTATGAGTTGTTCCGAGACAAAAAGTCAACGATGATGGTGAGTTCGTCCATTTTGCACTTATGGCTGAATTCGAACCTGTTAAAATGGAAGAGGCTTTAAGTGATCCAAAATGGATTTGTATTATGAATGAGGAATTGGAATCAATTAAGAAGAATAATAATTAGGAGTTGGTTGATTTACCAGATGGAAAGAAACCAATTGGTGTGAGATGGGTGTTCAAAGTGAATGCGAATCCCAAGGGTGAAATAATCAAGCATAAGCCTCGATTAGTTGCAAAAGGATTTTTACAAAGAGAAGGCATAGACTTTGAAGAGGTATTCACACATGTTTATAGGATTGAAACCATTAGACTAGTTATTGGTATTGCGAACAACAACAATTAGCCCATCTATCAAATGGACGTAAAATCTACATTTTTGAACGGACCACTTGAAAAAGATGTGTATGTAGAACATCCCCTGGTTTTGTTGTGAGAAACCAAGAGCTAAATTTTTACAAGTTGAAGAAAGCGTTGTACAGTTTAAAGTAAGCTCCAAGAGCTTGGAACAAGAAAATAGATGGTTTCCTAAAGAAGGCTGGCTTCATGAAATGTGTATCAGAGCATGGCGTGTATGTGAATACAGATACAAGTGAAGGAGTGATTATCCTTTGTCTATATGTAGATGACTTGTTGATAATGGAAAGCAATAGAAAATGAATTTCTAAGTTCAATAGTGAACTTATGAAATAATTTTAGATGACCGACCTTGACCTCATGACATACTTCATTGGCATTGAGTTCCACAAGTCCAAAAGGGGACTGCTCATGCACCCAAGAAGGTATGCGCTTGAGATATTGAAGAAGTTTGAAATGGAGCATTGTAATGATGTCATTACTTCGGCTGATCCGAGGATACAACTTTCGAAGAATGAAGATGAGCAAGATGTTGATCCAACTAAGTATAGGACACTGATTGGATCCTTGCCCTATTTATGTAATACGCAACTAAACTTGGCGTTTAGTGTCGGTATTGTGAGTAGATTCATGAAGAGATCAAAGGTCTTTCACTCGGAACCAGTTAAGAGGATCCTAAGATACGTCAAAGGATCGATTAGTTGTGGAATTATCTTTCCTAGAGAGGATACAGGTAAAAAAAATGCAATTTGCTTGGTTTTACCGATTTAAATGCTGTGGAGAAAAAGATGACCGAAAGTCTACAGCTAGATACGTCTTTATGTTTGGTGGAACACCAATCTTATGATGTTCGATGAAGGAACATGTAGTTGCAATATCTTCTTGCGAGGCTGGGTATATTTCCGCATCGTTATGTATGTGCCAACCCATGTGGCTAATGAATCTATTGAAGGAGCTAAGCAGCACTGAGGGTGGGGCTGTTACACTCCTGGTTGACAATGTTTGCCCGATTATTCTTGTTAAGAACCTAATTGTACATGGAAGGAGCAAGCACATTGAGACGAGGTTTCACTACTTAATGGGATTTGTTAGTGAATGAAGGTTAAGATTGGGATATTGTAGAAGTGAAGACCAAATGGATGATTTTTTTTTACTAAGGGAGTCACAAATGATGTGCTCAAGAGGTTAAATATGAACATGGGCATGGAAGACTTGGAGCACTTGAACTAATGTGGTGTGTTAAAAGTATTTTTGATAATTCAAGTGTTGTAATCGGTTAACACGGGGGTGTAACAGGTTACAACAAGGAAAAAGTCACTTCTGAGCTGAAGAAACAAGTAAAGCATCGTGGGTGTAACCGGTTAACATAATCATGTAACCGGTTACCACTGAAAGGGAATTATTTTTTGTAGCAGTTGTAACCGGTTACAGGTTTAGTGTGACCGGTTACAGGTATGAGTTTTTAGCTTTTTCAGTTATTTGCTTATGTGACACGTATTTCAATTATTATGTAATGTTGTATAAATACCTTGGAGGCATCCTCATCAATGTTAATGAAATATTCTCATCCTTAATTATCTCTCTCTCTCTCTCTCCCTCTCTCTCTCTCTTAATTTCCTCTCTCCCTCTCCATACTATAATTTTTCTCCGTAATTCACCAATCTCACGGTTCCAAGTTCTAACATTGTTTAGCTTCTTTTAGTTTACTTTCTATTTGTTTCTCTTAGCATCAAAAAGTTATTCATAATAATTGGTGCTATCATTTTTTTCCCACTTCTGCTTAAACTCATGACAATATTATTGTTAGATGGGGAAGAAGATGCCTATTGATGGATTCTTTGTTTTGATAAAATTTTCAAGGAGCATGGAACACCAGAGTCATTGAAAGTGTTGATAGTTGTTGGAACATTGAGAGGTTCTGCTCTCAAATAGGGAATATGGTGGTCTCACGTTCATCACAAATTAAGTTGGGATACATTCATAATATCCATGTTATGGAGTTTTAAACCTGAGTAGAGACTCATTTTACCAGTTGAAGATGAGGAAGAGGAACATGTTGCCGATATGAACTACAAGCTTGCAATTAGGGATAAATCAAAAGATTCAAAACCTCACTTCGAAAATTTATTTCACAAACCCTCACTACTAGAGTATGAATCACGAAAATCAACATTGCTCATGCCTTTTCAAAAGAAATTGTATAATTCGTCTCACGATTCGTATCTAATTCAGGATTTCCTACTCACTCATTATCTTATACCTTGCAATTGTAATGGTCTCTCCATAACTACACATCACAACACAACAACAAATTCAACATATCTTTCACCACCATCCGCCAATGCCACGACTCAACTCATATTCGTCTTTGATTTTTCATCACTACTCAGGGTCGAGGCTCCCTTCAATGAAAGAGGATTTCACGGTTACGTTGACCTTGTGATTCCACCCAAACCACCCGATTCACCACTTTTTAGGGTTTCCAATGTTGCTACTCAATTTCTTTCAAAATAATTTAACTCCATTCCGAAGGAGAAATGACTATTACCAATTTCAGATCCCGACATTCTCTTAAAATCATTTCCACCAGAAATTGTTAGTTCACTACTACAAAATACACCTTCGGTAACACTAATTCTACTACGGTTAGGCTTTCACTGTGATGATATGTCTTACTTAACGCGCGATAATTTTCTTTGATATGATATAATCACGGATGAAACATAAAACTGTGGTTATATAGTCACCCTTCATGGGTTCGAATCTCAGCACCCTCAAATGTTTTATTTCTTTAACATTTAGTCACGCCTTTGTATTTTTAACATTTCTTTAACATTAGATACCACTACGGTTGAATAACTCAATCGTTATGACTTGTTTTAAATATTTTAAATTGTAATATACTGATGTGTCAAATATTTTATTTCTTTAACATTTAGTCGCGCCTTTTTATTTTTATTTATTTGTAATTTTTAAAAAAATGAGATACCATAACGGTTTCTGGGCAAAACCGTTGTGACTTATTATTCATTTTGTTTTAAATATTTTAAATTGTAATATACTGGCGCTTCTTTATGAAATGTAAATTAGTAAGTAACATATCACCATGGTTCACATTTTCGACCGTAGTGGTATCATTCATTCATTTTTATCAAGTTAACTAGCTTGTCTCTTTAGTAGCCATTCTTTGCTGAGAAACGATACACCATTTCAACCCTAACATTCAGTGTTGAGAAACGATAGACCATTTCAACCCTAACATTCATTGTTCATCATCATCGTTCATCATTATCGATTCATCGTTCATCATCATCGATTATTATAGTTTTGCATTCATTGTTCATTTTCAACCCGTAGTCATCGTCATCGTCATCAGTTCGTTTTCAACCCTAACACACCAACGCCAACACTAACATCATCGTCATCGTCAAGGAGGAGTGCAACAACACTATCTGTATCAACCCAAATATTCATATTTACTTAGTTATCACGTTTACAGTACGTAAAACTTTTTTCCCATGCACTAGAGTAAACTTCAATTTCCATTGTTGTTGATGTTGTTGTTGTTTTTCTAGTTCTTGTTGAATGTGTGTCATAAAACTTGATTAATCTGTTGTTGTTGTTGCTGAATGTGTATGTGATAATAGGCGAAAAAGTTTGTTGTTGTTGTTGTTGAATGTGTATGCAATAATCTTTGAAAGAGTTTATTGTTGTTGTTGTTGTTGAATGTGTATATGATAATAGATGAAAGAGTTTATTGTCATTGTTGTTGTTGTTGTTGTTGTTGAATGTGTATATGATAATAGATGAACGAGTTTGTTATTGTTGTTGTTGTTGTTGTTGAGGTTGTTGTTGTTTTTTAAAATAGATGTCGACTTCGTCGTATTCTTCATCTAGTGGTGAGGAAACTATGACAAGTGATACTCAAATCAAAAATAAAAGACCACAAAGAGGTGCCACTATGCTTACCAAAGTAACAAAAGTCCACAAATTTGGTATCAAATTGCCTATCGTGTTTGATTCGTATAATAGAGTAGTTGATGGTAAATACTCTTCTCTTTTTAAGAGTTATGTTGCGTTCCTTGGACATAGCAAAGTAAGTATATTGGTAGATGATTGGAAAGAAGCGTCAGCTGAGGTCAAAGATAGCATATGGACAGATGTTAAGGTATTAGTTTTAATTTGGGTTAATAGTCATTTTGCCCCTGCCATATAGGCGATTTTCGAAAAACCCCCCTGTAAAAAAAAACATGCAAAAAAAACCCTAACATTTGAAGATTCTCTCAATTTTGACCTTCATCACATCCAGTCACCAAAAAAGCTGATGTGGCAGGGGTCAAAATAAAAACGTTGCCAAAATGGCAGGGGTCAAAATAAAAACACTGCCAAAATGGCAGGGGTCAAAATAAAAACGCTTCCAAAATGGAAGGGGTCAAAATGGCAGGTTTTTGGTGACTGGATGTGATGAAGGTCAAAATTGAGAGAATCTTCAAATGTTAGGGATTTTTTTGCAAGTTTTTTTTACAGGGGGTTTTTTCGAAAATCGCCTATATGGCACGGGGCAAAATGACTATTAACCCTTTTAATTTTCATCATTTCAATATGAGTTTCTATAATTTCTAATACATTCTTATTAATTTAAATGTAGTTGACCTTTGAGTTTACAGATGGTGATAAACACTTAAAAAAAGAGTGGTTAACTCATGCTGGTACGTGTTGGAGGGGCTTTAAGTCACAACTCACGCGTGACTACATTAGGAATCCTAAGATTGGTCTTGAGCTCCATGGGTGAAGTGTAGTTTTCTCTCGAAGAAGGTTTGGAAATTTTTTGCAAAGGGTCGTCGTTCTGAGAAACTCCAAATTACAAGAGCATAGACAAAAGCTTGCTCTTGTTGAGAAGGAGTTAGAAGAGCAGAGGAAGATGTTATAAGTTGAGCGGGAAAGTCAGAAGAAATACATAAAAAAGTTAGAAAAGTTATACGCGGTAAATGTTTTATCTGAATTGCTAGTGTTTTATATGAAATGTGTGATATATTGTGTTTAATTTGAAAAGTTAGAAAAGATAGAAATGTGTTCATTATGTATTAATATATTATCATAGAGAATAAGTGGATCCTTACCACAACGCAAAGATGAAAATGATAATAATAATGCTGATGATCAAGTTCCCCAAACACATGGTGTATGTCATGCTAGCACCAAAGGAAGCAATTGTTCAGCCGCCCCCGCTAAAGAGGTTAATGAGTTATTGGATCCTTCCGCAAATGAAATCGCCACGTTATACATTTTGGTTGCTGAAAGTGAAGATCTGTATCCTCTTTCTCTAGAGCATTGTCCATCGGTAGAGCTCTATTATGTTTCTCCTAGTGACATTCGAGATTTTCTCTATGGTGGTACTTGGAAGGACATAGAGATATTGCAACTTTAGTGCACGTAAGTATGTACTTGAATATGCATGTCATTATAATACATTATCATTTTTGTATTTCCTTTACTTATTTTTTGAATTTTGTTTAAACATTTAGGTACATTCATCGTGTATGTATAGAGTTAAATAAGTCTAATTTTTATGACATCTTGGATCCATATAGTATTCGATGGACAAATAATAAGTCAAAAGATATTGAGACCTACATTTCGGGACGGTTAGGTCAAGGGAGAAAAGAATGTTACTTCACACCATTTCTCAATGCGTAAGTAATTTTGAAATTGTGGTTTATCTTTTATAGTTAGTTTTGTTTTAGAAAATACTAATTATATATATGCTCGTGTTTATTCAGTGATCATTGGCAATTGATCATTACATCAACCACTTGAACAAATATTTTCAAACTTAAAATATGCTCGAACTTAAAATGAAGCAAATTATTAATAGGTAAGTTTATGTTTATATGAAATTTTCAGTTATACATATTTTATTTGACTTTGTAATTGGTTTAATTAGTTTAACGTGTAAAATATTTTCCAATGTACAGTGTTGTGCAGCGACACAATATGTTGAACAATATTTGGAAAAAGCCAACATTTATCTTGCCTAAAGTAAGTGGCTATATTACTTGTGACATTCATTTATATATATTGTTACATTCATGTGCGTTTATAACATTCATGAAATTAATGATTATTTTTGTAGACGATGAAACAACCAAAGGGATTTGAGTGTGGTTATTATATAATGAAACACATGTTAAACATTGTCTTCACCGACATTGTTTATAAATGGGATCATGTATACATTACATATGTAATGAATTGTTTACAATGCGGTTATGGGTCCTCAATAATGAGCTTAATCTGGTATATTTTATGCAAACTTTTAACGACAAAACACCATTCTCATGCGAAGACTTTGTAGAGATTCGTAAACGTTGGGCATATATGTTCAATGTGATTAAGGAATCTCAAACATGAGATTCATCTGTAATATATATATATATATATATATATATATATATATATATATATATATATATATATATGTGTGTGTGTGTGTGTGTGTGTGTGTGTGTTTTTGATGTACATTTGAGTTTGAGTGTTGGTAATATACAATTGATGTTTATGTTATATTACAGTTTGATGTACATTTGAGTTTGAGTGTTGTAAATAACATTTTTGATTTGATAAAATAAATAAGTATTTGAGATTGAGTGTTTTAATATGCATCTTAAATTGATGTTTCTGTTCTGTTACAGTTTAAAAAATATAGGTTATAAAATGGAAAATTTTCAAAATGCAGAAATTTATTTTTTAAAAAAGCATATAATTTAACGATGGTTTTTAATTATGACCTTGGTTGTATAGTGGAGAATATATAATATAACCACCGTTTTTATATAAGACCGTGATTATATACTTAAAAATGCGCTGGGATTTGAACCTGGGACATTTTATATATGACAACGTTTTGGATATTAACCGTGATAATATATCACGCGCGTTCAAATTTTCTACAACGATCGTAAGACGGTGATTGTGAGTAACGCATATACAATCATACTCTACGTAACAATGACAGGTCACGCGTGATGTTATCCCTTTTCTAACCGTTTTTGTATATGTTTTCTGTAGTAGTGGTTTCAAAGACGTTTACAACTTCCTGAAATTTCATCAATTATATTGATATTTCTTTTGTGTGCGTGCATGTGCGTGGGTGTGCGCATGTGCAAGCGCACACATGTGTTATTATACTTCTGGAGGTATATGCTATCATGTTTCAAATTTTGGGAAGAAGGTCAATGTTGCCACTGCTTAATTTTTTATTTGGACCACACTGCGCCAAAATTGCTTTTTGGCAGAACCACATAGACAACGCTTTTTATCAAAAGCGCTGCTATAGGTGTTAAAAAAACACGCTGAAAAAAAGCACTGCCTAAAGGCCTACTTTAGAAAGCGCTTCCTAAGAGCGCTGCTAAAAGCTATACAAATGTGACACCTTAGAAAGCGCTTTTAGGAAAGCGCCGCTAAAGGAACGCTTTAGAAAGCGCTTTTAAAAAGCGCTGCTAAAGGCCTTACGTGGGTCACACATTAGAAAGCGCTTTCTGAAAGCGCTGCTATAGGCAATTAAAAAGAAAGCGCTTTTAGAGAAAAAGCGATGCTAAAGCTAATACATAAGAAAGCGCTTTCCAAAAGCGCTGTCTTATGTTATTATTTCATAAATATTAAAAAACTTCTCATTATTTTAGAACGCCATAATCATTTGTGTTCTTTCTCCCTCTCTCTCGCGACTTCTCCCTCCGCCGTGTCTCCCCCTCTCTCGCGACTTCTCCCTCCGTACTATTCCTCTGTTCGTCTTCTCCGACCGACATTCCTCTATCAGTCTTCTCCGACCGGTACTGTTCCTCTGTTCGTATCTCCATCTTCTCCGAACGGCATTCCTCCGTGAGTGTCACTGTTTTTTTTGTTTGTTCTTGAGTTTTAGTGATTATTTAATGTTCTTGAGCTTGCTATATAGTTTCTTTTGTTTATTCTTGAGGGTTTGTTCTTGAGCATCTTGTTTTGTTTTTGTTTTGTTTGTAGTTTGAATGTGTTAGTTTGAATGAGTGTTGTTATATTATAGGAAATTATATCCATTACAAAAATGAGGGTTGTTAGAAAAATGAGTGTTATAGAAAAATGAGTGTTGTTAGAGTATCAAAGTGTTGATGTGGTTGTTGTCAATTTGGTGAATTAGTGTTGATGTGGTTGTTGTTTGAATTTGATTTTGAAATTGTTGTTGTAGTGTAGTTGAAGAAGATAAATAGTGATATTTGTGGTGGATTTATGTTGAGAATTGGTGTTAATTTTGTAAGTTGATGTTGAATGTCAGTGATGATTTGTTAAAATTAATTGATGATAATGACATTGTTGATGGATACTTTTTAGTGATTACTTTATTTTAATCTAATTGTTGATTGAAAATGATAATGAAATTAATTGTTATATTTGCTATATTAGTGATGAAAATGAAAAAGAAATTGTTGAAATTAATTGATTCTTGAGACTTTGACTTGTTTCTCCGATATATCTTGTTTGTCCTATTATATACTAAATTTGTCCTGTTATATTTGACACACACCATCATCACTAACTTAGTGAATTTGCTATAGGGGTTACTTGTGAAGAGTGAAAGTCTGATTGTTTCCAGAAGCTGTTGACTTCCCTATAGGTAAATAGTTTTTATTTAGCTTAATTAGTAAAACCATGGATAGAAAATGGATGTCTTCAAGTCGATTGTCGAAAGAGTACGAGAATGGGGTATCAGAATTCGTTAAGTTTGCTGTTGCGCATGCCAAAGACCCCAGTCGAATGACATGTCCTTGCTTGGATTGCTGTTATGGGAGTCGGGTTGACGCGGTTTAGTTGGTATCGCATTTAATGAGGCATGGAATTGATCGAAGTTATACATGTTGGAATTTGCATGGTGAGAAAAGTAACGGGAATGTTGAATCGGGGGATAATACGACCTATGCTTCAAATAATAATTGCACAGATACATACGATTGTGATCGAGTCGAAGAGATTGCAGAAGCACTTGAAGAAGATCTTAAGGATTGTCCCAAAATGTTTGAGAGGTTGGTAAGCGATGCAGAGAAACCGTTGTATAATGGTTGCATTAAATTCACAAGATTGTCTGCGGTATTAAAGTTGTACAACGTAAAGGCGGGCAATGGATGGTCGGATAAAAGTTTCACAGAGTTATTAGCCCTTATGAAATATATGCTTCCAGAGAATAATGTTCTTCCCAATCGAACATATGAGGCCAAAAAGATGTTGAGCTTTATTGGCATGAGCTATGTAAAAAATACATTCCTGTCAAAACGATTGCGTTTTTTCTCGAAATGAGTATGCATCCTTAAATGAGTGTCCTAAATGCGGCGTACCTCGATATAAGAAAAAGTTGTTTCCAGCAAAAGTCTTATGGTATTTTCCTATAATTCCGAGATTTAGACGCATGTTTCGTAGTGAAACCGATGTAAGACACTTGACTTGACATGTAGATGAAAGAATTATTGATGGAAAGTTTCGACATCCGGCAGATTCACCATAGTGGATGAAACTTGATAATGATTATCCTGAATTTGGAAAAGAAGCAAGAAACCTTCGCTTGACATTATCTACTGATGGAATGAACCCACACGGTCTTCAAAGTATCTCACATAGCACATGGCCTGTGATTATTATGATTTATAATCTACCTCCATGGCTATGTATGAAGCGTAAGTACATGATGTTATCTATGTTAATTTCTGGGCCTAAATAACCAGGGAATGTCATAGACGTATACTTGACACCCTTAATCGAAGATTTAAAGACTCTGCGGGAGAACGGTGTGGAGGTTTATGATGGATATAGGAAAAAAAGTTTCAACTTGAGGGCGGTGTTGTTTGGCACAATTAATGATTTTCCAGCATACGGAAATCTATTAGGGTATAGCATAAAAGGTCAATGTGCGTGTCCTATTTGTGAAGATAAAATAGATTGTACGCGATTAGAGTTTGGTCAGAAGAATGTCTTTCTCGGTCATCGTAGATTCTTAAATTCTAATCATCATTACTGTGGGTGGAGAAAAGCCTTCAATGGAGCACCAGAACAAGGTAGAGCTCCACCTATATTGGCAGGTGATCAAATTTTTGAAAAGGTGAAAGATGTGAGTATTCAGTTTGGCAAGCCTTTTGCACATACGCTTGTTAAGAGTGGGTGGAAGAAGAGGTCAATTTTTTTTTAATTTCCATATTGGAAGTCGTTGTATGTAAGACATTTTCTCGATGTTATGCATATTGAAAAAAATGTATTTGACAGTGTTATTGGTACGTTACTCAATATACAAGGAAAGTCTAAGGATGACCTTAAAGCAAGAAAGGACTTGATAGCGATGGGGATAAGAACTGAATTAGGACCCTTAAAGAAAGGAAGTCGAACATATCTACCACCTGCTGCCTATACTCTATCTAGAAAGGAGAAAAAAGTATTGTGTAAGTTTCTAAGTGAAGTTAAAGTTCCAGAAGGATACTCTTCAGATATTAAAAGACTTGTGTCTATGAAAGACCTCAAGTTAAAGAGTTTAAAGACGCATGATTGCCATGTTATAATGGAATATTTTCTACCAATAGGTATACGTTCTATTCTTCCAGAAAAAGTAAGAAGCGCAATAACTAAATTGTGTTCTTTCTTCAAGTCAATTTGCAGTAAGGTGATCAATCCTGCGATCTTACCAACATTGCAAAAAGAAATAGTTATTACTTTGTGTGAGCTTGAAATGTATTTTCCTCCCTCATTTTTTGACATAACGGTACATCTAGTTATACATCTTGTGAAAGAGACACAATTATGTGGACCAGATTATATGAGATGGATGTACCCTGCTGAACGTTATATGAAAATATTAAAAGGGTATGTGAAAAACCGAATTCGACCCGAGGGTTATATTGCTGAACGATACATTGTTGAAGAAGCGATTGAGTTTTGTTCTGAATATCTGTCCAATGTTCAATCAATTGGACTCCCCAAATCTCATATTGCCGAAAAAAAAGAAGGAAAAAAGTTAATTGGAAATAAAGTTGTGACAGTATCAAGGGTCGAACGGGATCAAGTGCATTTGTATGTTTTGCACAATGAGAACGAGGTTGAGCCGTATGTTTAAATGCACAAGGATGTTCTCCGAGGTTTAAATCCGAATAGAAATGAAAATTGGATAGCACGAGAGCACAATCAAAGTTTTATACCTTGGTTTAAGGATCATCTTTATTCAAAGTATTATTCAGATCCCGCTTCAATAACAGAAAGGTTGCGATGTTTAGCATATGGTCCAAGTTTGGTTGTGTTTTCTTATAGCGCATACGCAATTAATGGATACACATTTTATACCAAAGAACAAGATGATAAAAGTACTAAGCAAAATAGTGGTGTCACCGTGGTAGCTGAAGCAATGCACATTTCAAGTGTGAAGGACTTAAACCCCAAATTTGCAAATCTGTCATATTTTGGGGTTATCGAGCGTATTTGGGTGTTTGATTATGAGAATTTTCAGATTTCTATATTTGGTTGCAAGTGGGTTGAAAATAATAATGGCTTACGAATGGATAAGTCAGGATTTTTGCAAATGGATCTTAATAGGGTGGGGTACAAAGATGAGCCTTTTATTCTAGCCTCTCAAGCTAAACAAGTGTTCTATGTCACTGATCCGACAAGTACGAAATGGTCTATAGTGCTTTTATCTAACAAAGTAATTGATGAAAACATTGGAGATCAAGGTGATATTGATGTTGAGAATGAATCGTTTGCTAGAAATGATTAAGATGAGAATATTATAGCAAATGAATCATATATTAGAAATAATCATAATGAGGGTATTTGGATCAATCCAACCGTCCGTGTTGTTAAGAGACGAGTAGAACATATTCCAACCAAGAAAAGAAAGAGACGTTAGTGCAAAAGGTACTATTTCGTGTCTATTATTTAATATGTTGAACAATTTATTTACACATTTCAATGAAAATATTCTAATGTTTATTATGTTTTTATTTAAGGTTCTTGTATAACAAATTGATGCGCGGGAATCAATTGTCAAACAGATTCTATTTCGTTTCTTCCGCCCGTATAATACTGGCAACGGGTTAGATTTTCATTCTAATCTTTGCATCTTTTGCGTAGAAAATTTACATCTAAACTTTTGTTTTTTTTACAGTTGTCACTGGGTTGTTGGTTGCTATTAATCCGATCACAAAGAGAAGCTCGAGTATCACGGTCTAAAGCAAACAACATTACATGGATCAGAGTGGAGGTATATTAATTTTCACAATTTTGCTTAAAATAGTGATGATACTTGATAAAACAAGCCAGCATTGCAGGTTTGTCTGATACATGTACTTCTCATTGCAAGGAATTTCTAAAACTTCTTTTTTAAATAGTCAAGTTAAGAAGATGGTTATTGTGATTATTATTTGCAGGGTGTTGGTGTAATGCAGAAGAAGGCATACAAAGTTTTTTCGATCATTCTCAGGGTATTTGTCTACATCATATTATTTGATTTCCTGATTAACATAGATAAAAGTTTGAAAATATTTATCTCAATAAAATATTCATGTTGGAACTTTTTGGCTATAAAATGTTCAGTCAAGGGTGTTGTCATGGGTTTGCTTCTTATATTGGTTTTTATTTATCAGTTAAGTGATCATCAAAGTTGTTGATATGCAATATTTTCGTGGAGCATTTATGCTTACTCTTTTCTCGTTGGATTATTATTGACAGAGCTCGGATAGTCTTGTTTCATCAAAGCTTGCATATCTGCTTGAGCTTATGGTGGAAAATTTTCCTTGCCATTTCTCTGCCAAAAGTCAAAGACTTGATTTACTTCTTGAAGATCAGGCCAGAAGTTTTTTCTCACCGAGATAATACTAGCTCTTAAAGAGGTAATGATGTGTCCCTTTCCCGTGTCGCATTTTTAATAATACATGAATTAATATATTTCTTTTGCCTCTACTCTGATTTTTATATACAACTATATACATGAATCAACTATATAAAACATGAAACAAAATAAAAAAGGGTTAACTGCATGTTACCCCCCTGTAATGTTAGCGAATTTTACTTTTCCCCCCCTCCCTGACTTTTGGCAACGGTTTTTTCAAGCAAACCGTTGCCAAAACCTGCCTTTGGCAACGGTTGGGGGGGGGGGGACCGCTGATATGGCGGGGGGGTAAAATGCAATTAACCCAATAAAAAACGCTTCCTAAATTCTGATTTTTAAAAAAGTGCTTTTAAAAAGCACAATTTACGTGAAGAAAAGATAGCGCTTTTCAGAAAAAGCGCTGCCTATAATTCACAATAGAAAGTGCTTTCCATTAAAAGCGCTGCCTTAAAGTGAAATAAAAATTACATTAGACAGCGCTTTAAAAAACGCTGTCTAAAGGGGGACAATAGAAAACGTTTTTTCCTGAAAAAACGCTGCCTAAAGATGATAATAATAAGCATAAAAGGCCAGAGAAAGCGCTGCTAAAGGCCTATTTTAGACAGCGCTTTTTCAGAAAAAGCACTGCTAAAGGCCTACTTTAAAAAGCGTTTTTTCAGAAAAAACGCTGCTAAAGGCCTACATAAGGCAGCGCTTTTGCATAAAACAAAAGCGCTGTCTTTACCTATAGCAGCGCCACCTTAGGCAGCGCTTTTAAGCGCTGTTAAAAGCAAAAAAAAACGCTGTCTTTTCTCTTCCGTGGCATAGTGCCAAGGGAGATAGAAATAGTGCTCCTCTTGATTCATTTTATTTCAAGCAATCTCTTATGTTTCAGCACATTATAATATACATTTTGATTTATAAGAGTTTGAGACGTTCTTTATTTGCAAAGTATTGGTTTCATGGACAACATTACTAGAGATTTGGAAGACTTATTTATCTTGCTTTTTAAAATTCACAAGGATTTGCATATAAGCATGGAGAGGTTGTTGTAGAAGGTGATCCATTTAATGTTGGGAACGATATTGTAAATACACTTATTTTTATCAAATTTGACAACTATGTGGTACACTTAGCTGTGTTGTCAACCAAGAATCATGACATGGAAAATTGGGATTTATTACAAGCTTCTTTTATCTGCATCTTCCGGTTTCTTAAAATTGTGTCCGTGACTATGAATTGCTCAACCATCTTCCATTAGTTCAGTATGCACAAAGGGCTTGTGTTCATCTTCAATAGATTGGTTGAGACATTAAAAAAAAATCTAGAATACTTTTTAGTGAAATTCTCAGGAATCTTCTTTTTTGTATTTGTTGTTATTGGGGAATACTTCACTATTGTAATTATTGGAACAACTTATGTTATTCCATTTATGGTGATCTGTACTGAAGTTGAACTTGAATGCAATAGCCATAACTTGTATCCACTCAATATGCCAATTGCACCACTGTTTTCTAATTTCTTTGCGAAATTAAGAGTTGATTCCAGACAGAAGAACTTGGACAGTGTGAAGGAAGTTTATGTTGACATCATGGAAGAATTGAGTAAAAGAGAGGATAAGAAAGTTGTGTTATTTTTTTAGAATTGGGAGACATCAACAACGGGATCCCGATGGAAAATTGGATACATACTTGGAGGGAATAGAGATACGACATGATGAGAATGAACTTGACATAATTGAAATGAACTATAACAGTGATGAGCTTTAACAATCATATAAAAAATTCATGTTTTCAAGTTTGTACTGCAAAAAGCATGTTGTTTACTTGTTTCAATTCATGGCCATGTTGTTTTGAGGACAAGGTTTCAGTGCAAGAATTGAGGGATGTTATAGGTCAAATATAGATGACATCAAGTTTAACAATTTGCTATTGTTTTTTTATTTGATGGTCTAATTTGCGAATATCCAATTATAATTATTTTATCAATTGAGTTTGACTTTCAAGTTGCACCTTGAGGACACGGTTATTTTCCAAGATTGGTGGATCCATTTGTTGCTAAAATTATTTGTTGCTAAAACGATCACTGGGACCAAGTTAGAAATAGTTTATTTGTTTTGAATATTAACGTTTTTATGTGCATCCTTAATGGTAAAATGGACAATCCACCTCGAAGAAGAACTAATAATTCTCCTAACCCAAAATAATAGCACAAAAAACATTTAGATGAACATGATCAAGAGGTTAATATGTCTCATAATATGCTCATCTCAGCTTGACAACATTGTCCTAAATGGCAGGAAGATATTTGCAAATACACCGCGATTTCAGAGAGGCGACAATTTGATTGGTAGACAACACCAGAGGTCAAGGTTTGAGGAGACGAATGGGAACTGGAAGGTTGAGGGTAGTTCGAAATTCAGACAAGGATTTGGGTGTAATAAAAAATCATTTGTTGAAGTCATTAGAGGGGATCAGAAACAGCACCACACTGATAAGATTCTCATGAATGATAAACCAAAATTTGCTCATCTCAGCTTCGATTTAAAGGATGAGGATTTGGAACGTTTCCAACAAGCGTTTGTAGGGAAAATGGAAACTTCGGGCCAAACATATGATATACAGGAGGCGTTGCACATGGAAGGGTTCTTTAGAATTAAAGCTACCCCAATGGGTGCGAACTTGGTTTTATTAGAAGAAGAGGTAACAAGAGATATAAAGAAAATGATTGAAGAAGACAAGGAATGGGTGGAGAAATGGTTCTCTGATATACACCCATGGTCGCCTGAGGATGTTGATTGTGAAAGGTTAACTTGGATCAATATATTTGGTCTGCCATGCCATGTTTGGAGAGACAGTTTCTTCAGTTTTCTAGCTGGAACAGTTGGTACCTTTGTCAAAGCGGATTCGGAAACTCAAAAACATGAAAAATTGGATGTTGCCAGAATTCTAATTAGGACAAAATTTGCCATGAGTTTAAATGAGGTATTTAATATTGAGGTCAACAATCATTGTTATTGTATCAAACTGGTGGAAGAAGCTGTAGTACGCTATTCAAAGAAGTCTTGCAAGGTGTTTGGAGATAGTTCATAATAGAGTTCTGAGGTAATTTTGTCGGATACGGAGAGTGAAGGAAAGGTACAAATGAAGGGAGCGTTTTCTGATAGCGAGGTGGAAGAAACGGGTCAAGAAGAAAGTGATAAGCTTGGCATTAACCACAAGGTAATACCATATTCCAATGTAGCTGGTGATAGGGGCCAGACTAAGAAGGAAGACGTGTGTTTCAATAAAGTTGCAGATAATAATAATGGCACGAATTCCCAAGGGCTGCACTTTTCTATGGCTAGGCAAAGTGTAGTAGAGGTGAGGCAAGAGCAGGTGGGGTCCCCACTTGTGAACAATGAAGTAATCGTATCTTGTTCCAAGGTGGGTTGTATGCAAAAAGGTGATATTGGGGTGGATCAGATGTCTTAAGGCCCAACGATAAATGGAGATATTATAGTAAAAGAAATACTTTTCAATAATGAGGGGACCAAAGGGTTTGAGAATGCAAAGAAGATAAAGTCATTGGACGATATTTGTAGGAATATAAAAATTCCTTACACACCATCCTACTATGCCTCACTCTTATTAGCAGATAAGTCAAATTCCAAACAGGTGGGAAATGGTAGTAGTAAGCCTTATTTAGAGTCAGCTGACTCTTTCTAGCTATTCTGAGAAGTCTTCTGAGGGGAGTTCCAGTTCTACTGGTTCTATTGGTGATACAGAAATCAACCAGAGCAATTCTAGAATCAAGAAGAAGTTGAGTGATCTACCTAAAAGAGTATGGACCACCATTAAGAGATTGGGTATAGAAGCAGTAGAGGATGAAGAGGTGTTTGAATATGTAATTCGTAAATTGGAAATGGAAGAGAGGAATATCAGTACAACATCGAAAGTGGTAGCTATTGGTTCTCAATGAATATAGTAACATACAATGTGAGAGGATGTGCGAGTCTAATAAAAAAAAGGAAACTTCGTGAAACATTGAATAAAAGAAAGGCGGATATTGTCTTTATCCAAGAAACAAAATGCGATTCTATGAATGATGAGATTGTTCACAAAATATGGGGAAATGATCATTGTCTATGGTCAGCATCAAACTCTGTTGGGTTATCAGGAGGTATACTCAGAATTTGGAGGAAACATATCCTTATTCCAATCTGCAGTTTTAGTGGTAAAGGTTACCTTGGTGTGAAGGCCATTTGGAAGAATAAGTTATGTTATTTTTTCAACATATATTCATCATGTTCTAATGTTGAGAAAAGGGAACTTTGGAGTAACTTATTGAGTCTCAAAGCTGGGCAAAAGGAAGGAGAATGGATCATTGGTGGAGATTTTAACGCCATCAAGAATGCAAGAGAAAAGAAAGGTAGAGGAGGGTATAACAAAAAATTAATGGCAGAATTTGAAGATTTTATACAATTGATTGGCTGCATTGATTTGAAGACTTCAGGGAATAAATTCACATGGTACAACTCAGGAGGTGATGCTTGTAGTAGAATAGATAGATTTTTAATATCGTTGGGTTTGCTAAATGAATGGAATGTGGCTTCACAAAGAGTGGGAGAAAGGGACATCTCTGACCATAGGCCGGTATGGTTATCAGTAAGGAACATTGACTGGGGTCCCAAACCATTCAGATCACTCCAATGCTGGTTTCAACATCCTCAATTCATGTCATTCATAAAAACTACATGGGAATCTTTCAATATTCATGGCAATCCTATGTTTGTTTTGTCTAAGAAGCTTCAATGGTTAAGAGCAAAATTAAGATGGTGGAATAGAAGTGTCTTTGGTTGGGTAGATTGCAATATAGAAGAGAATGAGAAGACTTTAAACAAAGTAGAAGAGGTGATAGCAGAATCTGATGACAAAATGCCGGAAGTCATGTTAAAGAATCGAGCCCAGGCTGAAGACGAGATGTGGAAAATGATAAGAATCAAGGAAAGTTTGCTTCACCAGAAGGCCAGAACAAGGTGGATTGAGGATGGGGATAGGAACACTTCTTACTTTCACTCTGTCATTCGCCATCGAAACTTGTTAAGCACAATTTCAGAGATAAAAATAGATGATTCTATTGTAAATGATGTGGCTGGTGTGAAAGATGGTATTGCCAGACACTTTGAGAAGAGATTTAGTGCAACTCAAACACCTCTAATCCGTATGACGCCAGAGTATTTTAAAACCTTATCTGTGTCTGATAGTAGCATGCTTGAGGAAACATTTGAAGATAGAGAAATCAAAGAAGCAGTGTTTCATTGTAAGGGAGATAGAAGCTCGGGTCCTGATGGGTTTAACTTGGAGTTTATTCATAAGTGTTGGTCTGTAGTTGGATCGGATTTTATTAACTGTATCAAGGAATTCTTTAGGACTGCAACACTTCCTAAAGTCTTATCCTCTTCCTTCTTGGCTTTAATACCTAAAATAGAAGATCCCGACAATCTGGATGATTATCGCCCTATTTGTCTAGTAGGATGTGTATACAAGGTAATAGCAAAATTATTGTCTGCCAGATTACAGAAGGTTATGAACAGCATTATATCAACATCCTAGACTGCTTTCATAGAAGGTAGGAATTTGTTGGATGGTGTTCTGTCGTTGAATGAAGTAGTGGATTATTCAAGAAGAAGCAAAATAGGTAGCTTAGTTCTTAAAGTGGATTTTGCTAAAGCCTATGACTGTATTGATTGGTCCTATATTAGACAGGTGATGAAGTTTATGGGATTTGGAATCAAATTTATGAGTTGGATAGAAGGAACTGTGTTCAAAAGTTATATGTCAATACTTGTCAATGGGAGCCCTTCGCGAGATTTCGAAGTGTCCCGTGGATTACACCAAGGTGATCCACTGTCACCATATCTGTTTGTCATTGCAGGTGAAGGTTTAACTAAAGTTATGAAACGGGAAGAGGAGGTGGCATTATTCAAAGGAATACAGATTAATCACTTAGGCACAACCTCGCTACTTCAATATGTGGATGATACAGTCATGTTGGGTGAAGCTACCTGGAACAATATATGGGGCATTAAAGCGATTCTGAGATGCTTTCAAATGATGTCGGGCTTAGAGATAAATTTTAACAAGAGCAGGCTGGTGGGTTTTGGAGTATCATCAACTTTTCTCAAGGCAGCAGAGAGGTTTTTAGCATGCAAGAGCCAACAATGTCCTTTTAACTTCCTTGGTATTCAAATAGGTGGCAATCATCGTCTTACTTCTTTTTGGCAACCGGTTATCGACAAAGTTAAGGCTAGATTGTCCTCTTGGAAGGGAAGATTAATGTCTATTGGAGGAAGAGTAACTCTTATAAAATCTGTGCTTACGAATATACCAATTCATTACTTGTCGTTTTACAAAATGCCGAGGAAGGTCATCCAAAGGTTAACAACGATTCAACGAAGATTCTTATGGAATGGTTCTCCTACAAGAGAAGGAATGGCTTGGATTGGGTGGGACACAGTCTGTAAAGCGCAGGATGCTGGTGGTCTTGGCATAATGAACATTCAGTGCCTCAATGAAGCATTATTGGCCAAGTGGATTTGGAAGATTATGAGCAATCGGAGTTTTCTATGGAGTGACATACTCATTGCCAGATATGGCCCTCTATTAAAGTCCTTGTGTGGAGGTTCTTCTCAGCCAGGTGCAGCCAGACACTCTTTGTGGTGGAGGGATATATCAATGTTGTTTCGTTCATTTGACAGTGCACCATTCCTTAGGCATTGTCGCTCTGATGTTGGAAATGGACAGAAAACATTATTTTGGAAGTCCATATGGTGTGGAAATGAACCATTTGAGTTACTATTTCCTGATCTTTTTAGTGCTGTTGTAGATCCTCACAGCTTGGTCTGTGAAAATGGAACATGGTCTGCTAATCATTGGAGCTGGAAGGTTGATATTTTGGAACCATGTAGGAATCACCAGGTCTATGATAAGAAGGAAAACATGTTGGCATTGATTTCTAAAGTAGAATTGAGTAACGTTACACAGGATGTCATATGCTGGAGCTCATGTAATGACTTGGAATTCACTGTTAATTCTGCTTTTCAAATATTATCCAAAGCAAATATTCCATCAGATTGGATCCCTGCTAATTCATTGGCTACTTTGAAATTAATTTGGAAAGCGTTTTCTCCGTTCAAAGTGTTGATTTTCGGTTGGCGTCTTATTTTTAACCGTCTTCCAATTAGAGATAATCTGTATCACTGTCAGATCATTTCCTCTCCTCACGACCGGGTATGTCCTTTTTGTTTCCGGTGGGACGAGTCAGTTTTCCATCTCATTTTTAGCTGTTTCAAATCTGTTATTATATGGGAAAAAATTATTGAATTGCTGGGGGTGGAGGTTTTTATAGACGGTACGGTCGTCGACCATTTGAGATGCTGGACATCTGCACTATTTTCTGCTAGTGTTGCTATCAAATATGCGGCTGGTGATATGTTGGTGTCTTTGGAGTGTGAGGAACAAAATTATTTTTGTTGACGAAATGTGGAATGTCGATACTATAGTTTCTAAGATTTTGCTACTAACGTGGAAATGGATTGGTAATCGATCTAACTTTACTTGTAACTATTACAGTTGGCTTAAATCACCATTAGATTTTTTGTAAGGTGATTTAACACTTTTTGTAGTTGGGTTTTGGGTACCCCTTAGTACCCTATTTGAATATATTTTGCTTATAAAAAAAAATTAGATTTACCTTCAAACTTGGTGATCAATCAAATAAACATTAGCCATGCGAATAATTATTCAAGAAAAAAAAAAACACAATCTCGTGTTCTTTTGATCTCCTACCAGGGTTTGCATCATATCCATATCCATACAAAGCACTCACACCATATAAGATATGGCCACTAATATTCCTAACCAACATCAGGCTAGAGATTTGAGCATTTGAATCGACCAAATAGAAATACAATGTTGGCTTATTTTGTGGACACATGGAAAACCAAATACAATTACCAATAACTAATACCACGATACAATCATTCAATCTACAAATAGACGATAGTAATCATAAAAGAAATTAGGGTGGTTGGCTTCTGTTTCTCTTCGCTTCATCTCGCTTAGCGAAGTTACTTTTCCTCTGCTTCGCTGCCACTCGCTTCAAGCGAAATCAGGGTGATTGGCTTCTGTTTGGCTTCGCTCTATCTCGCTTAGCGAAATTACTTTTCCTCTGCTTTGCTGCCACTCGCTTCAAGCGAAATCAGGATGTTTGGCTTATGTTTGGTTTATGTTTGGCTTCTCTTAGCGAGCCAAGCTTCGCTAAGTAAAGTTTGCATGGTATTTCTTCCTTTGTGCTGAATCTGGTGTGTTCCCCAGCAGTTCCTGCACATTTCACAATCATTATTTAAGAATACACATTCTAATGCAAAGTCAAGAAGAATTATGTAAAACATCAATGATTGAATCAATAAATGCTAAGTTCCATTCCATTTAAAGAATCACTGTCATTTGGGCATTTATCTGAGTGAGAGAGAGAGAGATAGATAGATAGATAGAGAGAGAGAGAGAGCTCATATACCTAAGCCTTAAGTTTTTAGGTTAATGTGTGGTTTCTCTATTACTTGTATGGTTGCTCTTGACCCAATATGGATGCCCCCATTCATGACCCATCATTGGTATCAAAGTTAATGATTCAACTAAGGGCTATCTCCTTGTATCGAAAGTCTTCCTGACAAAGTAGTGGTCATAAGGCATGTCCTAGTGAAGTGTATGTGACGTGGTAAGGGTGTCAACGGTGGATGAAAGATATTCTGTTTAAGAGGGATCATATAAGTGGATGGTATCACACTTAAGGGGGGAGTTTTATGATATAAGTGTGACTTTTGAGGATACAAGCTGGATACGCATCAGATAGTCGGGAAATCGCATTTGATGCTCATTCATCTTAATTTCTTCATGATTAAGCAGGCTACCATGATAATGACTAACTAATTTCTCTCTTGTGTTGGGATTGAATTGTAATTCATCGAATATTATGTGTACTCATTAATCATTATATATTATAATCAGTTGTTTATATTTATTAGATATTATCTTAGTTTCATCGATTAATTTCATGGATTCGAATTGCTATTGACAAATACTTTTCCAATCCTGATCTAAGATAATATTATGCTGAACTCGAATCGCTAGACATAGGATTAGAGTATGACATTCACACGAAGTATCAAAGATTCATACTATCACACTGTTTGATAGATTGAGAAATCATCGATCAAACAATACGGCAGCAGTCTCGACAGAGATTTAGAGATAAAACCTGTTGTGAGGATACGTGACGATATGAGTAAACAATGTGATTATAATTGAAAGTGGTCAATGGATTCATATTTATTCTACGAATGAAAGTACAATCCCAACATGTTTTATCATATGTGAAATTCATTTTATCAAATACGGTTTCTTACATTTTTACATTATAGAATGTTTACAATCAAATCATTTTCAAAAAAAACTTAAAGCGTGAATTAACTGTTAATCGGTTGTAGTATCGCAACAGTCCCTGTGGATACGATATCATATACTTACTTTGATTACTAAATATCACTCACACACACACACAAAGGGCCTAACCTCCATTTTTCAAGTAATATGGAACTTCTAACTCACACTTGAATCATAATAGAAATCTTTTATACACATCTTGCTAGAATGAATAACGTAATTCCTAGAAATATGGCTCTGGTTTATAGAAATTAGAATGTCGGTGATGTTATATAACAAATAAGAAAAATGTTGGGGGATGACACGTAGAAAATATTGTGGAAAAGGAAATGAACAAGCATGAATTCAATATGGGCTATGCTAATAGGCATTACTTTTTTTTCTTCCTTTCCCAACATAATTTTGAAAATGAAGATTACTCGATGGATTAAGATCCCTAAGTTCAGTAATTTTTTTGGCGAAGTAGGGGAATTTACACGGTAACATGTTGCTAGGTATAAATTGAGGTGATTTCTTAATACACCACCCAAGTTTCTTAGACACTACGTAAAATTTTATTTTTGCTCCCAGATTCCGGATTTGCACATCCGGACGCACCAAATTTTTAAAAAAATGCTGATATGTTTCGGATGTGCACATCCGGAAGAATTCCTGATTTGCAAATCCGAAAAAAATCAAAAGAATTCCATAAAATCATTTACTTCTAAATATAATTAAATCCAATCTAATTAAAATCCAATATCATTAAAATTAATATCATTTTTTCAATATAATTAAATCCAATATAATTAAATCCAATATAATTAAAATCTATATTAATTAAAATTAATATGATATTTAATAGGCTTAAATAGGTTTTTCGTCCCTGTAAGTTGACGAGATTTTGGTTTTCGTCCCTGTATTTTTTTTTTTCGGTTTTAGTCCCTGTATCTTATTTTTTACTGGTGTTTAGTCCTTACAGAGGTTTCTTGCGAAATTTCTTGCGAAATTTGATTTTTAGGAAAATCCGCAGGAAACCTTCGGATTTTCCTGCGAATTTTGGCTTTAGGGACTAAACACCAACAAAAAGTAAGATATAGGGACTAAAACCGAAAAAAAAAAGATACAGGGACGAAAACCAAAATCTCACCAACTTACAGGGACGAAAAACCTATTTAAGCCTATTTAATATGATTAACTTTTTTAATATAATTAATATGATTAATATGGTATTTAATTCTAAATTATTTTTTTATATTGAAAAAATTAATTTAATTATATTGGATTTAAAATTATATGGTATTTACTTCTAAAATTGGATTTAATTATATTGGTATTTAAAATTATATGGTATTTACTTCTAAATTATATGGTATTTACTTCTAAATTATAATTAAAATTATATGGTATTTACTTCTAAAATTAATTTAATTATATTGGATTTAATTATATTGAAAAAATCATATTAATTTTAATCATATTAATTTTAATTATATTGAATTTAATTAAATTGGATTTAATTATATTGAAAAAATCATATTAAGTTTAATTATATTGGATTTAATTTTATTTAGAAGTAAATGATTTTATGGAATTCTTTTGATTTTTTACGGATTTGCAGATCAGGAATTTTTCTGTATGTGCACATCTGAAAAAAACTGAAAAATTTTAAAAAAAGGGTGCGTCGGGATGTGCACATCCAGAAATTGGAGGCAAAAACGGTAATTCGGTGGTGCCTAAGAAACATGAGTGGTGTGATAAGAAACCACCTAAATTGAATGTGGTGAATCATCCATTAAAGAATATCTGAAAATGAAATATTTCCCAACATCACTAATTATGGACAAATTCATTTGGTTTACCATTTACCCCTTAATTCAATCCCTAATTGGGATAACTTGAAAACAATTTTTTTTTACAAATAGATCTTTAAAGACTACATTTTTTTCTTCCAAATAGTTCTCTATAAAAGACTGGAGGTTAACATCATAGACTTAGATAATATTTAAATGAAAATAAACGAGTCTCTAGATTCCTACATTAGTAGATTTAGACAAATGAAGGCATGTTTCCCTAATAACATTCATGAATATGAATGATTTCAAATGGTTGTTGTATGCCTAAATCATGTTTTTCAAAATAAAAGGGTAAACCAACAATTGAGAGATATGTCTCAACTAGCAAACAATGCTAGACATATAGAAAAATTAAACCTTTAGAAAACAGGTTGAAAAAGAGAGAAACTACCTCCAAAATATAAAAAAAAAACATTATGCAATGTTAGTTGATCAAGAGGAAGAGTTTGAAGAAGACGGGAAATGAATAAAGTTATGGAAGTGTAAATATGGTTAAACTAAAATCAGTGCCACCATATAAATGTCCAAACTTTAAGTCTCAGAATTCAAAATAAACACCTAAGGATAATTAGAAGATATATAGTTTTTATATTGTAGAAAGAGAGAAAGAATATGAATAATCAATCAGATACACTATAATGTGTAATGACCCTCATATTTATATTAATATGTTAAAAGAGTAGTACATAAGAAAGACATATGGGTCAAGGCCATATACTTAATACTAAACCCTAGTAATATAATATTATAATATAACTCTTAATACTCCCCATCAAGTTGTGTTAGTTCTTGGATTGGCTAGAATTTTGGTAAAACAATGTTGTTCTTTATTGATGTCACATGAGTGATGTCTTAACATTGTGTCTTAACATTGGTTAATGTTATTTGTTTAAGTTGTTGAAGTTTTGAAGTCTGATGTCACATGCGATGTCATGACATCAGATATGCAGATCAGTAAAACATCAGGTTTGAGATGTTTTTAGGGTTAAGCGTATTAGCTGGATTTTGGGAGAGTTGTTAGAGTTATTGAATGCGAATATCTTGGAGGAGATATTTTCTGTTGCAAACAGATTTGATGCAGACTTGTATGAGTGTTTAAAGGCTAAAGATTTAAGAAGATTTTGGGAGATAAAATCTGTTTTGAAGATTCAGTTTTAAATAACAAATCAGGTCAGATATTGTAGCAGGTCTAAGTCCAAATCAAACAGCTATATAAAGCGCATCAATCCTTTGAAGGAAAAGTACGAAGAAAGAGAGCTAAAGACTGAGAGTCGTTTGTGTCTTCGTGTATGTGTTGTAAACCATTCTAGTGTGAATTGGTGTTGTTGTTTTGAGTTGTTCTTGATCAAAGCTGTGAAGCATAATCAGGTTGTGTTTTTCAAAGTGTGTGATCTTTGAATTATATCACAGAAGTGATTTAGGGATTGTGTAGTGTTCTCATACCTAAGTGGTCTCTTAGGTAGAAAGTTCATTAAGTAGAGATTAAGTTTAGGAGATGTCAACTGGGTTGTTGAGTCTGTAAATTAATTTTACTGATAGTGAAATTCATCCATGGCTTGGTAGCCCCCAGAGTAAGTTGTTTAACTGAACTGGGTGAACAATTCTTTATGTTATCTTCTGTTGTTTTACATTGTCCATTGCAAGTGTGTTGTTGTGACATCACACGTAACGTCACATATCTGTTACCAGAATTTCAATTGGTATCAGAGCAGGCATCCTGCTCTGCATCTGGGTGAGATCTAGGGCTGATACTTTCTGGTAAGATGGACAAGGAAGTTGATGGATTTGTGAATAGACCCCTTATTTTGGATGGCTCTAATTATGATTATTGGAAACCAAGGATGATTACCTTTTTGAAATCCTTGGACAGCAGGGCTTGGAAGGATATCATAAAAGAATGGAAAGCACCTGTTATTGTTGAGAAAGATGATGCTGGGAAAGAAAAAGAAGGCAGCTCAAAACTGAAACTTGAAGAAGAATGGACCAAGGAAGAAGATGAGCTTGCCCTTGGGAATTCCAAAGCTTAAATGCTATCTTCAATGGAGTTGATAAGAACATATTCAGGTTGATCAATACCTGTGAAGTAGCTAAGGAAGCTTGGGACATCTTGAAGACCACTCATGAAGGAACTTCAAAGGTTAAGATGTCAAGACTTCAACTTCTGACATCAAAGTTTGAAAGTTTAAAGATGAAGGAAGATGAAACTATTCATGACTTTCATATGAGTATTCTTGAGCTGTCTAATGCCTCTAGTGCTCTTGGAGAAAAGATGACTGAAGAAAAGCTGGTGAGGAAAATCCTTAGATCCCTTCCTAAGAGGTATAAGATGAAGGTGACTGCAATTGAAGAAGCTCAAGACATCAGCAAAATTAGGGTTGATGAGCTTATTGGATCTCTTCAAACATTTGAGCTAGGGTTAAGTGAAGAGGAACCTGAGAAGAAGTCCAAGAGTATAGCTTTGGTTTCCAGTTCTGAAGAAGCCAAGAAAGGGAAAGAGGATGATTCTCAGGAGGAGTTGTCTCAGGCTATTGCTTTGCTGGGTAAACAGTTCAACAAAGTTATGAAGAGGATAAATAGGAGTTATAATCCCAATGTCAAGAACCTTACCTCTGACATTAACAGATCAGGAGAACAATGGAAGAATTCTAAAGATGAAGAAAAATCCAGTAATGACAAAGGAATACAATGCTTTGAGTGTGAAGGGTATGGACATGTCAAGAAGGAATGTCCCATTTTTCTAAAGAAGCAGAAAGGGTTATCAGCTTCTTGGTCTGACAGTGAGAGTGAATCTGAAGAAAATTCAGCTAAACTTGTTAGAGCTATGGTTGGGGTTTATGAGTCAGATGATGATTCTTGTGATGATGAGGTTACTTATGATGAACTTGCTGTCACTTATAAAGATCTTTTCATAAGAAGTGAACAAGTGTGTCTTGAAGGAGAAGAGCTGAAAAAAACCATAGTACAGTTAAAAGCTGAAAAGACTGAACTTGAAGCTGAAGTCAGTATGCTTAACTATAAACTGGACTCTATGACCAAAACTATCAGAATGTTGAACAATGGTACTGATGCATTAGACAACATTCTTAGTATAGGGAAGATGGTTGCAGATAAATGTGGTTTGGGATTCAACAATGATGCAGGTTCTAATGATGTTATCACCTCCAAACCTGTGATGTTAAAACAGATGTTAAAACATCATGACAGAGCTCCATCTAAGAAGAAATACAGACACTGGAGATGTCACCATTGTGGATGTTTTGGACACATTAAGGCTTATTGTTATAAGCTACATGGACATCCACAGAAGGCTCATCAGGTTGTTCCCAGACAGAACTGTCATAAAGGAAGGCAGGTTACCAAGCCTAAGAAGCAATGGGTCCCTAAAGTTAAGATTACCAGCTTGATAGCTCACACTTCTTTAAGGGTTTCTACCAAAGAAGATTGGTACTTTGACAGTGGGTGTTCAAGGCACATGACTGGAGTTAAGAATCTGTTGGTAGATGTGAAGCTTCACTCTTCAGGCTATGTTACATTTGGTGATGGGGTCAAAGGAGAGATCAAGGGGATTGGTAAACTGAACTGTGCTGGTGCTCCCAGACTGGAGGATGTTCTTCTTGTTAAAGGACTGACAGCAAATTTGATTAGCATTAGTCAACTTTGTGATCAAGGATTCAAAGTAGACTTTACAAAGTCTGAATGCATTGTCAAAGATGATAAAGGAGAAGTCATTATGAAGGGAGCCAGGTCTAAGGACAATTGTTATCTTTGGGTGCCACAAGACTCAAATTCTTCCATTTGTGTTCTTGCTAAATAAGATGATGTCAAAATCTGGCATCAGAAGTTGGGACATCTTCACCTAAAGGGAATGAAGAGAATCATATCCTCAGAAGCAGTCAGAGGAATTCCCAAACTTAATATTGAGGAAGGAAAAGTGTGTCGAGACTGTCAAAAAGGGAAGCAGACAAAGATATCTCATCCGAAGCTTCAACATGACACCACCTCCAAGGTCTTGGAACTACTTCATATGGACTTGATGGGACCTATACTGGTTGAAAGTCTGGGTGGAAAGAAATATGCATATGTAGTTGTGGATGACTATTCAAGGTACACCTGGGTGAGCTCCATCAAAGACAAATCAGAGGTGTTTGATGTTTTTAAAGATCTTTGTCAAAGACTCCAAGGAGAAAAGGAGAGTAATGTTATCAGGATAAGGAGTGACCATGGAAGAGAGTTTGAGAATAGCAAGTTTGAAGAATTTTGCTCTGCTGAAGGTATAAGTCATGAGTTTTCATCTCCTATTACTCCTCAGCAAAATGGAGTAGTTGAGAGGAAGAACAGAATTATCCAAGAGTCTGCTAGAGCTATGATCCATGCCAAGAAACTACCCTATCATTTCTGGGCTGAAGCCATGAATACTGGCTGCTACATTCACAACAGGGTTACCCTGAGAAGAGGCACTTCATCCACTCTGTATGAACTATGGAAGGGAAGAAAACCTAGTGTAAAATACTTTCATGTTTTTGGAAGTAGATGTTATATTCTGGCTGATAGAGAACAGAGAAGAAAATTGGATTCCAAAAGTGATGAAGGAATATTTTTGGGATACTCTACCAACAACAAAGCATATAGGGTTTTCAACTCTAGAACCAAGGTGATGATGAAGTCCATCAATGTGGTGATTGATGACAATGATAAGCAGGAAGATGATGATGTCCTAGATGATGTTGAAACATCAGTTGGTGAAGTTGCACCAGAAGCTGAAGACAGAAGTCCAACTCCTAGTGTTGATGCTGCTGAGCCTGAAACTGAGCAACCTCATAAAGATCCCTCTATCAGAGTGCAGAAGGACCACCCAAAGGAGCTCATTATAGGTGATCCAAATTCTGGAGTGAGGACTAGGTCAAGAGATGTTATAGCAAGTTCATGTTTTGTCTCCAAAATTGAGCCAAAGAATGTCAAGGAAGCATTGACTGATGAGTTTTGGATAAATGCAATGCATGAAAAGCTGGAGCAGTTCAAGAGAAATGAAGTATGAGAGCTTGTACCAAGGCCTGATGGAGTGAATGTGATTGGTACCAAGTGGATCTACAAGAATAAATCTGATGAACAAGGAGTGGTCACCAGAAACAAGGCCAGATTAGTTGCTCAGGGATACATTCAAGTTAAAGGAATTGATTATGATGAAACCTTTGCTCCTGTGGCAAGATTGGAATCTGTCAGATTTCTCTTAGGGGTGGCTTGTAATTTCAAATTCAAGCTTTTTCAGATGGATGTTAAAAGTGCCTTCTTGAATGGTTACTTAAATGAAGAGGTGTATGTTGATCAACCAAAAGGATTTATTGATCCAACATTTCCTGACCATGTGTACAAACTAAGGAAAGCTCTATATGGTTTGAAGCAAGCACCAAGAGCTTGGTATGAAAGACTTAATGAATTCCTGGTTGTGAATGGCTACAAAAAAGGAGGGACTAACAAGACTTTGTTTGTTAAAAAGGAAGGAGGAAAACTGATGATAGCTCAAATCTATGTTGATGACATAGTATTTGGTGGGATGTCAGATGCAATGGTGAAACATTTTGTGGAACAGATGCAGTCTGAGTTTGAAATGAGTCTTGTTGGTGAGCTAAACTATTTTCTTGGTCTACAAGTTAGACAAATGGAGGACTCCATATTCATTTCTCAGAGCAAGTATGCAAAGAACATAGTGAAGAAGTTTGGTCTAGAGAATGCTAATCACAAGAGGACTCCTGCTCCTACTCATTTAAAATTGTCCAAGGATGAACATGGAGTTAGTGTGGATCAAATTTTATATAGAAGCATGATTGGGAGTCTATTGTATCTCACAGGTAGCAGACCTGACATTTCTTTTGCTATTGGAGTTTGTGTCAGATATCAATCTGAGCCTAAGGTTAGTCACTTGAATCAAGTAAAGAGGATCCTGAAATATGTTAATGGCACTAGTGACTATGGGATGTTGTATAGTCATGGATCTGGGACTGAGTTAAGGGGATATTGTGATGCTGACTGGGCTGGGAGTGCTGATGATAGGAAGAGCACTTCAGGAGGTTGTTTCTTCTTAGGGAATAATATGATATCTTGGTTTAGTAAAAAGCAAAACTGTGTGTCTCTTTCTACTGCTGAAGCTGAGTACATAGCTGCAGGGAGTAGCTGTTCTCAACTTGTTTGGATGAAGCAGATGTTAACAGAATACAATGTCAAGCAAGATGTCATGACATTGTACTGTGATAATTTGAGTGCAATCAATATCTCTAAGAATCCTATTCAATATAGCAGAACTAAGCATATTGATATAAGGCATCATTTTATAAGAGAATTGGTTGAGGACAAAGTTGTTGCATTGGAGCATATAGCTACAGATAAACAGTTAGCTGATATCTTCACTAAAGCCTTAGATGCAAATCAATTTGAAAGTTTGAGAAGTAAATTGGGAATTTGCATTTATGAAGATAAATGAGCTAGAGAATGTTTTAAGCAGTTGTACTCTTTATTAGATATTGATTTTATTCATCTGCTGAAGGCATACATGTTTGAAGTACATAAATAGTTACAGATTATCCCAACCCCCTGCATCTAGAAAAGCTTTCCAGTCTTCATCCCAATCATCATCTGAAGCATGTTGGTGCACAGGAAGTTTCTTGCTAGGTTTCATGGTTGTCTCTGAGGTTCTGCCTGCCTTTGTGGTTCCTGAAGTAGTTTCAGCTGCAGTCATTGTTTTGCTCCCCTTCTTAGGTGGATCTGAAGTCTTGTCCTTCTGCTTGAGGTTCTTTGCTGCATCTTTGGTGTTTGCCTGGCTCATTCTTGGTTGTTGTGTGGTGCTGCTAGAAGGAAGAAAGGCTTGTTTTTATAATGCAAACAAGGAGCATAGTTTGTATCGACTGAACAGTCAATGTGTTGGAACTTGTTTTTTTTGGAAGCATGGTGTTTGACCATGTCTTTATTTATGTCAGGACATTGTGTTTGGTGATTGTCCAATTATGGCTAAAAAGGGAGAGAGTTAGCCTAGGTGTGTAGGGTGTATCCTATCTAAGATCTAGTGTGGTGCAGATGTTGAGGGGGAGTGTGCATGTTGAATAACTGTTTATGCTGGTTCTAGTTTTGAGGGGGAGTTTGCCCTTTGTTGATAGGTGGTGTGCAGCTTTATTTTGAAGTGAGAGCTGTTTGTTTTAAAAATCTTATCCGCTGCTGAAGTCTCTGATGTTGCAGAGATTGTTCTAGCCAAAATTAGCCAAAGGGGGAGATTGTTAGTTCTTGGATTGGCTAGAATTTTGGTAAAACAATGTTGTTCTTTATTGATGTCACATGGGTGATGTCTTAACATCGTGTCTTAACATTAGTTAATGTTATTTGTTTAAGTTGTTGAAGTTTTAAAGTCTGATGTCACATGCGATGTCATGACATCAGATATGCAGATCAGTAAAACATAAGGTTTGAGATGTTTTTAGGGTTAAACGTATTAGCTGAATTTTGGGAGAGCTGTTAGAGTTATTGAATGCGAATATCTTGGAGGAGATATTTTCTGTTGCAAACAGATTTGATGCGGATTTGTAGGAGTGTTTAAAGGCTGAAGATTTAAGAAGATTTTGGGAGATAAAATCTGTTTTGAAGATTCAGTTTTAAATAATAAATCAGGTCAGATATTATAGCAGGTCCAAGTCCAAATCAAACAGCTATATAAAGCGCATCAATCCTTTGAAGGAAAAGTACGAAGAAAGAGAGCTAAAGACTGAGAGTCGTTTGTGTCTTCGTGTATGTGTTGTAAACCATTCTAGTGTGAATTGGTGTTGTTGTTTTGAGTTGTTCTTGATCAAAGCTGTGAAGCAGAATCAAGTTGTGTTTTCAAAGTGTGTGATCTTTGAATTATATCACAGAAGTGATTTAGGGATTGAGTAGTGTTCTCATACCTAAGTGGTCTCTTAGGTAGAAAGTTCATTAAGTAGAGATTAAGTTTAAGAGATGTCAACTGGGTTGTTGAGTCTGTAAATTAATTCTACTGATAGTGAAATTCATCACTGGCTTAGTAGCCCCCAGAGTAAGTTGTTTAATTGAACTGGGTGAACAATTCTTTGTGTTCTCTTCGTTTGTTTTACATTGTCCATTGCAGAGTGTGTTGTTGTGACATCACACGTAACATCACATATCTGGTACCATAATTTCAAGTTGGATCATATATATTAATCATGTCCAGCTTGTTACAAATGAAATCACTACGTACACCATTCAATGTCTTTGTAAACAAATCTGCTAGTTGATATCCTATCCTAACATAGGAAGTGGATATGAGATTTTCTTAAACCTACTTTCTAATAAAATGATAGTCTACCTCAACGTGTTTTGTTCTTTCATGAAAGACTGGATTTGATGCAATATGTATGGCAACTTGGTTATCACACCACAATTTTATAGCACAATTAATCTCAAATCCCATTTCATCTAAGATTTTCTTCAGAAAAAGCCTCCTCCTCCATATGCCAATGATCTTGGTACACAACTCCCTTTCCTGGAGCTTTCTTCAAATATTTAACAATGCTTATTAGTGCTTCCCAATGAGTATCAGTGGGGGAAGACATAAATTGACTTACAACACTTGAAGGAAAAGAAATATCAGGTATCGTAATAGTTAAGTAATTCAATTTTCCCACCAATCTTCTATACTTCTATGGATCCTAGAAACATCCATTGCCAACTTAACTCTAGGCTTCATAAGAGTATCACATGGTTATGATCCCATCATACCAGTTTCACTCAATAGATCCAGAACATATTTCCACTGTGAAAGGAAAATCCCTTTCTTTGAATACATAACTTCAATGCCTAATAAGTACTTTAAGACTCCCAAATCTTTGGTCTAAAACTTGGTTTGGAGGAAAGCCTTTGATTTGTCATATCCTTTGCTATCACTCTTGTAATTACAATATCATCAACATACTCCACAAGTAAGATATTTCCACAATTGCTTTTATTAAAAAAAATATTATATGATCACTCTAACATCATTTCATTCCAAATGCCAAAACCACTTCACTGAATCTCCCAAACCAAGACATATGTGATTGTTTCAAGCCATATAATGATTTATTTAAATGACACACATGTCCATTCTCCCCATTGAGCAACAAAACTAGGTGGTTTCTCCATATACACATCCTCTTATAAATTACCATGCAAGAAATCATTTTTCACATCTAACTGAAACAAGGGCCAGTGATGCTTGGCAACAAGAAATATAATAATATGAATAGATGAAAGTTTAGCCATGGAGGAAAAATATCAATATAGTCAACTCCATATGTTTGGGCATATCCTTTATCAACTAGCCGTGCTTTTAAGCGGGTCACAAAGCCATCTAGGTTCATCTTGACAATATACACCCATTTGCATCCAAGTGGGTGTATATTTGCACCCATAAAGCCTGCATGAAGAGAAACTAAATCCAAGGTGTCATTATTCTTAAGAACCTTCATTTCCTCCTCCATAGCCTATCTCAAACCCTCACGATTAATAACATCTAAAAGAGATTTAGGAACAAAAATAGAACCCATGCCAACAATAAATGATTTAAAAGTAGGTGACAAAAGAAAAGAAGACACGTGAGAGGAAATAAGATAAGTACAAGTATGTTAACCTTTGTGTAAGGAAATTAGAAGGTCATATGCAGAATCTTCAGGCACTTGAGGTGGTAGAGGTTGAGTATCTTATGGGATATCCTCTCTTGAAAGTTGGGGACAACGAGGATATGTATGCTCAAAGAACTTTTAACCTATTGCAATAAGAGTTGGAGGAATATAGTGGGTAATGGTATAAGTTAAAAATGTATCATTTGATTCACACACTGGAAAGGACGATTGGGACTCAACAAAAAGGGAAATCTTCAAAGAATAAGACATCAGTTAAAACCAAGTAACGACCAATATCTGGGGAAAAGCAACGATACCTCTTTTAGGTACGAGAGTAACCCAAAAATACACACATCAATGACTTTGGATCTAACTTAGTTACTTGCGAACGAATATCAAACACAAAACATGTGCAACCAAATGTTTTTTTGGAAAAGGGGGGGGGGGGTGAAGAAAACAAAGAATGAGAAGGAAAAAGGATGGAATATGGGATAACACCATTTAAAATAGATGATGGCACACATTTAATGAAGTGGGAAGCAACGAGTACTGCATCTACCTAAAAAACTTTTGGAACTTTCATCTCAAACAATAAAGCTCGGGCAACTTCCATTAAGTGCCTATTTTTGCGCTCAATAACACCATTATGTTGTGGAGTTACAATGCAAGATGATTGGTTAATTATGCCATATTGATTCATGAAATCATTAAATTGTCTATAAAAATATTCTTTGGCATTATAACTTCGGCGAATGCGAAAATAAATTAAACTGAATACGAATTTTAACACAAAAATTGCAAAATATAGTAAATAACTCAGATCTAGATTTCACTAGATATAACCAAGTTGCACGAGAATAATCATCAACAAAAATAACAAAATACTTATAACTAAACTTCGAGGTTACTGGACAAGGACACCAAACATCAGAATGAATAATGGCAAACAATGCTTGAGCCCTTTTATTTTGTTAAGGTAAATAAACACTACGATGATGCTTAGAAAACTAACGCGACTCACAAGATAGGTTTGACATTGACTTTAATTGAGGACACAATCTTTTAAGAACTCCTATAGAAGGATGTCCAAGCCAACAATGAAGCAGTAAAGGTGACATGCTACAAATTTTGGAGGTCGTTGATGCTTGTGAAAGTCCTCCTTCAAGCAAATACAACCCATTAGATACTCGTCCTCTACCAATAGTCCTCTATGTCAAAAGATTCTGAAATACACTTGAGTCGGGAAGAAAAGTCACATAACAATTTAACAAATTAATTACTTGACAAGTTGAAAGAAGATTACAGGGGAACTGGGGCAAATATAAGATAAATGACATAGTTAAGGTAGAAACCAGGGTAGAACACCCACTTCCTCTAACATGGACTTTGGAACAATCAACCAAGATAACAGAAGAATGATTACTAGAATGAATAAAAGAGGAAAAAATACATGAAACCCCTGCCATATGATCAGTGGCGCTGGAATCAATAACCCAATGCTGAGAAGAAGAGGATGGATACCTAGTAGAATGACCTATTTGGACAAATGTGGACATGGAGGAAGTTGGATATGGTTTATGAGAAATCTGAAATTGTATATATCTATTAAATTATTCATCACTCATAACTATTATACGCCCATCATTTTGTGAAGGTTGAGGATCAAGTTGAGACAATGTATTAGTGAAGCGAGGATTAGCTTGTGCATGGGAACAATGATTTCGTTAATGACCAAAAAATTCTACAACTCTTTCACAGTCTTGTAGTGATTAATAACCGTTTGAACTCACCTATCAACATAATTCACAAGTAAGGCCAAAATAAGTTAATCCTATGTATTCCCAAATTGTGGATGCCTTTGAACATGCTTTTATTAAATGTCAATCTTTTCCTATTCCTACGAGACTAACTTCAACCAGATACTTCCACTCCACATAACACTCATCATCCCCATCAAGCTTGATGTCAATGAGTTTTGTGGAAGTAGTAAAAAAACTAGGTAACAGGCTTCTTTAGAATTGTCTTCTTCGAATTGTTTTTACCGTCGACGTTATTTAACCAACAAAACAGTAGCTCACACGATTGTGACTCGAAGCTGCATAAAAATAAATTATATCAATGCAGAACAACACCAAAACGCCACAAACAACTGCTGAATCCACCAAACTTCTATCAACTCTAAAAGAACAACTCAATCTGTCCCAAAACCATAACTCATCTACTGTCGAAAACGTGTGTTTCAGATTGCATGAAAAAACGTTTAAAAACAACGATTTCGCTAATCTGCGAATTTCTCCATGATTCGGGTGCCAAATTTTTTTCACCTCCCCCAGCATGGAAAATACGCCTTGTCGCGGTGAGAATCGAATATCAAGTTATTATATTAACTTGAATCACAAAACATTAATATCACCACTGAACTTTTATTTTGTCCAAGGGAAGGGAGAAAAGATCGAACAAAAACCCTAAGTAAAATACAAAGCAAAAAGCAAGGCCTGAAGCTAAGTGAAGAGAGATCAAAGGTACGGGGGTTGGTTATACTAAGGGAGGGTACTAGCGCCCTAAGCATCTGTAGTACTCTACAAGAACCTCTTGAAATATTTGCGTTTTAGCTAAAATTGTTTGCTAAAGGTAAGGATGGGAAAAGAGAATAGAAAAGGTGGAAAAAGAAAAAGGTAGCTCGCTAGGATCATCGCAATCCTATGCCTACGTATCCTATATAGGAAGTCAGAGCAATCGTAGTTCGGAACTACGATGGAAAAGAGTGTAAAAAGAAGAAAAGTGTGAAAAAAGAAAAGGTTGCTCGCCAAGGATCGGGGCCTTGTGCCTACGTATTCTCAAGAGGAACTTGAGAAACCAGAGCGTCCATAGTTCGTGGAACTACTAGTTTCTAGGTTCTAAGAACCAAGATCAACAATGACAAGTAAAGAACGAACGAGGGGCATGCACAATGACAAAGTCAATATACAGTCTCGTCCCTTGGATTAAACCAGCAAGGATCAAGGAGAGTAACATATACATGGAAGAGCGTCATGTAAATGACAAACACATAAGGCACAGACACAGTACATGGAAAAGCATCATGAGAAAAACAGACAATCACGGCAAAGCATCGTGAAGCCAATTGAAATAACGCGGCAAAGCATTGCGTAGCAAACAGAGGTGCATGGAAAAACATCGTGAATAGGTTAATCAAGGGAAAACATCAAGATTAAATCAGATAGAACAAGAAGCATCAAGGATCTTAGGACATGGCAAAAGAATGATCAAGCAAGGACTCAACAAGAAACAAATAACATATGTTTTTGTTACATTTTTAATATAATTAATAAATTAATAAAAGAAAATGACAATTAACAAAAATAAGAAAGAAATAAATAATTAAAATATTTTTGGTTTTTTTCAATATTACAAAAGTAAAAATCAACAAAACAATTTTACATTTTCAAAAAATCTACCAATCTAATTAAGAGTAGCAATAAATAAAATATTTTAATTCTTTTTTGTATATTATGCCAATTAATTAACTAAACTAGAAAAATATAATGAATTCCTATTTTTATTATACTATATGAATAAAATAACTAAAAAAAAAGAGTAAACAACTAGATGGAAACAAACAAGCAATGGGCTGAAGGCCTAATCCAAATTATAAAGGAAAGAAAATCAAAACAATGGAAAAGAAAACAAAGTAACACGTTACCTCCCTTTCTCAGAAACTGAAAAACGGCGGGTCGAAAGGAAACACCACCAACAACTTGCTATCCTCCTCCCCTCTCTCCCTCGCGTCCTTCTCTTTCTCAATGCTTTCACAAATCCCTCTCGCCGTCGATCTCTCGCCGCTTCTCTGTGTATCTCGCTGTGGATTTTCCTTCCTTCTCGTAGCTCTCAATTTGCGGATTTGATGTTGTTTGTCTCGCGTGGATGATGATGATGTTTATAGATGGCGGAGAAGATTGTGTGAGGTGAAGAGAGAAGTTGATGTGTGTTTTGAGGAGGGGCGAAGATTGAAGAAAGTGATGGGACAATAACACATTGGAAGGAGCAGAAATAGATTGAGGAGTTGTATGTTGGTGGGTTTGGGAAAGCTAAGTTTTGTTAGGTTGCTAAGCGCGGCAGAGGGAGATTTGAATAATGGTTGTGTTGGAGTTTAGGGTGGTGGCAGGTTTCGACATGAAGGTGGGTTGAGGGAGAAGAAGATGTGACAGAAGGTTGAGAGGAGGCTAAGAATGGTTGTTGGAGAAGGAAGAATCTGTTGGGCTGTGATGTTGTTTATCGTGTGGATGGAGTATCATGTTGGATTAAAAGTGGAGGTGGTAGATGATTCTTACTGCAAGTTGTTGGTTATAGGGGAGGAAACAATGGAAGTTAGATGGAGGGAGTGTTTGTAATGGAAGTTGAAGAAAAATGAGTTGATAATAATATGGTGTTTAGTAGTTGTGAGAAAGGTAGAAGATGGTGATGAATAGCTGCTGTTTACATGGTTTTTCACTCACATACTGCAGGCGGGTGAGCTTTGTTGGAGAATGTTGGTGATGGTTAAAGGTTATTGTAGGAGGGAAGTTCTGTCGTGAAAAGAAAAAGGTGGTGTATGGGTGGTGTGAAAAGGAACTTAAGGTTTTTATGTGTGTAGTTGCTTCATGAATCAAGATGAATAGTGGGTTTTATCCGTGTGTGTGTGTATGGGAGTTGTGATACTATTAAGGTTTGTACTAAACTGCGGTGTTTATTTTCATTATCGTTGCTGAACAACATTTACCGCTGAGGGTACTATGGAGTAGGCAATAAAAAAAATGAAAGATGTAAAGTTTTCTCCTTTTACTCCCAGAATCTCATGGACATGCATAGTTTTATTTTCAAAGAATGAGAGGGGTCGTTCAAACGTGTGGAGACCACCCTTTTTGTTTTCTTTTGCAATTCAAAACAAGGAGAACAAAGCCTGAGAGTGCATGCATGCGTAGTGTATTTCACAAAAATGAGTAACATGAAAAGATGCTTTAAGATACTTAATCAACAAGTTGTTCTACTAATAGAATGAAAACCAAACTTAATATTAAATGAAATAGGTGAATAAAAATAAATAGATAAACTATAATGAAATAAAAAAAATTAAATAACAAAAAAAACTAGTTAATTAAAATGATTTTTAATTAATAATTGAAATAAAAGCGGTAAAAAGCAACTAATTGATCTGGTATCGAAGTGCTCAGAAAAATAAAATGAATACACCAAAGTGATCAGCAAAAAATATACTTTTTAGAAAAATACAGCATTTTGTCAAAATTTGAAATAAATTTTATTCACTAAAATGGCTTACACTGTCCAAAAAAGCGAACGAAAAGTGATCGAAAAATTTAAATGAGCACGCCAGGTTAAACTACGCGAAACGTAGATTAATATCACTGACGTTTGCAAGCTCGATTTTAAAATTTTCCGTCCACTGATTTTACGCACAGTTGACTTTTAGTTTGACCAAATCGGCTGTAAATCCAACAAGTTTATTTCAGCTGATAAATTAGGTATTATGCAAGATGACAGACATGATATGCTATGCAGACGATGCAAAAAGTCGTGGGATCTTAGAGTCAAAAATTAAGGTATGACACGCCTTCTCAGATGCTGCTGGTAGGGTTCGTTTGTTTTTGTTTGTCGATTTATTTTTTACTTTTTTTTACAGAAACCCTATTAGGCTCTAGATACCATGTAAAAAGAGAGGAAGAACATGAATAATTAATCAGATACACTATAATGTGTAATAACCCTCATTTATATTAATAAGTTAAAATAGTAGTACATAATAAAGACAAATGAGCCAAACCCATATACTGAATACTAAACCCTAGTAATAAAATATTATGTTGAGATACATAGCACATAAGTGAAAAAGAAGAGAATTACTCCATTGTATTAACTTTTGATATTCTCATTACATTGTAAAAGAGAAGAAGATAAATATATACTTCTAACTTCTAACTAAGCAACAAATTTACAGTTATAGTTACCAACTGTAAAACAAACTAACAACATCCAAAAGAAGCCAAATGGGTGAGGAAAAATAAGAAAGCCCAATAACAGAAATAGCCTAATATAGTTAACACCCCCTCAAGGTGCACTGTGTATGTTGCAAAGTCCAAGCTTGGAAATGCTAACAAGTAAGGCAGGAGCATGCAGTGGCTTGGTGAACAAGTCTACCAGCTGATAAGCACTTCAAAAAGGTAGAAGATGAATCAGCTTGGAATTTATTTCTTTCACGAATTACGTGCAATTAAGTTCAATGTGTTTAGTCCTTTCATGGAAAGAAGGATTGTGAGCCACGTAGATAGCAGATTGACTATCACAATAGACTGAAGCAGGAGTAGAAAAATGAATTTGAAGGTCTTGAAACAAGTTATGCAACCATTGTAATTCACATGTAAGAGAGGCTAGAAACATGTATTCTGCCTTTGTAGAGGATCTAGAGACAATATGCTGCTTTTTTTTATTTCCATGATATAAAAAAGGAACCAATAAGGACACAAAAACCTGTAACATATCTGCGAGTATCAGGGCATCTAGCCCAGTATGAGTCAGCAAAGGCAAGGAGTTTAAGTTGACTGGTTGCTGAGAATAGAATGCCCAATGGAAAGGATTTGAGGTATCTAATGAGGCGGATGGCTGCATCATAATGAGGTGTAGAAAGAAACTAAATAAGATGTTGGACAACAAAGCAAATGCCAGGCCTAGTATTGGTCAAGTAAATCAAACAACCAATGAGTCTCCTATAAATTGTAAGATCAACAAGAGGAGTGCCATCAGAAACATATAGTTTTAGAGAGGGATCAAAGGGGGTGATGGAGGGTTTTGAAGCAAGGTTCCCTGTGTCTTGTAACAATTCAAGGGTATATTGTATTTGGTTGAAAAAGATACCAGAGGTATTTCTTTCAATTTAAAAACCCAAGAAATATCTCAAGGAGCCTAAATCTTTGATTTTGAACTTTGCATCCAAAGTGTGTTTGACAAAAATGATCTCTTTTATAGAATTACTAGCCATGATTAAATCACCTACATATACAAGTAAAGTAGTAAAAGTGTGATTTGTGGACTTAGTATATAGGAAGTGGTGAGACTCAGAATACTTGAGGCCAAGGGAAATGAGAAAAAAAGAAATTTTATAGTAACACTGCCTGCTAGCCTGTTTAGACCATAGATTGATTTGCGAAGCTTGCAAACTTGAGAAGGGGAAGAAGCTGAATAGCCAGATAGGAGTGTCATGTATACTTCTTCCTTGAGGTCTCAATGCAAAAAGGCATTGTTTACATCTAGTTGTGCTAGATGCCAACCTTTAATGGCAGCAAGGGAAAGAAGTGCACGAATGGTTGTGATCTTGGCTACAGGGGAGTATGTATTAAAGAAATCAATACCCTCAAGGTAAGTATACCCCTTGGCAACCAGTCGTGATTTATACATGTCAATGCAACCATCAGAGTTATACTTAATTTTATATACCCACCTACAACCAATTGGGACTTTTCTTGGAGGCAAATTAACAATAGACCAAGTCTGATTTTCAACAAGAGCTTGTAGTTCAGCACCCATTGCTTGTTTCCAACAGTCAAGTTTGTTGGCTTAGGCAAAGGTTTTAGGCTCTTATTGGGAGGATAAAGAGAAACAAAAAATTTTATAGGAGGGGGAACAATTGTCATAGGACAAAACTGTGGATAAAGGATATGGAAGGTTAGTGTTGGGATATGTAGCAATTTGCAAGCAGTGATAATCTACTAGATAGGAAGGAGGAATAGAGATTCGTATGGAATATCTAGTAGATAAAAGAGGGTTTTGGGCAGAAGTAGAAGACTGTGTGTGTTTAGAAACTACAGGGAGGGTGAGTTCAGATATAACATCTGGGTTGGTTCAGAAGTGGCAGGCTGATTGTGGGGAAGGGAAGAGGGTGATTGAGGCAAGTCACACATAGGAATAGAGGGTGAAGGGGAGGCAGTTAGACTATCATGTATAAAGGGAAGAGGAGTGTGTGAGGTATTATCTTGTGGATCAATGTGTGCAGTAGGGCCAGGGCTAAAGGTATGAATAGGTATGTCATCTAGTATTTGAATAGGGGTAAGTGAGGGTGAGGGAGAGGCAGCAACCGTTTTGAAAGGAAATGATGACTCAATGACAATAAAATTTCTGGAAAGAAAAATGTCATGACTAGATAAATCATATAATATGAATCCTTTAACACCTTCTTTATATCCCAGAAACATGGACTTTCTGGCTCTAGAATTGAATTTGGTCTTATGGGCTTGGGTAGAAGTAGCATAACACAAGCAACCAAACACTTTTAAATGCATATAAGATGGAGAGTGCTTAAAGAGAAACTCATAAGGACTGTGCGATTTTAAGAGGGGTGATGGAAACCTATTGATTATGTGAATGACATGTTGCACACAATAATTCCCCATAGACAAAGGGACATCATAGTGGAAATGAAGAGATCTGGCTACATTTAAAATGTGTTGGTGTTTTCTTTCCACCACATCATTCTGTTGTGGAGTCTCGGGGCAAGATTTTTGGTGAAGGATACCCTTGGATGAAAGGAAAGGTGACAAGGTTAAAAACTCAGTACCATTGTCAGATCTGAGGCACTTAAGAGTGGTATTAAATTGGTTTTCAATAAAGGAAACAAAGTGGATAAGGCTACTTTTGGTTTGATCTTTGGTTTTGAGGAAGATCACCCAAGTGTATCTACTAAAATCATCCACTAATGTTAAGAAATATCTTTGTCCTAAAAGTAAAATTGTAGAATAGGGACCCCATAAATCAGCATGCAACAATTCAAAAGGGGCAATAGTATGAATATTATTAGAAGGAAAAGAAAGCCTTTTTTGTTTTGCATTATGGCATGAATCGCAGGGTGCCAAAGTAGGCTTACAAGGAATGAAAGGAAAAATCCTAGAAACAATTTTTAAACCTATATCAAATATGTGGCCTAACCTGGACTGCCAAAGTTCATATGAATTACTATCAACCAAATTACAAATAAAGGTTTGCCTTGAGGATGCAAGGATATAGAGACCTTTATGCAAGTTAGCTATATCAATCGGTCTCTTGGAGGTGCTATGTAGAATATGGCATGTATTAGCAAAGAATGATAAATGGAAATTAAGATCAGTAATAAGTTTTGCTACAGATACTAGATTGACATTAAATGAGGGGATGTAAAGGACATTATGGATGATAAGGGAGGGAGGGAGGGCTATGCTACCAGATATGGCAACAGTGATGTTAGTACCATTAGGTAAAGCGGCAGGAACAGGTTTAATGTGTTGGCGTGTGATAAAAGAGTCAAGGTGATATGTGATATGGTATGTGGCACCCGTGTAAAAAATCCAAGATATTGAATGCTTACCAGTGTCTAGAGAAGAGTTGGTGTTTATAGCCAAAGGTGTGTTGGTGATCGAATTTTTGGTAGGGTGGGTTCTTGACTGTTGAAGAAGCTCTAAGATGCTATTGTACTACTCTTGCGTGAAACCAAACTCTGAATTTGTTGAACCTGCTGAAGGAGTGTTAGAAACATTGTTGGCAGAGGAATTTTCTCTTGGCTTGTTCTTGAACCCCGGTGGATAACCATTCTTAACAAAGCATGTGTCAATTGTGTGGTTAGTGTGCCCATAATGTGTGCAGACTCGCTTGGGTCTGGAGGAAAGAGCGCTTGGGTCTGGAGGAAGGAGGTTTGCCTTTGGAGTTAGGGTGCCATGGTTTGTTCCCACCATTGTATTGGGTTGAGTTGATCTGAGATGTAGCAGTCGGAGCAGTGGCATCATCAGAAGGCAAATCAATAGAAGAGGTGGGATTGAGTTCGCGTTCTTGTTGAATCACAATAGAGAAAGCGCGATCGATAGTTAGAAGGGGTGTCATCATCATGATCTGAGACTTGGAAGATGAAAAATTTTCATTCAAGCCTTTCAAGAAATGAATTACATAATCTTCATCGCGATTATTCTTGATAGAAGAAGTGGCTCCACACGTACAGGGAATGGCACAAGAACAAGATAAAATTTGTCGATAGGATTCTAACTCATCCTAAAACACTTTCAATTGAGTGAAGTAATCAAATACAGATAAAGTACCTTGGCAGAATTTGTAGACGTCTTCTTGAATGTCAGAGATACGAAAAACATTGCTATGAGCAAATCGTGTGCGAAGATTCGTCTAAACACCATACGAAGTTTGAATCCAAAGGAATTATTTGGTGATGGAATCAGAAATAGAATGAAAGAGCCATGCAAGAACCATGGTATTGCATCTGATCCAAGGTGCGTGGAGTGGATCTGCAGGAAAGGGTTTGGGTAAAGATCCATCAATGAACTGGTGTTTGTTCTTGGAGATGAGAGAAATTTCCATATATCTCGACCAAGAGTGATAATTCTTGGCATCGAGAAGAGGGGAAACATAAATGAGAGCTGGATTCTCATTTAGGTTAAGGTAATAGGGATTTGTAGAATTTGTTGCAAAATCAGAGTAATTTGCAGCAGCCATTATTGAATGAGAAGAGAAGGAAGAAAGGATGAAGCAAATAAACACTGGCTACCGAAGCATATAGCTCCTGATACCATGTTGAGATACAAAGCAGAGAAGTGGAAAAGGAAAGAATTGCTCCATTGTATTAACTTTTGATATTCTCATTACATTGTAAAAGAGAAGAAGAAGCTAAATATATACTTCTAACTTCTAACTAAGCAACAAATATACAGTTATAGTTACCAACTGTAAAACAAACTAACAACATCCAAAATAAGTCAAATGAGCCAGGAAAACTAAGAAAGCCCAATAACAGAAATAGCCCAATATAGTTAACATATTATAATAGAGAATTTATTTTCCCACCTCATGCATTTATTATGCACCATGTGGATTTCCTATTATGACCCCCGCTTTCGGAGATATATCTCCGGACGCACCCTTTTTACACTCAAGGAAGACCATTTTGAGTGGCACCCCATGCATTTGGTAAAGTTTTATTCCAGAGATATATCTCCGGAACGGTTTGGAAAAAACATGGAATTAAACTGTTTAGTGAATGTTCTGGAGATATATCTCTGGAAGATGTGGGTGGGAATTTGAATTTTCTATCACCTTTGTATGTCAGTTTTGTCCAGAGATGTATCTCCGGAAAAATCTTATATAGTTTCCAGCTGCATGATCACTCCCCCATTGTTACCATTCTTCATTTTCAACTCAAACCCTCACCCTAAAAACCCTTCATTATCAATCCTTTATTTCACTCTAAATCTTCATCCTTTTGGTTCAACATATCACAGAGAGCAAAATAAGATCGAATTTCAGGTAAAGATTGTTCATTTTCATCTACATTGCTCACATTAATCATGAAAGTTTGCTGAAAAAACTACGCAATGTCCGAAGATACATCTCCGGAACGTATTGAGCATGAACTTTTCTGGAGAAGTATCTCTCGAATGTGTCTGTTTTCATATTCCAACCCCATATGCAGTAGTAGATTAATTACTGTTTTGTCATTGTTTGTATTGTTTCCAATATTGTCATTGTTTGTATTGTTTCCAATAGATATGGTGCACCCCGATAATTTTCCAAAACAAGTAGTTTCTCCGAATGTTCAAGGGGTTGTTGTGAAGGCAATTGATGTTGGCAATGACTTTAATGACAAGAAAGAGTTTGAAAATCGTGATAGCATGCTCGAATGGATTCGTATGGAGGCATCTAGACTTGAATTTGTTGTAGTTATCAGAAGGTTGGATAATGGCTTGGATAGAAGAACGCCTTTGTGACTATGTTGTGTGAAAGAAGAGGGAGATATCGAACATATGTCTGGAATTTAGAGAAAGACGACACGGGTAGTAGAAAATGTGAGTGTCCGTTTAAGCTTCGTGGTTACATGTTGGCTAACAAAAAATGGAGATTTAATGTCATTTGTGGTTTGCATAACCATGAATTGTGCTTAAAATTAGCCGGTCATCCTAGTGTATGTCGGCTCAAGCCGTAAGAGAAGGAATGTATTAGTGACATGACATTAAATCTTGTCCAACTGAAAAATATACTTGCAACTTTGAAACGGAAGCAAACTGACAATATATCAAATATCAAGCCAGTGTATAACATTCGGTACCACACTAACAAGGCGATTAGGGGGGATAGAACTGAGATGTAACAACTGTTGAAACTGTTGGACGATATTTTTTGGACTCATCCGGATTCGATAAAGTTGTCTAACACGTTTTTGACAATGCTCATACTTGATTCTACCCACAAGACCAACAAGTGTTGACTTCCATTATTTGAGATGGTTGGTGTTACTTCAACTGAGAAGACATATTCTGTTGGTTTTGCCTTTTTATAGTGTGAAAAAAAGGACAATTTTACTTGGGCATTAAAGGTGTGTCAGTCACTTTTGGAGGATCAAGGTGAGATGCCTAAAGCTATTGTTACTGACCGCGATACCACATTGATGAATGCGGTTGCAAAGATATTTCTTTCTTCTTATGCATTACTTTGTAAGTATCACATAACAAAGAATGTGAGAAGTCGGGTTAAACCTGTGGTTGGGGCGAAACAAGTAAAGTACAAAGGTGGAAAATTGGTGAAGTCTGGTGTGATTGTGGAGAAAATAATGGATGCATGGAATCATATAATAAATTCTTCTACAAAAGAGTTATATGCCGATTCTGTCATTCATTTCTAGAAAGTGTGTGAAAAGTATCCGACTTTGTTGAAATATGTTGAAAGCACCAGTCTTAATAAGGTGAAGGAGAAGATATTGTGCGCGTGGACTGATAATGTCTGACACCTTAGAAATATAACTATCAACAGAGTTGAGTCGGCCCATGCTACTTTGAAAAGTTGGTTGGGAAATAGCAAGTGGGATTTGAAACATCGATTTAAAGACAACATTCTTTATTCTCATTTGGTTGGCAACATTTCTCGGGTCGGGTTGAACTATATTTTTCACGAGGCTAAACAAGCTGATAATGTAGGCTCCGATAGCGCAAAGTGTGGTTGCACTATTGTGAAAACATATGGTCTCCCATGTGCTTGTGTTATTGCTAAAAAGGTGAAACTTGGTGAACCAATAAGAATGGACAGGGTTTGCTCTCATTGGAAGAGACTTAATTTCAATGATGATGGATGCATGGATGAAGGTAAATCGAATATCTCTATTTTGACGGAATGGGAAGCGATACAAGAGAGATTTTCGAAGGCCGATGACAACATGAAACTCCACATCAAAGAACCATTAAGGAGGATTGCCTATCCCGAAACCACCAACATGAAACCGCCTTCTCAACCGGTAAAAATAAAAGGTGCTCCGAAGAAAATAAAGCCTACATCGAATGACAACTCGACTACAAGGTCTCTTTCATACTTTGAACATGTTGACAAAGTTTTTCCCGACTCACTGACTCCAAAATCTCAAAAAAGTGTTGTGAAAGGAGCCCGCATTAGCAAACCATCTCCGACACCGCTTCCACAAAAAATTCCAGTCATTGATAAGATGTCGGTTTTATGCACAAATATATCGATCGTATCGTCAATGTTGAGGGAGACGGTAATTGCGGTTAGTGAGTCATTTCGGCTTTACTTGGTAAAGGAGAAAAGATTCATGCATTTGTCCTTCATTAACTTATCCAAGAGTTGAAGACGCATAAAGAATCATACACGCAGTTGTACGAAAATAAAGAAAAATTTGATGCCTTTTATGAGTCTCTTGTTCCTTGCTTGAGCGGTCCGGTACCGGAGTCAAAATGGATGAGCTTCCCGGATATGGGTCTCATAATTGCATGTGCATATGATAGGGTGTGCATTGACCTGACATGCTACGGGTTTTCAGAAAATTTTTTTCCACTGTGCACCGCACCACCCCAAAATCCAAATGATTGCATCATGTGTATTGGATGGCTTTCAAAATCAAGTCATTATGTTCAAGTTTACTTGAAACCGGGATGCCCCATGTAACACCCTTTTTCTACCCGACAAACATCACAAATAAATACGATTATTTTATCAGAGTACAGTCCCAAAAGGGCATCACATGTCGTCACAAAACATCAAATAATCACCTGCTCTGTAACACGGGTTTTACCATTATGAAATTATTTAAACATCCTGTAGCGGAAATCGAAGTTTAAAGGAATACTTTTATAATCCAAAACTCCATAAAACAAAACATCATAAAAACATCATGCCAACAAAATAAAAGAACGTAATCGTCGACTTAAAGCGTCCTGACCCGATGTTACATATCAGAGCAAGACCCTCTAATCGACGAAGAAATCTAAATACTTCAAAAATGCTAAATCTTCATGCGCCAAGAAAACTAAGTCTGATCACCTGCACGTTACCCACGTGGAGGAAACAATCAAATAGGCAGCACGAATCAATATATAAGATATAAGCATAAGATAAAGCATAAGCACAAGCACAAACATCATCAGATCATTCACAACATCATTAATACATCAAATCACATCAATATAATGCAATGCCACACAATATGCAAATGCAACGTCATAGACTCATGCATGTGGTACCAATTCGTCATAATTGATGGACACTGGGCCATCACCCTCCAAAGATCCCCACCAATAGGATCGATTCTACACAAGAACCGGAGCACGTCGCAAAACACTTCAATCCACACAATGGGATTGAAGCCACCAAATGGACCTAAGTCCTAACTATGCCATGAATGCATGATGCAAATCGTCATAATAATCATCATCATAAAATCATCATAATTGCATTATCCTTCATGAATCATCATCAAACATCATTATACAACACCAATTCGCACTCGTCACAATTCGTCACTATACCTCACAATTCGTCATATTATACTCGTCACATAAAAATTCTCGATTTTTATCCCATTTATCTTCGTTAATAGTTTAGCGATGTTTTATTACCTCATCATAGCCATACGTCTCAAAGAAACCGTATCACAAGCGAAATCGGGACAGAAATCGCGAAAACGGGAAAATCTGCCAACAGCCCTGCCCATACGCGTATGACCATGCCCCATACGCGTATGGCATAATTCCTCGCCCAACGGTCTGCGTATCATACGCGTAGGGCCACCTGCCTAGGCCTCCCATACGCGTAATGCCCTATCAAAATTCCCCTTCAGACTCCCATTATGCGTAATGGCTAACCCATACGCGTAATGCATCCTTCCCAAGAACCCCATACGCGTAATGGCTTCCCCATACGCGTATGCCTCTTTCTTCCCAGTCCCCATACGCGTACTGACACCTCATACGCGTATTGACACCATTCGATTTCAGATCTGGTTTTATTCACATGTTCATCACAGCAACAAAATTATTCACACGAATTTCACAGAATTTACAGCAACACATACCAGATTCATATCAGAAAATTGACCAACACAGATGCACGAAAATTCACACAGATTCAGCATACGAAAATTCATCATAAAATAAAGAACACACAAAACTACTCTACCTTAAACCCATATCAAACATATGAACCCAGATTAACCCCCCATACCTCGAATTTTCTAGCAAAGATCCTTCTTTTCGAGGTTCTACGGTTGATCCTCTTGTTCTATGTGTTCTAGCCTCCTTTCCTCAGCTCTCTCTTCACTTCTTAGGGTTGCATAGAATAACTCTCCTAATTCTCTATTTTCTTTTTGTTAAACCTATCTTTTGGGCCCTAATCATGTTTTACCCAAGTTATCCTCAATTAATCCTCTCAATATTACCGTCTTACCCTTAATGGTTCTCTTAATTAATTTAAATCATAATAATAATAATAATAATAAATAATAATCTAATTATTAAAATCATCGTACTATTATTACTAATAAAATAATCTTAATTTAATTACTACTTCTAAGACACCTCAATGTTCTCTTAACTTAGACTACCCCACAACACTACCCAAAGTCATCAAGCGTCACAACATTCACCAAAATTCATCAAAACACCGAATAATCATAATAATTCAATTAAATAACTATTTTAATTATTTTGGGGTGTTACAACTCTCCCCCACTTAAAGAATTTTCGCCCTTGAAAATTACCTTAAGGAAACAGAGTCAGATACGACTCCTTCATCTGGTCTTCACGCTCCCAAGTCTAACTTTCGCCAGCTGGTCCAACCCATAACACCTTCACCAAAGCTATGTCCTTACCTCGCAATTGCTTCATTTCACGACCATCAATCCGCACAGGGAATGCTTCCACAGTCAGATTATTCCTCACTTGTACATCATCCATCTGAAACACATGCGATGGATCTGGAATGTACTTCCTCAACTGAGACACATGGAACACGTCGTGCAAATTCGCAAGCAACGGCGGTAAAGCGATCCGATAGGCTACCTCTCCTATCCTCCATAAGATTTGATAAGGACCAACAAAACATAAAGTGAGCTTCCTAGACTTCAAAGCTCGACCTACACCAGTCACTGGCGTCACCCTCAAAAACACATGATCCCCCTCTTGGAATTCAAGTACCTTCCTTCTCTTATCATGATAACTCTTTTGACGACTCTGTGAAGCTCTCATCCGCTCTTGGATCATCTTAATCTTCTCAGTCGTCTCCTGCACAATCTCAGGTTCGAGTACAACACTCTCGCCTGATTCATACCAACACAACAGAGTTCTACACCTCCTTCCTTACAAAGCTTCATATGGCGCCAATTCAATACTAGCATGGAAGCTGTTATTGTACGTGAACTCAATCAGCGGTAAATGGCTATCCTAAGATCCTCTGTGATCCAACACACAAGCCCTCAGCAAATCCTCCAAGGATTGGATAGTCCTTTCCATCTGACCGTCCGTTTGAGGATGATATGCAGAACTCATCCTCAGCTTAGTACCCAAAGCATCTTGCAAACTCTTCCAAAACCTTGATGTAAACCTCGGGTCTCTATCTGACACAATACTCGAAGGTATCCCATGCAACTTCACAATATCCTCAATATACATCTAAGCTAACTTCTGCATAGAATGATTAATCTTCATCGGCAAGAAATGAGCCAATTTAGTTAATATATCCACAATCACCCAAATCAAATTATTTCCCTTATAACTCCTCGGAAATCCCGACACAATCCATGGAAATGCTATCCCATTTCCACTCTGGAATATTCAATGGTTGTATCATACCTAAAGGCTTCTGATGCTTAATCTTTGACTTCTGACAAGTTAAATACGCATAAACAAATTCCGTAATATCCTTCTTCATACACAGCCACCAAAACAACATTTTCAAATCCTGGTACATCTTCGTAGCACCGGGATGAATACTCAATCTACTTCGATGTCCTTCTTCAAGAATGCTCTTCCTAATTTCTAGAACATCTGGGACACACACCCTGTCTCTGAACATCATCACACCATTCTCATCAATCCAGAATTCACCTATGTTACCTTGGTTGATCAATGTCAACTGGTCAACCAACTTCAAATCAGATTGTTGTCCCACTCTGATCTCTTCCAGGATACCACTAGTCAACTTCAACATGCCCAACCTCACACTGTCAGGAGTCTCTTCACATACCAAACTCAAATCTCGAAATTGCTCAATTAACTCCAACTCTTTCACCATAAGCATCGACATATGCAATGACTTCCTGCTCAAGGCATCAGCTACTACATTTGCTTTACCAGGATGGTAATTCAAATCAAAGTCATAATCCTTCAACAATTCCAACCACCTTCTCTGTCTCATATTCAACTCCTTCTGATCAAACAAGTACTTCAAACTCTTATGCTCGCTGAACACTTCAAATTTAGAGCCAAACAGGTAATGTCTCCAAATTTTCAACACAAACACCACAGCTGCCAACTCTAAGTCATGGGTAGGGTAATTCACTTCATGAACCCTCAACTTCCTGGACGCATAAGCAACAACTTGACCATTCTGCATTAACACTCCTCCAAGACCCATCTTCGATGCATCATAGTACACTACAAAAGATTCATTCGGATTAGGCAAAATCAACACTGGAGCGGTCGTCAACCTCTTCTTGAGCAATTCTTCTAATTGTTTCTTCAATTCACTTAACTCAAAAGCGGACATCCGGTAAGGAGCCATTGACACTGGACTCGTACCTGGTATTAAGTCCACCGCAAACTCTACTTCACGTTCTGGAGGAAAATCATTTATGTCGTCTGGAAACACATCTGGAAATTCATAGACAACGGGTAATTCGACACTCGTAGCTTCACGATCAACCTGCAACAATGCAAACATTGAAAACACCAAAGCTTCGTCTTCCAGAAGTTCGTTTACTTGCTTAGCAGACAAGAACATCAACTTTCCACCATCACCAAACTCGGGAAACTGTACGATCTTATTATAACAATTGATATGAACATGGTTGAAGTCCAACTAGTTCATTCCAAATATTACATCGATTTAGTATAAGGGTAAACATACCAAATCCATCACAAAACTCTTCCCAAAAATTGTTTGAGGACATCTCAAACATACAAAAGTAGTAGTAACAGAATCACTAGCTGGAGTTTCTATTACCATATTACCATTCATGTCAGACAATTTCAAACCCAATCTATTAGCACATTCAAGTGAGATAAACGAATGAGTAGCACCAGTATCAATAATAGCGACCAACTCAACATTATTAATAAAATAAGTACCTCGAATCAGGTTGTCCTTCTCTGGAACTTCTGCACCACTCAAAGCAAACACTCTGCCATTAGTCTAGGCAGCAGTAGCAGTCTTCTTTGGTTTCTGACACTGGGTACTGATGTGACCCTTCTCACCGCAATTGAAACAGGTTAGACCATCATCCTTGCAATCAGTAGCTCTATGACCCTTCTTGCCACATCTGTAACATCTCAACACACTATTGGTGCAAACATCAGCACGGTGGCCTTGCTCGCCACACCTGTAACACTTCCCAGAAGCCGGAGCTGTTCCCCCACTTGTCTTTTTCCCATCTGAAGCCTTCTGCTTCCCTTTGTCAGCTGCTTGTAGTGAGCAGATCGAGCTCGACTATCCTCATCGTAGATCCTACTCTTATCCACCAACTCAGTATACCTTTGAATATGTTGGTACCCAATATCCTGCTTGATTTTCGGCCTCAGGCCATTCTCAAACTTGAGACACTTGGACGCCTCGGCATCAGCACGACTGTAGTGAGGACAGAACTTTACCAGCGCCTCGAACTTTGCAGCATACTCTGCCACAGTCATGTTTCCTTGCTTTAGCTCAAGGAATTCCACCTCTCTCTCTCGCCACGAGCATCCTCTGGAAAATAATTTCCCATAAATTTCTGCTTGAACACAGCCCCGGTTATCACAGTGCCAACATCTTCCAGTCTCTGACGGGTGTTATCCCACTAGTCCCCTGCCTCTTCTAACATCATATGAAATCCAAACTGAACTTGTTGCGCGTCAGTACACCCCATCACCCGGAATATCTTCTCGATCACCTTCAGCCACTTATGTGCACTCTCTGGATCATGAGTACCCACAAAAGTCGACGGATTGTTCCTCTGGAACTTCCCCAAAGCACAAAACTCATCCGGAACTCCACCATTCGAATTGTTCTGAGCCATTGCTTGAGCAAGCGACTCAAACGCATCAGCGATAACACGATCATTTCTTCCATCCATCATGCATACCACCAACAAGGTTAGAAGAAACAAAACATCGACAGTGTACACATAATCGTCTACTGACAGGGGACTGACATCATGTAAAACCTGGCCGGACGGACCGACCTACTTTGATACCACTAATGTAACACCCTTTTTCTACCTAACAAACATCACAAATAAATACGATTATTTTATCAGAGTACAGTCCCAAAAGGGCATCACATGTCGTCACAAAACATCAAATAATCACCTGCTCCGTAACACGGGTTTTACCATCATGAAATTATTTAAACATCCCGCAGCGGAAATCAAAGTTTAAAGGAATACTTTTATAATCCAAAACTCCATAAAACAAAACATAATAAAAACATCATGCCAACAAAATAAAAGAACGTAATCGTCGACTCAAACGTCCCGACCCGATGTTACATATCAGAGCAAGACCCTCTAATCGACGGAGAAATCTAAATACTTTAAAAATGCTAAATCTTCATGCGCCAAGAAAGCTAAGCTTGATCACCTGCATGTTACCCACGTGGAGGCAACATTCAAACAGGCAGCACAAATCAATATATAAGATATAAGAATAAGATAAATCATAAGCACAAACATCATCAGATCATTCACAACGTCATTAATATATCAAATCACATCAATATAATGCAATGCCACACAATATGCAAATGCAACATCATAGACTCATGCATGTGGTACCAATTCGTCATAATTGATGGACACTGGGCCATCACCCTCCAAAGATCCCCACCAATAGGATCGATTCTACACAAGAACCGGAGCACGTCACAAAACACTTCAATCCACACAATGGGATTGAAGCCACCAAATGGACCGAAGTCCTAACTATCCCATGAATGCATGATGCAAATCGTCATAATAATCATCATCATAAAATCATCATAATTGCATCACCCTTCATGAATCTTCATCAAACATCATTATACAACACCAATTCGCACTCGTCACAATTCGTCACTATACCTCACAATTCGTCATATTATACTCGTCACATAAAAATTCAGGATTTTTATCCCATTCATCTTCGTTACTAGTTTACCGATGTTTTATTACCCCATCATAGCCCTACGTCTCAAAGAAACCGTATCACAAGTGAAATCGGGACAGAAATCGCGAAAACGGGAAAATCTGCCAACAGCCCTGCCCATACGCGTATGACCATGCCCCATACGCGTATGGCTTAATTCCTCACCCAATGGTCTGCATATCATACACGTAGGGCCACCTGCCCAGGCCTCCCATACGCGTAATGTCCTCCTTGTTACGCGTATCACCAGAGAGGTTTCCCTCTCAAAATTCCCCTTCAGACTCCCATTACACGTAATGCCTAACCCATACACGTAATGCATCCATCCCAAGAACCCCATATGCGTAATGGCTTCCCCATACGCGTATGCTTCTTCCTTCCCAGTCCCCATAGGCGTACTGACCCCTCATACGCGTATTGACACCATTCCTCTATGCGTACTGGAAAAGGACCGTGCTGGCCCTGGGGACGGGTGCATATGATATGCGTATCACCCTGGGATTGTCCCCTATTACGCGTAACGCCTCCCCTGTGACGCGTATTGCCAGAAAGCACTCCAAAACTCAGATTTCGCATCTGAACGAAAACCTTCCCATTCTAGCACCTTCGATCCTCCAAAATCAGACTCAAACCAGTTTCGATTCATCACAAATCTAAGTTATTATCCTACTTCATTATTCTCATCAACTTCTTCCTAATTATTAAGTCCTAATTCGTCAATCCCACCTTCGATTTCAGATCTGGTTTTATTCACATGTTCATTACAGCAACAGAATCATTCACACAAATTTCACAGAGTTTACAGCAACACATACCAAATTCATATCAGAAAATCGACCAACACAGATGCACAAAAATTCACACAGATTCAGCATACAGAAATTCATCATAAAACACAGAACACACAAAACTACTCTACCTTAAACCCATATCAAACTTATGAACCCGGATTAACCCCCATACCTTGAATTTTCCAGCAAAGATCCTTCTTTTCGGGGTTCTACGGTTGATCCTCTTGTTCTATGTGTTCTAGCCTCCTTTCCTCAGCTCTCTCTTCACTTCTTAGGGTTGCACAGAATAACTCTCCTAATTCTCTATTTTTTTTTTGTTAAACCTATCTTTTGGGCCCTAATCATATTTTACCCAAGCTATCCTCAATTAATCCTCTCAATATTACCGTCTTACCCTTAATGGTTCTCTTAATTAATTTAAATCTTAATAATAATAATAATAATGATAATAATAATAATAAATAATAATCTAATTATTAAAATCATCTTACTATTATTACTAATAAAATAATCTTAATTTAATTACTACTTCTAAGACACTTCAATGTTCCCTTAACTCAGACTACCCCACAACACTACCCAAAGTCATCAAGCGTCTCAACATTCACCAAAATTCACCAAAACACCGAATAATCATAATAACTCAATTAAATAACTATTATAATTATTTTGGGGTGTTACACCCCATACCACTTACATCACCGGAGTGGACGACTCATTCAATCGCAAATAATGAGACCTGGTCGGATCATTTTATGGAAAGGATGCAAGAATTCGATAGATTAAACAACATTGAAAAGGACTCGAATGCACAAAAGTCCAAGGGGGTACCACCTATAGATTTAGCCGGTGACACATGTTTCGATTCGTTTTGATTTCTTGTGTAACCGGACATATAATTGAATATTATTGTGTCTCAATATAAATGAAGTGTTACATATTCACTATTTATTCATATTTGGTCTTTATGCACATTTGGTTCATATTTCATCTTAATGTAAGTGTCTGTTATATAGTTTTGTTTTGAAAATGTATCAGGAAAAGTTCCGGAGATACATCTCCATAAAGTTCTGTTATTTGCTTTGTTTTTTACTGGTTCGGGAAAAGTTCCGGAGATACATCTCCGGAACAAGATAATAGGGTGTCGTTCTGGAGATATACTTCACACAAACTCAAAATGTCTCAAATGTGTGAAATAAACATCCGTTGGTATGTCGCAAGTGTCTCATACTCCGACAGCACTACACCCGGGAGGACGTTCAAGCTCACTGATCTCACCTCCCTCGACGATATCATAGACGAAATCCATTATCTCCTACCTTACAGAGACAAACGAAGGGTTGTGAAGCTCGAGTACCGTTCACCTTCAGTTGACAACGAAGGGAATATTGTGTTCAACAAGTTTGAGCTCAAGACTCGAGCAGATGTTATGGCCATGTGGCAGACGTTTTTCAGTTTCGAAGAGAAAGTTCCGATCGAGTTGGAATCGACACTACAAAGATCGGTCGAAGATATCCCAGAGATGTGCAAGCGTTCACCGGGATATTGAAGTTTACTATTTAATTTTCTGTTGAAATTATCATTTTAATGCTCATTTTATGTTATGAATGCTCATGTTTGCAAAGTTCACTTTGTGTTGAATCTGTATCTGTTTTTTTCTTCCAGAAATATAACTATGGAATGGTTCCAAAGATGCATCTCCGGAACTAATCAAAACCAATATATGGGGCGCCATCCAGAATGACCTTCCTTGAGTGTAAAAAGGGTGTGTCCGGAGATATATCTCCGAAATGGGGGGCATAATAGGAAATTCACACGGTGCCTAAGAAATGCATGAGGTGGGAAAAGGAATGCTCTTATAATATAACTCTTAATAGATATAAACAAAGTAGATCAAATATTTTATGTCTTACTAAAATATAAACAATTTTTTCTCTATGATGGCCATAAAATCCATCCCTAGAAATAGGTTTGAGGGAGAAAATATTGTAAAATGCTTGTGTGCGTTTGAGGACACAATCTGTAAAGTAATCAAAGAAGGATGATTAATGTTTAATGACAAAATCAATAATTCATTGAAAGTGGACAAGGATCTATTTGAGGAAGAAACCAATTACACACACACATCTCGATTTTGACATTTGTATGGTTGAAGCAATATTGTAGAAGAGAAGGAAGAAATTGATACCACTATCGAAAATTTTGAGGAATACTCAAACAAAATTTATCTCCAAGCAAGAAAAACTTTGGTGAAATTTTTGCAGGAAAAGTGTAATACTAAGCATAAAGTAACGGTGAGTCCTATATGTAGTTCAATGTTCAATAAGGATGTTTCTAAGGCATTCGAAAATGGCTAAAAAAACAAGTCATTTAAAGAACAAAATAAAAAAGAAACAATAAAAGACAAAGGACATGCACTTCAAAAGGTTAATTTCAAAGAAAAGCAGAAGTTCATTCCCTTAAATCCAACATAAACGACATCCAGCAAAAAGAAGACTTATATTCCTCCTTTAAGAATTCATGTTGGTGAATGATTTAATAATTTCAGTTAACCTACAATACATCCCAAAACCACAAGAACCATTGTGAATCTAATACCCATGTCCACAATGAAAAAAAATAAAGAATTTGAATGATTTGGTCCTCATGACTAGAGGCGGTACTAGGGGGCTGTGGTGGGCCATGGCCCACCCCAATTTTTTTTATATTATAGGAATTTACTATAACACTCCTAAAAATTATATTATTATATTAAAAAAAACCCTTAGTTTTCCTCTCTTCTTTCCCGCGTTAGTGTACTACCGTGACACAATTTATTTCCCTAAATCAAAATTTTAGGCTCTGTTCTAAAAGCTTCACTTGCTTCTTTTTCGTCTCCGACAACAAACAATCTCTCTAAAACACGACGCCATCTCCATTATTAAGATTGTTCATCGACAGCGACAACCGACGGTGAGTCGTTCTCTGGTTCTCCCTCTCCGTCTTGACATTTCTCCTTTGTTTTTATAAAGGTAAGCTTTCTCTCTCTCTCTCTCTCTCTCTCTCTCTCTCTCTCTCTATTCATCACATTGTTGATTGTTAATTTTGAATGAATAATTTTTTTTAATTGAAAATTTTGTGAATTGTGAAACAATTTTAAGGTGAAATTGATTCTGAAAATATTGTTCTTAAAGAATTGATTGTTGCTGATTTTTATTTTTGATTGTTGATTGTTGATTGTTAATTTTGAATGAATGATGTTATTGATTGTTTTTTATGATGCCGCTGCCACAACCACCCCTGTTATAACAACAAATTAAAACTTGTGTTTTTATTGTTATAACTTATAACAATAAGTCTGTCAAAAAAACTTATAACAACAAGTTTTATTATGATTGAATTTCAGTATTGTTTTCAAATAATTTATGTCGGGACTAAGAATGATGATGATTGTTGATTGTTAATTTTGAATGATTGTTGATTGTTAATTTTGAATGAATGATGTTGTTAATGGTTGTTGATGATGCCACAGCCACAACCACCCCTGTTATAACAATAAATTAAAACTTGTATTTTTATTGTTATAACTAATAACAACAAGTTTGTCAAAAAAAAACTTATAACAACAAGTTTTATAATGATTGAATTTTAGTATTGTTTTCAAATAATTTATGTTGGGACTAAATTATATTCTTGTAAAGCAGAAGAAATAAAGATGAAGAATGGAAAACTTAATCATTTTTTAAGAGGACAGTTTGTGAGAATGCTTCTACATCCGAACCTATTAAATTTTAAAGAATTGAAGAAGTGATAACTTTTATGCCCCAAATAGTTGAATTTCCATCAATTGAAGAAGTGACAACTGTTACCCCTCAACGAGTTGAAGTTCCATCAATTCAAGAAGTAACAACATACATCCCTCAACGAGTTGAAGTTTCAGATGATATTTTGAATTCTTTAGAACGTGATCCTAGAAAGCGTCCTCCAATATGGAAATATTCACCAAATCAAGTCGATTAAATACGGAGAGCTTATATGAAATGGGGTCCATATCAAATCCGTTTAGAAGAATATCATTTATCCGACAAAGAGGATCATCCAAGACGATTTCAAGAAACTTGGTTTGAAATATTTAATTCATGGCTAGAATATTCACCTTCAAAGGATGCCACATATTGCTTTCCATGTTATCTTTTTAACAAAGGACCAAGTGGAAATTCTGGATCGGATGCCTTTATTACTACAGGTTTTAGAGGTTGGAAAAGAGTGAGAGATGGAAAGAATTGTGCTTTTCTTAAGCATATAGGGAAGGATCTTCGCTCGACACACAACAATGCAATGGAAGCTTATCAAGACTTGTTGAATAAAGCTGCACATATTGAGAATGTTTTTAAAAAGCAAAGCTCAAGCCAAAGAAAGAAGAATCGACTATGTCTCAGGGATTCAATTGACACTGTTCGTTGGTTGACACTTCAAACTTGTGCTTTTAGGGGCCATGATGAATCTAGCAAGTCAAAAAACCAAGGTAATTTTCTTGAGTTGCTAAAACTCTTGTCATCATATAATGATGAAGTAGCAAAAGCTGTGTTAGATAATGATCCATAAAATGGCAAATATACTTCACATAAAATTCAAAAAGAGCTCTTGTAAAATATTGCTAGTAGGGTTAGAAATCATATTCTTGAAGAAATTGGTGATTCCAAATTTTGTATCCTTGTAGATGAAGCCCGTGATGAGTCAAAAAAGGAACAAATGGCTCTTGTTTTAAGAATTTTTGATAAATTTGGTTTAATACAAGAGCAGTTTTTTGATGTGGCACATGTGAATGACACGACGACGTTAACTCTTAAGAAAACAGTATGTGATATACTTTCTCGACATAACCTTGATGTTTCTAACCTTAGTGGCTAAGGGCATGATGGTGCAAGCAATATGAGAGGAGAATTGAATGGTTTACAAACACTATTTATGAAGGATTATCCTTATGCATACTACGTCCTTTGTCTTGCTCATTGATTGCAACTTGCTTTAGTTACTTATTCAAGAGAAATTAAACCAATAAATAAATTCTTTTTAAAAGCTAACTTATGTGTTCAATGTTATTTTTTCTTCACCAAAGCGACATGATGAGTTACAAGAAGCCCAATTAAAAGAAATTGAACATTTGTTGGAGATTGATGAGATCTTTACTGGTAAAGGTGAAAATCAAATTGGTACTTTGAAATGAGTTGGGACTACTCGTTGGGGATCACATTTCAATTCTATTTGTAGCTTGATGAATATTTATGAAGCAACTTGTCGTGATTTGAAAATATTATCAAAGGAATGAGCAAATTATAAGACATGTGGGGATGGTGATAGTGGTTACAATTACTTGAAGGAATTTGATTTTATATTGATATTGCATTTGATGAAAGAAATTATGGAGATAAATATGTGCTTTGTCAAGCTTTACAACAGCAATCTCAGGATGTGGCTAATGCTATGATTTTAGTTCGTGCAACAAAAACTCTTATTCAAGAGCTGAGAGAAAATGGTTGGGATAAGTTGTATGCTAATGTGACGTCTTATTGTATGAGACATGATATTGAGATTCCTAATCTTGATGATACTCATTCCGCAACAAGATATGGACGCTCTCATCTTGCAGAGAATCAAGTCACACTAGAACATTACTTTAAAGTTGAAATATTTTTTGCTATTATTGACCAAAAATTACAAGAGTTGAATAGTAGATTTAGTGAGCAAGCAATGGATTTGTTAACTCTAAGTTGTGCTTTGAATCCTAAGGGTAGTTATAAGGCTCTTAACATTGATACTATTTGCACTCTAGTTGAAAAATATTATCCTATGGATTTCAATGAGAAAGAGAAGATTACTTTGTAATTTCAGCTTCGTCAATTTCTTGTTGATGCCCGTCAATCAACAGATTTGAAAAATTTATCAACTATTCAAAAATTATGCTCGTGTTTGGTTGCAACTAACATGAATAAAATTTACTTCTTGATTGATAGACTACACCGTCTTATCTTGAATCTTCCAGTTTCTATTACCACAACTGAGAGATCTTTTCGGCAATGAAAATCATCAAGACTGAGTTGCGAAACAAGATGAAAGGTCGGTTAAAGAGAAATTAGTGTATGTATTAGTTCAGACTCTATTATTGATGATTTCAAGTCACTCAATACACGTAGAGTATTATTTTAAGGTATGTAATTTATTTTTCTAGTAATTAACTTTGCGATTATTACGACTTAAATCTTTATATGCAATATAATTTTTATATTTAATTTAAATATTATAGTTTATTTTAGTGGCCCACCAAAAAAAAGTCCTGATTCCGCCACTGCTCCTGACATGTTGATGACGAATTTCAATGTAAAACTTTGAAGTACAATGGTGTTATTGCTTTTTGTTTTGACAAAGGAATTAACATTACTTAAACACCTTTCCACTTTAAAAAATTGGGACAAACTCAAACAACAAAGAAAAATAAAAGAATTTAGGGTTAAATATACAAACCCCCTGAAATATTAGCGAGTTTTGTTTTTAACCCCTGTAAAAGATTTTTTTTTAATCCCCCCTTACCTTATCTAGATTCTGTCAGTAATCCCCCAAATGCCACATGTCTTCACAGATTCCCCATTTTTGTCTATGTATGTCTACGTGGAGTATCCATATTAACAAATGGCATTTTAATTTTTGTTTTTATTTGCTGACTAGATGTAACATTTCAATTACCCCCTTGTAAAAATTAGGATTACTTTTCACAATAGGGTTAGTTTTCAATTACTACAAAGAAGAAGACGAAGGCGGCGAGGTTTTGGCAAGGGAGGAAGGCGAAGGCATTTGCGATTGTGGACGAAAACGTTTTCGACGACATTGAAACCTAGAATGTATGAGGTAAGTGATTTGTAACCTTCTTCGTCCTCCAATGTGTTAACTGGAAATCTCATGTTAAGTGATTTTGAACCTCTTTCTGTTAGTATGAGTTATTTTTATCTGAAACTTTATTCACAGGATATGCAACATTTTAATGTTACTTTTCACCATGGGGGTGAATTTATCATGGTCAACCAAAACAAGATCATTTATAGAGGGGGGTTGATTCGAATGTGTCTGGGTTACACATTGCAAAGTGGACAATGGAGAGTGTTGAAAAGTTGGTGAATAGGTGAGGGTATAAGGAAGGGAATTATAGGTATTGGACAAAAAATTTGGAAATTGGTGAGGCTTTTATTCAGATAAGAAAAGATGACGATGCATACAATTTTGCCTCATATTGTTGTGCAATGGTTACTGATGGAGATATCTTTGTGGAACATGATGTTGAAAACATAGAACTTGGAGTAAGGAAACCTAAGTGTGTTAATGGGTTGACTGATATGGAAGGGGTAGAAAATGAGGTGGTTGGCTGCCAACTTGGTCCATGGTTGAGCAATTCTAGGTTACACATAGTTTCAACACACAAGAGTTTATTGTTGACATAGCAAAAAGATCATGTAGCTGCAACTTTTGGGAATTGGTAGGAATTCCTTGTAGGCATGTTGTAGATGCTTTAAGCTATAGGAAACAAATACATGATGATTTTGTTGATGAGTGCTATACAAGAGAAAAGTATGCACTTTGTCCATGGCTAAGCAATTCCAGGTTACACATAGTTTCAACACACAAGAGTTTATTGTTGACATAACAAAAAGGTCATGTAGCTGTAAATTTTGGGAATTGGTAGAAATTCCTTGTATGTATGTTGTAGCTGCTTTAAGCTATAGGAAACAAATACCTGATGATTTTGTTGATGAGTGTTATACAAGAGAAAAGTATGCACTTTGTTATGGTTATTCTGTGAGTCCTACAAATGGGCATGACATGTGGCCAGATGTCCAATTGGATGAGTTACAACCCCCAGCATATAAAAATGGACCTGGTAGACCAAGGAAGGTTAGGATAAGAGAATGTGGTGAGGAAGGTGCAAGGAAGAGAAGACCTGGGGTGGCCTATAAGTGCACCAAATATGATAAGTTTGGCCACAATGCATTGACATGTAAGAGTTTGACACAAGACCCTAATGCACTAAAAAGAAATATAATATGTGTTTATGTATTGATATGCATCTTATGTGAATTTGTTGGAATTTTGTTTTTGGCTAAATGTGTGAACATGTGTTTGTATGTTGACTGTGTAGAGAAAACCTAAAGCTGAGAAAAAGCCAACTGATGTAGAGGCCACTGAGAAAAAGCTAACTGAAGTAGAGGCTACTGCTATGCCAACTGATGTAGAGGCCACTGCTATGCCAACTGAAAATAATCCAACTATGCAGACTCAAGTACCAGCTAATATGCCTAATATGCAGCCATCACAAGTACCAGTAACTATCCGAACTGTGCAAAGTCAAACTGGATCTTGTGTTATAGACATAAGTCAGTCACAATAAAAAAATATATAAAGGAAAAATCCAGTCATTAGAAGAAGGAAGAGTGAAAGAGTAAAGTTGAGCTGGTTTAAAAAGCCAATTATAGGCCAAGGATCATCTAGTGACCAAACAATTACGTTAACAAAACATGAAGAAAGATTAAGTGCACAAGATTCTACACTTGGAGTGTCAACTAGGTATTTGAAGTCTTGGAAGAAGAAGAAATGATAGATCAAGTAGTTGTTATTGAATTATGTTTTATTTTTGTGCTAGTAATGCTTGTAACAAACCTATACACTATATGTGCTTAATGTTTCATATAGTGTTTGTTTCAAAGTTATGCCATTTTGTGCTTGTGTCAAAGCTATGTTTAATTTGTGTTTGTACTGATATATCAGACATATGCACTAAATGTGCTTTTTGTTAATGAATGAATGATGTTTCATTTTGTTAACTATGCTTTCATGTTTTATTTTATGCTTTCTCGTCAGTGAATGACGCAACATTTTGTATCAGTCCAACATAATGTAACATCCTATTTAAAGAACATGTTTATACCACTGCAACAATAACATTTTGATTGAAACTTAAAATTTTTTCCATTGATACAAAATAATGATACATCAACTGTTATAATAACCTTCCATTGCATTAACTTAAACGTTATTGAAATCATAATAACATATTGATTCAAACTTATAAATCTTTCCATTACATTAAACACTATTGAAAACAAAATCCATGACAAAGCAAGTGCAAGCATCAGCCAATAGTTTCTTTTCTTCTCCATTACAATCTTTTTCTTCAATTTTTCAATCTTCTTTGGACTGCATTTTACACCCCAATTCTTGGCAACTTCAAATTCAATCTCCTTAATACCGTCCTTTGCAATTTCCTTCAAATAGACCTTTGTCATTTCACATTCACAGCATCTTGAGGGAATCATTTCATTCCTTTGAACCTCGCATACCTCATCGTCCCACATGAACAATCCACATCCATTCTGCAAATATGATTAACACATATATAAGAGTTACAGAAAATAGAAATACGATTAGAAACATGAACAAACACTTACCAATGGATTTCTACATTTTCAGAAATTTCGATTTAAGTTATCAATGGTGTTTGATACCCACATCTTCATTGCTTCGTTACAGCCACATGTTGGCAAGTCCCGTCCAAAAGAGTTACGAACTGATGATGCTTTGCTTCTACCCATGATTGAAACGATGAACACTAGCAACAGGCGGAAGAGATGAAGAAACTTGGAAATTTTTCTTTGGTCTGATGAAGAGAGAAAGGGAAAACAAACCCTAGAATCACAAAACAAGAAGAAGATGGATCTATGTCATGGTGTCACTACAAAATGTTAGCCAGAGCGACAAAAATTAAAAACAAAAGCCACGTTGAAAAACAATGAAAAATATGTGAGGACATGTGGCATTTGGGGGGTTACTAACGAAATCTAGATAAGATAAGGGCAGATTAAAAAAAATCTTTTACGGGAGTTAAAAACAAAACTCGCTAATATTAAGGGTTTTTTTTATATATTTAACCCAAGAATTTATAAATGATTACAAAGTAACTCATAAACACCTATTCACTTAATCGAATATTCACACTCGATCTTTAAATAGACAAAGTATCTTTAGTAAATTGTACATAGGTATTAGCTGCAGACTTAGTGCAATGATTCTTGAATATCTTCCTTCCATCCTTCATAGCTTTTATACTTTCCAATTTCTCCAAAACATCATTCATAGAAGGACGTTTCTTAGGGTCAGATTCAAGACATTTAAGAATAAGCTTAGCTGTTTCTAATGCTGCCTTTGGTGAATATTGTCCCTCTAACCTACAATCCATTACGGTACTTTTCAACTTTCTTTCATCTGAGAGAGAAGGCTTAATCCATTCAACCAGATTTTGTTTCCCTGTAGGCCTTTCTGTATCAAGTACTTGCAAACCTGTCAGCATTTCAAGTAGCACTACACCAAACCCATAAACATCACTCTTCACATACAAATGACCTGTTAATAATAACAGCATACAGTTATTCCATATGTTTTCACAAAGCATCCATTTAATCTGTATAGATAGAAGTATAGATATAGTTATAACTTATAATAACCTGATGCAATGTATTCCGGGGCCACATAACCAAATGTGCCCATGATCCTAGTAGTCACATGTGAATCTCCCTCTGATGGCCCAAATTTAGCCAACCCAAAATCCGAAATCTTTGCATTGTAGTTCTGCAGAACACAATGATTGATTATCAATATACAAAGGCAGTGGAAGATATACAAGATAACAAGACCAAGATAAAAAAGAGAAACTAGCCAAAAGTAACATACCCCATCAAGAAGTATATTAGAAGCCTTGAAATCTCTGTATATGACTTGCTTTTCTGAAGAGTGCAAGAAAGCCAAACCTCTAGCTGCATCAATAGCTATTTCGAGCCGAGTTTTCCAAGAAAGTGCCTCTCTTTTGTTATTTCCTAACAAAAAACAAAAACAAAATTGAGTTTAAACTCAAATCCATATACAAGAGTTTTATGCTTCATATTAACATCAATTGTGTCAAAGTTCATACTTCTAAATAGATGGCTCTCCAAGCTTCCCCTTGGCATAAACTCATACACCAAGAGAAGTTCATCATTCTCCCTACAATATCCAAGTAGCTTGACCAAGTTGGGATGAGAAATCCTTCCTAAAAAGTTGATTTCTGACTGCATGCATTTTCATGTAAAAAAAACACATGAAACAATAAAGTCAGATAGCTGAATAGAGCAAAGTATCCTCAAAGAAATGAAAATGAAATTACCTGCCATTCTTGAACACCTTGCAAACTATCAGGTTTCATTTGCTTGATAGCCACCATCATTCCAGAACCAGCTTTGACAGGAGCGAGTGTTTCAGCATTTAACCAACCTTTATACACTTTACCAAAACCACCTTCCCCAAGCAAAGCATCTGACTTGAAACTCTTTGTTGCAATTTTCAAATCTCCATAGCTAAATACCTTCAAGTTTGACATTTCCCGACACAATGATGAATCTTTGTTAGTACTCTCGTTACTCCCTGAAGTGTGAAGGCTGTTTAGGGATGAGGTTGGTGGTACGCGTGAGAGTGATGCGAAACAGACACCCATGTTAATGTTAACCAATGTTGGATGAAGAATTATGGAACATAGGAAACAAGCACGAGTGTGGTTTGTTGTTTCAAGTTGACTGGTATTTATGTTTAAGGTTGCCGTGTTGGTTTTGCGTTTGTCAAAAGTGCGAAACACAAGTCAATTATGGCAAATGCAAAAGCGAAAGCAAACCATTTTGGAGTTTTCTAGCTATCATCAAACACTCTTACCCGCAAGTGCATTTTTTTCGTCATTACACATTAATCACTGAAAAGAAATTGAGGTTAACAAGCACTCGCCTCTTTCCTTGTTCCACACTGAGGTGACTTAATTGTAAAGAAATTGTTTTAAAATAAACTACTTTTTTCAATTTCGTATATAGTATTAATTATTGGTGAACACTTCGGTACCCTTGAAATTAGTTGGGTACTGGTACCTTTAATCAATCAAACATTCTAATTCAATGTCACCTCATTTTATTATTTTATTTTATTTTAAAATTAATTATTTTTTTTATAATTACACTAAATGTACCGATACCCAACTTAGATTCATGGATACCAAAAAATTTACCTCAATTATTTTGTTTCAACTGTATTCATATTTAATACTACTTATTTTATTTTTAATTAAATATATTTTAATTTGTGTTTATGGTAACTGAGAACTCACGTACATTTAAATGAATTGATACCTCCTAAAGACGCACGGGCAGAGGAGAGGTCATCCCCATCATTCTATGACGACAAGTTAGATAACACATACCAAACCACCACATATCTATTTTGATAAGAGCGACGATGGTAGCCTACGTATAGGACTTTCGACATGCATTATGAACCAAGGGGGACCATGCGACATAATGTATGAAAAAATGTACACTATTTAGGTATGAAATTAATAGTGCAACCATGTTACGGAAGAAACCTCCAAGATTTCGATGACACGATCACAAAAGTCTAGGATATGTAAAACTCTCGGTGGTATTTGGGGATGAAGTGGAAAGAAAAATCATCACACTGAGATTCCCGATGATTAGGTGATGCTATGTCTATTATTGCATCTTTGAAAATTCGGCCATGTCGTCCATGGTGCTTGAATCGGATTTAGACTCATCCCACACGTGTTTTTTATCCCTGTTGGAAAAACAACAGTTATCGAAGGAAGACATAATTTGTGGAGAAAACGCTAAAGTGATGGTAGACCTAGATGCGCGAGGTAGAAGAACAATCGTTTGGCAAGAACGGGAGGGGGACGAAGAAGTCATATATTTGGAAACAAGAAGGAATGTAGAGAGGCTAGAGCCATTTGAAAAATTCTTTGAATTCCCCGTCATAAATGATCCGTTAAAAGTCATCAAAGTAAGGGAAGCGTTTACCAAACCTGTACAAGATAAACTCACATTATGCCTACGAGAAAATAATGATTTATCCGCTTAGTCAACGAAAGAAATTCCGAGGCTTATCCCTGATGTGGCTAGCCACTCATTAGCCCCATAAAGGATCGTCCAATATGTGGTTCAACGTCTTAGGAAGCAATCACTCAAAAAGGCCAAAGCAGGAAGAAAGGTCATCAAAGAGCTCATAAGGGGTTAGATTTATAATTGAGGTAAAATACACGACTTAGCTTTCCAATGTTTTGCTGGTGCAGAAATCAAACAATAGTGGCACATGGGCATTGACTAGTGTGATAATATTCGAGACTTCCAAAAGAAAGCATACTCACTGCCCAACATAGACAAATTAGCACATAAATATTTAGGGCTCAAACTTTTGTCGTTAATAGGTACATACATATTAAGGCTACAACAAAATACTAATGAATCCCTACGACTCCAACCGAACAAAATTCATGACAAATATGAGGAAATTTTGCTACAAAGTCATTCCTTTAGGTATCAAAAACGAAAGAGTGATGTACCATAGGATGATGAACATGGTTTTCAAGAACAAAACAGGATACATGTTGGAAGTCTACAAATATGACATGATTTTTAAATCAAAGGAGGAAGACGAACACGCAATCTATATGGAGGTCGTATTCAATGAAGTTGGGAAATACAACATGTGTTTAAACCCAAAAAAATGCACCTTCAGAGTCAGGGCATGGAAATGTTTAGGATACAACCTCACAAAGAGAGGAATCAAAGTCTTCTTGGTAAAATGCCACATAGTGGTTAATATGACGGCCCTAAAAACCAAGAAAGAAATTCAGTGACTAACAACATGTTGTAGTTCTTTCATGATTTATCTCTAGATCTGGTTATTATGCTTTACCATTTTATAAATTGTTAAGGAAGGAAACCATATTTGAAAGGACACTAAAGTGTGAGAGTTTCTTTACCATAATCAAAGAGGTATTATCGCAACCACCTATTCTAGTTCATCTTGGGGACATCAAGACATTGTTAATCTATTTGTCCATACCATTAGAGGTCATAGGTGTCATCCCGGTACGGGAAGACGAGACCTCCTAGGATCCAGTGTATTTCATCGTGAAAAGGTTATATTACGCTATTATAAGGTGGAGAAAATTGCTCCGACTCTTGTAGTCGGGAGAAGGAATTGAAATATTATTTCTTGGAACATCTCATTATAGTAAGGACAAACTACCATGTCAGACAAGTACTCTTCAAACTCGGCTTAACGGGAAGGATGGAAAAATGGTCCTTAGAGATTTATGAGTTCGATATTACTTAGAACCGCGGAATGCACTTAAACAAAAAACTTTGGACGAATTCATCACAAAAACCACCAATTAATGAAGCAAAAACGCTTTGGAAGTGGAAGCTATTATGAATGGCTCTTCCAATGGGAAAGACACTTGAGCCTAACTTATTTTAGAGAGTGATCACATTCTCACATTAGAGGTTAAGGTAAAGTTTGAGTTTCCAACATCTAATAGCTAAATAGAGTACAAATATTGCTTAGTCGGACTACATATAATACTCGATATGGAAGCTAAGGAGGTGCACATATATGAGGGGATTACCAAGCTAAAGAAGTAGTTATGGAGAAGTATTTGACGATGGTAAAAATTACCATGGACAAATTCCACTGTAAGAAACCCTTAACATATTGAGGGAATAAATTCTAATTAGGATCTCTTATCCAAACTAGTCAGATTCAATGCACGAGATTGAAATAAAATTGTGACCCATAAGATGCTGTTAAACCCAAGTATAAAACTACAATGTGAACATTATCGAGGAAGAGTAAAAAAGAGAGCAATCATACAATTGAATGATACCTATTTAAAAATACAAGGCGCTAGGAGAATTATCATAATACATAAAATAAGCAAAAAAATCAAAGAAATTCTAATTCAGACTCACTTACTAAAGGCCACCTCTATAGACGAGGAGGCTTCACGAATCCATTCTTAAAATTTATCACCAAAATTTTATCCTTGAAATCAAGTACTTAATGAGGTTTCTAATACCAGTTCTTGAATTTTAGATATCTATTAGAAGTGAATTTTTTTAGGTTAAGACCAATATTTGAGAACCATCCATTATTGGTACTTGGTATCACATTTTCTTGGATATGTCCTGGACCGGCCAAAGGCTCAAATAACTAAGGCCTAATCCATCTCAATTTCTCTATACTCGACCTAAAATATAAAAAATAATTCACATACGAAGAGTAAGGTACACAATCTCTTATCCCCAATTTCATTATACTTATCTTAAATCTTAAACTGACTTGAGTGTTGGAATGCTAACCATGCAGGTCCACCACATGCCATCGTAAAGGAGATCAGAGCCATCGTTCAAGATCAAAAGTTATTCAACCATCTTCATTTATGATTCCTTCGTGAAGCCAGAGCATCTATTTTTGGTCAGGGCCGGTCCTGACTTTTTAAAGGCCCCAGGCAAATAATAAAAATTGAGCCATCATAAAATACAGGGCAATTAACCTTGATTTTTTTTTGGTTTTCTATTTCCCTTTTATTTCAGAGAGAGAGGAAAAGATTACTCTGTAACACTCAAAGGAAATGGAGGTGGTTGTGGTTGACACCAGAGGTGACGACGGCATTGTGCGGTGGTGGTGTGATGGTTGGCGCGTGGGAGGCAAAGGTTCGACAATAAAGAGCTAAAAGGAAGATAGCAACGTGAAAATGTGAAAACGTATTGAGAAAGGAGATGTGAATTTTATATTGGCATCAAAGCAATAAAATCAAATCAAATCAATAATAATGAATTATATTTAATCATAAATTTTGATAATAAATGATATGGTTGTATGATGAATTTGTCAATCACACGAATGATTTTGTCAATTAAGTTTCTCTCAAGATTTGACTTGTTTTTCAAATTTTATTTTAATAATTAAATTTGTTATCTATTTAATTATGTTGTATTGATAAAAAATAATATTGAATTTCTTAAGTTTTAATTTATTATTATAAAATAAAATTTAATAATATATTTTTCTAACAATAAATATAATATTTTATCATTTAAATTTAATAATAAATAAATTTATTATATGATGGATCTTTTTAAATATAAATTAAATAAAATTTATATATATTATTCAAAAATTATTTTTAAAAATTTGAAAATGTCCATGGGATGCATATTGTAAAATAAAAATATGAAAAAGTGCTTATGATATGACTTGAAGGTCTGTTGATGCATATTGAAAAGTTAGTAAAATAAAAAAAATGACATTACCCATAACCATAATATTCCAAGACCACGCTTGTACCGCTAGGCTACTCTAACAAATTATTATAACTTTAGCGATCAATGTATTAACTACACATTATTTATTATAATTTTTTAACTCTTCACCCGATTTTGACGCCCCCGATTTTTTGAGGCCATGGGCCTAGTTGCCCTGGCCCTAGGCTGTCCCTGTTTCTGGTTCCTGAATATAATAATGGCGTTGTTTGTGGGAATCGACTTGTGATTCCTCTATTTTTCACAAAAATCACGTTTATTTCGAAAACACCATTGAACAAACACAAAAAATCTAGATCTTGATAATTGCAATTCGGATCCAAATATTTGATTTATTATTTTATAACCTTCTTAGGTTACCAAATCAAGAGAACATCACCTTCTGATTCACACGTTCTCGCCGAATCCATAATCACATTTCATTCTCATCGTTCACAGGTCCCTCAGTTTTCAGAATCGATAGCGCCTAGAAGCAAAAACATAGATTTGTTGCAGTTGATTAACCATTGTTTTTGCTTCAAAACCCTGTCATCAAGATTTGATTTCCTTGAGAATTCCGCATAAATGAAAAATGAGGAATCTAAGATCCAGATCTAGGGTCAAGTCGGGGTCTGAAGGAAATTTCCATGAAAGTCGGGCCAAAGCCTCGCGCCCACGGTTCCTTCCGTTGTTTGGGTGATTACATGGCGACATCATAAGGATACCACAAGTTCGTAGTTAATAGTGCCCAAATACTACAAGTTCATAGTTAATGTCAGGTGTCGATCCAATACTGGGGTGTATCCTGTAGGTAAAAAAACCCTGATGGGTAGCGGGCTTTTTAGAGCTAGGTTAAAAAACCCTGAAAAAATATGGGCTATAACTTTAAGGCCCAAGCCCTATTATTTTTTGGGCTCGGCGAGCCGGCCCATTTGGACTAGCCCATTTTGACAACTCTACCTGTAGGTACCACAAGATTTCACTACTACAAAAAGTATATACAACAACGACAACATTACCACAGTCCTTTGAAGGACCATGGTGACATCTCTAAACTCTTGCCCCAACATTTTTTAAAAATTTTTTAATTAAAAATTATTAACATATTACCACAATGGGTTAGACCAACCATGGTGATTATTAACCTTTCATGGATTCGAATACCAGCGCCAACAAATTTGCGATTTCTTCAATATTTTAGTTACGCCTTTTGTTTTGATTTAGTTTTAAGTAAAATAAATAAATGTGATATCACTACGGTTGTTTAACCCAACCATTGTGATATATTTTTTATTTTATTTTTAAATTTTTAAATGCTTAATACTGGCACTTTTTTATTTATAAAATTTCATTAAGTAAAGCATATATCACCATAGATGTTTTAAGTAACTGTGGTGGAATGCCTTATTCATTTACAAGAAACACAACTAGCTTCAATTGCCATATTTTCATTTCCTTTTGCGAAACCATTTTCAACCCTAACATTCAGCGCTGAGAAACGAAGCAAACCATTTTCAACCAACGCCATCTTCATCATTCATTAACAAAACTAACTCTTTTCAACCAGCGTCATCTTCATCATTTATTAACAAAACAACCCCTTTTCAACCAATGTCATCCCTATCTTCATCTTTCAACCAACTTCATTGTTCTTGGCTTATGTACCATCGAGGAGGAAGACGACACAAAATTCATCATTCTTGGCTCATTAACATTTATTTATCTCTTTTATTTATTCATCATGTTTTTAGTACCTACACTTTTCCCCATGCAACTAGTAAACTTCAATTGTCATTTTTGTTGATGTTTATGTTTTTGTGTTGATGTTGAATGTTTTATGTTTATGTTTTTTATTTTGAATGTTTTTTATTGTTGCTGTTCTTGAATGTGTATGATCATATTTGTTTGGTTAAGATTGGACTGATTTTTGTTGTTGTTGTTATTATTTATTGAATATGTATTAGACATATTTGTATTCATTGTTATATCTGGAAATAATATTATAGGGTTAGATGAAAGAGTTTGTTGCTTATGTTGTTGTCGGTGTTTCCTTTTTTGTTCAAATGTCCATCAAAACAAAATATGTCCATATGTTGTTATATTCATGGTTATTTGTTGACGATTGTATGAAAAGAGTTTCACACCTTATCATCTATATGTAAACAAATTTTATGGTTTGATGTTCCAAAATCTATATAGACTTGTTTACTTTCTTATGATCCCTAATATTGTTGTTGTTGTTGTTATTCGTTGAATGTGTATTAGACATATTTGTATTCGTGGTTATATCTAGAAATAATATTATAGGGTTAGATGAAAGAGTTTGTTGTTTATGTTGTTGTTGGTGTTTTCTTTTTGGTTTACATGTCCATCAAAACAAATATGTCCATACGTTGTTGTTGTATTCATGGTTATATGTTGACTGATTGTATGAAAAGAGTTCCATAATGTACCATCTATATGTAAACAAATTTGATGGTTTGATGTTCCAAAATCTATATAATTTTTTTACTTGCTTAGGATCCATAATGTTGTTGTTGTTGTTATTTGTTGAATGTGTATTAGACATATTTGTATTCATGGGTATATGTGGATCAAATTGTTTCTTCTTTTTGGTTTACATGTCCATCAAAACATATATGTCCATATGTTGATAAATGAAATATTCATATATTTTGATAAACTATTAGATACTTACTAAAATCTCTTATGAATTAAGTTCTAGGTTGACCGATTGTATGAGAATACTTTGTTGTTAATGTTTTTGATTGTTGTTGTTCTTGAATGTTATGTTGTTGTTGAATGTGTATGATCAGATTTGTTTGGTTAAGAGATTTGATTAATCTTTTATTGTTTGTTTAAAGATAGGTGACTTCTTCTTCATCTAGTAGCAACAAAACTTATACAAATGAAACTCGTACAATAATTCTCAAACTATAGACGGAAAACAGAAAAGAAAATCAAAGAGGTGTCCCAATGATGGCTTAATTAACAAAAGTTCGCAACTCGGGTAACAAAATTGTCGATCGAGTTTAATATCGTATAACCGATAGTTGATGGTCCTTATTCTTTTCTTTTTAAGAGTTATGTTGCATTTCTTGGACGTATCAAAGTTAATATATTGATAGATGATTGGAAATAAGCATCAAATGATGTGAAAGAGAGCATATGGACAGACGTATTGGTATTTATTTTAATTTTCATCAATTAGATATAACTTTCTATAATTACTAACACATACTTATTGATGTAATTGTGGTTGACGTTTGAGTTTTCCGATGATGATAAGTTGGGAAAAAATGGATTGCTTATGCTGGTACGTGTTGGAGGGAATTTAAGTCATGACTCACGCGTGACTACATTAGGGATCCTAAGCTTGATCTTGAACATTCGTGGGTGAGATATAATTATATTGACAAGAAGGTTTGTAAAAGGTTTGTGAAGTTTTGAGGCCATGCAATTTAATATTTTTCCTATGTTTATGACAGGTTAAAAGTGAAGCAGAAAAGCTGAACAAAGAAAAAAAGAAATACCCCCATAGATTGTCTCATGAGGGTTATAGGAAACTTGCGAATACCATGATTAATGGAAAAAGACAACAAATAGGAGATGTGGAACTCATGAGTCATGATCGCTACCCATAACCACCATCACAACATGAAAAGTCGAAGAGGGCTCGACAAATACCAAATGGAAAGTACACTTCAGATGCCTCAAGAGCAGCGGCTGAGAAAATTGTAAGTAGGATTTGTTGTGCGTATGTTATGTGTTATTTAAATTGCTTTGGTAATTAACAATGTATATATCTTATCATGTTGTGTAGGATTCGTTGGTTGTGTTTGCCTACGAAGTTTCTTTTATTCGAGAACTACGACATGATATATTAATAGAAGCAATCAAAATAAAGGATCGTGGTGGGCATGTCCATGGTATTGGAGATGGCATCGGCCTGAGATTATTCTATGGTACATCCAGAAAAAACACCAGACATATGCAAAAAGAAACAATTTAAGAGTTTGATAAGAAGTTGGAAAGATAAAAGATAGAATTTGAAGATGCGTTAGTAAAGGAGCGGGAAAATCGTAGGAAAGATGTGGAAGACATGAAAGAGTTTATGCGGTATGCGAGAATATTATTTTATCTAAAATGTATGATATATATTGTGTTGCTTCTGTTTTTCATTCATGTTATTTTTATGATGTAGAGAATTAGTGGAACCATCCAACAATATACAAATGAAGATGGTGGTGATTAATTTCCTGAAAGAATTGTTGTATGTGGTGCAAGCACAAAAGCAAGTTGTTCAGTCGCCCCTATTAATATCCATAATGAGTTATTGACTCCTTCTGAAGAATCAATAACCAAATTGCTATGTCATGTTATGGATGAGAAAGATCTAATTCCTCTTCGTCTAGAACATGATCGAGAGATAGAGATTTTTTATGTCGATCCTGCATGTATAAGAGATTTGATCTTTGGAAATGAGTGGTTGGACGTAGGGGTACTACAGTGTTGGTGCACATAAGTATATAATTGAATATCTCATTATGGTACATTCATCGTTTTGTATAGAACTAATATTTTCTCGCTTATTTTTTGAATTTTGTTTAACTATTTAGGTACATTCACCATGTTTGTATAAAATTAAATAAATTGGATATTTATGGATTCTTGGATCCATTTATTATTTGATTTACAAAAAATTCTCTAAAAACGATTCAAACATACATATCATCACAGATAAGTGGGGGGAAAGACTGTTACTTAGCACCATTTATCCATGAGTGAGTAATTTTGAAATTGTGGTTTCTCTATTATAGTTAGTTTCTATATTTTACCAAATACTAATTATACATGCTCGTGTTCATTCATAAATCATTTTAAATTAATCATCACATTTCTTCGGATGAATATAGTAACTACATTATGTTCTTTACACCATCCACTTGAACTTAAGATGAAACAAATTATTACTAGTTAAGTTTATGTTTATGATAACTTTAGTAATATTTTCTTTGACTTTGTAAGTAGTTCAGCGTGTAATATCTTTAAATCATTTTTAATATACATGGTCGTAGAGTGACATTATATTATGAATAATTCTAGAAAAAAAGCTCGCATTTTGTACACATTCGATAAGTTAATTATTTGTGACATACACACACACACACACACACACACACACACATGTATGTGTGGTTAGATAATCATGAAATATTTAAATTTGTATAGGAGAAGACAACAAAGGGACACAAGTGTGGCTATTATGTCATGAAACACGTGTTAAACACTGTCTCTGCCGACATTGTTGATTATTGGTATCAAGTATATATTATGTCATGAAATGTTTACAATAACATATTAATGTTTAAGTTTGATATTATATTTCAAATCATGATATTCAATTTTCTTAATTTTTTATGTAGACGTTTAACAACACTACACCATTCTCTTTGGGCGTATTGCTTCAATGTGCTATTTGACAAAGGTGTTTAAACATGATTTTGTGTAACAATCTTTTTTTACATCCACTAGTTCTGGGTTGTTTTTAGTAGTTTTGGAAATGTGAGTATTAATGGAGTTGTGTTGTATTGATAATGAAGAAGTGTAGTTGATGATTGTAATGGTGGTGATGATATGGTGACGAGAGGATGAATGGAAGTTGTTTTGTAAATACATGTTTGCTATATTTTTGAGATTGATGTAAATAATATTGTTGGCTTTGATGTAAATAATATTCAGATTTGTAATATATGTAGAAAATACATGTACAAAAAATAAGGGTTATATATGGAAAAATAAAATAACAAAATAAATAAAGTATTTTTCCATAATTGATTAAGAAGACCTTGGTGATAGGTAGCACGTAAATATTCTATATCATACAATCTTTAGGAGTCGAACTCGTGACCTTTATATATTACACAACGGTTGTTTACTACAACTGTTGTGATAGGTAGCGCGTTACCCAGTTTATCACAACGGTCACACGCCTGTGGTTGAAAATAGCATACTTACAACCACACCCTACCTTACAATGGTTGGTCAACCGTGATGGTATCCCTTTTCCAACCGTTGTGAAAAGCATTTTCCATAATAGTGTTTCCACTTGATGCACCAGGGTCTTTCCAAAGCGAGTCAAAAGGCTGAGGGCCGCCAAGCATGTCCGACAAAGGTACCCCGAATGCCAGTTACATGGAGACTAGTCAATAACTACCTTTGACCGCTACTCGACTTCCCTGTTTCAAAGGAAAGACTCGATAGGAAGGGAGCTGGAAAATCTTAACCCCGACAATCAAAAAATGCCCTACCTGTCACAACGTGAAAAAACAACCGGCGGAAAAACAGAGTCTCCACCGAACGTTATTCATCCTGACGGGGGGAAAGGAAACGATCGAAGAAACCTCAAAAAAGGAAAGAACATGGTTATCGCAACCAAGTTCTGGGTTCGGGAGTTGATTACGCGAGAGGAAGGTGTTAGCACCCCTCGCGTCCGTTGTACTCACGGGATCCACTCTTGTTGTTCTAATCAAAGGGTGTGTTTATCTAAAGCTTACTTGCTAACGGAAACGGAAAAGAAAAAAAACAAAAGGAGACTCTATAGGACTTCGTCGTCCTATGCCTACGTATTCCCTCGTGCAATGGGAAAGTCAGAGTCAACGTAGTTCAGAGGAGTGGAAGGAGGAAGGTTTGCTCACCAAGACTTCGTCGTCTTGTGCCTACGTATCCTCATTCGGACGAAGCATTGGACAGAACAATTTGAAAAGCCCAAAAATCAATGGCAGACGTCAAGCTACGTCCATAAAGCCAACTATCTAACACACATCATATGGTAAATGCAAGGCAAGGCACCCCGAACACCGTCCAACAAAAGGAGGAAGTTCGGAGCACTAAGCGTTTAACCCAGAACTCCGAGAAAGACAGCGGCCAAGGACCTTAGATACCATCCAAGCCAGAGTCCCCGTCGAGGGTTTATCTACCTCTTCGTCGTAATTACTTGTTTGTAACAAATTCAATTCATTATACATATATATATATATATATATATATATATATATATATATATATATAGTATGCTTCTTTGTCTCTTTCTACTTGAATGCATGAAATAAAAGAACGGAGATAAAATGCATGAATGGGTATTCGATACAGAATTAACGCGTTTCTGCGATTCTGATACGACTTAAGCACATTTCATTCCCAACTGTGTATCCGATACAGACTTAATGCATTTATATGATTCTGATACGACTTAAACGTATCGCCTGTATGAATGTGTATTCGATAAAAACTTAACCCATCTATGTGATTTTGATACGACTTAAGCACATTCCATGCCCCAACTGCGTGTCCGATATAGACCTAACGCATTTATGTGATTCTGATATGACTCAAATGTACACATCGCATTAAAGGCTCATTAAACGCACTTCTGCATAACTAGCATACCACCTCTCAAATCTAGCCAATCGCAAGGCGTAGGTGGTGGAGCCTAGAGACATCCACCTCGATCCGAGCAAAGCCTTAGAGTCAGGAGCGGGGATCCTACTCTTGACCGGGGAACGGTCCTCTATAACACGGAGCAAAATACAAAGTATGACTACATAAACTCGACTTCGTTGGGCCTAAGCAACACCTAGGAAAAGCAAACAAATCACAAACATGACATGAAAAACAGTACGATACTACAGTAAATGCAAAAGACAACAACCAAATATATGACAACAAAAAATGATAGCCGACATCATTCAAATGCACCAAGTTGCAAAAAACTGGAAAATTCCAAGGGCGTGTTTACTACTTCATTATAATCAAATGCGATGTATCTTCCGTAAAACAAACATTAGAGGCTCTCACGTCTAAAATGAAGCATGATGGATCAATGTAGATCATTCAATAGCAAAACAAAATTTTGCTATTTTGCTTATATAAAGGGAAAAAGATCGACATAAAGTTCTCCCCAAAACTCTTTCTTGTATGTATATTGGTTGAAATTTAGTTTGAAATGAAATTTATTTTTTTTCTCATATTTTTGTTACATAACTATTTGGTTAAATATGTTTTTATTTAGCCCCTTAACTGATTATAAGGTTTCAATTTAGTCACATATCTAAATTGCTAACTTACTATTTTGACTTTTGCAATGTTGTCATGCACATAAACACAACTTAACGATTTTTTAAAAAATTTAACAGAAATGACTAATTAGACTAAAGAAATAATTTTCAAAAGACCAATATGTAATATTTTTTAATTAATTAACTAAAATAAAATATTAAATTAAGTTAAAAGATTTGATGACTAATAATGTCACAAATATATTATAGGTTCTATGATCCTCACAAATAATCATTTATGTGGTAACATTTCAAGACCATATAGAAAAGTAAGATTCTTGCATTAAATTTAATTATTTCAAACCTAATTAAATATTTATTAAACTTAATTTAATAAATATGTTTTATTAAACTTTTAGAAAGAATTAATTATAGAGCTTAAATAAAAATTATATTTACTAAAACACTAACATGTTGTATAATTTTTGAACAATAAAAATAATCTATTCATGATTACATGTTCTTTCTTTTAGTATTCTTGACATAAGAAATAATTATTTACTTATAGAAAAGTATTTCTAGGGATTATATTGAAGCAGCAAAAAAATAGTCACTTGAAAATTCGTCTTTATTTGTTTATTTAAAAGTCAGTCTTTTAGTAAAAGAAACTGAAATCATTTTAAAAAAACCCACTTTTTAGTAAGAGAATGTGGAATCTGATTACAATAATAATAATAATAATAATATAAAACCAACTTTTATAGTCCGTAACTCATTTATAGTATTTAATTTTCAAAAGTTTAAACAAATCAAATAATTCAACAGAAATTTATTTTGTTTTATTTTATTAGATTTTTTATTTTAAAATTAAAATTTTTGGATTAAATTTAAAATTAGAAAAATATGAACTAATTTTTTTTTTTTGAAAATTTAAAAAGGTATATTTTTGAAATTTAAAAATTATTAGAGATTAATTTACAATTTTAAAATAACTAATGGATCAATTTGAAAAATTCAAAAATATAAGGACAAACTTCCAAATTTTGAGTGTGTTTTAATGCGTCTCATTAAATTCTCTTGTTCAAATAAACTCTAAGTTTTTTTAAAATGTGTTTGGATGAATAATTTTATAAATAAATTTTTTTTTTTTTGAGAAATTAAAGTATTTAATTAAAATTTATTGTTTCTATAAAAACATTTAAAAGAATATATAAAGTATTTTATTTAAATAAATTTAAATATTTTTAAAATTAAAAAAATTGAAATTCCTATCCTATTATATACATCATGAATGTTAAATTAGTTATTAATTATCCTTTAAATTTTGCAAATACTTGCCATTTTTTAAAATTTTAAATTAATCCTCAATTTTTTTTATAAAATTTCAAATTACTACTACTTAAATTTATAAATTTTCTATTTTTAAAAATTAAATTTAACTTAATTTTTTTAGAATTTATGAAAGTAACTCAAAAAATTTATCAGTAAATAACTTTAACACTATATTCAAATTTAAAAAACTAAAAAATAAATGAATTTCAATTAAAATATTTGAAATGCTTAAAATCCTAGATTTTATTAAAATTTGGCAAAATAATCTTTTTTGTCCTTTAACTTTACCTTGGGTTCATTTTGGTCCATTAACTTTAAAAAGTGTCATATTGGTCCCTTAACTTTAAAAAGTGTCATATTGGTCCCTTAACTCTTCGAAACGTTCCATATTAGTCATTTTTGTCTTATTAGCGATGAAAAAATTCAAAAATCTGTCGCTAAAATCCGTCGCTAATAAGGCAAAAGGACTAACATGGAACGTTTGAAGACTTAAGGGACCAAAATGACATTTTTTAAAGTTAAAGGATCAAAATAAATTTCAAAATAAAGTTAAAGGACCAAAAATGATATTTTGCCATTAATAATTTCAGTTATCCTTCCAAACGCATTATTAAATTTTTTTTTAACATATAATGTGCATGTCAAATTATGCAAATTTAATATGTTTTTTTTTATGAAAAATAATAGCATAAGTGTAATTTATGAAATGTGTGTTAATAGTTTAGTAAAATGATCTATCAAAAGACATACTAGTGTATCTAAATTCATGAATATGACAAGGGCTTTTTTAGTTATAGAAGAGTTTAAATATAATTTACTTTTTAAGGGAAAAAAGGTACTTATTCCGTCTCAAAATATAAGAGAAAAAAGTACATTTTTCTTGTCCTAAAATATAAGAGAAAAAAATAACTTTCATCTTTTTCAAGGTAAAATTAAATGCAAGTTGTATTTAATTTGATTTCTCTCTAATCTTTTCTATAACTAACAACCAATCAGAATTGTCTTTACATTTTTCAAAATAATTTTTTTCAACAAAATCTTAGTCAAACTATTATACCTTTTACTTTTTTTAATAAATATATTTTTAATTTTTTCTCTTATATTTTAAGACGGAGTGAGTACAATTAAAAACGTATCGCTGGCAACAAAAGTAGCGAAGAAGTTTCGGCATTCATATGGATAGATGAATTGAAGCCAACAACGGCGCGTCGAGTTTCAACACTTCCCTTTATGACTTTGCTTGCCTGAATATTTTCAACCAAGTTCTGACCTAGGGGGAATGTTTTGTACTATTTCTCTTCTTTTTCTTTTCAAACATTCGATTATAGTACATTATCTCTATTTGCTTTTAAAAAAAGTAATATTAAAATTTTTGTTTAAATAAGCTGCTAGTTTTTATAAGTTAGGGAATTTGACTTGCCTGACGCACGTGTGAAAATAGTTTATATTTTTGTGTGGTTAATATGTGAATTATACAATTATTTTTTATTGGTTCCCTTTGGTTAAATTTAACAAAATAAATTTTTGCAACTTGTGCGATTCCAACCAACACCCTTTGGTTAAAATGCCTCCACCTTTAGCACTCAACCATGAGTTCCCTTTGTTTAACTCATGCACTTGCAGTCCTTGTTTACACTAATTGATGTTTATGAAACATGAGCATGATAATGATAATGATATGCTCCAGCTCCAAATCTTCTTAAACAAACTTGACATTGCATTCCATCTCTCTTATATTGTTGTCATAGGTGTATATACATGCATGAGTGTATTTGTTTTGGAAAATGTTTCACCACCATGCATACATAAAAATCACATTGGTACTTTGATAAATTAAGAATCCAAACCTTACTTCAAAAACAAACATGAAGATGAAGCTTTAATGGAAGATGATGGTGAAGATTATGAGAGAAAGAGTAAATAATAAAGTTACATAATCAAACTAACAAAATGATTATGGTATGAAATGGTGGAGCACTAAATAAACATACATGAATACCTCATAAAAAAACACATGTGTTCTGATTGATATGAATTTTTTTGGGTTTGTATGAAGGTTGGCATGAAGATATGAATTCAAACCTAGAATTAAGGACTATTGAAGGTTAAAACAATGTATAATCTCATAGGGCTGGTTTACTTGTATAGATAACTTATATATATAACCTGCCAAGTGTAATAGATAGATTGAATAGTAATCATTGAAACTTATCCAATATTTTTCTCTCTCTTCTTCTCTCTTGTAACAGAATTCTGTTACAACAGATGAACCTCCATGTTCATCTTCACTATCTCTAATATGGTAGCAGAGTCTATCGATCGGACCTTGGGCAGCCCACCGTTTAAATCTATGCACCAAGCCCAAAAAGAGTGTTGGGCGTGAGGGGGTGTGTTAGGAAGATCCTAAAGTCCCACATTGGTTAAAGATAGAACAATGAAATAGTTTATATAGAGTGACACTCCTCACCTTACCAACCGGTTTTGTAAGGCTGTGTTAGGCCAAACTCTAATATGAACATAAATTTGAATCAGCTCAAGAACATTCAAAGTTACAATGTTTGTTAGTCTAGCTCTAATGTTCAGTCTGATACTCATAGGACATTGAGCTATTGCTCATATACTCAAATTGTGTAATATCTCTAGTTCTAATAAACAAAGTTCCTTTTGCAAATCTTGTAATCTTGGTAAATCTCATAGGTTACATGCTCCATTGACTCATAATTTTGATTTTATCTACACTGATCTTTGGGGTCCCTCCCCATCACCTTCAAGTTCTGGCTTTAGATATTACATTGCTTTTGTAGATGCACATACTAGATATACATGGCTTTACTTTCTTAAACAAAAATCTGAGGCCCTAGGAGCTTTCAAACTCTTTCTCAAATTTGTTCAAACACAATTTAATCTAATTATTAAATCAGTTCAATCTGATTATGAAGGGGAATTTAGACCTTTTACTAAATTTCTGGCTGATCTTGGTATTACACATAGGTTGACTTGTCCTCATACCTCACATCAAAATGGTTCAGTTGAAAGAAAACATAGAACTATTGTTGAGAAGGGCCTTACTTTACTAGCTCACTCTTCCATTTCTCTAACTTATTGGGATCATAGTTCTTCTACAATTATCTACCTGATGAACAGGTTTCTTACGTCTCCATTAACTGCACATCACTCACCCTTCCATGCTTTATATGATAAGCATCCTGACTATAAGACCATTAGAGTGTTTGGATGTGCTTGTTATCCCCTGCTCAGACCCTACAACCAACATAAACTCCAGCTCAGAAGTCAAGAATGTGTTTATCTTGGGGTATCTCCTCAATATAGAGGTTTTAAATGTTTGAGTAGCTCTGGGAAAATCTATATCTCCAAAGATGTTACTTTCAATGAGCATCACTTCCCTTTCTCCCAGCTATTTCCTTCCAGCACCAAATCTCATCTTAGCTAAACAGGCACACACATAGCCTTCCCTACTGGGACTTTAAATGCCTCAGGTGACACAATTCCATCCCATCACACATCTGTTGCTGGACTTCTAGTGCCCAACTCAACAAGCCAGCCTACTAACAGTACAATAGCTCAAGACATTATCCAACTGCCAGGTCCCACAATAATACCTCTTTCTCAGTTTATTTCTGAGCAACCTAATCTGGCATTAGTACCTGCCATAGTCAGTTAATGTATTCCTAGTAATAATCTTGCTCATATGACAGAATCAACCACACTGGCTACCCCTGATGTCCCAACAACAGCTTTTAGGACTGTCACTATACCCAAGGAGATTGATCAGTTCAATCCTATAGCAGATCCTTCCAATTATCCTGAGGATAATGTTCAGTAATATATTTGTTCTAAGGATACTGCCTCTTATTCAGAATTTGGTGCTTCTCATTATCCAGAGGATATTTCATCACCATCATCTACTACCGTGAACATCAATAATTCTACTCCCTTGACCTTAATTCAATCTTCTCAGGTCACTCCCATTGAAACTAATATAAACCATATACCTAGTGAATCTTCTGGTCAGACAGAAACAAGGTTTCTGTACCCATATCTGAGTCTTCTAACTCACCCTCAATTATATCTCAGCAACCCTCTCCTTATCTCTTAGTCAATGATTATCCCATGATGACTAGAGCCAAGACTGGTAGATCTAGGCCTAAGGCCTTGATTGCTCACACAGAAACTGAACCCTCAAATGTTAAACAAGCTCTGTCTCATCCTACCTGGACTAATGCTATGCAGTCTGAATATGATGCTTTACAAGCTAATCACACATGGACTCTAACTACCTTGCCACCTGATAGGAAAGTTGTGGGGTGTCGTTGGGTTTTCAAAATCAAAGAAAATGCTGATGGTTCCATCAATAACTGTAAAGCCAGGCTTGTGGCTAAGGGATATCATCAAGAACATGGATTTGATTATGCTGAAACTTTCTCTCCTGTTGTCAAACCTACAACCATAAGGGTGATTTTTACTTTGGCACTAACACACAAATGGGATATTCAACAAATTGATGTCAACAATGCCTTCCTTAATTACACATTGTCTGATGAAGTCTACATGGCTCAACCTCCAGGTTTTGCAACCTCTGACAAGACCTTGGCTTGCAAACTGCACAAGGCTATCTATGGCCTTAAACAGGCTCCACGAGCCTGGTATGAAAAGCTAGCTCAAGCCTTGTTACATTTTGGTTTCACAACTTCCAAGTGTAATAGTTCTCTCTTCCTGTATTGCCATCAAGGTACCTTACTATATGTTTTAGTCTATGTTGACGACGTTCTCATTACTGGCTCTAGTCCTGCTCTCATTCATGATTTAATCACCAAATTACATACTGCCTTTGCCTTAAAGAAATTGGGCAGACCAAGCTACTTTCTTGGTATTGAAGTGAGCTTTCAACAAGATGGTTCAATGCTTCTCACTCAATCAAAATATATCAGAGATCTTCTGTCTAGAGCTAATATGTCTGGTGCTAATGGTGTCCAAACTCCCATGTTGAGTAATTGCAAACTGAGCAAACATGATTCTAACAAACTAGCTGATCCTACCATGTATAGGTCCATTGTAGGGACCTTGCAGTATGTCACCTTGACAAGGCCTGACATCTCCTTCAGTGTCAACAAGGCATGCCAGTTTATGTCTGATCTGTTAGATACGCATTGGTCAGCTGTTCGACGGATTCTTCACTACTTGAGTGGAATTATCACACATGGTTTACATCTCTCTCCATCTGCTATAGCCCCAAAGTTTTCTCTTCGTGCTTACAGTGACTCTGATTGGGCTAGTGATCCCGATGATAGACGTTGGACATCTGGCTCCTGTATATTTTTTGGTCCCAACCTCATCTCATGGAGTTCTTAAAAGCAAGCCTTAGTAGTTCGTTCCAGCACGGAAGCAGAGTATCGAGCTCTGACACATACAACATCTGAACTGCTGTGGCTTGAATCCTTGTTATCTGAACTCAAGATTCTGTGCCATACACCAGTCCTGCTATGTGACAACTTAAGTGTAGTGATGCTGTCTCACTACCCGGTCCTACACGCTCGCATAAATCATATTGAACTTGATATTCACTTTGTTCGTGAACGGGTGGTGGCAAAACAATTGCATATTCATCATGTTCCAGCTGCGGCTCAACTGACCGATACTTTAACAAAGCCTCTTGGTACAACATCATTTCAAGAACTGCGTGACAAACTCAAGGTCATCTCTTAAGACAAGCTTACCATGAGTTTGAGGGGGGTATTGAAGATAAAAATAATGTATAATGTCATAGGGCTGGTTTAATTGTATAGATAACTTATATATATAACCTGCCAAGTGTAATAGATAGATTGAATAGTGTAGGATTGCACGCAAATGTAGGATTGGAATTGGTGCTACTTTCTGATTTCTTATTTATCCTATGAAGTTGGAAAGGAAAGGGAAGCTATCTAAAACTAACCTTGCACGCAAATGTTTTCTTTAACAAATGCTAAGAGATTGGGGGGTATGGGGTCAGATTATACAATGGGGAGTTGTCAATTACCCAGCGTATATATGCTTATCCATAGATTGTTTGGAATTTTCATCTGTTATCTACTTACTAGTGTTTATCTATCGTAAGTTTGGGAAAGTTTCTTCTTTGGGAAAGTTGAGAGAGTATTTTTGTTGTTTTTCGGGTTTTTCGATATTTTTGGTAAGGTACTGGACCTAAAGTTTTTGTTATGTGTGCTCGCTAAGATTTCACAATCTTATGCCTACATATTCCCGTAAAGATAACAGGGAAATCAGAGCAATCGTAGTTCCTCCTATTCTATGGGAGGAAAAAGATGTTTTGTGTCTTGTTCAAAGCCCAAGATTGAAGCTAAATGGTATTTTGTGTCTTGTTCAAAGCCCAAGATTGAAGCAAGATGGTTTGATTAAGAGAGAATTTGTCATCTCTAAAGGGAGATATCTCATCTGTTTATCACAGTTGTTGGGTGACTGATTATAAAGGAGAATTACTTTAACTGGAATTTATGGAATCCAGCAATGCCATAATTTCCTTTATAAGGGATTTGTCCTGAAGGAGAAAACTTTAACTCAGTGTTGAGGAACGCCATTTTTCCTTAGAAATCTTCCATGCTAAGAGAGGGACATTGGCTTGGATGTAAATAATCCAGAGGCTTGCCACTTACAATAATTAGATGAAAGATGAAGTTTACCAGGATAAAAGATGGACTACAGCTTGGATTTTTGAATTAACAAGTGTGCCACTTATAGCAGTTATCTGGAATTAGGTTTGTTTGATTTGTTTGTTTTGATGTGTGATTGTATAGAGAAATGTCTTCCTACAGAGAGATTTTGATTTCCCCTAAGGGGTATTGATTTTTGTGTGCCTTGATTAAAGCCCAAGGTTGAAGCTAAAAGGTTAACTCTACTAGGGAGTTTTATATCTGTCTTGTACAAAGCCTAAGATTGAGGCTGAAAAGAGATTGACTCTACTTAGGGAGATCATTATACAAAGCCTAAGAGGAGGCTAGAAGGAATTGACTCTTCTAGGGAATATTTTGTCTGTCTTGTACAAAGCCCAAGATTGAGGCTAAAAAGAATTGACTCCACTGGGGAGTGGGTTTATCTGTCTTGTACAAAGCCCAAGATTGAGGCTAAAAGAGAATTGACTCCACTGGGGAGGTTTTATATGTGTCTTGTACAAAGCCCAAGATTGAGGCTAAAAGGTATTGACTGACTCAGCTGAAGAATTTTTTATCTGTCTTGTACAAAGCCCAAGATTTAGGCTAAAGCTGTTGAGGGATGATCATTATACAAAGCCTAAGAGGAGGCTGATTGGGGAATTTCTTATATGAAGCCTAAGACGAGGCTAGCTTCTGCTGAGGATTATTGAGATCCAGAGACATGTCCAAAATGGGGAATCAACTCTTACTGAGGAGTGGAGAAGAGTTGGAATATCAGATGCCTTGAGGTTCTGATAGAGGGTTTATGGGTTGTAATTTATCCCTAGCTGGGGAAATTTAAAGTGAGAGTTTAAAGATAGAGTTTTGAAACCTATGGAGGTTTTAACTCTGTTGGAAATTGATGAAATGATCAGGGTTTTTCCTGTGTTTTTAGGAAACTTGAGGGCTTCTTTGAGATCCAAGAGGAGATGTGACTGTCTAAGTCTACAGGTATGAGAAGGTTGATCTTTGTATGATACCCAAGGGGAGGCTGATGTTTTAAGGGATGAGAATCAACCATAAACTGGTCTGATGTTTTGACTCTTTGGAGGATTGAACTAGCAAAAGATGACTAGTTTATGTCCTATACCTGTAGGAGGTCTTTGGGTCCTTGTACTAAGCCCAAGAGAAGGTTGAGAACTTCTAAGAAGCCTGAGGGCCCTTGTACAAAGCCCAAGAGGTGGTTGGGGATTCTTTTAGGAAGCTTGTGGGCCCAAGCCAAAGAAAAGTTCAAGAAAGGTTTCACCGGGAATAATCCTTTCTTTAGTGAACAGTTCTAGGGTTTGAAGAAATTCAAGAGAGGTTTCACCGGGAATTAATCCTCTCTGGGGAATGAATTTCTTGTACAGATTTCTAGTAGTGACAGTCTTGAGAAAAGTTTCACCGAGAATAATGCCTTTCTCTGTTCCATATTGTATAAGCCCAAGAGGAGGTAAAACTGTATCTGGAATTTCCTATGGGGGAACTAGTTTTGACTGTGTTAAAAGGGTAACCACTGGTTTGATCTAAAACTAGACGTAGTTGCTGGGAAAAACTCTAAGCAAGTATATACAGGCATATATCTACAGATGAAATATATAAGCAAGTATGTAAAAGAAAATCGTAGAACTTACAGTTTTGCAAGCTTCCAGCATTATAAACACAGTTGTATAGTTAGTTATTCAAGAAATTGAAGAAAATTTTGATAACAACTATGAATTTGAATCTAAATCAAAAGGAAAGTTGTTTTTAAAAGGAAGTTTGGGGTTTATACTCAAGGAGAGGCCCAAAGTTTATTTTTATACAAGAGATGGAGCTTACAACTCAAGGAGAGGCCCAGATGAAAAACAACGATCGTACTGTTATTTTGAAAACTGTATTGGGACTTATACAATGACTGAGGTTCGAATTTATGTACAAAGGGGGGTTGGGTCTTACACTCTATTAGAGGCCCAAAAGTTTGAAAAAATAAGAATAATGGGACTTACAACACAAGGGGAGGCCCAATTTAAAATTGTTTGAAAACGACGATCGCGCCGAGATTTTTTAAACGTACTGAGACTTATACAATGACTGAGGCCCAAAATGGTTTGTGTGTAACAATGGATGGGTCTTACACTCTATTAGAGGCCCAAAGTGTTTAAAAAATGTTTGTGAGGGTGAAAATAATCAAACCCCTAATTTGATAAAAAAATGTATTTTAATTTGAATAAAAAAAACATTTTAAATGATCAAAATTATCAAACATGTGTGAAAAAATAAATTCTGATTTTGGATAAATGTTTGAAAAATCATGTTTAATCACATAAAAGATTAAAATTCAATTGAAATGAAAAGATCAAAGTGAGAATTTCATTTTAAAATGTTTAAAAACAAATAAAATGAAATTAATTACAAAAATTCTAACTATATTAAGTAAATAATATAAATTGGATTTTTTTTTTTGTAAAATAAAATAATTTAGCATTTTGTGACTTTTAAAAAAAAACCAATAAAAAATGATAAAAAATGAGAGAGAAATTAATTTTTGAAATCAATTAAATAAAATATAAAAAATTCAAAAGTTTGAAAATTTGAAAAAGGGCGCCAAGAACACTTGTTCTTTCCCGCGTGCCCTGTTTTGCCCAGATTTGCATTTTCTCACTTTTCTCTCTGATTACTCAATGGTTTTGCACGATTCAAACACCAATCTCACTCGTTTTTGAACTAGGATCACAATCATATAAATTAATTGCATTTATATTAAGTATGGAGTGAGAAATTAGAGGATAAACTCAAGAATCCTAATTTCAACATGAACACTATGAAATTCCATACACGATTCATCCATAGCAATTGATTGAGGGTTATCACTCTATATACATGCAGAATCAAGATGGTAACTCACAAATTCTTTTATGATGCATGTAATATGGAGTTTGAAGGCTTCATACTTACCTCTTGCAGTTGGTGATCGAATTCTATGTTGGAGGTGTTACAAATGTTGTGTAATGATCTGGACAGCTCCAATGGACCTCAAGTAATGTGTTTGAAAGCTTGGAATGGATTAAATTAGGTCAGAACTGGTTGTGGCACCTCAACTGCAAACAGACCAAAAGCTTGAGCAAATGGATGGTGACATTGTGATTCTGAAGTTCCAGATGTGTTTCAAGGCCATGTATCACTCATATATGATGTATGTGAGGTGTTTGCACGATTGGTTTGGTTTGAATTGCTTCCTATTTCAAAACTCGAAAATGACTTGAAAAAGAAGGAAAATCTGGTTTTTTGAGAGTGATTTTGAGGAAAGCATCAGTTTGGGTGCTTTGGTATACTCACACTGATCACAATTGATGTCTATTTATAGTGCAACAAGTTTGTTTTGGCATCAATAGTGAATGGAGGCTTGGACAGTCCCTTGGCCAATGGTGATCAAATGGAATCTCAAGTCTCCTTTAGCCATTAACTTGAGGTTAGGGCACAGGCAGTGAGTCCTTTGGTTTAGAGATAAGGCTTGACTCAATTCAGTCAGCAATGTCTTGATGCTTGCCACCTTGTGAATCCATTGAATGCATTAAAACAAAATTGGAGTCTTTGAGATTCTTAGCCTTTTTAAGGGACACATAGCTACATGTAGATCCTTGGACTTGGAAGGCTTATGGATTAGAAATTGTCCCTTAGATGTTATCCCTTAAGGTGTCCAAATGGATAACAAGACTTGTAATTGTCGAATTTAGCCAACTCGAGCAAAATGCACAAATCTGTCTTGTAAAAATCAGTTCTGAATGACCAACTTTCAGTGGATGTAACTCTTAGCTCAAGTTGAATTAGAAGGAGTTCTTGTACTTTTTGGAAAACCCTTATGTCATACTCTAACTTTGATGTCCAAGATTGGTCTTGGTTCAACTTTGATCAAGGTAAAAAATGGCCTCATATTTTGGAAAAAGTGAAACAGATTCTGACTTGTTGAAAATTTCACTAAGTGTTGGAAAAAGTGGTCATTTTCACTTTTTGTGATTTTGATCAATCCATAACTCAAAATCCATGAGGTTTTGGAATCTCTTGTAGTTGACACCTTTGAATTATGTCATGTGAACTTTCATTTGAGTTTGGATTGGAGAAAAAGGCCTTGTGGTTTAAGAGTTATGACCTTGCAAAGTTGGTACCAAATCACTTTTGTTCCATAACTTAGAAAAAAATTAGTTTCTTATGGTTGGCCCTTTTGCAAGAAACCTCACTTTTCTTGATTTTTCTTGATGAATTATAATCAAAACCATACATTAACATTGTTTTTGACTTATGGGAACCATATTTGTGAAAATTTCCAAAAAGTCAAACTTGATTTTAGGCACAGTTGACTTTTTGTCATATGAATTCCAAACTGTGTGATCCTCTATGAAATCAAGTCCTTGACCTAATTCAAACCTAATGGATGGATTACATAGGTGTTTTAGGGTGTCTTGAACCATGTCCTAAGGTTTGGGAACATGTCTTAGTCAAAAGTCAAAGGCACAATTGACTTTTTCTTCAAAACCCTAATTGTGGTCCAGATGAAATTGAAACTTGTGAACCAAGCTTCTTGGATCAATCCATTGTTGTAAATGGATCAATGTGGTGTATTTGAGGCCCTCAAATCATGTCTTGAGATCTTGGTTCATGCCTTGCCTCAAAAGTCAACTTAGGGGTGGATTAGGTCAAAAAACCCTAATTCCTGATTTTTGATGAATGTTTCCCCTAACGCTGTTTTGACTTGATGATTGGGTTCATGAGGTCCCTTTGGGCCTATTGGGTCATTCCTTGAAGTATTGGCTCATGCCTAGATGAAAATTTTCATCTGGAGGCCTTGGTCGACCAAAACCCTAATTTGGTGACACTGTCGATCTTGAGGCTTGATCCACTTGGAATGTTGCACTCTTGTGCTCGATCCTTGATGTGGGAGACTGTCATGCCCCAAATTTTGACCACAAAAATTGACCATCATTGTGATAATCATCACCACAATATGGATGTACCTTAATGCCTCATCAATCTCCTCAAAGATGGTTGATCATTCACCACAACCAAGAATTAGGGTTTTAAGCCCTCTCAGAGCACTTAGACAAAGGATCAATCAAGAAATGACATGATATTAAACTTGTCTAACCTCTCAAACACCCATATGGGATCAAGAGGTCTCCCACATCAAGAATCAAGCACAAAGTTGCCACATTCCAAGTGGTTTGAGCCTCGAAACACCCGATGTCGCCAAATTAGGGTTTTGGACGACTAGGACCTCCAGAGTGAGATTTTCACAAGAGGATGAGCCAATACTTCAACATATGACTCAATATGCTCAAAATAAACCTAGGGGTCCATTTTAAAAGATAAATGACCCTCAGAGGACGCATTCCTCAAAAGTCGGGAATTAGGGTTTTTACGCGCCGAACCGTTCCGGAGCCAAAAGTCAAAACATGATTTTTTTTTTTGGCAAAAATGATCCTTATGACTCATATTTTCATAAAATATGACTTATAATGTCATTTAAACAAGAATTGATCAAGAAACCAAGATAACTTGTAAAAGGGGTAATCTTGAAAAATTGAAAATTTTTCTAAGTTACTAAATTTGAATGATTTTGGTACCAACTTCCAAGGATCATAACTTGTGATCCAAGCAGACATTTTGAGTGATCCAAAGCCTGATTTGTAGGCCTTCCTACATTCTACAAAAGCTTCAACTACATCAAACTCCAATTCTTCATGGATTTTAAGTTATGGAGTGATCAAAATGACAAAAATGAAGAAAATGACACTTTTTCAACACTTAGTGAAAATCTGCCTAAGTTACCAGTCTTGAACATCAAAGTTCATGGGATTTTTTTAGTTGGATTCAAATAGTTTCAAGACCAACTATGATCACACATGTATTTTACCATATGAGGGCTCTTTAAAAAGTACAAGAGCCTCTCATAACTCAACCTCAGCAAGGAGATATGATCCATTGGAAATGGCATTTTTCACTGATTTTTGCAAGGCAGATTTGTGCATTGTTGCTCGAATTGATCAATTTGTGCAATAACAAGAATGGTTATCCATCTGCACACCTCAAGGGGGAGCAAACAAGGGACAAACACTGATCCACCAGCCCCACAAGTCCATGGATCTATGTTTAGGTATGACACTCCTAAATTCAAGATTCTTCCAAATGGTCAATTTTGTTTCCAAGCATTTAACTGATGCATAGAGGTGGCATTCATCAAGGAAATATTATCCAAGTTTAGTCAAGCCTTATCCCTGAACCAGACAACTCATAGCCTGTGCTCTAACCTCAAGTCAATAGCTAGAGGAGACTTGAGATTCCAATGGATCAACATTTGCAATAAACCTGCTGCAGTTGCCATTCACTATTGCAGCCAAAACAAACTTGCTCTACTATAATAGAGCTTATTTGTGATCAATTTGAGTACACCAAAGCACCCAAACTGATGCTTTACTCAAAATCTCCCTTTCACTCCAATTTTGCCTTCTAACTCAAGTCACTATCGAGTTTTGAGATTGAGAGTGATTCCAACCAAACCAATCACACACACCTCATAAACATTATATGTGGGTGATCTAAACACTAACACAACATCTGGAACATCAAATTCATCAAATCACCAGCCAATTGCTCAAGTTCTTGATAGAGTTGCAGTTGAGGTACCATAACCAGAATCCACTCCAAGCATTCAAACACACTCCTTGGCACCTAAGGAAGCTGTCCAGATCATTAGAACCTATTTGCAACAACTCCATCATCAAACTCGATCACCAGCTGCAAGAGGTAAGCCTGAACCCTTCAAACTCTATGATCCATGCATCATGAATGAATTTTTGAGTTACCATCTTGTTTATGCATGTATGTAGAGTGATAACCCTCAATCAATTGTCATGAATCGATCGTGTATAGAATTTCATTGTGTTCATGCTGAAATTAGGGTTCTTGAGGTCTTCCATTGATTTCTTCCTCCGTACTTAATATAAATGCAACTAATCTATATGGTTGTAATCCTTGTTCAAAAACGAACAAGATTGGTACTTGAATCGTGCAAAACCATTGAGTAATCATGGAGAAAAGTGAGAAAACGCAAATCTGCCGAAAACAGGGTCGCGCGTGTTCTTCATTTGACCGTTGGCGCCCTTTTTCAAATTTTCAAATATTTGAATTTTTGTTATTTTGTTTAATTGATTCAATAATTAATTTCTCTCTAAATATTTGTGTTTTTGAATTGATTCTTTTTCTCAAAATTCACAAAAATGTTTAAATATTTTATTTTACAAAAAAATCCAATTTATATTATTTATTTCATATAGTTAGAATTTTTGTAATTAATTTCATTTTTATTGTTTTTAAACATTTAAAAAATGAATTTCTCATTTTGATTTCTCATTCCAAATGAATTTCAAACTTTCATGTCATTAAACATGATTTTTCAAAGTATACAATTTGTTTTTGAATATATTTGATATTTTTATATCATTTATTATTTAAATTTCCTTTTGAAAAATGATATTTTAATTTAAAATTAGGGTTTCCTCTTGATTTTAAATTAAAATACACACCTTGGGCCTCTAATAGAGTGTAAGACCCAACCCCCTTTGTACATAAACCTTTTTGGGCCTCAGTTATTGTATAAGTCCCGATACGATTCTCAAAATAACGGTGCGATCATTATTTTTCATCTGGGCCTCTCCTTGAGTTGTAAGCCCTATCCCCTATACAAAAATAAACTTTTGGGCCTCTAATAGAGTGTAAGACCCATCCCCTTTGTAAATACAAAATAATTTGGGCCTCAGTCATTGTATAAGTCCCGACACGTTTTCAGAAATCTCGGCGCGATCGCCATTTCAAAACAAAAATCATTTGGGCCTACCCTTGTGTTGTAATCCCATTTCTTTTCTTTTTCAAACACCTTGGGCCTCTCCTTGAGTTGTAAGACCCATCTCTTTGTACATAAAACCTTTTTTGGGCCCCAGTCATTGTATAAGTCCCGACACAATTTTCAGATCAACGGTACGATTATTATTTTTATTTGGGCCTCTCTTTGAGTTGTAAGACCCAACCCTTTTTGTAAATAAACAATTCTTTGGGCCTCTCCTTGAGTATAAGCCCCAATTTTCTTTTAAAAACAACCTTCCTTTTTGGTTTAGGTTCAAATTCATAGTTGTTATCAAAACTTTCTTTAAATTCTTGAACAACTAACCATTTAGCTGTTACAATGGAAGCTTGCTCACCTGTAAGTTTTAAACAACTTTCTTTTACATACTTGCACATATATATTTGTTTATGCTGGAAGCTTGCTCACCTGTAAGTCCTCATACCCTCTTTTACATACAGTATATATTGCATCTATATATATGCATGTATATTATCTGCTTAGAGTTTTCCCCGACAATTAGGTATAGGATTAGATAAAGCCAGTGGTCACTCTTTTAACACAGCCAAAACTAGTTCCCCATAGGAATTCCAAATACAGTCTTGCCTCCTCTTGGGCTTATACAATATGGATCAAAGAGAAAGGCATTATTCCCGGTGAAACTTTTCTCAGACTGTCACTATTAGAAAATTGTCAAAGAAATTCAGTTCCCTAGAGAGGATTAATTCCCAGTGAAACCTCTCTTGAATTTCTTCAAACCCTAGAACTGTTCACTAAAGAAAGTATTATTCCCGGTGAAACCTTTCTTAAAATTTTCTTAAGTTTTGACCCACAGGATTCCTAAAAGCATCCCCGCCTCTTCTTGGGCTTTATACAAGGACCCTCAGGCTTCTTAGAAGTTCTCATGCCTCCTCTTGGGCTTAGTACAAGGACCCAAAGACCTCTTACAGGTGTAGGACAGAACCTAGTCATCCTTTGTTAGAGCAGTCTTTCTAAAGAGTCAAAATCTCAGACTAATTTAGGGTTAATTCTCATCCCTTAAAGCACCAACCTCCTCTTGGCATCATACAAAGATAAACTCTTCCATAACAGTAGACTTGGACAGTCTAACCTCCTCTTGGATCTCAAAGACATTCTCAAGTTCCCTACAAACACTGGAGAAACCCTGGTCATTTGAACAAACTCCAGTAGAGTTAAAACCCTCGTAGGTTCTAAAACTCAATCTTTATCCTAAATTTCCCCAGCTAGGGTCATCAATAAACCTGTATCAGAACCTCAAGACATCTGATACCTCAACTCTTCTATAATCCTCAGCAAGAGTTGATTCCCCACTTTGGACCTGCCTCTAGATCTCAATAATCCTCAGCGGAAGACAGCCCCCTCTTAGGCTTTGTATAATGAATTTCCCCAGCAGAGTTAATCTCAAAAGCACTCTCTTTTTGAGTTAATCTTCTTTCTTAAATCACTCTCTTGTTAAGTTAACATTTTTCAGCCTCAATCTTGGGCTTTGTACAAGACAAACAAAAACATTCTCTTATTAAGTCAATCACCTTTTCATCACTCTCTTGTTGAGTCAATCTTCTTTCTTAAAAAAATCTCTTGTTGAGTCAAATAAAAAACATTCTCTTATTGAGTCAGATAAAAAACACTCTCTTGTTGAGTCAACCTCTTTTAGCCTCAATCTTGGGCTTTGTACAAGACAGATAAAAACACTCTCTTGTTGAGTCAAATAAAAAACACTCTCTTGTTGAGTCAGTCAGATCTCTTCAGCCTCAATCTTGGGCTTTGTACAAGACACCTAAAATATCCTCAGCTTAGTAATCTCCTTTAGCCTCAATCCTGGGCTTTGTACAAGACATATATATAAATTTTCTCCAGCTAAGTCAAAATCTTCTAAACTTTCTCTTAAGCTCTGGATAAATATCTTCCCAGCAGAGTCAATTCCTCCCAGCCTTCTTTTATTATTTTGGGAATTAATCTCCCTAAGCAGAGTCAATCTCTCTTTTCAGCCTCAATCTTGGGCTTTGTACAAGACAAATCATACTCTCCAGCAGAGTCAATCTCCCTTTTGCCTCAATCTTGGGCTTTGTACAAGACAAATAAAACCTCTCACCAGTAGAGTCAGTTTCCCCTTTTATCCTCAATCTTGGGCTTTGTACAAGACAGATAAAACCTCTCACCAGTAGAGTCAGTTTCCCCTTTTATCCTCAATCTTGGGCTTTGTATAAGACAGACAAAATATTTTTGTGGAAAAGTCAACTTTCAGCCTCCTCTTAGGCTTTATATAATGATATCCCCAAAAGAGTCAAATCTCTTTTTGCCTCAATCTTAGGCTTTGTACAAGACACCACAAAAACACTCTCTTGTTGAGTCAGTCTTTTTCAGCCTCCTTTTAGGCTTTGTATAATGACCTCCCCAGTGGAGTCAATCAATCTTTTAGCTTCAACCTTGGGCTTTGATCAAGGCACACAAAAATCAACATTCCCTTCAGAGGAAATCAAAAACCTCTCTGTAGGAAGACATTTCTCTGTATATCACACATTCAAAACAAACCCTAATCCCAGATAATTGTTGTAAGTGGCACACTTGTCGATTCAAATATCCAAGCTGTAGTCTATCTCTTATCCTGGTAAACTTCCTCTTTCATCTAATTGCTGTAAGTGGCAAGCCTCTGGATTATTTACATCCACGCCATTGTCCCTCTCTTAGCATGAAAGATTCCTAAGGAAAAATGGCATTGCTCAACATTGAGTTAAAATTTTCTCCTTTAGGATAAATCCCATATAAAGGAAATTATGGCATTGATGGTTTCTCATATCCCAGTTAAAGTAATCCTCCTTTATAATCAGTCACCCAACAGTTGTGATAAACAGCCGAGATGTCTCCCTTTAGAGATAACAAATTCTCTCTCAGTCAAACCTTTAGCTTCAATCTTGGGCTTTGAACAAGAAACAAATACTTCTTTTAGCTTCAATCTTGGGCTTTGAACAAGACACCAAACATCATCTTTTCCTCCCATAGAATAGGAGGAACTACGATTGCTCTGATTTCCCTATTTTATTTAACGGGAATACGTAGGCATAAGATTGTGAAATCTTAGCGAGCACACCAATAAAAAACTTTAGTTCCAGTACCTCCACATACCAATCAAAAACATAGGTCCAATACCTTATCTAAATCATCAAAAACTCACTATCTCTCTCTAAAAAAAACCTCCCAAAGAAGAAATTTTCCCAACCCACAACAGACAAACACCAGTAAGTAGGAAAAGTATATAGAGAACGGTATAATTGCTATCAATCTGTGGATAACCACATATAGGATGGGTAATTGACAACTCCCCATTGTATAACTTGACCCCGAATCTCTTTAAGCATTTGTTCAGTTAAACATTTGTGTGCAAGGTTAGTTTTAGATAGCTTCCCTTTCCTTTCTAGCTTCATAGGATAAATAAGAAATTAGAAAGTAGCATCCAATCCCCACCATTGGGTGAGGAAAAACAAATGGCGATAAGGTGGTCGCGTCACCGACAAAAATCGCACGCTACAGAGACCTCTTGGTCCTTTATAGATGCTTGAGAGGTTAGACAAGTTGAAGATCATGTCAATTCTTGATTGATCCTTTGTCTAAGTGCTCTAAGAGGGCTTAAATCCCTAATTCTTGACTGTAGTGAATGCTCAACAATCCCTGAGGAGATTGATGGGGCATGATGGTACATCCATATTGTGGTGATGATTCTCACAATGATGGGAAATCTTGGTGGTTAAAATTTGGGGTATGACAAATAGTAATCATTGAAACTTATCCAATATCTTTCTCTCTCTTCTTCTCTCTTGTAACAGAATTCTATTACAATAGATGAACCTCCATGTTCATCTTCACTATCTCTAATAAGGACTAAAAAAAGTTATAGGGACTAAAACCAAAAACGTGCAAATTTATAGGGACGAAAAGAATATTTAATCCAAAATTTTGCATTTGTGTTCACATCTTCATCCCTAACCATCATACAAACCCTGAATTTTTTCAAACCCAATATTATTCCTTGTTTATTCCTTATTTTCCCTTTTCATAAAAATGATTTCTCACACTTCTATCAAAACTAAAGACTACCATTGTACAACAAAAATCCACCACCAATTCTATTAGGTGATGAAACTTGCAAACTCATCTCCCATCATTAGAAACAAAAACTAAATTAAATGAAACATGGTAAAATTATCAACTGAGAATTTGGAATGGAGTAAAGTTACCAACTAAATACATAGCCATCGATGAATGTGCGGAAGAAGAAGAAGAATACAAATTAGAGGAGAGGAAGAAGAATTTAATTTGCAAAATCATTTCATTTTTGGATTTAGTCCTCTTTCCCATTATGTAGAATATATATGTGTTGCAAATGTGAAATAAAAAAGACAAGTGGCGTAGTGGATAGGCGTCTTTGCTTTAAATATAAGGCTCATTCATTGATCCCTCTTGGGACCATATTTTTTGAAAATTTTGACTTTTATCATTTAACACCAAACTAATTAAATAATAATAACTAGTGTATGTAGAATTAAAAAAAAAAAAAGAAAAAAAAGATTTGGGGACCAAAATAAAAAATCCGTTAACTTACAGAGATCAAAAGACTATTTAAGCCTAAAGTTTCTAATTGTTAGGGGTCTAAGTTGTGGATATGTTTCGAATTTTTTATTTTATTTTTAAATATATAAAGAATAAAGAAGATTTAGAAAAGATAATAAAAGTGAAGTAAAGAAGAAAGATAAATAAAAATAGGAGAATGTATATAATATTAATAATAATAAGATATATACATTATTATCTGGTGTACATCTCGTTAGTTGATGTAGTGCTATATTTGTAAAAAAAAAAACTAGCAGAGGTGGGAGATATGTCACTCCCATGACGGGCAACAATTCTATGTCACCTTCTATGAGGTATCGCATTGCCTTAGTAATCTCCTCATGTCCAATGATGGGAAACGTGAGATAAGACGTTTTTGGGTAGAGAGAAGCCAAGATCAACAACTGATCCACGTCTCCTTAGGAAATAAGGATTGACCGGTCCACAATTGACTGGGTAGATGGTGACCCTTCCTGAGGAAACCCTAGGCTCTAGGCTTCTATAAATACCTCTTTCCTAACGAAAGAAAAAGGGGATTGATCATACTTCATACGCTAATACCTAAGCACCAAATTGAGATACAGAGCATCTCACCTCACGTGAACATGTCCTCTAAAACTACCATAAAACCATCGTACATGGCTTCTCGCAGCTGTAAGCAAGCCCTAACACCCAAAAATTGTTATAAACCTACTAAGTCCTTTGAGTATCTCGACCTGCAGTGGTAACATACACACCTGCACTTTTTGACCAATATAGTGGCGCCCACCGTAGAGCTCTAGTAAAACTAGCCTGGGTCACACCTATCTCATTTTTATGACCTCAATCATGCCCACAAAAATAAGACGAATACGACCTCAATCGTGCCCGCAAAGGAAGACTGACCTCAATCACTCTACCCACAAATAAAACATGAATACGACCTCAATCGCACCCACGAAAACATGAATACGACCTCAATCGCACCCACAAAACGAATACAACCTCAATTGTACCTGCAAAGGAAGATTGACCTCAATCACTCTACCCACAAAGAAAACATGAATACGACCTCAATCGCACCCACAAAAACATGAATACGACCTCAATCGCACCCACAAAACGAATACAACCTCAATTGTACCCACAAAGGAAGACTGGCCTCGATCACTCTACCCACAAAGAAAACATGAATACGACCTCAATCGCACCCACAAAATGAATACAACCTCAATTGTACCCTCAAAGGAAGACTGGCCTCAATCATTCTACCCACAAAGAAAACATGAATACGACCTCAATCGCACCCACAAAACTTCTGGGTTATGTCATCTCTGTTGATAAAGAGAACTGACAAAGGAATCTTGAAATATGCCATCCCTGCTGATAAAGGGAACTGACGAAGAAAATCTTTAAAAGATTGCTATCTCTGCTGATAAAGAGAACTGGGTTTCACGAAATAAGTATGACGAGAACTGACTACCGCAACAATAGGTCAGACGATAACTGACTACCAGGCGAGAACTGGATTTACAGAATAAGTCAGACGAGAACTGACTACCAGGCGAGAACTGGATTTACCAAAGAGATATCAGACGAGCACTGACTACCAGGCGAGAACTGGGTTTACAGAATAAGTCAAACGAGAACTGACTACCAGGCAAGAACTGGATTTACCAAAGAGATATCAGACGAGAACTGATTACCAGGCGAGAACTGGGTTTACACCAAATAAGTCAGTCGAAAACTGTCTACCAGACGAGAACTAGATTTACAGAATAAGTCAGACGAGAACTGACTACCAGACGAGAACTGGGTTTCACCAAGTAAGTCAGACGAGAACTGACTACCAGACGAGAACTGGATTTACAAAGGAAATTGGCCAATCCAAGGCAAACTCCTAACGGACTCAAAATCCACAGGCAAGATGACTCCGCTGGGGAAGGAGAAGTCTAAATTAAAGACTCTGTCGGGGAGCACAAGTATGAGAAACGCGTCCCTCCAAAATCTCCTGAGTCATGCCGTCTCTGCTGAGAAAGAGAACTGGCAAAGAAAGTATCAAACCTGGCTTATGCTTCAAATGCAAATGTTTGAATTTTGCCGTAATGCTCCATATGAAGTGGAAATGCTACGCTTTTGAGGATGCAATGCAAATGCTTATGATATGCAAAAGGGGTCTCTCCAGCAAAATAAATGCTGGAGAGAAAAGACCAATTCAGCTGGGGGTGACAAAAATAAATTGTCCTCTGAATCCAAGAGCTCCGCTGAGAAGGATCACACTGACTGACTCTTTGGATCCACAACTTCTGTCGGGGATGAAATCCCAAAAGAAACACACTACCAGGGATTACACCTGTCCTTTACTGAAGGTGACGTCGAACCTGATATTCCTCCTCTGCTGGGGGAATTAAGAATGAATGCCAATAACGGAACCAGAAGTCTGTAACTGAGGATTGCCAATAACAGACGGGCTTAGGACCTGCTGGGGGATGCCAGCCCATAATACCATCCTTCTTGGGGAAAACAACCCATAATACCATCCTGCTTGGGGATAGTGCTGAACCTAGCCTGCTGATAGGAGAATGACTTTACTCTCACCTTGCTGGGGATTAGAACATAACGTTGTCGGTGAAAGTACACTTCCTGATTGGCTGGGGAAAGTGAACACCTGATTCTGTGGGGAGATAACGTCTTGATCCAGAGAAAATACTTTCCAGGTCTCTTGTTGGGGAAAGCCTGCTCTGCTGAGGAAAGTGCAATCTCAATGCTGGGGAGAGCAAACTGCTGGGGAATTACAATCCTGTTACCACTCAACCTGACCTGTCTCTATGTTCATAAACGGCCCTTTGAACTTTCCACTTGCCCCAGACCACTAGGTCTAACGGAAGAAATCGTCTCAAGAGGATTTTATAGATGACCGGGCGTTCGCACTGCCCCAGGGTCTTCAAACTCTTGGAGAGATTTATCATATCTAGACATAACTGCCCCAGTCTTTGTAATCCATTACCTCGAAAATATTTGTAATGACTTGAAAATACTCTGCTTTAGTATTTTGAGGAGGTGTTTTCAATTAACCATTTTCAGGAGTGGATAATTTCTCACGCTCTAGGGATGGCCTACCCCAAGTCTTGAAGAAACTTTTTCCCTGACTGATCTTATCGAGATTTGTCAAATCGACCTGATTGCCCCTGTTTGGCTGCTTTAAGGAAAGTTTTTAGCGCGACTGCTCCAGATTAGCTGCATCTTATCACCATTTATTGGGAACCCCCAAGCCGCGCACAATCTCTTGGCCACCTACCCCTTGACATGATTGTCCTTCGGAGTTTTCACCATCTCAACTTGGCATGATCGAGCTTCTCGACTGTCGTTCACCGTGTAAGCTTCTTGGATATCAAACACATGCAAGCAGAAAATGTTTATTATGAGAATGACAATTCTAATGCAACACTCATGTTAACCTTGAAGTTTTATTGAAAATGCGTCGCCAAGCTTCATGAATGAATCACTAGCTGGGATGCGACCTTGATTTTTGAATGGCAAAACAATGCGCACATGCAATACCAACCAATCTTATTAGCGCAACTCATAGGAGTCAGGAACACTATCCTGTTGAAGTACGCTTTCGGAATAAACCCTGTTTCAATTAGGACTTTTAAGGGTTGTAACATGGCCTGGTTCACGATTTCAGAAAAAGGATTTATGGCTCAAAATTTATCGGTGCCCACCCACTCTTCGTGATGTTCTCCAGTCCTATGTTCAGTTAATCTGACCCAAACGCTCATCTCTTAAAAGGTTTATGATCTTTAAGGAACCTGTGCCACTAATGGTTTGACACCCAATGAGGTTTTGGAGTAACAGTCACCCCTTTTTATCTTTTGTGTCTGTAGTCACACGACTTTGTTCTACTCAAAGATTTTCTTTGTAATCCTTTTGGCTTTTCGCTTTCTGATTCTTTTGCCTTTTGTTCCCTAATCTTGCCTGGACTGACTCTTTTGAGTTTTCAATTTTGGAGTCCAGCGGGATGCCTTAACTTTTGCCTAAGTCACTTGCTTTCAAGTTTTTCGACTTAGCAGGCTTTTTCTTTTTCTCTTTTTTTATTCCAATTTTTTGAACAAAGCGTGTGACACTGGTTGTCTTACTTGCTTGAAAGGGTTGTGACTGCCTCATTACTTGGTCGATGAGGGATAACCATTGTGGTTTCACGTCCCTCGATCTCCTGGTAGTGGGATAGAAGGTAATGGATCCTCATATGTACACTCTCCTTGAAATTTGAACGCTTGGTCAAACTAACTGACGCCTACCCTGCCCCTGGGTTAAGTATGAGGGCTTTTTTTTCGTACGAAAGAAGCTCCTACTTCAAGGCTCAAAAGGGTTAACGAGGGTCTATCTCCCTTATATCTCCAGTGTTTATGAATTGGAAATAATTCCTGTACATCCTTAATAGGGTTTCATCCAAATGCGCACCATTAGAAATCTACACTCTTATTTCGTCATCCTCCCTCAAGAGTTCTAAACAAGAGAATTGGTATTGCAGTGCATATAAACATTTAAGAGTGAACACGAATGGATTAATTCAAGGAAAACATGCTCATTGTATTATGATTGTCATTAAAAACAAACAAGTTTCTACATGCATAAAATGCTTTAAAGAGAAATGAAAAACTACAAATGAAAATGCAGTAAAGAAACTGATGACTGCCGTTGTTGAGAAGGCTTGACTCCGCTTGGACTACTCGCTTTAGAAGACGACCCTTGAAGTCTTCAAACAGATGAGAGGTCGACATGCACAACCAAGTCTCCTTCTGGAAATGATATGTACCCTTTGTCAATCAACTGTTGCACTTTGGCTTGGAAGGCTTTGCAATCTTCGGTTGAGTGCCCCATAGATCCTCCATGATATCCACATTGCACATGGGGATTGTACCCCGGAGGGTATGGTTCTGGAACAGGCTTCAAAGTCTTAGGCTCCACCAATGAGTTTCGAACCAGGTGTGGCAAGAGTTGGCTGTACGACATGGGAACTGGATGAAGAGGAGCATTCCTTCTTTCCAAGTTGTTGTGCGGCCTATGCTGATTCTGACGCTGATACTTCTGTTGTTGAGGAGCATAAGGTTGTTGGTACTGAACGACATTAGTCTCTCCTTCTTCTCCCCTGTAACGTTTCTTCGCATTTTCAGAATAACCGGGAGCAACTTGAATCTTTCCCATTTTGATGCCGTTTTCAACTCTTTCTCCTGCCAATACAAGACCTGAAAATCCCGCTGACAAACATCCAACCAATTTCTCATAATAATGCCCCTGAAGCGTATCCATGAACATATCAACGAGCTCTCTTTCCAACATTGGAGGTTGAACTTGGGAAGCCAATTCACGCCACCTCTGGGCATACTCTCTAAAGCTTTCATTGCTCTTTTGAGACATATTCTGCAGCTTTGTACGATTGGGAGCCATGTCGGTGTTGTATTGATAGTGTTTGATAAAAGCCCCTTCCATCTCTCTCTAACTACGAACGTCTTTCCTCTCTAGCTGCATATACCATTCCAGGGATACTCCAGATATGCTATCTTGGAAGCAATGCATTATCAGCTTCTCATTCTTCGCATGCGCAGCCATTTTACTTGCGTATGCCCTCACGTGGGTCCTTGGGCAAGACATAGCATTATACTTCTCGAAAGTGGGAGTCTGAAACTTGTGCGAAATAACAACGCCTGGAACCAACCCCAAATCCTCTAGATCCATACCCAAAGCATCCTGATTCACAACACCCCTTAGTTGTTCCTCAATCAACCAGAACCTCTGATCATTGTCAATCTGGGGACCAGCATCCCCACCTGGCACAGAAAATGCATCTTCCTGAAGATCATCATACTGACGGCCATGAATTATGCCAACACCGTTACCTCCCCCCACTACAGTGGGAACCACAACATCTCCTCCGCCCGGAGGAATCATAACACCAGTATGAAGTCCTTCATGAAGGACACCCTCTTCATCAATTCTCGCAATCAGTGGCTGAACGAGAGTCCTTAACTACTCTTGGCCTTGTGCAACCCTGTCATACCCCAAATTTTGACCACTAAGATTTCCCATCATTGTGAAAATCATCATCACAATATGGGTGAACCATCATGCCTCATCAATCTCCCCAAAGATGGGTGAGCATCCACTACAATCAAGAATTAGGGTTTCAAGCCCTCTCAGAGTTCTTAGACAAAGGATCAATCAAGGATTGACATGATCTTCAACTTTTCTAACCTCTTAAGTAACTACAAAGGATCAAAAGGACTCCCACTTCAAGGATTAAGCACAAGGTTGCTCCCTTCTAGGTGGATCAAGCCTCAAGATCACCAGTGTCACCAAATTAGGGTTTTGGTCGACCAGGGCCTCCAGATGGAAAATTTCATCTGGGCACAAGCCAATGATCCAAAATATAACCTAATATACTCCATGGAACCTCATGGACCCAATCATCAAGTCAATTTTTCCTTAGGGGATGCATTTATCAAAAATCAGGAATTAGGGTTTCTTGACCTAATTCACCCCTAAGTTGACTTTTGGGACAAACCATGAGCCAAGACCTCAAGAGAGGGTTTGAGGGTCTCTAATGAACTATATTGATTCATTTGGAACAATAGATTAATCCAAGAAGCTTGAGCAACAAGTCTCAATTTCATCTGCACCACAATTAGGGTTTTAAGGGAAAAGTCAACTATAACTTTGACTTTTGACCAGGACATGCTCCCAAACCCTAGGACATGCCTCAATACACCCTATGACATCCATGGAACATGTCCATCAAGTTTGATTTAGGTCAAGGACATGATTTCCTGAAGAATTGCACAGTTTGGAATTCATCTGATAAAAAGTCAACTGTGCACAAAAGTCAACTTTGACTTTTTGAGATTTTTCACCAAAATGGATTTTTAACCCTAAAATGATGTTAATGTATGATTTGAATCATCATTCATCAAGAAAAATCAAGAAAAGTTGGATAACTTGTAAAAGGGGTAAACATAAAAACTTAGAAAATTTTCTAAGTTAAAAATAAAGTGACAAGGGTACCAACTTTGGAGGATCATAACTCCTAAACAACAAAGCCATTTTTCCTCATCCAAAGATGGATTTGTAGCCTTCATTACCCTCTACAAAAACTTCAACTAGACCTAAGTCCAATTCATTGAGGATTTTGAGTTATGGAGTGATCAAAGTGGCTGAAAAGTGAAAATGTCACTTTTTCCAACACTTAGTGAAATTTTCACTAAGTCCAAATCTGTCTTCATTTTTTTCCAAATGTAGGGGGATTTTTCACTTGGATTCAAAAGAGATCAAAACCAAACATGTTCAAACAGTTATTGTATCATGTAAGGGCTTTCTAAAATGGTCAAGAGCATTACCAAATTTAACTTACACCATGAGATATGACATTGGCAAGTTGCCTTGCTGAAATCTGTCAAGGCAAGGCAGAATTTGCAATTTTGTTCGATTTGCCAAAATCAGCCAAATTCAAATGCTCCTATCCACTTGGACACATCTGAGGATTGAATCTAAAGGGGACAATCACTGAGCCAAGCCTCCAAAGTCCATGGAACAAGAAATAACATGTTGAACCTAGAATGGCCAAAATAGGGACAAGACTCCAAATTTGGATTGAAGCATTCAATGGAAGCATCAAGGTGGCATAGACTGAGCCATTCTCATCTAAAATCAGTCAAGACTTATCCAAAACCAAGGGAACCACAGCCCTGTGCCCTAACCTCTAGTCAATGGCTAGAGGAGACTTGCATTTCCATTGGCCAACATTGAACAAACACCTGCTGTAGTTGCCATTCACTGTGGATCCCAAAACAAACTTGCTCTACTATAAATAGAGCTCAATTGTGTTCAGTTTGAGTACACCAAAGCCATCAAACAGATGCTTTCCTCAAAATCTCTTCTTTCACCTCAAACTTTCCTTCCAAAGCAAGTAATTCTGAGTTTTTGAGCTAGAGAACAATTCCACCCAAACTAATCACACACACACCTCATATATATCATATGTAAACTGTGCAAACCATCAAAAGTGACCTGTAATCACAACATCACAAAGTCACCTCTCAAAACCTCAAAATAGCATTTTTTTTTACATTTTTCAAGCCATGTCTTGATTCAGTCACTTTCCAAACCAGATAAAACCTCAAACACACTCCAAATATCATCCTTGAACTGTCCCAAATGGTTCCCACCATCTGGAACACCATTTGAGGGAGTTGCTATTTTGGTCACTTTTAACCCTTTTTGCAAGAAAGGGACAGTTTGTGTTTTTGCAGGTACCAGCTGATTCCAATCATCCTAAAAGCATCCAAGGGATCATTTGAGGTGGTTCAAAGCATAAAATCATATCTGAAGCAAGAGGGTTGGCAGATTGCAGAGAAACCTCCAAAATCTCAAAGAAGGGTAAGCCTCTCAACTTGCACTCACCAAAGCATGTGTGCATTTGAAGTCCATTGATCATAAACATCTCATACATGTCATATATGTTGCGTTTGAGCTAATTCACCATGTAATCCATGCTTGTACCAAGTTGTAGCATAGAAAAAGTATTTATAGGTCATTTTCAAAACCACTATCGGGTTTTGAGGAGGGAGTGTGATATGAAAAAACTACCACCACCATTGGATTCCTTATGAAATTCTGGCCCAGATGCATATAAATTTTGTCTCAAACCATTAAGAATTGAGAAAGTTATGACCTTCACGTTTTTTAGCCAAAACTTGCCTTGGGCAAGCCAAAACCAATGCATGACTTGTGTATTTGTTGGTTTGTTTCAAACAATGGATGTATCACCACCCCAGTGGTAAGGCACGCGCCTTGTATGCTTAAGGTCATGGGTTCAAACCCCACCCATGCCATTTTGTGATTTTTTCACATTTTGCTATTTTTCCAACTATTTTCATGTTTTGTTAATTATTTGGAAAATTAATAACTCTTTCAATTTTAATTATTTTTGATTGGTTCTTTTTGCAAAAAATCACAAAAATGTTGAAATATTTTATTCCACAAAAAAATTGATTTTGTATTATTTATTTAATATAATTAGTATTTTTGTGAATAAATTCATTTTTATTTGTTTTTAAGCATTTTAAAATGAATATTCATCTTGAAAAATCAAGACCAAATGAGTTTTAATATCTCTTGTGATTTATACCTCATTTTTCAAACCTTAAACAAAAATCACAAGTGGTTTATTCAAACCAATTTGGTATTTTTCATTTGATTTTCTTTAAATATTTATTTTTAAAGAATAAAATTAGGGTTTCTTTGATTTTCACTCAAAACAAATCATTGTCAAACACTCATGGGCCTCTAATAGAGTGTAAGACCCAATCCTTTTTTGACCAAATCATTTTTGGGCCTCAGTGTATTGTATAAGTCCCGATACCGTCAAAAACAAACGGCGCGATCGTCACCTTTTGAAAAATAACCCTTGGGCCTCGCCTCGAACTATAAGACCCATTCAAAATCTTTTGGGCCTCTAATAGAGTGTAAGACCCAACCCCCTTTTAACCAAAACAATTTTGGGCCTCACTTATTGTATAAGTCCCTCTGCGTTAAAAGAAAACCTCGGCGTGATCGCTATTTCAAACGGAAAAATCAATTGGGCCTACCCTCATGTTATAAGCCCCACTCTTTTTCTTTAAACTTTATGGGCCTCTTGAGAGAGTATAAGACCCATCCCTTTGTATAGAAAACATTTTGGGCCACAGTCACTTGTATAAGTCCCTCTGTACAAATTCAACAGTGCGCTCACTGATAAAACCCTGGGCCTCTCCTTGAGCTGTAAGCCCCAAATCTTTCTTTTTCAAAGCACTTTCTCCTTTGATTTTGATATACTATTGTTTTCAATCTTTCTTTGTTGAACAACTAACCAAACAACATGGAAGCTCTACAACCGAGTAAGTGGTTATTCCTTTCATTTACCGCTTTCATATACATATAACTGTATTGTGGGGCTGTTTCACTGTAAGTCTTCTTTCATAAACTCATATCCACTGTGTAATAATAGTATAGATATTTAGAGTTTCCCCGGCAACTACGTCTAGAACTAGGTGACGCCGTTTCGTTTATTCATAGAAATAGACAACTAGATCCCCAATAGGATCACCAGATACAGTCTTCTCTTTGGCTGTCCTCATTAGGAATTGTCAAAAACTCTACTCCCAAAGATGAATGTATTCTCCATGAATGGCATCTTTGAGTTTCTTCCAAATTCTCGAACTTTCCTGACTTTGATCTATTCTCGGTGAATAGCATTGCCTTGAATTTCTCGGGGTTTGGGGACCAACGGGCTTCTTAAAAGCATCGGCCTCCTCTTGGGCATCGTACAAGGACCCTCAGGCTTCCTAAAAGCAACCCCGCCTCCTCTTGGGCTTAGTACAAGGACCCTACGGCTTCTTAGAAGTATTCACAGCCTCCTCTTAGGCCTCGTATAATGATCTCTTCCTCCGAGAATGATAGCCTTCTCTTGGGCTTAGTACAAGGACCGATCGACTTCTTAAAAGCTTCCATCCTCCTCTTGGGCTTCGTACAAATTATCCCGACGACCTCCTAGAGGTATAGGAACAGAATTTAGTCATCTTAACAGAACATTCCTTTCATAGAGTCTACTACTGTTTCTCAAAGCTTGGTATAAAAGATAAAACTCTAGACTCGGACAGTTTAATCTCCTTGAGTCTCAAAGACATTCTCAAGTGTCCCCTTCGTTAAACAGGAAGGAAACCCGTAGACTTAGACAGTCTCAATACCCTTTGGATTTCCCGTTTCCTCAAAGAACAGGAGATAACCCTGATCCTCGCATCAAAGATCCCTGAGTACAACATTGCTCATATAAGAACTGATTTTCTCATTCAAAATCAGTATACTAGACCTGTCACTTAACTGGAACAGTTACCATAGCCTCCTCTTGGGCTTTGTACAATGATCCTCCCCAGCGGAGTCAAACAACGTTTAGCCTCTCTCTCGGGCTTTGTACGAGACACATAAGAGACTCCCTCATTGAGTCAATTACCCCTTTCGCCTCCATCTCGGGCTTTATACGAGATACAAAAAGGTTCTTATTGAGCCAGATAAACAAAAGCCTCTATCTCGGGCTTTGTACGAGATACAAAAACTCTCTTGTTGAGTCAAATAGCCTTCATCTCGGGCTTTATACGAGATACCAAAAGATCCCCTCGTTGAGTCAAAACCTTTTAGCCTCTCACTCGGGCTTTGTACGAGACACATAATAGCCTCCTCTTAGGCTTTGTATAAGAAAACTACTAGTTGATCCAATCAACCTTTTAGCATCTAAGTTGTGCCTCGTTCACAGTACACAAACATCAACAACTCCTTCCCCTTCATCTAATCGCTGTAAGCGGCAAGCCTCTGGATCATTTACATCCATGCCACTATCCCTCTTTTAGCATGAGAAATTCCTAAGGAAAGATAGCATTGCTCTACACTGAGTTAAAGTCTTCTCCTCCAGGTTAAAATCCCCTATAAAGGAAATTATGGCATTGCCGGATTCGCATATCTCGGTTAAAGTAATTCTCCTTTATAAGCAGTTGTGACATACAACCCCCTCTTTAGAGATGACAAATTCTCTCTAAAGTCAACACCCTTCTAGCTTCATATCTTGGGCTTTGAACAAGATACAAAGAGACCTTTCAGCTTCACATCTTGGGCTTTGAACAAGATACAAATCACCTTTTGCTTCACGTCTTGGGCTTTGAACAAGACACCAAAAATACCCATTCCCTCCCATAGAGTAGGAGGAACTACGAACGCTCTGATTTCCCTGTTTCGGTAAACGGGAATACGTAGGCATAAGATTGAAAGAAAAATCTTAGCGAGCACACTCAACAAAAAACTCAAAATCCCATACTCTCACATATCTATCAAAAAAACATCAGTCCTAACATCCTAATCCTTGTTCCCCGCCAGAAACATTCTGTCAAAATACAAAGAAAGAAAACAGTATTGGCGAAAATACAAATAACCAGTACAAAGGCCCCCCCACATTGATAGCATTCGTAACCTAACAGACCACTGTTTAAACTCAGTATGCAAAGCAGGGTTAATTGGAGACATCTATTTCCCTTCCTTCATCAACTCACAATAGGATAAAAAATGAATCGACCTGTAGTTTAAGCTCAAACTGCAGAGAGCGACCAGCGCTTAAGAACCGCGTCCAAAATCGCTCGCTACAAACTCCTTGCAGCAAATCCATGAATTGGTTCATGCGAGTTCGCATCTCAGTCATCTCATTTTGTAGCTGATCCATGAGTCTCTTCTGATTTTGTCTGGTTGAATACCGATGAATATGCTGATCTGCAATCCTGAGATTGGAACAAGATAAGAATACCGGAGATAAACACCTGTCATGCAAAATGATTATGCAAAATGATTATGAATATGCAAATGCAAATGAACATGTTTGAATATTCGCAGGGCGATCCACCCCTTGATTCCAGTTTAACAACAATATAGAACGGAACTTCTGCTCGTATATTGATCCGATGTATTCGAACTGGTCCACGTAAGCTGGTCGTCAGAAGGTGAGGTGCTCGAATGATAGCTGGCCGCGGGGCGTGCAACGTGCTCGGCTTGAGAATGAGGAGAGGAGGGGGTGTACCTGCAAGGTACTCCGACGCTCAACTAAGAAAGGGTCAGAGAAAAAGGGCAAGTACGAAGAGTATTCTTAGGGTCAAAAATGTGATACCTGACCCTCTCAAGTGAGAGGGTTTATATAGAGCCCCCAGCGCGTGGCTAAAGGTCCTATTTTCGGGGCGAACTAGCCGTTTTTCCCAAAGAATAGGTAACTGCCCAAACTAGCCGTTATGTTGGGCAGGGCGCCATGAACCAGCCGTTATGTCGGGCATAGACGTACTTGCGAGCATCTGCCCACTGCTGTTCGGGCAGCGAGGAAGCCGTGCGTAATGGGCATCAGAGCTGGGGAGGGACGTTGCGTTCCTTGCCCGGTTGGAGGGGCAGAAATGTCACTTTTTGCCCCTCTGTGGATTGGGCTTAGGCAACTTGGGCCGCTCTGGAGTAGAAGCGGATTGGGCCATTTCTAGCGATTGGTCCAGTCCAGAACAGGAGCCCCCCAAGTCGTTGCTCCCGAGCACGGGAGTGATGACTTAAGGACTGCTCGTTGCCCGGGGGAGTTACGTATAGTCGTCGTAAGGAGACGAGGAAAATTGTCTCGATGTGCCCGTGGCCCTCTGTGTTCGTGATGTTTATGGTCGTGACCCTGTTGCCCGGTATTCGGGAAGACAAATCGTCAGACAGAATGGGAAACGTTGGGCTGCCACGTGTGCATCGAGCCCTGCGTAGTAGTTAATAGGTAATTATGGCTAGTGGGCAGTCATTATTTCCTACGGGCGCGTGTGTGCACATGCCCCTCAGTATAAAAGGGGGGAGGTTGTCCCATTTTGCACTTTTTCCCTTCTGATTCTTCTTCGCCGTTATCAGCGTTCCTGCCCGTCACCATCTTCAGAGCGACCGACCACCGTGCCAAGTTTCGAGCAGCCTTTCTCTTCTACTCAAAACAAGTAAGTTTTTTGGTGTCCAACTTGTTTTACTTCCTCTCACAGTCAATGGTAGATTTCATGCGGCTAGGGTTAGTTTTAGGTGACAAGTTAGGTAGATTTCCGGTGAGTGTTGGTGGTGGGTGGTGGCTCTGCCCATTCGTCATACCAACCATTTCGTCGGAGTGGGTAACACGTTCGGTGAACGTGGTGGTCCACGCCGTGGTTGCGAGTCGTGACCACCGCGTCGTACCATCTTCTGGTGGACTGGTGAACTTCCCGGTGGAACGTTTCCAGATTCCGGTGGAGCTTCAAATGGAATTTGGGCGCGAGCGCGGGGAGGTTCCTCGTAGGAAGATGGTATGTCTCGGTCATCTCCTCGCGGGGAGGTTTTTTCTTTCTTTGTTTGATGTTAGGGCTTAGGCCGGGGACGTTGTCCTTAGCCTTCTGCGCGCCCTTTCACTTGACTTAGCAGTGGAAGGGTGGATTTGATTTCCTGTCGAATTCACTATCTTTCTCTGCTTTTTCAGGTGATCGTAGGGGCGATGGAGCCAGAGAGGGAAGTTATCCCCGTTACATCCGAGGAGGAGACTGTGTCCGAGGAGAGCAGTAGTGCAACGACCTCGAGCTCTGCGTCCTCGAGCTCGTCGGCTTCGAACTCCTCGAGCGAAGTCGAGGGGGAAGCGAGCGATGCTGAGGAGGGAGAGGATTTAGAGGTCGTGGAGGAGGATGCAATGGAAGAGGACGTTGATGTGTTCTGCCCGGAAGAGTGGGAGGTGGCCGAACCTTCCCACCATATTTCCACGTTTGCCAGGTCTGCGGCAGACGCTTTTACCGAGGTGGGGCCAACGGGCGAATGGAGAGTGCTTATGCCTAATTCGGACGAGCGGATCTGCTCAAACTTCAGGGACTGCTTCGCCATGTACGAATATGCCTTCAAGGAATTGGGGCTGAGGTTGCCCTTTACTGACTTCCAGCGGCCGGTTTTTGAGCACCTGAAGTTGGCTCCTTCTCAGCTCCACTCCAATTTGTTGGCCTTCATACGGGCTTTTGAGTTGGTGTGCGAGCACCTTGCTCTGGGGACCACTCTTCCTTTATTCTTTGCTGTTTTCAACCTATAGCAGCAGCTGGCGGGGAGGAGGTATGGATGGGTCTCTTTGAAGCAGCCCAAAAAGTTGTTTAAGCCGTTCTCGGAGTCCATCCGAACGTTCAAGGGACGGTACTACATCGTCGAGCCTTTGTCCGAAGCTGTTCAGGACATCGTGTATGCCTGGGAGGTAGAGTATGATGAGAATGGAGACGAGCAACTTACCGAGGAGGGGAAATATATCGGGGAGAGAGTGTACAAGTTCCCGATCTGCTGGACACCCGACCACTTCTCAAAGAAGCCCAGCGCCTACGTCTTTGAGCCGGGCGCGTTATGCGGGCAGGATACTGTGTCCTACGAGACGCTGGTGAAGTGGGTAAACTCCTTCAATCTTGCGAGTTGCTGGACGATCAAGGGTGCCCCTATCTACGAGGATGACGGGAGCCAGAGAGTCGAGCGCAGGTTTATCAATGTGAAGGCTCTGCTGGAGTGCAAGACTCCCGCGGATGCCATGAAGTTGCTCGGTAGTCTTAGTTACTTAGACTTTATTTGTTATTTCTTTTTCTTCCCCGTTGCTAAAGTGTTCGTTTCATTTGTGCAGGTGAGATACCTCAGGCTCGTGATCGTGTGGTGAGGAACGCCATGGCGAGGGGCAAGGCTGGAGCGGCTCCTCCCAAGGCCCGTCCTATTGGTGGTGCTCGTGCTCTTCCTCTTGCTCAAGCTGCGGTGGAGACCTCTGCTTCTCCTACTCTAGCTCCCCGAGACTCTCCATTGGCTCTGGCTGGGCGAGCGAAGCGGCAAAGGTCGTCGAATACCGCGGACCTGACTCGGGCGCCCGAGAAAGGGAAGTTTGAGCTTCCTCCGTGTGTCCTTGACCGGAGGTTCTTTGAGGGCAACACTTTGGTCGTTCCGCGAGCGGAGTCACTCAACCTCGAAAGCATGGACCGAGCGAGCAAGAGGGCGATGGTGGCCCAGGATGCTTCTGCCATGGTGAGGATGCTGGAAATGGCGGCCGTTTATGCGGAAGGGGACTCCGTGCTCGAGGCTGAACTCACTACTGCCCGGGCCTCCGTGGCGTCCTTAAAGGAAGAGGTCAAGGGTGCTCGTGAGGCTAGGAAGAAGGCCGAGGGAGAGTCGGCCAAACTGAAAGAGGAGGTAACCAGACTGAAGGCGGAGAAGAAGGCTGCGGAGGATTTGAACAAGGAGCTGATGGCGGCCATCGCCCCGGGTGCTGATGAACTGGACGGGATAAAAGTGTTGAAAACTTGGGCTGAGCTGGTCGCCAGCCTACTGCAGGCCGAGGAGGATGGTATTGCGGTGGCATTGGAGTCCTTTGAGAGTGTTGTGGCCCAGTTGCGGGTGGTGAACCTTGTGCTCGACATTTTGACCGATGGTATCCACTACCTTGCCCGAGTGGAGGATGATCGCATCGTCTTGCCCGCAGGCCTGGTTCTTGACACCCCTGAAGCTCAGACCGAAGATCAGCCAGCAGAGGAGTAGGAGCCCGAGCCCGAGGCGATCGAGCACGTGGAAGGATGATTATTCATGTCATTTTGATGTTGTTGTGTTTTGTCCGGCCTGCGTGCCGTTGATTAATTTGTAATTTATTTGGTTTTGGGGGGGCATGGCCTCCTTTTTTATGTAATACGCACAGTCTTTTGGCCCTTGTGGCCTTTTTTATTTAATGCTCGGTTCATTTGTATAATTTTTGTTGTACTTTACATTACTGCTGTACTTTACCTTAGTTGTGCATATATGACTGCCCGTCGGAGGGTGTGTCTGTTAATGGAGCTTTCTTTTGAAAGATAGCTCGCTGTATGTGAATTTACCAGTGCGGGGAGCTGGTCGAATAGCCGGGGAAGTCCCTGGCGAGGTTGTGGATCTCAGGTCGCGATTGAGGCCTGAGGTCGCGGCGTGAACGTCCCATCGCGAGCTGGGGTTCTGCCAATCATGGTACTTGGGCGAAGGCGGTGCTCGATCGAGGGCCACCGACGAGCAGAGTTTCGGCTAGTTTATTTGAGCGGGATTCTACTTCGTGTGCATGCGTCATTTGTACCTGTACGAGCATAATGACCGCAAGGTCGTCTCTTGATGCGAGGAAGCTTATGGTTACTTTAGCTGTAGTATTGCTTAAGTTTCTCAGCGTTCTATGGTCGAGGGAGTGCCTCCCTGTTAAGGTTTTCGAGGAAGTATGCACCGTTTTCCGTTTTGGCACGGACTCTGTACGACCCTTCCCAGTTGGCTGCTAGTTTGCTTTCGCGAGATTCCATGTGGTTTCTTCATAGGACAAGGCTGCCCACATCGAATTCTCATCGTAAGACTTTGGCATTCTGCCTGATTGCTATTTTTTGCTTAAGGGACGCTTCGCGGAGGGCTGCTCCTATCCGGATCTCCTCGACGAGGTCGAGCTCTTCTCTCATCGCTTCGTTATTCATTTCCTCGTCTAGAGGTGATTGGGTCCTTCTGGACGGTACGTGGATTTCGATGGGTAAAACAGCCTCCATTCCATATGCTAAGCGGAAAGGCGTTTCCCCGGTGGTGGACTGGGGAGTAGTGCGATATGCCCATAAGACGCTGTGGAGCTCCTCGACCCAGGCTTTCTTTGTTTCATTCAGCCTTCGTTTGAGGCCACGAAGGATGACGCGGTTGGCCGCTTCCGCCTGCCCGTTGGTCTGGGGGTGCTCTTCTGAAGCGAAGTGTTGCTTAGTTTTGAGATGGGCGACAAAGTCTTGGAACTTCTTGTCCATGAATTGTGTTCCATTGTCCGTGACGATTGCTTGGGGAATCCCAAAACGGGCAAGGATATTCCGCTTGTAGAAGCGTAGGATGTTAAGTGCTGTTATCTTCGCTAAGGCTTTCGCTTCTATCCATGTTGTGAAATAATCTACGCCCACTATCAGGTATTTATTTTGGTTGGACCCCGTAACGAAGGGTCCTAGGATGTCTAGGCCCCACCAGGCGAATGGCCACGGGGATGTCAAGCTTTTCAGCTCATTAGGTGGAGCTAGGTGCATATCCCCGTGCCGTTGGTATTTGTCGCATTTCTTCACATGCTCCTTGGCGTCTTGCTGCATGGTTGGCCAGTAATATCCTGCCCGGAGCGCCTTGCGGGCAAGGGACCTTCCTCCCAGGTGCTGGGCGTTAATGCCTTCGTGGATTTCTCGTAATACGTGGGGGACAATCTCCTCCTCTATGCACTTTAGTAGTGGGATAGAGAAGCCCCTTCGGTAAAGTTTATTTTCGAGGATGACGTACGAGCAAGCTCTTCGTCTGATGGTGCTGGCTTCCTTGGGGTCATCCGGAAGTTCGTCCCTGGTGAGGTAGTTGAACACGGGCGTCATCCAGCAGTCACTGTCTCCGACCGCGTGCACGTGTAGGGTCGAGGACCTCTTATCGATGCTGGACCGGGGAAGTATCTCTTGGATGACTGACCTATTTCCGCCTTTCCTCTTGGTGCTCGCTAGTTTGGACAGGACGTCTGCCCGCACGTTGTGTTCGCGGGGAACATGTCTTACCGCTACCGTCCTGAACCTCGACATCTTTTCCTTGACTAGGGAGAGGTATTCAGATAGACTGTTATTTTTGGCCTGATACTCCCCGGAGATCTGGTGGGCTACGAGCTGAGAGTCCGTGCAGATGATGATTTCTTCTGCCCCTAGGTCTTCGGCAAGGCGCAACCCAGCGAGGAAGGCCTCATACTCAGCCTGGTTGTTCAACGTGGGGAAGGATAAAGTGAGAGACGCCTCTACTATGGTCCTTTCATCGTTTTCAAGAATTACTCCTGCCCCGCTGCCGCTCGAGCTGGATGCTCCGTCGACGTAGATGGTCCATCTGTTTGCTATGTGGGGCGAGGAGTCTGAGAAGGTTACTTCCACCACGAAATCGGCCAGGGCCTGTGCTTTGAGAGCTTTTCTGCTTTTATACCGGACGTCAAATTCGGACAGCTCCAACGACCACTTGAGCATTCGACCGACCATGTCTGGCCGGCCCAGCAATTGCTTGATGGGTTGATCCGTCCTCACTACAATCGTATGGGCTAAGAAATAGTGTCTCAGTCATCTGGCAGCGTTGACGAGGGTCAATGCTACCTTTTCTATCTGCTGATATTGCAACTCTGCGTCCTGCAATGCTTTGCTTGTGAAGTATATGGGCTTTTGCACGCCAGGATCTTCGCGAATGAGAACAGTGCTCACGGCCTCGGCAGTGACGGTGAGGTACAGGAACAAAACTTCCCCGGTATCTGGTCGTGATAACACGGGCGGTTTCGACAGGGCTTGCTTTAGGTGAAGGAGGGATGCCTCGCATTCTTCGGTCCATTCAAACGCGGCTTCTTTTCTCAAGAGCTTGAAGAAAGGAAGGGCGGGTTGGGCGGATTTTGCGACGAAGCGGGACAACGAGGTGAGTACCCCGTTGAGGGACTGGATGTTCTTTTTAGACGTGGGCGTTGGGAACTCAGAGAATGCCCGGCATTTGTCAGGGTTAGCCTCTATTCCTCGTTCCGTTAAGTAGAAACCAAGGAATTTTCCTGCCCGTACTCCGAACGTGCACTTCTCTGGGTTAAAACACATTTGATATTTTCTTGCTTGCTCGAAAATTTTTGGAAGATGGGCGACATGGTCTAGTTCCTCGTGGGACTTGATGATCATGTCGTCCATGTATACCTCGAGCATGTCGCCTATTTGTCCTCGGAAGACTTTGTTCATTATTCGTTGGTACGTAGCGCCGGCGTTCTTCAGTCCGAAGGGCATTACGTTGTAGTAATAGTTGCCCGATTCGGTCATGAAGGCCGTGTACGTTTTATCGCTCACGGCCATTGGGATTTGGTTATAGCCCGAGTAGGCATCGAGGAACGATAACAGTTTAAAACCTGCGGAGTTATCTACGAGCTTATCTATATTGGGGAGGGGGTAGGCGTCCTTCGGACAGGCCTTATTAACATCGGTATAATCAACGCACATTCTCCATTTGCCATTACTTTTTCTTACAAGTACAACATTTGAGAGCCATGTAGTGTATTTGGCCTCAAAAATAAACCTAGCTTCTAGAAGGTCTTTGACAGCTTTCTCCGCGGCTTCCATCTTCTCTGGGGACTGTTTCCTTCTGCGCTGGGCAACGACTTTGACGGCCGGATCAATTATAAGCTGGTGGCAGGCGGCGGAGGGGTCCAATCCTGGCATTTTAGCAGTGCTCCATGCGAACAAGTCTGCGTTCTCCCGGAGGCATGCTTTTAGTTGTCTCTTGGCCAGGTCGGGGAGGTCTGCACCGATCTTCACTCCCCGCTGGGGGTCTTCTCCGAACGGAACGATCTCGAAGTTGCCATCGGGGATGGGGCGAGGGAGATGCCCGCTGTTGTGGGACTGGCTGCCCGAAGTCGTTAGGTCTTTGGCGTGATCCTCCTCGCTGAAACGGATGTCCAAATCGATGGATTAGACCTGGGGGAGTGGCTTTGGCTGCTCAGAGCTGCTGGGCAGAGGAGGACGACCAGATGTCCTCGGCCTTGCTGAGATGGTGCTCAGTCATTTTGATGCTGCTTCAAAGCATCGACGGGCAGCTTGGATGTCGCCGTGGAGGGTGGCGACCATCCCTTCAGAAGTGTAGTACTTCATCTTGAGATGTACGGTGGAAGGCACTGCAATCAACTCTGCCAGGGTTGGCCTTCCAAAAATGCACTGATATAGTGACAGGCAGTCAATTACCAGAAACTGTGCTTTGATTGCTCGGGTTGTCTTTCCTGAACCGAAGGTCACGATGAGCTCTACGTAACCTCGGGGCCTTGTTACTGCTCTGTTTAATCCCTGCAGGTCGGATCCAACGTATGGAGTAAGGTGAGAGTCGTCCAGCTGCAATGTCTCGAACAGGTGGTTGTACATTATATCAACTGAACTGCCCTGATCCACGAGTATCCTGCGAACATCAAAGTTCGCCATCCTTGCCCAGATGAGAAGCGGGATGCTTGAGTTCGGTGACCCGCCGAGGAGTTTCTCCTTGTAGAAGGAAATGGGAGATAATCCTTTGTGAGCGGTATCCAGCGTGGCGACTTCATTAGAGCTTTTGCTGATCAGTTGCTCAAATTTTCTCTTGACCGAACCGACCGTGATTTTGTTGAATCTGCCACCGGAGATGACCATGGCCGACAGGAAGGTCTCCCACGGGCTGTGAGTGCCAAGGAACGTGGAGACAGGTAGACTGTCAGGGATACGGAAGTCCTCTGGCCGGGTTATGGATAGGGCGACCTGTACGTTGGTGTCCTCGAAGGGCGGAGTCTCTTCTACAGCCTTCTTGCTCTCCTGGGTTTCTTGCTGGGGAGCTTCTTTCTTCTTCGCGAACTGCTTCAGGTGGCCGTCGCGAATGAGGATCTCTATGACATCTCTGAGGTGGATGCATTCTTCCGTCGTATGGCAGTGGCTCTTGTGGAAGCGAAAATACTTGTATTTGTCTGTACCTGGCCTGGCCGACAGCTGTTTGGGGAAACGGACCCCCGCCTGCTTGAACTCTGAGTTGGCACATTCGGACAAAATTTTCTCCCTTGAGGTAGTGAGGGAGGTATATTCATGGAACCGTCCAGAAGGTCCCTTCTGTTTGCGTGCATCACGAGGCCGATCATCGCGTCTTTTATCTCCTCGACGGGATGTCGAAGGCTCTTCAGCTCTGGATGACCGGGCACCTTCTTGGTGACGGGAGGCCCGGACAGAGTGGGCAGCGACCTTCTCCTTATACTGTATATGTGACTGGGCTTGGTGGAGAAGAGCGTTGAGGTTCCTCGGTGGATCTAGGCCGATGGCTTTTGCGAAGTCTGAGCCAGGACGTAATCCCTATTCGAGCAGGAACTTCTTCATCTCGTCGGTCGTTGGCACTTGGACGGCTTCCTTGTTGAACCGCTCAATGTAATCTCGAATAGGTTCATCTCTTCCCTGTACGACGGCTCCAAGGGACGCCTCAGTCTTTGGATGGCGTCGTGATGCGGTAAAGTGTCAGGAGAAAATCCTCCCGAGCTGCCTCCAGGATGTGATGGATTCCTCCGGCAGCTGTTTGTACCAGGTCATTGCTCCTTTCCGAAGCGTGGTTGGGAACAGGCGGCATTTGATGGTTCCTCGTACCCCTCTGTAGTCCAGAAGAGCATCTATGTTTTCAATGTGCTCGTCTGGGTCCGTTGTTCCATCATAAGTTCCTAGAGACGGAGGCTTCTCTAGTCCTTTAGGGAGGCGGGTGGCCAGGATTCTGCGGGACAATGGGCCGCGAGGCTCGTCGTCGTTGTCCGAACTTGAAGTCGATGGTGACCGTTGTCTGCGCTCGCGGCGGCGGTCTCTGCGAGGCGTGGGTGATCGTGGCTGGTCGCGATGTCTGACTGGTGGAGAATGTTCATCTTGCCTCGTTCTCTTGTGTCTTGGTGGTGACTGATCCCGCGGGGAGATCTGGTCGCCCTTGCGAACGCGTTGTGGTTCAGGCTCGCGCCTTGTCATACGGTTATCCCCGCGCCTAGGTGGCGGGCTTCTTGATCTCTGGTGTTTTCTTTTGGGAGGGGAGGATCTTGGAAAAGATGCTTCCTCGAGGGATCCTATCCTTTCTCCTTGCTGCAAGATAAGGAGGTTTGTGCGGTTGACAGCTTCCAGAAGGGCTGCGACGACCAGGTCAGCGCTGGGGGGCCAGGAATTGGTTGTTCCCCCAATGGCATCTGTTTGCCTTCTTGCCCGGCGGGAGGAGGAGTTGGAGACGCAGGGGCCCCGTCTCGAAGGAAACGGGGATCAGAAAGTAACGACGAACTTCCATTAGCGTCCATCTTGTTGACGGGGACAAGAACCGTTGCTTCAACACCTTTCGAAGAATTCTGAGCGGCCATGTGTGGGCGGATCAAAGAGAGTATGTTTTGATCTTTTTGTTTCCAAGGAGGAAAGAAAGAAGGGGAGAACAAGGAGTTCCCACAGACGGCGCCACTGATCCGATGTATTCGAACTGGTCCACGTAAGCTGGTCGTCAGAAGGTGAGGTGCTCGGATGATAGCTGGCCGCGGGGCGTGCAACGTGCTCGACTTGAGAATGAGGAGAGGAGGGGGTGTACCTGCAAGGTACTCCGACGCTCAAGTAAGAAAGAGTCAGAGAAAAAGGGCAAGTACGAAGAGTATTCTTAGGGTGAAAAATGTGATACCTGACCCTCTCAAGTGAAAGGGTTTATATAGATCCCCCAGCGCGTGCCCAACGGTCCTATTTTCGGGGCGAACTAGCCATTTTTCCCAAAGAATAGGTAACTGCCCAAACTAGTCGTTATGTCGGGCAGGGCGCCATGAACTAGCTGTTATGTCGGGCATAGACGCAGTTGCGGGCATCTGCCCACTGCTGTTCGGGCAGTGAGGAAGCCGTGCGTAACGGGCATCAGAGCCGGGGAGGGACGTTGCGTTTCTTGCCCGGTTGGAGGGGCAGAAATGTCACTTTTTGCCCCTCTGTGGATTGGGCTTAGGTAACTTGGGTCGCTTTGGAGTAGAAGCGGATTGGGCCAATTCTAGCCATTGGTCCAGTCCAGAACATATATTAAGAAACCAGAGGAAAACCAAATGTCAACAATCACAAATCCAAGATAACAAGTCTGAACACAATAATCATAGATCCCAACCAACAAGCCTGGAGGTGGTCCGAATAATGAAAGAAAATAGAAAACTACGGCATGTCATCAAAGTCTACAAGTGTCAATCCCCCCTATCCATTATGCTTCTTGCTCCAGTCTTGAATTTCTTTGAACATCTTTTTGGTGTCGGGATGCTTCGGTCTCTGAATTAGCTCTTCAATGAGAACGTATCTCCTATGCATGATCCCTTCCAAGTATCGGCAATGTAACTCCCAAGCGTCTTCTCCAGAAACACCATCCATGCTAGGTCCCTCATGTCTAGATCTCTTCACTCCGGCTTGGACCTTCAGTTCCTCTATGGAGACTATGGCTTCATTGAGTCGACCCTCGACTGCTTGTCTCTGGAATACCCCTGATAAGATCTCAGTGTCTTTCTTCTTGAGCTGCGACTTCAATTGATCAATCTGACCCAGGTAATCGTCTTCCTTTCTCTTATTCTCAGCCATTGCAGTTTCTCGGTGAGCATTGAACCTGTGAATTTTTAACAAAGCCTTGTCCAATTCCTTCTTCTTAGACTCGAGAACCTTACTGATACCATCCAAATCTTGTTTCATCCTTTGTCTGGATGTGACCATGTCAGCTAGCTCTTTTTCTGCCTTAGCAAGAAGCTCTGTCTTCAACTTGGTGGTATGAACAGCTTCACCCCGCTCATGTTTCAACTGATAAATCTCCCTTAGTAGCTCACTGTTTTCTTCTTGCAGCTTTTCCTTTTCAGCCCACAACTTGTTAAACTTCTCTATCTCAACTGTGGTAGGAGGCTCAATCAGTAAGGGGTAAGATAGTGGTTCTACCGGGAAGGGAAGAAGCTCATCTTCGGCTCTCTTCTTAATCCACTCTTTATAGGAAGGGAAAACCCGGTTGTTACATTTCCCGAATGAAGTTTTTCTCTTCTTGGTCACCTGCTTCCAAGCATTCACAATCTTCCTTATCATCTCTTGATCCTCAGTACCATTGAAGAATAAGGACTCTCTGACATCTCGCTCTTCAGGTGGACCTTTCAGAGGATAACCAAACAGCCTGATAACAAGGGAATAATTATAGTTAATTCCACCTCTTCTCCATATCAAGGGTACATTAGGGAATTCTCTGCACTTGCAAATAGTCTCTATTCCTAGCAAGTCACGGTTGAACCAGACAATGTTGTCAGCAGTCAAGCCCATTAACCTCTTTGACCACTTCAGAGAATCTTTCGTATCAACGAAAGCGCCAGTTTCGGGGAGATGGCTCAGAAACCAAGTAGATAAGAGCGGTGGACAACAACTCACGGTTTTTCCCCGCCTATTTTCATTCTTGTAGTGGACTGAGTGATACACATCACCTAGCAAGGTAGGTATAGGATTCTTTGAAATAAAGATTCTGACAGCATGCATATCCACCAGATCAGGAACATTGGGAAACAGGACAATCCCATAGATGCACATAGCCAGAATAGCTTGGAAAGCAGTCCAATTCTTCTCTTTAACATGTATGCAAGCTTGATCAAACAAGAACTTCAGTAAGAAACCCTTAGCTCCTTGTTTTTCCTCAATATTACTGCTTATAACAGATTCGCTAATATGAAGAGCAACAACCATTTCTTTTATCTCGGGGTGTTCTTCAGAAAAGAATACAATGTCATGCCTGATGGGGATTCCCAAAATAAATGAGAACTCCTCCAACGTTGGGGCCAAGATGTAGTCTGGGAAAGTGAAGCAACGCAAAGACGGCTCGCAAAACTGAAGAAGTGTATGAATAACATCCTTCTCATACTTGGAGATATTGTAGACAAATTTCAGAAGTCTCCCATACCCTCCACTGAACTCTGTACGAACTCCGGGACCAGCCATACTAATCAGCTTATGAATCAACGTCAAGGTCGGATCTGGGAACGAATAGGCAACAGTCTTTTTTCTCTGGACATCCATGCCAAGGTAACCTCAGAAAACCAGAATCAAGAGTAAGATACAAGCCCTGAAAAAGGTCAAACATGTCAGAATGCAAGAAAAATGATATGCTCATGCAAACATGGGATCAAGGCAACACTGCTGGATGTGTTGTGCTGTTAACTGAATGAGAACCACAACCCAGAAAACCAGAATTCCAAAATACCGAACCACTGAGATAACCAGGAACCCAAATAATCAAACAGTGATGAGAAATCCAGAAAAACCGGGTAAGTTGAAGGTTTCGGTTACCTGCAAACCTGCAAACGCCCATCCCCTCTCACGTGTGGGTACTAGGATATTCAATATCCCGGGCTCTCAGGTCGAGAAACGATGATACGTTCACCATTTCTGGTTTGGCATCATCATCAATCGAGGAGGCCTCAACTGATTCTCCAAAACTGAAGGTCCTCAGCTTCTGGCACTGAGGTCGAGAAACAATAGTACATTCATCCCTCGGGGTACAGTACTATCGTCAATTGAGGAGTGCCTCCACTGATTCTCTTCAACAGATAGGGGCCATCCTATGCGAGTTCCAAAGTGGGCCCTCGGGTGCGAATGGGTTTGCCACAGGATGTGGTCTACCACTGTCACCACTAAAGAGGGATGTTTCCACTAAGGTCCTCGATGATCGGTCACCAGAGTCGACAGCTCTCTAGATCGACATCCCAACATGCGCAAGACACACACGTTAGAATGCGTCCCAAGATAGCCTCGTCTGGTTGTGAATTTCGTGAACACACAAACGTACCAAGCGGGCACGTAGGTCCCACTACTTTCCACTCTAGTCCTAGGGTGTACTCAAGCCTGGGTATTGGGCTTATCTCTCAGAACAACCTAACCTGCAAAACAAAAACAGCCAGCACAACACAGCAATATCCAGTATGACAGGAATAAAAATGAAATGCAATGCAGAAAATGCGGTAAAAATAAAATACAACAAATGAAGCAAAACAAAAACAAAAACACCCAAAGAGAATAAAGACAAGCAAGCGCTAGGATTGACTCGCTTAGGGATGGACCAGCATAGGTCAACCAGTATTCCCCAGCAGAGTTTCCAGTTGTCGCTCCCAGGATTTTCATCCAGGTTCAAACGCGAGAGTGGCGCGGAAAATAGAGTCGTCAACCGTGTAAATTTATCCCAAGAGAGGGAAAGGGAACACCGCATAAACCTGAGGAAGAGGGAAAGGGATGGTCATCGCAACCATAACCTGGGTTCGGGAGTCGGTTACGTGAGGGGAAGGTGCTAGCACCCCACGCGTCCATCGTACTCGATGGGATCCACGCTTGTTGTCTATTCTAAGGGTGAGTTATCCTATCATCTAGGGCTGTACTAAGACGGGGGGAAACAAAAACAGACTCGGTAGGACGTCGACGTCCTAGGCCTACGTACCCCCTTTGTGCAATGGGGAATTCAGAGTCAACGTAGTTCGGACCAAGTTCTCTTTGTGTTTTTTATGAGCGACGTTAAGTTCGCGTCCGACAGTTAGGGTCGATGCCTGTTTGCGTCTCAGACGGAAAGTAACGTGCCCTTTTTGAAAATAGCCTTTAGTTTGACAATCCCGAAGGACAAAAAGGTTTGAAGTTTGTTTGTATTTTTTAGGACAGAAGTGACTTGCGTTAGTTCATAACTTGCATTGCACCAAAGTCTAGGGCACAGGGGCGAATACTTAACGCATCGTCCCAAGACAGGACGCTCGCTAAGCACTCTAGAAAGATGAGAGGAAGCCCCTCATTTCTCATTCCCCACGCTTAAGGCTTGTGCGCAATACACTTTATCCTTATTAAGTGTTTTCAAGAAGTTTTGAGATGAGGAGAGAGAAGACACAAAGGAAACTCTAAAGGGAAACTAAGAGTCCTAATGTTATCATGCAAAAGTGGCCCTAAGGTTGAGTTTGAAAGGGGAACATCTAGCTAAGTTAGCATGCATGGTTTGAATCCTAATGTCTATCCTACTCCAAGCTTAATCAAGGATTAAGTTGGACTAGGAAACCCTAAGGGAACACGCAAAAGTGAATCCAAGACTTAAACAAGTCTTGAGATCCAAAAGGGAAGAAAAGAAGTGAGGGAGATGAAGAAGAAGATGACACAAGAGATAAGAAACAAGGTAGGGTAGCAAGCACTTCATGTCATAGTAAGCTCAAATCATCAAAGAAGGAACATCATCCGTCACACTCAAAACATGTGCCAAAACTAGGCAAAACGTTCACTTATGTCATTCATGCAAGCAACCAAAGATCATGTGAGGCAAGAAGTGAAGAAATGTCATTTAATGGAAACCATATCAAGAGGATCAGAACCTCACACATGTCATTCAAAGCAAATAAGAGTCACCAAACATTTATGAGATCTTATGAGAAGGCATCTCAAAGAAACTAGTTCAAAACATCCAAAGAGTTGTGTCAAAACATTGTCAACTTAGAAAATCCACCATAAACAGAAAAATGATTAAATGAAAATGATTCCAAAGCCACAAACAAACCAAGTCAGTATATGATCACAACATATAATCATTCCAAGCTTCACTTAAACACAAAGGGTCAAAAAGATTCAAACTAGGTCACGTACCCAAAACATTCCATTCAAAGTTTGAGTCACATGTAAATATCAACCAAAAATAGAAGAATGCCTTATAAAAATATAAATAAATTCTTAAAATCACTTCATATTCATCAAGAATGTATGTGAAAAAGGTCTCACCAAGAACCACAAAATTGCATCACCAAATGGATCCAAACATCACACGTATCAAGCTAACGAAGCAATAATCGAGGAGCGAAGAGAACCACATGGAAAATAATCAAAAATTGATCACCAAGACAGAAACATGACATTCAAACATTCATAATTTAAGTGTAAATACATGACAAAAAAATCGGCTCAAGAAGGCATGGCAAAGTCATCAAACACAAACATTAACCACAAGGGTAAACATGGAATACACCTTGGAAAAGAAAATCAGAATTAATTATCAAAACAAATGAAAAATTAAAAGAAAATTTAAAAATAATTAAATAAAACATTAAAATACGGTCATGATATTTTTTGGAATTTTTGAATAATCAAAAGTATTTTTAATTATTAAAACAAAAACGAAAAAAAAAAAGAAAAAAAAAGTAATAGAAACAGAGGGTGTATAGTAGTTAGTGTGGAATGACACATGTGTAAATCATAAAATAAAAACAAAAATTAAAAGATGTGGCATCATATGGACCGTGGGATCAAACAATTGGACGGTCAAGATTTCGTCTCCTACCTCCAAACCCTAAACTCGCCGAAGACTGAACCAGACGCCGGAACTAGGGTTCCGGTCGTCTTCTCCGTTCACCTGCAACCAAAAAGTCACCAAAACGCGCAAGCGAATATATGTTCTTGACCAGAATTTCACCAGGATCAATAATATCACATTAAAAATAGCAAATAATCAACACACAAAGAGAATCAAATGGAACAAGTTATGGTTCCAAAACTTAAAACTCATCATACAACCAAACCATGCGTCCAAACTCCAAACCAAATACATCAGAATCATCAGTGAATGTCACACATCATTATGCACATCAAAAAAAGGAGTTTTAAGAGCATGTAAAATTATACTAACCTGAGATCAAGCAGTCCGTATCCTTGCTTTTAGCTTCCAACGATGGGTGGTTTGTGCTCTATGGATTCCAAGGATGAAGACTGTGAAAGAATTTCGCCCAAAGCCTTTGTGGATTGTGAGATTCGAATGAGAGAAGGATTAGGGTTCAAACTTTTGTTCTCCTCAAAATCACGTGTGTTTTCCAATGAGTGTATGAGCTTTTTGTTTTTTGATCTTGTGAGGGTTGAGAGAAAAATTTGAGAGAGTTTTTGGTGTTTGTGAGAATGAGTGAAAATTATGGGAAATGAGAGAGAGTTTTGAATATATAGTGGAGTCTAAAATGAAGAGCAAAAGATAGAATTTTGGCTTAAGTGAAAATAACACCGCTTCGGCAAGGAATTTTGACTCTGAGCCTTCCACAACATCATCCGCCTCTGAATCACGGTCGCAACGCAAAAATAACGGACGTCATACGATCAAAATCGAGTGCGGTCGATATGTTTAAGCTGCAAGACGTCACTGAATAAGTTGTTTTTTCAGCTTATTTGGTGTCTGCTACTCGAAAACGTGACGAGGTCAACCTCTTCAAAGAATAATCTCGACTCGACTTTGTCAGCAAAGTTGTAGATCTATGAGTCAGTGACCTCGTGTCAAAAGATGAGCGCGATCGGACAAAAACCGAGTGAGATATGAATTTTACCGTGAAACAACTTTCAGTCTTTTTCTTCGGTTCAGCACTTCCGTTTTGCGAAATAAACCAAAACGATGATCTTAGGAGCATCGTTCAAACTCGAGCTTGTCTTCAATCTTAAAGAGCACAAAATTTGTGAACCGTAGCTTCGAGAATGGACACAATCCGATAAAAATTGACCGAGTTATGAATTTTACAAAATCTGACAGACAGTGCACTGCATCAAAGAACTCCACTGGTATTTCACATTTTCGGGGTCCCTCCGCTCGGACCTGACCCAAACTGAATTCACGACACGAAGGTAACATCTAAATGGAATTTTAGGCACCGAAACGGCATCAATTCGACGAACGAGCTGAGAGTTATGAAATTTTTTAGTGTCCGAAATATACCGGTTCAGCACTATTTTTCACTGTTTTTTGCACTGTATTGACTATGAAAACTCACGTGTTCGGAGATCTTCCTCAAAGAATCAGCCCTCGGTCCAAACACAAAAGTTGCAGATAATTTCAATATGGAACTTTTTAGCATAGGAATAGCTCAGAAATGATGATCTAATCAGAAGTTAAGCCCTTTTGAATACCATTGACGTAATTATCCAGCGAAATCGAAATTCCATAAACAAATAATTCCCACCACTTTCCTTGATGAATTGACTTCCGAGCCGAACATAAAAGTTGTAGAGAATACCAAGACGGTTCTAAATCTTGAATATCCAGCCAAAACGAGTTCCAGAGCAATAGTTGTGAATTTTGCAAATTTGCACAACAAACTGATTTTCTGCTCAAACTGTTCTGAATCGGCTGAAAACTTCAACTTCCTCTGAAATTCTTGACATGAAAAATTATGTTAGATAAGAGCTTTGCTGACCCGTTGATTACGTAACCGGAGAAATACTTTGCGCATATGTCGAGTGACGAAATAAATGTCGGTTGCAACCTGACGATGCTTGAACAGAGAACCTTGATCCCATAACCACAAAGCCAAATGATATGCATGTATGTACCCGATGACCTAGCTAAAATTCAAATGAAGCATAAGCCACTTGAGTTAGCAACGGCTGTCATGTGTTCAAAGGATTCACGGAGATTGAATACCAAAAGAAACCTGAAATTTGCTAACGGTGAGAATAACGAAATGGAGCGTGCTGAAAAATAAGGAGTATGACCTCAATCATGCCCACAAAAATAAGACGAATACGACCTCAATCGTTCCCGCAAAGGAAGACTGACCTCAATCACTCTACCCACAAAGAAAACATGAATACGACCTCAATCGCACCCACAAAAACATGAATACGATCTCAATCGCACCCACAAAACGAATACAACCTCAATTGTACCCGCAAAGGAAGACTGACCTTAATCACTCTACCCACAAAGAAAACATGAATACGACCTCAATCGCACCCACAAAAACTTGAATACGACCTCAATCGCACCCACAAAACGAATACAACCTCAATTGTACCCGCAAAGGAAGACTGACCTCGATCACTCTACCCACAAAGAAAACATGAATACGACCTTAATCGCACCCACAAAACGAATACAACCTCAACTGTACCCTCAAAGAAAGACTGACCTCAATCATTCTACCCACAAAGAAAACATGAATACGACCTCAATCGCACCCACAAAACGAATACAACCTCAATTGTATCTGCAAAGGATAACCAACATAAAGTAGACTTCGCCGGGGATAACGTGAAACAAAACTTCTGGGTTATGTCATCTATGCTGATAAAGAGAACTGACAATGGAATCTCGAAATATGCCATCCCTGCTGATAAAGGGAACTGGCGAAGAAAATCTTCAAAAGATTGCTATCTCTACTGATAAAGAGAACTGGGTTTCACGAAATAAGTCTGACGAGAACTGACTACCGCAACAATAGGTCAGACGATAACTGACTACCAGGCGAGAACTGGATTTACCAAAGAGATATCAGACGAGCACTGACTACCAGGCGAGAACTGGGTTTACAGAATAAGTCAGACGAAAACTGACTACCAGGCAAGAACTGGATTTACCAAAGAGATATCAGACGAGAACTGACTACCAGGCGAGAACTAGGTTTACACCAAATAAGTCAGTCGAAAACTGACTACCAGACGAGAACTGGATTTACAGAATAAGTCAGACGAGAACTGACTACCAGACGAGAACTGGGTTTCACCAAGTAAGTCAGACGAGAACTGACTACCAGACGAGAACTGGATTTACAAAGGAAATTGGCCAATCCAAGGCAAACTCCTAACGAACTCAAAATCCACAAGCAAGATGACTCCGCTGGGGAAGGAGAAGTCTAAATAAAAGACTCTGTCGGGGAGCACAAGTATAAGGAACGCGTCCCTCCAAAATCTCCTGAGTCATGCCGTCTCTGCTGAGAAAGAGAACTGGCAAAGAAAGTATCAAACCTGGCTTATGCTTCAAATGCAAATGTTTGAATTTTGCTGTAATGCTCTATATGAAGTGGAAATGCTACGCTTTTGAGGATGCAATGCAAATGCTTATGATATGCAAAAGGGGTCTCTCCAGCAAAATAAATGTTGGAGAGAAAAGACCAATTCAGCTGGGGATGACAAAAATAAATTGTCCTCTGAATCCAAGAGCTCCGCTGAGAAGGATCACACTGACTGACTCTTTGGATCCACAACTTCTGCCGGGGATGAAATCTCAAAAGAAACACACTACCGGGGATTACACCTGTCCTTTACTGAAGGTGACGTCGAACCTGAGATTCCTCCTCTGCTAGGGGGATTAAGAATGAATGCCAATAACAGAACCAGAAGTCTGTAACTGAGGATTGCCAATAACAGACGGGCTTAGGACCTGCTGGGGGATGCCAGCCCATAATACCATCCTGCTTGGGGAAAACAACCTATAATACCATCCTGCTTGGGGATACTGCTGAACCTAGCCTGCTGATGGGAGAATGACTTTACTCTCACCTTGCTGGGGATTAGAACATAACGTTGTCGGTGAAAGTACACTTCCTGATTGGCTGGGGAAAGTGAACACCTGATTCTGTGGGGAGATAACGTCTTGATCCAGAGAAAATACTTTTCAGGTCTCTTGCTGGGGAAAGCCTGCTCTGCTGAGGAAAGTGCAATCTCAATGTTGGGGAGAGCAAACTGCTGGGGAATTACAATCCTGTTACCACTCAACCTGACTTGTCTCTATGTTCATAAATGGCCCTTTGAACTTTCCACTTGCCCCAGACCACCAGGTCTAACGGAAGAAATCGTCTCAAGAGGATTTTATAGAAGACCGGGCGTTCGTACTGCCCCAGGGTCTTCAAACTCTTGAAGAGATTTATCATATCTCGACATAACTACCCCAGTCTTCGTAATCCATTACCTCGAAAAGATTTTGTAATGACTTGAAAATACTCTGCTTTAGTATTTTGAGGAGGTGTTTTCAATTAACCATTTTCAGGAGTGGATAATTTCTCACGCTCTAGGGATGGCCTGCCCCAAGTCTTGAAGAAACTTTTCCCCTGACTGATCTTATCGAGATTTGTCAAATCGACCTGATTGCCCCTATTTGGCTGCTTTAAGGAGAGTTTTTAGCGCGACTGCTCCAGATTAGCTGCATCTTATCACCATTTATTGGGAACCCCCAAGCCGCGCACAGTCTCTTGGCCACTTACCCCTTTGAATGGCAAAACAATGCGCACATGCAATACCAACCAATCTTATTAGCGCAACTCATAGGAGTCAGGAACGTTATCCTGTTGAAGTATGCTTTCGGAATAAACCCTGTTTCAATTAGGACTTTTAAGGGTTGTAACGTGGCCTGGTTCACGATTTCAGAAAAAGGATTTATGGCTCAAAATTTATCGGTGCCCACCCACTCCTCGTGATGTTCTCCAGTCCTATGTTCAGTTAATCTGACCCAAACGCTCATCTCTCAAAAGGTTTATGATCTTTAAGGAACCTGTGCCACTAATGGTTTGACACCCAATGAGGTTTTGGAGTAACAGTCACCCCTTTTTGTCTTTTGTGTCTGTAGTCACACGACTTTGTTCTACTCAAAGATTTTCTTTGTAATCCTTTTGGCTTTTCGCTTTCTCATTCTTTTGCCTTTTGTTCCCTAATCTTGCCTGGACTGACTCTTTTGAGTTTTCAATTTTGGAGTCCAGCGGGATGCCTTAACTTTTGCCTAAGTCACTTGCTTTCAAGTTTTTCGACTTAGCAGGCTTTTTCTTTTTCTCTTTTTTTATTCCAATTTTTTGAACAAAGCGTGTGACACTGGTTGTCTTACTTGCTTGAAAGGGTTGTGACTGCCTCATTACTTGGTCGATGAGGGATAACCATTGTGGTTTCACGTCCCTCGATCTCCTGGTGGTGGGATAGAAGGTAATGGATCCTCAGATGCACACTCTCCTTGAAATTTGAACGCTTGGTCAAACTAACTGACGCCTACCCTGCCCCTGGGTTAAGTATGAGGGCTTTTTTTTCGTACGAAAGAAGCTCCTACTTCAAGGCTCAAAAGGGTTAACGAGGGTCTATCTCCCTTATATCTCCAGTGTTTGTGAATTGGAAACAATTCCTGTACATCCTTAACAGGGTTTCATCCAAATGCGCACCATTAGAAATCTACACTCTTATTTCGTCATCCTCCCTCAAGAGTTCTAAACAAGAGAATTGGTATTGCAGTGCATATAAACATTTAAGAGTGAACACGAATGGATTAATTCAAGGAAAACATGCTCATTGTATTATGATCGTCATTAAAAACAAACAAGTTTCTACATGCATAAAATGCTTTAACGAGAAATGAAAAACTACAAATGAAAATGCAGTAAAGAAACTGATGACTGCCGTTGTTGAGAAGACTTGACTCCGCTTGGACTACTGGCTTTAGGAGACGACCCTTGAAGTCTTCAAACAGATGAGAGGTCGACATGCACAACCAAGTCTCCTTCTGGAAATGATATGTACCCTTTGTCAATCAACTGTTGCACTTTGGCTTGGAAGGCTTTGTAATCTTCGGTTGAGTGCCCCATAGATCCTCCATGATATCCACATTGCACATGGGGATTGTACCCCGGAGGGTATGGTTCTGGAACAGGCTTCAAAGTCTTAGGCTACACCAATTAGTTTCGAACCAGGTGTGGCAAGAGTTGACTGTACGACATGGGAACTGGATGAAGAGGAGCATTCCTTCTTTCTAAGTTGTTGTGCGGCCTATGCTGATTCTGACGCTGATACTTCTGTTGTTGAGGAGCATAAGGTTGTTGGTACTGAACGACATTAGTCTCTCCTTCTTCTCCCCTGTAACGTTTCTTCGCATTTTCAGAATAACCGGGAGCAACTTGAATCTTTCCCGTTTTGATGTCGTTTTCAACTCTTTCTCCTGCCAATACAAGACCTGAAAATCCCGCTGACAAACATCCAACCAATTTCTCAAAATAATGCCCCTGAAGCGTATCCATGAACATATCAACGAGCTCTCTTTCCAACATCGGAGGTTGAACTCGGGAAGCCAATTCACGCCTCCTCTGGGCGTACTCTCTAAAGCTTTCATTGCTCTTTTGAGACATATTCTGCAACTGTGTTCGATTGGGAGCCATGTCGGTGTTGTATTGATAGTGTTTGATAAAAGCCCCTTCCAGCTCTCTCCAACTACGAACGTCTTTCCTCTCTAGCTGCATATACCATTCCAGGGATACTCCAGATATGCTATCCTGGAAGAAATGCATCATCAGCTTCTCATTCTTCGCATGCGCAACCATTTTACTTGTGTATGCCCTCACGTGGGTCCTTGGGCAAGACATACCATTATACTTCTCGAAAGTGGGAGTCTGAAACTTGTGCAAAATAACAACGCCTAGAACCAACCCTAAATCCTCTAGATCCATACCCAAAGCATCCTGATTCACAACACCCCTTAGCTGTTCCTCAATCAACCGGAACCTCTGATCATTGTCAATCTGGGGACCAGCATCCCCACCTGGCACAGAAAATGCATCTTCCTGAAGATCATCATACTGACGGCCATGAATTGCGCCAGCACCGTTACCTCCCCCCACTACAGTGGGAACCACAACATCTCCTCCGCCCGGAGGAATCACAACACCAGCAACAGGAATACCTCCGCCCGGAGGACAATTCTGACCATTATTACTAGTAACACCAGTATGAAGTCCTTCATGAAGGACACCCTCTTCATCAATTCTCGCAATCAGTGGCTGAACGAGAGTCCTTAACTGCTCTTGGCCTTGCGCAACCCTGTCATACCCCAAATTTTGACCACGAAGATTTCCCATCATTGTGAAAATCATCATCACAATATGGGTGAACCATCATGCCTCATCAATCTCCCCAAAGATGGGTGAGCATCCACTACAATAAAGAATTAGGGTTTCAAGCCCTCTCAGAGTTCTTAGACAAAGGATCAATCAAGGATTGACATGATCTTCAACTTTTCTAACCTCTCAAGTAACTATAAAGGATCAAAAGGACTCCCACTTCAAGGATTAAGCACAAGGTTGCTCCCTTCTAGGTGGATCAAGCCTTAAGATCGCCAGTGTCACCAAATTAGGGTTTTGGTCGACCAGGGCCTCCAGATGGAAAATTTCATCTGGGCACAAGCCAATGATCCAAAACATAACCTAATATACTCCATGGAACCTCATGGACCCAATCATCAAGTCAATTTTGCCTTAGGGGATGCATTTATCAAAAATCAGGAATTAGGGTTTCTCGACCTAATTCACCCCTAAGTTGACTTTTGGGACAAACCATGAGCCAAGACCTCAAGAGAGGGTTTGAGGGTCTCTAATGAACTATATTGATCCATTTGGAACAATGGATTAATCCAAGAAGCTTGAGCAACAAGTCTCAATTTCATCTGCACCACAATTAGGGTTTTAAGGGAAAAGTCAACTGTAACTTTGACTTTTGACCAGGACATGCTCCCAAACCCTAGGATATGCCTCAATACACCCTATTACATCCATGGAACATGCCCATCAAGTTTGATTTAGGTCAAGGACATGATTTCCTGAAGAATTGCACAGTTTGGAATTCATCTGATAAAAAGTCAACTGTGCACAAAAGTCAACTTTGACTTTTTGAGATTTTTCACCAAAATGGATTTTTAACCCTAAAATGATGTTAATGTGTGATTTGAATCATCATTCATCAATAAAAATCAAGAAAAGTTGGATAACTTGTAAAAGGGGTAAACATAAAAATTTAGAAAATTTTCTAAGTTAAAAATAAAGTGACAAGGATACCAACTTTGGAGGATCATAACTCCTAAACCACAAAGCCATTTTTCCTCATCCAAAGATGGATTTGTAGCCCTCATTACCCTCTACAAAAACTTCAACTATACCTAAGTCCAATACATTAAGGATTTTGAGTTATGGAGTGATCAAAGTGGCTGAAAAGTGAAAATGTCACTTTTTCCAACACTTAGTGAAATTTTCACTAAGTCCAAATCTGTCTTCATTTTTTTCCAAATGTAGGGGGATTTTTCACTTGGATTCAAAAGAGGTCAAAACCAAACATGTTCAAACAGTTGTTGTATCATGTAAGGGCTTTCCAAAATGGTCAAGAGCATTACCAAATTCAACTTACACCATGAGATATGACATTGGCAAGTTGCCTTGCTGAAATCTGTCAAGGCAAGGCAGAATTTGCAATTTTGCTCGATTTGCCAAAATCAGCCAAATTCAAATGCTCCTATCCACTTGGACACATCTGAGGATTGAATCTAAATGGGACAATCACTGAGCCAAGCCGCCAAAGTCCATGGAACAAGAAATAGCATGTTGAACCTAGAATGGCCAAAATAGGACAAGACTCCAAATTTGGATTGTAGCATTTAATGGAAGCATCAAGGTGGCATGGAGTAAGCCATTCTCATCTGAAATCAGTCAAAACTTATCCAAGACCAAGGGAACCACAGCCCTGTGCCCTAACCTCTAGTCAATGGTTAGAGGAGACTTGCATTTCCATTGGCCAACATTGAACAAACACCTGCTGCAGTTAGCATTCACTGTGGATCCCAAAACAAACTTGCTCTACTATAAATAGAGCTCAATTGTGTTCAGTTTGAGTACACCAAAGCCATCAAACAGATGTTTTCCTCAAAATCTCTTCTTTCACCTCAAACTTGCCTTCCAAAGCAAGTAATTCTGAGTTTTTGAGCTAGAGAACAATTCCACCTAAACTAATCACACACACACCTCATATATATCATATGTAAGCTGTACAAACCATCAAAAGTGACCTGTAATCACAACATCACAAAGTCACCTCTCAAAACCTCAAAATAGCACTTTTTTGCATTTTTCAAGCCATGTCTTGATTCAGTCACTTTCCAAACCAGATAAAACCTCAAACACACTCCAAATATCATCCTTGAACTGTCCCAAATGGTTCCCACCATCTGGAACACCATTTGAGGGAGTTGCTATTTTGGTCACTTTTAACCCCTTTTGCAAGAAAGGGACAGTTTGTGTTTTTGCAGGTACCAGCTGATTCCAATCATCCTAAAAGAATCCAAGGGATAATTTGAGGTGGTTCAAAGCATAAAATCATATCTGGAGCAAGAGGGTTGGCAGATTGCAGAGAAACCTCCAAAATCTCAAAGAAGGGTAAGCCTCTCAACTTACACTCACCAAAGCATGTGTGCATTTGAAGTCCATTGATCATAAACATCTCATACATGTCATATATGTTGCGTTTGAGCTAATTCACCATGTAATCCATGCTTGTACCAAGTTGTAGCATAGAAAATGTATTTATAGGTCATTTTCAAAACCACTATCGGGTTTTGAGGAGGCAGTGTGATATGAAAAAACTACCACCACCATTGGATTCCTTTTGAAATTTTGGCCCAAATGCATATAAATTTTGTCTCAAACCATTAAGAATTGAGAAAGTTATGACCTTCACGTTTTTGAGCCAAAACTTGCCTTGGGTAAGCCAAAACCAAGGCATGACTTGTGTATTTGTTGGTTTGTTTCAAACAATGGATGTATCACCACCCCAGTGGTAAGGCGCGCGCCTTGTATGCTTAAGGTCATGGGTTCAAACCCCACCCATGCCATTTTGTGATTTTTTCACATTTTGCTATTTTTCCAACTATTTTCATATTTTGTTAATTATTTGGCAAATTAATAACTCTTTCAATTTTAATTATTTTTTATTGGTTCTTTTTGCAAAAAATCACAAAAATGTTGAAATATTTTATTCCACAAAAAAATTGAGTTTGTATTAATTATTTAATATAATTAGTATTTTTGTGAATAAATTCATTTTTATTTGTTTTTAAGCATTTTAAAATGAATATTCATCTTGAAAAATCAAGACCAAATGAGTTTTAATATCTCTTGTGATTTATACCTCATTTTTCAAACCTTAAACAAAAATCACAAGTGGTTTATTCAAACCTATTTGGTATTTTTCATTTGATTTTCTTTAAATATTTATTTTTAAAGAATAAAATTAGGGTTTCTTTGATTTTCACTCAAAACAAATCATTGTCAAACACTCATGGGCCTCTAATAGAGTGTAAGACCTAATCCTTTTTTGACCAAATCATTTTTGGGCCTCAGTGTATTGTATAAGTCCCGATACCGTCAAAAACAAACGGCGCGATCGTCGCCTTTTGAAAAATAACCCTTGGGCCTCTCCTCGAGCTATAAGACCCATTCAAAATCTTTTGGGCCTCTAATAGAGTGTAAGACCCAACCCCCTTTTAACCAAAACAATTTTGGGCCTCACTTATTGTATAAGTCCCTCTGCGTTAAAAGAAAACCTCGGCGCGGTCGCCATTTCAAACGGAAAAATTAATTGGGCCTACCCTCGTGTTATAAGCCCCACTCTTTTTCTTTAAACTTTATGGGCCTCTTGAGAGAGTATAAGACCCATCCCTTTGTATAGAAAACATTTTGGGCCACAGTCACTTGTATAAGTCCCTCTATACAAATTCAACAGTGCGCTCATTGATAAAACCCTGGGCCTCTCCTTGAGCTGTAAGCCCCAAATCTTTCTTTTTCAAAGCACTTTCTCCTTTGATTTTGATATACTATTATTTTCAATCTTTCTTTGTTGAACAACTAACCAAACAGCATGGAAGCTCTACAACCGAGTAAGTGGTTATTGCTTTTATTTACCGCTTTCATGTACATATAAATGTATTGTGGGGCTGTTTCACTGTAAGTCTTCTTTCATAAACTCATATCCACTGTGTAATAATAGTATAGATATTTAGAGTTTCCCCGACAACTACGTCTAGAACTAGGTGACGCCGTTTCGTTTATTCATAGAAATAGACAACTAGATCCCCAATAGGATCACCAGATACAGTCTTCTCTTTGGCTGTCCTCATTAGGAATTGTCAAGAAACTCTACTCCCAAAGATGAATGTATTCTCCGTGAATGGCATCTTTGAGTTTCTTCCGAATTCTCGAACTTTCCTGACTTTGATCTATTCTCGGTGAATAGCATTGCCTTGAATTTCTCGGGGTTTGGGGACCAACGGGCTTCTTAAAAGCATCGACCTCCTCTTGGGCATCGTACAAGGACTCTCAGGCTTCCTAAAAGCAACCCCGCCTCCTCTTGGGCTTAGTACAAGGACCCTACAGCTTCTTAGAAGTATTCACAGCCTCCTCTTAAGCTTCGTATAATGATCTCTTCCTCTGGGAATGATAGCCTTCTCTTGGGCTTAGTACAAGGACCGGTCGACTTCTTAAAAGCTTCCAGCCTCCTCTTGGGCTTCGTACAAATTGTCCCGACGACCTGCTAGAGGTATAGGAATAGAACTTAGTCATCTTAACAGAACGGTCCTTTCATAAAATCTACTACTATTTCTCAAAGCTTGGTACAAAAGATAAAACTCTAGACTCGGACAGTCTAATCTCCTTGAGTCTCAAAGACATTCTCAAGTGACCCCTTCGTTAAATAGGAAGGAAACCCGTAGACTTGGACAGTCTCAATACCCTTTGGATTTCCCGTTTCCTCAAAGAACAGGAGATAACCCTGATCCTCGCATCAAAGATCCCTGAGTACAGCATTGCTCATATAAGAACTGATTTTCTCTTTCAAAATCAGTATACTAGACCTGTCACTTAACTGGAACAGTTACCATAGCCTCATCTTGGGCTTTGTACAATGATCCTCCCCAGCGGAGTCAAACAACGTTTAGGCTCTCTCTCGGGCTTTGTACGAGACACATAAGAGACTCCCTCATTGAGTCAATTACCCCTTTCGCCTTCATCTCGGGCTTTATACGAGATACAAAAAGGTTCTTATTGAGCCAGATAAACAACAGCTTCTATCTCGGGCTTTGTACAAGATACAAAAACTCTCTTGTTGAGTCAAATAGCCTTCATCTCGGGCTTTATACGAGATACCAAAAGATTCCCTCGTTGAGTCAAAACCTTTTAGCCTCTCTCTCGGGCTTTATACGAGACACATAATAGCCTCCTCTTAGGCTTTGTATAAGAAAACCACTGGTTGATCCAATCAACCTTTTAGCATCTAAGTTGTGCCTCGTTCACAGTACACAAACATCAACAACTCCTTCCCCTTCATCTAATCGCTGTAAGCGGCAAGCCTCTGGATCATTTACATCCATGCCACTGTCCCTCTTTTAGCATGAGAAATTCCTAAGGAAAGATAGCATTGCTCTACACTGAGTTAAAGTCTTCTCCTCCATGTTAAAATCCCCTATAAAGGAAATTATGGCATTGCCAGATTCGCATATCTCAGTTAAAGTAATTCTCCTTTATAAGCAGTTGTGACATACAACCCCCTCTTTAGAGATGACAAATTCTCTCTAAAGTCAACACCCTTCTAGCTTCATATCTTGGGCTTTGAACAAGATACAAAGAGACCTTTCAGCTTCACATCTTGGGCTTTGAACAAGATACAAATCACCTTTCGCTTCACGTCTTGGGCTTTGAACAAGACACCAAAAACACCCATTTCCTCCCATAGATTAGGAGGAACTACGAACGCTCTAATTTCCCTGTTTCGGTAAACGGGAATACGTAGGCATAAGATTGAAAGAAAAATATTAGCGAGCACAATCAACAAAAAACTCAAAATCCCATACTCTCACATATCTATCAAAAAAACATCAGTCCTAACATCCTAATCCTTGTTCCCCGCCAGAAACATTCTGTCAAAATGCAAAGAAAGAAAACAGTATTGGCGAAAATACAAATAACCAGTACAAAGGCCCCCCCACATTGATAGCATTCGTAACCTAACAGACCGCTGTTTAAACTCAGTATGCAAAGCAGGGTTAATTGGAGACATCTATTTCCCTTCCTTCATTAGCTAACAATAGGATAAAAAATGAATCCACCTATAGTTTAAGCTCAAACCGCAGAGAGCGACCAACGCTTAAGAACCGCATCCAAAATCGCTCGCTACAGAAAAATGGCGCCCACCGTGGGGCCAGCTAAGGAATCTTGTCTTCCTTTTCTTCACTTATGTAAAAACCACAGATTGGGGCTTTCGCCGGGGAACCCATTTTCTGTCAGGAACTTAGGATTCATAGCTTTAAAGGTCTAGGATGTTTAGGACAAATATATATACTGTTTTTCCTAATCGCTATACGTGTTTATTTTTCTGCTAATGGGAATGCGGGTGATGCTGTATGTGGAAAGATTGAGTATACACTTAAGATAAGTGATGGCGACGAGGTCGACCATCAACCTCAGTGGAGGCTGACCAACGCAACCCATTCTCTCACCTAGACAATGGGTCGGCTGTTAAGTTTGAGTAGCTGAGGAGCCAAACCCTTTCGTAGTGCAGAAACTATCGGGAATAGTTGTTACGCAATACTACCCTCATTTGAGGCTGGTGATCTATTCTCGGTGAATGGCACTTACTCAAAGATTGCACTACAACTCGCTGGCGATCCGCTTGTTGTTTTGCTTTCCTGGGAGGAGCTGATGATAATGAGTACAGGTACAAAAATCACCCTAGTATAAACCTTTGGGGATGGGTAAAGCCTTGACTTCATGACAACGACCCTTTGACCCCATGTTTTTTCTATGTTTTTATGTGCTGCATTCATGCATTCATCTCAAAAACATTAAAACATTCAAAATATTTCTCTTCTAGTCTCTGTTTTTTTCAAAGTAAACTAAGACTGTGATTGCAAATATCAGAGAAAAGGATTGCACTAATGGATTTCCGTAGAAGGAGAACTCACCAGTATACCTTCAAGGTTCCAAAGCTAGAGGATTTGAGAAGGTTAGCGAGGATGATCACTAACCCAGAGGCTTTCAGAGCCAAGCACGGAGGTTTGCTACCACTGTTAAGAGTCCATGTGATTGAGGGAATCATGGATGCGCTCATTCAGTTTTATGATCCAGTTTATCACTGTTTCACATTCCCGGATTACCAGCTCGCACCAACGCTAGAGGAGTATTCTCACCTGATCGATCTACACATTACAGATCAAGCTCCATTTTCTGGACTGGAAGAAATTCCAAAGAATCAGACTATTGCAAGAGCAATTCATTTGGACGAGTCTGAGGTTAGGACTCACCTAACTACTAAGGGTGGCATCCAAGGTTTGCCAGCCCAGTTCTTGACAAAGAAAGCCCTGTATTCCGCCAGTATAGGAAACGTGGCTGCTTTTGAAAGCATCTTTGCCTTGCTCACCTACGGGTTATTTTTGTTTCCTAACATCAATAACTTCGTCGATCTTAACTCCATTAAGGTTTTTCTCATTGGAAACCCTGTGCCGACTTTGCTCGCAGATGCGTATCATTCTGTACACTTGGGGAATTTGTATAGCGGAGGGGAGATCACATGTTGTGTACCTCTGCTTTATAAATGGTTTATCTCCCACTTGCCCAAGTCTGCTGCTTTTTGGGATTGTAAGAGTGCCTTACGTTGGTCGCAGAAGATCATGTCTCTTTACAACTCTGACATTGATTGGTGTAATAGGATTTATGAGGGAATTAGGATCATTGATCGTTGTGGAAACTTCCCCAACGTACCCCTCATAGGAACTAAAGGAGGAATCAACTACCATCCGGTATTGGTTCGTCGTCAATGTGGATGATACCCGATGAGACACATCCTACTGGGTGTTTATCTGGAAGGTCTTTTCTTCGAGGAAGGGGAAAATGACAGAGCACTAAAGATGGAAATAGTGAACGCTTGGAAGCAGGTTCATAAGAAAGGACGAGAGTCTCTAGGAAAACTGGACTGTGTCTCGGTGGAGCCTTATCTCCATTGGGTACAAACTAGAGCTCTCAAGCTAAAGATGCCTTATCCTCGTTACGGAATTCTTCCGCCGAGGGAATCTGTCATGTACTTCATGACGGAAACTGAAAAGCTTCAGGTTACTCTCAACAAAGTTCAAAAGGAGAGAAGGTCTTGAAAGAACAAGTACCGCACCCTCGACGTAGAGTGCATCAAAATACAGCAATTACTGAAAGAGAAAGATGCTCTGATTGAAATTTTGGAGCAACATGCTGTGGATAATCAGGATAACCCAAGGAATTTGCTCGCTCCTTTCACCTGGCAAAGGAATGACAACCCGACAACGGCCCAAGCACCCCGGTCAAAGAAAGGGAAGATACCAGAATCAGCACCCGATTTCTCTTCAGAGAGGACTCGGGATCCATTAGCTTAGGTTTCTGTTTCTGCACCTTGTAATCTACTGTATTTCCATTTCTATAATCCTTTGAATTTCAATAAAAAGGGGTTTCCCTACTATTTGATATTTGCAATCTAATTGTCGAATTTTATTTTGATTAAACCAAAAAACAATTAATATAATCGTCGCATTCATCATTCTCACACCGCGTATTCTTCTTACCTACGAATCTCACGTTTGTGTCTCGGTTCTAGAGTCAAACTGTCTCATTCGTATAATACTCGGGCCAATCGTCAGAAAAAGATGGATGATCTTGAGGAAGAAAATAGAGAGTTGAAAGAAGAGATCGATTCTCTGAGAGAAGATATGAGAAAGCTTCGTAACGACATGCAAGCCATGGCAGAAGCTCAGCTACAAAGACCTGTGATCTCAAAGATCACCTCAACGCCCATAGTGGAGAAGTATGATCCTAGGTATCAGATACCGAAAGATCATCCTTAGGGCATGCCTGTTAACTATATCCCGGAAGGATATGTTCCGCCGATCACTGAAGATCAGGGAATCGCAACAGAAGTCGCTGGGCCTGAAGGTTACAAACTTCGGGAAAGCGAAGATGCCAGGGGCATAATGAAGACTCCTGAAGGATACAAACTTCGGGAAACGCCAAGATTTACTGCCATAGTCATGGTACCACCCCCTGTGGTGCACACTGTTCTGGAAGGACAGATTCTGCCAATACCTGCTGGTAAAAAGGAAACTTTGTTTGACAGAATGGATGAATTCCAGGAGCAGTTCCTGGAAATGCAGAAGGAGCTGCAAACCATTCACGGTCAGGATCTATTTGGAAAAGACGCCGCAGACCTCTGCTTGGTCCCAAATGTGAAAGTCCCGCACAAATTTCAAGTACCCGACTTTGAAAAGTACAAGGGTAACTCTTGCCCTCAAAGCCATCTGGTGATGTACGCTCGACGGATGTCAGCCCAGGCGGAGAATCAGGACCTACTGATTCACTACTTCCAGGATAGTTTAACCGGTGCCGCACTCAAATGGTACATGGGTTTAAACCGTGCCACGATCAGCACTTTCAGAGATCTTGGCACTGCCTTCGTCCAACAATACAAATACAATTTAGACATGGCACCCGACAGAGATCAACTCAGATCGATGTCGCAAAAGGACAAGGAAACCTTTAAGGAGTATGCTCAAAGGTGGCGTGAAATCGCCGCTCAAATTTGTCCACCTCTTAAGGAAAAAGAGATGACAAAGATCTTCTTAAAGACCTTAAGCTCATTTTACTATGACCGAATGGTTGCTAGTGCGCCCAGTGATTTCACCGAGATGGTCGGCATAGGCGTACGTCTTGAGGAAGCCGTCCGAGAAGGACGTTTGGTAAAAGACACTGGATCGACGAGCGGTACTAAAAAATACGGTAGTGCTCTCCCTAAGAAAAAAGAGCAAGATATTGGGAATATCTCTCTCGAAAAGCAAAGGCGACGTTATCAGCCGGTAGCAGCTGTAACTCCTTCTATCAACCCTGCGCCTATTCCTACGTATCAACCTCAGGTTACGCAGAGCCAACCTGATCAGCAAAGGACACAACAGCCTCTTCAGCAGGCTCGTCCCCCATATAACAACAACCGTACAACACGGCCACCAGGATTTGATCCTATACCCGTGACGTACGCATAATTGTTTCCATTACTACTGGCCAAGGAGTACGTTCAGACTAAGTCTCCTCTTACAGTACCGAAAAATCTGCCTTTTTGGTTTAAGGTGGATCAAACATACCCTTATCATCAAGGAGGTTCAGGGCATAACATAGAGACTTGTCTCAATTTCAAGTATGACATGCAAAAACTTGTTAGGAGCGGGGTCTTATCCTTCAAGGATACGAACCCTAATGTTCTCACAAACCCGCTGCCTCAACATGAGAAGGCTGCAGTCAATTTGATAGAAGGAGAATTTAACGATGTCTATCAAATTCATGATGTACTCTTATTGAAAACCAATTTGGTTAAGATGCATTGTAGACAGAGTGGATATGACCACGTGCCACCTCATAACTATCACCAGTGTGATATCTGCTCTAAAGACAACCAGGGATGTTCTGTAGTGCAAGCAGCTCTGCAGGAACAGATGGATCTCGGATGGATCCGAGAGCACCGAGTTCGTGGATTTAACATGGTATACACGAATTCTAACGTCATTCAGAACCACGACATCCGTGCAATGAATGTCAACTTGGTGGCGATGCACTCAAGGCAAAGCCAACATCATAATCTGCCGCGGCACGATTACAGTTCCTGTCTGACTTGCTCGGTAAACAAACAGGGATGCTCTTTCATACAGGAGGCCCTCCAGCGTCAGATGGATCTTGGATGGATCCAAGACTACCATGATAAGAATTCCTATCAAATCAACATGGTTCAGATCTTAGACATTCGCGTGATGAATACCAACCTGGTAGAGTTACATGCTGAACAGGTCCGACTCAGATTCTTAATATCACATGACTATCAAATCTATAAAGCAGGTTGCGAAAACGATCGAGGTTGTACCCTTGTCCAGGAGGCACTTCAGCACTTGTTAAATCACTGGTGGATGCCAATCTATATGGATGAATATACTCAGTAGATTAGTATCATTAATAGAAACCCCACTCGGAGTCAAAGTCAGGATGTCCGATCAGTGGAAGCTAACCTAGTAAGGTTACATTGTATCCAAAGTGGGCATGGTCAGGTGCCACCACACAACTATGACAATTGTAGCGTCTGTTCGGAAAGTAACCAAGGGTGTTACCTTGTGAGAGCAGCTCTTCAGGGTCAGGTCGATCGTGGAGAAATTCGTCCATATCCGGGTTCTGGACCCATCGACTGGACGCCGAACTACCTTGCCGAGCAAGTTGAGGATGTTGTCACGATCTCTGGTCATCACAGGACCAAGGATGTTTTTGCCATTATTCCTCTACTTGATGAATCTAAAGTTCCCAACCGGGAACGAATCGAGATCACTTATGATGGTCAGAAAAATCAGAAAGTTCCCATAGTTATCTATCTACCGGGACCAACACCGTATGAATCAACTAAGGCTATCCCTTACAAGTACGGTGCAACAACAGTTGAAAATGGAAAGGAAATTCCATTACCCTCCGTTGTGAATATTGCAAACATCAGTCGTGTGACACGGAGCGGTAGAATCTTCAACCGAGGAGTTGAAGAACTTAACAAAGAAAAGGAACTTCAGACAGAAGCTCCTGATCCATCAGTCGGTCAATCCAATAATCACGACCTTTCGAAAAATAATGATGAGATGCTGAGGCTCATCCAAAAGAGTGAGTACAACATCGTCGATCAACTGTTACAGACTCCTTCAAAGATCTCGGTGTTATCACTATTACTCAGTTCATAAGCCCACAGGGGGGCTCTACAGAAAGTCTTGGAGCAAGCCTTTGTGGAACAGGATGTAACAATCAGACAGTTCTATAGTATTGTCTCTAACATCACTTCCTGCAACAATTTGGGATTTAGTGATGAGGAATTATCCGAAGAGGGTCGCCGTCATAACACGACGCTCAACATTACAGTTAACTGCCAGGACGATGCTTTAGCCAGCGTACTGGTAGACACAGGGTCAGCCCTGAATGTTATGCCAAAGTCCACTTTGATGCAATTATCATTCAAGGGCCCTCCGATGAGAATCAGCGAGGTCGTCGTCAAAGCATTCGACGGATCCAGAAAAATAGTTATCAGCGAAGTTGATCTTCCCATAACTATCGGTCCTCACACTTTCCAAGTCACTTTCCAGGTCATGGACATCCGGGCAACATACAGTTGTTTATTAGGAAGACCATGGATACATCAGGCTGGAGCGGTTACTTCAACCCTCCACCAAAAGCTAAAGTTCGTTAAGAACGATCAACTTGTCACAGTCTGTGGAGAACATGCCTTGCTCGTGAGTAACTTATCTACTTGTGTAGAACCCGAGGAGGTTATTGGAACTCAGTTCCAAGCACCGTCGGTGAGCAAGGAAAATCATTTCAAAGGAGGAACCTCGATTTCCTCATACAACGATGCTATCAAAGCGGTCGAGAGTACCGATACGACAGGATGGGGACAACTTGTCATTCCCACTGACAATAAAACAAAGAAGGGTCTTGGTTTTTCTGCAACCTGTACCCAGACAGCTGCCAACGATGAAAGTCTTCATCCCCTTCAAAACTTCTTCCACAGTGGAGGTTTCCTTCACCCAGTGTCTCAAGCAGTACATGTTATCAATGAGGAAGATCCCTTTGACACAGATGAAGAATGGAAGTCCTATCTTAATGAGGGCGGTTATATGTCTCAGGAAGAGGTGCCTACGCCTTTTTGCTTTCCTATAGAAAGTCCGAGATTTATACCAAGATCAGATGTCAAAATGATCTACGGAGATTATGATCCGGAAGGATGTCGTGCTCCGCCAAGTTCATTAGAGGAGGACACTCTGATGAAAGACAACTTTGACCACAATTACTATGGCCCAATGGATGGTCTGCCAATGTGGAAACCTTATCCAGGAGACTTGGGGCAAGAAAGTCAGCCGAACAATGAAAATCAGCTGACCGTCATTGAACAGAATACCTGTGTCCCCACCATGTCATGGGATCAACACTCAGGTCATTCAAAAACTACTTAACACGACGATGAATTTGCAACGACTGTAGGGCTTAAATTCAGCAACTATGCTTTTCCCGAGGTCAACGTCATCGAGAGAGATGACTCCTCCAGTTCCAAAGAAGTTTGGGACACCTTGGGATAACCAAGTGGGAAATACGACTTCATGGTCAAATACAGCGCTCCCAAAAGCTCTTGTATCAGACTCGAAGATATCCAGCCTACTGGATGGGAAGATACAGCTTAGAGCATAAATGATATGCAAAATACAACTGAGGAATCCTCCTACGACAACTCTGCCTAGGAGACAGATTCAAATGATCCTGCTCCACCAGAAATCAGCGTTATTTCTGAAGACAAATCAAGGAAGGTGCCAGACTTTGTGATTCACCGAGGAGTTCGCCGCCAATGGGTTGCCGTCGAGGTTCCGAAGGTCGTTCATCAGTCAAAGTAATTGCCATCTTTAACCTTTCACCCTACCCAGGTGAAACGAATGTTTTGATAGGGCTCGCTTTCTATAAATTTTCCCTCTTCGCTTCGCCCAAAGCGACAGAGTTTTGTTTTATAGGGCTGTAGTTTCAAGGATCGACTTGTTCATTAATAAAATAACGTCGTTCTATAATTTCCGCATTAATTGCTGTTTTCTCTTTTTTGCTTTGTCAGAAAATGGTAATCCTAAAAAACAATTCAAATAAAAACAAGCAGTAAAATAAAAACATTGCACACACTTGCATTTTCTCTATCTCTTCTAAACACGAATCATCACGTCATGCAGATTGCTTGTTTTAAACCTCGTTGAAACATACGATCCGATGCCTTCTCCCAACTTTGAGTTCTCGGTATTCGAGGTTGAAGAAGAAAATGACGACAAAATTCCAGAAGAGATCTCCCGACTACTCAAACAAGAGGAAAGGTCCATTGAACCTCATAAAGGGCCATTGGAAACGGTAAACTTGGGTTCAAAAAAAGAGAGAAAAGAAGTCAGGATTGGGGCACTGCTCAGTCCAACTGCCAGAGAGGGTTTTATAAAGCTTCTCAAAGAATTTCTCGATGTATTTGCTTGGTCCTATCAGGATATGCCAGGTTGGATACCAGCATCGTGGAACATCACTTACCACTAAGATCGGAATGTCCGCCAGTAAAGCAAAGGTTAAGACGGACTCACCCGGACATGGCCATCAAAATCAAAGAGGAGGTGCAGAAACAGATCGACGCGGGTTTCCTCGCTACATCTGAATATCCTCAATGGTTAGCCAACATCATACCCGTTCCCAAAAAGGATAGAAAGGTCAGAATGTGTGTCGATTATAGGGATCTGAACAAGGCAAGTCGGAAGGACGACTTTCCTTTACCACACATTGACATGCTGGTAGACAGTACAGCAAAGTTCAAAGTATTCTCCTTCATGGATGGATTCTCGGGCTATAACCAGATCAAAATGGCGCCGAAAGACATGGAGAAAACTTCGTTCATTACCCCATGTGGCACCTTTTGTTACAAGGTAATGTCGTTCGGTTTGAAGAACGTGGGGGCAACCTATCAAAGGGCCATGACTACTCTGTTTCATGACATGATACACAAAGAAATTGAGGTATATGTCGATGATATGATTGCAAAATCAAAAACAGAGAGTGAGCACGTTGAACATCTGTCAAAATTGTTCAAACGTTTAAGAAAGTTCAAGCTCCGCTTGAATCCCAACAAGTGCACCTTCGGTGTCCGTTCGGGGAGACTATTAGGGTTCATCGTCAGCCAGAAAGGAATTGAAGTTGATCCTGACAAGGTCAAGGCCATTCAAGAAATGCCTTCTCCGAAAACTGAAAAGCAAGTTAGAGGATTCTTGGGACGTTTGAACTACATCTCCAGATTCATATTCCTCATGACCGCCACATGTGCGTCGATTTTCAAATTACTCAAAAAGAACCAGGATTGCATTTGGTCAGAGGACTGCCAAACCGCCTTCCTGATTCTATCACCTCCAGTGGAAGGAAGACCACTGATCATTTACCTCACAGTCCTAGAGGACTCAATGGGGTGTGTACTTGGCCAACGAGATGAAACCAAACGGAGAGAGTCTGCCATCTACTATCTAAGTAAGAAATTCACCGACTGCAAAACTCGGTACACGATGCTTGAGAAAACTTGTTGTGCTTTGGCTTGGGCAGCCAAACGTCTTCGCCAATACATGATTCGTCATACTACTTGGTTGGTCTCCGAAATGGATCCAATCAAGTACGTTTTCGAAAAGCTTGCTCTCACGGGAAGAATTGCCCGTTGGCAGATGCTGTTATCAGAATATGACATAGAGTACCACGCTCAGAAAGCCGTTAAGGGAAGTATTTTATCCGATTATTTAGCTCATCAACCGATTGACGATCAAGAATCAATCGGGTTTGACTTCCCAGACGAAGATGTCATGTATCTAAAAATGAAAGATTGCGATGAACCGTTACCCAGTGAAGGGCCAGAACCAGGTTCCCAATGGGGACTTATCTTTGACGGAGCAGTTAATCATTATGGAAACGGAATTTGGGCAATCATTGTTACCCCTCAGGGTACCCACATTCCTTTCACTGCCAGACTTACGTTCAAATGTACGAACAACGAGGCCGAATACGAAGCTTGTGTCATGGGTCTCGAGGAAGCGATTGATTTAAGGATCAAAAACTTGGACGTATACGGCGACTCTGCCTTGGTTATCAATCAGATAAAAGGAGATTGGAACACATACCAATCAGGATTGATTCCTTACAAAGACTATGCAAGAAGGTTGTTACCCTTCTTCAACAGAGTTGAGTTTCATCACATCCCTCGTGAAAAGAATCACATGGATGATGCCTTAGCCACTCTCTCTTCTATGATTAGTGTAGGTCAATGGAATGACATACCTAAGATCGACATCATGCGCCTTGAAAGGCCCGCTTACATCTTTACAATTGAAGCAGTCATAGACGACAAACATTGGTATCACGATATCAAATGCTTCCTTCGGAAACAAGAGTACCCATCTGGGGCACTCCGAAAAGACAGAAAAACCCTCAGAAGATTGGCTGGAAACTTCTTCCTGAGCGGTGACACTCTTTATAAGAGAAATTTTGGCATGGTCTTACTCCGATGCGTAGACAGACCAGAGGCAGACATGCTTATGAAAGAAATTTATGAAGGATCCTTCGGCACTCATGCCAACGGACATACAATGGCGAGAAAAATTCTAAGAGCAGGGTACTATTGGTTGACCATGGAATCCGATTGATACAAGTACATGAGGCGGTGTCACAAGTGTCAGGTATACTCCAACAAAATTCATTTACCGCCATCACATCTCAAAGTTCTTTCTTCCCCATGGCCATTTTCCATATGGGGAATCGACATGATTGGCTTGATCGAACCTAAGGCTTCAAACGGACATCGGTTAATCCTGGTAGCCTTTGACTATTTCACCAAGTGGGTTGAAGCAGCGTCATTCACTAATGTAACCCGACAAGTGGTGGTCCGATTTATCAAAAACAATATCATCTGCCGTTATGGTGTTCCGAGCCAGATCATTACTGATAATGGATCTAACTTGAACAACAAGATGATGAAAGAGTTGTGCGTAGAGATCAAGATCGAACACCATAACTCATCTCCCTACCGACCCAAGATGAACGGGGCGGTAGAAGCGGCTAACAAGAACATCAAGAGGATTGTTCAAAAGATGGTTGTAACCTACAAAGACTGGCACGAAATTCTACCCTTTGCTCTTCACGGTTATCGCACATCTGTCTGTACTTCAACAGGGGCAACCCCTTTCTCTCTAGTATATGGCATGGAAGCAGTGCTCCCCATAGAAGTAGAGATCCCGTCAATTCGAGTATTGATGGAAGCTAAGCTCACCGAAGCTGAATGGTGTCAAAGTCGACACGACGAACTGAATCTGATCGAAGAGAAGAGAATCACGGCACTATGCCATGGTCGGCTGTATCAACAGAGAATGAAGAGGGCATTTGACAAAAAGGTCCGACCTCGTGTCTTCAGAAAAGGAGACCTCGTGCTCAAGAAGATACAATCGTTTCTCACTGATTCGCGAGGTAAATGGACTCCAAATTATGATGGCCCCTATGTGGTCACGAAAGCTTTCTCAGGCGGCGCCTTGAGACTTGCAACCATGGACGGAGAGGAATTTGCCTACCCCACGAATGTTGATGTAGTCAAGAAATACTTCGCCTAAACTAAAAAAAAAAGTCTCGGTGGATTGAAAACCCAAAAGGGCAGTCCAGGCAAAAGTTAGAGACATGAAAAAAAATCATCCCGATGGATTAGAAATCTCATAGTACAATCCAGGAAAAAATTAGGGATAATGGCAAGTAACTATGTTCAACATAAGCAAGTCTCTCAGCAGCAGCGGTTACATCACCTGTCAGAAAAATCTAGTCAAGGTCGTCTTCGACAGAAGTTCAGGATGTCCCGAATTCAAATTTGGTAGAAGGATAGTGATCGTTATGTTTTAACGTAGCCCTTTTTCCCTGTAAATTACCATTTTCTAACTTTGTAAATACTCTTTGGAATCACGCGTTTGGCTGATCTCCATCTTATCAATAAAATTTGAGCCCTTGTGCTTTTGTTTGTAATTCTTATTTGTTTTAGCTTTACAGAACGGCATTTTAACATGATCAACGATTCTTGAAATGAAACAAAAATGAATTTACTTGTTAAAACTTTTCCTGCTTTTAAAATAAAGAAGGAAATTTATTTTGACTGTTGAACATCAAAAGAGCATCAACCGCTTCTCCAGAAGTAAGCAAACTTCAAAGTGCAGAATCAAAGTACTCCTTCTAACCCAGTACGCCTGAATGAAGGGATCAACTGTGTCAGAGATCTTGTTTCATCTGACCCGCTACGGCATAGTTCTTACCTCCTAAGCCCGACCAACGGTAGCTCCCAACAAGGACTATCTCTCCTAAGCAAGGTGGAATTGCTATCTTGAACCAGCGATATTTCTACGCGCCCCGCGATGGCCTAGTATCCAGCCATGTTCACTCGTCAGTCTGTATGTCGCGTCAGTTTTGTCAGCATAAACATACATACATCATGCATTATTGATTTGCATTCACATGTCATATTGCATTATCATCACTCTAGTCAGTCTTGTCCCTTGGTGATAAAAGTTCTCTCAATCGAGTTGTCAAACCTTTCCTCGTTAGGAAGTGAATCATCTAAGCAATCTCTCTCCCGGTTATCTCTGGATTAGAGACGGACCTTGACCACTTTGATAACTTGAACCTCTGAAAGACTAGAGGAACTTTTAGTCAGCATCACTCTTCGCCATTGAAGATGATATCCTTGCTTTCCCGGATTAAGGAAAATCCACAGGGAAAGCCTCGTAATCAGAGATTTGGCAGCGCGCCAGTTTCGCTCTGAAAATATCACTGATGAAAAGGTCATCAGCACCTCAAAATTGGACCCCATCATATGGCATTTCTCCGGGAAGATCCCGAGAAAAGTATGATGTAAGATCCCAAGCGACAACAGTCTCCCAAGAGACCTGCTTTCCCCCAGTAGAAACAAATGGCATCTCCAACAGAGAAGTTTGTACACATCTACAACTCAGACGACTGGGTTCCCCAGCAAGTCTGACATCGAAACTTGTTCCACTCAAATGGCATCTCCCCAGGAAAATTCGGCGAGAAGTTTGAGGGAAATCCGCTACAAATAGCGTTCCTTGTCAATAAGGTTTATTGACAAAAGAAACTGAGACCAGTTCCTTGGTAAGAAACCAGGATCGAGGGGAAGTTTAAATCAGAAACTAAGACCAGTTCCTTGGTGGGAAACCAGGACTGAGGGGAAGTTTAAATCAGCAACTGAGACCAATTCCTTGGTAGGAAACCAGGAACGGGGGGGGAGGTTGACAAAAGAAAATTGAGACCAGTTCTTTGGCTGAAGACCAGGATCGAGGGGAAGTTTTACCTTTTCTAAGAATCATTGCTTAGCAAAAGAAGATGAATGCGTGCACTACCATTCATAACCACCATCAAAATTTCGGGTATTCCGATATTTAATCCTCTTGCACCTCGAATGCCCGAATACTTTCGTCATTCACGCCTTCGGGTCCAAGAAGATAAAATAGGGGCATCTGTCATACCCCAAATTTTGACCACTAAGATTTCCCATCATTGTGAAAATCATCATCACAATATGGGTGAACCATCATGCCTCATCAATCTCCCCAAAGATGGGTGAGCATCCACTACAATAAAGAATTAGGGTTTCAAGCCCTCTCAGAGTTCTTAGACAAAGGATCAATCAAGGATTGACATGATCTTCAACTTTTATAACCTCTCAAGTAACTAAAAAGGATCAAAAGGACTCCCACTTCAAGGATTAAGCACAAGGTTGCTCCCTTCTAGGTGGATCAAGCCTCAAGATCGCCAGTGTCACCAAATTAGGGTTTTGGTCGACCAGGGCCTCCAGATGGAAAATTTCATCTGGGCACAAGCCAATGATCCAAAACATAACCAAATATACTCCATGTAACCTCATGGACCCAATCATCAAGTCAATTTTGTCTTAGGGGATGCATTTATCAAAAATCAGGAATTAGGGTTTCTTGACCTAATTCACCCCTAAGTTGACTTTTGGGACAAACCATGAGCCAAGACCTCAAGAGAGGGTTTTAGGGTCTCTAATGAACTATATTGATCCATTTGGAACAATGGATTAATCCAAGAAGCTTGAGCAACAAGTCTCAATTTCATCTGCACCACAATTAGGGTTTTAAGGGAAAAGTCAACTGTAACTTTGACTTTTGACCAGGACATGCTCCCAAACCCTATGACATGCCTCAATACACCCTATGACATCCATGGAACATGTCCATCAAGTTTGATTTAGGTCAAGGACATGATTTCCTGAAGAATTGCACAGTTTGGAATTCATCTGATAAAAAGTCAATTGTGCACAAAAGTCAACTTTGACTTTTTGAGATTTTTCACCAAAATGGATTTTTAACCCTAAAATGATGTTAATGTATGATTTGAATCATCATTCATCAAGAAAAATCAAGAAAAGTTGGATAACTTGTAAAAGGGGTAAACATAAAAACTTAGAAAATTTTCTAAGTTAAAAATAAAGTGACAAGGGTTCCAACTTTGGAGGATCATAACTCTTAAACCACAAAGCCATTTTTCCTCATCCAAAGATGGATTTGTAGCCCTCATTACCCTCTACAAAAACTTCAACTAGACCTAAGTCTAATTCATTAAGGATTTTGAGTTATGGAGTGATCAAAGTGGCTGAAAAGTGAAAATGTCACTTTTTCCAACACTTAGTGAAATTTTCACTAAGTCCAAATCTGTCTTCATTTTTTTCCAAATGTAGGGGGATTTTTCACTTGGATTCAAAAGAGATTAAAACCAAACATGTTCAAACAGTTGTTGTATCATGTAAGGGCTTTCCAAAATGGTCAAAAGCATTACCAAATTCAACTTACACCATGAGATATGACATTGGCAAGTTGCCTTGCTGAAATCTGTCAAGGCAAGGCAGAATTAGCAATTTTGCTCGATTTTCCTAAATCAGCCAAATTCAAATGCTCCTATCCACTTGGACACATCTGAGGATTGAATCTAAAGGGGACAATCACTGAGCCAAGCCTCCAAAGTCCATGGAACAAGAAATAGCATGTTGAACCTAGAATGGCCAAAATAGGGACAAGACTCCAAATTTGTATTGAAGCATTCAATGGAAGCATCAAGGTGGCATGGATTGAGCCATTCTCATCTGAAATCAGTCAAGACTTATTCAAGACCAAGGGAACCACAGCCCTGTGCCCTAACCTCTAGTCAATGGCTAGAGGAGACTTGCATTTCCATTGGCCAACATTGAACAAACACCTGCTGCAGTTGCCATTCACTGTGGATCCCAAAACAAACTTGCTATACTATAAATAGAGCTCAATTGTGTTCAGTTTGAGTACACCAAAGCCATCAAACAGATGATTTCCTCAAAATCTCTTCTTTCACCTCAAACTTGCCTTCCAAAGCAAGTAATTCTGAGTTTTTCAGCTAGAGAGCAATTCCACCCAAACTAATCACACACACACCTCATATATATCATATGTAAGCTGTGCAAACCATCAAAAGTGACCTGTAATCACAACATCACAAAGTCACCTCTCAAAACCTCAAAATAGCACTTTTTTACATTTTTCAAGCCATGTATTGATTCAGTCACTTTCCAAACCAGATAAAACCTCAAACACACTCCAAATATCATCCTTGAACTGTCCCAAATGGTTCCCACCATCTGGAACACCATATGAGGGAGTTGCTATTTTGGTCACTTTTAACCCCTTTTGCAAGAAGGACAGTTTGTGTTTTTGCAGGTAACAGCTGATTCCAATCATCCTAAAAGTATCCAAGGGATCATTTGAGGTGGTTCAAAGCATAAAATCATATCTGGAGCAAGAGGGTTGGCAGATTGCAGAGAAACCTCCAAAATCTCAAAGAAGGGTAAGCCTCTCAACTTGCACTCACCAAAGCATGTGTGCATTTGAAGTCCATTGATCATAAACATCTCATACATGTCATATATGTTGCGTTTGAGCTAATTCACCATGTAATCCATGCTTGTACCAAGTTGTAGCATAGAAAATGCATTTATAGGTCATTTTCAAAACCACTATCGGGTTTTGAGGAGGGAGTGTGATATGAAAAAACTACCACCACCATTGGATTCCTTATGAAATTCTGGCCCAGATGCATATAAATTTTGTCTCAAACCATTAAGAATTGAGAAAGTTATGACCTTCACGTTTTTGAGCCAAAACTTGCCTTGGGCAAGCCAAAACCAAGGCATGACTTGTGTATTTGTTGGTTTGTTTCAAACAATGGATGTATCACCACCCCAGTGGTAAGGCGCGCGCCTTGTATGCTTAAGGTCATGGGTTCAAACCCCACCCATGCCATTTTGTGATTTTTTCACATTTTGCTATTTTTCCAACTATTTTCATGTTTTGTTAATTATTTGGAAAATTAATAACTCTTTCAATTTTAATTATTTTTTATTGGTTCTTTTTGCAAAAAATCACAAAAATGTTGAAATATTTTATTCCACAAAAAAATTGAGTTTGTATTATTTATTTAATATAATTAGTATTTTTGTGAATAAATTCATTTTTATTTGTTTTTAAGCATTTTAAAATGAATATTCATCTTGAAAAATCAAGACCAAATGAGTTTTAATATCTCTTGTGATTTATACCTCATTTTTCAAACCTTAAACAAAAATCACAAGTGGTTTATTCAAACCTATTTGGTATTTTTCATTTGATTTTCTTTAAATATTTATTTTTAAAGAATAAAATTAGGGTTTCTTTGATTTTCACTCAAAACAAATCATTGTCAAACACTCATGGGCCTCTAATAGAGTGTAAGACCCAATCCTTTTTTGACCAAATCATTTTTGGGCCTCAGTGTATTGTATAAGTCCTGATACCGTAAAAAACAAATGGCGCGATCGTCGCCTTTTGAAAAATAACCCTAGGGCCTCTCCTCAAGTTATAAGACCCATTCAAAATCTTTTGGGCCTCTAATAGAGTGTAAGACCCAACCCCCTTTTAACCAAAACAATTTTGGGCCTCACTTATTGTATAAGTCCCTCTGCGTTAAAAGAAAACCTCGGCGCGATCGCCATTGCAAACGGAAAAATCAATTGAGCCTACCCTCGTGTTATAAGCCCCACTCTTTTTCTTTAAACTTTATGGGCCTCTTGAGAGAGTATAAGACCCATCCCTTTGTATAGAAAACATTTTGGGCCACAGTCACTTATATAAGTCCCTCTATACAAATTCAACAGTGCGCTCACTGATAAAACCCTGGGCCTCTCCTTGAGCTGTAAGCCCCAAATCTTTCTTTTTCAAAGCATTTTCTCCTTTGATTTTGATATACTATTGTTTTCAATCTTTCTTTGTTGAACAACTAACCAAACAGCATGGAAGATCTACAACCGAGTAAGTGGTTATTGCTTTCATTTACCACTTTCATATACATATAACTGTATTGTGGGGCTGTTTCACTGTAAGTCTTCTTTCATAAACTTATATCCACTGTGTAATAATAGTATAGATATTTAGAGTTTTCCCGGAAACTACGTCTAGAACTAGGTGACGCTGTTTCGTTTATTCATAGAAATAGACAACTAGATCCCCAATAGGATCACCAGATACAGTCTTCTCTTTGGCTGTCCTCATTAGGAATTGTCAAGAAACTCTACTCCCAAAGATGAATGTATTCTCCGTGAATGGTATCTTTGAGTTTCTTCTGAATTCTCGAACTTTCCTGACTTTGATCTATTCTCGGTGAATAGCATTGCCTTGAATTTCTCGGGGTTTGGGGACCAACGGGCTTCTTAAAAGCATCGGCCTCCTCTTGGGCATCGTACAAGGACCCTCAGGCTTCCTAAAAGCAACCCCGCCTCCTCTTGGGCTTAGTACAAGGACCCTACGGCTTCTTAGAAGTATTCACAACCTCCTCTTAGGCTTCGTATAATTATCTCTTCCTCCGGGAATGATAGCCTTCTCTTGGGGTTAGTACAAGGACCGATCGACTTCTTAAAAGCTTCCAGCCTCCTCTTGGGCTTCATACAAATTGTCCTGACGACCTTCTAGAGGTATAGGAACAGAACTTAGTCATCTTAACAGAACAGTCCTTTCATAGAGTCTACTACTATTTCTCAAAGCTTGGTACAAAAGATAAAACTCTAGACTCGGACAGTCTAATCTCCTTGAGTCTCAAAGACATTCTCAAGTGACCCCTTCGTTAAATAGGAAGGAAACCCGTAGACTTGGACAGTCTTAATACCCTTTGGATTTTCCGTTTCCTCAAAGAACAGGAGATAACCCTGATCCTCGCATCAAAGATCCCTGAGTACAGCATTACTCATATAAGAACTGATTTTCTCTTTCAAAATCAGTATACTAGACCTGTCACTTAACTGGAACAGTTACCATAGCCTCCTTTTGGGCTTTGTACAATGATCTTCCCCAGCGGAGTCAAACAACGTTTAGCCTCTCTCTCGGGCTTTGTACGAGACACATAAGAGACTCCCTCATTGAGTCAATTACCCCTTTCGCCTCCATCTTGGGCTTTATACGAGATACAAAAAGGTTCTTATTGAGCCAGATAAACAACAGCCTCTATCTCGGGCTTTGTACGAGATACAAAAACTCTCTTGTTGAGTCAAATAGCCTTCATCTCGGGCTTTATACGAGATACCAAAAGATTCCCTCGTTGAGTCAAAACCTTTTAGCCTCTCTCTCGGGCATTGTATGAGACACATATTAGCCTCCTCTTAGGCTTTGTATAAGAAAACCACTGGTTGATCCAATCAACCTTTTAGCATCTAAGTTGTGCCTCGTTCACAGTACACAAACATCAACAACTCCTTCCCCTTCATCTAATCGCTGTAAGCGGCAAGCCTCTGGATCATTTACATCCATGCCACTGTCCCTCTTTTAGCATGAGAAATTCCTAAGGAAAGATAGCATTGCTCTACACTGAGTTAAAGTCTTCTCCTCCAGGTTAAAATCCCCTATAAAGGAAATTATGGCATTGCCGGATTCGCATATCTCGGTTAAAGTAATTCTCCTTTATAAGCAGTTGTGACATACAACCCCCTCTTTAGAGATGACAAATTCTCTCTAAAGTCAACACCCTTCTAGCTTCATATCTTGGGCTTTGAACAAGATACAAAGAGACCTTTCAGCTTCACATCTTGGGCTTTGAACAAGATACAAATCACCTTTTGCTTCACGTCTTGGGCTTTGAACAAGACACCAAAAACACCCATTTCCTCCCATAGATTAGGAGGAACTACGAACGCTCTGATTTCCCTGTTTTGATAAACGGGAATACGTAGGCATAAGATTGAAAGAAAAATCTTAGCCAGCACAATCAACAAAAAACTCAAAATCCCATACTCTCACATATCTATCAAAAAAACATCATTCCTAACATCTTAATCCTTGTTCCCCGCCAGAAACATTCTGTCAAAATACAAAGAAAGAAAACAGTATTGGCGAAAATACAAATAACCTAACAGACCACTGTTTAAACTCAGTATGCAAAGCAGGGTTAATTGGAGACATTTATTTCCCTTCCTTCATCAGCTCACAATAGGATAAAAAATGAATCGACCTGTAGTTTAAGCTCAAACCGCAGAGAGCGACCAGTGCTTAAGAACCGTGTCCAAAATCGCTCGCTACAAACCCCTTGCATCAAATCCATGAATTGGTTCATGCGAGTTCGCATCTCAGTCATCTCATTTTGTAGCTGATCCATGAGTCTCTTCTGATTTTGTCTGGTAGAATACCGATGAATATGCTGATCTGCAATCCTGAGATTGGAACAAGATAAGAATACCGGAGATAAACACCTGTCATGCAAAATGATTATGCAAAATGATTATGAATATGCAAATGCAAATGAACATGTTTGAATATTCGCAGGGCGATCCACCCCTTGATTCCAATTTAACAATAATATAGAACGGAACTTCTGCTCGTATATTAAGAAAACCAGAGGAAAACCAAATGCCAACAATCACAAATCCAAGATAACAAGTCTGAACACAATAATCATAGATCCCAACCAACAAGCCTGGAGGTGGTCCGAATAATGAAAGAAAATAGAAAACTACGGCATGTCATCAAAGTCTACAAGTGTCAATCCCCCTATCCATTATGCTTCTTGCTCCAGTCTTGAATTTCTTTGAACAACTTTTTGGTGTCGGGATGCTTCGGTCTCTGAATTAGCTCTTGAATGAGAACGTCTCTCCTATGCATGATCCCTTCCAAGTATCGGCAATGTAACTCCCAAGCGTCTTCTCCAGAAACACCATCCATGCTAGGTCCCTCATGTCTAGATCTCTTCACTCCAGCTTGGACCTTCAGTTGAGTCGACCCTCGACTGCTTGTCTCTGGAATACCCCTGATAAGATCTCAGCGTATTTCTTCTTGAGCTGCAACTTCAATTGATCAATCTGAGCCAGGTAATCGTCTTCCTTTCTCTTATTCTCAGCCATTGCAGTTTCTCGGTGAGCATTGAACCTGTGAATTTTTAATAAAGCCTTGTCCAATTCCTCCTTCTTAGACTCGAGAACCTTACTGATACCATCCAAAGCTTGTTTCATCCTTTGTCTGGATGTAACCATGTCAGCTAGCTCTTTTTCTGCCTTAGCAAGAAGCTCTGTCTTCAACTTGGCGGTATGAACAGCTTCACCCCGCTCATGTTTCAACTGATAAATCTCCCTTAGTAGCTCACTGTTTTCTTTTCGCAGCTTTTCCTTTTCAGCCCACAACTTGTTAAACTTCTTCATCTCAAATGTGGTAGGAGGCTCAATCAGTAAGGGGTAAGATGGTGGTTCTACCGGGAAGGGAAGAAGCTCATCTTCGGCTCTCTTCTTAATCCACTCTTTATAGGAAGGGAAAGCCCGGTTGTTACATTTCCCGAATGAAGTTTTTCCCTTCTTGGTCACCTGCTTCCAAGCATTCACAATCTTCCTTATCATCTCTTGATCCTCAGTACCATTGAAGAATAAGGACTCTCTGACATCTCGCTCTTCAGGTGGACCTTTCAGAGGATAACCAAACTGCCTGATAACAAGGGAATGATTATAGTTAATTCCACCTCTTCTCCCTATCAAGGGTACATTAGGGAATTCTCTGCACTTGCAAATAATCTATATTCCTAGAAAGTCACGGTTGAACCAGACAATGTTGTCAGCAGTCAAGCCCATTAACCTCTTTGACCACTTCAGAGAATCTTTCATATCAACAAAAGCGCCAGTATCGGGGAGATGTCTCAAAAACCAAGTAGATAAGAGCGGTGGACAACAACTCACGGTTTTTTCCCGCCTATTTTCATTCTTTTAGTGGACTGAGTGATACACATCACCTAGCAAGGTAGGTATAGGATTCTTTGAAATAAAGATTCTGAAAGCATGCATATCCACCAGATCAGGAACATTGGGAACAGGACAATCCCATAGATGCACATAGCCAGAATAGCTTGGAAAGCAGTCCAATTCTTCTCTTTAACATGTATGCAAGCTTGATCAAACAAGAACTTCAGTGAGAAACCCTTAGCTCCTTGTTTTTCCTCAATATTACTGCTCAGAACGGATTCGCTAATATGAAGAACAACAACCATTTCTTTTATCTCGGGGTTTTCTTCAGAAAAGAATACTATGTCATGCCTGATGGGGATTCCCAAAATAAATGAGAACTCCTCCAACGTTGGGGCCAAGATGTAGTCTGGGAAAGTGAAGCAACGGAAAGACGGATCGTAAAATTAAAGAAGTGTATGAATGGCATCCTTCTCATACTTGGAGATATTGTAGACAAATTTCAGAAGTCTCCCATACCCTCCACTGAACTCTGTACGAACTCCGGGACCAGCCATACTAATCAGCTTATGAATCAACGTCAAGGTCGGATCTGGGAATGAATAGGCAACAGTCTTCTTTCTCTGGACATCCATGCCAAGGTAACCTCAGAAAACCGGAATCAAGAGTAAGATGTAAGCCCTGAAAAATGTCAAACATGTCAGAATGCAAGAAAAATGATATGCTCATGCAAACATGGGATCAAGGCAACACTGCTGGATGTGATGTGCTGTTAACTGAACGAGAAACACAACCCAGAAAACCAGAATTCCAAAATACCGAACCATTGAGATAACCAGGAACCCAGATAATCAAACATTGATGACAAATCCAGAAAAACCGGGTAAGTTGAAGGTTTCGGTTACCTGCAAACCTGCAAACGCCCATCCCCTCTCACGTGTGGGTACTAGGATGTTCAGTATCCCGGGATCTCAGGTCGAGAGACGATGATACGTTCACCATTTCTGGTTTGGCATCATCATCAATCGAGGAGGCCTCAACTGATTCTCCAAAACTGAAGGTCCTCAGCTTCTGGCACTGAGGTCGAGAAACAATAGTACATTCATCCCTCGGGGTACAGTACTATCGTCAATCGAGGAGTGCCTCCACTGATTCTCTTCAACAGATAGGGGCCATCCTATGCAAGTTCCAAAGTGGGCCCTCGGGTGCGAATGGGTTTGCCACAGGATATGGTCTGCCACTGTCACCACTAAAGAGGGATGTTTCCACTAAGGTCCTCGATGATCGGTCACTAGAGTTGACAGCTCTCTAGATCGACATCCCAACATGCGCAAGACACACCTGTTAGAATGCGTCCCAAGATAGCCTCGTCTAGTTGTGAATTTCCTGAACACACAAACGTACCAAGCGGGCACGTAGGTCCCACTACTTTCCACTCTAGTCCTAGGGTGTACTCAAGCCTGGGTATTGGGCTTATCTCTCAGAACAACCCAATCTGCAAAACAAAAACAACCAGCACAACACAGCAATATCCAGTATGACAGGAATGAAAATGAAATGCAATGCAGAAAATGCGGTAAAAATAAAATACAACAAATGAAGCAAAACAAAAACAAAAACACCCAAAGAGAACAAAGACAAGCAAGCGCTAGGATTGACTCGCTTAGGGATGGACCAGCATAGGTCAACCAGTATTCCCCAACAGAGTCGCCAGCTGTCGCTCCCAGGATTTTCATCCAGGTTCAAACGCGAGAGTGGCGCGGAAAACAGAGTCGTCAGCCGTGTAAATTTATCCCAAGAGAGGGAAAGGGAACACGGCATAAACCCGAGGAAGAGGGAAAGGGATGGTCATCGCAACCATAACCTGGGTTCGGGAGTCGGTTACGCGAGGGGAAGGTGCTAGCACCCCACGCGTCCATCGTACTCGATGGGATCCACGCTTGTGGTCTATTCTAAGGGTGAGTTATCCTATCATCTAGGGCTGTACTAAGACGGGGGGAAACAAAAACAAACTCGGTAGGACGTCGACGTCCTAGGCCTACGTACCCCCTTTGTGCAATGGGGAATTCAGAGTCAACGTAGTTCGGACCAACTTCTCTTTGTGTTTTTTATGAGCGACGTTAAGTTCGCGTCCGACAGTTAGGGTCGATGCCTGTTTGCGTCTCAGACGGAAAGTAACGTGCCCTTTTTAAAAATAGCCTTTAGTTTGACAATCCCGAAGGACAAAAAGGTTTGAAGTTTGTTTGTATTTTTTAGGACAGAAGTGACTTGTGTTAGTTCATAACTTGCATTGCACCAAAGTCTAGGGCACAAGGGCGAATACTTAATGCATCGTCCCAAGACAGGACGCTCGCTAAGCACTCTAGAAAGATGAGAGGAAGCCCCTCATTTCTCATTCCCCACGCTTAAGGCTCGTGCGCAATACACTTTATCCTTATTAAGTGTTTTCAAGAAGTTTTGAGATGAGGAGAGAGAAGACACAAAGGAAACTCTAAAGGGAAACTAAGAGTCCTAATGTTATCATGCAAAAGTGGCCCTAAGGTTGAGTTTGAAAGGGGAACATCTAGCTAAGTTAGCATGCATGGTTTGAATCCTAATGTCTATCCTACTCCAAGCTTAATCAAGGATTAAGTTGGACTAGGAAACCCTAAGGGAACACGCAAAAGTGAATCCAAGACTTAAACAAGTCTTGAGATCCAAAAGGGAAGAAAAGAAGTGAGGGAGATGAAGAAGAAGATGACACAAGAGATAAGAAACAAGGTAGGGCAGCAAGCACTTCATGTCATAGTAAGCTCAAATCATCAAAGAAGGAACATCATCCGTCACACTCAAAACATGTGCCAAAACTAGGCAAAACGTTCACTTATGTCATTCATGCAAACAACCAAAGATCATGTGAGGCAAGAAGTGAGGAAATGTCATTTAATGGAAACCATATCAAGAGGATCAGAACCTCACACATGTCATTCAAAGCAAATAAGAGTCACCAAACATTTATGAGATCTTATGAGAAGGCATCTCAAAGAAACTAGTTCAAAACATCCAAAGAGTTGTGTCAAAACATTGTCAACTTAGAAAATCCACCATAAACAGAAAAATGATTAAATGAAAATGATTCCAAAGCCAAAAACAAACCAAGTCAGTATATGATCACAACATATTATCATTCCAAGCTTCACTTAAACACAAAGGGTCAAAAAGATCCAAACTAGGTCACGTACCCAAAATATTCCATTCAAAGTTTGAGTCACATGTAAATATCAACCAAAAATAGAAGCATACCTTATAAAAATATGAATAAATTCTAAAAATCACGTCATATTCATCAATAATGTATTTAAAAAAGGTCTCACCAAGAAACACAAAATTGCATCACCAAATGGATCCAAACATCACTCGTATCAAGCTAAAGAAGCAATAATCGAGGAGCGAAGAGAACCACATGGAAAATAATCAAAAATTGATCACCAAGACATAAACATGACATTCAAACAATCATAATTTAAGTGTAAATACATGGCAAAAAAATCGGCTCAAGAAGGCATGGAAAAGTCATCAAACACAAGCATTAACCACAAGGGTAAACATGGAATACACCTTGGAAAAGAAAATCAAAATTAATTATCAAAACAAATGAAAAATTAAAATAAAATTCAAAACTAATTAAATAAAACACTAAAATACGTTCATGATTTTTTTTGGAATTTTTGAATAATCGAAAGTATTTTTAATTATTAAAACAAAAACGAAAAAAAAAAAGAAAAAAAAAGAAATAGAAACAGAGGGTGTATAGTAGTTAGTGTGGAATGACACATATGTAAATCATAAAATAAAAACAAAAATTAAAAGATGTGGCATCATATGGACCGTGGGCTCAAACAATTGGACGGTTAAGATTTCGTCTCCTACCTCCAAACCCTAAACTCACCGAAGACTGAACCAGACGCCGGAACTAGGGTTCCGGTCGTCTTCTCCGTTCACCTGCAACCAAAAAGTCACCAAAACGCGCAAGCGAATATATGTTCTTGACCAGAATTTCACCAGGATCAATAATATCACATTAAAAATAGCAAATAATCAACACACGAAGAGAATCAAACGGAACAAGTTATGGTTCCAAAACTTAAAACTCATCATACAACCAAACCATGCGTCCAAACTCCAAACCAAATACATCAGAATCATCAGTGAATGTCACACATCATTATGCAAATCAAAAAAAGGAGTTTTAAGAGCATGTAAAATTGCACTAACCTGAGATCAAGCAGTCTGTATCCTTGCTTTTAGCTTCCAACGATGGGTGGTTTGTGCTCTATGGATTCCAAGGATGAAGACTGTGAAAGAATTTCGCCCAAAGCCTTTGTGGATTGTGAGATTCGAATGAGAGAAGGATTAGGGTTCAAACTTTTGTTCTCCTCAAAATCACGTGTGTTTTCCAATGAGTGTATGAGCTTTTTGTTTTTTGATCTTGTGAGGGTTGAGAGAAAAATTTGAGAATTTTTGGTGTTTGTGAGAATGAGTGAAAATTATGGGAAATGAGAGAGAGTTTTGAATATATAGTGGAGTCTAAAATGAAGGGCAAAAGGTAGAATTTTGGCTTAAGTGAAAATAACACCGTCTTCGGCAAGGAATTTCGACTCTGAGCCTTCCACAACATCGTCCGCCTCTGAATCACGGTCGCAACACAAAAATAACGGACGTCATACGATCAAAATCGAGTGCGATCGATATGTTTAAGCTGCAAGACGTCACTGAATAAGTTGTTTTTTCAGCTTATTTGGTGTCTGCTACTCGAAAACGTGACGAGGTCAACCTCTTCGGAGAATAATCTCGACTTGACTTTGTCAGCAAAGTTGTAGATCTATGAGTCAGTGACCTCGTGTCAAAAGATGAGCGCGATCGGACAAAAAACGAGTGAGATATGAATTTTCCCGTGAAACAACTTTCAGTCTTTTTCTTCGGTTCAGCACTTCCGTTTTGCGAAATAAACCAAAACGATGATCTTCGGAGCATCGTTCGAACTCGAGCTTGTCTACAATCTTAAAGAGCACAAAATTTGTAAACCGTAGCTTCGAGAATGGACACAATCCGATAAAAATTGACCGAGTTATGAATTTTACAAAATCTGACAGACAGTACACTGCATCAAAGGACCCCACTGGTAATTCATATTTTCGGGGTCTTTCCGCTCGGACCTGACCCAAACTGAATTCACGGCACGAAGATAACATCTAAATGGAATTTTAGGCACCGGAACGACATCAATCCGACAAACGAGCTGAGAGTTATGAAATTTTTTAGTGTCTGAAATACACCGGTTCAGCACTATTTTTCACTGTTTTTTGCACTCTATTGACTATGAAAACTCGCGTGTTCGGAGATCTTCCTCAAAGAATCAGCCCTCGGTCCAAACACAAAAGTTGCAGATAATTTCAATATGGAACTTTTTAGCATAAGAATAGCTCAGAAATGATGATCCAATCAGAAGTTAAGCCCTTTTGAATACCACTGACGCAATTATCCAGCGAAACCGAAATTCCAGAAACAAATAATTCCCACCACTTTCCTTGATGAATTGACTTCCGAGCCGAACATAAAAGTTGTAGAGAATACCAAGACGGTTCTAAATGTTGAATATCCAGCCAAAACAAGTTCCAGAGCAAGAGTTATGAATTTTGCAAATTTGCACAGCAAACTGATTTTCTGCTCAAACTGTCTGAATCGGCTGAAAACTTCAACTTCCTCTGAGATTCTTGACATGAAAAATTATGTTTGATAAGAGCTTTGCTGATCCGTTGATTACGTAACCCGGAGAAATACTTTGCGCATATGTCGAGTGACGAAATAAACGTCTGTTGCAACCTGACGATGCTTGAACAGACAACCTTGATCCCATAACCACAAAGCCAAATGATATGCATGTATGTACCCGATGACCTAGCTAAAATGCAAATGAAGCATAAGCCACTTGAGTTAGAAATGTGAAGGCAAATTTTGGGGTGCTACACACGCGGATCACTAATGGCAGATTCTTGAGCGTTGATAAACATTAAATGGATGGCTAAAAAAATTTTAAACACGTTAAATATAGAAAAAAAATCACTTAATTATCCTCCCAGTCACGAAGAAAACCGAGGTAAATAAGCTGTTTTTTTTATATATTACATTGTGTAAACAGAATATTAAAAATTCATTGTAAAATCTGTTTCCCAATGAGAATTTTTATTTTCCATGTCTAGATCCCATGCAAGATGATAGACATCTGTTTCTCAATGAGAATTTTTATTTCCTGCACTTGCAATCCATCCCAGAGATCTGTAGTAGCAACTCATGATCAAATGGACGGTGGTGAATATTTCCTCTCTTTGGGTCGGCTACATATAAGTTAGTCTTAGGTTAAAATCTGTTTAGCGAGAGTTTTTTAGTAACATATGATTATTAATTAAACCGAGGTTTTATATCTTCTCCTTTTAACTATCACCTCGATGATGACGAAAACCGAGGTGAATAATTTTTTTTTAAATTACATTGTTTACATAGAATATTAAAATAAATTGTTTACAACAAATATTTGCTCTTATTACAGAATATCTTTGTTGATATCCAGATTTAGTTGCATTCCCTTCTTTATTCAAAGGTTAAGCTCTTTTCCTTATTGGTTAAGCTCCATTCTTTGTTGGTTAAGCTCATTCTTTGTGTAACTTGAAGTAAGAATGATTTTCTGCACTTGCAATCTATCAACTAAGTACTCTTCAAAGGTTGAGCTCCCTTTTTTAACTGAGGGTTATTCAAAAAATACAACAACGACAACATCAACACCATTATGTGAGATAGATTGCAAGGGCGAAAAAATAGTTTTGTTCAAGATAGAAGAACATTGAAGATTTTTTCTATTTTGCAACCCATCCCAAAGAATGGTGCTTGTGAGTTTGGGGTGGCTTCATATTAGTAAGGTTTAGGGTAAAATCTGTTTAACGAGTGCCGTACCTCGAAAAAAGCACGATTCTTCGCTAATGGTCGCGGAAAACAGAGGCACCACTAAAATTTATTTATCCCAAAGAGGGAAAGAAAAATATCGATAAAACCTTTAGGGAAAGAACATGGTCATCGCAACCAAGTTCTAGGTTCGAGAGTCGGTTACGCAAGAGGGGAGGTATTAGCACCCTCTACGTCCGTTGTACTCAACGGGAACCTCTTAATTTGATTTGTGAGAAAGTTAGCTAAGCTTGTTTGTTTTCTTCTAAGGAAATAGAGTGAAAAGGTAAGGTACTAAGGGAAAAATGGGTGGTTTTTTTATTAGGGTGCTCACCAAGGATTAGGGCCCTTGTGCCTACGTATCTTCATTTGAAAAAATGAAGAATTAGAGCGTCTGTAATTCGGCGAACTACGGTTGGGAAAAGGGGAAGGTTGCTCGCTAGGATCTCGTAATCCTATGCCTACGTATTCTCATTGACAAATGAGAAATCAGAGCGTCTGTAGTTCGGACTACGGATTGTTGGTTTGTTTTAATTGAACAAATGTTTAGAAGGAACTAAACGTTGTTCTTTTTTAAAAGAGTTTTAATCGCGCGGCGGCGATAAGTTTAATTAATGCGTTAGTATTTTGATTGGATGACGATTACTCGAAGCTTAAGAAAGATTCCTCAGGCCCAAGTAATCGGGAAAGCGAGTCGAAGAACCGACTCTCTCTCTTTTTCACCCTTAACTATGAAAGAGTTTGACATGATTAGAGTGTGTTAAACAGATGATGATTACTCGAAGCTTAAGAAAGATTCATCGGGCCCAAGTAATCGAGAAAGTGAGTCGAAGAACTGAATCTCTCTCTTTTTCATCCAAGTGTTTGAGAAAAGAAGGATTGATATTGTTTATGGTAAAATAGTTTGATGTATAATCGAGTTATGAATCTTTTAAGGAAGACAATTGTTAGAACTTAAGAAAGATTCCTCGGGCCCAAACAATTGAGGAGAGGAATCGAAGACTCCATTCCACCCCCTTTTCTTCTTTTAAGAAAAAGCGTTTAAGTATGGTTAAGTATTTTGGTTTGATTTGAAGAAAATGATCGATGTCAATTGAGGTTTGAATTTTGCGTACGGAAAAGTGAATGGTTTGAACTAAATGGGAAGGAGGTCCTAATTGTGTAGGGTAAGGTTGATGGCAATGCACGAGGCAATCGACTTACAAGGGTGAAAAATGGCTCGACGCGGAATCGAGAATTATTTTATCTTTTTTTGAAAGTGGTTTGGGATGATTGTGAATTGATGGTGAAAATGGTTTTATTTGAGAAAGTTGCTCGATATTGGATCGGGCTTATTTATCTTGAAAGAATTGATTTTAAAAGGTCAAGATGTTTAATTAAGTCAATTGAATTAATCAAGAGAAAGGACTCTTTTAAATTAGCAAACTTAATCGATTAAATAGATTAAATCAATTAATTAGACTAATTATAATTAATTATCAAGAATAACCAATTAAAAATTAATTCAATTGATTAATCAAGCTAATTAAATTTAATTAGCAAAATTAAATAATTAAAATGATATTTAATCAATTAAATTTTACTAACTAAAAAAAACTGGAATAGAAATGAAAATTGAAATAGAAATAAAGATATGGGGAGAGGTGTGAACATAGAAAGTTAGATATAAATGGCAGTCAAATTAGACCCAAAATCCCAAATCAATAAAATTCTAAATCTATTTATTAACATTAACTAAATGTAATATAATAAAATATATATATATATATATATATATATATAAAACAATAGAAAAAAAGAAAGGGGCTAAACGCCCCACTTTCCTCTATTTAGCCAAAATCAATAAATTAATTTGCCTTGAAAGAAAGAAGGAAAAAAATAAAAATAAATAATATAAAAAAAATAAAATACTAAAATAGGAAGAGACCAACGTTCAGATACACACATACATGAGATTCGACCTTCCCTTGCCCACTTCTCATGCAGTACCTTTTTAAAATTGAAAGTTAAGAAAAATAAATACAAAAAACTGGAAATAACTATCACATTCTTTGCAGCTAATAGCTATTGATCGTACCTTGATCAGACTGTATCTAGTGGCCAACAACGTCGTCTGGGCTTCAGCTTCAGTGAGGTTAAAAGACGGCGGGGGGGTACCTGCAAGGTACTCCGACGCTCAAGTAAGGTAACGGTCAGAGAAAAAGCAAGTACAAAAGAAGAAGGTTAGAGTGTAAAGAAGTGAGTGTAACCTGACCCTCTCAAGTGAGAGGGTATTTATAGAGAGCCCCCAGCGCGGGGCCAACGGTTACTTGCATTGGGCTGGATTGCCAGGCCCAATCCAAGTAACTGTCAGGGCTTACGTGGCATAGCGAAGACCAGCACGTGGTCTTCGCCCTGGGGTAACCGCTCCTAGATCTCCGGAACTAGGGCAGACCGATTCCATCGGGAGTGGACGGTTACATGAGAACGTGTCCTCGCGGGGAGGAGTCTTGCGTGTCGGGGATAGTCATGTCCTCGCGGGGGAGGACTCACTTGCGGGCGGAGATGGCTCCTCTCGGGGAGGAGCACATGAGCGTCAAGGAGAGACGAGCTTGGGGAGGCTTAGAGCCTATGCCCGACGGTCCTGTAGTGAGTGTCGTACATACCCGAGGTTAGGCGTGTGCCCGACCCTGAGGAGGTGAGCCTGTGCTCGACAGTGGTCTTGCTAGGAGTCCTTATTGGGCCATCTCAGGCCTTGTGGGTTGGGCATGCTCGACTGATGAGCATGCCCCGGCCCAGTCCAGAACAGGAGCCCCCCAAGTCGTTGCTCTGAGCATCAGAGTGATGACTTAAGGGCTAGCCACGTCGAGGACTCATCGAGGAAGGGGTGCTAACGAGGAGCGGTAGGTCAACCGGGGAGAGACAAATTGATCCCTCGGGATGGGTTGACCGAGGATGCGCGACGTCGCGGGGATATGAGAAGCCTGAAGCGAGACGAATGGGAAGACGCTCGTTGGGAAACGAAAAGACGCACGTGGGGAAACGTGTGCCACGTGTCAGACGCCATCATTGCCTAGGGGCGACTAGGCTAGGGTAGCGTACTCTGGTAGTCTAAAACTCTTCGAATTCCGTGAGGATCCTATAAATAGGCCTCACCTAGTTTCATTTGCACCATTTGCTCTCCCTTCGCTCAGACTTCCTCTCTCTATTCCCTCGTTGCTTCGCCACCGCGCGCCGCCACCAACTGCCGTGCCGGAACCCTACCGGAAGTGTTTTACAAGTAAGTTTTTTCACTTTTCCCTCCTTTCGTTTGCATTTATAGGGTGAATCTTATGGTGAACTGGTGAAGTTCTCATGGAATTCATGAAATATCCGGCGAAAACGGCAGAATTTCATAGTTTAGCCATTGAATCTCGTGGGGAGGGATGATGAAATCCCCGAGGACACGAAGAATATCCCGGGGTCGTGAGATGAATGTTTCTCAGTTCTTTTGTTGAATGTCCCGGGGAATAATGATGAAATCCCTGGGGAGCTGACGCTTATCTCGGGGATATGGGTCGAATACCCCGGGGTCCCGCCCAATTTCGCTCCCGACGGACCCGAGGATGGTCGCGGGCTCGCGTTCCCCGACGTCCCCTCCTCGCCCCTTCACTTGATCAGCGGTGGAAGGGGTGGATTTGATATGGGTCATCGAATTCACCATTTCCTTCTGCTTTTTAGGTAGATGGACGTATTGCCCGTGGCTGAGGGGTCTTTGGACGTCGACGACCAACCCGACTCTCCAATGGCGCCAATCGCTAGGGTCGAGGAACGTCCCCTCGAGGAGTGGGTCAGCGATGAGTCGTTGAACATTGCTTCCCATTTTGTCGACGAGGACGAGGACACTATTTTTTTTACCGTCGAGCATCAAGTGGTGGGTTCCTCAAAGTCGTGGAAGGTGTTCCGACCTCAAGCACACCATCGCATATGCTCGACGTATCAAGGGATGAGGTTCCCTCTTTACGAGTTCATGTTCGACAAGGCGGGGTGGCGTCTACCCTTTACAGATTTTCAACAGGCTGTATTCGTTTGGTTGCGCCTGGCGCCTTCGCAACTCCACCCTAACTCCCTCGTTTTCATCCGAGCTTTCGAGCTCGTCTGCAGATACCTCCGAATCGGGGCAACCGTGCCTCTCTTCTTTCGCATCTTCCACCTCTAGCGGCAGGCTTCCGACGACAGACATGGCTGGGTGTCTTTCAAGCAAGTGAGCAGTCTGTTTCACACTTATTTGGATTCTGTTCGTGACTTTAAACATCGGTATTATATCGTGCGGCCGGTCACTCTTGAGGTTGTGAATTCGGTGTATTGTCGAGTTTCTCGTGAGGCGGACGGGCAAACGAAGGAGGTCCTCGAGCCGAGATTCCCCTTGTTCTGGACAGAAGAACACTTTAAAAAGGGGACGGACAGCTATAAGGTCAGTCCTGGTCATTTGGACAAGGGGGGTCGCCTGGCTTATGAGAGAATAGTAGCGCTCGTCAACAGTTTTAATAGGGGCAAGTTTGTGACGATGGACGGGTAATTCGTCCGGGGGGACGACGGGCAGGTGTTGATGAAACGTCGTCTGATTAATACGAGGGCCCTCCTCGAGACGTTCTCCGATGAGGATGCTCTCGAGCTGCTAGGTGGTGCCATCCTCTTCGACTTACTTTTTCTTCGTATATTGACCTCCGGTTTACTGACGTGTTTATTTTCTTTTTGCAGGAAAGATGTCGAGTGCTGAGGAGCGCTTCAAAAAGCTGAAGGCTACCTGTGCTGTGAAGAAAGGAAGCAAGAGTCGTGTCGAGCAGCTCTGAGTGCAGGAGCCCGTTCCCACCCCGACACCCGGGGGTTCCTCTGGCTCTCACCAGGGTAGTGATTCTCTCAGCCCCCAGAGCTCTCTGAAGAGACAACGGCTTGCAAACACAGTGGACATCGACCTTACCGAGCACGAGAGCCCCCTGCCATGAAATTTGTGCTCCCGCCTTGTCACACAAGGCCAAACTTCTTTATAGGGATTAATTCGCTATGCGTGGGTGGCCCCGAAGCTTAGGCCATCTTGGGCATCGACAAAGCTTCTCGGAGAAGGATGCTGGTGAAGGATGTGTCTACTGTGATGCGGGTTTGCGCGGCTGCCTTGGTTCTGAACGACGAGGTGTGCCCCGCAAGCGAGCTAAACAAGTTGCGAGAAAGTTTCCAGTCCATCTCGGCCGAAATGGAGAAGGTGGGTAAGGAGCTGCCTGACTGCAAAAGCCAGAACCAGGCCTAAGTCGAGCTTCAAAAGAAATTGGAGGAAAAGTTGAAGAGTGCTGAGGAGGAGCGGAAACGTCTCGCCGGTGTTGAAGAGGAGAGGGATCGTCTCTTGGCGAGGAACGCTGAGTTGGAGGAGGATGTCCGCCCAGCTGAGGAGGAAACCGAGGAGGACAGGTTGCTGACTTCGCTGACAGCGCTGATAGCGAAGCTCCGGGAAGCCGAGGAAGACAATCTCGCGGTAGCTGATATAGGTTTCAACAACGCTGTGGAGCAACTTCGAGTCCTCAACCCTGACCTTTCGACCGAGGGGATCGACCCCGACTACGAGGTGGTCGACGGTCAGATCGTGCAACAGATGAGAGTCGACGAGGTTCATGATCCTGAACAGCCTGAAGGGACCGTCGCTGAGTAGGATTTTCTTCCCCGTTCTGTTCGGCCTGTGAGCCATTTTTATTTATTGGGATATTTCTGCCCGGCCTGCGTGCCAGGGGCTTTTTGACATTTTTGTAATATTTGTACAATGGGCTTCTGCCCGCTTTAATGCGTTTTTGTTTATCTGCATGTGTGCTGCTTGTATGTCTTCGTTGTGTGCGATGTTATGGTATTTACTATTCTTTGCTTTTGTCTAAGTGATAAAGACTTCTATACTTTGTTTTTCTATCTAAGTAATAAATACTTTGGGATTTGCTCGACCTTGATAGTCCCTGACCGCGTGGAGAGCTGGTTGGGTGGTCAGAGACGTATTCCGACCTTCAACGAGGCTAAGAGCTCGGTCGAGGTCTTAGCTTCGTGGCGTGAACTTCCCATCGCGAGCTGGGTGTTCTGCCTGATTGGTACAACGACGGCGGAGCTCGATCGAGGTATCCCCGTCGGATCAAAGTCCTCGCGCACACACAACGCGGTCTTCGATCATCGTGTTCTGTATAGGGGTGTCGCGCTCATACCTTAGTGCGTCCCCGTAATCGTGGTGTTCGTGAGTTGCGGGCAGTGCTTAACTGTAGTATTGTTTGAGCTTCTCAGCGTTCCATGGTCGAGCAAGTTCTTCCCCGTGTAGATTTTCGAGGAAATAGGCTCATGTCCCCGTTTTCGCACGGACGCGGTACAGGCCCTCCCAGTTCGCGGCGAGTTTGCCTTCTCGCGAGTCTTTCTGGTTCCTTCGTAGGACGAGGGTGCCCACCTGAAAATCACGTTTGATAACTTTGTCGTTATAATGTAGTGTTATTTTCTGCTTAAGTGAAGCTTCTCGGAGAGAAGCACCCGAACGTGTCTCCTCGACGAAGTCGAGTTCTTCTCTCAGGGCTTCGTCGTTCGCGTCCCCGTCGAGGGGGGCTTCTGTCCTCCTCGAGGGTTCCCTGATTTCCACGGGGATCACCGCTTCCGTTCCGTAAGTCAGACTGAAAGGGGTCTCCCCGGTCGTGGAATGTGGGGTCGTTCGGTAGGCCCAGAGGACGTTGTGTAGCTCCTCGACCCACTGTTGTTTGGCGTCGCCTAGTCGACGTTTCAGTCCTCGTAGGATTACTCTGTTTGCTGCCTCAGCCTGTCTGTTCGTTTGAGGGTGCTCGACCGACGTGAAGTGCTGCTTCGTGCCTAGCTTGGAGACGAAGTCTTAGAAGTTCTTGTCGGTGAACTGTGTTCCATTGTCGGTGACAATAGCTTGTGGCACGCCGAATCGGGCGAGGACGTTCCTTTTGTAAAAACGCAGTATATTGAAGGTCGTGATTTTGGCCAATGCTTCGGCCTCAATCCACTTCGTGAAGTAGTCCACCCCGACGATGAGGTATTTGTTTTGATATGACCCCTGGACGAAAGGTCCTAGGATATCCATCCCCCACCATGCAAACGGCCACGGGGAAGACAGTGTTTTGAGCTCGTTGGGAGGAGCAAGGTGCATGTCCCCGTGTAGTTGGCATCTGTCGCACTTCTTGACGTGTTCCTTGGCGTCCTGTTGTATGGTTGGCCAGTAATATCCTGCTCGAAGCGCCTTACGGGCTAGTGACCGTCCGCCGAGGTGTTGTGCATTGATTTCTTCGTGGATTTCCTGGAGGATGCCGGGGACCTTGGTCTCCTCGACGCACCTGTGGAAGGGTATAGAGAACCCTCGTCGGTATAGCTTGTCCTCGACCATCGTGTATGAGCATGCCCGCCGCTTGACCATTCCGGCTTCCTCGGGATTTTCGGGCAGTTTGCCCGTCGTGAGGTACTCGTACACGGGGGTCATCCAGCAATTGCTGTCACCAATGGCGCTTACGTCTGTAACGCCCCGATTTGTTAAATTGTATTCATTTTTCCATTTATGTGAATATTGTGAAATGTGTGAATTTATTGTATTTTACCTGCTAATTGAGTTAATTGGTTAGTTTCTCTGATAGATAAAATATTTGCATTAAATTATAATTTCTTTTCAACTTTTATTTCCTGAAATATATTTCATCATTGTTGTTATGTTTTATCGCATTTTGAGAGCGTTTGTGAGATATTTGAGCTGAAGGGTATTTTGGTCTTTTGCTTGGGTATATTTTTCATAAAATAGAATTTTGAGAGAAAAAGAGAGAAAAGAGAAAGGAAAGAAGGAAAAGAAAAGGAAAGAAAGGGAGAAGAAGGAAAGAGAGGAAAATCGATGATTCGTCCGTTTCAAGCGCGATTAATCGGGTAAGGGTGAGAAGTTTCAATTATATCTTGCTTGTATATGTATATGTGTTGTTTGTGTATATGTTTTGGTTGTTTTTACAATGTTTTCCTTATTGATAAATTGATGAATAATTAGTAGAAATCGATATAAATCGTGTTGCATGATTACACTGTGTTTAGGAACAATTGCTGGTACTTGTTTTGCTGTTAAAAATGGATTTAGGGATGAAAATGGGTTTTTTTGGGGGAAAATTCGCAGAAAAATTAATGCAGGAAAAATTCTGGTTTTGCACTGCCCATATTGGTCAAGGCAATACGCGTATGGCAATGAAGGAATAAGGGCAATACGCGTATTGGTCAAGGCAATACGCGTATGGCAAGGAAGGAATGTGTGGAATGCGCGTATGGGAGTGGGCAGTACGCATATGGTGTTGGCACTACACGTATTGTACTTTTAAACGTGAATTTTGGGGAAAAATGAATTTCTGCCCATACGCGTATGACCTTGGGCAATACGCATATGGAATGGCGAGGAATCAGGGCAATACGCGTATGGTCAGGAAAATTGTAAAATGGGACTTTTCAAAATATCGTTTCCGTTTTTCTTTCGTAACTTGGGTTCCATTTATCCGATTTTTACATTCTTGGTATCGTTGGAAAGCTATTGAGCTGTACTTTCTGATTATGATGATTTGGAAATTGTTATCTGATTTAATTCTGTCGAAAATTTGGAAGAGTGTCGGTTTGTCGACTTTTGTAGTTGTAATTGTGCGTAATTGATGGGTATCATGTAAGGTGCTGTTGTATAATGTAAATGCATGTGTTTAGATCGTGTGGTGATGATTTGTGGTCGTATGGCAATTAAATACATTGTTTTGGGCTTAAGTGTAAGGTGTGATTTTGTTGATGGAGATGAATGCATTTATATGTGTATTTGAATGTCATGAGTCCTTGTATGCCAAGCATCATGATATGCATTGTTGTGACGTCCTGAGTGACGGATTGGTTCCAGAGGGAATCTACTATAACATCGTGAGCCTTAAAAATAAGAGGTATGAATAGCCTTAAAAATAAGAGGACCGAAAGTGATGGTTATAGACGATCGTGTGCCCTTGTGGGGTGTGACCGATCGGATCGTGAGCCTTAAAAATAAGAGGTATGAATCGCCTTAAAAATAAGAGGACCGAAAGCGATCCATAAACGTCGTGTGCCCGTGTGGGGTGTGAGCGACGGGGAACATCGTATGCCCGACGGGGAGTTACAGTGATGTATCAAGCGATGGTTCCAGCAGAGTTCCTGAGTGAACTAGTGATGAGAAACATTGGAAGTCGGTACCGCATGGCATTTGCATAGAGTCGTTGTGTCGGTCTCTGTGCATTTGCATAAATCATGGATGCATTATGTGTGGAAAATCATGATTTGATTGATTATGTGTGTAAATTGTGCATCGATTTGTTAGGTGTTGAGGTTGTGATAGCATTGGTAATTTGATGTGCATATGTGATAAATGCATTAGTTGTGGATAATATGTATTATGCGTAGACAGATGCTTTGTGATGTGTGATGTGCTTCTAAATGTTATGACTTGGTATGCCTTATGTGCAAATATGTGAGTATATTGGATACTTGATATATGCTATAGTGTTGGATTAATAGATATATGTTACGTATATGGGGTATGTTATATGTAATAGTATGTGGTGTTTGTGGTGAGAATAACTATGCATGTGAATTGTTATGTATTTGCATATTATTATGCAATCTTGATTTTAGTTGTTATTTCTCACCCTTCTGCTGTGGTTTATTGCTCTATGAGACAATTGCAGATTAGTGTCTTGGAGGCTTTTGTGGAGATTAGTCCTCCGTCCTTTGTCGTCTGTCTGCTCTGATACGTAGCACGGGAGTCGGGGAACGATTATGTTATATATGTGTATAATTGTTGAATATATTTTGTATTACTTTTGTGTGTGTACTTTGATGTTATGAAACAATTTATTTTGTAAAACAAGTCGATTATGGATCTTCCGCTTTATTCCATAATTGACCTTTCCTTTCATATGGAAAAAGTTTCCCCTTGAGGGTATTCAATTGTCTGTGTCATGTATCAAAAATTATGAGCAGGGATTGTATTTTCTTTCTTTAAGTGTGACATCCCTGTTTTCTGTCAGAAAAATAAATTTTTAATTACTTTGATTTATATTTGGATTATTTATTCGCGAAGGGAATTGGGGTGTTACAACGTCCGCCACTGGAGCGGGTTTGTCGATGCTCGGCCGGGAAAGTACTTCTTGTATGACGGATTTGTTCCCGCCTTTCTTCTTTGTGCTTGCCAATTTGGACAAGACATCTGCACGGACATTGTGCTCGCGGGGGATGTGAGTTACTTCCGCGGAGGTGAACTTTTTCATCTTTTCTTTCACCAAGGCCAAGTATTCTACGAGGTTGTCATTCTTGTCCTGGTACTCTCCTCGGACTTGCGAGGCCACGAGCTGGGAGTCGGTGAAGAGTTTGACCTCCTTGGCGCCGAGGTCCTCGGCCAGCCGAAGTCCGGTGAGGAAGGCATCGTACTCCGCTTGGTTGTTCGACGTCGGGAAGGATAGTTAGAGGGATACCTCGATCAGGATGCCTTCCTCGTTTTCGAGGATGATGCCCGCCCCGCTTCCCTTCGGGTTGGATGCTCTGTCGACGTAGATCGTCCATTTCTGGGATCCGTTGGTTGAAGGTTCTGGGACGGTCATCTCCGCTACAAAGTCGGACAATACCTGAGCCTTCAGGGCTTTCCTCCCTTCATATTGGATGTCAAACTCGGTGAGTTAGAGCGACCACCTGAGCATCCTCCCCACCATGTCTGGTCGTCCAAGGAGCTGCCTTATAGGTTGTTCGGTCCTTACGACGACAATGTGGGCAAGGAAGTAGTGACGTAGCCTCCTGGCCACGGTAACGAGGGCCAGGGCGACTTTCTCTATCTGCTGATACCTGAGCTCGGGGCCTTGGAGGACTTTGCTCGTGAAGTAAATTGGTTTCTGCCCGTCCGGGGTTTCCCGAATGAGGATGGCACTGACAGCTTCACTCGTGATCGCAAGATACAAGAAGAGTGTCTCCCCGACCTCAGGTCTTGAGAGGACCGGGGGTTGTGATAAGACTTGTTTTAGGTGGAGGAGCGCCTGTTCGCATTCTTTGCTCCATTCAAACTCTGCTTTTTGTCGAAGAAGTTTGAAAAATAGGAGTGCGTAATGTGCAGACTTGGCGACGAAGTGGGAGAGAGCGATGAGCATCCCGTTTAACGACTGTATTGACTTCTTTGAGTCCGGCGTAGGGATCTCGAAAAAAGCCCTACACTTGTCGGGGTTGGCCTCGATTCCTCGCTCTGTGAGGTAAAATCTGAGGAACTTACCTGCCCGAACGCCGAAGGTGCATTTGTCGGGATTGAACCTCATGCGGCACCTCATCGCCGTGTTGAACACCTTCTTGAGGTGTGCGGCATGGTCGACTTCTTCCGCTGATTTGACGATCATGTCGTCCATGTAGACCTCGAGCATGTCGCCGATTTCAGCCCGGAAAACCTTATTCATCATCCGTTGGTAGGTCGCACCGACGTTCTTCAGACCGAAGGGAATTACGTTGTAATAGTAGTTTCCCGACGCGGTCATGAAGGCCGTGTGTTATTTGTCGACCTTGTCCATGGGAATCTGGTTGTATCCCGAGTAAGCGTCCATGAAGGATAGTAGTTTGTAACCTGCAGAATTGTTGACCAGCTGGTCGATGTTAGGCAAGGGATAGCAGTCTTTCGGGCAAGCCCGGTTAAGATCAGTATAATCAACGCACATCCTCCATTTTCCATTATTCTTTTTAACAAGTACAACGTTGGACAACCAGGTCGTGTATCTGGCCTCCGAAATAAAATTTGCCTCTAGGAGGTCTTTTACAGCTTTTTCAACAGCCTCCGCTTTTTCGGGAGACTGCTTACGCCTACGTTGAGCTATGGCCCTAGCGGCCGGATCTACTGCGAGCTGATGGCAAGCCACCTCGGGGTCGAGGCCAGGCATCTCGGATGCGCTCCACGTGAAGAGGTCAGCATTCTCCCTCAGACATGCCTTTAGCTGCTCCTTTGCCAGGTCGGGGATGCCGGTGCCAATCTTCATGTTGCGGTCTGGATCGTCCCCGAGGACCACGAGCTCAAAATATCCATCTGGGATGGGGCGCATTGGGTAGAGAGGCCGCTCGTTGTTTTCCGCCTGGAGGTCGAGGTCTTCTGCCCCATCTTCGTCGGGTTCGCCCGGGAACCTGCTGTCGAGTTCGACCGCGTTGACACGCGGGAGAGGTACCTGTTCGGCGTCCTGGGGTGGCTTGGCCACGGTCTTGGGTTTGGCGCCGATGGAACTCATGCCTTTGATGGTGGCGTTGAAGCATCTTCTGGCCACGTCGATGTCCCCGTGCATCGTCACCACTCATCCCCTGGTCGTGTAGTACTTCATTTTGAGGTGGACTGTTGATGGTACCGCCGTAAGTTCAGCCAGGGTGGTCCTTCCGAGGATGCAGTTGTAAAGGGATAGGCATTCGACCACCAGGAAACGGATCTTCACCTGTCAGGCAGTGTCTTTGGCCTCGAATGTAACCATCAGGTCCACGTAACCCCATGGTCTGGTGGTGGTTCCGTTGAACCCCTGTAGATCTGAACCGACGTACGGGGTCAGATGTCTTTCGTCGAGCTGAAGGGTTCCGAACAGATGGGCATACATGATATCGACCGAACTTCCATGGTCGACGAGGATCCTTCGAACGTCAAAGTTCGCCATTTGTGCCTGACCAGGAGGGGAATAGTGGCGTTTGGTGCTCCCCCGGGGAGTTCCTCGAGGTAGAAGGTGATAGGGTTGGAGTTCCCCCGCACTTTCTCGAGAGTGGTTATCTTCTTTATGTCGTCGATCGTATGGACCTCGACAGCTTCTCTATTGAATCTCTCAATGTAGTTCCGGAGAGATTCGTTCTTCCCCTGAAAGATGCTCTCTAGGACAGCTTCCGTCTTCGGATGTCGACGAGTTGCAGTAAAGTGTTTGGTGAAGCGTTACCTTAGTTGCTTCCAGGATGTGATCGACCCGGGTGCCAGACCCTTGTACCAAGTCATGGCGCCCTTCCTCAAAGTGGTGGGGAAAAGCCTGCACTTGATGGCTCCCCTGACGTTTCTGAAGTCGAGCATGACTTTGAAACTTTTGACGTGGTCGTCAGGGTCGGACAGGCCGTCGTAGTTTCCCAGCTGCGGAGGTTTCTCCACGCCCGCAGGAATTGGGGCGTTCATGATCTCCCACGACAGAGGGGTCCTCTGGTCGTCATCGCCACTTCCTGTCGGGGACATCGAAGGGGGTCGTTGATGCCGTGGAGGGGAATTCCTCGAGCGGTGGCTCGGCCACTCCTCGATCTGCTTGGACTTCTTGGTAGTGGTGGATGCCCTGGGTTCCTTCCGAGGCGGGGAACGAGGGCGTTTCTAGGAGATCGTCGGCTGGGGAGGCTCAAGACGTGGCCGACGACCCTCGCGTACCGGCGAGGGGGTCCGAGATTCGTCTAAAGGGGTCCTTCGTGGGGAAGCGGAACGGTGAGGCAACGGTGGACGGCGATGTCTTCGCGGGGAAGATCGTCGTGCCCGGCCTTGCTCCAGTGCTTCAATTCTAGTATTCTGGTGTGCGATCAGCTGATTGGTCTGATTGATCAAGGCAAACAGGGCCACGGTGCTCGCGTCTGTATTGGGCGGAGAAGCAACTGGCTGAAAAATGGTTTACTGATCGTCTTGGTGGGCAGCGTTGTAAGCCATGTCTTGGGAGTCTGGGGAGGCGGTCTTCCCGTCTCTCACGTCGCCTTCTTCGACGTGGAGGGCAGCGGCGTCTTCGCGGTGGTTCCCGTTCTCGAGTTGTATGAGGACGGTGTCTAGAGCTTTGTTAGCAGACGGATTGCCTACCATGATGGTGATGAACGAGAGTTGGTTTGGTTTATCGAAGGAAAAAAGGGGAAGCAAAGGTTCCCACAGACGGCGCCACTGATCGTACCTGGATTAGACAGTATCTGGTGGCCAACAACGTCGTCTGGGCTTCAGCTTCGGTGAGGTTGAAAGACGGCCGGGAGGGTGTACCTGCAAGGTACTCCGATGCTCAAGTAAGGTAACGATCAGAGAAAAAGCAAGTACAAGAGAAGAAGGTTAGAGTGTAAAGAAGTGAGTGTAACCTGGCCCTCTAAAGTTAGAGGGTATTTATAGAGAGCCCCCAGCGCGGGGCCAACAGTTACTTGCATTGGGCTGGATTGCCAGGCCCAATCCAAGTAACTGCCAGGGCTTACGTGGCGTAGTGAAGACTAGCACGTGGTCTTCGTCCTGGGGTAACCGCTCCTAGATCTCCAGAAGTAGGGCAGACCGATTCCATCAGGAGTGGGCGGTTACATGAGAACGTGTCCTCGCGGGGAGGAGTCTTGCGTGTCGAGGATAGTCATGTCCTCGTGGGGGAGGACTCACTTGCGGGCGGAGATGGCTCCTCTCGGGGACGAGCACATGAGCGTCGAGGAGAGACGAGCTCGGGGAGACTTAGAGCCTATGCCCGACGGTCCATGTAGTGAGTGTCGTACACACCCGAGGTTAGGCGTGTGCCCGACCCTGAGGAGGTGAGCCTGTGCTCGACAGTGGTCTTGCTAGGAGTCCTTATTGGGCCATCCCAGGCCTTGTGGGTTGGGCCTGCTCGACTGATGAGCATGCCCCGGCCCAATCCAGAACAGCTATCATGAGGGATCACGTTTCCATGCCACATATTACCTTTTTAATATGAATATTGATGAAAACAACTATTTTGAAAAAAACAGAGATTGATAATGTTAGGGGTGGACAAATTTGAACCGATCGATTGAAACCGACCGACTGGTTGTCTTTATTGTGCAAATGGATCTGGTCGGATTGGGTGTCGGGTTGATTCGGTTGTTTAACTTGGATATTATAGGGTTGCTTCAGTCGGGCTCGGATGCTAATTTTGGATCCGACGAAAACCGAAACCGACCGAACTTAATTAATATATTTTTTATTTATTTTTATTACTATATGAATGACTCACTATAAAATTGAGATTCATAATATTGCAGGATACTATCATTTTTATAAATTGATAATTGCATTGTATACTCTCAAAAATACAAGATATATAATATAAAATTTTGTATATTATTTAGTTTATCGGTTAAAGTATGATAATGATTAAAATTAATGTCAAATAGTATTAAAAATATTATTCCGTAATAATAACTTTTATTAACAAAATAGTTTTATTCTAAAAATTTAATATTTTTTATACAAAAATTAAAAAAATCATTTTTATAAATTTTTTCTAATAAATATTAAACCGACTAAACCGATCCGACTTAACCACCAAACCGACTTAACTGAATCCGACAAAAACCTAAATTTTATTGGTCGAAATTGGGCCATAAAAATGAAACTGTGATTTACGTCGGATTTAAGTTTTGAGGCTGAAACCGACCGTAACCGACTGATTGTCCACCCCTAAATAATGTTTTAAAAGGTAATATTAATTCCATAATATCTGAAATGAAGCAAAACGTAACACTTTAAAAGGTAAAACCACAAGATGCTCATTCTCTCTCCTTCTAAGACGCTCTCTCTCTCTCTGAGAACAAACCCACAGGAAAATTAAAGAAAGCCCGCCGGAGAAGACGAGCCGCGGCAGAAATCGCCGTCTTCTCCGACGAAAGTTACTCGTCTTGCCACGACTCATACACTAACCCCCCTTAAAATCACGTCCTGAAACCTCTATTTCAATGGAAAAAAAAGAATCACCCAGATCGCGACACTCCTCTTAAAACATTGAATCCATGGAAGAAATGAAAGCTTCAACAAGATACTACGACAAAAGGAGTTCAATCAACAAGCAATACGTAAAGGAAAATGATTTACCTCCTGGAAGGTACCAGGGTGACAAATCCACTCAGGTATGATCTGAATCCCTCATTTCTGAGCCTTCCTCTGCTCCTTCTATTCTTCTGAGACTTCTACGCTTTGTTTTGGTTGCTGCTGCGATTTCTTTTCGTTTTCGACTTCGTTGTTATTGTAGTTGCGTTTCTGCGTTATGAGAAGTGTGAAGATTTTGTCCGGAGGAAGTATTTTATGGTTGCGATGGTTGAATCGTGTTGTTCACGGTGGCGAGAGTTGAGGTTTGAAGATGATTTGCAGCGGTGAGTTATGGTTTTCTTTGTGAAGTTCAAGGCAGTTTGAGCTGATGGACAGAGAAAGGGTTTGAGATTGAGGGTGCGGTTATGTTGTTGTTGGGTTGAAGAAACAGAAGGAGTGTTGGTTTTAATGAAGGTTGGAAAAAGGTTCAAGGATGGAAGGAGTATCGTGGTTTATGTATTAAAGGTTCTGTGGATTAATCAAGATGAGTTCCCCTTGTTGTGTTTCGTTGAGACCTTATTTATAGAGAAGAAACTGAGGTGAGTAATTTGTGTCGTTTCAATGATTTCCTACGCGTTTTGCTGTGGTACGTTTTGTGGTATAACAACTTTGGTTTTTTGATTGCAACAGAAAGTTTTGCTTTTTTAGAAAATGGCTTGTCGCGTTTCCGTTTTCATTTCGTACAAATTGCTGCAGGTTTCGCGGGGCTTTGTAAGTTTTACGAGCTGTTTGTGGTGATAGGCACGTAGTGGTAGCTTGCGTTCTTGCCGTACATTTTACTATTGTGGTTGTTTTGACAGGTTATAATGGTACATTCTTGTGGGTGGCTGGTTATGGAAATGGTATATCGTGGATGGTATGAGGCCTTTAAGGGAAAGGAACAGTGTGAAGGCGTCTGTAGGTTTTGTGTAGTGAATTGGAAAGAAGGTGGTGTGAAGGCTGCTTAGGAAAGTTTTTTTTTTGGACTGATACATGATACATGTTTTAGTATTTTTGGTAGTAGCTGATGTGGTTCGTGACTTTATGTCAATTGTTTTTCTTTTCATTTCACTTTTTAATCATTTTTTTGTAATAATCTTTTTTTTGGTGTGACTTGATCCATGGAATTTTTTTTAATATAACTTGTTTTTTCAAAAAAAAAATACTAAAAAACCCATTTTTTCAAAAAAATTTCCAAAATGGCATGGTTGGGAAAGGACCCATAAGGGTGGCGCCATATAGGATGGCGCCTCAGTTAAAGGTCAGGAGCCATCTCATATGGCGCCTCAGGCCATTCAAAAATGAAAAAAAAATTCAGCTGAGGGTCGCCATCTCAAATGGCGCTTCAATTCAAATTTTTTTTTTTTAATTTTAAAATGTTTACTATTCATTCACATGCCTCTAGACTTATGTATTTGCAGTCCTATACTCTGCATATACTATTCATTCGCATGCCTCTAGACTAATTAATTTACAGCCCTATAGTCTGCATCTATTATTCATTCACATGCCTCTAGACTGATGAATTTGCAGCCCTATAGTCTGCATCTACTATTCATTCACATGCCTCTGTTGACATGACTACACATGCATGCCTACACATGGCAGACTGCATGCAAGAGAACACATGCATGCCTACACATGACAGACTGCATGCAAGAGAACACATGCCTACTCATGTGACTCCCCTTTTACACCATTATAAAAACCAAGATGTTATTTGTTGCTATTGTTCCCTCCCCTTACACATAATACAAAAAACAAGATGTTATTTGTTGCTATTGTTCGGTCGTTTTTTGTTTCCGGAGAGCACTGGAAACAGTGTAAATATTATGTATCTCCCGTTGTTGTTTAACTTTAACAGTGTGCACGAATATAGTTGGGGCTCAGCTGTCCTGGCACATCTGTATAGTGCACTCTGCAAAAATGCCAAAAAAATGCGTGTACATTTTATGGTTGCGCCTATCTCCTTCAGGCGTGGGGTTGGTCGAGAATGCCAACACTAACTCCAATAAACCGGAACCCCTTCACATTCCCCTACGCATTACGGTAAGTCTATACACATCCCTGCGCCTATGGCCTATACTGATATGTTCAGCTGTAACTAATTCATTTTCTAACCCCTTCACATTTTTAGGTGGGTAGTTCCGAAAATGAACTACGATAGAAACCCCAGGAACGCCATAACAGTCTACCGCAACCTGCTAGACGACATTGGCCCTGACGACGTATGTTTTCCTACATATTTTGTAACATTTCTTCCATAGATATTTCTAACATTTTGTATACTTATTCATTAAACAATTTTTCTTGTAGTTTATCTGGAGGCCTTACGACGATCTCGACCACTAGCCCAATGTAAATGATGCTGCTGTGTGGACTTCGAAAACACCAATAATTCGGTTCACAACTGTTGAGATGCACCAAAGTGACCGAGTGAAACTACAATTCGGTATGCATCAGGACATTCCGGTGGATCCTACCAATTTGGGAAAATGGCACCTGTGCAGAGTCGACACGCAGTGGAAGGATGGTGTGTGGACCAACTTTGCAGCAGCGTTGTGTCACCAGTGGGAGATGCGACACCAGCTCGTCTTAACAGACCCCGTTGTACAACCTGCTCGGCCAACAGAACTATATATGAGCTGGTTTAGGTCTGTTACCACACTACAACCTTTCCTCTCTCAGCCGACGTATCTAGTTGACCCCCGCCAACATGCGTCTTCCTCCCAGCAATATGCCCAACATCATTCACCAACCTATCCACCACAACAACAAAACCCTTACTATAGCCTTGACGAGTCATTCGAACCTACCAAAGCACACCAAAGCCCCCACAAATGAGCCCCCCCACAAATGAGCCCCCCACAAATGAACCCCCCACAAATGATGACCCCATCTTCCTACCACTCAGAACCACAATCATCATACACCCAACAAACCCCCCCTCTTTTCAACTATCAAACCCCACATCAACCACTGCATCAATACCAACACCCATTAATGCATCATTTTGGCCAACCATACCATATGGAACCAACCTAACCCCTTCATACAAATTACATGAACATGGGCATGCAGCTGGATTATGGAAGTGCTGTCGGCGGCAACCCCCCGGCTATTGGGGACAAATGCTGCAGAATTTGTCTCATGCTCCAGGGCCATCGTTTGATGCGTCGGGGCCATCTGAACAAACACAGAGACCAGCCACGCCTCAACAACCTCGTGGTGCTAGACAGAGACGTCAAACAAGAGCCCCTGATTGTGGGACCGGTGGTCGACTAAATAGGCACAATCATTGATTTTTTTTTGTATCCAACTATTGTACTATTGTACTAAATATTAAAAAAAAATTAATGTTGTTTTTTTTTTTTTTTCCCTTCTTAAAATAAAATAAATAAAAAAATAATAATAAATAAAAGTAAAAAAGGAAGCAACTAAGGCGCCATCTGGGATGGCGCCACCCTTAAAAAAATTTGGAAAAAAATTAGGGCATTTTTGAATGGCCTGAGGCGCCATATGAGATGGCTCCTGGCCTCTAACTGAGGCGTCATCCCATATGGCACCACCCTTATGGGTCCATACCAAACCATGCCATTTTGGAAAATTTTTTGAAAAAATGGTTTTTTTAGTATTTTTTTTTTTGAAAAAACAAGTTATATTAAAAAAAAATTCTGATCCATGAGCTTGTATTATTTCTTTTTTGGAAATATTCTTGTACTATGGACTTGAGTTGGGCTCTTGGAATCCTGTGATAATGGACTTGAATATGAATTGGTAACTTATACATGAGTTTGGAAATTGGTATTTGGAATTGGCAATTGAAATGGAATATTAAAATGAATTTGAACTAAAATTGGGAATATTGACCTGGATCATGAACTCAAAACTGACGATGAATTGAAACTTGGAAATACACTTGAAAATGAGATTGAAATTAAACTTGAATTGGATTGAAAAATAATCATGAACATGAAACTTGAATTGGATTGAAGTGGCATTGAAACTTGAAATTGAACTTGAATGTGGAATTGGATAGAAAATGAAATTGGCCATGAGAGGATTTATAACTTGAAAACTTAGAATTTTAGATGGGATGAAATTTTGGATATGGCTATTTGAAAGAAGTTGTGACTTGATACTATTTCCTTGCATTTGGATTGATGAATTGGTTCAATTCAGCTAAATCGTCCAAAATTCTTTAAATTAATTCCAAGCAAAACCACTTAAAACCATTCTTAAACATCTCTGAAATCTCCTTAGGAATCAATCTGGAAATGAACTAAAACTTTGATTCAAATTTTGAGAAATGCCTACAAATGAATCACTTGAAAACCATCTTGAATGAGCGACACTCCTGACTTGCACCAACAAATCATCCTTGAAATCAAATTTCAGCATCTTGAATTCTTCGTCATACCATAACAAAAGTCCTAACTTTTGATGGTTCTTGCAGCTTGACTTCATTAGATAAACCTTGATCCAGCACAAAACCCTAATTCTGATCACTTGACGATTTTCAGCCATAAATCACTCGAAGCTGACACTTCCTTGCCCTCACAAAGATCCATAACACATGTGACATGAGATATGAACTATATTGCCAATGAACCAAATCCTAATCGAAGGTGAACTTTTTTTTATGATTATCCACTCTGAAATAACTGTCCTTACCACAGCCTGATAACTTGATAATGAAGCAAACCAAATTATTTGACCAAGGTTAGGTAAAAATTTCATTGAATTTCGAACCACACTGCATACACACTTTTCCTGACAACTTTGCCTGATCCTAGATTCGATTTTGCAAAACTTGAGCTTAGTCAACAAAATACGCATATTTATAGGCATAATGGTTAGATGACCTGAATGATTGATATGATGCACAAATGATGAAAATGCTATGATATGTATGGTTCGGAAATTTAGGGTCAAAATTAGGGTGTAACAACGAGTGCTTTTATAGTAAAATCTTATTATTTTATGCCTCGGTTAAATAGAAAACCAAAGGGTTAGAACATTTTGCTTACACATATAAACAAATAAAATCATAAACTACGATAGATGGGAATCAGAGCTTGTATTGAGTTGTTTTTTCACCGCAGTGTTATGAAAAATCGTGAGAATGTATGGTTTTTTATTTTTAAAATAATAAAAAATAGCGTGCTTTGGCTTTATACCTCGGTTTTCTATTATTCGAGGTGAAAGCTTCGTCATGAAAAGCATTATTTGTTGTAGTGCAATCACATTCTCTTGGTTAAAACATCTCATTCATGGGCTAATCACCTTCTCTTAGTTAAAGTACCCATATCTGAACCATACACCTTTCTTTGGGTTAATCACCTTCTCATGGTTAAAACCCTCATCTCATGCATGTCTGCCTTGTGAGTCTCAGAGCTTAGGCAAATCATCTCTTACATGTATGCCTTATGAGTTCCAGAGCTTAGGCAGACTATCTCATGCATGCTTGGCTTATGTGTCCCAGATCTTAGGCAAGCCATCTCTTGCATGTTTGCCTTGTGAGTCCCATAAATTAGGCAAGCCACCTCATGCATGTTTGCCTTGTAAGACCCAGTGCTTAGGCAAACCTCTTTTTTTGTAGGCCTTCACCCCCCGAGTCTAGACAAAACCGTACAACTCTACATTGGTTAATCACCATTTATTGGTTAAGTACCACTCTCCTGGTTCATAAATCACTCTATGGTTTTAAACGATACACTCCTGGTCTAAACAACATCTTTACGACACCTTCAGCACCTTTACAAACATTCAAAAACCTTTTCAATTCAATTCAAACAACAACCCTTTCATAAAAGAACTGTTATAATTTATTGCTTAGCAGTCAGACTAAAAGCTTAGAGCAACCGAACTAGAATCAAAATCAGCTAACGTCAAAACACTTCTAGGATACGATTATAACATAGTTCTCTAAAATCAACCAACAAATATTTATTTTTTACCACGAACTATGGAGCTCTAATTTTCTCACTGTAGTATGAGAATACGTAGGAACGAGGGTTTGAATTCTTGGCGAACACATTATTAAAAGCTTATTTTCCCCTTAATTAAAACCAATTGCATGTAACCTTTAGAGAATAACACTCATCCGCGCATAGAACAATCAAAATTGTTTCCATTGATTATAACGGGTGTGAGGAATGCTAATACCTTCCCCTTGCCTAATCGACTTCTTTACCCATTTCTCTCCCCTAAGGGTTTTATTGATATTTTCCCTTTCTCTTAGAATAAATAAAATTAGTGGCAACTCTGTTGTATTTTTGAGCGTCTGATGATCCCAGGTTTTTTTTTTGCGTCATGACACCCCTCATGTGTTGGCGACAAGGCTTTTCTTTTCTTCGTCGTCCTGAAGAAGAAAGAGAGGTTTGAATTGACCGCCGAATACGAGGAGGATTTCTTGAAGTTAAAGGTTTTCCTCGCATTTTCACCATCCTCACTCTTCTGAGGGAGTAGTCGCCATTACTCCTTTATGGTTTGGTCACAAATCAGGCAATAAGCTCAGTCCTCATCCATAAGATCGACAAGGTAGAAAGGCCTGTGTATTTCGTAATCAAGGTGTTTATAGGTGCCGAAACACGTTATCAGAAGATTGAGAAGCTTACACTAGCCGTATTCGTCAGAGCGAGGAAGTTGAGACCCTAATTCAGGGTCACAAGATCTTTGTTAAACCTACTATCTTTTTAGTCAGGTCTTAAAGAAGCCATATTTGGAAGGAAGGATGGTATGTTAGTCGATGGAACTTTTGGAATATAACATACAATATGTCTTGAGGGGAAGAATCAAATCATAAGCTTTGGTATATTTTATGGTAGATTTCAACTCGCTTATAGACAGAGAGATTCCCCAAGAGTGAGCACTATCACTCGATGATCCCTCGAACGTGAAATGGAACAAAGTTGGGATAGTCTTGGGAGGAATTGGTGACATACTCATCGAGCAAGCATTAAAGTTTGAGTTCTCCTCCAAAACAATCAAGAAGAATACGAGTCCCTTATTACTGGCATGGTTCTCGTCTTAGAGATGGGAACCTCTAGACTAAAAGCCAAAAGCAACTCCCAATTAGTCGCCAACTAAGTCTTCAGGCAATACCATACAAAAGAACCCCAAGTGATAAAATATATGCAAAAGGTATGAAGTTTATCCTCTCATTTTACTTTCTTTAAAATAGAACATATTCCCCACAAATAGAACTTTTGAGCAGACCTTTTGTCCAAGCTTTCCACCTCGAAGACAACAAGGTTTAACAAAACAATGATCCAATAGACTCTATCCTCCCCCAACATTGAGGCGAGCGATGTGTACTCCTTGGATGTTGTCCCTAAGTCTAGTTAGATGTGGCTCATAGTGTGTTACTTACAGGAAAATGAACTTCTACTTGACGAGGGGGAAGCAAGGAGAATTCGAAAGTAAGTTGTCAAATACACTATTCTCTCAGGGAAGCTTTATAAAATGGGGAGAGCCTCTCTTATGCTACAGTGCCTGGGAGAGCATGAAACTGCCATGGTACTTAACATCTTGTGGGCAATGGACTATAGCATAGGGGAGAACCTCTCCTATGCTACAGTGCCTCGCCCACAAGCTGTTAAGTGTGGGATATTACTGGCCTACTTTGATGAAGGATAACATCGCCTTTGCAAGAAGTGCGACCAGTGTCAAAGGAATTTTAACCTTCACCACTCCCTAACTAAACTTCTTCTGTCAATGACAACACCCTGGTCTTTCTACCAGTGGGGGGGGGGGTAGACAGTTTAGGTTCATTTCTCTTAGCTCCAAGTCAACTTAAATTCTTGATAGTGGGAGTGGATTACTTCACAGAGTGGATAGAGGTTGAAGTTGTCGCCAAAATTATATCGAAAAGAGTTCCTTGTTTCTATTGGTAGAAAATTATGTTCATGTTTGGACTTCCCGAAGCCATTATCTCCGACAATGGAACCTAGTTCTCCAGCGCTATGGTCATTGACTTTTCACAAGAATTAGGGGTACAAACAAATTTTTTATCTACTGTGAACCCCCAAGATAATGGACAAGCTGAATCGAAAAACAAGGTAATCATGAAGGGACTCAAGAAGAAGCTTGACAATGCAAAAGGCTTATGGGCAGAACTTCGCCATGAGATATTATTGCCGTATCACACCAACCCTCAATCTATTACCAAGGAAACTTCATTTGCTATGGTATATGGAGTGGACACCATGTTATCCATGGATATTGATAAGCCCTCATATCGAAGCTCTTAGTTTGATCTATAGGTAAACAAGGAAGGATTGGAATGTATGGCGGACTTGATTGAAGAATTGAGAAAAGTTTCCTATGTCCAAGAATTTGCCACCAAGCATAGAGCCTCCAGAAGAAACAACTCTAAAGTTAAGCCAATGGAGATTCAAAAAGGTGATATGGTCTTAAAGCAAGTGATTTTGCCCGCACAACAGGGAAAGCTACAACCCAATTGGGAAGGGCCATATCACATATTCTAGAAACTCCCCCATGGGGCTTACAAGTTACAAGAATTGGAGAAACAACCCTTACCCAAAACTTGGATCAATTTACATCTTAAATATTATTATAGTTAAAGTATCTGTGAATTTCTAAACACGATTGTTTATTTGTGAACAATTTCTTAAATATCTATAACCAGCAATGACATTTTCTTATAATTTGTGTGTTGGGCTTCATGGCGAAGATCCTTTCCACCTCTTAAAGCATTGTTTTGTATGTTGGACTTCAAGACGAAGATCCTTTCTGCTTTTTAAAGCATTATTTCGTATGCTAGACTTCATGGCCAAGATGTTTTCCGCCTCTTAAGGCAATCTTTAGTATGTTAGACTTCATGGCGAAGATCCTTTCCGCCTCTTAAGGAAATATTTTATATGTTGGACTTAATGACGAAGCTCGTTGAAGCTCCTTAGGGAAATCTATGTACGCTGAACTTTCTGGAGGAGATCTTTGCCTCCCTTCGGGGAAATATGAATAAACTATAAAACTCATAGCCTGAGGGACTTAGAGCTTCCTCGGGCGGGAGTAAGACAAAGAAATATCGCCTAAGATGCACGACTGGAGTCTAGCTCTAGAGATTTATTCTTAAGTATTATCTAAGGACTTGATAAAAGTCTCACTCGATAGGTCCAACGCCTCTCCTGAGGGTGTTATAGTCTCATCAACCAGGCTCCATATAACTTCTCCCAAGGGACTTAGATCTCTCAAGATATTTAAACTCTCCGCCTAAGGGATTTGTAGTTTCCCCGTGGTGGATGAAACATATAAATCTCACCCAAGTGGCAAGACCAAAGTCTAGCCTTAGAGACTTAGTATTAAGTCTTATATGAGGGCTTTGTAGAAGTCTCACCTGAGAGGTCCAACGCATCGCTTGAGGGACATATAGTCTCATCAACCAGACTTCATATAACTTATCTTGAGGGACTTTAGTCTTCTAGACTATTTAAGCTCTCCGCATGAGGGACTTAGAGTTTCCCTGTGCAGAACCAAACATATAACTCTTGCCCAAGAAGCATGACTGAAGTCTAACCTAAGAGACTTAGTCTAAAGTCTTTCCAGAGGGCATCATAGAAGTCCTTCCAGAGAGTTCCAATGGCTCTCTTGAGGGAATTATAGTATCATCACCCAGCCTCCATATAACTTCGCTTAAGGGACTTAAGTATCTCAATCTATTTAAGCTCACCGCCTGAGAGACTTATAGTTTCCCCATGCAGAACAAACCATATAAATTTCTCCCAAGAAGTGCGACCGAAGTCTAGCCTAAGAGACATAGTCTTAGGTATTCTCCGAGGGCTTAATAGAAGTCCCGCCAGAGAGGTCTAACGCCTCTCCAAAGGGACTTATAGTCTCATCAGCCAGGCTCCATCTAATTTTTCATAAGGGAACAAGATCTCCCAGACTATCTGAATACCCTGCCTGAGAGACTTAGAGATTCCCCGAGCGCGGCCACACATATAAATCTTTCCCAAGAGGCGCGACAGAATTCAAGCCTAAGAAACTTAATCATAGCATAGTTGTAGAGAGTATCATTTGCAAGCATGTATCATGGGTTCAATACTTGTTGTGTGCAAAGTTTTTGTGGTAATGTATCATGGGTTCAATACTTGTTGGGTGCAAAGTTTTTAAGTTGCGTCACGTCACAGATTCTGCTGACTGTATGCACTGAGGGTCCTTTTTCGAATTCGCAACAAATGGCAAGATATAAAATGTGTATTAACCATATATATATATATATATATATATATATATATATATATATATATTATTCTCAATCAATGAACCAATGAAATTTTATTATCACCGAGTGTATTTGGGTGTGTAATCTATTTTGGATAGTATTTTAATGAAAATTTTCCTAAAAATAAAAATCTTTTGTCTATTTATAAAAAAAATGAAAATCAACTCCTTTCTTGCATGAGCACGACATGACTCATAATTCCCTCAAACCCTTCTTGCGTAAACTTTTTTTTTTACTATTTGACATTACGTCCCTTTGGATTAGTAATTTCTTCTAACTACTTCAAGACATAAGTAACATGTTTGATTTTGATGGAATAACTCTTTGAGAAACATATGTAGTTTTTGAATAAGTTAAGTTGTTTTTACCATGAGGAGTTATTATTAGTAAGTTATAAATTTTAAATATGGTAAATGTCTCCCATATGTTAATTTTCAAGTATATTTCGAAATTATGAACACACCATGTAAAATTGGCATTTTTTTTCATATCACATCATGATTAGCCGTTATTTTGGTAACTCTCACGTGCATAGAGCAATTGTTAGGAAAATTAAGGAAGTCACAAGCACCAACGAGCGCTCAATGCTCCAGGATCATAAGAGAGGGAGTCACCACATTTCCACCAAAAACTTTAAAACATCAGGTATTTGAGTTATCTCCCTTATAAATTTAACATTTTACTCATTTATAGTCGATCCGAGACTTAACCACTCACACTTGCACCCAACAGTCTCCCCCACAAGTGTGAGTCCCTATATTCGAGGTTGGTTGAAATATACATGAAGAAGTCTCATATCTCTTAGTTTTGTGAATGAAGAGAGAGTCCAAGGCTTTATATAGGATACAAGTTCTTTGAAGTCTCATATCACTTATTTTTGTGAAGGAAGAGGGAGTCCAATGCTATATACAGGATTTAAGTTCTTTATTTCAAGATGCACCAGTCAAAAATACTTTAAGCTTATATTTGACTTTCTTTGTTCTCTTATACTCCTATATTAGAGGGTTGTGATATGTAGTTAAATATTTGTTTTTGAGGGGGTGAGTGTACTGGGTGCCTGGGTTAGTTGAGGGTATATTATGTTTTTGTGTTGTGATTGTGTTCCTCTTTTTCTCTATGCTTTACTCTATTTTTTCCCAACATCTGGTATCAGAGCTTTTGGTTCAATTAGGAGATAAGTGTTCTTAGTATGCTCTATGGTTGCAATTTTGTCTGATCTTCCACATTAGAAAAGAAAGGTATAGTTATGAAAGAGTCATTGAGCTGCATTCACAAATTCCGCTCTACAGTTTATGCTAGAGAAAATTGATGGAAGAATGTTTTTTGACATGTGGAAAGTTCAAGTTAAAGATATGTTGATATAATCAAGATTACATAAGGTGAATGATTAAGTCGGTGGTGGAAGAGTTTCCTGCCAACAAGGAAGTTACACCATAAGTTTTCAAATTAATTTTTAACATGTGAAATTCTTTGAGTTGTTTAGCTTCAATTGAAATTTATTCTTCATGATAAAGTATATGATTGTCGGTGATGACAATGTGAAATTTTTGGATATGTTTAGCTTCAAGTGAAATATATTCTTCATGAGAGAGTTTGATAGTTTTTAAAACTATGATTGTCGATGAAGACAATGCGAAAATTATTAGAGTGTGTAGTTTCAAGTGACAATACTTTTGATGGTGGAATATGATTGTCGGTGAAGACAATGAAAGTTAATGTACTATTTTCAATCAAGGTGGAGATTGTTGAGATTTGTTAAAAATATACATGTTGACACTCTTTATGGTGGAGTATGATTGTCGATGAAGACAATGAAAGTTAATGTATTATTTTATATCAAGGTGGAGATTGTTGGGGTTGGTTGAAAATACACATGTTGAAGAAGTCACACATCGCTTAGTTTTGTAAATGAATAGAGAGTCCAAAGTTATATATAGGATACAAGTTATTTGAAATCCCACATCGTTTAGTTTTGTGAAGGAAAAGGGAGTCAAAGGCAATATATATGATTCAAGTTCTTCATTCTAAGAAGCACCAGTCAAAAGTATTTTAAGCTTGTATTTGACTTTCTTTGTTCTCTTATACTCTTGTGTTAGTGTGTTGTGAGATGTAGTTAAATATTTATTTTTGAGGTTGTGGGTGTAATGGGGGATTGGGTTGGTTAATGGTATATTATGTGTTATAACAATTTTCATATAGTGTTATTCTCTGGTTGTCTATTTACAACAGCCGTAGTTTTTTCTCCGGTTTTGGAGTTTCCATGTCATGTTTTTGTGTTGTGATTGTGTTCCTCTTTATTCTCTATACTTTGTTTGTTTTTTTCCTAACATCCACATCCTATAATAGGGTCCAACACCGGATCCAGCTCACGCTCCCCCACCAAGCTGAACCGCGATTCTGATACCACTTGTTAGGGAGACTAGGGAAGTTGGGAGCACCAATGGATTCATAAAGCTCCATGACCATAAGAGAGGGAGACACCAAATCTCCACCCAAAACCTTAAGGTATTAGTGTAGCACGAATTTTTGGACGTGGTTGTGAAGCACTATCGCCTTTGGGGTACTACAGTTCGATTCATTTTTTATCCTATTGAAGCTGATGAAGGAAGGGAAATAGATATCTCCAATTAACCTTGCTTGCATACTAAGTTTAAACAGATGACTGTTGGTTTACAGATGCTATTGAGATTGTGGGTCTCTCTTAAGTTATTTTGTTAAAATAGTGCCTGAGTGATTGGTGGGAATTTAAGACTGGTGCTTTTCAATTGATATATGAGGGTATGGGATTTGGGTTTTGGATTAGTGTGCTCGCTAAGATTTTTCTTTCAATCTTATGCCTACGTATTCCCGTTTACCGAAACAGGGAAATCAGAGCGATCGTAGTTCCTCCTATTCTATGGGAGGAAATGGTGTTTTGGTGTCTTGTTCAAAGCCCAAGACGTGAAGCTGAAAAGGTAGTTTATATCTTGTTCAAAGCCCAAGATGTGAAGCTAAAAAGGTGTTGTCTTTAGAGAGAATTTGTCATCTCTAAAGGGGTTTGTTTGTCACAACTGTTGGGTGACTGACTATAAAGGAGGATTACTTTAACTGGGATATGTGAATCCTAGCAATGCCATAATTTCCTTTATAAGGGGCTTTAACCTGAAGGAGAAGACTTTAACTCAGTGTAGAGCAATGTCATCTTTCCTTAGGAATTTCTCATGCTAAAAGAGGGACAGTGGCGTAGATGTAAATAATCCAGATGCTTGCCGCTTACCGCAATTAGATGAAAGGAGTTGTTGATGTTTGTATCCTGTGAACGAGGCACGGTTTTGATGCTAAAAGGTTGATTGACTCAACTGGGGTTTTTCTTATACAAAGCTTAAGAGGAGGCTATTGATCCAACAAGAGGATGCTTTTGTGTCTCGTACGAAGCCCGAGAAGGAGGCTAAAGGTTGACTCAACAAGAGAGTGCTTTTAGATGTGTCTTGTACGAAGCCTAAGACGAAGGCTAAAAGGGTTTGACTCAACAAGAGAGTCTTTTTGTACTCACCAAGAGAGTGATTTGTATCTCGTACGAAGCCCGAGATGGAGGCTAAAAGTGTTTGACTCAATAAGAGAGTCTTTTGGTGTCTCGTACGAAGCTCGAGATAGAGGCTAAAAGGATTGCTATTTCAGTTGAGTGACAGGTCCCGTAGGTTGATTAAAAGAGAAAACCAGTTCTTATAAAGAGACTGATTAAAGGTAAGGCTATGCTTTGGGATTGATCAGAGGATCAGGTTTATTTCCTGTTCTTTAAGGAAATGGGGAATCCAGAGGGTATTGGAGACTGTCCGAGTCTACTGGTGTTTTTCCCTACTTGAGAATGCCTTCGAGGCTCAAAGAGATTAGACTGTCCAAGTCTAGAGTTTTATCTTTTGTACTATGCTTAAAGAAACAGTAGTAGTACGTTTACGGTAGAAAGATCTAGACTCTTTGAAAGACTGTTCTATTAAGATGACTAATTTCTGTTCCTATACCTCTAGGAGGTCGTCGGGACAATTTGTACGAAACCCAAGAGGAGGCTGGAAACTTTTAAGAAGCCGAGGGATAATTTGTACGAAGCCCAAGAGGAGGCTCTCTTCCCGAAGGAAGAATCCTTATACGAAGCCTAGGAGGAGGCTGTGAATACTTCTAAGAAGCCGTAGGGTCCTTGTACAAAGCCCAAGAGGAGGCGGGGATGCTTTTAGGAAGCCTGTGGGTCCCCAAACCCCAAGAAATTCAAGACAGGCTATTCACAGAGAATAGATCAAGCCAGGAAAGTCTGAGAATTTGGAAGAAACTCAAGAGATGCCATTCACGGAGAAATGATTATCTCTGGGGAGTAGAGTTTCTTTGACAATGTCTAAGGGTGACAGTCTTAGAAAGGGTTCACCGAGAATGCTGCCTTTCACGTCTCCATATTGTTTAACCCCAAGAGGAGGGAAGGATGTATCTGGTAATCCTATGGGGATCTAGTTTTGTCTATTTAAGAGTGACCAACAGGGCTTAGTGCTAGACGTAGTTGTCGGGGAAACTCTAAATATCTATACTAGTATTACACAGTTGATATGAGTTTATGAAAGAAGACTTACAGTGAAACTGCCCCACAGTACAGTTATATACATATGAAAGCGGTAAATGAAAGCGGGTAAACACTTACTCGGTTGTAGAGCTTCCATGCTGTTTGGTTAGTTTGTTCAACAAAGAAAGCTTTGATAACAATATTATATTCAAAATCAAAGGATAAAGTTCTTTGAAAAGATGTTGGGGCTTACAGCTCAAGGAGAGGCCCAAGGTTTTATTAGTGATCACACTGTCGTTTTGTACAGAGGGACTTATACAAGTGACTGAGGCCCAAAAAGTTTTATGTACAAGGGGATGGGTCTTACACTCTCTCAAGAGGCCCAAAAGATTTATTTTTGTATAAGTGGTGGGGTTTACAGCTCAAAGAGAGGCCCAGGGTCATTTGTTTGAAAATGGCTATCGCGCCGAGATTTTTGAAAACGCGATGGGTCTTATACAATGCATTGAGGCCCAAAAATGGTTTGGTTTTCAAAGGTGGTTGGGTCTTACACTCTAATAGAGGCCCACAAGATTTTAAATGGGTCTTATAGCTCGAGGAGAGGCCCAAGGTTTGTTTTCAACGGACGATGATCGCGTCGATTTTTTTGAAATACAACGGGACTTATACAATAAGTGAGGCCCAAAATAGGTTTGTATTTACAAAGGATTGGGTCTTACACTCTATTAGAGGCTCAAAAGTGTTTCAATTTGTTTGATAAGGGTGAAAATCAAAGAAACCCTAATTTGTTATTCTTTAAAAGTAAATATTTAAAGAAAATCAAATAAAATACCAAATAAGTTTGAATAAACCCTTTGTGATTTTTGTTTGAGGTTTGAAAAATGAGGGATTAATCACAAGGTTAATTAAAACTCACTTGGTTTTGATTTTCAAAGTAAATATTCACTTTTAAAATGTTTAAAAACATAAAATAGAAATATATTCACAAAAATACTAATTATATTAAATAAATAATATAAACTTAATTTTTTTGTGGAATAAAATATTTCAACATTTTTGTGATTTTTTTCAAAAAGAACCAATAAAAAATAATTAAAATTGAAAGAGTTATTAATTTTCCAATTAATTAATAAAACATAAAAATATTGGAAAAAAATAGCAAAAATGTGAAAAAAACACAAAATGGCATGGGTGGGGTTTGAATCCACGACCTCAAGGTTATAGGGCGCACGCCTTACGACTGGGGTGGTGACACATCCATTGCTTGAAGTGAAACCACAAATATACAAGGCATGCCTTGTTTTCTAGGTCTGGTCAAGGCAAGGCAAGGCAAGTTTTGCCAAGAAACGGGAAGATCCATAACTTTATCATTTCTCAATGTTTGGGGATAACATTTACATGCATCTGGCCTAGAATTTCACAAGGAATCCAATGGTGGTGGTATTTTTTTAAGATCATACTCCCTCCTCAAAACCCGATAGTGGTTTTGAAAAAGGCCTATAATTGCATTTTCTATGCTACACTTTGATACAAGCATGAATTACATGATGAATTGGTTCAAACACAACATATATAACATGTATGAGGTGTGTATGATCAGTGGACTTCAAAGCAATGCATATTTTAGAAAGTTCAAGTCGTGATGCTTACCTCTTTTTGAGCTTTTGGAGTTTTCTGTGCAATCTGCCAAACTTCTTGTTCCATAAATGGTTTGATGCTTTGGACACTCTCAAATGATCCCTTAGAAGCTTTGAGGATGGTTGGAATCAGCTGGAACCTGCAAAAACACAAACTGGCCCTTTCTTACAAAAGGGGTTAAAATGACCAAAATAACAACTCTCTCAAATGGTGTTCCAGATGGGAGGGACCATTTGGGACAGTTCAAGGATGTTATTTGGAGTGTGTTTGAGGTTTTATCTGGTTTGGAAAGTGACTGAATCAAGACATGGCTTGAAAAATGCACAAAAGGCCTATTTTGAGGTTTTGAGAGGTGACTTTGTGATTTTGGTGTTACAGGTCACTTTTTATAGTTTGGATCACCTACATATGATGTTTATGAGGTGTTAGGATCATGATTTGGGATGGAAATGCTCTCTAACTCAAAAACTCATGGTTACCTTGCTAAAGAAGGCATTTTTGCCAAGAGAAAGAGATTTTGAGGAAAACATCTGTTTGATGGCTTTGGTGTACTCAAACTGAGCACAAATGAGCTCTATTTATAGTAGAGCAAGTTTGTTTTGGGATCAATAGTGAATGGCAACTGCAGAGAGGTTTGGCTAATGGTTGCATTTTGGAATCCAAGTCTCCTCTAGCCATTGACTAGAGGTTAGGGCACAGGGCTGTGGTTCCCTTGGTCTTTGATAAGTCTTGACTGAATTCAATTGCAAATGGCTCAGTCCATGCTACCTTGGTGTATGCATTGAATGCTCCAATCCAAAATTGGAGTCTTGTCCCTCTTTTAGGCAATTCTAGGGTTGGCATGCTACTTCTTGTTCCAAGGACTTTGGAGGCTTGGCTCAGTGTTTGTCCCCTTTAGATTTGATCCTCAGATGTGTCCAAGATGATAACAAGGCTTGGAATTAGCTGATTTTTCCAAATTAAGGAAAAATGCAAAATTTTGCCTAGCCTTGGCAGTTTTCAGCAAGGCATATTACCCTTGTCATATCTCATGGCTCAAGTGGAATTTGGTGATGTTCTTGGCCATTTTGGAAAGCCCTCATATGATACAACAACTGTTTGATCATATTTGGTTTTGATACCTTTTGGATCCAAGTGAAAAATCCCCCTACATTTGGAAAAAAGTGAAGGCAGATTCTGACTTAGTGAAAATTTCACTAAGTGTTTGAAAAAAGTGTCATTTTCACTTTTTGTGATTTTGATCATTCCATAACTCAAAATCCATGAGGAATTTGGAGGCGGGTTAGTTTTAAGCTTTTGTAGAGGGTAATGAGATCTACAAATCTAGCTTTAGATGGGGAAAAATGGCTTTGTGGTTTAGGAGTTATGATCCTCCAAAGTTGGTACCCTTGCCACTTTGTTCATAACTTAGAAAATTTTCTAAGTTTTTATTGTTACCCTTTTACAAGTTATCCCACTTTTCTTGATTTTTCTTGATGAATGATGATTCAAATCATACATTAACATCATTTTAGGGGTTAAAAAACCATTTTTGTGAAAAATCTCAAAAAGTCAAAGTTGACTTTTGTGCACAGTTGACTTTTTGTCTGATGAATTCCAAACTGTGCAATCCTCTATGAAATCAAGTCCTTGACCTAAATCAAACTTGATGGATTGATTTCATAGGTGTTATAGGGTGTATTGAGTCATGTCCTAGGGTTTGGGAGCATGTCCTGGTCAAAAGTCAAAGCTACAGTTGACTTTTCTCGCGAAACCCTAATTGTGGTACTGATGAAATTGAAACTTGTTGCTCAAGCTTTTTGGATCAATCCCTTGTTATAAATGGATCAATGTGGTATGTTAGAGACCCTCAAATCCTCTCTTGAGGTCTTGGCTCATGATTTGTCCCAAAAGTCAACTTAGGGGTGAATTAGGTCAAGAAACCCTAATTCCTGATTTTTGATGTATGCATCCCCTGAGGTCAAATTGACTTGATGCTTGGGCCCATGAGGTTCCATTGAGTATTTTAGGATATTCTTTGAAGCATTGGCTCATGCCCAGAGGAAAATTTCCATCTGGAGGCCCTGGTCGACCAAAACCCTAATTTGGTAACACTGGCGATCTTGAGGCTTGATCCACCTGGAAGGGAGCAGCCTTGTGCTTAATCCTTAAAGTGGGAGCCCTCTTGATCCCTTGTGGATATTTGAGAGGCTAGAAAAGTTGAATATCATGTCATTTCTTGATTGATCCTTTGTCTAAGAGCTCTGAGAGGGCTGGAAACCCTAATTTTGATTGTAGTGGATGCTCACCCATCTTTGGGGAGACTACTGAGGTATGATGGTTCCTCCATATTGTGATGATGATTTTCACAATGATGGGAAATCTTAGTGGTCAAAATTTGGGGTATGACAATTAGGTACATGGGTTCTCTCTCTTATAAATCCAATATTTCACACATTTATAGCCGACGTGGGACTTAACCACTCACACTTTTTAGTTTAATATGGGGATATGTTTTCTTAGTATGCTCTATGGTTATAGCTTTATCTGATCTTCCTCATTATAAAAGAAATGTAGTGTTGTGAAAGAGCTGTTGAGTTGCAATCACAAGTTTCGTTGTGTAGTTTGGGCTAGAGAAAATTTGTCAGGGTTGTTTGAAAATATACATGTTGAAGAAGTCCCACATCTCTTAGTTTTGTAGAGGAAGAGGGAGTCCAAGACTATATACAAGACTTAAGTTCTTCATTACAAAATGCATCAATCAAAAGAAATTTAAGCTTGTATTTGACTTTCTTTGTTCTCTTATACGCTTTTGTTAGAGTGTTGTGAGATGTAATTAAATATTTACTTTAGAGGTTGTAGGTGTACTGGGGGCTTGGGGGTAGTTAAGGTTAAATAATGTGTTGTAAAAATTTTGACATAATGTTATTCTCTAGTTGTTATTTGACAACGATTGTGGTTTCTTTCCAAATTGGGAGTTTCCAGGTTAACTTCTTATATTGTTATTGTGATCCCCTTTTTTTCCTCTATGCATTTGATTTTTACAAACAAATGGTATCATAGCTTTTGGTTCGATCGGGGTATAGGAGTTCTTAGTATGCTCTATGGTTACAGCTTTGTCTGATCTTTCATATCAGAAGAAAAAAAAGGAGGGTATTGTGAAAAAGTTGTTGAGCTGCAGTCACAAGTTTCGCTGCTGTTTGGGCAATAGAAAATTAATGAAGGATTTTGTAATACCTCAAAATTTGCCCTCTCTTTTTTTCTAACCTCTAACTGGCTTATCTTTCATTTCATTCTTGCATTATCATCTTTGCATATCATTGGTTCTTAGCATGGGATCAAGGTACTTGGTTTAACTCAAGGGAAGAAGACGTTTTCAGGGTTTCAAGCAACCGTTCATGTGTATTGTTCAAGGGGCTAAGAGGAGAGAAAATTCTTGATGCTATCAATTCTTGAACCACAAAGGAGCCTTAAGCCTCAAGGTGTCTTAATTGGTCCATCATCTCATCACAAGATCAAGATTGGCAAGAGATTTCGAAGGAATCACACTCTCCTAACCTGATTTCTTAAATTAGGGTTTTGGAGGTTCTGGGATCTAACCCTCAAATGAGCAAGCTCTTTGATTGTTTATCATCTCCAAGTGGCACATGTCATCATTGGTGGACATGATGCACATCATATTCAGAGGAATTTGAATTTGGAGGATGTGCTATCTCCTCCTATCTAGAGGGTACCAAACTAAGGGTCGCCATAAAATCAGTTTATTTCTGATTTTTTGGGCAAGACTTGATTGCATGGTATTCCTTATGTCTTTAAGTGTCTAAGGATGGAAGATTGCCCATCAAATTGGTTCAGAAGGTTTTCAATTGATCAGAAATTTCAAAATCAGGAGAATGGGGGATAAAGTCAACTGTGCAGTGAAAAAGTCAACTCCTGACTTTTGAGATCAAATTACTATTCATTATGTCAAATGTGATCAATGGATGGATTTTGGTCAAGAAATGTCAAGATATTCATCAAAAATCAAGAATTTGGGAAATTTGCCATTTATGGAATGTTAGGGTTTTAGAGAGTTTCCCTTTTTGGAAAGTTCTAACCCAAAATAAGTCCACTTCATGGCCAATTTTCTCCGTTCTCTAGACTTCATTTCAATCTTTTTCCAACATCAAAGTTGTAGGCCATGTTTCAAGCTTTCCAACCATTACTAGAAGTCCTCATTTGGATCAAAATTGAGAAAGTTATGGTGTTCACAAGTTCATGAGTTTTCATGTCAAATTTCCAACACTTAGAAACTTTTTGGTTTGGTTTTGGGACAGCATTGAATGCCAATATTCATGCTCATTTTCAAAGGACTTCCAAGCACCATTTCATCTTGCCTTGAACATCAATTTTGTTCCTTGATATGTAAGCTTTCTAATGAGCACAAGTTTGCACAAATGGGATCAAAGATCATTGAGTTATAGTGGATCAAAGTTGTCTATATGATTATGTTTTCATGGCATGTCATGAAACATTTTGAACCAACTTTTGTAGCAGCTAGCCTTGGCCTCATTTCATGCGTATAATCTCTCATTTCCTTGCCAAAATGCCTTGCAAAACATTGCCATAATGAGCCACACAAAGCCTGTACCAACCTTGTACCATTTGGAAGTCTTTTGCCATAATGAAACAAGTGAAAACTTGCTCACTAAGTTTGTCCCCTCCACTCTCTCTCATTCTGATCTCTCTTGCTCAGAAGAATAACAACCAAAAACCACTCTCACATAAAGCTCATTTTGTACTACACCCTCTCACACTCCATTGTTTTTTTTTTTCAAATTTTCGTCAAAACTTTAACCCTAAGCTCTAACCACAGTAAAGTTCATTTTAACCTCACAAAGCACACATATATAATCCCAGAAACCCTAGCAAGGAGGGTGGCTGCTCATTGTGTGAGAACAAAACCTTAAAGTTCACTCTCTCTCTCAAAAAAACCTTCAAGATTCAGATTTTACTCACAAGAGGCTCTTTCTCCCCATTCTTGCTTCCATCATCATCTTAGAAGTCCTAAAAAGCTAGAAAGAATGTGCTTTTGAAGCTTTGGAGCAAAGGTAGAAAGTATCAAGAGCTCCATTTTCGGTAATCTTTCTTCAACTCTTTTCTCTCATGTCTTATGTGTTTTGAGAATATTATTTGCATATTTGGAGTCTTGAGTTGATGCATAAGATGTTTGTATGGTTGTTGTTTTGATTTGTGAAAGTTGTGCACCATGATCCTTTTCTTTATGGCTATTTTTGAGGGTGTTAGAGGCTTTAAACTTGAAAACTAAGTGCATAATCAGAATCTACGCGAAAAACTGAGGGAGGTGTCTTTGTTTCTCCGTTTCCGGCCGGACCATCCGCCGCCGGCGGGGGCCGGCCGGACCGGCGCAGTTACCGGCTGGTGCTGCGTTTTCTTTTTCATACCAGCACTGTTCACGTGGGTTGGCTGCATGAGAGTGGAGAAGGTGATGAGGTGGCACCTCATCATTTGTCCTTGTCCCTTTATTATGTTATTCTTATGATATTTTGTTTTTATGGTTTAATGAAAAGATGTCCAATTGACATGAGTCACATAATATGCAACGTTCATATTTCTTTCTTTTTTATTTTATTTTATTTTATTAAATTCTGATTCAGCCATGTTCATTTGGGCCTGTGCAGTTTCTTTTCGCACCCCATTCCCGGCCCATATACGCGTGGCTTTCTCCTTTCCTTACTAATACACCTCATTTTTTTAAACACTTTTTATTTTTTCTTTTTTTATTTTCGTTACTTTTTTATTATTAAAAATAATTTATTTTATCAAAAAATTCCAAAAAAATTCATGAACGTAATTTAATGTCTTATTTAATTTTATATGAATTTTATTTTTATTTTCCATTTATTTTGATGATTAATTCTGATTCTCTTTTCCAAAGTGTCTTTCATGTTAGCCCTTGTGATTAATACTCATGTTGGATGACTTTACCATGCCTTCTTGAGCCGATTTTTTTTCCTTATCTTGACATGTGGATGAGAAATGTTTGAATGTTATCTTTCTTCCTTGGTGATCACCTTTGATTGTTTTTCATGTGATTTTTTATGCTCCTCGATTCATACACGATCACTTGCATACCTTATCTTGTGATGCTCTTTTGAACATGCTATTTATCTATTTCTGTTCCGATTCTTTTGTACTTGTTAAATGGATTTTTAAAATTTCCTTTGATTATTTTTTGGGAATTTATTGGACCACTTTGCTATTTTTGGTTGATTTTCATTTGTGGTTTGAATTTGGTTGAGGCATGCTTAGACACTTGACCTAGTTTGAGTGCATTTGTTTACTTGTGATTGATTGATGCTTGAAATGATTATATGGTGTGATCATGTTCTATTTTATCTTGTTTTTGGCTTTGGAATCATCTTCATTGATTCATTTTCCAATTTGATCTTGATTTTCTAAGTTGATGTTATTTTGACTTAAATTTTGTGGTATGTTTGACTTATTCTTGTGAAATGTTTCCTTGTTTGATACAACCAATGCATGAGGCCTTTTGTTTGACTTGTATGACATGCTAGAGGTTCTGACCCTCTTGGTTTAAGGTGCTTTATGTGATATGTTCTCACTCTTTGCTTCACATGTTTCTTTGTTTGTTGGCATGAATGATAAGTGGATGTCTTATCTAATTTGGAGGCATGTTTTGGATGTGTTGCTTAATGATTCATCTTGTGTGACTTGAGTTTGATCTTGATATGTTGTGGATACATATTCTACTGCCCCTTGAGTTCATTACTTGGTTTTCATCTCACTTGATCATCTTGGTTTGATTTGTATGATGCATATCATCATCATTGGTTTTGTGGTTGCTTTGGCTCATAATGCATCATAATGTGAAACATTCTTGCATGTTTGGATTAAATGATCATGATATGAATTGAATTCTAACTTGGTTTCACTTTCATCTTATTTTGTTCATGTCATCTTTGTATGAAACCTTAGTGTGTGAAATTGTGAATCTTCTGCAAGTTTACTTGCATCCTTTCTTGTGTGCCTTCACTTGTATACTTGATATGTGCTTGTATGATATTTGAAGAATGTTTAATGATGTGATTTGGATATGATGATTATGATGTGCTTGCTGCTCCATCTCTTTTCTCATTCTTCTCTTTCTTCTTCATCTCTTTCACTCTTTCTCTTCCCTTGAATCTCAAGACTTGTTTAAGTCTTGGATTCCTTTCCCTTTAGAGCTACCTAGTCCAACTTAATTTTTGATTAAGATTGGAGTAGGATTAGCATTAGGTCTTAGGTAGTTGTTTCTTTACTAAACCCCACTAACCCTAGGATCTCCTTTGCATGTTAGCTTTAGGTTAGAGTTTCCATTGAGTCCTCGCTCTTCTCATCTCAAAACTTCTTCAAGACACGTAATAAAGGTTAACGTGTATTGTACTTGAGCCTTCTATGTGGGAAGTGGGGAATGAGGGGCTTCTTCTCATTCTTCTAGGATACCTAGTGTACGTCCTATTGGGGGTGATGCGCGAAGTATTCGTTCCTGTATTTAAGACTTTGGTTCAATGCAAGTTACAAATAACTGTAAAAAACACTTCTTGCTTAAAAATCTTCAAACAAACAATAACGTCTTTCCTTTGGGAATTCTTTTCTCATATCACTCACTCTTAATGTACGAACGTGCTCCTACTCATTCTCTTGCAAGACGGTAACACACTCGATTCAGCGAGCCTGTAACACATGAGCTAGAACGTAAGTCGTTCCCTGAAAAACACAATCCACCCCTAGTGAGGGGAACTACGTCGCTCTGATTCTCATGCTCCCGATGAGATACGTAGGCAGTGGGGTAGGGCCCATACGAGCACTTCTTTTATTTTCCATACATTTGTTTCTTGCTCTCTCTTTCTCCTTTCTTTCTCCTTTTTCCCGTTCCTTTTTCTTTCCAGCAGCAGCGGAGTTCCAGTTGACGACACCCTTTGATCGAGACAAGCAAGCGTGGATCCCATCGGGTACGATGGACGCGTGGGGGTGCTAATACCTTCCTCACGCGTAACCGACTCCCGAACCCTGATCTCTTGGTCGCAAGACCATGCTCTTTCCATCTTTCCTTCAGGTTTATGCAGTGTTTCCTTTCCCTCTCTCGGGATAAATACACATTGCTGGCGACTCTGTTTTCCGCGCCACTCTCGCGTTTGTACCGTTGGATGCAAATCTTTCGGGAGCGACAACTGGCGACTCTGCTGGGGACTCTGGTTGACCTCTTGCTGGTCCATCCCTTTTAGCGAGTCAATCCTAGCGCTTGTCTGTTTCTTTTCATTGGGTGTTTTTGTGGTGCTTTATTTTGTTGTATATTACTGTATTTGCTGTTTTATTTGTTTTACTGTATTTATAGTTTTTATTGCATTACATTGCATTTTATTATTGTCATACTGGATATTACTGTGCTGTGTTGGCTGGTTTTCTGTTTGGCGGGTTGGGATGTTCTGAGAGATGAGCCCACTACCCAGGCTTGAGCATACACACATGTTTTAGAGTGGATAGTCGTGACGCTTGCATGGGGGTGGCCATGTATTGTTGTTCATGAGACCCACAACCAGACGAGGTTCTATCAGGGGCTACCTGCTACTGTGCGTTGGTACAAGCCAGTAGGTATTCTCTTGAGGGATTGTCGACTCTGGAGATCATTCCCGAGGACTCAGTTGCGGCACTCCTCCCAAAATGTGACAGTGGCAGACCACATTTTGTGGCAATCCCATTGCACATTCTCGATCCGAGGACCCAATACTGGGAACTTGCTATAGGACTTCCCTTTTTGATGTGAATCAGTGGACGACCTCTTTGATTGGCGATAGCATTGTATCCTTCGGGCTGAATGTGCTATTGCTTCTCAAACCTCTGAAGCTGAGGATCTTTCGTTTCTGTGAATCAGTTGAGGCCTCCTCGATTGGTGATGATGCCAAACCAGAAATGGTGAACGTATCATCATTTCTCGACCTGAGAGCCTAGGATACTGAGGATCTTAGTACCCACATGTGAGAGAGGCAGGTTTGTTTACAGGTTTGCAGGTGACCGTGACCTTCTACCTACCCGTTTCTTTTTTGATTCCTTGTCAGTGTGGTTATTCTGTTATCCCGGTTTGATTCAAAAGTTTGTACAGAGCCTCAAGATTGTCCAGCCAGTTCAGCACAGATGCTTGGTGCCTTGATCCCGTGTTGCATTGCATTTCATTTTTTCTCTGACATTCATATTTGTGCATTTCCAAGTTGCATCCGAATCTGTGATTCCAGTCAGAGGGAAGTATTAGGGATGGATGTTCCAAGAGGTAAGAAGGATATTATCATCTACAAGTTCTACAAGCCGGCAATAGGTCCTCTCACCATCTTGAAGGGAATGGCAAGTCCTGAAGTGTTGAATGCTTTCGAGGAGAAGTATGGGTGGATTCTGTCTTTTGTTCGCAACATCAACGATTATGAGTTTCGGGGTCTTCATACTCTAATGCAGTTCTATGACCCTCCACTGAGATGTTTTTTGTTCCCGGATTATTTGTTGGTGCCTACTTTGGAGGAATATTCTAACATGCTAGGGATTGCTATCAAGGAAGTTCCTCCCTTCTTTGGTTCAAAAGGAGATCTGGATTGTGGGAAATTGGCCGGTGCTCTTTATTTGAGCAAATCAGAGATAAAAGCCAACGTTTCTAACAAAGGAAAAATCTGTGGTTTCAAGTTGGAGTATTTAATGAAGAAGGCTCATAAGGCAGCAGAAGATAAAGAATGGGTCATTTTCAACGCACTGTTAGCTCTCTGTGTTTATAGTATTGTGTTGTTCCCCAATGAGCCTGATTTTGAGGATGAGGATGCTATCAGGATATTCATGATGAGGAATCCTGTGCCAACCTTGTTGGGCGGACTTCATTATGCCTTATACAACAGGAATGAAAAGAAGAGAGGAAGGATGGTTCATTGCTACGCTCCATTATTTTATAAATGGTTCGCAAGTCGTCTACCTCAGTCTGGTGCTTTTGTTGATTCTAAGGATTCTCTGGAGTGGAGTCAGCGCCTGATGGGACTAGTCAGTAAAAACATCGTGTGGATAAATCACGGATTGCTTGGCAAGGATATCATTCATAGCTGTGGTAAGTACCCTAATGTTCCTTTGATAAGGAGGAAGGGAGGAATTAACTATAACCCTTCTTTGGACGTCAGACAGTTTGGATATGCTTTGGTAGGACCACCTGTTAAGAGAGATGTGGAGGAATCATTGTATTTTCACTCATTTGAAGGATTGGAGGAGGCACAGAGAGCTTCTGAAGCTTGGAGTAGTATACTGAAGAAAGGCAAAGCCGTTCTGGGCAAACCTAATAATCAGGCTTTCCTTCCTTATGTGGATTGGATAAAACAAAGAGTTGAGGAGTGCTACTTGCCTTTTGATCGAGCACCTACGCTGTACCCAGAAGGTGTGGAGGAAAGACTTATTGTGCCTATTGAAGAGTTCAACAAGCAACAGAAGTTGATGCACGAATTGAGAGCAGAGAATTCTATTATGAGTAGTCATTTGCAAGGAGTTTTACAGGATAACTCAGAGCTGAAGTGGCAAGTTAAAGAATCGACTGAGCGTTTGAAGAAGACAGAAAATGATCTGGATAGCAGAATTCAGCATTTCAAGAAGCTTAGCATGGCAGCAGAGACATCCAACAAAACCACCAGAACAACTAAGAAGTTTTTGGCTAAGACTAAACCTGAACTTGATGTTTATCAAGAGATGTGGAGTAAGGTCCAAGTCGAAAACGAGGGATTAAATAAGGAGCTGCAAAAGGCGAAAGAGAAAGGGAAGCATTTCTTCAACAAGTGGAAAAAATCCCAAAAGGAGGTTGAAGAACTCAAATTACAAGCTGGAATCAAGAAGGTGAGACATGAAGGTAGCAGCGCTGAAGAGCAGATTGCAACACTAAACCAAGAGATTGCGAAGAGAAACAGGTTAATCAAAGGGCTGATCATGCGACCGGCACATCCTGACACTTTGAATCTTCTGGAAGAAGTGGAGGCTAGTATGTTTGGGGTAGAATTGTAGTTGTGTATCTTTTTTTTGTGGTTACCATCAGGATTGTTGATGGAATCACCGCTGGTTACGATTGACTTTATTTGTATGAATTCTGCCATCTTGATAATAGGATGTTTGATCCAGATATTTGTGCCTTGGTGGTTTTTATTTGAATTGTGTTTTGTTTCCTTGGTTTAATGTTATGGTATTGCTGAGCTCGGATTTATTTTCCGATGAGGTGTCCAATCCCTGGCCCGGTTTCAAAGATTGGAATCAAAGGATATACCTTGGAAATGTTCAAATATGTTTATTTGCATTTTGCATTTGCATTGCATAATCATAAGCATTTTTGCATAACAGGTACTCGATGCAGGAGCTCTCTAACCTTTATTTGGTTTTAGGCACGATAGTTGATTCTCCCATTCACCGATACGCAACCAGACGAAACCAGGCTAGAGCTATGGATCAGGTACAGACAGAGTTGGCTGAGTTAAGGGCACACATGGAACAATTTATGAATCTGATGCAAGGGGTTGCTCAGGGGCAGCAGGACCTGAGAGCAGGGCAAGAAGACATGAGAGCTACCATCCAGAGGTTGGAGACTGAGATTCCTACTGGTGATCACGTTAACCCTCATGTGGTCAACCCTCCTGTAGTCAATCCTCCTGTGGTTACTCCTCCTCCGGTTGGGGTTAATGTGGGTTTTGCTCCTGGCAACACTGGGCTGGTGGAAGATCGTCAAGATGACCAGTTTTCTGTACTTAATGCTGATATGGGTTTCTACCATGATGAAAGGAAATACGAGGGATTGGCTGAGAGAGTCAAGGCTATAGAAAGTCAGAATCCTTTGGGAATTAATGTCGAGGATATGGGACTGGTACAGGATGTTAAGATTCCCCCGAAGTTTAAACCACCTACTTTCGTCAAGTACAATGGTAGCACTTGTCCCAAAACTCACCTCCAGACTTACAACCGGAAGATAGCAGCTTATTCTGATGATCAGAAGTTATGGATGTATTTTTTCCAGGACAGCTTGTCTGGAGCCTCACTGGAATGGTACATAAAATTGGACAAAGCCCGCGTCAGAAGCTGGAAAGATTTGTGCTTGGCTTTCTTAAAGCAATACCAATATAACATCGACATGGCACCGAATCGCACTCAGTTACAAAGCATGGCACAGGAACCCAAGGAAGGATTTAAACAGTACGCCCAGAGGTGGCGTGAACTTGCTGCTCAGGTGCAACCTCCGTTGGCAGATAGGGAAATGGCTGACATGTTCATGAATACTTTGGAAGGTCCATATCTTGACAGGCTGGTCGCTTGTCCATCTACTGGGTTTACTGACATAGTAATTGCTGGAGAGAGAATTGAGAGTTTGTTAAAGATGGGGAAGATTCAGGACGGAAGTGGTACAAGTTCAGCTCCTGCAAAGAAGTTTTTTGGCAACAATAACAGAAAGCGTGAAGGTGACGCTAATGCTGTGTATTCACAAGGGGGAGAGGTAGAGGACAACAGGGTGCACATCATCAGGCAGCATCTATAATTATTCCAACTCCGGGTAATGAGGCTCAATCTGCAGCTCAGAGGCAGTATCACCCAAGAAAGAGAATGAATGACAGACATTTTGATGTTTTCCCTATGACCTGTTCACAGATGCTACAGAATTTACTTCGTTTGAATTTGGTACAGTTGAGGACTTTGGCTCCACCAGTGGGCAGGTTACCTGCTGGATATGATGCAAATGAAAAGTGTGAGTTTCACTCCAATGCACCAGGACACAATGTGGAAAACTGCAAGGCTTTCAAACATGTAGTGCAAGACCTTGTTGATTCAAAAGCTATTAATTTTGCTCCGAGACCTAATGTAATTCAAAATCCCATGCCCCCGCATGGTGGACCGGGGGTGCATGCCATTGAAGAAGATAGAGGGCTGAATCTGGTAAGGGATATTAATGATGTCAGGACTCTACTGAAAGTTGTGAAGGAACGATTGCTGAAAGGGGATGTATTTCCTGGTTGTTCAGAAAGTTGTGAAGATTGCTTGACTGCTGATAATGGTTGTGTAAAGTTGAGAACTGGCCTTCAGAGTATGATAGATTAGGGATGTTTACAATTTGATCAGTTGAAAAAGGATGATGATGAGGTTTCTACTATTACAATCTACTTTGATCCTGTGGAAATTCCAGTGCCTGCTCCTGTACAGATATCTGCGCCTGAACGAGTGGCTACTATAACTATAAATGTTCCCAGCTACGTCCCAAATGAGAACAAGGTTGCTATCCCGTGGTACTATGGGACTAATGGTCAAGGACAGAGGCAGGAGGTGCAGATTCCTAAAGAAAGTGGTTCAGGTGTCGGAAATGTTGGAGGAGTGGGTGGTTTTACTCGCAGTGGCAGGCTTTTTGCTCCTCAGACACTCAGAAAAGACAATACTGAAGCATTAGAAAGGGCCAAAAGGAAGCGGGTACTGAATGATGAACCAACGCCAGGGGCTGAACCGGTGCCAGGGGCAGAATCTGATAAGTCATTTGAGAAAGATGTTGAAGAATTCATGAGAATAATCAGAAAAAGCGATTATAAGATCGTTGATAACCTACATCAAACTCCTTCTAAGATTTCCATTTTGTCATTGTTGCTATGTTCCGAAGCTCATCAGAATGCTCTGCTCAAAATTTTGAATATGGCGTACGTGCCACAAGAGATATCAGTGAACCAGCTTGAAGGTGTGATCTCCAATGTTAATGCTAGAAACGGTCTAGGGTTCACAGATTTCGACTTAACGCCAGAAGGAAGGAATCACAATAAGGCTCTCCACATATCAATGGAATGTAAAGGTGCCATGTTATCCCATGTGTTGGTGGATACTGGCTCATCCCTCAATGTGCTGCCTAAGAAAGCATTAGCCAAGCTGGATGTGGAAGGGGTGATACTCAGACCTAGTGATATAATTGTGAAAGCGTTTGATGGTTCAAAGAGATCAGTGTTTGGAGAAATAGAGCTGCCTGTCCAGATAGGACCCCAGGTGTTCAATACAGTGTTTTATGTGATGGACATCCAGCCAGCCTATAGTTGTCTATTGGGTCGTCCCTGGATCCACGCTGCTGGGGCCGTATCTTCAACCTTGCATTAGAAGATAAAGTTTGTAGTTGATGGTCAAGTTGTTACGGTATGCAGAGAAGAAGATATTTTTGTTAGTCATCTGTCATCCTTTAAGTATGCGGAGATGGACGGAGAAATCCACGAGACTCTCTGCCAGGAATTTGAAACTATGAATATGGTGAAAGATTCTCCATCTTCGTCTGGTGAGGCAAGAATGAGAGCCTCTATGACTTCATATAAGCAGGCTTTGGAGGTGGTGCAGTCTGGTCATACCGAAGGCTGGGGACAAATGGTTGAGATACCTTTCAAGGATGATAAGAATGGCATTGGTTACAAACCTCCTCGGGTTCCACTACAGGGTCAAGAGCGCCAAGGGCCAGTTTTCTTCTCAAGTGGAGGGGTCATATATCCAAGCCATACCTGTGCAGCAATTGAAGAAGGTGAAGATAGTGACTATGACCTGGACAACTGGGTGCGTCCATGTGCCCCAAGAGTGAAGCTGAACAATTGGTTTTCAGAGGATCTCATCCAAGTTACTTTGCCTAATAAGTAATTTTCTTTGTTTTCTTTCATTAAGCATGCAAAAGTCCTATGTTCTGCCCAAGGCATAGTGACTTCATTGTAGGGCCCCCATGTTTGTTTTCATGCTAGTTTTTATCATTAATGAAAGGACGTTTTGTATTCAAATTGTGTTCCCTCTCTTTCTTTTTTATTTTTATCATTTAAATAAAAATGGCAATGTTTTCTTCAATGTTTTCTTGCATTTTTCCTTTTTCCTTTCAAAGAGCAGTTCTAAAGGCATGAATTACCATTCATGCAGAAGTGTTTCTCTGGATTTCATTGATGATGACTCTGCTATGGTTTATTATGACTTCGATAATCCAATATACCAAGCCGAAGAGGGGGACGAAGAAGACAGTGAACTGTCGGAGGAGTTGGCTAGATTATTGAAACAGGAAGAAAGAGTCATTCAGCCTCATCAGGAAGACGTAGAAGTTGTCAATCTTGGTACTGAAGAGGTAAGGAAGGAGGTTAAAGTAGGACTGAGAATGTAAAGAAATAGCTGATTGAAATATTGCAAGAGTATGTCGACATCTTTGCCTGGTCTTATCAAGATATGCCTGGGTTGGATACAGACATCGTTGTGCACAGATTACCACTGAAAGAGGCTTGTTTTCCTGTCAAACAGAAGCTTCGAAGAACCAAACCTGAAATGGCCATCAAGATCAAAGAGGAAGTGCAAAAGCAGTTGGATGCGGGGTTTCTAGTTGTTACCAATTATCCGCCGTGGGTCGCTAATATTGTGCCTGTGCCGAAGAAGGATGGTAAAGTCAGAATGTGTGTAGATTATCGAGATTTGAACAGGGCGAGTCCGAAAGATGATTTTCCGTTACCACACATTGATGTGTTGGTGGACAATACGGCTCAATTCTCTGTGTTTTCTTTCATGGATGGGTTTTCAGGATACAACCAGATTAAGATGGCGCCCGAGGATATGGAGAAAACTACATTCATTACCCCTTGGGGCACTTTCTGTTATAAGGTGATGCCGTTTGGTCTAAATAATGCTGGGGCTACATAACAGCGTGCCATGGTAACGCTCTTCCATGATATGATTCACAAAGAAATTGAAGTTTATGTGGATGATATGATTGCCAAGTCACAAACGGAAGAAGAGCATTTGATAAATTTGAAAAAGTTGTTTGAGCGGTTGAGACATTTCAGACTGAGGCTGAACCCGAATAAATGTACTTTCGGGGTAAGATCTGGTAAGCTTTTGGGTTTCATTGTCAGTGAAAAGGGAATCGAGGTGGATCCAGCAAAGGTAAAAGCCATTCAAGAAATGCCGGAACTAAGAACTGAGAAGCAGGTTCGTAGGTTTTTGGGGAGACTGAATTATATTGCAAGATTTATATCTCATCTTACCACAACTTGTGAGCCAATATTCAAGTTATTGAAAAAAGATCAATCAATCCGGTGGAACAGTGATTGTCAAAAGGCCTTTGAAAAAATAAAAGAATACTTGCAAAATCCTCCGATTCTCATGCCTCCAGTTCCTGGGAGGCCGCTGATTATGTATCTCATTGTACGTGATGGAACAATGGGTTGTGTTCTCGGTCAACACGATGAGACAGGTAGGAAAGAGCATGCTATATACTACCTGAGCAAAAATTTCACTGATTGCGAGTCCAGGTATTCGATGCTTAAGAAGACATGCTGCGCATTAGCATGGGCTGCTAAGCGATTGAGGCAATACATGCTGACTCATACAACCCTACTGATTTCAAAAATGGATCCAATCAAGTACATCTTTGAAAAGCCAGCTCTTAATGGAAGGGTCGCTCGGTGGCAGATGGTTTTGACTGAATATGATATACAATACACGTCTCAGAAGGCTATCAAAGGGAGTGTGTTGTCTGATTATCTTGCCGAGTTGCCTATTGATGATTACCAGCCGATGAGGTTTGACTTTCCTGATGAAGACATTATGTTTCTCAAGGCTAAAGATTGTGAAGAGCCTCCGGTGGATGAAGGACCGGATCCTAATGACAAATGGAAACTGATGTTTGATGGGGCCGTTAACATGAATGGAAGTGGTGTTGGGGCAGTCTTAATCACTCTGAAAAGATCACAGATACCTTTCACTACCAGGTTAACTTTTAATGTCACCAACAACGAAGCGGAATATGAGGCATGTGTCATGGGTATCGAGGAGGCCATCGATTTGAAGATAAAGACTCTTGAGATATTTGGTGATTCTGCTCTAGTGATCAATCAGATCAATGGAGATTGGCATACCAACCAGCAGAACATGATTCCCTATAGAGACTACGCGAGAAGACTGTTGACCTTCTTTACAATAGTGAAATTGTACTATATACCTCGTGATGAGAATCAGATGGCTGATGCTTTAGCGACATTGTCCTCCATGATTCAGGTGAATTGGTGGAACCATATCCCGAAGATTGATGTGATAAGATTAGACAGACCCGCTCATGTGTTTGCCGCTGATACTACTACTGATGATAAACCTTGGTATTTTGATATCAAGCATTTCTTGGAGAGTCAAGAGTATCCAGCTGGGGCATCCAACAATGACAAAAAAACTCTGAGGAGGTTGGCAGGAAGCTTCTTTTTTAATGAGGATGTGTTGTACAAGCGAAACTTTGACATGGTCTTGCTCAGATGTGTGGATAAACAGGAAGCAGGCCTGTTAATGCAGGAGGTACATGAAGGATCTTTTGGTACCCATGCTGGTGGGCATGCTATGGCGAAGAAATTACTAAGAGCAGGGTACTATTGGTTAACTATGGAGGCTGATTGCTTTAAGTACGCCCGAAAATGCCACAAATGCCAATTCTATGCTGATAAGGTGCATGTGCCACCAAACCCCCTGAATGTGATGAGTTCTCCATGGCCCTTTGCTATGTGGGGCATTGACATGATAGGGAAGATTGAGCCTACTGCTTCCAATGGACACCGATTCATTTTGGTGGCTATTGATTACTTTACCAAGTGGGTAGAAGCTGCCTCTTTTGCAAATGTTACTAGGCAAGTGGTAGCCCGATTCATTAAGAAAGAGATTATCTGCAGATATGGGTTGCCTGAAAGGATCATTACTGACAATGGTTCTAATCTCAACAACAAGATGATGAAAGAGCTATGCCAGAGCTTCAAAATTAAACACCACAATTCTTCTCCTTACCGCTCGAAGATGAATGGTGCCGTCGAGGCAGCCAACAAAAATATTAAGAAGATTGTGCAGAAGATGGTGGTGACATATAAGGATTGGCATGAAATGCTCCCTTTCGCTATACATGGGTACCGTACTTCTGTTTGTACATCTACTGGGGCAACCCCGTTTTTGCTTATATATGGTATGGAGGCAGTGCTACCGGTTGAAGTGGAAATCCCTTCTTTAAGGGTCATGATGGACGTTAAACTTGACGAGGCTGAATGGGTTCAAGCAAGATTCAACGAGTTGAGTCTCATCGAGGAAAGACGGTTGGCTGCAGTTTGTCATGGACAACTGTATCAGAGGAGAATGAAATAAGCATTTAATCAGAAAGTGCGCCCTCAGACTTACCAGACGGGCGACTTGGTATTGAAAAGGATTCTTCCTCCGAATACAGATCACAGGGGCAAATGGACGCCTAATTATGAAGGTCCTTATGTTGTTAAGAAGGTCTTCTCGGGCGGAGCCTTGATGCTTACAACAATGGACGGTGAGGATTTTTTGTCCCCTGTGAACTCAGATGCAGTTAAAAAATACTTCGCATAAAGAGACCCGCTGGACAGTAAAAAGAGAGTCCAGGCAAAAAAGGGCATCCCGACGAACCAAAGAAAAAAAGAAAAGGTTCGGGCAAAAATTAGGGATAAAATAAAAAAGAAGTACACCCGGTAAGTTGAAAACCCACAAGGGCAACTTAGGTAAAAAAGGGTATCTCGGTGGATTGAAAACCCGTAAAGGGCGATCCAAGTAAAAGAGAGATGTAGCGAAAACTGCGATCTGAGTACGCTGTATTGCCTCGCCTCAATCAGTAAGCACTCCGAAGGTCAGGAATCAGTTCAATCGTCCCCCTTTGAAGGCAAAGTAGTTGGAGAATCTTGAAGATATATGAACCATAGCAGGGTTGAAACTCGATGAAGTTCCATTTTCACATTGCCATTAGGACAGTTTCTTTTCTGTTTTGGCAATTACCTCTTTCCAGGAATTGCTTCTTGATGTAAATGCCTATTTTTTCAGGCTCTTCAATCAATAAAATTGTCGTTATTCAGAATAATTCTACCTGTTGTTTTGTTTTTTATATTTGCTTTGTTTACACAAACGTCCAAATTTTTTATAAACATTTGCATGCGAAAATCTTGGGGGTTCTACAATAATGTGCATAAAGAAAAAAACATTTAGAATTGCTTTAAATGACGCGTGTGTTTGTTTGAATTCTACCGAACCTCGTATTATTCTGGGGCATATGTGCGCATTCTTTTGTTTGCAGGTGTGGAGATTTCACAGGATAGCTATGCAAAGATGTAAGACGTCTTCAAGCCGAATCCTTTTGCGAAGCGCAAATGATCGTTCCTCTCCAAGCGGAGACAGCTTCTCAGCAGGAAGGTTATTCTTGGAGGTAGTCATCCCCAGCGTACTTACGGAGCTTCATGATCCCCAACAGCGTTGTCAAAAGGGTAATGTTGTATCCTATTCAACACCTCCAACAACTGCAAGCTTTTCTGTGTTGATAACGGTTGTAAACTCCCCAGTAGAGTTGCTTCACACGCCTTACAGTTAATATTCAAGACTCAGTGAGTGTCCAGGAGTTTGGAGATGTTGAATCTTCTGTAAAATCCTCTTGGGACGTTTTCTCCAGGTCAGACTTGTATCTTGGGGCAAAGTCAAGTGGTTGACCATCTCAAGCATGGAGCATCACGAAATTCCCTGGCACGAGTATTCCAGATCTATTTTCCCCAACAGGGTGGCCTCCCATCTACTGCATCCTAGCTCAGGTCTCGGTATTAGTTTAGGATTTGGAAGATGTCGGATCTTCTGTAAAATCCTCTCAAGAAGCATTCCCTGGCATGAGACACTTTGAAGTGATTCTCCCCAGCAGAGTTTGTTGTAAACCTGGTTCCCCAGTAGAGTTTGAAGAGGCGTGGTCTTCTGTAAAATCCTCTCAAGGGACATCTCCCCAGCAGAGTTTGTTGTAAGCTCATTAATCCCCAGCGGAGTTCTATGGTTATAGTTATTCCCCAAGCAGGCTGGTTCAGATAATGCCTCCCCAGCAAAGTTATTTTTTTTCCTACAATAGCCTTAACAGGTTTGTCTGGTCAGTGCCTAGATCAGGAGGTTAGGCCAATTTGTCTTCCCCAGTACGGTCTGCGACCGCGAAGTCAATCCAGCTAGTTATCCCCAGCAGAGTTGTCTTTCCTTTCCTCAGCATTTAATTTGCTGAGGACCTCTTTGCATTTTGCATATAGTACGCATAGCATCCTCTAAAATGCGTAGCATTCCATTTCGTATGGAGCATTGCGGCAAAATTCAAACATGTGCATGTGAAGCATATGCCAGTTTTGATAACTCGTGCGAGAGTTCAGAACTTTGCTCCTTACATCATTGACAAAGCCAGAAAGAATGCCTAGTTCATTCCCCAGCAGACATTGCGAAACCATACAAAGGGTTTCATCATCTTTACCCCCACAGAGTCATGTCTCTCAACTTGCAAGTTTCTTGGAACCATTCTCGATAGGATTCCTGCAGCCGTTCCCGACCGCTCTTTTGAGTTTTAACCATGCCAGTTCCCGACAGGCCCCGTTACCTATTCCTGATAGGTACGCTTTGGTTATAAACTGCAGCCATTCCCGACCGCTCCCTTTGAGTTTTAACCATGCCAATTCCCGACAGGCCCCGTTACCCATTCCCGATAGGTAAACCTTGGTTATAAACTGCAGCCATTCCTGACCGCTCCCTTTGAGTTTTAACCATGCCAGTTCTCGACAGGCCCCGTTACCCATTCCCGATAGGTAAACCTTGGTTATAAACTGCAGCCGTTCCCGACCGCTCCCTTTGAGTTTTAACCATGCCAGTTCCCGACAGGCCCCGTTACCCATTCCCGATAGGTAAACCTTGGTTACAAACTGCAGCCGTTCCCGACCGCTTCCTTTGAGTTTTAACCATGCCAGTTCCCGATAGGCCCCGTTACCCATTCCCGATAGGTACGCTTTGGTTATAAACTGCAGCCGTTCCCGACCGCTTCCTTTGAGTTTTAACCATGCCAGTTCCTGACAGGCCCCGTTACCCATTCCCGATAGGTACGCTTTGGTTATAAACTGCAGTCGTTCCCGACCGCTCCCTTTGAGTTTTAACCATGCCAGTTCCCGACAGGCCCCGTTACCCATTCCCGATAGGTAAGCTTTGGTTATAAACTGCAGCCGTTCCCGACAGCCCCCTTTGGTTTGAACCTTGCCAGTTCCCGACAGGTACACTTGCCCATTCCCGATAGGCAAAAGAGGTCCAAGCTCACCAGTTCCTGACAGGTATTTCACCAGTTCCCGACAGGTATTTCACTAGTTCCCGACAGGTATTGCACCAGTTCCCGACAGGTATCTCACCAATTCCCGACAGGTTTCCTATGGGGTCCAATGGTTCCAAGTTCTTTCTCACAAACTTTTCTTCCTTACCTTCACTTCATTTACAACATTCTTCTTTATCCACAGTGCAAATTTTCTAGGTTATTCTTTGTATTCAATCCCTATGTATCTTGAATTCCTGACAGCCGTTGCTTTCATCCATTCAGATGCACAATTAATTGAATAGGGGCAGCTGTAATACCTCAAAATTTGCCCTCTCTTTTTTTCTAACCTCTAACTGGCTTATGTTTCATTTCATTCTTGCATTATCATCTTTGTATATCATTGGTTCTTAGCATGGGATCAAGGTACTTGGTTTAACTCAAGGGAAGAAGGCGTTTTCAGGGTTTCAAGCAACCGTTCATGTGTATTGTTCAAGGGGCTAAGAGGAGAGAAAATTCTTGATGCTATCAATTCTTGAACCACAAAGGAGCCTTAAGCCTCAAGGTGTCTTAATTGGTCCATCATCTCATCACAAGATCAAGATTGGCAAGAGATTTCGAAGGAATCACACTCTCCTAACCTGATTTCTTAAATTAGGGTTTTGGAGGTTTTGGGATCTAACCCTCAAATGAGCAAGCTCTTTGATTGTTTATCATCTCCAAGTGGTATATGTCATCATTGGTGGACATGATGCACATCATATTCAGAGGAATTTGGATTTGGAGGATGTGCTATCTCCTCCTAACCAGAGGGTACCAAACTAAGGGTCGCCATAAAATCAGTTTATTTCTGATTTTTTGGGCAAGACTTAATTGCATGGTATTCCTTATGTCTTTAAGTGTCTAAGAATGGAAGATTGCCCATCAAATTGGTTCAGAAGGTTTTCAATTGATCAGAAATTTCAAAATCAGGAGAATGGGGGATAAAGTCAACTGTGCAGTGAAAATGTCAACTCCTGACTTTTGAGATCAAATTACTATTCATTATGTCAAATGTGATCAATGGATGGATTTTGGTCAAGAAATGTCAAGATATTCATCAAAAATCAAGAATTTGGGAAATTTGCCATTTATGGAATGTTAGGGTTTTAGAGAGTTTCCCTTTTTGGAAAGTTCTAACCCAAAATAAGTCCACTTCATGGCCAATTTTCTCCATGCTCTAGACTTCATTTCAATATTTTTCCAACATCAAAGTTGTAGGCCATGTTTCAAGCTTTCCAACCATTACTAGAAGTCCTCATTTGGATCAAAATTGAGAAAGTTATGGTGTTCACAAGTTCATGAGTTTTCATGTCAAATTTCCAACACTTAGAAACTTTTTGGTTTGGTTTTGGGACAGCATTGAATGCCAATATTCATGCTCATTTTCAAAGGACTTCCAAGCACCATTTCATCTTGCCTTGAACATCAATTTTGTTCCTTGATATGTAAGCTTTCTAATGAGCACAAGTTTGCACAAATGGGATCAAAGATCATTGAGTTATAGTGGATCAAAGTTGTCTATATGATTATGTTTTCATGTCATGTCATGAAACATTTTGAACCAACTTTTGTAGCAGCTAGCCTTGGCCTCATTTCATGCGCATAATCTCTCATTTCCTTGCCAAAATGCCTTGCAAAACATTGGCATAATGAGCCACACAAAGCATGTACCAACCTTGTACCATTTGGAAGTCTTTTGCCATAATGAAACAAGTGAAAACTTGCTCACTAAGTTTGTCCCCTCCACTCTCTCTCATTCTGATCTCTCTTGCTCAGAAGAATAACAACCAAAAACCACTCTCACATAAAGCTCATTTTGTACTACACCCTCTCAAACTCCATTGTTTTTTGTTTTTTCAAATTTTCGTCAAAACTTTAACCCTAAGCTCTAACCACAGTAAAGTTCATTTTAACCTCACAAAGCACACATATATAATCCCAGAAACCCTAGCAAGGAGGGTGGCTGCTCATTGTGTGAGAACAAAACCTTAAAGTTCACTCTCTCTCTCAAAAAAACCTTCAAGATTCGGATTTTACTCACAAGAGGCTCTTTCTCCCCATTCTTGCTTCCATCATCATCTTAGAAGTCCTAAAAGGCTAGAAGGAAGGTGCTTTTGAAGCTTTGGAGCAAAGGTAGAAAGTATCAAGAGCTTCATTTTCGGTAATCTTTCTTCAACTCTTTTCTCTCATGTCTTACGTGTTTTGAGAATATTATTTACATATTTGGAGTCTTGAGTTGATGCATAAGATGTTTGTATGGTTGTTGTTTTGATTTGTGAAAGTTGTGCACCATGCTCCTTTTCTTTATGGCTATTTTTGAGAGTGTTAGAGGCTTTAAACTTGAAAACTAAGTGCATAATCGGAATCTACGCGAAAAACTGAGGGGGGGCGTGTCTTTGTTTCTCCGTTTCCGGCCGGACCATCCGCCGCCGGCGGTGGCCGGCAGGACCGGCGCGGTTGCCAGTTGGTGCTGCGTTTTCTTTTTCATACCAGCATTGTTCACGTGGGTTGGCTGCATGAGAGTGGAGAAGGTGATGAGGTGGCACCTCATCATTTGTCCTTGTCCCTTTATTATGTTATTCTTATGATATTTTGTTTTTATGGTTTAATGAAAAGATGTCCAATTGACATGAGTCACATAATATGCAATGTTCATATTTCTTTCTTTTTTATTTTATTTTATTTTATTAAATTCTGATTCAGCCATGTTCATTTGGGCCTGCGCGGTTTCTTTTCGAACCCCATTCCCGGCCCATATACGCGTGGCTTTCTCCTTTCCTTACTAATACACCTCATTTTTTTAAACACTTTTTATTTTTTCTTTTTTTATTTTCGTTACTTTTTTATTATTAAAAATACTTTATTTTATCAAAAAATTCCAAAACAAATCATAAACGTAATTTAATGTCTTATTTAATTTTATATGAATTTTATTTTCATTTTCCATTTATTTTGATGATTAATTCCGATTTTCTTTTCCAAAGTGTCTTTCATGTTAGCCCTTGTGATTAATACTCATGTTGGATGACTTTACCATGCCTTCTTGAGCCAATTTTTTTTCCTTGTCTTGACATGTGGATGAGAAATGTTTGAATGTTATCTTTCTGCCTTGGTGATCACCTTTGATTGTTTTTCATGTGATTTTTTATGCTCCTCGATTCATACACGATCACTTGCATACCTTATCTTGTGAAGCTCTTTTGAACATGCTATTTATCTATTTCTGTTCCGATTCTTTTTAACTTGTTAATTGGATGTTTAAAATTTCCTTTGATTATTTTTTGGGAATTTATTGGACCGCTTTTCTATTTTTGGTTGATTTTCATTTGTGGTTTGAATTTGGTTGAGGCATGCTTAGACACTTGACCTAGTTTGAGTGTATTTGTTTACTTGTGATTGATTGATGCTTGAAATGATTATATGGTGTGATCATGTTCTGTTTGAGCTTGTTTGTGGCTTTGGAATAATCTTCATTGATTCATTTTCCAATTTGATCTTGATTTTCTAAGTTGATGTTATTTTGACTTGAATTTTGTGGTATGTTTGACTTAATCTTGTGAAATGTTTCCTTGTTTGATACAACCAATGCATGAGGTCTTTTGTTTGACTTGTATGAGATGCTAGAGGTTCTGACCCTATTGGTTTAAGGTGCTTTATGTGATATGTTCTCACTCTTTGCTTCACATGTTTCTTTCTTTGTTGGCATGAATGATAAGTGGATGTCTTATCTAATTTGGAGGCATGTTTTGGATGTGTTGCTTAATGATTCATCTTGTGTGACTTGAGTTTGATCTTGATATGTTGTGGATACATATGCTACTGCCCCTTGAGTTCATTACTTGGTTTTCATCTCACTTGATCATCTTGGTTTGATTTGTATGATGCATATCATCATCATTGGTTTTGTGGTTTCTTTGGTTCATAATGCATCATAATGTGAAACATTCTTGCATGTTTGGATTAAATTATCATGATATGAATTAAATTCTGACTTGGTTTCACTTTCATCTTATTTTGTTCATGTCATCTTTGTATGAAACCTTAGTGTGTGAAATTGTGAATCTTGTGCAAGTTTACTTGCATCCTTTCTTGTGTGCCTTCACTTGTATACTTGATATGTGCTTGTATAATCTTTGAAGCATGTTTAATGATGTGATTTGGATATGATGATTATGATGTGCTTGCTGCCCCGTCTCTTTTCTCATTCTTCTCTTTCTTCTTCATCTCTTTCACTCTTTCTCTTCCCTTGAATCTCAAGACTTGTTTAAGTCTTGGATTCCTTTCCCTTTAGAGCTACCTAGTCCAACTTAATTTCCGATTAAGATTGGAGTAGGATTAGCATTAGGTCTTAGGTAGTTGTTTCTTTCCTAAACCTCACTAACCCTAGGATCTCCTTTGCATGTTAGCTTTAGGTTAGAGTTTCCATTGAGTCCTCGCTCTTCTCATCTCAAAACTTCTTCAAGACACGTAATAAAGGTTAACGTGTATTGCACTTGAGCCTTCTATGTGGGAAGTGGGGAATGAGGGGCTTCCTCTCATTCTTCTAGGATACCTAGTGTACGTCCTGTTGGGGGCGATGCACGAAGTATTCGTTCCTGTATTTAAGACTTTGGTTCAATGCAAGTTACAAATAACTGTAAAAAACACTTCTTGCTTAAAAAACTTCAAACAAACAATAACGTCTTTCCTTTGGGAATTCTTTTCTCATCTCACTCACTTTTAACGTACGAACGTGCTCCTACTCTTTCTCTTGCAAGACGGTAACGCACTCGATTCAGCGAGCCTGCAACACATGAGCTAGAACGTATGTCGTTCCCTAAAAAACACAATCCACCCCTAGTGAGGGGAACTACGCCGCTCTGATTCTCATTCTCCCGATGAGATACATAGTCAGTGGGGTAGGGCCCATGCGAGCAGTTCTTTTATTTTCCCTACATTTGTTTCTTGCTCTCTCTTTCTCCTTTCTTTCTCCTTTTTCCCGTTCCTTTTTCTTTCCAGCAGCAGCGGAGTTCCAGTTGACGACACCCTTTGATCGAGACAAGCAAGCGTGGATCCCATCGGGTACGATGGACGCGTGGGGGTGCTAATACCTTCCTCACGCGTAACCGACTCCCGAACCCTGATCTCTTGGTCACAATACCATGCTCTTTCCTTCTTTCCTTCAGGTTTATGCAGTGTTTCCTTTCCCTCTCTCGGGATAAATACACATTACTGGCGACTCTGTTTTCCGCGCCACTCTCGCGTTTGTACCGTTGGATGCGAATCTTTCGGGAGCGACATATTTGTTTTTGACCTGTGGAAATTTCAAGTAAAAAATGTGTTGATGCAATCAAGAATACACGAGGTGTACTATGAGATTATGTCGGTGGTTGAAGAGCTTCCAACCAATATGGAAGTTGTACCATAAATTTTTAGCCTAATTTTCGACATGTGAAATTCTTGGAGTGGTTTAGCTTCAAGTGAAATATGTTTTTCATCATAGAGTATATGATTGTCGGTGATGACAATATGAAATTATTTGATTGATTTAACTTCAAGTGAAATATATTTTTCATGGTAGAGTATGATAGTTTTTGAACTATGATTGCCGGTGAAGACAATGTCAAAATTCTTGGAGTGATGTAGCTTCAAGTGACTTTACTCGCTATAGTAGAGTGTGATTGTAGGTGAATAAAATTAAATTTAATGTATTATTTTCAATCAAGATAGAGATCGTTGGGGTTGGTTGAAAATATACATGTTGAATAAGTCTCATATCGCTTAGTTTTGTAAAGGAATAGGGAGTCCAATGCTATATAAAGGACTCAAGCTCTTCATTACAAAATGAAACATTCAAAAGTACTTTAAGCTTGTATTTGAATCTCTTTGGTCTCTTATATTCTTGCATTACAGGGTTGTGAGATGTAGTTAAATATTTACTTTAGAGGGTGTGAGTGTACTGGGGGCCTGGGGCTGGTTAAGGGTAAATTATGTGTTGTAAGAATTTTCACATAATGTTATTTTCTAGTTGTCATTTGAAAATGGTCGTGGTTTTTTATCATGTTTTGGAGTTTTGAAGTTAAATTCTTGTGTTGTTATTGTGTTCCTCTTTATTTTCCTCTATGCATTTGATTTTTCCCAACAACAACGTTTTGTAACTAAAAAATTTCTCAATATGTTCTACTTCTTGAAACATGTCATTAAAAGGAGTTTCCTAATATTATTTTGAACACCTTTTAATATTGGCATAATTCAATATTTATTTTCTCCCCTTTGAATTTTATGCGCCTAACATTTACTTCGCATTTCCACCTTTAGAAGTTCAGTTCTTCATTATACTCAGGTGAAGGTTAATATGGTGAAGTTAACTTTGTAGTCCGGAATGGTAAACTACAAAAACACATACTATAATAAGTTAACAAGTTTTTAAATAATATATACAATTATCCAAGATGTAGTTAAATATTTACTTTAGAGGGTGTGAGTGTACTGGGGGTCTGCGGGTGGTTAAGGGTAAATTATATGTTGTAATAATTTTCACATAATATTATTTTCTGGTTGTCATTTAAAAATGGTCGTAGTTTTTTCTCCGATTTTAGAATTTCCACGTTAAATTCTTGCTTTGTTATTGTGTTCATCTTTTTTTTCTTTATGCATTTGATTTTTCTCAACAATAACGTTTTGTAACTAAATAATTTTTCAACATGCTCCACTTCTTGGAACATGTCATTAAAAGGAGTTTTCTAACATTATTTTGAACTCTTTTTAACATTTGCATAATTCAAAATTTATTTGCTCCCTCTTTTTTTTTGTGCCTAACATTTATTTCGCATTTTCCATTTTTAGAAGTTCAATTCTTCATTATACACAAATGAAGGTTAATAAGGTGAAGTTAACTTTATAGTCCAGGATGATGAACTACAAAAATACATACTATAACAGGTTAACAAGTTTTTAAACAATTTATACAATTATCAAAAAGAATCTTCAGTTGCATTTATATTTTTCTATAATTTACATAAAGACCACAAAAAACTATAAAATTATATAGGGATAAACATATGATACCCCTGCATGTTAGTGAGTTTCGATTTACCCCCTGTAATTTTTTTTGGATTCCCCCATTATAATTAAATCCTATGTGGATGTCCACGTGACTTATTATTTTTTTTAGGGTTAATAGTTATTTTGCCCCCAGCCATATGGGCGAATTTTGAAAAATTCTCCTATATTTTTTTTAAATGTTAGGGAGGGAATCTAATTTCACTAACATTTTGCCCCCTAACATTTTGAAAATTCCACTATTTTTTTTAAATGTTAGGGAGGGAATCTAATTTTTTTTACAGGGGGATTTTTCAAAATTCGCCCATATGACAGAGGGCAAAATAGTTATTAACCTTTTTTTAATGGGTGAAATTCTTAACCATTGAACTAATGTTGTTTTTGTTAATAATATTTACATGTCAAATATATATTATATAGTAGCTTATTTTTTGACATATTAATAATAAATTATTACAGGGGATAACATATATTTTTTGTTTGGAAGTTAATTAACACATTGAAGTAAAATAGCTATTCCACATTTTTATGAATTTCAAACTAACTTTTAAATCTGTTTGAATCTTTGCTTAACTAACTTTATTATTTTAACACTTAAAATGATGTTTGGGTAAAATCAATTCCATTAGTATGAAAGAAAGAGTTCTGAAGTCCTTTTCAAAAAGACCTTTTCTATTGTCTTAAAAATTTTATCCTTCACAAACTTTTCATTCTAACATTAAACTTTTAATTTCAATAAAGAGATTCGAAACTTATTCATTACCTCCAATGAATTATAGTAACACTATAAGCTCTTAATAAATAAAGTAATACTTATACCTATATGGCCATAATATTCTGATCCAATTACATATCACTTTACTTTGTTCTAGCACTCATATGGTTTTTTATTTTATAATTAATTTTAAATATATACATTTTTTAAATATGTTGTTGAATCGTTGCTAAAGCCATGCAACCTTTCACACACGATCTTAGTTGTTTGGAATGATAAAGCAATCAAATGCATGAAAGTGAGGTGTAATATGTACTCTCTAGATCTAGCAGTGTTTGGTCTTGGATATGATTAAGAGACATAAGAATATAGCTGTAGGGAGCATTAGATTCTTGAAATGGGTATCTCATGACATTTTCTTATTATTTTTACATCTGAAATTCTTATGACAGAAACACTTGCTTGAGGCTGCAACAGAAGGAACCATTTTTACATTCGTGTTATTCACTTTCATGTTTTTTTTTTTTGCATTCGTCAAGCTGAAAGAATCATAAATTCCATTGTTGTTTTTCTGTAATGGTTGCTGCTACGACTTCCATCTTAGTTAATAGATACTAATGTTCTTTTGTTGTGTTTTGGTAGAGGTAGCTAGAATTTTGAGATAATGAACAGTAAAAATAAATGTCAAAAAGTAAGTTACTATATGATATATATTTAACATGTAAATATTATAAACAAAAGGAACATTAGTTTAGTAGTTAAGAATCTTGCCCACTAAGTTTAGGTATTGAGTTTGAATCATAGTTTTAAAAACCGGACCGGCCGGTCGGACCGGTTGGACCGGGAACCGGCCGGGTTCGCTTGCTGGATCGGCCATGTCTTCGAACCGGTGAGAACCGGTGTGAACCGGTGCGAACCGGGAAAATCGAAAAAACCGGCGGTTTTCGCAAACCGGCGGTTCAACTGCTTATTTAAAAAAAAAATTATTTATTTTTTTTAATTTTTTTTTTTTTTAATTTTTTTTACTCAAATACATAGGAACTTTTCTTCAAGAATAATAGTAATCACTCATTTAATTCAAGTGATACACAAATTAAGTTTTGTAATATCCACAAAACTATTTTTACTATTTTGTATTTATATTGATTGAAAAACCATCATACAAATATTTGTATAGAAATTTAAGAACACAAATTAAGAAACAAAATATAATATAATTTTAGACTTAACTGATTTCCATTATATATATATATATATATATATATATATATATATATATATATATATATATAGACTTAGAAAATTTATTATTTAAAATAATGTTAATATTTGTATTGTTTTAATTATTAACATTAAAACTTATTTTTTATTAACATTAAAACTATGAATTTAAATTAGACTCTGTTTAATTTAGACTCTGTTTAAAATTTACAATTAGACTCTTTTAAATTTTGAATTTAAATTATGAACCTGTGAATTTATGATATGATATTTTCAAAAAATTTAAGTGCTAGTTATAGTTTTTAGAGACTGAATCATCCGGTTCGACCGGTTTTACCGGTTTTATACCTATTATAATGACAGCTTTATTCAACCGAGTTATCCGGTTTAATCCGGTTTAATCCGGTTTGGTCATGCGGTTCGACCAATGACCCAGTGGTTCGACCGATAAACCAGTGAACCAGTACCCTCACCGATTTGATGACCGGTCCGGTTTTTAAAACACTGGTTTGAATTCCATTGGTAGAAAAAATTAGAATGTTTTCAATGTTTTACCATCCAAAACAGCAAAATTATATTTTACACCTGTAATGTGAGCGACTTTTGATTTATCCCCTCGTAATAAAAAAATAAAAAATATATATATTTTAAAAAATTTTATAAAATTTTATAAAAAATGCCACGTGTAATTTTAAAAAATAAATAAAAATAAAAAGCTATGTGGACAGCCACATAAGATTTAAAAAAGACTTTGAATTGAAATAGTCAACCAGGGGCCAAACACACAGAATCTAGACATTACAAGGGGAAATCCAAAAAAATAAATTATAGGGGGTAAACTGAAACTCGCTAACATTGCAAGGGGTATCGTATATTTAACCCAATTATCTATTAGCCCAAATAAATATTTTAAAATTATATTATAAAGTTACTTAATTTTAAAATAATAATAATAAATTATTAATGAATAAAAGTTAAATTTTTTGAAAATTCAACTATTCTTCCCATGAAAAAAACCTTCTTAAAACCTAAAATGCCGAAGAAAAAGAAGTTTAAAAATTCATTTCCATTGACCCACTTGACAACCATCCTAACTTATATGTAGCCTTAAACTCAAGCGTCTCTCTTTTTATATTTTATAAATTTTTAATGGATAAAAGAAATAAAAAGCAGCTATGTGGTGTTAAAGAAATAATCAATATATTGTTGGGGTTGGTTGAAAATATACATGTTGAAGAAGTCTCACATTGCTTAGTTTTATAAATGAAGAGAGTTTAAGGCTATATACATGGGCGGTTTTAAGGCCCGGCCAGGCTGGGCATGTGCCCAGGATCTGGCCCAAAACTTTTCTTTCTTTTCACTAAATAAAATGAAAATTGCGGCGGTTAAAAAGTGCTATTATGGCGGTTTAAACCACCATAATTAACGAAAATCAGAAAAATATAAGTTTAAACCACAAAGAAGAAAGTGACGTTTTTTTGTCATTGATAATGGCAGTTTTAACTGCCATATTAAACATTTTTCACAAATAAAAATATGATTTTTTACCTTTTTATAGAATTAAGTTTACACTACATCAATTATTTTATATTATAATGTTTAGATTTGACTACATTACAAAAAGTGCAAGAATTGAAATAAAGAATAAAGTTAAAATTTAGGATCAAATTAGACAAAAATAAAAAATGAATACTTAGGAGAAATAAATATTAACATAAAAGTAGCAGCTATTAAAATTTAAAAAAATATATATATGTAAAGTGTTGTAAAAAAGAAGAAGAAAAGAATAAATTTTATCCTCAAATAATATAAAAAATATATTAGGACTCTATACAATTCAATTGATCAATTTCCACAACTATAAACAGAAATATTCGATTTACAAAAACATTAAAAACAAAAATCACCGTAAAGCAACAGACGTGTCAAAATAAAGACGGTAAAAAATGTCATTTTTCTATTAACATTACGTCAGTTTATAAACCGCCATATTTTACTGTAAATAGTGGCGGTTTTATTAAACGCCATTTTAGTAAAGTGTTGTATTTTCTATAAATTAATCAAATAGTAATAGGATGGTTGAATGTCGTTTGAGCTGGTTTATCATGGTCACTTTGATGATTCAATGCCAAGTAAGAGTGACATACCAGTAACCGAAAGGTTAGTTTCTTATAACTGAATTAACATTCAACATTTTTAATCTCTTGAAGGTATCATAACCTTTTGATTTAATATATTTATTTAAATACAAAGAGACTTGAGCATGGCAATAGATCGTGTTCTGAGTGATCAGCTGCTACCATCAAAGCCAAAACCTAGGTACTTTGTACATATAGTTAACCTTTTGATTGTTTGAGAAAATTTAAATTTATGGTATCTGTCATGGTCATGTTTTTCTATTTGTATGAAGTGTTGGATGCAGCATAAAGTGACACCCATGAAAGAAGTTTTGATCTCTACATTGTAGCTATCTTGTTCAAGATATCAATCCGTGAGTTCAAGTTTTCCTTTCGGTTCTATATTTATATAATACATACACTTGTTGAATTTGCGGTCTTCAAATTTTTGCCCAAGCTTCAAAAAAATTCTGACTCCACCACTGTATATATATATATATATATATATATATATATATATATATATATATGTGTGTGTGTGTGTGTGTGTGTGTCTATATATATATATATATATATATATATATATATATATATATATATATATATATATATATATATATATATATACTACATACACTTGTTGAATTTACGGTCTTCAAATTTTTGCCCAAACTTCAAAAAATTTCTGACTCCGCCACTGGCTATATATATGATACAAATTCCTTGAAGTCCCACATCACTTAGTTTTGTGAAGGAAGAGGGAGTTCAAAACTATATATAGGATTCAAGTTTTTCATTTCAAAATGCACCAATCAAAAGCACTTTAAGCTTGATTTTGACTTTCTTTGTTCTCTTATGCTCTTATATTAGAGTGTTGTGAGATGTAGTTAAACATATGTTTTGGAGGGCATGGACATACTAGGGGTCTGAGTTAGCTGAGGATATATTATATGTTGTAACAATTTTCATATAGTGATATTCTCTTATTGTCTAGTTATAATTTTTTTTAAATATTGGGATCTAGTTAGAAACTATGTTTGGATATGAAATGTAAATATTTGTTTCTTTACTTATTGCTTGAATGATAGGTCACCCACAATCAATCCTAACCATTGAATTTATTTATTATTAAATCAATTATTATTCTAGTACTTCACTAAGATGGAGAATTTTTTTTAACTTTACCATGTTATCCTTCACCTTATACACGATATGTATTCTCCCCATGATTCCACAATGGACAATAATACAAATTATATATATTATGACAAAACGTTCATCTCGGCCAACCAAAAATTGTACCTTCAGTTTTGCCCAAAATCAAGAGAATATAACTACCAGGGACCTCGCTTAGAATCCCAGATAGTGCATTTTATCTTTTTTTTTTTTTTCAATTGGTTTATGGTCACTATTTCTCACTTGGCATCTTTCCCTTTTATTTTTTATTTATTTATTTTGAATTACGAAGTTAATATTTTCAAATGCCTTTTTTTCTACTAATTTTTAATTTTTGATTTTTAATTTTTAATTTGTATTATCCCCCGATTACATGGCCCAACTGCGGGGTAATATCATTTCCATCAATATTTTCAAATGCTTTTTTATATATTTTATTTTATATTATTTTTAATCTACTCCCTCAATTTTGTCTAAAAACCGGCGTGATAGTTCTTTTACATGAATCCCCAGAATATGACTAATTATATTTTTTTAATTAATCTATTTCCTCGGATTTTCCTAAAACCCAACAACGTACATGTTCTTTTGCATGAATATTTCACAAAATTAAACTCTAACTTTTCATTTACCTATAAACACTCTTCGTTTCATCGTCATTCTCTTAACAACAATCCTATGCGATTTGTTTTTCAAAACTCAGATTCCATCATCTCTTTTTAACTCTTCCAATATGAAATCGAACATCAACTTTTCCAACCTTACTCATTGATGTTAGGGGAGATTTTCACTAGGGAGCATTGAACATTGTGGGACTTTCTTCTTAGAGCAACACACCTTTGTGAGAGACACACCACATATTCACTCAAAACCTTAGGGTCTGTTTGGTTCAAATGAGGGGGAGGGGAGGGGAGGGATTTTAATGGAGGGAAGGGGAGGGGAGGGGTTTTTTTTAATGAGATAAGTGTTTGCACTACAAAAAAAACTGGTATTTGCCACATGAAAATCACTTCACAACATGCAAAATCACTTCACAAACTGGTATTAGCGACGTGGCTATTCACGTCGCAGGAGCACGTGTGGCAACTATGTTGCCACGTGAAAATCACTTCACAACTTTGCCACGTGATTTTCACGTCGCAACAAATAAAACAGAGTTGCAGTTATCGCAGGTGTAGCAGAGAAAGTGGCAGGCGTGTGTAAGAAGTTTGCCACGTGAAATTCATGTGGCAAGTTGTGAAGTGAATTTCATGTGGCAAGTTGTGAAGTGAACTTCACGTGGCAAGTTGCGAAGTGGAACTCACGTCGCAAGTTGCGAAGTGAATATCACGTGGCTACATGATTTTTTTTTTTTAAAAAAACCTGATTAATTATGTGGTACGTTTTGTATTTTTATTTATAATTTAAAATTATAATTTAAATTTTTAATTATAGTTTGTTTTTTTAATTATTTTACAAAACAAAATGAATATTAAATTTTTTTTAATAATAATTTAATTTGAAAATTTAATAAATTTAAATAACAAAAATTAATAATTATAAATAAATACCAAAATTTAGAATAAAATTTTTAAATAAAAAGTGTACAATATGCCAAAATGTAATAAATATTTTACAAAAATAAAAATTTAAAATTACAATAAATGCTTCGGATTAATCCGGATCGGGATAGGATTCAATGTTAATATCATCGTCATCTGAGCCAATATCATCGTTATCCATCTGTTGTTGACCACCAACTTCTTCATTTCCAACAACTGGATTACCGCCACCTTGCGATTGCATAAATTGGCGCATCATCGCCTCCATTTCAGCTTGTCTATTCTTCATTGCCTCTATCTGACTTTGTTGCGCCTCCAATTGGGCCTGTAATGTCGCCTCACGTTGCGCCGTTTCGCGTCTCGCTTCAGTTAGCGCCAGTTGTCTTACCGTTTCTATCATCTCGGGGGTCAATTGTGGCGGATTTGACGTTCCCTCACCATCTCTAACTCTTTGAAATAGAGTTCTGTCCCCTTTTCTCATACCACCGGCCAAAGCTCCAGCACCAAATAAACATCCATTCGGTCCTTTTCCGCCGGTTACTAAATCCCAAATATAAAAATCCACACGTGGATTAAGCGGCTCAGAACCTCTTGGAGTATACTGAGGATTCTCTATCAAAAATTGTGTGAGCAATACCTGGTAATCCTCCTACACATAAAATAAAATAAAAAAATTAAGTTAAATATAGATTAAACAATTTAAGTTAAATTAAATAATAAATTTTGCCACGTGATTTTCACGCCACAATATCTCAATTGCCACATGATAATTACGTCACAAAATTGTCATTAAATTAAAAAAAATAATAACAATTTAAATAAAATAAAATGACGTACTTACCAAAGCTTTTTTGGTGCGTTCGTCAACAAAGTCCCCCGATTTTTTTGTTCTGGTCTGTACAACTAGCTCCGGCATGAGTGGAGGTCTCCCCAATCTCGTTCATTTTTTCCCACGTACACTTTTCCTACAATGTTATAAGACATTCAAATAAAATAGTTAGACAATTATAATAAAAAAAAAGTAATTTAAACAAAAATAAGTTAACAAATAAATTACATAACTTAACAAAAATAAATAAATTATACCTTAAATAAATTAAACCAAGCTTCTCTTTCGCCCCCCTTAACTTCTCTAAATCTCTTCCAAGCTTTTTTATACTTTTGCTGAATAACATAACTTATACACTGGGCAGCAGTCCGACTCGGCTCGAAACTAAACATCAATAATTTATATTAATATGAAATATAAAAGTTAATAAAAAATGAAAACATGTATACTTAAAAATTTAAAACTTACGAATTTCCACTGGGCCAAATAAAATATCTTCCATTAATGATATGAACCACCTCATTATTGGGAGCCTCCTCATCATCGTCCTCAGCTGCCGCCTCCTCATCATTCTCCTGATCATTATCGTCCTCAGCTGCCTCCTCCTCATCATCCTCACGCGTAGGTAAGGGTACCTGCGTGGGCTGTGCGGTGTGGGATCCCCCAGGTTGTGTGAATGATGAGGGTACCTGTGAGGGAGTTGGAAAACTAGATCCCCCAGCCTGCATGAAGGGTGTGGGAACCTGCTGGTAGGGAGGTGGAAAACTAGATCCCGCAGACTGTGTGAAGGATGAAGGTACCTGCTGAAATGGATAACTAGGGCCCCCAGTCTGCTGATATGGATAACTAGGGCCCCTAGATGGGCTAATAAAAGTTGATCCCCCAGATGGGCTAATAAAGGCTGGTCCCCCAGGTGGGCTAATAAAAGCTGGAGCCCCAGATGGGCTAATAAAAGCTGGATACTCCTGAGGGGAGAGTAATGTCATGAAAGGCTGAGAACTGGTCAAGGACATAGAATCTAACTGACTCTGCGGGGGAGGACACATGGCCGACTGAGGTGCCTGACATACTACTACTCTCGGACGTTGGGACTTCTTACCCTTATTCTTATCAGTTCGTGGGGGCATTTTACCTATTTATAAAGAATAGACATTTAATATATATTCATGAACAACACAAATAATAAATCTTAAAAAACACAATGACATAGATATATATTGATAACACATTCAATACAAGGTTTCATCAAGTTAAATTACAAAAACAATTTATTCAAAATCATGTTCATCCATATCGTTATCATAATCTGATGTGATATAATCCTCGGATCCAAACTCTTCATGCTCGTCGTCCACTTCATTTTCATCCAACAATATAGATGCGTCAACTTGATGCCCCTCAACAGTTGTATCAGACAAACTTGTAATTTGTTCAACTGCAATCACATCATTAATTTGTTCAACTTCATCAACTTGGTAAGCAACATCTTCCACTAGATCGCTAGTTTCAATATGACCCAATGGTTTTGTTTTGATTACAACAGACCACCCTCGTTTACGTGGTACAATTGAAGGATAAGGAACATAATAAACTTGTCTAACAATATGTGACATTATGAAAGGGTCATACTCTTTGTACCTTCGGTCCATTCGAATCTCAACAGTACCATATGTCTTATCTATTTTTGTACCTCTGGTAGATGGATCGTACCAGTCACAATAAAATAAGACAACTTTATTTTCTGAGTCCAAATAATTGTATACCAACTCGTAGATATGTTTAACAAAGCCATAGAAGTCGTCCTCACCACCATCTGTAACTCCTTTTACAAACACACCACTATTTTTTGTTTTTTTCCCTTCAGTCCATGTCTTAGTGTGAAATTTATATCCGTTCACGAAGTATGTGTGCCATTCATTTGCGCTTTGAATAGGGCCTTCAGACAAGTTTCTCAAATGGAGTATTTCTTGAGTCGGTGTAACAATGCATGCCAATTTCTCCTTGAACCATGTTGGAAAATGGGCATGTATGTGACCGGAGGTAGCTTGTACACCGGTGCTATGAAAGTAGGAGATGTTAAATTCCCTATAAAGAAAAAAAAACTATAAGTTTCAAGGTAATAAGTTTTGTATTACGGTAAATAATATTAAACAGTTGGGATATACTTACTCAAGATATGGTTTAACTTCAGCGCAGTTAATTAAGACATGAACATGTGCAGATTGCATTTCTTTTTGAGTTAGCCAATGCATACCCTTCTTTCCAGAGGGACGACCAGGAAGCCCGAAGACTGATAAGGTAAATTGACTTCGTTCGTTAACATCTACAGGATTCCTTATGATTCTTGGAGTTAACATCAAGTGATTGAAATAGTGACTGCAAAAATGAGATGTTTCTCGATGCAAGTAATGCGCACATATTGATCCTTCAACTTTAGCTTTATTTTTCACCGATCGCTTTGAATCACCCATGAACCTTTCAAAGGGATACATTCCAAACACTGATCAGGAACATTCCAATTTAACTTGGCAGCCAATAATCTCACACACATTGATAACTTTGAGTCCGACGACCCCTCAAACAACGGCGTATTCATCTCATTCAACAACTGATAAAATCTTTGAGCTTCCTCATTCGGCAACTCTTCCCCATCAAAATCTTCAGGTTCGTCATAGGTGACGTTCACACCAAAAGCGTCACCCACCATCTCACTGATCAAATTAATGTTTTCCCCATGTTCCAGGTCTAATCGACTACTTGAAGCTTGTGTATTACTGGTCTCTGGTACAATACTGGGCAGTTCCTCTCCATTATATGTCCACACCCAATAATTTTCAATGAAACCCCTTCTCTTCAAATGACGTTCTACTTCCTCTGGGTCATTAATTATAGGCCTGCATCCACATTTAATACAAGGACACCTTACTCCTCCTTCGCTTCGACAACACTCCTGAGAAAATGCCCACTTGATAAACCCTTTAACTCCTTCCTCAAAATTGGGTTTAAGTCCACGTCTACCAGGATACAACCTATCGTACATCCAACTACGATAATACCGATAATATTCCATACTGCACATTTTTACAAACAGTCTTTTTAATTAGCTACAAATATTAACTAATAAACATATTAAACATATTAGGGTTAATACCCCTTTTCCCCCCCTGCCATTTGAGCCAAATCCCAAAAACAACCCTGTAAAAAAAAAACACAGATTCCATCCCTGTATTTTAAAGATTCTGTCATTTTGGACCTTCAATGGATTTGCCCAACAAAAAAGGTGATGTGGCACTGACAGCTTGGCAATTTTGTTACTGTTACTGACACGTGGCATTATTAGCTAATATTATTTTATTTAATTATAAAATCTTAATTACTTAATTCAGTTATTTATAATATTCATTTACTTAATTTCATTTAATTATAAAATGTTAATTACTTAATTCATTTAATATACTTAATTCATTTACTGAAAGATCCAATAAAATGAAATGTTCATTTACTTGATATTTGTTAAACGTAAAAGGATTTAGGGTTCGTCATATGGTCATCCACTTCTTCTTGGTTTCTTTGTATGTTCATCATCCCCACAACTCCATCTTAAGCTTGAAACAATTTCAGCCATGGAAGGAAGTGCTTCTTCAGGGAGTAACTTCAGTGGAAGGAAAGCTCCAATTTGTGGGCATGAGCTTCCCATGAGAAAACACATTTCGAAATCAAGCTCAAACCCAGGAAGAAGATACTGGAAGTGTAAAAATTGGGGGGTATGTACAAATTTATTCAATTTCCTTCTTTAATTATCCAGATTTTGTTTTTTCTAAACTTAACAATTGTCATCTATTTTCCATTTTCTAGAAGGATGATGATTGTCATCTTTTTCACTGGGATGATGAACTTGACCATGGAAAATTTGCTGAACCAAGATACGATGGTGGTTGCTTTGAAAGTGAAAAGATGATGGAGGTTATGAGGAAATATGGAGTTGAGTTTGGGAAGAGTTTCGTTCATGAGTTTGGCAAGACAGTGAACAATAAGAAGATTGACAAATTGAAAATGAAGTCTGCTAAAGATGAGAAGACCATTAATGTTCTCTCTGCTCTTCTAATTGGATCTTGGTTTTTTTTTGCTATCATGTATAGTTCTAGGTAGTAACATATGTAAACCTCACTCTCCTGTGATGGAAAAAAGTAACTACTCTGTAACTTTTAAATTTGGAAAAAAGTACCAATTGGAATATGTTACCATCTGTACTCTAAATTTGGAAGCAATGTATAACTTTTAATGCAATAAGAATTTGGTGTACTCTAAATTTGGAAGCAATGTATAACTTTTATATATTACAGGTCAAAAATATTACAGGGTACTAATTTTGTACTCACAATTTGGTGTACTCTAAATCTGTACTCACAATTTGGTAATATATTACAGGTCAAAAATAGAAACAGTTCATGAAGACTGTCAGAATAGAAACATAAAACCTGTCAAACCAAAATCTGAACCATAACCATAACCATACAACCAAAATAAAACCTGTCATAATCTAATTTTGTACCATAAGTTTTACTGTCATAACCATAACCATTACAACCAATAACCATAACCATTACAACCAAAATAAAACCTGTCATAATCTAATTTTGTACCATAATTTTTACTGTCATAACCATAACCATTACAACCAAATACCATAACCATTACAACCAAAATAAAACCTGTCATAATCTAATTTTGTACCATAATTTTTACTGTCATAAACATAACCATTACAACCAAATACCATAACCATTACTGTCATAACCATAACCATAACCATAACTGTCAAGCTTACAAAATGCCATAATTGTCATAATCAAAATACAATAAGTGTCATAATCAAAATATAAGGCATTACAAAATACAATGCATCCTAATGCATTAAAAAAGAACTGTCATAACTAAAACTAGACTGGCTTCAATTCTTCTTTTTTGGTCTTCCCACTTTCTTTTTTGGTCTCCCCACTTTCTTCTTCGATTTTGGAGGGCTTTTTGTAGGTGTTGGATTCACTATCTGAGATGCCTGAGATGCCTGAAATTGAGCTTCAACTGAGGCCACCATTGCCTCAACTGTTGCATCAAATTCACCATCAAAAAAGTCCATTCCAATTATTGCAATTTCTCTGCATGTATTGACATTGACAGGGTGCTCATCAACTTCAGTTGCATGGACATTGCTTGCTTCAGTTGCATCAATGTTGCTTGCTTCAGTGGCATCAATGTTGCTTGCTTCAGTTGCATCAACATTGCTTGCTTCAGTGGCATCAACATTGCTCTTTTTGGGTGCTTTCCTTGGAGCCTTCCTCTGTTTAAAACATAAACATAATCAAGGCCATGAGCTTCAGTTGCATCAACATGTCAGAAGTAAAACAAATTCAATAACATAAATAAACATAAACATAATCACACCTTTCTCTTTAAAGCAGCAGGGTTTTGTTCTGTACTCTTACATTTTCTTGAGTTATGTCCAATACCATCACATTTAGTACACCTGTAATTAACACCAGGCCTTCTCATCCTAGATCCATTTTCATCATGTTCCCTAATCCTGAGTTTCCTTGGTCTACCTGGACCTTTCTTAAATGCAGGTGGAAGCATTTCCTCAACATCAACATGAGGCCACATATCCATCCCATTAGTGGGACTCACACTATATGAGTAGCACTTAGTGTATGTTTCCCTACTGTAACAGTCATCAACAAAGGTTTCTGGTTCCAATTTCTGATAGCTCATGGCAGCTATGGCATGCCTACATGGAATGCCAACAAGTTCCCAAAAACAACATGTACATGTTTTTTTAGCAAGATCAACAATGAACTGATGACCATCATATGTGTGGTTAACCTGCCAAACCATGTTTTGACACCATGTAGGAATCCAATTACCACTCATTACAACCTCTTTATCCATTCTTTTTCTAGGCATATGCATTATCTTGTGTTTCCATTTGTCTAACTTAGTTAAACTAACAGCTACCCTATTCATGAGGTAAGTCCTAATCCATTCACACATAGTGAGAATTGGTTTGTCTCTAGCCTGAAGTATGGTACTATTGAAAGACTCACTAAGGTTATTCATCAGAACATCACATTTTGGATAATAACTAAAAGCATGCTTACACCATAGTTTTGTTGGAACACCCATTAGCCATTCCCAAGCTTGTTTATCAACTGCCCTTAACTCAGACATCTTTTTCTCCCATGCTTGCAGGTATGTTGCTTTTGCTGCTCCCATCATTAGGTCCCTTATTGCACTTCCACCACCAAATTTCTTTTTGAAATTGGCATACAAATGCCTTAGACATACTCTATGCTCGATTGACTCAAACATCTCCTCAAATACAGCCACAAGACCCTATGAAAATTGCAACAAATACATATGAGTATAACTTAAACAAAAGCAGTTTACATAACAAATACAAAATCACTTTACACACCTTCTGTTGGTCAGATATGAAGACATATCTTTTGTTTTGGCCAATGTCCTCCATAAGCAGTTGCAAGAACCACCTCCAGCTTTCCTTTGTCTCTGTCTCCACAACACCAAATGCTAGAGGAAAGTACTGATCGTTTGGATCCCTAGCCACAGCAATAAGTAGTTGCCCACCATACTGAGTCTTCAGATGACAGCCATCTACACCAATAAATGGTCTGCAACCATGGATAAATCCTTTCTTGCAGCCATCAAAGCAAAAATAGAAACTTCCAAATCTTGGTGGAAGTGTTGGTATTGGCCTCTCCACACTGATCTTGACAGTATTCCCAACATTTTGTTTCTTCAGTTCTGCAGCATAATTATATAGCATAGAGTATTGTCTACAAGAGTCACCTTCAATAATTTCTTCTGCTATGTGTTTAGCCCTCCATGCCCTTCCCTTAGAAATCCCAACTGAATATTTACTTCTTAAATCTGCCATTAGATCTGAAACTTTGACCTTGTCGTTAGTTTGCCTCTTTTCCACAACAACTTTTGCCACCCACTTAGAGTTAGCTGACTTGTTGTTTAAAACCCTAGCACATGTATGGGTCCCCACCCAAGTCTTTAATTGAAATGTATGTTTGTCACCAACTTTACTACAAAGGGCTAAAAAACCACATTTACCCCTGCACTCTACACGTACCCTATTACTTTCATTTTTCACCAACCTAATCTCTCTACCATTTAAAATAGACCATTCTCTTATAGCATCCTTAAATTCAACAAGAGAGTTAAACTCCATACCTAGTTTGAACTCAAAGTCTTTGTTGAGCAAATCCCCTCTAAACTTCTCATACTTGGGCATCCTTTCATTGTCACTAGCATCTGGATCAGAGCTACCCAACTCTTCACTTTCATAATCTGCATCCTGGTCTACAGCCTTTGATGAACTAGGTTTCCCACCAATGACCTTTGAAGGAACACGCAACCTTAGTTTTTTTGGGAGACCTTACACTTGCTTCATTCTTGTTAGCTCTTAGCTTGAACCTTAGCTTATGTCCTGAGACTTCAACCCTATTACCTTCATCAGGTCTATCAACCTCCACAACCACGAAGCCTTCATTCACATCATTCACTCTTTCTTCCTCGTTGTCCCCCAAATGTTATCCCAACTGATTCTTCTTCTTCGTCTTCAGCATTATCGCTCTCTTCGCCAACATCAACAACATTTGGATTCAACACCCTTTCTGACTTGTGTCCGGCAATGTGCTCAAGCCAAATGTGACCATCAACTTTGTGGGAAATGCAATGATTGGCAATATCCATTACATGAACATCTTCAGTCACGTGGAAGAAACTTTGGTCAATACCTTCGATTTTCCTCCACATTCGGATTCCACTACCGTCGAATCCACAATCGAGCACTAAACTCATAGCTTCGTAGTAGGACCATGTGTCTGAATCTTGTCCTGTAACGAACGTTTCACTTCCGCCTCTGTAAAAAACAAAACTTTCTCGCACGAACTGACCACCATGGTGAAAGACTAGGTTGAACAGTGTCATACCTACAAAAGCACAAACCACACATGCATGTTTCAAGAATCGTGAAGAAGACAACGAAATATTAAGTTCAACAATAAATGTGATAAACACACCTGAAAAAGCTCTCGGATTTTGCCAAAGGATGTTTCTGCGTTGAAGGAGCCGGTGAAGAAAAGATTGTCAATGGGAAGAGGATACGCTTGAGAAATTAGGTTTCAGGGTTGTAAACGAAATTCAACTTGGTACATTTCATTTTATTGGATCTTTCAGTAAATGAATTAAGTATATTAAATGAATTAAGTAATTAACATTTTATAATTAAATGAAATTAAGTAAATGAATATTATAAATAACTGAATTAAGTAATTAAGATTTTATAATTAAAAATAATATTAGCTAATAATGCCACGTGTCAGTAACAGTAACAAAATTGCCAAGCTGTCAGTGCCACATCACCTTTTTTGTTGGGCAAATCCATTGAAGGTCCAAAATGACAGAATCTTTAAAATACAGGGATGGAATCTGTGTTTTTTTTTTTTACAGGGTTGTTTTTGAGATTTGGCTCAAATGGCAGGGGGAAAAGGGGTATTAACCCAACATATTATATATGTTTTGTTTTAACTATTAAACATATTATATATACTACTACTAAACATCCTATTCCTGAACAAACTACTAATAAAATATAAGATTAAACATATATATACTACTAAACATACTATTCTTAAAGAAACTACTAAACATATTGTTTTTGTTTTTACAACATTAAACATTACTAAAAATTTATTTATTCTATTTCTGTTTACTAAACATATACCAAATTTTTTTATTTATTCTATTTTTATTTTATAATATTAAACATATACTAAAAATTTTGTTTTTATAATATTAAACATATACTAAAAAATTCTGTTTTTATAATAGTAAACATATACTAATAATATTATAATTATATTTAAAAAATACTAAAAATATATTAAAATATTTATTTTTTTATAATATTAAACATAATACTAAATATATACTAAAAGAAATTCTGTTTTTACAACATTAAACATATACTAAAAATTTATTTATTCTAATTTTATTTACTAAACATATACTAAATTTTTTTTATTTATTCTATTTTTATTTTATAATATTAAACATATACTAGAAATTCTGTTTTTATAATATTAAATATATACTAACAAATTCTGTTTTTAAAATATTAAACATATATAATAATATTATACATATATTAAACATATACTAAAAATATGTTAAAATATTTATTTTTTTATAATATTAAACATAATATTAAACATATAATTATATATTAATAAAATTCTGTTTTAAAAAAAAATAGTCTACGTAATATCATACTAAATTATAATCTTATAAGTTTTCTTACAAAAATTTTCCACCAAAATATATAATAAATAATAAATTAATAAAATAATAAATTACAAAAATTACTAATTAATAAATAATTAAGTAATTAATTAATAAAAATCATCACTCAACCACATAAATACAAACATTACTAATTAATAAATAAAAAACTCCACTCACCCACTCTTTAAGACTTTTTAAAAAAACAGTAAATATTATTCTATTTGAATAAAAAGTAAATCTTATTAAATAATGAATAATATATAAATTAAATAATATCAAATTAACAAAAAGCTCGCAATTCATTTTATTAATTTAACAAATAAATTTACATTAATAACTTTCCATTAAAAATGGCTAAAAAATAGCCACAATACTATAATAAATAATGAATTAATTAACTAAGGAAAATAAACATCATTAATTAACAAATATTTATGAATATTTATTAATATTTATGAATGAATTGGATATTATATCGTTAGATTAATAAATCGAGACGAATAAAAGGTATGACATATCAATTTCGGATTAAACTTTTAAAATGATTAAAGTTTAAATTAAAAAGAAATTGTTATTTGTATTTATTTGGTAATTATTTCAAATTCTAATTTTACAAAATCATCATAAAAAATAAGTTATGAGTTTATTTTGTCTACCCATTACATACCAGCATGTTACTTTTCACACTTTACAAATTAAAGTTTTTATTTTTATTTTTTTCCTATGTTGGAAATGTATATTTTTTTCATTATAGATAAACTATTAAATTACTCATAATTATTAATAAAAAATACACTTAATAAAATATAAATACTCATATAAATATATTTTATATATTTTTAAAAATAATACTCATTAATAACAATTCAATAAAATTTGCCCGTGAGATGCACGGGTAGATGTCTAGTTATATCCAATTTTTATTAAGTTTTATTTTCTTTTTTTATATTCTGTTTTAAAAAATACATATAAATAAAATTAATGATTAAAAATTAAACTTTAATAAATATTTATATATTTACAAATATAATCTGTTTTGAATATAAAAAATAACAAAATAAATATTTTCGTTTTAATATATTTCAGTTTTAATAAAAAATATTATATAATCTATTTTATAAAATAAATATAGTCTGTTTTAATAAATAAATATTTAATAAATAAATGTAATATGTCTTAAATAAATATATAACATAATCAGTTTTAGATATGATTTTTTATTATAATCTGATTTTAAAAATAAAATCAGTTTTATTTAATAAATAAATATAATCTGTTTTAAATAAAGATATTATATTTAATAAATAAATATATTCTGTTTTAAATAAATATATTATATAATCTATTTTATTTAATAAAATAATCTGTTTTAATAAATAAATATTTATATATAAATAAATATAATTCTTTTCTAATAAAAAAATATATATTTTTCGTGTTAAATAAATATATTAAAAAAATTTAAATAATACATTTTCATTTTACATATATATTACAATACAAATATTTAACCAAAAAACCATAATATTTAAAAAAACAACAACTAAATAATAAATTCAGAAGAAAAAAAATTAATGACAAAATTACCTCTTCTTCAATCTCCTTCACTCTTCTTGTTCCAAAATTATTTCTTCAATTTGTTCTTCAAATATCTCTTTCAATCTTCTAAACTTTAATATTTTGACATAAAAAAAATAAAAAATAAGGTACATCAGAATATATTATGTTTAAATCGAAATAATTAAAAAATAGTAGAAGAAATAAAATTAAAAAACTTACCTGAACATTGAAGATGAAGAAGAATGAAAACTTAAAAATGGTGAGAAGATAGAAAATGAGAAGAAGGAAAAGGTTGGAGAAGGAGATGGAATATTAATGAAAAGAGATTTAAATGGGTAAGGATAGGAAAGGATAAGGTTAGAGAGGATAGAAAATCTGAATCGTGGGAAACAACTGGCTGAGAAACACAATTGCGTGTTGCTTTAAATTCCCCAGCTAGTGACGTGAATTTCACGTCGCAACCTTGCGAAGTGTGATTCACGTCGCAACACCCAACGGCTATTTTTCAAATTCCAATTTGCGAAGTGATTATCACGTCGCTAATTTGCGCAGTGAAAAATACTTCACTAAATTTCAACGGTCAAATCTTTTGCAGGTCCCAACCTGCACATTCTGTAACCTATCAATTAAGTGTCATAAATTTTCCCCCCCAAAATCTTGCGACGTGAATAATACTTCACAAGTCAAAATTTGAATTTTTCATCTTTCCCCCTTGTTTACGCCATTGCCCTTTTAATTTTTTTTTATTTAATTATAAATGTTGTGAAGTGAATTTCACGTCACAACATTTAAAAAAAAAAAATAGAAATTCCATAACCCACATGCTATCATTATACATCTTATTATAATAGTAAATATGTTAGTGACGTGATTATCACTTCGCAAACTCTTTTTTTTTTCCACGTGATTTTCACTTCACAAAATCATGTGGCTGGATACAATATTTCTTGTAGTGTTGGTTCAAAAGAGGGGAGGGGAGGGGAAGAGAGGGATTTTAATTAAAAATGTGTTTGGTTCAGGAGGGGGAGGGGAGGGATTTTATTAATAATTTACATTTTTATCCTTATGATCTTATATAAGTGATATGATATTCAAATGTGAAAAATTCATACATGTTTTTTTTTGTGATAAAATTTCTAATATTGATTGACTAAAAAATTATTTATTTATCCAATAACATTAAAAAAATTGAGTACACTTAATTCAGATTATAACTCTCTAACATAAATTAAACTATATGCTAATAACAACGTTTAAATCGTGATGAATCATCTAACAAAACAAATACATAAAATAAATTATTATTAAATATTAATGGTTTAAAATGTTTAATAAAATAAATGGTTTAAAATTTGATATAAAAGAAAATATGATATGATACATAATAAAATTAGAAGAAAAAAACGAATATAACTAAACATAATTTTTTTATAAAAAAAACAAAAAAAAACAATAATAATTATGATTTATATTAAGTAAAAAACTATAAATAATCTGAAGTTGGAGAATAATTATAATAAATTAATGGAAGCAATCGAAAAAAATCACATAGAAGAGAAATAGTAACACGAAAAAAATGAATAATTGTGAAATAATAAAATTAAATTGAGGATATTTTAGTAAATATAATAATATTTTAATTGTCAAAACTCACTTTCCCTCCCCTCCCCTCCAAATCCCCCCAATTCGGAGGGAATAAAAAAATGTGTTTTGGAGGGATTTTGCTCCCCTCCCCTCCCCTTCACTCCCCTCCTAAAATTTGAACCAAACATATTTAATTAAAAATTTCCCCTTCCCTCCCCTCCCCTCCATCTACTCCGAACCAAACACACCCTTAAGGTTATAGGTGTACGAGTTCTCCCACTTATAAATGCTCAAGTCTCCACATTTCTAGGCAATATGAGACTATTACACATATTACTCACACTTGTTATACTTAACACTCCCCCTCAAGTGTGAGTCTATCCACAATACTTCCACAATGCTCCCCCTTAAGAGGAAGCTCTTTTCACCCATATACACTTGTACCGCCGTTGACACTCTTCAATGGGACACTCAACCTACTGCCTGTGGGGATACTTTTGATATATGTGAGTTGGTCCTTCCTTCAAACCAAAGGCTCATAAATTAAACTATATGCTAATAACAACGTTTAAATCGTGATGAATCATCTAACAAAACAAATACATAAAATAAATTATTATTAAATATTAATGGTTTAAAATGTTTAATAAAATAAATGGTTTAAAATTTGATATAAAAGAAAATATGATATGATACATAATAAAATTAGAAGAAAAAAACGAATATAACTAAACATAATTTTTTTTATAAAAAAAACAAAAAAAAACAATAATAATTATGATTTATATTAAGTAAAAAACTATAAATAATCTGAAGTTGGAGAATAATTATAATAAATTAATGGAAGCAATCGAAAAAAATCACATAGAAGAGAAATAGTAACACGAAAAAAATGAATAATTGTGAAATAATAAAATTAAATTGAGGATATTTTAGTAAATATAATAATATTTTAATTGTCAAAACTCACTTTCCCTCCCCTCCCCTCCAAATCCCCCCAATTCGGAGGGAATAAAAAAATGTGTTTTGGAGGGATTTTGCTCCCCTCCCCTCCCCTTCACTCCCCTCCTAAAATTTGAACCAAACATATTTAATTAAAAATTTCCCCTTCCCTCCCCTCCCCTCCCCTCCCCTCCATCTACTCCGAACCAAACACACCCTTAAGGTTATAGGTGTACGAGTTCTCCCACTTATAAATGCTCAAGTCTCCACATTTCTAGGCAATATGAGACTATTACACATATTACTCACACTTGTTATACTTAACACTCCCCCTCAAGTGTGAGTCTATCCACAATACTTCCACAATGCTCCCCCTTAAGAGGAAGCTCTTTTCACCCATATACACTTGTACCGCCGTTGACACTCTTCAATGGGACACTCAACCTACTGCCTGTGGGGATACTTTTGATATATGTGAGTTGGTCCTTCCTTCAAACCAAAGGCTCATAAATTAAACTATATGCTAATAACAACGTTTAAATTGTGATGAATCATCTAACAAAACAAATACATAAAATAAATTATTATTAAATATTAATGGTTTAAAATGTTTAATAAAATAAATGGTTTAAAATTTGATATAAAAGAAAATATGATATGATACATAATAAAATTAGAAGAAAAAAACGAATATAACTAAACATAATTTTTTTTATAAAAAAAACAAAAAAAAACAATAATAATTATGATTTATATTAAGTAAAAAACTATAAATAATCTGAAGTTGGAGAATAATTATAATAAATTAATGGAAGCAATCGAAAAAAATCACATAGAAGAGAAATAGTAACACGAAAAAAATGAATAATTGTGAAATAATAAAATTAAATTGAGGATATTTTAGTAAATATAATAATATTTTAATTGTCAAAACTCACTTTCCCTCCCCTCCCCTCCAAATCCCCCCAATTCGGAGGGAATAAAAAAATGTGTTTTGGAGGGATTTTGCTCCCCTCCCCTCCCCTTCACTCCCCTCCTAAAATTTGAACCAAACATATTTAATTAAAATTTTCCCCTTCCCTCCCCTCCCCTCCCCTCCCCTCCATCTACTCCGAACCAAACACACCCTTAAGGTTATAGGTGTACGAGTTCTCCCACTTATAAATGCTCAAGTCTCCACATTTCTAGGCAATATGAGACTATTACACATATTACTCACACTTGTTATACTTAACACTCCCCCTCAAGTGTGAGTCTATCCACAATACTTCCACAATGCTCCCCCTTAAGAGGAAGCTCTTTTCACCCATATACACTTGTACCGCCGTTGACACTCTTCAATGGGACACTCAACCTACTGCCTGTGGGGATACTTTTGATATATGTGAGTTGGTCCTTCCTTCAAACCAAAGGCTCATGACACCACTGTTAGGGGAGATTTTCATTAGGGAGCATTTTACATTGTGGGACAACCTTCTTAGAGCAACACATCTTTGTGAGAGACACACCACATATTCACCCAAAACCTTAAGGTTATAGGTGTATGGGTTCTCCCACTTATAAATGCTCAAGTCTCCACATTTCTAGTCAATGTGAGACTATTACACATACTACTCACACTTGTTATACTTAACAATTGATGCTTCATCTTCAAGTTTGAGGTATATAACTTGTAACATCCCGGATTTTCTCCGAGATATTAGTTAAAGTTGCTATAAAAATGAAGATATATTTTTTTAAATTACAAAATGAGATAATTATAACAGTAATTGAAACATAATTCGAAAAACGTAGATTTAATAAAATTAAGTAATGGTAAAAATTTCTAGCAGAATAAAATCGATATCCGCCTTTCTAAATGAATTCAGATGCTAAAATAAATTAAATAGGATAGTATATCGAAACAACTTAATTAATTAGATGAACTGATAAAATTTAAAACCCTGTTTTCCCTCGTACATGCTTCAAACAACACATTCAACCATGTCTTTCTCTTTGAGTACCTAAAATGTTAATTGTAAGGGTCAAATTCTATATCCACATTGAATCATACTTACCATAAGAAAATATCATAAAACGATAACAAAACTTCACCCATAAAATATGATTAATATTTTCTTTTATATAATTGCTTATATTATATGGAATGCAATGTGACCAAGACCCCTATATGAGACACAATGATCCGGATGATTAAAATAAACCCATTTCAATGGGAACTGCCACAAAGGCTCCTGCCATAAAGGCCCGAAAATATCCAACTCACCACAAAGACACAATAAATGATTCATCTATACAGATTTTACATGTTGCATGTCTCAACGATCTTGAAAGTCATTTTCTACAAATATACCCGAATATACACTATCCGAATATGTACTATCAGATATGAGTCCTCTATATATTCATTTTATTTGTCTATATTTTCGTTAGTTCATAATAGATGAGTAGTCCTCTACACACATGCATACATATTGTACTTACAAGCAACACAAATACATAATTTATTTTGCAAAATCAATACTGGTGTCATATAGATATAATATTATCTAAAAGAAATAAATATACTAATTAAATTAATAATGACATTTAGTGCTAATAAGATACAAACTAATAGTCATATAGAAGTATAATAATATGAGGAAAAATAACTATAGTAATTATATTAAAACAACAACTAATATATATATATATATATATATATATATATATATATATATATATATATATATATATATATATATATATATATATATATATATATAATTGGATCACAACTCTTTGTGATTACAAGATTATGTATGCCATTCATCTAACACTTTATATGCTGCAGGAAACATACAGTACACATACGTTCGGTTTTGTCCCAAGGTGTGAGCATAATAATACAATTTTTTTCTAAAGAGTACTTCAAAATTATTTGGCATTTATTTAGTGTTATTACTTTGTCTTTACTATTATGTCAGTTTTGTAGTCTTTTCTTATTGAAACACCTAAAGTGATATACTTAAAATATTCACAATTTTTTTTTCCTGTTTTATAACTGGACCTATGTGCATGAACTTAACAATGATAAAATTGAGTCTGTGCAAATATACACCGAACAAAATTATATATTAAAATATTAATGTTTATATTTTTTTTCTTATAATTGTTTTAATTTTTTTATAAATTAAGAGTCTACTATCATTCTATAACACCAATGTAGCATGAGTGTATGGGAAAGAAGTCCTTACCTTCAATATTTTCTTCCGATGATACTAATTTGGAGTCAGACAACCACACGAACGAATGTTTATGGCTTCTAAATATATAATTTATTCGTTTATTTATTTATTTCTAAAAGATATAGAATATGAAGAATTAATTAGAAAAAGGAAAAACTTATACCTTTAAGGTTGAGAATTCTGCAGTGTTGAAATGCACGCAATATGTGACAGTGGAGAGGATATGAATATTTTTGTTGGCTATATTATGGAACTGAAAATTTATAGGGTGAATATTTTTATGTGGGGGATATGGCTTGATTAGGGGACTTTTTATAAGACTGAAAGTTGAGGGAAAAGAAGAACAAGAGTTACACTGATTGAAACAAATAGGAGAGAGAAATATAGGAATGACCATTACTTTTTAAGATAGAGGAGTATAATTCGGTTGATTTATTCAATTCTTAGTCCAGCCACCCATCTTTTTAGGAACCAAATTAACTTAGTTAACAATGCAATTTTTTCCTTACATAGTTATACCCACACGTACTACTATTGAATTTTTTCCCAATAACTAATTCACTAACCGCCTACTGCATATTTATATTCTTAATGTATTGCTACAAATTAGATAAATTGAGGACTAGGCTTATACCTATATAACTAAGTGTATAGATAAGCACTTTAAATGAAAAAGTTAATAAAACCAAATCAATGCCATCCACTAATAACTATAATACGTTATTAAATATTTTATTTTCTGTGATACCAGTATATACTATAAATATAATATTTAACCTAAAATTCACCTTATACTATTTAATTTCTTTTATTAAATTTTGTTTTTATATGATATTAATTGATCAACATCACCTTACTATCATTATTAATAATATTTCTATTATAATATATAACTAATGCATCCATATCATTATTATTACGATTGTGTTGCTCCCGGGATTTTCATCCAAGTAGAAACGCGAAAGTGGCGCGGAAACAGAGTCGCCAGCAATGTGTATTTATCCTGAGAGAGGGAAAGGAAACACTGCGTAAACCTGAGGGAAGGAAAAGAACATGGTCTCGCGACCAAGAAAAACGGGTAAGGGAGTCGGTTACGCAAGGGAAAGGTATTAGCACCCCTACGCGTCCATCGTACTCGATAGGATCCACGCTTGCTGTCCCGATCAAAGGGTGTCGTCATCTGGAGCTCCGCTGCTACTGGAAAGGAAAAGGAACAGGTACGGGAAAGAGCGAAGAAACGAAGAAGAAAAGAAAGAGAAGAGACGAGACTCGGTAGGACATCCTTGGAGTCCTAGGCCTACGTATTCCCTCGGGAGCGGGAAAGTCAGAGTCAACGTAGTTCGGACACGAACTAAAGGGGAGGTTGCTCGCCATGACATCGCCGTCTTGTGCCTACGTATCCTCAATCGGACTAGAGAGAGGAAATCAGAGCAGTCGTAGTTCGACCTAACCACGTATGTGTTGCTTTGTTTGTGTTTTTTAAGTGGAGTACGTCAACATTCACGTTCTAGCAGTTAGGTGTCGCAGCTCGTTGTACGGAGTCTTAGGCATTCACCTGTTTGCGGTAGAACGGAACTGACGCATCCTTGCGAAGGAATGAAAGAGATGAGAAGAGAATCGTTGTTTGTTTTGTGTTTTTTAGAAGAAGTGGATTGAAGTTAATTCGTAACTTACATTGCACCAAAGTTTACCATGCGGGAACGAGTGAATCGCATGGTCGCCCCCAAATGAGACGTATGCTAAACACTCTAGAAGAGGAGTGGGGACCCCTCGTTCTTCATTTCCTACACTTAAGGCTCGAGGGCAATATTCGTTATATTTATTAAGTGTTTTAGAAGTGTTATGAGATGAGAAGAGAAAACTCAAGGAAAAAGAAAACACTAAGGGGAGTTCTATCCTAATGTTGTCATGCAAAAGATGGCCCTAAGATTGAGTTTGAAAGGGATACTTCTACCTAAGTTAGCATGCAAAGGGAAGCCTAACACTAATCCTACTCCAAGCTTAATCGAAAATTAAGTTGGGCTAGGTAGCCCTAAGGGAGTAAATCCAAGACTTAAGCAAGACTTGAGATTCAAGGGAAGAGAAAGAGTGAAAGAGACGAAGAAGAAAAGAAGAAATGAACAAAAACAGCAGCTACAATAGCGCATCTGCACCAATACAGCAGTTAAAGACAACACACAAGCAAGACAGCTTTCAATAGCACACAAATCAACACAAAAGGAGGTGTAAAAGGCAACAGACAGCAAGTGTGAACAATATACAGCACATGAACAAACTTAAAACAGCAGCTGTAAAAAAAACAGGGCAGCATGCATCCAAACAAGAGATGATTGCAAATGAACATGCATAGGAAGGCAAATCACGCATAGAGGTTACAAACATCAAGGACGCACAAGCATGATCATGTTAACCACTCAAGAACGAGTATGCTCAACTTAATTGCACAATTTACATATTGATTAAAACAAATCATGCGTAAGCAACCATGGGGACAAACAACAATCATGCATCAAGCATTACATACCTTTTAATCAAACATGGTTACAATCACACCACCAACCAAGGTAAATAACTCTTGAAATCATCGTGAAAGCATGCATATCATGAGGAAGCATATCATTAGGCATATAAATAAATCAAGTGAGCATGCATCTCACAACATTAGGTGAACAAGCAAACACAAAGTAATTCCAGCAACATAAGCTTCAATTGACAATTATCATGCTCAAGGAGTATGTGCTATGTGTTCACGGCATCAAGAATGCAACAATGTAAACATATTCATAAACGATGAACATACAAAGGCCGCGTGTCGGAAAATTGTGCACGTACAATGGTGATGTGAACAAAATGAAGTGAGGATGGAGCAAAGTCAGAACTTAAATCATATCATGATCATCCAATCCAAACATGCAAGACAATTTCACATTAATACGCATCAAGACTAGTTGAACACATGCCATGATCATTTTCAAATGAAAACAAATGTTCAAGCAAGGTAAAAGGTACACATGATCCAACTTATGCACACCACAGCATCATACTCACATGTATCACCTCACAATCATTTTCAAGAGATTACACAAGTTCAACAAGTCATTATTTACACATGAACCAATATGCCTCAAGAACATGCTTCAAGAATGCAAACAAATCAACAATCGGACAATCATGCATCAAAGATTCACATAAATCCAGCAACTAGAGGTTAAACAACCCTAGAAAATTCCACAAATATGCATCACACAAAGCCATGAAGGTTAGGGGTGGAATAGGTATCAATACATGCTTCCAAACAAGCCAAAAATACAAAAGTTGCAGGTGCAAATTGATTGCAGCAGGGTGCAAATCGATTGCACAGTTACAGAAAGCAATTCTAGTGAAAAAAACACAGGTGCAATCGATTGCACTAGGATGCAAATCGACTGCACAGTACCAGACCTGCAAAAATCACTTCTCATAATCACTTTTCCATCACCAATCACTTATCCAAACATCCAAATGATCATGTAATCAAACATACACGAAAATCCACATCAAATATCAGTAATCAAGCACACACTTCAACAATCAAACAACAAGATCATGAATCCGATCAAGCAAATGGATCAAATCACATTGAAAACCATGTATCTACATTGTATAAGTTGATATTAAGCTAAATCAAGCATAGATCTAAGAAAAACCAAACTACAAAGCTGAGATTTGCTTTGGTGATTGTTGCACATGAAAATTGATGAATCAAAGCAAGAAATCCAGAGATCTATGAAGCTTTATCAAGAACACTTGAAGATCCAAGCAATAATCCACAAATAAGCAAAAGCTCTCCAAGAAGTGATTCTAAAATCTTGAATCTAGATCCAAATAAGTTGCTACTGCAGAATTGAATCAAGAATGAGGATGTGATAGAGGTTTAGCTCAAGAATTCACAAATTCCAATGAAGAATTTATGAATCTATGAATATGGAGCTTTGGTGAAAGGTTGAAGATGGAAATGGAGAATGAAAATGTGAGAGAGAATTGAGAGAAAATTCTGAATGAAAAGTGTAGAAAAATCAGAAAAATGAAGTGTAATTGTGTGTGGTTTGGATCAAATTGGTTTAAATATGACTTAGGCTTGGAATGAAAGTGAGGTTTGGAGTGAGTGGAATTGGAAGTGAAAATTAACTTGGAAAGGGAATGTGGAATTAGAGTGGAAATTGGATGGAAATGAAATCACATTCTATAATCCTCTAGATCCTTCTACTGATATAGCATTGATTCCAAGTGAATGTGGTGCATTGGAAATTGACATAGTGTTGAAAAATGAAGGTTTTAGGCAAATCCGCCCCAGTGCAATCGATTGCACAGCAGTGCAAATCGATTGGAAGTTTTGTTCCTCTCAATCTCCTCTACAACTTTGATGTTGGGGAATTTTTCATATGATCAACCATTCGGGAGATATGGTGAGTCAAAGTAGGGGCCTCAACCTGAGTCATTCACATGCGTATGGGCTGGGCACGAGCAAGGCGAGGTGGCATGCCAAGTTACATTGAGGCAATTTTCACCATTTTTGCCTTGGTGCAATCGATTTGCATAAGTGTGCAATCGATTGCACCCCTTCAGTTTTCACATTTTTTCATCTGGAGTCTCCATCTTGGAGAAATTTTGCTATGAACTTGGACAAAACATGCACACAAGGTGTTTGTGAAAATGAATGCGTGCTGACTGGTCATGACTTGCCATTTTGCCTTGATTTGCCCCAACTTTAATTGATCATATCTCTCTCAATTTTGATCCAATGAGCACGTTCTTGTTATGGTTTTGAAGCTTGGAATGTGAACTTTTGATAGACCTCCATAACCTTTGAGTTTGAAGCCTGGACCATGGAAAAAGAATGCCCTAAAGCTGGGTGCTAACCTTGCCCAAAACTTGCCATAAATGGAAACCCTTCATTACTATTTTTGGCAACTTTTCATATCCTTTGGTTTCTTGTGGATCTCTTGACATTTCTTGATCAAACCCTCACCAATGATCATATTTGACATGAGGAACAATATTTCGACCTCAAAAAGTCAAGAGTTGACTTTTTCCTCTGCGCAGTTGACTTTTCCCCAATTTTCCTGATTTTCACTCAATTGATCAATTGAAACTCTTTCAAACCAAATTGATGGAAAATCTTCCAACCTTATACACCTAAGGACATGAGGAATACCATAGAATTAAGTCTTGCCCAAAAATCAGAAATAAACTGATTTTATGCCAAACCCTAATCTTGAACCCTCAGTCTAGGAGAAATCAACATATCCTCCAAATCCAAATTTCTCTGAGTATGATGTATATCCACTCCAACAAAGATGAGAAATGCCATTTGGAAATGATACAAGCTCAAAGATCCTGCCCATCGGGTGTTATATTCAAGAATCCCAAAACCCTAATCTTGCACAGGTTAGGAGAAGGTGGTTCCCTTGAGATTTCTTGTCAAGCTTGATCACATGATGAGATAGTAGTTCTATTAAGATCTCTTGCAGCTCAAGGCTCCTTTGATTAGACTTAGATACCTTGATCCCATGCTAAGGCCAATGGTATGCAATGATGATTATGTCAAAATGCAATGAACCAAAAGCCAGTTAAAGTTAGAAACACGAGGGCAAATTTTGAGGTGTTACAATGCAATTTTTACCCACACGTAGGTGTCAAAATGCAATGAAACAAAAGCCAGTTAAAGTTAGAAACAAAAGCCATCTTTTTAGGAACCAAATTAACTTAGTTAACAATGCAATTTTTTTCTCACATAGTTATACCCACACGTACTACTATTGAATCTTTTCCCAATAACTAATTCACTAACCGCCTACTGCATATTTATATTCTTAATGTATTGCTACAAATTAGCAAAATTGAGGACTAGGCTTATACCTATATAACTAAGTGTATAGATAAGCACTTTAAATGAAAAAGTTAATAAAACCAAATCAATGCCATCCACTAATAACTATAATACGTTATTAAATATTTTATTTTCTGTGATACCAGTATATACTATAAATATAATATTTAACCCAAAATTCACCTTATATTATTTAATTTCTTTTATTAAATTTTGTTTTTATATGATATTAATTGATCAACATCACCTTACTATCATTATTAATAATATTTCTATTATAATATATAACTAATGCACCCATATCATTATTATTACGATTGATCAACCAAATTAATAAATTAATAATATATTCCCTCACATAAAATAACCACAACATCTATGGTTAAATTTTATAGTAATTAAAATACATATTCATTCAAATTTAATTTTAAAAGTACCACAACAACATACATTCTCTTAATTTTAAGATTGTTTAATATTCATTCAATTTAATTTATACAATGCTAACCACGACAAGACACACACATTCTAAATTTTTGTACTATATTTAATTTCCACTAGACTATTTTCCCTTAATTATTTATTTACCGTAATCACACTAAAATAGCCACTAAATTAATTAAACTAAAATATGAAATTCCACTAAATTATTTAAAATAGAGAGTGTTACAATACTTACCCCCTTAAAATAGTTTCGTCCTCGAAACTAGACAGATGCAAAAAGATCAGGATAAAGTTCCCGCATCTTGTCCTCTTACTCCCATGTAGCGTCACCGGTCTTCTGGTTCCAAATTATCTTGACCAACAGAATTTCCTTGCCTCTTTAAAGTCTGCTCGATCGACCACCAATACTCATCGGAAGAACCTCAAACAAAAAATTATCGTTCAACTGAATATCATCTGGTGTGATAACGTGTGATGCATCGGCCATATACTTTCTCAATTGGGACACATGGAACACACTATGAAGGTTAGCCAGATTTGGAGGTAAAGCAATCTCGTATGCCACCGGACCTACACGCTTAAGAATCTGGTATGGTCCAATAAACTTAGGTGTAAGCTTCTTTGACTTCATCGCTCTACCTACACCAGTTGTAGGCGTCACCCTAAAATATACATGGTCACCTTCTTGAAACTCTAGAGGCCTCCTCTGCTGATCTGCATAACTCTTATGTCTGCTCTGAGCTGTCTTCATTCGTTCTTGGATTAGCTTGACCTTTTCAGTCGTTTGTTGAACCAACTCAGGGCCTAGTAACATGCTCTCACCATCCTTATACCAACATAATGGGGTCTGACATTTACGTCCATATAGAGTCTCATATGGTGCCATTTCGATGCTCGAATGATAACTGTTGTTGTAAGTGAACTCAATAAGTGATAACAAATTGTCCCAACTTCCTCGGTCATCTAAGACACATGCCCTCAACATGACTTCCAAGGTCTGAATAGTCCTATCGGTTTGTCCATCAGTCTGAGGATGATAAGAAGAACTCAGTCTCATCTTCGTCCCTAAAGCCTCCTGTAATTCTCCCTAAAAGTGGGAAATAAACTCTGGATCTCTATCTGACACAATGCTAGAAGGTACTCCGTGTAGTTTCACTATCTCTGCAATATATATCTCCGCGGGCTTGGCTACATTATAATTGGTCCGCACTGGTATAAAGTGAGCTGATTTCGTCAATCTGTCCACGATCACCCAAATAGAGTCAAACTTACTCTGAGTCTTCGGTAATGCTCCAACAAAGTCCATAGAAATGCTATCCCACTTCCACTGTGGAACATCTAGAGACTATAATAATCCAGCTGGCTTCTGATGTTCTACCTTAGCTTTCTGACATGTCAAACAAGAAGCCACATACTCAGCTACCTATTTCTTCATCCCTGACCACCAAAATCTCTACGTTAAGTCTTGATACATTTTTGTCGCTCCGGGGTGAATGCTCAGCTTACTCTTACGGGCTTCATCCAAAATAGTCTTTCTCAACTTTACATTATTAGGAACACGCACACGCTCGTTACAACGCAAAATATGGTCTGGTCCCAATTTAAACTCTAGTGCTCTTTCGGTCTCCATCAACTTCCTTTTCTCTTGAATTTTTCTGTTATCTCCCTGTAGATTCGCAATCATATTCATTAATTCATTATCGATCCTGATCATTCCACAATTCATTTTCTCGGTTGAAGAATCCAAGTTCAAGTTCAAGTCTCTAAACTTCTCTAACATTTCCAACCCTTTCAATGCAATAGTCGAAAGATGAACTCGTATCCTGCTCAATGCATCTGCCACTACATTTTCTTTCCCTGGGTGATATTGTAAAGTGAAGTCATAATCATTGATGAATTCCATCCATCGCCTCTTTCTAGAGTTGAGCTCGTTTTGATCAAATAAATATTTTAAGCTCTTATGATCGCTGAACACTTCGAAGTTACAACCGTATAAGTAATGCCTCCAGATCTTTAGTGCAAATATTATAGCCGCAAGCTCTAAATCATGTGTGGGGTAATTCTTCTCATGAATTTTCAACTGCCTCGAAGCATAAGCCATAACTTGTTTATGCTAATTTGTAGCAGTACATTAAGAATATAAATATGCAGTAGGCGGTAAGTGAATTAGCTATTGGGAAAAAATTCAATAGCATTACGTGTGGGTATAACTATGTGAGAAAAAAATTGCATTGTTGACTAAGTTAATTTGGTTCCTAAAAAGATGGGCGGCTGGACTAAGAATTGAATAAATCAACCGAATTATACTTCTCTATCTAAGAAAGTAACAGTCATTCCTATATTTCTCTCTACTATTTGTTTCAATCAATGTAACTCTTGTTCTTCTTTTCCCTCAACTTTCAGTCTTATAAAAAGCCCCCTAATCAAGCCATATCCCCCACATAAAAATATTCACCCTATAAATTTTCAGTTCCATAATATATCCAACAAAAATATTCATATCCTCTCCACTGTCACATATTGCGTGCATTTCAACACTGCAGAATTCTAACAACAGATCCGATCAAACTCATGATCTCTTAGAGGCTTTTCTGGTACACTATAGCCTTTGTTTTATGCTCATGTTTTTGTCATTTGATAGGATGAGTTAGCCTTGGGGTTTTGGTTTAAAGTCCTAATCCTAGGATTAGGGACCTTCCTCCCCAGGGGAGGATTCACTCTTCTCATCTCTTTCTTGTGTAGTTTTATTACAGTCGTTTCTCAAGTTAGTTTTCTCAGCATTTTCGTTCTTATGTTTTTGGCTTTTATACTCGCACCATAACCACCATGAGTGAATGAAAGGAGGTTAGAAGGAGGAAATCGGAACCAAACAATACCAGAATCTCGATCTGGACAGCAAGAACAGGAAAAAACTTGTGGGGAAATGATGTAATATCATCGTTGTTTTTCACATAATTTCTGGATTCATATGGTGCTAAGGACATAGCAGAATTATTTAAGGAGCATGAAATCGTAATGGAGGTATTTATACCTGCTAGAAGGGATAAGAGGGGCAAGCGTTATGGTTTTGTTTGATTTCAAAACGTAAGGGACAACAGGATATTGGCAGCAAAACTGGACAACATGATTATCCAGGATAGAAAATTATACGCAAACATACCACGTTTTAAACGAGGAGGAAGAGAGGTGGAAGTCTAGAACAGGAATAATACAAGACAAAACCAGGATACAAGGGGTAAACTGGTGTACTATAATGGCATTAATAGAACCAGTGGAAAGTCATATGCCGAGGCGGTTTCGAACGCACACCCAAAAGCTGTCTCTGGAGTGTATAATCACACAAGAGATTGGAAGAAAATTAAGGAAGAAAAATCAAAATTTGCCCATCTTATGTTCAACGTTGAAGCAGAGGATTTAACTAGATTCGAGAAAGCGTTTGTCGGAGTGGTGAAGAAGGAGGGATCAATGTATAACTTGCAAGAAGCCTTTAGCGCCGAAGGTCTATTTCAGATCAAGATTACACCGCTTGGTGCAAACATGCGTTTGATCGAGGAACAAGAGTTGAACGATTTAAAAACAATAATACAAGAAAAGGGAGAATGGATAACACATTGGTTCTGGGACATTCATCCTTGGTCCCCTGAGGACATAGACAACGAGCGACTCACGTGGGTTAAATGCTACGGCTTACCATGCCATGCATGGTGCAATGGATTTTTCAAACTTGTTTCTGGTTGTGCTGGCTCATTCGTTTGCAGCGATGAAGAAACGAAAAAACACAAAAACTTCGATGTTGTAAGATTCTTAGTAAAGACCAAATTTACCATTGATCTTAATTACTGTTTCAATGTTGAGATCAACAATAAGGTATATGGAATCAAATTGGTGGAAGATTTTCACAACCCCAAAAGAATAGTTTTGAAGCCAATGGATGCAATGGGAAGTGAATCGGAGGATAATGAAGTTGACGATGAAGACAGTGATTCTGATAGCAATGGTGATGATGAAGACGACGACAACAGACTCCGTGAACCACAACAAAATTTGGAGGAAGAGTAGGACGATGATGTTCCTAGGAAGCTATCAAAAGTAGGTTTGGCAGAGAAGGTAAATACATCTAATCGTGAGGGAACACATGTCGATGATTCTGCAACATATTATAATAATCTGAAGAATGACGGTGAAAATTAGATTTTGGAAGCTTTTCAAATGTTGGAAATAATAATAATATTCGTGGGGAACACACATTAATTAATGATACCATAGTGGAGTCCAATCAGATGGAATAGGTGGCTTCTTTGAGTGGTATCATAAGAGTGGAGTTACCCACTGTGCAACAAAATAAAGCCCTATCCATTTTGGGCCTGGGCGATATTTCGGATCCAAATTCTTGCTCACCATTTTGTGATGTTTATGGTAGAATCAAGATTCCTTTCTCTCCTTCCTATTTCTCATCCTTGTTAAATTCTTCTGTCAAGACTCTTCCCATTAAGAATCAAGCATCTCAGATTGGGAACCAGATGTCGAAATTGGTAGAGGAAGCTTCTTTTAGATTTTCGGGGGGGGGGGGGGGGGGGGGGGGGGGGGGGTTCTGCTCTTTGTTGTGATTCAATCAGTGACGGGGATGTAAATCAAGGGAATTCAAGGATCAGAAAAACTTTGGATGATGTTCATGCAAAGGTGTGGCAATCAATCAAAGAACTAGGCATTGAAGGAGATGAAGATGGTGAGGTATTTGAAAGGATTATTAGAGAAATGGAAGCGCGAGATAAGGAGATTTTCGAGGATACGAGGACGACTGAAATTAGGGTTCCATGAACCTCATGACTTTTAACATTCGAGGGTGTGGGTCTTCCTTAAAAAGAATACGTTTATGTCAAATGCTTGAGAAAGGAAGAGCGAATTTTTGCTTGATACAGGAAACGGAAATTAAGGAGATGGATGACAGAATTGTGAAAAGTATTTAGGGCAATGAAAACTTCGAATGGTCTGCATCAAATGCTTTAGGTCAGTCTGGAGGTTCTCTTTCAATTTGGAAGAAGAATTTGTTAAGTCCTTCTTATAGATTTAAAGGTAATGGTTATTTAGGCGTTTGTGGGTTGTGGCATGGCACTCTCTGCTACATTGTAAACATATATTCCTCTTGTTGCATCGTGGAAAAGAAGCGGCTCTAAACTTCACTGGTTGATCTAAAAAACAAATTTCCAAAGGGTGAGTGGTTGATCGCAGGAGATTTTAACGCAATCAAGGTAGTTGCGGAGAGGAAAGGTAAAGGAAGATCGTCATCATAAAAAATGGATGATTTTTCTTTCTTTATTGAATCTATGAAACTTATAGATCTACCGACTGTGGGCAACCGATTCACATGGTACAATTCTGGTGGAACTTGTAAAAGCAGGCAGGATATAATTCTCATCTCAGATGATTTAATAAAGAAATGGAAGGTGGTGGCTCAACAAGTTGGGGATAGAGATATCCCATACCACAAACCCGTTTGGTTAATCTCAAATAAAGTGGATTGGGGGACAAAACCATTTAAAAGCTTTAACTGCTGGTTCGATCATCCGGAGTTCACTAACTTTGTATCGGATTCCTGGAACTCAATTTCTGTTTCAGGCACTGCAAGTAATATCCCGGTGGTAAAACTCAAGGGGTTAAGGGATAAACTTTGGTGGTGGAACAAAAATGTCTTTGGGTGGGTAGATTTACAGGTTGAACATGGTGTGAATTCCCTCAATAAAGTTGAAGCAGTAATGGCAGAATACACTGATGATGTTTCAGAAGAAAAATTAAAGAAGACGAGTGAGGCCCAATCAAAAATTTGGAACAAACTTCAATTAAAGGAAAGCATTATTAATCAAAAATCTAGACTGAAATGGCTGAGAGATGGCGACGTAAACACTAAATTTTTCCACAACTTTCTAAAATCTAGATCAAGGCAGAATTATGTTTCCTCTTTACATTTTTATCCTGATATCCCTCAAAATGTTAGCTCCATGAAACATGCTATCAAAGAGCATTTTGCTCTCAAATTCCAATCCTGCAATACCAACAGACCTGAACTAGACTTATTTGGTCTGTCTAAGTTATCTGCAGAGGACAGTGTCCGGATACAAAGTCTATTTACATCGGAGGAGATTTTAGAAGCTGCCAATGATTTGACAGAAACAAAAGCCCTGGACCGGACGACTTTAATTTGGATTTTATCAAGAAATGCTGGGACGTGGTAGGTAATGATTTCACTAACTGTATCAAATAATTTTATCATATTGTTTGTCTGCCAAAAGCCATTGCATCTTCCTTTGTTGTGTTGATACAAAAAAGGGACAACCCGCAACATATTGACGAATTCAGACCTATTAGCATAATAAGGTGCGTCTATAAGGTGATTTCCAAAATTCTGGCTGCAAGGTTGAGTCTCGTTGTTGGCAAGCTTGTTTCGACATCTCAGACTGCTTTTATCCCGGGTAGGCAGATTTTAGACGGAGTGCTCGTGGCGAATGAGTTAATTGATTTCGCTAAAAAAGAGAAGAAAAGTTGTTTACTCTTCAAAGTAGACTTTGCCAAAGCATATGATTGCGTCTTCTTAGAAAAGGTATTAAGGGTGATTAATTGTGGTGACCGCTGGTTGAAATGGATGAAAGGTTTGGTCTTTAATTTCTTTTTGTCGGTGTTGATCAATGGAAGCATGACGAAGGACTTTAAAGCTAATAGGGGTCTTAGACAAGGTGACCCCTTGTCTCTATTTTTATTCGTGTTAGTCGCGGAATGCTTGGATTATTTAGTCAAGAGGCCAGCTGCAAGGAATTTGTTGAGAGGTTTCCATTTAAATAATGATATTTCTGTGTGCTTACTATAATTCGCGGACGACGCCATATTTATTTGCGAAAAGCCGTGGTCAAATTTACGGGGAATTAAATCTATTTTTAGAGCCTTCCAACTCATTTCTAGTCTACAAGTCAATTTCTAGAAGAGCTGCTTGTTTGGGGTTAGGATAGATGATGGATTCATGATGGCAGCATCCCATTTTATTATGTACAAGTTTGACCAGCTCCCATGTAAGTTCCTTGGCCTGACCTGTAACACCCTTTTCTACCCCATAATTATCGCAGCGGAATAAACATAAAATCATAGTAAAATCAGAATCACCTCAAAGGGTGCACATTTCTCAATAAATTCAAATCAACAAAATTGCTCCGTAAACAACTGTTTTTCCTCAAAATAACTCAAAATGCCTTCAAAGGGAAGCAAAACCACCATAACCACAAAAATCCCACAAAAGGGTTTATTAAAATAAACCATAGTCATCAAATAATCAATAAAATAACTGCCAAATAAAACTCAACATGGTTTGACTCAACGACCCAACCCGATGTTACACTATCAGAGCAAGACCCTCTACATCGACCAAAATGCAAATAACTTTAAAAGTCCTCAAAAGCATCCACAGCTAATCCTGATCACCTGCACGTTACCCACGTGGAGGCAACATTCAAACAGGCAGGGTGAGTAATCACAATTCATTATAATCAATATAAAAAATAAGATATGCATAAAATGGCCTCATCATCATATACAATATCATCAGAGTCATCACAATGCAAACATCAAGACACGTCATCAGAAATCACAACAAATAACACGTAAATGCAATGCACAACATGACTCATGCATGGGGTACCAATCGTCACAATTGAAGGACACTTAGGCCATCACCCTCCAAAGATCCCCGTTAATAGGATCGGTTCCACAAAAGAACCGGAGCACGTCATAAACCACTTCACATCCACACAATGGGATGGAAGCCACAAATAGACCGAAGTCTAACATCATCATCACTGGACCGAAGTCCTAACATCATCACCAGAATATGCTATGAATGCATGATACACAACATCAATAATCATCATCATCAAAATATCATTATGTGCATCATCATTCATCAAAACCTCATGTTAATCATGTCATCATATATTCATTAAAACATCGCAAATCATCATCTCAATATCATCAAGAACATCATGGTAAATCATCAAAAATATCACAGCACCAAAACTTCATAACATCACAGCATCATAAATAAAATTTTGCGAACAGCAGCAGTTCGCTGCAGAGTTCGCCGTGCGAACACATTCACTGGGATGTTCGCTTTGCGAGCTCCAGGGAATCCCCTAAATCCCACACAAAAACCAGAGAGTTCCCAGTATTCACCAACAAAATCATCGCGCATTCACTGCGCTGCTCGCTTTGCGAGCCTGGGCGAATGTTCGCCTTGCGAAGGAATGGTTTGCTTTGCGAACTTGCGATTTCTGCAATCACTGCTCGCACCAGTATCATCCCAGCCCCAAAAACCTTTACGATTCCAACCTCAATTCACCCCAAAATACTCCCAAAACAGTCCTGAAACATCAAGGCAATCAAAGGCATAAAACCTACGACTATTAGGCCGGTTAATTTCACTATTCTAACTCGAAATACCTAAACCTTCACAAATTCTCAAGATTCCCATAAACCCCATAAATCCCTTTCTCATACAAGATCCCACATATCATTAAAGAAGGTTTTGCCTCAAAGGCTTATTTTTATCCGAATCAATTCAACCCTTAATAATCCATCATCGATCCTCAGAAATACCTCTAAATCATCAATAACTCATAAACCCTTCAAAAACCCCAAAAAACCCCAAAATCCACTTTAAACACATCACTTCCTATATTGAATACAATGAAAGGCAATACTCCCCATACCTTAGATTGTCGTTCCGGAGTTTTCTCTACTGATTCTTTGGAAGCCTTCACGAATCCTCGCCATTTTCCTTTTCCTCAGAGCTCTGCACTTTCTCCTTATTTTCACGCTCCAACCTAAAATGAATCATATTCCTTTCCAATTCCTTTTTGTTAAACCCTTGGGCTTCCAAAATGGGCTTTCCCCATAATACCCTCACTAATCCTCCTCAAAAGTCCATCTTACCCTTAATTCCTCTAATAGTATTTAAATTAAGAATAATACTAATATATTCATATTATATACTATTATTTAATTAAATAACCGAAACTCCACGAAATGCCAATGTCAACACAAACCACCAAAATTCACCAAAAATTCACAAATATTATATTTAAATAAATTAAATAAATATTCTAATAAATTTGGGGTGTTACAACTCTCCCCCACTTAAAGAATTTCGCCCTAAAAAATTACTTGAAAGAAATATAGTCGGACACGACTCCCTCATCTGATCTTTGCGTTCCCAAGTCCAACTTTCGCCAGCTGGTCCACCCCACAACACCTTTACCAAAGTTATGTCTTTACCCCGCAGTTGCTTCATCTCTCGCCTGTCAATCCGCACCGGTAAAGCTTCCACTGTCAGATTATCCCTCACTTGTACATCATCTATCTGAATCACATGCGATGGATTCAGAATGTACTTCCTCAACTGAGTCACATGGAACACATCATGCAAATGTGCAAGTGACAGCGGTAAAGCAATTCGATAGGTTACCTCTCCTATCCTCTGTGAGATTTGGTATGGACCAACAAAATGTGGAGTGAGCTTCCTAGACTTCAAAGCTCGACCCACACCAGTCACTGGCGTCACCCTCAAAAACACGTGATCTCTCTCTTGGAATTCAAGTGTCTTTCTCCTCTTATCATGGTAGCTCTTTTGACGACTCTGCGAAGCTCTCATCCTTTCTTGGATCATCTTAATCTTTTCGGTCGTCTCTTGCACAATCTCAGGTCCGAGTACAACACTCTCGCCTGACTTATACCAACACAAAGGAGTCCTACACCCCTTCCCATACAAAGCTTCATAGGGCGCCATTCCAATACTAGCATGAAAACTGTTATTGTACGTGAACTCAATCAACAACAAATGGCTATCCCAAGATCCTCCATGATCCAACACACAAGCTCTCTGCAAATCCTCTAAGGATTGGATAGTCCTTTCTGTCTGACCATCTATCTGCGGATGATATGCAAAACTCATCCTCAACTTAGTACCTAACGCATCTTGCAAACTCTTCCAGAACCTCGATGTAAATCTCGGATCTCTATCCGACACAATACTCAAAGGTATCCCATGCAACTTCACAATCTCCTCAATCACCTAAATGGAATCATTTCCCTTAGCAGTGTTCGACAATCCCACCACAAAATCCATGGAAATACTATCCCACTTCCATTCTGGAATTCTCAACGGTTGCATCATACCTAAAGGCTTCTAATGCTCAATCTTCGACTTCTGACAAGTCAAACACGCATAAACAAACTCCGCAACATCCTTCTTCATACCTGGCCACCAAAACAACTTTTTCAAATCCTGGTACATCTTCATAGCACTGGGATGAATACTCAACCTACTTCGGTGTCCTTCTTCAAGTATACTCTTCTTAATATTTGGGACATCTGGAACACACACCCTGTCTCTGAACATCATCATACCAGTCTCGCTAATTCAGAATTCTCCTCCGTTACCTTGGTTGATCAAAGTCAACTGGTCCACTAACTTCAAGTCAGATTATTGTCCTACTCTGATCTCTTCCAGAATGCCACTAGTCAACTTTAACATTCCCAACTTCACACTGTCAGGAGTCTCTTCACATACCAAACTCAAATCTCTGAATTGCTCAATTAATTCTAATTCTTTCACCATAAGCATCGACATATGCAATGGCTTCCTGCTCAATGCATCAGCCACTACATTTGCTTTGCCCGGATGATAACTCAAATCAAAATCAAAATCCTTCAATAGCTCTAACCACCTTCTCTGCCTCATATTCAATTCTTTCTGATCACTGAACACTTCAGACTTAGAGCCAAACAGATAATGTCTCCAAATTTTCAGCACAAACACCACGGCGGCCAATTCCAAGTCATGTGTAGGATAATTCCTCTCATGAACTCGCAATTGTCTCGAAGCATAGGCAATAACTTGTCCATTCTGCATCAATACTCCACCTAGACCCATCTTCGACGCATCGCAATACACCACAAAAAATTCGCTCGGATTAGGCAAAATCAACACTGGAGCGGTCGTCAACTTCTTCTTCAATTCCACAAAACTCTATTCGCAAGCTACATCCCACACAAACGATTGACCATTTCGAGTCAACTGAGTCAAAGGTAATGCCAACTTAGAAAAGCCCTCGATAAACTTGCGGTAATAACCCGCCAAACCCAGAAAACTTCGTATCTCAGTAGCAGACTTCGGAGTCTCCCACTGCAACACAACATCAATCTTGGAAGGATCTACAGCAATTACACCACTTGAAATCACATGGCCAAGAAAACTCACTTCCTTCAACCAGAACTCACACTTTAACAGCTTCGCATACAACTTCTTTTCCTTTAATACTTGCAACATAGTTCTCAAATGCTCAGTATGCTCTTCTTCAGACTTAGAATATATCATAATATCATCAATGAAAACCACCACGAACTGATCAAATACTCATGAAAAATCCGATTCATATACTCCATGAACACACCAGGTGCATTGGACACACCAAACGGCATCACAGTGTATTCGTAGTGACCATACCTCGTTCTGAAAGTTGTTTTTGGAATGTCATCAGGCTTAACAGGAATCTGATGATAACCAGACCTCAAATCAATCTTACTAAACACACAAGCACCTACTAACTGGTCCATCAAGTCATCAATTCTTGCAAGTGGATATTTATTCTTGATAGTCACTTTATTCAACTGCCGATAATCAACACACAACCTCATACTTCCATCCTTCTTCTTCACTAACAGAACATGAGCACCCCACGGAGAAACACTTGGTCGAACAAACCTCTTATCAAGCAATTCTTCCAAATGTTTCTTCAATTCATTTAACTCAAAAGCTGACATCCGATAAGGAGCCATCGACACTGGACTCGTACCTGGTATTAAGTCCACCGCAAACTCTACTTCCCATTCTGGAGGCAAATCACTGATGTCATCTGGAAACACATCTGGAAATTCACATACAACGGGTAAGTCGACACTTGCAATTTCACGATCAATCTGCAATGATGCAAACATTGCAAACACCAAGGCTTCATCTTCCATAAGCTCGTCTACTTGCTTAGAAGACAGGAACATCAACTCTCCATTATCACCAAACTCAGGAAACTCCACAGTCTTAGTATAACAATTGATATGAACATGGTTGAACTCTAACCAGTTCATTCCAAGGATTACATCGATTTGGTGCAAGGGTAAACACACCAAATCCATCACAAAACTCTTCCCAAAAATCGTCAAAGGACATCTCAAACACACAAAAGTAGTAGTAACAAAACCATTAGCAGGAGTCTCTATTAGCATACTACCATTCATATTAGACAACTTCAAACCTAATCTATTAGCACATTCAAGGGAGATAAAAGAATGAGTAGCACCAGTATCAATCATAGTAACCAACTCAATACCATTAATAAAACAAGAACCTCGAATCAGGTTGTCCTTCTCTGACACTTCTGCATCACTCAAAGCAAACACTCTGCTACTGGTCTGAGCAGCAATAGTCGTCTTCTTCGGTTTCTGACACTTGGTACTGATGTTACTCTTCTCACCACAATTGAAATAAGTTGGACCCTCATCCTTGCAATCAGTAGCTCTAAGACCTTTCTTACCACACTTGTAGCACCTCAACACACTATTAGTACAAACATCAGCACGGTGACCTTGCTCGCCACACCTATAACACTTCCCAGAAGCGGGAGCTGCTCCCCCACTTGTCTTTTTCCCCTCTGAAGCCTTCTTCTTCCCTTTGTCGGCTGAAGTTGTATAAGGTTTACCTCTACACTGCCCTTTCTTCTCACTCAACTGCTTGTAGTGAGCAGATGGAGCTCGGTTATCCTCATCGTAGATTCTGCTCTTGTCCAACAACTCAGCATACCTGCAGATCTATTAATACCCAATACCCTGCTTAATCTCTGGTCTCAGCCCATTCTCGAACTTGAGGCATTTGGACATCTCAGCATCAGCACGGTTGTAGTGAGGACAAAACTTCACCAGCTTCCCGAACTTTGCAGCATACTCTGCAACAGTCATATCTCCTTGCTTCAGCTCAAGGAATTCCATCTCCCTCTTATCACGAGCATCCTCTGGATAATACTTTCCCAGAAATTCCTGCTTGAACACAACCCAGGTTATCACAGTGCCAACATCTTCCATTCTCTGACGGGTGTTATCCCACCAATCCTCAGCCTCTTCTGACAACATATGAGTTCCAAACTGAACTTGCTGCATATCAGTACATCCCATTCCTTAGAAAATCTTATCGATCGCCTTCAGCCACTTGTGTGCACTTGCTGGATCGTGAGTACCCTCAAACTCCGGCGGATTGTTCCTCTTGAACTCCCCCAAAGCATGAAACTCATCTGGGACTCCACCATTTAGATTGAGTTGCGCCACCACATTAACAACTGATTCTAAAGCATCAGCAATAGCACGGTCATTTCTTCCAGCCATCCTACACACCACCAACAAGGTTAGAAAAACTAAAACATCGACAATGTACACACACTTGTCGACCGATAGGGGACTGACATCGCGTAAAAACCAGGCCGGACGGACTGACCTGCTCTGATACCACTAATGTAACACCCTTTTCTATCCCACAATTATCGCAGCAGAATAAACATAAAATCATAGTAAAATCAGAATCACCTCAAAGGGTGCCCATTTCTCAATAAATTCAAATCAACAAAATTGCTCCGTAAATAACGAGTTTTCCTCAAAATAACTCAAAATGCCTTCAAAGGGCAGCAGAACCACCATAACCACAAAAATTTCACAAAAGGGTTTATTAAAATAAACCATAGTCATCAAATAATCAATAAAATAACAACCAAATAAAACTCAATATGGTTCAAATCAACGACCCAATCCGATGTTACACTATCATAGCAAGACCTTCTACATCGACCAAAATGTAAATAACTTCAAAACTCCTCAAAAGCATCCACAGCTAATCTTGATCACCTGCACGTTACCCACGTGGAGGCAACATTCAAACAGGCAGGGTGAGTAATCACAATTCATTATAATCAATATAAAAATAAGATATGCATAAAATGGCGTCATCATCATATACAACATCATCAGAGTCATCACAATGCAAACATCAAGACACGTCATCAGAAATCACAACAAATGCCACGTAAATGCAATGCACAACAGGACTCATGCATGTGGTACCAATCGTCACAATCGATGGACACTTAGGCCATGACCCTCCAAAGATCTCCGTCAATAGGATCAGTTCCACACAAGAACCGGAGCACGTCATAAACCACTTCACATCAACACAATGGGATGGTAGCCATAAATAGACCAAAGTCTAACATCATCATCACTGGACCGAAGTCCTAACATCATCACCAGAATATGTTATGAATGCATGATACACAACATCAATAATCATCATCATCAAAATATCATTATGTGCATCATCATTCATCAAAACCTCATGTTAATCATGTCATCATATATTCATCAAAACATCGCAAATCATCATCTCAATATCATCAAGAACATCATGGTAAATCATCAGAAATATTATAACACCAAAACTTCAGAACATCACAGCATCATAAACAAAATTTTGCGAACAACAGCAGTCCGCTGCAGAGTTCGCCGTGCGAACACATTCACTTGGATGTTCGCTTTGCGAGCTCCAGCGAATCCCTCATATCCCACACAAAAACCAGAGAGTTCCCAGTATTCACCAATAAAATCATCGCGCATTCGCTGCGTTGCTCGCTTTGCGAGCCTGGGCGAATGTTCGCCTTGCGAAGGAATGTTTCGCTTTGCGAACCTGTGATTTCTGAAATCGCTGCTACGCACCAGTAGCATCCCAGCCCCAAAAACCTTTACGATTCCAACCTTAATTCACCCCAAAATACTCCCAAAACAGTCCTGAAACATCAAGGCAATCAAAGGCATAAAACCTACAACTATTAGGCCGGTTAATTTCACTATTCTAACTCGAAATACCTAAACCTTCACAAATTCTCAAGATTCCCATAAACCCCATAAATCCCTTTCTCATACAAGATCCCACATATCATCAAAGAAGGTTTTGTCTCGAAGGCTTATTTTTACCCGAATCAATTCAACCCTTAATAATCCATCATCGATCCTCAGAAATACCTCTAAATCATCAATAACTCATAAACCCTTCAAAAACCCCAAAATCCACTTTAAACACATCACTTCCTATATTGAATACAATGAAAGGCAATACTCCCCATATCTTAGATTGTCGTTCTGGAGTTTTCTCTACTGATTCTTTGGAAGCCTTCACGAATCCTCTCCCTTTTCCTTTTCCTCAGAGCTCTGCACTTTCTCCTTATTTTCACGTTCCAACCAAAAATGAACCCTATTCCTTTCCAGTTCCTTTTTGTTAAACCCTTGGGCTTTCAAAATGGGCTTTCCCCATAATGCCCTCACTAATCCTCCTCAAAAGTCCATCTTACCCTTAATTCCTCTAATATTATTTAAATTAATAATAAAACTAATATATTCATATTATATACTATTATTTAATTAAATAATCGAAACTCCACGAAATGACAACATCAACACAAACCACCAAAATTCACCAAAAATTCACAAATATTATATTTAAATAAATTTAATAAATATTATAATAAATTTGGGGTGTTACATGACCATTGGTGGCAATCACAGGAAACTTTCATTTTGGCAACCTATTATATCCTGTATCAAGTCGAGACTTTCATCGTGGAAAGGAATTCTCTTATCCATTGGTGGTAGAGTCACACTGATAAATTCGGTACTTACTAACTTGCATATTCACCACTTTTCTTTCTTCAAGGCACCGACGACGGTAATTAAAGAAATTGTTTCTTTACAAAGGAAATTTTTGTGGGCTGGAACTTTAGATAAACCAAGCATGGCATGGGTGAGTTGGTCTAATGTGTGTAAATCCAAAGAAGCTGGCGGGTTGGGTATTAAAGACGTCAGTCTTTTTAATTTGGCATTGCTTTCTAAATGTTTATAGAGGCTAATTCATGAGCACAATGCAATATGGCGCGGTACACTTGAAACTAGATATGGAAACCTACATAAGAGAATATTGTCTAAAGGTGAAAATAGATCGACAAGGCACAAATCAATTTGGTGGAAAGATTTATTGTTGATTGGAGAAGGAAGTTTCTATAAACACTTGTCTTGGAAAGTGGGTGATGGCGAGACGTTTTCGTTTTGGAACTCGCCTTGTCTGGGTGCATCACCTCTAAAGATGTTATTTCCAAACTTGTTCGATCTGTCTATTTGTAAAATTACTGCAGTTGCTGGTGCCGAAAGGTGGCACAATGAACAATGGATTTGGCAAGCAGATCTTTTATTCTCGGAGGATCAGGGTCTACTCCAGGAGGATTTTCTTGAACTAAAAGCACTGCTAGATGAAGTTTAAATTTACTGCTGGGATTTATGATTGTGTTGGCTGGCCTGATGGAGTGCTAAAAACATTTTCGGTAAAATCCTGTTACTAGTTGCTCATCAAGGCTGCTGATAGTGCTGTGCAAAATTCAACCATTATCGTGGCACTTGATGTTTTGTGGCAGACACACATTCCGTTGAAAATTAAAGTGTTTAGTTTGCGACTAATTTTAAATCGTTTACCTACGCGACACAATCTCACTACTAAAGGAATTCTTTCCAATCCACATTATATGGTTTGTGCCTTTTGCTTCAATGATGTTGAAGATATTGAACACCTATTCTTGAACTGTACAAAATCTAAACTGGTATGGCAGGACATTCAAGCTTGGCTGGGAATCTCCATCCCACTACTGTCAAGTTTCCGCGAGCATATGCTGAACTGGTTTTTAGTCATGACTGGGAGAACGTTGAAAAAAACTGCTTGCTTAATTTGGTTGGCAACGACTTGGTCGTTATGGTGAATGAGAAACCAGATTATGTTTAACAACGCTTCGGCCTCACCAAATGAAGTCGTACAAAGGGTTATTCATATTTCGTGGTGGTGGCTAGCTCAAACTTATAGGAACAAGATTCGTTGCAACTATTACGAATGGTGCAAAAAGCCGATTGATTTCTTGTAATGTGTAGTGGCTTTTAGTTTCTTTGGTGGATTATTTTGTTATTTTTTCAACATATTTGGGTGTCTTTACTCTTATGTTGTAAGACTATTTGGGTTGGGGTACCCCTTGTATCCCCTTATATAATATACTTGCTGATTATCAAAAATAAAAACTGCAAAATTCTCAACCTTAAAGGTATCAGTTTTTCCTTTTTCTAATTAATTCTTCATATTCTATACCCTCTAGAAATAAATAAATAAATAAATAAACGAATAAATTATATTTTTAGAAGCCGCAAACATTCGTTCGTGTGGTTGTCTGACACCAAATTGGTGTCATTGGAAGAAAATATTCAAGGTAAGGGCTTCTTCCCCATACACTCATGCTACATAAGTCGGTGTTATAGAATGATAGTAGACTCTTGATTTATAAAAAAATTAAAATAATTATAAGAAAAAAATAATAAACATTAATATTTTAATATATAATTTTGTTTGGTGTATGTCATACCCCAAATTTTGACCACTTAGATTCCCATCATTGTGCAAATCATCATCACAATATGGATGTACCTCTTTGCCTCATCAATCTCCTCAAGGAATTGTTGAGCATCCACTACAATCAAAATTAGGGTTTTAAGCCCTCTCAGAGCCTTTAGACAAATGATCAATCAAGGAATGACATGATCTTCAACTTGTCTAACCTCTTAAACATCCACAAAGGATCAAGAGGACTCCCACATCAAGAATTAGGCACAAGAGTGCAAAATTCCAGGTGGATCAAGCCTCAAGTTCATCTAATACAAAGTCAACTGACGCAGAAAGTCAAAGTTTGACTTTTGGTCAACTTTGACCTTCACAAGCAATTACTCAAGAAAATATGATAGATGATTTAATTTGATCAAATTTAAATAAAAAAATCACGCAAAATTGCAAAATTGATCAAATTGAAAGAAACTTAGAAATTTTTTCTAAGTTAAAATCATGTTCAAGTGCACAACTTTTCAAGGTTGTAACTATTGATCCAAACATCCATTGATTTTGAGTAAGAGCTACTTTTAAAGAGTGTATTTGATACTTCAACATTGTAGAGGGAATCAACTCAAAATATCATAAGGATTGAAAGATATAAGTGATCAAAGTTAGGAATTCTTAATGTCCAATGTTCTGACATTGCATAGGACATCATTAATATTTTTTCAGCAAGAATGCCCCAACTTCAAGGACGTTTTTCTCCATGATCCAAGTTGAACCAGGTCTGGAGTCAAACATGAAAGTTGAAGTACGTCATCTCAGGGAGATATGATTTTCGCAAAAAGCATTGATAAAGCAGAATTTTCATGACAGCTTTTAGGACAGATTTGACTACACAAGTTCAAGACCATTTTTGATGACTTTGCAAGCTGAACCAAGACCAAAGTCAAACATCAAAGTTAAAGTACGTCATCTAAGCTTTCCAGAAAGTCCTAGAACGTCCATGTAGCATACTCGAGCAGGGAGTTATGAATTTTACAACAGGGCTTGCTGCAGCTGATTTTTAAGACATGTTTCAGGACAGATTTGCACACTTCTTGTGCCACACGAATTTCCAAGCCTTGTCATCACTTTGGACACCTCTGAGGATCAAATCTAAAGGGGACAATCACTGAGCCAAGCCTCCAAAGTCCTTGGAACAAGAAGTAGCATGCTATTCCTAAAAATCCCTAAAAGAGGGACAAGACTCCAATTTTGGATTGGAGCATTTAATAGATGCTTAGAGGTGGCATGGACTGACACATTTGCAACTGAATTCAGTCAAGATTCCTCCAACAAGTAGGGAACCAGCAGCCTGTGCCCTAACCTCTAGTCAATGGCTAGAGGAGACTTGGATTTTCATTGGACAACATTGGCCAAACCTCTGCTGCAGTTGCCATTCACTATTGCTGCAAAAACAAACTTGCTCTACTATAAATAGAGCTCATTTGTGCTCAGTTTGAGTACACCAAAGCCATCAAACAGATTCTTTCCTCAAAATCTCTTCTTTCACCTCAAATTTGCCTTCCAAAGCAAGTAATTCTGAGTTTTTGAGTTAGAGAGCAATTCCACTCAAACTAATTACACACACGCCACATATATATCATATGTAAGCTGTGCAAACTATCACAAGTGACCTGTAATCACAAAATCACAAAGTAACTTCTCAAAACCTCGAAATGGCACTTTTTTGCATTTTTCAAGCCATGTCTTGATTCAGTCACTTTCCAAACCAGATAAAACCTCAGACACACTCCAAATATCATCCTTGAACTGTCCCAAATGGTTCCCAACATCTGGAACACCATTTGAGAGAGTTGCTATTTTGGTCACTTTTAACCCCTTTTGCAAGAAAGGGACAGTTTGTGTTTTTGTAGGTACCAGTTGATTCCAATCATCCTAAAAGCTTCTAAGGGATCATTTGAGTGTGTCTAAAGCATCAAATCATTTCTGGAACAAGAGGCTTGACAGATTGCACAAAAACTCCAAAAAGCTCAAAAAGAGGTAAGCATCACAACTTGGAATCCTTGGAATCATGCATTGCTTTGAAGTCCACTGATCATACACATCTCATACATGTTGTATATGTTGTGTTTGGGCTAATTCACCATGTAATCCATGCCTGTATCAAACTGTAGCACAGAAAATGCAATTATAGGTCTTTTTCAAAACCACTATCGGGTTTTGAGGAGGGAGTGTGATCCGAAAAAACTACCACCACCATTGGATTCCTTGTGAAATTCTGGGCCAGATGCATATAAATTTTGTCTTGAACCATTGAGATATGAGAAAGTTATAGGTGTTGGAAGTTTGATAAAAAAGATGTTGAAAACTCATGAAAGATGTCGAATGAGATGTTGTGACATCTTTCCTCTTTTTCTTAGTTTATCTTCAAAACTCAACAAATTCTTTCACATAGCAAAAATTATCATTTTCCAAATCTGTTTTACACACTTCTTATTTATACTCCATAATATTTTAATCCACCAAAAAATTACAAAAAATATTATTATTTGATATATTTTTAATATATTCAAAAATATTGTTTTAAATTGTTTTAAATGCTTTTAAAATGATTTCTTTTTCTTGATTGTTAAAACCAAAATGATTTTAAATATTCATGTGGATAAAATACTTTTTCATAAACCTTAATCACTGTTTATAACATGATTAATGATTTTATTTGATATTTTTTATCATTTTTTACTTGATTTTTCTTTGAAAATGCTCTTTAAAAAATGAAATTAGGGTTTTTGATTAATTCAACCCTCATCAAACTTTTTCAAACACTCATGGGCCTCTAATAGAGTGTAAGATCCAACCCTTTGTAAATACAACCCACTTTGGGCTTCACTTATTGTATAAGTCCCGTTGTATTTCAAAAAGTTTGACGCGATCACCATCCGTTGAAAAACTTTTTGGGCCTCTAATAGAGTGTAAGACCCAATCCTTTTTTTACCAAATCATTTTTGGGCCTCAGTATATTATATAAGTCCCGATACCGTCAAAAACAAACGGCGCGATCATCGCCTTTTGAAAAATAACAACTGGGCCTCTCCTTGAGCTGTAAGACCCATTCAAAACTTTTGGGCCTCTATTAGAGTGTAAGACCCAATCCCCTTTTAACCAAAATATTTTTGGGTCTCACTTATTGTATAAGTCCCTCCACGTTAAAAGAATAATCTCGGCGCGATCGCCATTTTTAAACGAAAAACAAACTAGGCCTACCCTCGTGTTATAAGCCCCACTCTTTTTCTTTAAAACTTTTGGGCCTCTTGAGAGAGTGTAAGACCTATCCCTTTGTACAGAAAACCTTTTTGGGCCTCAGTCACTTGTATAAGTCCCTCTGTACAAATTCAACAGTGCGCTCACTGATAAAACCCTGGGCCACTCCTTGAGCTGTAACCCCCAAATCTTTCTTTTTTCAAAGCACTTTCTCCTTTGATTTTGAATATACTGTTGTTTTCAATCTTTCTTTGTTGAACAACTAACCAAACAGCATGGAAGCTCTACAACCGAGTAAGTGGTTATCACTTTCATTTACCGCTTTCATATACATATAAACTGTATTGTGGGACTGTTTCACTGTAAATCTTCTTTCATAAACTCATATCAACTGTGCAATAATAGTATAGATATTTAGAGTTTCCCCGGCAACTACGTCTAGCTCTAGGTTAAGCCCGTTGATCGCTCTTAGAAATAGTCTAAACTAGATCCCCATAGGATTACCAGACACAGTCTTCCCTCCTCTTGGGGTTAAACAATATGGAGATATGAAAGGCAACATTCTCTGTGAACCCTTTCATAGACTGTCACTCATAGAAGTTGTCAAAGAAACTCTATTCCCCAGAGATGATCTCTTCTCTGTGAATTGCATCTCTTGAGTTTCTTCCAAATTCTCGGACTTTCCTGACTTTGATCTATTCTCCGTGAATAGCATTGCCTTGAATTTCTGGGGGTTTGGGGACCCACGGGCTTCTTAAAAGCACTTGTCAAGAGACTCTACTCCCCAGAGATGATCTTTTCTCCGTGAATGGCATCTCTTGAGTTTCTTCCAAATTCTCGAACTTTCCTGACTTGATCTATTCCTTGTGAATAGCTTGCCTTGAATTTCTCGAGGTTTGGGGACCCATCGGCTTCTTAAAAGCAATCGGCCTCCTCTTGGGCATCGTACAAGGACCCACAGGCTTCCTAAAAGCAACCCCGCCTCCTCTTGGGCTTAGTACAAGGACCCTACGGCTTCTTAGAAGTATTCACAGCCTCCTCTTAGGCTTCGTATAATGATCTCTTCCTCCGGGAATGATAGCCTCCTCTTGGGCTTCGTACAAGGATCGATCGGCTTCTTAAAAGTTTCCAGCTTCCTCTTGGGCTTCGTACAAATTGTCCCGACGACCTCCTAGAGGTATAGGAACAGAACCTAGTCATCTTCATAGAACAGTCCTTTCATAGAGTCTACTACTGTTTCTCAAAGCATAGTATAAAAGATGAAACTCTACACTTGGACGGTCTAATCTCCTTGAGTCTCAAAGACATTCTCAAGTGACCCCTTCGTTAAATAGGAAGGAAACCCGTAGACTCGGACAGTCTCAATACCCTTCGGATTTCCCGCTTCCTTAAAGAACAGGAATAACCCGGATCCTTGAATCAAATCCATGAGTACAGTGTTGCTCGTATAAAAACTGATTTTCTCTTTCAAAATTAGTATACTGGACCTGTCACTTAAACAGTTACCTTAGCCTCCTCTTGGGCTTTGTACAATGATTCTCCCCAGCGGAGTCAAACAACGTTTACCCTCTCTCTCGGGCTTTGTATGAGACACATAAGAGACTCCCTCGTTGAGTCAATCACCCCTTTAGCCTCTATCTTGGGCTTTGTACGAGATACAAAAGGGTTCTTATTGAGCCAAACAAACAATAGCCTCTATCTCGGGCTTCGTACGAGATACAAAGACTCACTTGTTGAGTCAAACTTTTAGCCTCCATCTCGAGCTTCATACGAGATACTAAATCACTCTTTTGTTGAGTATAAAAGATTCTCCTGTTGAGTCAACCCTTTTAGCCTCTCTCTCGGGCTTTGTACGAGACACATATTAGCCTCCTCTTAGGCTTTGTATAAGAAAACCACTGGTTGATCCAATCAACCTTTTAGCATCAAAGTTGTGCCTCATTCACAGTACACAAACATCAACAACTCCTTCTCCTTCATCTAATCGCTGTAAGCGGCAAGCCTCTGGATCATCTACATCCACGCCACTGTCCCTCTTTTAGCATGAGAAATTCCTAAGGAAAGATAACATTGCTCTACACTGAGCTAAAGTCTTCTCCTTCAGGTTAAAATCCCCTATAAAGAAAATTATGGCATTGCCGGATCCGCGTATCCCGGTTAAAGTAATTCTCCTTTATAAAATAGTTGTGACATACAACCCCCTCTTTAGAGATGACAAATTCTCTCTAAAGTCAACACCCCTTTAGCTTCACATCTTGGGCTTTGAACAAGATACAAACCACCTTTTAGCTTCACGTCTTGGGCTTTGAACAAGACACCAAAACAACCATTTCCTCCCATAGAATAGAAGGAACTACGAACGCTCTGATTTCCCTGTTTCAGTAAACGGGAATACGTAGGCATAAGATCGAAAGAAAAGATCTTAGCGAGCACACTAAACAAAAAACCCAAATCCCATCAATCAAAAGCAGTAATTCAAAAACATCAGTCCTAACATCCTAATCCTTGTTCCCCGCCAGAAACCTTCTGTCAAGGTAAAAAGAAAGAAAACAGTATTGGCGAAAATACAAATAACCAGTACAAAGGCCCCCCACATTGATAGCATTCGTAACCTAATAGACCGCTGTTTAAACTCAGTATGCAAAGAAGGGTTAATTGGATACATCTATTTCCCTTCCTTCATCAGCTCATAATAGGATAAAAAATGAATCGACATGTAGTTTAAGCTCAACCGCAGAGAGCGACCAGTGCTTAAGAACCGCGTCCAAAATCGTTCGCTACAGAAAAATGGCACCCACCGTGGGGCCGATCAAAGTTAGATCTAGGCACGGTTTCCCTTTTCACCTCTTGTGTGAAAACCATAGATTGGGGATTCCGCCGGGGAACCCATTTCTGTCAGGAACTTAGGATTCATAGCTTTAAAGGTCTAGGATGTTTAAGACAAATATATATACTGCTTTTCCTAATTGCTATACATGTTTATTTTTCTGCTAATGGGAATGCGTGTGATGCCGCATGTGGAAAGATTGAGTATACACTTAAGATAAGTGATGGCGACGAGGTCGACCATCAACCTCAGTGGAGGCTGACTAATGCAACCCATTCTCTCACCTAGACAATGGGCCGATTGTTAAGTCTGAGAAGCTGAGGAGCCAAACCCTTTTGTAGTGCAGAAACTATCGGGAATAGTTGTTACGCGATACTTCCCTCATTTGAGGCTGGTGATCTATTCTCAGTGAATGACACTTACTCTAAGATTGCTCTACAACTCGCTGGTAATCCGCTTGTTGTTTTGCTTTCCTGGGAGGAGCTGATGATAATGAGTACAGGTACAAAAATCACCCTAGTATAAACCTTTGGGGGAAGGGTAGAGCCTTGACTTCATGACAACGACCCTTTGACCCCATGTTTTTTCTATGTTTTTGTGTGCTGCATTCATGCATTCATTTAATAAAACATTAAAACATTCAAAAAACTTCTCTTCTAGTCTCTCTGTTATTCAAATTAAACTAAGACTGTGATTGCAAATATCAGAGAAGAGGATTACGCTAATGGATTTCGGTAAAAGGAGAACTCATACGTACACCTTCAAGGTTCCAAAACTTGAGGATTTGAGAAGGTTAGCGAGGATGGTCACTAACCCTGAGGCTTTCAGAGCCAAGTACGGAGGTTTGCTACTACTGTTAAGAGTCCATGTAATTGAGGGAATCATGGATGCACTCATTCAGTTTTATGATCCAATTTATCACTGTTTCACATTCCCAGATTACCAGCTCTCACCAACGCTGGAGGAGTATTCTCATCTGATTGATCTACATATCACAGATCGAGCTCCATTTTCTGGACTGGAAGAAATTCCAAAGAATCAGGCCATTGCAAGAGCAATTCATTTGGACGAGTCTGAGGTCAGGTCTCACCTAACTACTAAGGGTGGCATCCAAGGTTTGCCAGCCCAGTTCTTGACAAAGAAGGCCCTATATTTTGCTAGTATAGGAAACGTGACTGCTTTTGAAAGCATCTTTGTCTTGCTCACCTACGGGTTATTTTTGTTTCCCAACATCAATAACTTCGTCGATATTAACTCCATTAAGGTTTTTCTCATTGGAAACCCTGTGCCGACTTTGCTCGCAGATGCGTATCATTCTGTACACATGGGAAATTTGTACAGTGGATGGGAGATCGCATCCTGTGTACCTCTGCTTTATAAATGGTTCATCTCCCACTTGCCCAAGTCTGCTGCTTTCTGGGATCATAAGAGTGCCTTACGTTGGTCGCAGAAAATCATGTCCCTCGCCAACTCTGATATAGATTGGTGCAATAGGATTTATGATGGAATCAGGATCATTGACCGTTGTGGAAACTTCCCCAACGTACCCCTTATAGGAACTAAGGGAGGAATCAATTACCATCCAGTTCTCGTTCTTCGTCAATTTGGATACCCGATGAGACACATCCCATGGGGTGTTCATCTGGAAGGTCTTTTCTTCAAAGAAGGAGAAAATGACAGAGCACTAAAGATGGAAATAGTGCACGCTTGGAAGCATGTTCATAAGAAAGGACGAGAGTCTCTAGGAAAACCGGACTGTGTCTCGGTGGAGCCTTACCTCCATTGGGTACAAACTAGAGCTCTCAAGCTAAAAATGCCTTATCCTCGTTACGGAATTCTTCCACCGAGGGAATCTGTCATGTACTTCATGACTGAGACTGAAAAGCTTCAGGTTACTCTCAACAAAGTTCAACGGGAGAGGAGGTCTTGGAAGAACAAGTACCGCACCCTCGACGTAGAGTGCATCAAAATACAGCAATTACTGAAGGAAAAAGATGCTCTGATTGAAATTTTGGAGCAACATGCTGTAGATAATCAAGATGACCCAAGGAATTTGCTCGCTCCTTTCACTTGGCAAAGGAACGACAACCCGACAACGGCCCAAGAGCCCCGGTCAAAGAAAAGGAAAGTACCAGAATCAGCACCCGATTTCTCTTCAGAGAGGACTCGGGACCCATTAGTTTAGGTTTCTGTTTCCGCATCTTATAATCTACTGTATTTCCATTTCTGTAATCCTTCGATTTCAATAAAAAGGGGTTTCCCCACTGTTTGATATTTGCAATCTAATTGTCGAAGTTTATTTCAATTAAACCAAAGAACAATTAATATAATCATTGCATTCATCATTCTCACACCGCGTATTCTCCTTACCTACGAATCTCACGTTTGTGTCTCGATTCTAGAGTCAAACTGTCTCATTCGTATGATACTCGGGCCAATCGTCCGAAAAAGATGGATGATCTTGAGGAAGAAAACAGAGAGTTGAAAGAAGAGATCGACGCTCTAAGAGAGGATATGAGAAAGCTTCGTAACGACATGCAAGCCATGGCAGAAGCTCAGCTACAAAGAACTGTGATCTCAGAAATCACCTCAATGCCCATAGTGGAGAAGAATGATCCTAGGTATCAGATGCCGAAAGATCGTCCCTAGGGCATGCCTGTCAACTACATCCCGGGAGGATATGTTCCGCCGATCACTGAGGATCAGGGAATCACAACAGAAGGCACTGGGCCTGAAGGTTACAAACTTCGGGAAAGCGAAGATGCCAGGGGCATACTGAAGACTCCTGAAGGTCACAAACTTCGGGAAACACCAAGATTCACTACCGCAGTCACGGTCCCACCCCCTGTGGTGCACACTGTCCCGGAAGGACAGATTCCACCGATACCTTCTGGTAAAAAGGAAACTATGTTTGACCGAATGGATGAATTCCAGGAACAGTTCTTGGAAATGCAGAAGGAACTGCAACCCATTCACGGTCAGGATCTATTTGGAAAGGACACCGCAGACCTCTGCTTGGTCCCCAATGTGAAAGTCCCGCACAAGTTCCAAGTGCCCGACTTTGAAAAATACAAGGGTAACTCTTGCCCTCAGAGCCATCTGATGATGTACGCGCGGTGGATGTCAGCTCAGACAGAGAATCAGGACCTACTGATTCACTACTTCCAGGATAGTTTAACCGGTGCCGCACTTAAATGGTACATGGGTTTAAACCGTGCTATGATTAGCACATTCAGAGATCTTGGTACTGCCTTCGTCCAACAATACAAATACAATTTGGACATGGCACCCGACAGAGATCAACTCAGATCAATGTTACAAAAGGACAAGGAAACCTTTAAGGAGTATGCTCAAAGGTGGCGTGAAATTGCCGCTCAAATTTGTCCACCTCTTGAGGAAAAAGAGATGACAAAGATCTTCTTAAAGACCTTAAGCTTATTTTACTACGACCGAATGGTTACCAGTGCACCCAGTGATTTCACCGAGATGGTGGGCATGGGCGTACGTCTTAAGGAAGCCGTCCGAGAAGGACGTTTGGTAAAAGACACTGGATCGACGAGCGGTACTAAAAAATACGGTAGTGCTCTCCCTAAGAAAAAAGAGCAAGATATTGGGAATATCTCTCTCGGAAAACAAAGGCGACGATATCAGCCAGTGGCAGCTGTAATTCCTGCTATCAGTCCGCGCCTATTCCTACGTATCAACCTCAGGATGCGCAGAGCCAACCTGATCAACAAAGGACACAACAACCTCTTCAGCAGGCTCGTCCTCCATATAATAACAACCGTACAACACGACCATCAGGGTTTGATCCTATACCCATGTTGTACGCAGAACTATTTCCGTTACTACTGGCTAAGGGGCACATCCAGACTAAGTCTCCTCTTACAGTACCGGAAAATCCGCCTTTTTGGTTTAAGGTGGATCAAACATGCGCTTATCATCAAGGAGGTTCAGGGCATAACATTGAGACTTGTCTCAATTTCAAGTCCGACGTGCAAAAGCTTGTTAGGAGCGGGCTCTTATCTTTCAAAGATACAAATCCCAATGTTCTCACGAACCCGCTGCCTCAACACGAGAAAGCTGCAGTCAATCTGATTGAGAGAGAGACTAACGATGTGTATCAAATTCACGATGTACTCTTGTTGAAAACCAATCTGGTTAAGATGCATTGTAGACAGAGTAGATATGTCCATGTGCCACCTCATAACTATCATCAGTGTGATATCTGCTCTAAAGACAACCAGGGATGTTCTGTGGTGCAAGCAGCTCTACAGGAACAAATGGATCTCAGATGGATCCAAGAGCATCGAGTTCGTGGAGTTAACATGGTCTATACGAATTCTAACATCATTCAAAACCACAACATCTGTGCGATGAATGCCAACTTGGTGGCGATGCACTCAAGGCAAAGCCAGTGTCATAATCTGCCGCGACACGATTACAGTTCCTGTCTGACTTGCTCGGTAAACAAACAGGGATGGTCTTTCATACAAGAGGCCCTCCAGCGTCAGATGGATCTTGGATGGATCCAAGACTACCATGATAGGAACTCCTATCAAATCAACATGGTTCAGGTCTTTGATATTCATGTGATGAATACCAACCTGGTAGAGTTACATGCTGAGCAGGTCCGACTCGGATTCTTAATATCACATGACTATCAAAGCTGTAAATCGGGTTGCGAAAACGATCAGGGTTGTACCCTTGTCCAGGAGGCACTTCAGCACTTGTTAAATCATTGGTGGATGCCAATCTACATGGATGAAGATACTCAGCAAATTAGTATCAGTAACAGGAATCCTACTCAAAGTCAGGATGTCCGATCTGTGGAAGCTAACCTAGTGAGGTTACATTGTATTCAAAGTGGGCGTGGCCAGGTGCCACCACACAATTAAGACCGTTGTAGCGTCTGTTCAGAAAGTAACCAAGGGTGTTACCTTGTGAGAGCAGCTCTTCAGGGTCAGGTGGACCGTGGAGAAATTCGTCCATATCCGGGTTCTGGACCCATCAACTGGACGCCGAATTACCTTGTCGATCAAGTTGAGGATGTTGTCACCATCTCTGGTCGTCACCAGACCAGGGATGTTTTTGCCATCATCCCTCTACTTGACGAATCTAAAGTTCCCAACCGGGAACGGATCGAGATTACTTACGATGGTCAGAAAAATTAGAAAGTTCCCATAGTCATCTATCTGCCGGGACCATTACCGTATGAATCAGCTAAGGATATCCCTTACAAATACGGTGCAACGACAATTGAAAATGGAAAGGAAATTTCATTACCCTCCGTCGTGAATATTGCAGACATCAGTCGTGTAACACGGAGTGGTAGAATCTTCAACCGAGGGGTTGGGGAACTTAACAAAGAAAAGGAACTTCAGACAGAAGCTCCCGATCCACCAATCGGTCAATCCAGTAATCCCGTCCTTTCGAAAAATAATGATGAGATGCTGAAGCTCATCCAAAGGAGTGAATACAACATTGTGGATCAACTGTTACAAACTCCTTCAAAGATCTCGATATTATCACTGTTACTCAGTTCAGAAGCCCACAGGGAGGCTCTACAGAAAGTCTTGGAGTAAGCCTTTGTGGAACAGGATGTACCAATCAGACAGTTTGATAGTATTGTCTCTAACATCACTTCCTGCAACAATTTGGGATTTAGTGATGAGGAATTACCCGAAGAGGGTCGCCGTCATAACATGGCGCTCAACATTACAGTTAATTTCCAGGACGATGCTTTAGCCAGCGTACTGGTAGACACAGGGTCAGCCCTGAATGTTATGCCGAAGTCCACTTTGACGCAATTATCATTCAAAGGCCATCCGATGAGAGTCGGCGAGGTCGTCGTCAAAGCATTCGACGGATCCAAAAAACAGTTATCGGGGAAGTTGATCTTCCCATAACTATTGGTCCTCACACTTTCCAAGTTACTTTCCAGGTCATGGACATCCGGGCAACATACAGTTATTTATTAGGAAGACCTTGGATACATCAGGCTGGAGCGGTTACTTCAACCCTCTACCAAAAGCTAAAGTTCTTCCAGAACGGCCAACTCATCACGGTTTGTGGGGAACAAGCCTTGCTTGTAAGCAACTTGTCATCATCTACTGGTATAGAACCCGAGGAGGTTATTTGAATGCAGTTACAAGCACTGTCGGTGAGCAAAGACAATCAGTTCAAAGGAGGAACCTCGATTTCCTCATACAAAGATGCTATTAAAGCGGTCGAGAGTACCGATACAAAAGGATGGGGACAGCTTGTCATTCCCATTAACAATAAAACAAAGAAGGGTCTTGGTTTTTCTGCAACCTGTACCCAGACAGCTGCCAACGATGAAAGTCTTCATCCCCTTCAAAACTTCTTCCATAGTGGAGGTTTCTTTCACCCAGTACCTCAGATAGTTCATGCTATCAATGAGGAAGATCCCTCTGACACAGATGAAGAATGGAAGTCCTATCTTAACAAGGACGGTTATATGTCTCAGGAAGAGGTGCCTATGCCTTTTTGCTTTCCTACAGAAAGTCCGAGATTTATACCAAGATCAGACGTCGAAATGATATATGGAGATTGTGATCCATAAGGATGTCGTGCTCCGCCAAATTCATTAGAGAAAGACACTCTGATGAAAGACAACTTTGACTACAACTACTATGGCCCAATGGATGGTCTGCCAATGTGGCAACCTTACCCAGGAAACTTGGGGCAAGAAAGTCAGCCGAGTAATGAGACTCAGCTGAGCATCATTGAACAGAATACCTGTGTCCCTACCATGTCATGGGATCAACACTCAGGTCATTCAGAAACTACTCAACATGAAGATGAATTCGCAACGTTCGCAGGACTTGAATTCATTAACTATGCTTTTCCTGAGGTCAACGTCATCGAGAGAGATGACTCCTCCAGTTGCAAAGAAGTTTGGGACACCTTGGGACAACCGAGTGGAAAATTCGACTTCATGGTCAAGTACACCGCTCCTGAAAGCTCTCGTATCAGGCTCGAAGATATCCAGCCAACTGGATGGGGAGATACAGCTGAGAGCACAAATGTTATGCAAAATACAACAGAGGAATCCTCCTACGACAACTCTGCCTGGGAGACAGATTCCAATGATCCTGCTCCACCATAAATCGGAGTTATTTCTGAAGACAAATCAAGGAAGGTGCCAGACTTTGTGATTCACCGAGGAGTTCGCCGCCAATGGATTGCCGTCGAGGTTCCGAAGGTCATTCGCCAGTCAAAGTAATTGCCATCTTTAACCTTTCACCCTGCCCAGGTGAAACGGATGTTTTGATAGGGCTCGCTTTCTGTAAATTTCCCTCTTCGCTTTGCCCAAAGCGACAGAGTTTTATTTTATAGGGCTGTAGTTTCAAGATCCGACTTGTTCATTAATAAAATAACGTCGTTCTGTAATTTCCGCATTAATTGTTGTTTTCTCTTTTTGCTTTTTCAGAAAATGGTAATCCTAAAAAACAATTCGATAATAAAAACAAGCAGTAATAACAAATACACTACACACACTTGCATTTTCCTCTATCTCTTCTAAATACGAATCATCACGTCATGCAGATTGCTTGTTTTAAACCCAGTTGAAACATACGATCCGATGCCTTCTCCCAACTTTGAGTTCCCGGTATTCGAGGCTGAAGAAGAAAATGACAACGAAATTCCAGAAGAGATCTCTCGACTACTCAGACAAGAGGAAAGGTCCATTGAACCTTACAAAGAGCCATTGGAAATGGTAAACTTGGGTTCAGAGCAAGAGAGAAAAGAAATCAGGATTGGGGCACTGCTCAGTCCAACTGCCAGAGAGGGTTTGATAAAGCTTCTCGGAGAATTCCCCGATGTGTTTGCTTGGTCCTATCAGGATATGCCAGGGTTGGATACCAGCATCGTGGAACATCACTTACCGTTAAGATCGGAATGTCTGCCAGTAAAGCAAAGGTTGAGACGTACTCACCCGGACATGGCCATCAAAATCAAAGAGGAGGTACAGAAACAGATCGACGCAGCTTTCCTCACTACATCTGAATATCCTCAATGGTTAGCCAACATCGTACCCGTTCCCAAAAAGGACAGAAAGGTCAGAATGTGTGTTGATTACAGGGATCTGAATAAGGCAAGTCCAATGGATGACTTTCCTTTACCACACATTGACATGCTGGTAGACATTACAGCAAAGTTCAAAGTTTTCTCCTTCATGGATGGATTCTCGAGCTATAACCAGATCAAAATGGCGCCGAAAGACATGGAGAAAACTTTGTTCATTACCCCATGGGGTACCTTTTGTTACAAGGTGATGCCGTTCGGTTTGAAGAACGTCGGGGCAACCTATCAAAGGGCCATGACTACTCTGTTTCATGACATGATACATAAGGAAATCGAGGTATATGTCGATGATATGATTGCAAAATCAAAAACAGAGAGTGAGCACGTTGAACATTTGTCAAAATTGTTCGAACGTTTAAGAAAGTTCAAGCTCCGCTTGAATCCTAACAAGTGCACCTTTGGTGTCCGTTCAGGGAAACTACTAGGGTTCATCGTCAGCCAGAAAGGAATTGAGGTTGTTCCTGACAAGGTCAAGGCCATTCAAGAAATGCCTTCTCCGAAAACTGAAAAACAAGTCAGAGGATTCTTGGGGCATTTGAACTACATCTCCAGATCCATATTCCTTATGACTGCCACGTGTGCGCCGATTTTCAAATTACTGAAAAAGAACCAGGATTGCGTTTGGTCAGAAGATTGCCAAACCGCCTTCGACAGTATCAAGGAATATCTGTTGAATCCTCCGATTCTATCACCTCCAGTGGAAGGAAGACCACTGATCATTTACCTCACAGTCCTAGAGGACTCAATGGGATGTGTACTTGGCCAACAAGACGAAACCAAATGGAAAGAGTCTGCCATCTACTATTTGAGCAAGAAATTCACCGACTGCGAAACTCGGTACACGATGCTTGAGAAAACTTGTTGCGCTTTGGCTTGGGCAGCCAAACGTCTTCGCCAATACATGATTCGTCATACTACTTGGTTGGTCTCCAAAATGGATCCAATCAAGTACGTTTTCAAAAAGCCTGCTCTTACAGGAAGGATTGCCCGTTGGCAGATGTTACTATCAGAATATGACATAGAGTACCACGCTCAGAAAGCCATTAAAGGAAGTATTTTAGCTGATCATTTGGATCATCAACCGATTGACGATCAAGAATCAATCGGGTTTGACTTCCCAGACGAAGATGTCATGTATCTAAAAATGAAAGATTGCGATGAACCGTTACCCAGTGAAGGGCCAGAACCAGGGTCCCAATGGGGACTTATCTTTGACAGAGCAGTTAATCATTATGGAAACGGAATTGGGGCAATCATTGTTACCCCTCAGGGTACCCACATTCCTTTCACTGCCAGACTTACGTTCAAATGTACGAACAACGAGGCCGAATACGAAGCTTGTATTATGGGTCTCGAAGAAGCGATTGATTTAAGGATCAAAAACTTGGACGTATATGGCGACTCAGCTCTGGTTATCAATCAGATAAAAGGAGATTGGAACACATACCAATCAGGATTGATTCCTTACAAAGACTACGCAAGAAGGTTGCTACCTTTCTTCAACAGAGTCGAGTTTCATCATATCCCTCGTGAGGAGAATCACATGGCTGATGCATTAGCCACTATCTCTTCCATGACTAGTGTAGGTCAATGGAACGACCTACCTAAGATCGACATAATGCGCCTTGAACGGCCCGCTTACATCTTCACGATTGAAGCAGTCATAGACGACAAACCTTGGTATCACGATATCAAATGCTTCCTTCAGAAACAAGAGTACCCATCTGGGGCACTCAGAAAAGACAAGAAAACCCTCAGAAGATTGGCTGGAAACTTCTTCCTGAGCGGTGACATACTCTATAAGAGAAACTTCGACATGGTTTTGCTTCGATGCGTCGACAGACCAGAAGCAGACACGCTTATGAAAGAAATTCATGAAGGATCCTTTGGCACTCATGCCAACGGACACACAATGGCGAGAAAAATTCTGAGAGCAGGGTATTATTGGTTGACAATGGAATCCGACTGCTACAAGTACATGAGGAGGTGTCACAAGTGTCAGATATACTCCGACAAAATTCATGTACCGCCATCGCATCTCAAAGTTCTCTCTTCCCCGTGGCCTTTTTCCATATGGGGAATCGACATGATTGGCATGATTGAGCCCAAGGCTTTAAACGGACATCGCTTCATCCTAGTAGCCATTGACTACTTCACCAAGTGGGTCGAAGCAGCGTCGTATGCTAATGTAACCCGGCAAGTGGTGGTCCGATTTATCAAAAATAATATCATCTGCCATTATGGTGTTCTGATCCAGATCATTATTGATAATGGATCTAACTTGAACAATAAGATGATGAAAGAGTTGTGTGCAGAGTTCAAGATCGAACACCATAACTCATCTCCCTACCGACCTAAGATGAACGGAGCGGTAGAAGCGGCTAACAAGAACATCAAGAGGATCGTTCAAAAGATGGTTGTAACCTACAAAGATTGGCACGACATACTTCCCTTTGCTCTTCACGGTTATCGTACATCTGTCCACACTTCAATAGGGACAACCCTTTTCTCTCTAGTGTATGGCATGGAGGCAGTTCTCCCCATAGAAGTAGAGATCCCATCAATCCGAGTATTGATGGAAGCTAAACTTTCAGAAGTTGAATGGTGTCAAAGCCGACACGACGAACTGAATCTGATTGAAGAGAAGCAAATCACGGCACTATGCCACGGTCAGTTGCATCAACAGAGAATGAAGAAGGCGTTCGACAAAAAGGCCCGACCTCGTGTCTTCAAAAAAGGAGACCTCGTGCTCAAGAAGATACAATCTTTTCTCACTGATTCCCGGAGCAAGTGGACTCCGAATTATGATGGCCCCTATGTGGTCACGAAAGCTTTCTCAGGCGGCGCCTTGAGACTTGCAACCATGGACGGAGAGGAATTTGCCTACCCCACAAATGTTGATGTAGTCAAGAAATACTTCGCCTAAACTAAAAAAAATAAAAAAACGTCTCGGTGGATTAAAAACCCGAAAGGGCGGTCCAGGCAAAAGTTAGAGACAAAATATAAAAAATCATCCCGATGGATTGGAAATCTCATAGTACAATCCAGGAAAAAATTAGGGATAATGGCAAGTAACTATGTTCAACAGATGCAAGTCCCTTAGCAGCACTTACATCGTCCATCGGAGGAAAACTCCAGTCAAGGTCATCTTCAACAGAAGCTCAGGATGTCCCGAATTCAAAGTTGGTAGAAGGATAGTGGTCGTTATGTTTCAACATAGCCCTTTTTCCCTGTAAATTACCATTTTCTAGCTTTGTATATACTCTTTGGAATCACGCTTTTGGCTGATCTCCATCTTATCAATAAAATTTGAGCCCTTGTGCTTTTGTTTGTAATTCTTATTTGTTTTAGCTTTACAGAATGACATTTTAACATGCTCAACGATTCTTGAAATAAAACAAAAATGAATTTACTTGTAAAACTTTTTTTACTTTTAAATTAAATATGGCAATTTCTTTTGAGTGTTGAACATCGGAAGAACGTCGATTGCGTCTCCAAAGGCGTTTGAATTTCAAAGTGCAGAATCAAAGTACTCCTTCTAGGCCAGTACGCCTGAACTAAGGATCAACTGTATGAGATGCGGCTTTAACATATGATACCCTCGGCCGAGTTCTTATCTCCTAAGCCCGACCAACGGTAGCTCCCCAACAGGGACTATCTCTCCTAAGCAAGGTGGAATTGCTATTTTGAACCAGCGATATTTTTACACGCCCCGCGATGGCCGAGTATCCAGTCATGTTCACCTATCAGTTTGTATGTCGCGTCAGTTTTGTCAGCATGAACATACACACATCATGCATTATTTGATTTGTATTCACATTTCATATTGCATCGCTATCACTCTAGTCGGTCTTGTCCCCTAGTGATAAGAGTCCTCTTAATTGAGTTGTCGGCCCTTTCCTCGACAGGGAGTGTTACGTCTGAACAATCTCTCTCCTCCAGCTATTTCTGAATTGAAGATAGGTCCTGGACCACTTTGATAACTTAGACCTCTGAAAAACCAGAGAACCTTCAGTCAGCATCACTCTTCGCCATTGAAGATGATATTTTTCCTCTCCCGGATTAAGGAAAATCCCTTGAGAGAGCCCCTTAATCGGAGTTTCGGCAATACGACAGTTTTTCTCCGAAAGAACCGCTGATGAAAAGGTCATCGGCACCTCAAAATTGGATCCCATCACATGGCATTTCTCCGGAAAGATCCCAAGAAAAGTATTATGTAAGCCCCCAAACGAAAACAGTCTCTCAAGAGACTCGCTTTCCCCAGTAGAATCGACAAATGGCGTCTCCAAAACAGAGAAGTTTGTGTACCTCTACAATTCAGGCGAATGGGTTCCCCAGCAAGTCTGACATCAAAACTTTTTCCACTCAAATGGCATCTCCCCAGGAAAATTCCATGAGAAGTTTGAAGGAAAACCGCTACTAACTGCATTCCTTGTCAAGAAAGTTTATTGACAAAAGAAACTGAGACCAGTTCCTTGGTAAGAAACCAGGATCGAGGGGAAGTTTATTTCAGCAACTAAGACCAGTTCCTTGGTAGGAAACCAGGATCAAGGGGAAGTTTACCTTTTCTAAGCATCATCGCTTAGCAAAAGAAGATGGATGCGATCTGCCATTCATAACCACCATCAAAATTTCGGGTATTCCGATATTTAATCCTCTTGCACCTCGAATGCCCGAATACCTTCGTCATTCACACCTTCGGGTCCAAGAAGATTAAATAGGGGCATCTGTCGTACCCCAAATTTTAACCACTTAGATTCCCATCATTGTGCAAATCATCATCACAATATGGATGTACCTCTTTGCCTCATCAATCTCCTCAAGGAATTGTTGAGCATCCACTACAATCAAAATTAGGGTTTTAAGCCCTCTCAGAGCCTTTAGACAAATGATCAATCAAGGAATGACATGATCTTCAACTTGTCTAATCTCTTAAACATCCACAAAGGATCAAGAGGACTCCCACATCAAGAATTAGGCACAAGAGTGCAAAATTCCAGGTGGATCAAGCCTCAAGTTCATCTAATACAAAGTCAACTGACGCAGAAAGTCAAAGTTTGACTTTTGGTCAACTTTGACCTTCACAAGCAATTACTCAAGAAAATATGATGGATGATTTAATTTGATCAAATTTAAATAAAAAAATCACGCAAAATTGCAAAATTGATCAAATTGAAAGAAACTTAGAAATTTTTTCTAAGTTAAAATCATGTTCAAGTGCACAACTTTTCAAGGTTGTAACTATTGATCCAAACATCCATTGATTTTGAGTAAGAGCTACTTTTAAAGAGGGTATTTAATACTTCAACATTGTAGAGGGAATCAACTCAAAATATCATAAGGATTGAAAGATATAAGTGATCAAAGTTGGGAATTCTTAATGTCCAATGTTCTGACATTGCATAGGACATCATTAATATTTTTTCAGCAAGAATGCCACAACTTCAAGGACGTTTTTCTCCATGATCCAAGTTGAACCAGGTCTGGAGTCAAACATGAAAGTTGAAGTACGTCATCTCAGGTTTCCAGAAAGTCCTAGAACGTCCTTGTAGCATACTCGAGCAGGGAGATATGATTTTCGCAAAAAGCAGTGATAAAGCAGAATTTTCATGACAGCTTTTAGGACAGATTTGACTACACAAGTTCAAGACCATTTTTTATGACTTTGCAAGCTGAACCAAGACCAAAGTCAAACATAAAAGTTAAATTATGTCATTAGGGCTTTCCAAAATGTATTAGAACTCCCATTAATTCAACTTGAGCAAGGAGTTATGAACCTCACAACAGGCCTTGCTCGAGCTGATTTTTTAGGACAGATTTTGTGCACTTTTCTTGTGCCACCCAATTTTCAAGCTTTGTCACCATGCAAGACAAGCATCAAAGATGCAATTCACTTCAATTCAAAATATCATAGTGGATTAAAATATACAAGTGATTAAAGTTTGGAATTATTAATGATCAAAGTTGTCAAATGTTTCAACATTTCATAGGACATCATTAATATTTTTCCAGCAAGAATGTCCCAACTTCAAGGATGTTTTTCTCCATGATCCAAGTTGATTCAAGCCAAACCTTGAACATAAAAGTTGAATTACGTTGTATCAGCTTTCCAGAAAGTTATAGAACATCCTTTTAGCATACTCGAGCAGGGAGATATGATTTTCGCAAAAAGCATTGATAAAGCAGAATTTTCATGACAGCTTTTAGGACAGATTTGACTACACAAGCTCAAGACCATTTTTTATGACTTTTCAAGCTGAACCAAGACCAAAGTCAAACATCAAAGTTGAAGTACATCATCTAAGCTTTCCAGAAAGTCCTAGAACGTCCATGTAGCATACTCGAGCAGGGAGTTATGAATTTTACAACAGGGCTTGCTGCAGCTGATTTTTAAGACATGTTTCAGGACAGATTTGCACACTTCTTGTGCCACACGAATTTCCAAGCCTTGTCATCTTTTTGGACACCTCTGAGGATCAAATCTAAAGGGGACAATCACTGAGCCAAGCCTCCAAAGTCCTTGGAACAAGAAGTAGCATGCTATTCCTAAAAATCCCTAAAAGAGGGACAAGACTCCAATTTTGGATTGGAGCATTTAATAGATGCTTAGAGGTGGCATGGACTGACACATTTGCAACTGAATTCAGTCAAGATTCCTCCAACAAGTAGGGAACCAGCAGCCTGTGCCCTAACCTCTAGTCAATGGCTAGAGGAGACTTGGATTTTCATTTGACAACATTGGCCAAACCTCTGCTGCAGTTGCCATTCACTATTGCTGCGAAAACAAACTTGCTCTACTATAAATAGAGCTCATTTGTACTCAATTTGAGTACACCAAAGCCATCAAACAGATGCTTTCCTCAAAATCTCTTCTTTCACCTCAAATTTTCCTTCCAAAGCAAGTAATTCTGAGCTTTTGAGTTAGAGAGCAATTCCACTCAAACTAATCAAACACACACACCTCATATATATCATATGTAAGTTGTGCAAACTATCACAAGTGACCTGTAATCACAAAGTCACTTCTCAAAACCTCGAAATGGCACTTTTTTGCATTTTTTAAGCCATGTCTTGATTCAGTCACTTTCCAAACCAGATAAAACCTCAAACACACTCCAAATATCATCCTTGAATTGTTCCAAATGGTTTCCAACATCTGGAACACCATTTGAGAGAGTTGCTATTTTGGTCACTTTTAACCCCTTTTGCAAGAAAGGGACAGTTTGTGTTTTTGCAGGTACCAGTTAATTCCAATCATCCTAAAAGCTTCTAAGGGATCATTGGAGTGTGTCTAAAGCATCAAATCATTTCTAGAACAAGAGGCTTGACAGATTGCACAAAAACTCCAAAAAGCTCAAAAAGAGGTAAGCATCACAACTTGGAATCCTTGGAATCATGCATTGCTTTGAAGTCCACTGATCATACACATCTCATACATGTTGTATATGTTGTGTTTGGGCTAATTCACCATGTAATCCATGCCTGTATCAAAGTGTAGCACAGAAAATGCAATTATAGGTCCTTTTCAAAACCACTATCGGATTTTGAGGAGGGAGTGTGATCTGAAAAAACTACCACCACCATTGGATTCCTTGTGAAATTCTGGGCCAGATGCATATAAATTTTGTCTCAAACCATTGAGATTTGAGAAAGTTATGGGTGTTGGGAGTTTGATAAAAAAGATGTTGAAAACTCATGAAAGATGTCGAATGAGATGTTGTGACATCTTTCCTCTTTTTCTTAGTTTATCTTCAAAACTCAACCAATTCTTTCACATAGCAAAAATTATCATTTTCCAAATCTGTTTTACACACTTCTTATTCATACTCCATAATATTTTAATCCACCAAAAAATCACAAAAAATATTATTATTTGATATATTTTTAATATATTCAAAAATATTGTTTTAAATTGTTTTAAATGCTTTTAAAATGATTTCTTTTTCTTGATTTTTAAAACCAAAATGATTTTAAATATTCATGTGGATAAAATACTTTTTCATAAACCTTAATCACTATTTATAACATGATTAATGATTTTATTTGATATTTTTTTATCATTTTTTACTTGATTTTTCTTTGAAAATGCTCTTTAAAAAATGAAATTAGGGTTTTTGATTAATTCAACCCTCATCAAACTTTTTCAAACACTCATGGGCCTCTAATAGAGTGTAAGACCCAACCCTTTGTAAATACAACCCACTTTGGGCTTCACTTATTGTATAAGTCCCGTTGTATTTTAAAAAGTTCGACACGATCATCATCCGTTGAAAAAGTTTTTGGGCCTCTAATAGAGTCTAAGACCCAATCCTTTTTTGACCAAATCATTTTTGGGCCTCAGTATATTGTATAAGTCCCGATACCGTCAAAAACAAACGGCGCGATCATCGCCTTTTGAAAAATAACAACTGGGCCTCTCCTTGAGCTGTAAGACCCATTCAAAACTTTTGGGCCTCTATTAGAGTGTAAGACCCAATCCCCTTTTAACCAAAATATTTTTGGGCCTCACTTATTGTATAAGTCCCTCCACGTTAAAAAAATAATCTCGGCGCGATCGCCAATTTTAAACGAAAAACAAACTGGGTCTACCCTCGTGTTATAAGCCCCACTCTTTTTCTTTAAAACTTTTGGGCCTCTTGAGAGAGTGTAAGACCCATCCCTTTGTACAGAAAACTTTTTGGGCCTCAGTCACTTGTATAACTCCCTCTGTACAAATTCAACAGTGCGCTCACTGATAAAACCCTGGGCCACTCCTTGAGCTGTAAGCCCCAAATCTTTCTTTTTTCAAAGCACTTTCTCCTTTGATTTTGAATATACTGTTATTTTCAATCTTTCTTTGTTGAACAACTAACCAAACAGCATGGAAGCTCTACAACTGAGTAAGTGGTTATCGCTTTCATTTACCGCTTTCATATACATATAAACTGTATTGTGGGGTTGTTTCACTGTAAGTCTTCTTTCATAAACTCATATCAACTGTGCAATAATAGTATAGATATTTAGAGTTTCCCCGGCAACTACGTCTAGCACTAGGTTAAGCCCGTTGATCGCTCTTAGAAATAGTTTAAACTAGATCCCCATAGGATTACCAGACACAGTCTTCCCTCCTCTTGGGGTTAAACAATATGGAGATATGAAAGGCAACATTCTCTGTGAACCCTTTCATAGACTGTCACTCATAGAAGTTGTCAAAGAAACTCTATTCCCCAGAGATGATCTCTTCTCCGTGAATTGCATCTCTTGAGTTTCTTCCAAATTCTCGGACTTTCCTGACTTTGATCTATTCTCGGTGAATAGCATTGCCTTGAATTTCTCGGGGTTTGGGGACCCACGGGCTTCTTAAAAGCACTTGTCAAGAGACTCTACTCCCCAGAGATGATCTTTTCTCCGTGAATGGCATCTCTTGAGTTTCTTCCAAATTCTCGAACTTTCCTGACTTAATCTATTCCTTGTGAATAGCTTGCCTTGAATTTCTCGAGGTTTGGGGACCCATCGGCTTCTTAAAAGCAATCGGCCTCCTCTTGGGCATCGTACAAGGACCCACAGGCTTCCTAAAAGCAACCCTGTCTCCTCTTGGGCTTAGTACAAGGACCCTACGGCTTCTTAGAAGTATTCACAGCCTCCTTTTAGGCTTCGTATAATGATCTCTTCCTCCGGGAATGATAGCCTCCTCTTGGGCTTCGTAAAAGTTTCCAGGCTCCTCTTGGGCTTCGTACAAATTGTCCCGACGACCTCCTAGAGGTATAGGAACAGAACCTAGTCATCTTCATAGAACAGTCCTTTCATAGAGTCTACTACTATTTCTCAAAGCATAGTACAAAAGATGAAACTCTAGACTTGGACGGTCTAATCTCCTTGAGTCTCAAATACATTCTCAAGTGACCCCTTCGTTAAATAGGAAGGAAGCCCGTAGACTCGGACAGTCTTAATACCCTTCGAATTTCCCGCTTCCTTAAAGAACAAGAATAACCCGGATCCTTGAATCAAATCCATGAGTACAGTGTTGCTCATATAAAAACTGATTTTCTCTTTCAAAATCAGTATACTGGACCTGTCACTTAAACAGTTACCTTAGCCTCCTCTTGGGCTTTGTACAATGATTCTCCCCAGCGGAGTCAAACAACGTTTAGCCTCTCTCTCGGGCTTTGTACGAGACACATAAGAGACTCCCTCGTTGAGTTAATCACCCCTTTAGCCTCCATCTCGGGCTTTGTACGAGATACAAAAGGGTTCTTATTGAGCCAAACAAACAATAGCCTCCATCTCGGGCTTCGTACGAGATACAAAGACTCTCTTGTTGAGTCAAACTTTTAGCCTCCATCTCGGGCTTCATACGAGAAACAAAATCACTCTTTTGTTGAGTATAAAAGATTCTCCTGTTGAGTCAACTCTTTTAGCCTCTCTCTCGGGCTTTGTACGAGACACATATTAGCCTCCTCTTAGGCTTTGTATAAGAAAACCACTGGTTGATCCAATCAACCTTTTAGCATCAAACATGTGCCTCGTTCACAGTACACAAACATCAACAACTCCTTCTCCTTCATCTAATCGCTGTAAGCGGCAAGCCTCTGGATCATCTACATCCACGCCACTGTCCCTCTTTTAGCATGAGAAATTCCTAAGGAAAGATAGCATTGCTCTACACTGAGTTAAAGTCTTCTCCTTCAGGTTAAAATCTCCTATAAAGGAAATTATGGCATTGCCGGATCCGCGTATCCCGGTTAAAGTAATTCTCCTTTATAAAACAGTTGTGACATACAACCCCCTCTTTAGAGATGACAAATTCTCTCTAAAGTCAACACCCTTATAGCTTCACATCTTGGGTTTTGAACAAGATACAAACCACCTTTTAGCTTCACGTCTTGGGCTTTGAACAAGGCACAAAAACAACCATTTCCTCCCATAGAATAGGAGGAACTACGAACGCTCTGATTTACCTGTTTCGGTAAACGGGAATACATAGGCATAAGATCGAAAGAAAAGATCTTAGCGAACACACTAAACAAAAAACCCAAATCCCATCAATCAAAAGCAGTAATTCAAAAACATCAGTCCTAACATCCTAATCCTTGTTCCCCGCCAGAAACCTTCTGTCAAGGTAAAAAGAAAGAAAACAGTATTGGCGAAAATACAAATAACCAGTACAAAGGCCCCCCACATTGATAGCATTCGTAACCTAACAGACCGCTGTTTAAACTCAGTATGCAAAGCAGGGTTAATTGGATACATCTATTTTCCTTCCTTCATCAGCTCATAATAGGATAAAAAATGAATCGACATGTAATTTATGCTCAACCGCAGAGAGCGATCAGCGCTTAAGAACCGCGTCCAAAATCGCTCGCTACAGTGTATACTTGCACAGACTTAACTTTATCATTGCTAAGTTCAGGCACATAGGTCCAGTTATAAAATAGAAAAAAATTTGTGAATATTTTAAGTATATCATGTTAGGTGTTTCAATAAGAAAAGACTACAAAACTGACTGAATAGTAAAGACAAAGTAATAACACTAAATAAATGCCAAATAATCATGAAGTACTCTTTAGAAAAAAAACTGTATTATTATGCTCACACCTTGGGACAAAACCGAACGTACGTGTACCGTATGTTTCCTGCAACATATAAAGTGTTAGATGAATGGCATACATAATCTTGTAATCACAAAGAGTTGTGATCCAATTATATATATATATATATATATATATATATATATATATATATATATATATATATATATATATATATATATAATTAGTTGTTGTTTTAATATAATTACTATAGTTTTTTTCCTCATATATTATACTTCTATATGACTATTAGTTTGTATCTTATTAACACTAAATGTCATTATTAATTTAATTAGTATATTTATTTCTTTTAGATAATATTATATCTATATGACACCAGTATTGATTTTGCAAAGTAAATTATGTATTTGTGTTGCTTGTAAGTACAATATGTATGCATGTGTGTAGAGGACTACTCATCTATAATGAACTAACGAATATATAGACAAATAAAATGAATATATAGAGGACTCATATTTGATAGTATATATTCGGATAGTGTATATTCGGGTATATTTGTAGAAAATGACTTTCAAGATCGTTGAGACATGTATCATGTAGAATGTGTATAGATGAATCATTTGTTGTGTCTTTGTGGTGAGTTGGATATTTTTGGGCTTTTGTGGTAAGTTTGACGTTTTTCCGACCTTTGTGGCAAGAGCCTTTGTGGCAGTTTCCATTGGAATGGGTTTATTTTAATTATCTGGATCATTGTGTCTCATATAGGAGTCTTGGTCACATTGCATTCCATATAATATAAGCAATTATATAAAAGAAAATATTAATCATATTTTATGGGTGAAGTTTTGTTATTGTTTTATGATATTTTCTTATGGTGAGTATGATTCAATGTGGATATGGAATTTGACCCTTACAATTAACATTTTAGGTACTCAAGGAGAAAGATATGGTTGAATGTGTTGCTTGAAGCGCGTACGGGGGGAAAACAAGGTTTTAAATTTTATTAGTTCATCTAATTAATTAAGTTGTTCCGATATATCTGACAAAAAAAAAGTTGTTCCGATATACTATCCTATTTAATTTATTTTATCTGAATTCATTTAGAAAGGCGAATATCGATTTTATTCTACTAGAAATTTTTACTATTACTTAATTTTATTAAATCTACGTTTTTCGAATTATGTTTCAATTATTGTTATAATTATCTCATTTTATAATTTAAAAAAAAATAACTTCATTTTTATAGCAACTTTAACTAATATCTCGGAGAAAATCCGGGATGTTACATAACTCGCCACTGAGATGTTGTTTATCACTAAAATGGTGTTAGTTTTAGTAAATGTTCATAGAAATGGTAATACCACTGAAATGGTTCTTAAAAAATAGAAATGGTGTTACGTACTAACTAGAAATAATGTTAGTTGAAATGGTATTACCTATTGAAATGAGTTTGGTTAATAAGAACTATATTACCCATTGATGATTCATCATAACTTGTTGTTTTGAGTATAACTTATTGTTTTGTTTAGTATGAACAAAGGACTCTCATTTCTAGTTAGTATTTTTCTATGGTCTGAATCATTTTGGATGAAAGGTTGTGTGATGTGGTTTTGATGTTCATGTTAGTGTCTATGTTATATTTTACTATTTTTGTACCCATTGAAATGTAGTTTTATTATAGTATAACTCATATGCATTAGGTGCCCTATCAGAGATTTGTTTATTTTAGTCATATATTTTTTAATTTACACAAACATGGGAGATTTGACAAGCACCTCTCACCCTCATACAATCTCTGCTACAACCTTTGTTAATACTAAAAGTAAAAGTAAAACTAGAGGTGTCACGATGTTGACGGAGGTGACAAAAGCCCACGAAAGCGGTGTTCGCTTCCTAGTTAATTTTGATCTAATAATTGGCAAGGCTTATGGTGAGAATGATGATGATTTTAGGGGTTACGTGGCATTACTAGGTAGAAGCAAAGTTAAAATTTGGATAGAGAATTGGCACGGCGTTAATGGTGATTGAAAAGATAAACTATGGACAAATATTACGGCATTTATTATATTTTTTATGATTTGTTTTACAAGTATAGATGTCCATTTATGTTTTTGGTTTAATACTAGTATCATCTTTATTATGTAAATGTACATTGTGTTTATTACTCCAAAGAATGATTTTTTGAAAAAGAAATGGATTGGATATACTAGTGAGCGTTGGAGGGGCTTTAAAACACAACTCACACATGAATATATTAAATATCCAAGTGAGAACTCAGAGCCTCCGTACCTAAAGTATCCATTTATTGATAAGAAAGTTTGGGAGAATTTTATAAAGTCTCGCACCACTCCTGATTTCTTAGCTAAGAGCCAAAAAGGAAAGGAAAATAGAGTTAGAAATATCTATCCACATAGATTGTCTCATGGAGGATATGATTAACTTAAATAGAAAATGATCAATAAAAAAATAAAACAAATGTAATTAGAGCTGGGAGATCCTTGTAGAAGCCTTGATCACTGTCCATCTCCACCATCAGACCATGAGAAATAGAAGAGGGCACGTCAAAGAACAGGTGGCTAGTTCACATCAGAGGCTACACGCGAAATAGCTGAAAAGATTGTAAGTAGATACTTTTTTTAACATTAATTATGTTAGTTAATTCAATTTAGCAAAGATGAACTTTTATATGTGTTGTAGGAAGTACTGGTTGAAAATCAAAATATGGCATCTTCTTTCCACAAGATCGTCATGACATCTTGGTAGAAGCGATTGAAACTGAGGAGCATGTTGGCATTGTAAGTTCTGAGTTGGCAGCATTTTTTGCAAAACATGTTACTCAGAAAAATGTTATGAAGAATGTCTTGACATAAGAGTAGAACATCACTGCAGGATGTGTTAATGTCAGAACAGATGATGATCTATAGCAAGTGGTACAAGATGTCAGATCAGAAGTCCTGACATGGTTGCTCAGACATCACTACAGATGCTGAACCTGATGTTGAAACATCTTTAACTGTCATGACAGTATTGTTGTTATGTGTTACAACAGATGTCATGACATCTGGGTCCAGTACAACAGGTTGTGGAAATGTCAAGTGAGATGTCTTGACATGTTGTGCTGCACCTAACTAGTATGAGTGCATGGCTGTAATGGTGTGACATGTTGAAGGAGATGTCATGACATCTTAGTTGGGTATAGCAGGTGTTGTTAATGATGTCATGTGTCTGATGTCTTAACATTGAGTCATATCATTAGTGAATGTTAAGGTGTTGAAGAGTTAAAGTGCTGAAGAGTGATGTCACATGCGATGTCTTGACATCACTATACTAGAACATTAAAACATCAGGTTGTGATGTTTTTAGGGCTACACGCATTAGTTTAATTTGAGGCGAATTTCTTGGTGAAGATATATTCTGGTGCAATCATATTTAGAGCAGATCTTGTTGTTATTTTCATGCAAAAAGATATGGAGAATAATTAGATTTAATTATGAAGATTTGATTGAAGATTTAATTGAAGATCTATTTAGTAGCAGAATCTTTTGCAGATTTGTAGCAGAAGATTGGTTGTGATTTAAAGGTCCAAATCCAATTGGGTATAGGTTATAAATAGGGTCTTTGTAACCTAGAAAAAGGAAGCCAGCCATCATGTAGATTATAAGGACTGTGTTGGTTGATGAACCACCCGGTTTGTGAGATGGTCATCGTGTTTATCTCGAAGCCTGTAGGTAAGAGATGTATTGTTCTTGGAGGAAGCTGTTAAGCAACTCTAAGTATTGTTCTTAGTCATGAGGGTCATGTCTAGGTATTGTTATGTGTTTGTAGAGTTTTTGGAAATCAAGTTGTTGATGCAGTGACTGAGATGTTGACTGCTAGACATAATTGTGATGATTGGGAGAGAGATGGAGTCTCTTATCTAGGGAGGACTTAGATAGAAGGGTCATTGGGTAGTGATTAAATTAGGTAGATGTCAACTGGTTTGTTGAGTCTGCAATTTGATACTGCTAATAGTGGACTTCCTTCCTGACTTGGTATGCCCCCAGATGTAGGTTGTTAGACCGAACTAGGTGAACAAATTCTGTGTGTTATTTACTGCTTTTTCTGATTACTATTATTGTCTTGTTCATACAACATATATTGATGTTGTGACATCGCACTTGACATCACAGATCTGTTATACCAGAATTTCAGGCATATTTATGGCCTTGAAAGAGGCATCAACTTGAGGTTATATTTTGGACCATCACAATCAATTAAAAATGTAAAATCTAAGAGAGAAATTGAAAAATAGTTGCTAAAACATTGAGGGAGGTATTAGGAAATGAGCAGGAGAAGTGGACTCAGAAGGCGATAGAGAAGTGGACTCAGGAGGAACGTGGGAGGGTGCATCTGAAGGAGCGGGAGAGGATGTTTCAGGAGGTGCGAGAGAGGGTCCAAGAGAAGTAAGAAAGGTTGGCTGAAGAGGAGCGAGAGAGGATGTTGCAGGAGGTGCGAGAGAGGGTCCATGAGGAATGATAGATGTTGGCTAAGGAATAGTGAAAAAAGTTGTCAAAGGAAGTGCAGAAGAAGTGTACCCGTGATGTGATTAAGGTACAAGTATAAGTTAAAAAATTTGTATTATATGTTGTTGTTATTGTTTATATATTTTAATTTTTGTATTGTATATCAGTTGTTTTTATGATGCAACAATTGAAATTAATGGACGTGCTCAACCACCCAATTTAAGATCAGTTGGACATACCTGAGAAAGTAGAAGAGAAAGTTGTTATGGGTGGTGTAAGCATCACAAAAGATAGTTGTTCTACCCCGCATTACATAATTTGAGACCATATCACCTAAATTAGATAATATTCAGAGACTATCAAGGATGATAGAGGAGATTCAAGACATATGTCAGCTTTTTACATTAAAACGTGAAACATAACAAGCTTATTTATTTCCTAAGAGTTGTGTTATAGAATTTTTGAAGGAAGATGATTGGTTGAACATAGTTGTACTACAATTCAATAATGGTAAGTATAATTTTTTACGGTGATTTCAATTTATATTCATTGTTCTCGTACTTTAATATAAAGATTTGACTTTTGCATTAACTTTTAATTAGGTTCATGCATAAGATGTGTGTCGAAAGGAAATTAAGAAAGTATTGTTTCTTAAATCCATTGAGCATTAACTTTCAAGATGTGATAACAAACACTATCAAGATGTACATACATAATAAGTTGGTTAATGAGAATAAAGTGTTAGTTATTATTATTATTATTATTATTATTATTATTATTATTATTATTATTATTATTATTATTATTATTATTATTATTACTATTATATTAGTTTATTGTATCTTTGTAAGGGTAAGTCGATATTTTCTAGCATTTAGCATTTATACTCTTGTGTAACCTTTGCTCTTCGATTTTTGTTCATTCTATTGAAACCCTAAGCCAAAGGGTGTTTCTCCTTTTTCTATGTTTACATATGTTCACTATAGTTAACATGGTATCAAAGAGTTTGGTTTGGTTTCAGATCTACCGTGAAGTGGTACACGTATTTTTGCGTTGCCGATTTGTTGGAGTATTGACGGTACTATTTCAAATGAATTTGATGATGTCATTTGATCCACTAGTGTGTTGGCTAATGGTTATTGATCACTTTCCGTAAGTGCCAGCTCTTTAATTTTCTATGTGAAGCTTCATCAATTTTATTCTTATACTCCATGAAGCTTTGGCAATTTTGTTCTTGATACATTGAAAAACAACTTACTCACAGTAGCTTGTGGATGGTATACATATTCAATAGAGAATCATTATCTCTTATACAGTGAGAAAATTTTTTCTTTTTGGATCAATCTTATTTAATTTGTTTTATTTAACTGTGGTGTTTTGGTTATCTCATAATTAAGTACAATGAGTAATGATAAAGATGATTCTCTTCATTCTATTAGTGTCCAACTCAATGGATAAAATTATTTTTATTGGAGTTACGTAATGAAAAAAAAATTGAAAGTAAAAAGGATGTTGAGTTATGTTGATGGAACCTCTGTTAAACCTGCGGATAAAAAAGATGAAGCAAAATATGCAAAAGAGTTGGAAACATGGGATGTTAGTAACTCTAAGATCCTTCCTTGGATCAATAATTCTGCTTCCCAGTCAATAGATGCGCAACTAGCAAAATATGATACTGCTAAGGAGGTTTGGGATCATTTGAAACGTTTGTATGCTTAATCTAATTTTGCAAGATGGTACCAACTGAAGCGTGATATTAGAGCTCTCAAACAGAATAATATGACTATTCAGGAATTCTATTCAGCTATGAGTAATTTGTGGGATCAATTGACTCTTATGGAATCGTTTGAATTAAAAGTTGTTAAAGCGTACACTGATCAAAGAGAGGAGTAACGTTTGTTTCAATTTCTGATTTCGCTTAGGGATGATTTTGAGGGACTTCGTGGGGGTATTCTGCATCGTAATCCACTTCCTAATGTTGTTTTAGTTTTTAATGAATTATTGGCAGAAGAAATTAGACTCAAGTCTCACTCCAATTTGATTCCAAATAAAGGAGTTCTCTCCACTCCTCCAACTGTTTTTGCTGCTTTAATTCACAAAGGAAACCCTCAAGGTAGAATTGGGTTTGGTATTTATGAATGTGCTTTTTGTAAGAAGAAAGGTCATTGGAAAGCTCAATGTCCTAAATTTTTGAAAGGAAATAAGAAAAATTTCAAACGTTCATCATCTAATGTGGCTACTGCTGCTCCTACTACCATTGGTTCTGGCTCTGAGCATCTATATCCATCTGAGACTACTTCTCAAATATCTGATATTGTAGAGCAACTCCAAAAGCTTCTTGCCACTCAGTCCCGTACCATGTCTACCTCCTCTATTAAAGGTTTGAACTCTTCTTGTTTGTCAGGTATATCTCTTTCCATTTGGATTCTTGACTCTGGAGCATCACACCATATATCATATGATGCAAAATCATTTGTGTCCTTGAATACTACATCATCTATGTCAATTATAACTAATGTTGGCACTCATATGCCATTAGTAGGCATTGGTTCTATCTCCACACCTAATTTGTCATTTTCTGATGTTTATTATATTCCTAACCTCACTTTGAGTCTTGCTTTTGTTAGTCAATTGTGTGATTTTGGTTACTCAGTTATGTTTTCTTCCACTTCTTGTTGTGTGCTGGATCCTCATTCTGGGAGGCTGATTGGGACATGCCGTAGACAAGGGGGACTTTATGCTTGGATGAGTTAAGAGTCCCATATATTGCAGCCTAAACCTCTACTTCCACATATGATTTATTATCCTCTTTTCGTTTGAATTCTTCGTCTTCTAATTTTTATTTATGGCATTATCGTCTTGGACATGTCTCTGCTTCTAAATTAAAGTATTTGGCTTCTACTGGAGCTTTAGGAAAGTTACAAACTAGTGATATCTCAGATTGTTGTGGTTGTAAACTTGCTAAATTTTTAGCTTTACCATTTAGTAAAAGTGTTTCCATTTCATATGCACCGTTTGACTTAGTTCACTCGGATGTATGGGGTCTATCACCGTTTCTTACTAAGGGTGGATCTAAGTATTATGTTTTGTTTATTGATGGATATACTCTTTATTGTTGGGTTTATCTTATGAAAAATTGTTCTGAATTTTTTTGACATTTACTGTATGTTTCATGCTATGGTTAAGACTCAACACAATGTTGTTATAAAGTGCTTCCGTTGTGATTTAGGTGGTGAATATACCTCCAATAAATTCTCTGAATTGCATGCTTTTGAAGTTAAAATTCACCAAACATCTTATACTGATACACCTCAATAGAATGGGGCTGCTTAAAGGAAACACTGTCACATTATTGAGAATGTTCGCTCTCTTTTGTTGTCTTCTTCGATTCCTAGTGAATTTTGGGGTCAAGATGTTCTTACTGTTGTTCATGTTATTAATAGAATCCCATCGTCTGTCTCGTCAGGTTTGTCTCCCTTTGAAAAATTGTATAACTCTGTCCCCGATTATTCCTCTTTGAAAGTGTTTGGTTCTACTTATTTTGTCCTTCACCCACAAGTAGAACGTAGTAAGTTGTGTTCTCATTCTGCTATATGTGTTTTTCTTGGTTATGGGGATGGCCAAAAAGGTTATCGTTGTTATAATCCCGGTGCAAGGAAATTGTATGTTTCTCGTCCTGTTGTTTTTCTTAAATACATTCCTTTTTACTCTCTTTCTTCTGATTCTTATATTACTAGCAGTTCAAAACTCACTCATATCGATCCTTTTGGTCACAATGATAATATTTATAGTGATTATAATTTTGAGAATTGTAGGATAGATACTACTGCTACTCCAGATACTAAAATCCCTCTTGTCCCCACGGCTACCCAAGAACCTCCTAATATTTTTGATCATCTACCTCCTCGTTATCCCTCTTGTGACCGTTAGTCTACTCAATTGCCTGATTTTGTATATTCCACTTACTCTTCTTCTTTTGCTTCTTTTCTAACCTCCATACATAGTTTATCTGAGCCCTCTTCCTGTAAAGAGGCTATTCTTGACCCTCTCTGGCAGCAGGCTATGGCAGAAGAACTTTCTACTTTGCATAAAACAAATACTTGGGAATTAGTACCTCTTCCTCCTGGAAAACGTGTTATTGGGTCTCGTTGGATATACATTTGCTCCTGTTGCTAAGATGACTACTATTCACACTCTTATTGCAGTTGCATCTATTCTTCAGTGGCATATATATCAAATGGATGTGAAAAATGCATTTCTAAATGGTGATCTTCAAGAGGAAGTTTATATGGTACCTCCACAAGGTGTTTCTCATAATCAAGGGAAAGTATGTAAGTTGAAGAAGGCATTATATGGTCTGAAACAAGCTCCACGAGCTTGGTTTGAGAAGTTTACCACTGTGATTACATCTATTGGTTTTAGCCCTAGTGATCATGATTCTAATTTTTTTGTCAAGACCACTTATCATGGTTGTATTTTACTCTCACTATATGTTGATGATATGATTATTACAGGTGATGATGGAATTAATGATTTGAAATTACAGTTGACCAAACAACTTGAGATTAAGGACTTAGGCTGTCTTCGCTACTTCTTAGGAATTGAAGTTGCCTATTCTCCTAGAGGTTATCTTCTTTCTAAATCCAAGTATATTTTCAACATTCTTGATCAAAGTCGCCTTTCTGATACTAGAGTAGCAGATAGTCCTCTTGAGTTGAATGTGAAATATGCTTCATCTGATGGTGTTCCCCTTTCAAATCCTACTTTATATCGTACATTGGTTGGCAGTTTGGTGTACCTTACAATTACTAGGCCAGATATTATTTATGTTGAGCATGTTGTTATTCAATTTGTTGTCTCTCCTACTACAATGCATTGGGTAGCTGTTCTTCACGTATGTCGTTATCTTCGGGGAACCCAGTTTCAGAACCTTCTTTTTCCCTTATCGTCCTCATTGGAACTACGTGCTTATTTTGAGGTTGATTGGACTGGCGACCCCACATCGTAAGTCTACTATAAGGTTTTATGTCTTTCTTGGAGACTCTCTTATTTCTTGGAAGAGTAAGAAACAAGATATTGTATCTCGTTCTTCTATAGAAGCTGAGTATCGTGATATGACATCCACCACTACTGAACTAGTTTAGTTGCGTTGGTTACTTTCGTATATGGGTGTCACTCTTTCTAAACCAACTCCTCTATATTGTGATAACAAAAGTGTCACTCAAATTGCCCACAACTCTGTATTTCATGAACGAACCAAACATATTGAGATTGATTGTCACTTCACTTGTCATCATCTTTAGCATGGGAAAATTACTCTACCGTTTGTCTCCTCCGCCCTATAGATTGCTAATTTGTTTATGAAGACACATTCCATTAAACATTTTCGTTTTTTGATTGACAAACTCTCGATGCTCTCTGCTAATGCATCTTGAGTTTAAGCGGAGGTGTTAGTTGTTGTTGTTGTTGTTATTATTATTATTATTATTGTTATTATTATTATTATTATTATATTATTTTATTATATCTTTGTAAGGGTAATTCGGTCTTTTCTAGTATTTAGTATTTATACTCTGGTGTAACCCTTGCTCTTCGGTTTTTATTCATTCTATTGAAACCCTAAGGCAAATGGTGTTTCTCCTTTTCCTATGTTTACATATGTTCACTATAGTTAACATAAAGAATGTTACATGAGACCGTTTTACCATGCGTAAGTATATATTAGTTTGTGTTTTTATCTATAAATTAATTTTATACACAATGTTAATTATTTTGAATGTTTATGCAGTTCGCATTGGCAACTAGTTATTATATGATTGAAGTAAAACGTTGTAGTTATGTTATGCTCGTTACACTATAAACTTAATGAAGATATGCATAATGTTTTGAGCGAGTAAGTGGTATTATTTTTAATACACAAATTTTACCTTTAGTTTTGAATAGTTTTTATTCATGTTTAATTTTTACCAACATGTAGAGCTATGGAGGGATACAATTTTGTGAAACGTAATCAACTTGGTAAAAAGCGAAGGTTCATTTTATCAAAAGTAAGTATTACTTGTACTTTTTGACATTCTTTTATTTTCGCTAATGTATTACTTGTGATTTGTGTGAAGTAATTATTAACTATATGAAAATTATGTGTAGTCGCGAAAACAACCCAAAAACTTTTCTTGTGGATACTATGTTATGAGACATATGTTAAATATTGTCTCCAGAGGCATTACCAATTCATGACTTTAGGTATTAACTTTATCCATATACATGTAATTTATTTATATTTGTTAAGTAAATGTTGTTGTTGTTGTTAACTTATCATAATTTAAAATTTTCTCAAATTATAGGAGTTTAGCAACAAAACACAATTCTCAAAAGAGGATATAGATGACATCCGATCACGTTAGGCCGATGTCTTCCTATCTTATTATGAATTTCAACAACACTAACTTTTTTTGTTGTTGTTGTAAGCATCACATAGATGTTTTGTCATTATAGGTGCAAATATGTATATGTTCATATATATAGGTTCTATTGGTAAATGTTTTGTGTATCCCAAATGTCATTATAGGTGTTTTAAGTATTGTACATTTGATTTCATAAATAATGTAAATTTGGTATTCTGTGTTTATGTCCAGTATAAAATAAAATGATCTGGTTTTGTCACATAATTTGTAGTTTATGTGTAAAAAAATGAAACAGGCCAGTCAAAATGAGATTTTAAATAAATTATAAATGACAAAAAAATAGGTTATACACCTCGGTTATTATATCACACCGACGAAAATAATAGCCTTTTCCCCTCGTTTATTAACAAAAATCGAGAGGTATGTGGTGCGTGTTATATAATTTTGAAAATAAAAAAAAATGATGTTGTTGGAGATCGAGCTAATGACTGTTTCGGCTACCCCTTAGTTTTTCAAAAACCGATGGGTAAAGTGGCAAATTTTCATGTCGCCCTTCATTACCTCGTTTGTGTAACCGAGGTAAAATCTCATTTGCGCCCGAGGTAAACTAGAGTTTTGTAGTAGTGGGTGTTTTGAAACCCCTAGCCTATTTTTAAAGGATAACGGGGATATTGGTATATGTTAACAATAGTAAACACATAGAAACATAGAGAATATGTTACCAATAGTAAGCGCATAGAAAATAGATAAGAAAGATACCCTTTAGCTTAGGGTTTCAATAGAATGGGGAAAATCTAGAGAATTAGGGTTACACCAGAGTATAAATACTATATGTTAGGAAAGTACCAAACAACCCTTACAAAGATACAATAAACTAATATAATAATAATAATAAGGCTTAATTGCAATTTTGGTCCCCCTATTTTCATTTTTTTTGTTTTGCTCCCTCTATTTTAAAATCTAGAAATTTGGTCCCTATTTTAATTTTTTATTTTATTTTTGGTCCCCCTATTTTAAAATCTGGAATTTCGGTCCCTCTATTTTCATTTTTTATTTATTTTTGGACCCCCCATTTTAAGTTTATTTTGGATTTTAGTCCCCTTCCCAATTGGGAAAGAAGACCAAAAGTCTTCAAAAATGAAAATAAGAAGATCAAAATTTTGGATTTTAAAATAGGGGGATCAAAAGTAAAAAAAATGAAAATAGGGGGATAAAAATTTCAGATTTTAAAATAGGGGGACCAAAAGTAAAAATAAAAATAAAAATAAGGGGACCAAAATTGTAATTAAGCCTAATAATAATAATATCTAACATCTCCCCTCAAACTCAAGATGCATTAGTAGGAAGCATCGAGAGTTTGTCAGTCGAAAAATGAAAAGGTTTAGGAATGTATCTTTGCAAACAAATCAATAATCTGTAAAACGGAGGAGACAAACGGTAGAGTAATTGTCCCATGCTGAAGATGATGACAAGTGAAGTGACAATCATTCTCAATGTGTTTGGTACGCTCATGAAAAACCGAGTTGTGGGCAATTTGAATGGCACTTTTGTTATCACAATACATGGGAGTTGGTTCAGAAAGAATGACACTCATATCATAAAGTAACCAACGCAACCAAACTATTTCAGTGGTGGTGGATGCCATAGCACGATACTCAGCATTTGTAGAAGAACGAGAGATAATAGTGTCGCCAAGAAAGATACAAAATCCTGTGGTAGAATTAAGATTTATGGGGTCGCCAGCCCAAGTAGCATCAGAATAAACACGTAGTTCTAATGAGGATGACGAGGGAAAAAGAAGGCTCCGAAACTGGGTTCCTCGAAGATAACAACATATGCGAAGAACGACTGCCCAGTGCACTGTAGTAGGAGAGATAACAAACTGACTAACAACATGAACAACATAAGCAATATCTGGCAGAGGTGTACCATCAGATGAAGCATATTTCACATTCAACTCAAGAGGACTATCTGATATTCTAGTATAAAAAAAGCGAGTCTCTTCAAGAATGTTGGCAATATACATGGATTGAGAGAGAAGATAGCCTATAGGAGAATAAGAAACTTCAATGCCCAAGAAGTACAAAATAGTGCCTAGGTCCTTCATCTCAAACTATTTAGCTAACTATAATTTCAAATCATTAATTCCATCCATATCATAACCTGTAATAATCATACCATCAACATATAATGAGAGTAAAATATGACCATGATAAGTGGTCTTGACAAACAAAGCAGAATCATGATCACTAGAGCGAAAACCAATATATGTAACCACAGTGGTAAACTTCTCAAACTAAGCTTGTGGAGCTTCTTTCAAACCATATAGAGCTTTCTTCAACTTACACACTTCCCCTTGATTATGAGAAACACCTTGTGGTGGTACCATATAAACTTCCTCTTAAAGATCACCATTTAGAAATGCATTTATAACACCCATTTGAGAAATATGCCATTGACGAATAGATGCAACTACAATAAGAGTGCGCATAGTAGTCATCTTAGCAATAGGAGCAAAATTTTCTTCATAATCTATACCATATTGCTGAGAGAATCCCTTAGCAACAAGACGTGCTTTGTAGCACTCAACTGACCCATCAGACTTAGTTTTGATCTTGTATATCCAACGACCAATAGCACATATTCCAGAAGGAAGAGGTATTAATTCCCAAGTATCTATTTTATGCAAAGCAGAATGTTCTTCTGTCATAGCCTACTGCCAAAGAGGGTCAAGAATAGCCTCATTATAGGAAGAGGGCTCAGAAAAATTATGGATAGAGGTTAGAAAAGAAGCAAAAGAAGCAAAGTAAGTGGAATATACATAATCAGGCAATTGAGTAGACTTACGATCATGAGACGGATAACGGGGAGGCGGAGAATCAACAATTGCAGAAGGTTTTTGGGTTACTGTGGGAACAAGAGGATGTCAATATCTGGAGTAGAAATAGTACCAGTCATGCAATTCTCAAAATTACAATCACTAGAAACATTATCATTATGATCAAAATGATCAATATGGGTGAGTTTTGAACTGCTAGTGATATAAGAATCATAAGAAAGAGAGTAAAAAGGAACGTGTTCAAGGAAAACAACATGACAAGAAACATACAATTTATTTACACCAAGACCATAACAACGATAACCCTTTTGACCATCCCCATAACTAAGAAAAACACATATAGTAGAACGAGAAGATAACTTACTACGTTCTACTTGTGGGTGAAGAACAAAACAGGTAGAACCAAACACTTTCAAAGAGGAATAATCCGGGATAGAATTATACAATTTTTCCAAAGGGAGACAAACCTAATGTGACAGACGATGGGATTCTATTAGTAACATGAACAACAGTAAGATCTGTTTTACCCCAAAATTCACTAGGAACTGAAGCTGACAACAAAAGGGAACGAGCAGTCTCAATAATGTGACGATGTTTCCTTTCAGAAACTCCATTCTGTTGAGGATTATTAGTACAAGATGTTTGATGATTTTTACTATCAAAAGCAAGCAATTCAGAGAATTTATTAGATGTATACTCACCACCTAAATTACAACGGAAGCACTTTATAACAACATTATATTGAGTCTTAACCATAGCACGAAACATATAGTAAATTTCAAATAATTCAGAACAATTTTTCATAAGATAAACCCAACAATAACGAGTATAGTCATCAATAAATAAAACATAATATCTAGATCTACCCTTAGTAAGAAGCAGTGATGGACCTCATACATCAGAGTGAACTAAGTCAAATGGTGCATATGAAATGGAAACACTTTTACTAAATGGTAAAGCTGAAAATTTAGCAAGTTTACAACCACAACAATCTGAAATATCACTGGTTTGTAACTTTCCTAAAGCTCCAGTAGAAGCCAAATACTTTAATCTATAAGCAGAGACATGTCCAAGACGGTAATGCCACAAATAAAAACTAAAATATGAAGAATTCAAACGAAATGAGGATAATAAATTAGTTGTGGAACTAGAGGTTGAGGCTGCAGTATCTGGAACTCTCCACTCATCCAAAACATAAAGCCCCCCTTGTCTACGGCCTGTCCTAATCAGTCTCCCAGAATGAGGATCCTGCACCAACAAGAAGAGGAAGAAAACATAACTGAGTAACCAGAATCACACAATTGACTAAAAGAAGCAAGACTCAAAGTGAGGTTAGGAATATAATAAACATCAGAAAATGACAAATAAGGTGTGGAGACAGACTCAATGCCTGCTAAAGGAATATGAGTGCCATCAGCAATCATAACTGGCATAGATGGTGCAGTATTAAAAGACAAAATTGATTTAGCATCATATGACATATGGTATGATGCTTCTAAGTCTTGAATCCACGTGGAAGGAGATATACCTGACAAACAAGAAGATTTCAAACCTTTAATAGATGAGGTAGACATGGCACGTGACTGAGTGGCAATAAGCTTTTGGAACTGCTCTGCAATATAGTTACTTGTAACTAGCAGTGCATAATTAGTGTGTAACGTAACTGTTTCTTATTGCCACTATATAAGTGATGGGTGACACACACGCACACACACACGCGCGCGCGCACGCACGCACGCGCACACACACACATAGAGAGAGAGAGAGAGAGAGATTGTTGTAACGTGACAATTCAGGATGCAATGAAACAATGAAATTGTTGTAAACGTGATTAACCAACCAGTACAGATACGTGAATAGAATGAACAGTAACATATCAAATTATCCAACCGATACTATCAAACTCTAATTAAATCAGCTACCTTCCAACTAATTGAAAATACGAATTGTATTTGAATTCTAAAATTCGTATTATTTAAAAAAACGCTTTAAATTCTATAATTTCAACAACATTTTTAAAATTTTAAATTGTTTTAAAAGAATTAAGAAAAAATTCACTATTTTTTAATAACTTTTAGAGCCCACTTTAAACGCTTATATTTAGTTTCCATATCCGAATATAATTTATATTTTCTAAAATATTCCTGAAATATTTAATTAAAAATTCAAACTTATTTTGAAAAAAAAAAAAAACAGAACAAGAGTTCATGATTTCCAAGGAAAAAATAAAGAATTAGTTTAAAATTTTCTACATTTTAAAATTCTTAATTCTGAATTATCTTAGATCTTAGAATATTTTTCTTTTACACATTTTAGAAAACTTAATATTCATATTTCAACGCATTTAAAAGCATTGGATCTAGCTTGCATCGTCATAGACTTGTCGTTATTGATGGCTTATTGACATTATCTTCAATTGAAAATTACCCTTTTGTCAAGTAATGAAAACTTTATCTGCCTACTCTTTCTAAATTTTCTTTCAACTCTTCTTTTTTATTCGTCTTCCACTAGTACTTAATTGTATTTTAATTGTGAAATCATATCTTTGCAATATTTTCTTCATTTATTTTATCTAAATAAATAGTTTTTATATAGTAATTAGTATTTTTTTGTGTTAGAAGACATGACTGTTGTATTAATTTTATTTTGTCACGATTAAATATATATATTTTTATTATATATTATTAGTTTATATGCATATTCATTCTTTTTAAGTTGAGGAACGTTGATTTTTTTTCTTAAAATGTATTGTATCAAATTTGAATATATGAATATATTTTTGAAAATCTCTTTATGTATAAATATTTGGTCAAACAAGTAAGATAATTTGAAGAAGTCGTATTTCTTTTAGATAACGTACGCTTCCACTTTTATGTAAAAATCTCTTTATGTGCAAATACTTGGTCAAAACTACGACCTTTAAATCATTTTCGATGGGATAGTTAATCAAAATAAATAAAAGAAAATATATTTTTCATAATATGAATAATTAAAAATTAAATATAAATAATTAAAAAATATACTACATTGAGTTTAGCGTTTAACAAACTTGAACATGATTATTTTCAGTAGAGAAAACATCAAAAACAACAAATTAATTAAAGTATTTTCTTTTGTTTTAAATAATAGATTATTAGTATTACATTTACACATTTGCCAGAGGTTAAATTTTAAAATTCTAACTTATATATAACCATTAATTCAACTAGTTTAACCTTTTGAATACCCTTTCATTCAAATTAATTAAAACGTGGTAGTACAGCTCAAATAAAATTGTAGAGCATTTTATTCCAAAAAGATACGAACAAAATCTCAAATATAAATCAAAATTCTACATAGGAAAATCCAAAACCGAATCATAAGAAATAAACATTTATAATGCATGTCAAAATATTTCCAAGGTATAAATTAACAATATTATTACAATTTGCAATTTAATATACCGTAGTGGGTCGATGACAACGATTAATCACATAATTTTTTTTACTTAAAATAATTAAAATTTAAACAAGTTGGACTCTAATGACCAAGATTTAATAATATTTACATGGGTCATGCTAACCAGTGCCCCAGGGACACTGGTTAAAAATTTTAAGTACGAAAAATATTAGAAGTTTAATTTATTTAATGCAGTTAAGATTTAAAAAAAAAAGTTAATTATTTATATTTTCAATGCATTGAATATACATATTTTTAGAAAAAATATGTATTTATAATTTATTAAAAGATGTTCAATTTACCTTTTAAATCTCTTAACCAGTATCCCAGAGATACTCGTTAGCATTATTTTAAGTCATTGAACTATTTTTCATATTAAAAAACTAATTCATCATTATACTGCATGATTCAATGTATTTCACGTTTGGCATGTGACTATAATAAAAAACCTAAAAGTAATTCCCACTTGAACACATATTGGCCTGCATGAGTGCTGATGATTACCTTACCCTCTATAAATACCTTGTCTTCTGAAGAGTCTAACACAACAATCTTTAACCTCATTTTCTCATATTACATCAAACTCTATTGATTTAGAAGAAGTCAGCAAAAATGTTTGGCATATTTGATAGGGACACAAGCCAAAAGATCAAGGGCACTTTGGTGTTGATGCCCAAAAATGTTTTGGACTTCAACTCCGTGTCATCTGCTAAAAAGAAAGGTATTCTTGATGTCGCCGAGGACGTTGTCGAGGCGGCCGGCAGCCTGTTGGGCGGAATAGTTGACGGTGCTACCGCCTTCTTAGGGCGGAACGTCTCCATGCGGTTGATCAGTGCAACCAAGAAGGATGGTTTGTTCTTAAATTTTCTACATAGTTATTTAGTTATTCCACTTATTTTTCAATTGTTTTCATGTTCCAAAGGAGATGTAGTTTTTATGCTTTAAGAATTTTCACACAATTATTTAGGAATCTTCATATTAAAAATAAAGTTTTACTAGAATTAAAATAAAATAATAATACAAGATGTTATGATGGTATTTATGATAATTTTTTAGGAGATTCAAATAAAGAATTAAGGTTGAATTATTTAGAAAATTCTAAATTTAAATTATTAGTCATTTTTTACTTATTTATTGGTGAAGTTTAAATTATTAGAATGTCCTTTTGAGAATCAAATATTTAGTTAAAGGCCAAAAAATTGTTTAATATTTTTTTGAAAAACAAGTGATGATGGGCAAAGATAATATAATTAATAGGAGTCCTATGTTTGATGTTCAATGTAATAATAATTTGATAGAAACTAGTGGCCATTACCTAGCACCTATTTGAATTTGTTTATGATTATTCATACAAGTGACCCTTTTAATCATCATTTATACAATATGTGACTTTTAAATTAATTTATTTATTTGATGTGTGACTTTTGTAGCAAATGGACATGGGTTAGTTGGAAAGGAAGTGTTTTTGGAGAAACATATCCCAACTCTACCAACCTTAGGAGCAAGACAAGATGCATTTAGTATTTATTTTGATTGGGATGCTGATTTTGGAATCCCAGGAGCATTTTACATAAGAAACTACATGCAAGCTCATGAGTTTTTTCTTGTTAGTGTCACTTTTGATGACATTCCTAATCATGAATCGGTTAATTTTGTTTGCAACTCTTGGGTTTACAACTTCAAAAGTTACAAAAAGGATCGTATCTTCTTTTCCAATGATGTAAGCTCCAAATCTTTAATAACATTAATGTTTATGTTAATTTATGATAAAAATAATGTTTAAGTCTAGCATCAAATTATAGATATATCTTCCAAGTCAAACACCGGCTCCATTGGTTTACTATAGACAAGAAGAGTTGCAAAATTTGAGAGGAGATGGAACGGGCCAACGAAAAGATTGGGAAAGAATATATGATTATGATGTTTATAATGATTTGGGGAATCCAGATGAAAATGCTAATCTTGCTCGTCCCGTTCTTGGAGGGTCGAGCACGCATCCTTACCCTCGAAGGGTTAGAAGTGGTAGAAAACCAACCACAAAAGGTTAGTTTTTGTGTTGTATTCATTTTTCGATGTAATGTTGGAGCGGACCTTAAAAACACTCACACGACTTTCACATTTCGTGTAATCTGGTGGTTTGACTTCGTAGATTTTTATATTTACTCTAATAAGTTTTTTTCCTTAATAGATCCTAAAAGTGAGAAACCGGGCGCCATGTATGTTCCGAGAGATGAAAACTTTGGACATTTAAAGTCATCTGATTTTCTTACCTATGGAATAAAATCATTGTCTCAAGATGTCATACCTTTGTTCAAGTCTGTAATCTTTGATTTGAATTTCACTCCAAATGAGTTTGATAGCTTCGATGAAGTACGTGATCTATTTGAAGGTGGAATTGAACTTCCTACAAATGTATTGAGCAAAATTAGCCCCTTACCCGTCCTCAAGGAAATCTTTCGCACAGATGGTGAACAAGTCCTCAAGTTTCCTCCACCCCATGTTATCAAAGGTATTGTGTTCATCCTTATAGAACCATGCATCTATATACAAATAATTATCACTTAGATATTTATTTTACTTTTTATAGTTAGCAAATCTGCATGGATGACCGATGAAGAATTCGGAAGGGAAATGATTGCTGGTGTAAACCCTTGTGTGATTCGCCGTCTGACAGTAAGTTTCGAATGTATTACTTATTGATGATCTGCTAAGGTGCAATAAAAATGTTTCTATTATCCTTGTATTAACTTATTATTCTGCAGGAGTTTCCACCAAAAAGTACATTAGATACTACACTCTATGGTGATCAAACTAGTACAATAAAAAAAGAACACTTGGAGATTAATCTAGGAGGACTCACTGTGGAAAAGGTAATGCTATAAACATGTTTCATTTAGAACTAATTAGTTAACTTATAAATTATTTAAATTTATGAAAACTAAGTGATTGAAATTACACTTATGAAACAGGCACTTAATGATCAAAGATTATTCATCTTAGATTATCATGATGCATTCATCCCATATTTGAACAAGATAAACAAAAATGCAAAAGCTTATGCCACAAGGACAATCCTTTTCTTAAAAGATGATGGAACTTTGAAGCCATTAGCCATAGAATTGAGTTTACCACATCCAAGTGGACTTCAATATGGTGCTGAAAGCAAAGTCATCTTGCCCTCAGATCAAGGTGTTGATAGCACAATTTGGCTATTATCCAAGGCTCATGTGATTGTAAATGACTCATGCTACCATCAACTCATGAGCCACTGGTATGTAATCTCTACTAGCTAAATCAACTATTTCTCCGTCTCATAATAATTGTCTCAATTGCATAATGGTTTTTTGTTTCATTGGTTGCAAGGTTGAATACTCATGCTGTGGTTGAGCCATTCATCATAGCAACAAATAGGCATCTTAGTGTGCTTCACCCGATAAACAGGCTTTTGGATCCTCATTTTCGCGACACGATAAATATCAATTCACTTGCACGAGGCGCGTTAATTAACGCTGATGGAATTATAGAACAATCGTTTTTACCAGGACCAAGTTCGGTTGAGATGTCTTCAGCAGCATACAAGAATTGGGTTTTCACTGACCAAGCATTACCAGCTGACCTTATCAAGAGGTAGTTTTTCACCATGACCAATAACTAATTTCATCTAGTTTGAATGTAAATTGATAAAATAGTTAAAGTTTTTATTGATAACAAAAATATGTATTTGATATAGAGGATTGGCGGTTGAGGATCCATCTTCTCCACACGGCCTTCGTCTCGTGATAGAGGACTATCCTTACGCTGTCGACGGACTTGAGATATGGGATGCTATTAAAACATGGGTCCAAGACTATGTCTCTTTGTATTATCCATCTGATGAAGTAGTGCAGAAAGATACCGAACTACAAACTTGGTGGAAGGAAATTATAGAAAAGGGTCACGGTGACTTGCGAGACAAGCCATGGTGGCCTAAGATGCAAAATCTTCAAGATTTAATTCAATCGTGTTCAATTATCATATGGACTGCTTCCGCTCTCCACGCAGCTGTTAATTTTGGACAATATCCTTATGGAGGTTATATTTTGAACCGTCCGACACTCAGTAGAAGATTGATCCCGGAGAAAGGAACTCCGCATTATGACGAGATGGTGAAGAATCCTCAAAAGGCATATTTGAGAACAATTACACCAAAATTTCAAACACTTATTGATCTCTCTGTGATTGAGATATTGTCAAGACATGCTTCTGATGAGATTTACCTTGGAGAGAGGGATGTTAAGTTCTGGACATCTGATTCAAAGGCATTGCAAGCTTTTAAAAAGTTTGGAAGTAAGTTGGCAAAAATTGAAGGAACAATCAAAGAGAGGAACAATGATGCTAGTTTGAAAAATCGATACGGGCCGGTGCAATTGCCATACACAATTCTTCAACCTTCTGGTGAAGATGGGCTGGCATTTAGAGGAATTCCCAACAGCATTTCTATTTGATTTGAAAGTTTATGTGTTTGTGTTTCTATTAAGATGTTCATTTGTGCTTTATAATAATGTTATGGTGTTTGTATGGGCAATTGTTATCTATTATTGTATTTGGGATCTCCCATTCATTCACATTTAAATAAATAGTGTTTCCATTGTCTATATTGTCTATTTATTTCATTTAATTCTTGTCATATTCTAGTTTCTAGTATACAAAAGTTGCAATTATTTGGTAAAAAAAATTTACAATTAATATTGATCGATTTCTTTAACGATTTCTTGTGTAAGTTTTCAACGAGTCATTCATGAAAGAATTTATGTATTACCAAATTAGAAAATGGATAAAGGCTCGTTGAGCTAAGTTTCAATATGAAAGAGGGAATAATTTGAAACAAAGTGGAAGACACCCATTACTTTATATAAGTAATTGGGTCAGAAATAAAGCCTTGAAAAGTCTAACAGCCTCAAACTTAAAATAACTAATTAACTATATAAAAAAAAAAAAGGTTAGTTATCTTTATAATAGTCCCCTATAAGCTTGGGTAGATGGAATGAACACCAAGCTTAGACAAGATAAACTAGAATGGTTTAAGGTCCAAGAGCTTTGTAAACATATCCGCAACTTGTTGAGAAGATGACATGGGCAGTAGGTGATAACAAGCCAAGTTGAAGCTTTTTTAGAACAAGATGATAGTCCAAATATATATGTTTTATACGCTCATGGAATGAAGAATTGTTGTCGATGTGACGAGCAGAAGCGTTGTCACAATAGAGCAGAGACGGTTGAATGAAGGGAATATGTAACTCCTTGAGAATGTCGGTCAGCCACTAAAGTTCATAAATTGTTAATGCCATGGCGCAATAGTCTTCCTCTGTTAAGCCGTGTGAGACCATCAATTTCTTCTTAGATTTCAATGAAATCGAGTCTCTTAAGTAGATGCAGTAGCCAGTGATTGATTTGTGTGTGTCTGGACATGTAGCGTAATCTGAATCTCAAAAAGATTTTAGTTGGAGAGTTGAATTGGAAGGGAAGAATAGTCCTTGAGCTGGAGAATGCTTGAGATGACGCAACACTCTAATGGCATCATTGTGGTGAAGATGTGTTGGATGACTCATATGTCGACTAAGTTGTTAGATAGAGTAAGCCAAATCTGGGCATGTATTGAGAAAATATATGATTTATCCAACAAGTCTTCTGTATGCACCAGGGTCTTCTAAAGGCGTGCCTTCATTGGATTTCAATCTTGTGTCTCAGGACATGGGAGTGGTAGCAGGCTTGCATCCCAAGAGGCCAGTATTGGAGAGGATGTCAAAGGTGTACTTTCTCTGACATATGTTGATTCCTGAGCTGCTTCTTGCTACTTCCAAGCCTAGGAAGTATTTTAATTGTCCAAGATCTTTTATGTGAAAATAATGTTGCAATGTTGTTGTTACCCTGTTGATAATATCCAGGTTATTGCCTGCAAGAACAAGGTCATCTACATAAATGAGCAGTGCAGTGAAAGTATTATGAGATTGATGAATGAATAAAGAGTGATAAGTAGAGCATGTTTAAAAACGTTAGAGAGAAGCACAGTAGATAATTTTTCAAACCATTGTCTACTAGATTGTTTTAATCCATAAATTGATTTTAAAAGTTGACAAACTTGATTTGGATAAGAAGGTGTGATGCCTTTGGGTATGGACATGTACACTTCCTTATCCAAATTTCTATGAAGAAAAGAATTTTGAACATCAAGTTGATGAAGGTGAAGATTTAATGATGAAGCTAAGGCAAGAAGGAGTCTTACAGTGGTCAGCTTTGCAACAGGAGAAAAAGTGTCAAAGAAATCAATACCTACAACATGTGTGAATCCTTTGGTGACTAAACTTGCTTTACGTCTTTCAATGGACCCATCAACATAAAATTTGGTCTTGTAGACCCATTTGCAACCTATTTCCTTTTCACTGTTCATAGCCTTAAGTCAATGAGGATGAAGGTTGGCTTGGTTAAAAGTAGTAGGATCACAAGAAGTAGAAATGGCAGATATAAAAGATTAAAATGTAGGAGAGGCATTACTGTAAGAAATGAACTTTGAAATATCATAAGGAATATGAGAATGATATGCATTGCAAACAAAGTCTTTTAAATATGCAGGGGTAGTTTTGTTTTTGGTGGATTTTCTAATGGTTGAGAGACTGTCTATGTTGTAAAGGAAGTAGGGCACTATCATGAGTGGATTAAGTGGGGTGGACATGTTCCGTAGTGTTGGTTGGGAATTTCGACGCCATGTTCCCATTTGAGAAACTAAGTAAAAATGAAAGTTTCTTAAGTATGGTTGATTTCGACAGGGTTTGGTATAAAGTTCTGTCGAAATGGTTCCCATGAGGGGACATGCTTGAGAAAATACTTAGAAATATTTTTTAAGTATGGGAAGTAACTTCGACGAAGGGATGTTATGAGGCCTTCCTTCGACAAACATTTGAATTTAAAATACGGATGGATAACTATCTTTTGTCCTTATCCGTTTCTTGGAAGAAGACGCGTGGCGAACTATGGCGAGACAAAGGCATGCAAGGGTGAAACGTGTCAACTTTTGAAGAAATGTTCGTTAGAGGCAGTTATTTCGACGCATTAAAAATAGGGGTCTTAGTATTAGGATTTTTGTATGTTCAATTATTGTACTTTACTCAAATTTACTCAAAGTACCCATGTTAATGTGAGAAAAGAGTCATTGTTGAGAAATGTACGTTTGAAACACCATACATTTTATTCAATAAGAAATTTACTTTCTTTTACCAATTGCTCCTTACTGCATTCCATTTACTTTATAGTCATTTTTCTTTATTGCTTTACTTTACCAAATTTCTACAAAAGTTTAGTCTTTTTCAACAAAGCAATTAAACAATCTTTTTTATAACTAATGAATACTGTCGAAGTGTTCTATGAACTTTCCAGAAAAACATAAAACACTATAGCTATGTCCTTAGGATTCACTGGTTGATCCTGCAAGTGAACCAAATCAATTTGTGTTTTGGAAGACCAGCGGTTGTTTACCAATTTTCACGGTAAACAAATTGGCACGCCTAGTGGGACATTGCTATAGTGTGTTATAATATTTTCTTTTTATTTTTTTTGGAAATTTTTCTACATTTAAGTTTTTCAGTTTTACGATCTTTCTACGCTTCGTTGCTTGAGACTTATGAGTGGTAAAATAGCCACAAACAACGAAGAAAGGCCTAGAAGGAGATATGTAAAAAGGATGGCTAATCTAAATCCACCAAATGATGGAGTACCACCTCTTTTTTCTTCTTCAGGGGGCAACACGATTTCAGCGTCAGTCTCTGAAGGCATACCAACCACGGCAAGTTCGACGCCTATGCAGTCGATTGCGCAAAGTGGTCTCATTCCGTCTTATGGGGGAACACAAGGTCTACCTTCGACCCCCATCCAGTAGAGCATAGTTTATCCAGGCCTCTTGTGCATGGATTTTCAATGCCAACGTTAGGACGTGATCAACCTTATGGCATGCCAACGTCAGTAATGGCAAGTTTGCACAATGCCTCATCAGCATTTGCAGACTCAGTTGTGAATGTGAATTCGCCACTACAAGGATCTGGTTTAGGTATAAACCATATGGGTCGAATTGGCCAACTCTTAGGAACCGGGTATCCTACCCATATGCCAAACATCACCAATAATTCTGCAGTGGTGATAAGGTAACAGATGGAAGAAAGTAACCATGAAATGGTCCATATGCTTGCCCAACAGATGGGGGTTATATTCAATCCCTTAATCCAAAATACTACCCAGACCAACCAGCAATTGGCAGTGCAAATGACGCATATTGCTGGCTTCTTTGGTGTCCCACAACCTCCTCGACATCCCCAGAGGGAATGGATGGTACAAAATACTGGGGTGGTCTTAGAAGAAGACCCTACAATTAACCAAGTTCAACCAAATATACCCCAGGCGAACGTTTTAAACCAGGGGGCAGAAGTCGAACCACCCAGGTTCGAACCTCCTAGAGTCGAACAACCAATCCAGAGGGAACCAAGGGTAGTAGTGGTAAATAGAAACCAGAACGTTGATGAAGTTATAAACCAAGTTCGACGCGAAGATGTAGCGGCGGATAACAACCTAGCAGCCATGGTCGAAAGGATTATGGCCAGAAATGGGGTAAATATTGGCCTTCATAGGCCAAATTATACATTACCTTTATCTGAATATATATATTACAGTCAGATTAACCCCCTAGATGGAAGGTCCCAAAATTCACTAAGTTTTCTGGGGACAATAGTGAGTCCATAATCGAACATGTGGCAAGATATTTCATAGAGGCTGGAGAAATCGCTAATAATGAAAACCTAAGAGTGAAGTATTTCCCAAGTTCACTCACTAAAAACTCCTTCACTTGGTTTACCACATTGCCAGCGAATTCGATCCACAATTGGACTCGGTTGGAGAGACTATTCCATAAGCAATTTTATATAGGACAGATAAAGACAAGTCTAAAATAATTGGCTAGCATTAAGAGAAAGTTCTCTGAGCCAATTGATGATTATCTAAATAGGTTTCGATTACTTAAGGCAAGGTGCTTTACTCAAGTGCCTGAACATGAGTTGGTTGAAATGGCCGTTGGTGGCCTTGACTACTCAATCAGGAAGAAGTTGGATACCCAGTACTTGAGAGATATGGCCCAGTTGGCTGATAGAGTTAGACAGGTCGAACGATTGAAGGATGAAAAAGCTAGGGCTAACAAAAATAGAAAGGAAAGGGTAGCCTATGTCGATTTCGACGAAGATGAGCAAGAAACTAGTGTCGATACCGTTTTCGACGAGAGTGAAATAGATCTTGCTGAGTTAAAACAAGGTCTACCTTACTCATGCAAAGTTTTAATGATGTCGAATGGAAAGAATCCAGTCGACTCTGAGAAGAACAATAGGTTCCCTAAAAGGACCTATACCTTCGACGTCACCAAGTGTGACGAAATTTTTGATGTGTTAGTTAAAGATTGCCAAATGATAGTGCCTCCTGGCGCTAAAATGCCTCCCTTAGAACAGAGAAAAAGAGAGGTTTTTGTAAATATCATAATTTTCTTGGCCATAAAACATCTCAATGTTTTCTTTTCAGGGATCTCGTTCAAAATGCTATTAAGGATGAACGTCTCAAATCCGCTGATAAGTCCAAGAACCAGATAAAGGTGGATTCAGATGCCCTCCCAATGGCTGATGCACACTATTCAGAACCTTCCATGGTGAACATGGTCGAAGTCACTGATGGATTCACTAACAATGCTGAAATGGTCAAAGCTATTGATGGCTTCGATGGAATAGTTGCTGAAGATACTGATCAAGAAACCGCTGAGAGTTTCGTTCAGATTCCTGGAAACTTCATCTACGAAGTCACTGAAGTTTTCGACAAAGAAGGGACTGAGGGCTTCATTGAGAAGGTCACTGATGGCTTTCAAATTGAAACCACTGAAGGTTTCATTAACAAAGCTGTTGAAGGTTTCGATAATGGGACTACTGAAGGTCCTAATGAAATGATTTCAATGTGTGAAACTACTGATGGTGTCATACAGATCGACAACAAAACTAAGGCCAATGAGGGCCTTAGGAAGAAATTCCAAGAAATGGATATCTCTGCAGGTACTAATCTTGGAGTTAATATGGTCGAGATGACCAACGAGTCTGCAATGGAAGTGGACAAATACTCTCTCCAACAAGAAGAATATGCCAAAGTGGCATATCCGAAGCAAGAAGGAAATCTGGTTGAGTTTCTTCACAGATGCCAGCGGAAGAGTTCCAAAGTGATGATGTGTCCCAGATGCATTGTTGTCTTTGACTAAAAGGCTGCGGAGAATATCTAAGGGATTCGACGGGCGAAGGACAAGAACAATTGGAGGAACTTAGGCAAACGTGGCGCTTTCGACCAAAAGAGAGCACCAAAAGGATATAATCAACATGGATCGGGGGTCAGTGGCAAGAGGCCATCGACCTTCAAGCCCACTTCAGATGCTCCCAAGGACAAGTGGGTCAGACCAGTGGAGAAAGGAGAGAATGGCCAGAAAAAATGGTGAAATTTTGAAGTCGAAAGAGGATCTTCGATAGCATACAGAAGGGAGTTCCAAGGTTCCAAGAAATCAGCCTGACATTTAGAAAACTACAAAGGGAAGAATCCAATGATGTCAACAAAGGAAGCGTAAGGCTGAGAGAGAGAAGCAACAGCGAAAGAGAATGCTGAGTCTAGTAGCAACGTGCAGATAAAAAAGGACAATAATAAAGACATAAAACATGTCGAGAGGAAAGTTGTTGAAAGAAAGTTATTCACGGACCAGCAAGAAGATTCAAAAGAAAAGTCTGACCAAATGTTGGTGGATGATGACATCATGACGGACGATTTCGACTCGGGGTCTGAGCCGTTACTCGACATTATTTGTAATGTCGTATCTGTTTTACCCAGGGAATACGACAGGGTAACAGAATTGGAGGACCCGGAGGATGAGGTCGAACAAGAAGTGGCCTGCCAAAGGCCAGTGTGTTACTATATTCTGAACAATGGTTGTGTCGAGGAATATAATGTGTTCTTCAAAAGACCAGATGAGGCCATGAAAAACCATCTGAAACCTTTATTCATCAGAGGAAAGATAGAGAACGTAGGTATCAATAAGATACTTGTAGATGGAGGAGCGACACTGAATCTTATGCCACATTATATGATAAAAAATATTGGCAAGAGTAATTCCGACACGAAGCCACATAACATGGTCCTTTCGAATTACGAAGGGAAAGTTGGAACAACCATATGAGTCATTCAGGTTCACTTGACCGTTGACACTATTACTAAGCCAACAATTTTTATGGTGATCACATCCAAGGCGAACTACAACCTACTTCTTGGGAGGAAGTGGATTCATGGAATAGGTGTGGTACCTTCGTCACTTCACTAAAGGATATCCATCTGGAGGAGTGACGGAATTATTGAAAACATCGAAGCAAACCAAAGCTATTACATGGCTGAGGTTGACTAAATAAGTGGGCATCATTTTGATAAAAATTTGGCCCACATAGCACCATGAAATCCTGCAAGTTTTGATTTTACACCTGCATACAACGCCTTCAGTTCTTTGTACTTGCACCCCACCCACGGCTTCCAGTGGGATATGGAGGTTGTTGGCGAAGAAGACTATGTCTTCAGAACAGCGGGAATCTAACCAACTGCCTGGGGCAGTGAATTCAGTGACAATAACTGAGTCATTGGCACTCAAAAAGATTTCGGCTTATATAACTGAAAACAAATTGAAAGCGGCCTTTGAGGCCGGAGTAAAATATATGGTTGTCGAAGCCATAGATAACGAAGAGCACTTCAAAGGTCCTGGGAAGTATTTCGACCCAGAGCCACCCGACAGAGATCCAGTCGAACTGTCAAGCCAAAGGCTAGATGCCATCTACGATGATGAGCCTTTGGGTTTTGAGAAGGATCCGCTAGCAAGCAACATTAAAATGCTGTCGCAAGATCCTTTGGAAGAGATCGACTTGGGAGAAGGGACAATGAAAAGACCAACTTACATCAGTGCCAACCTTGACCCACAACTCAGAGTCAAAGTAATTCAACTACTGAAGGAGTTCAGAGACTGCTTCGCGTGGGATTACAACGAAATGCCTGGTTTGAGCAGAGATCTGGTCGAACTGAAGTTGCCGATAAAGCCTATCAAGCAAACTCCAAGGCGATTTGCACCTGCGGTTCTCTCAAAGATCAAAGAGGATGTCGAAAGACTTCTGAGATGTAAATTCATCCGTACGACCAGGTATGTCGAATGGATTGCCAACGTTGTTCCAGTTATTAAGAAGAATGGAACTTTAAGGGTTTGTATAGACTTTAGATATCTAAACGTTGCAACCCCAAAGGATGAGTATCAAATGCCTGTGGCGGAAATGCTAGTCGACTATGCTGCAGGCCACGAGTATTTAAGTATGCTCGATGGATATTCTAGCTATAATCAATTTTTCATTGCCGAGGAAGACGTGTCGAAAACGGCATTTCGATGCCCTAGAGCATTAGGCACTTTCGAATGGGTAGTAATGCCCTTTGGCCTGAAGAATGTTGGGGCAACGTGTCAAAGGGCAATGAACTTAATTTTTCATAAATTTATTGAAACATTTATACAAATTTATATTGATGATATTGTGGTTAAGTCAGTTTCAAGGAAAAGTCATATGGACCATCTTCGACAATCGTTTGAAAGAATGAGGAAGCTTGGTCTCAAGATGAATCCTCTTAAGTGTGCTTTTTTTGTGTAGGCGTTGGATTTTTTTGGCTTTGTGGTCCACAAAAAATAAATAGAGATCAATTAGAATAAGACCAAGGCCATCATGGAGGCGAAAGCTCCTTCGACAAAGAAGGAGTTGCAGTAATTGCTAGGAAAGATAAACTTTCTAAGAAGATTTATTTCCAATCTACGTGGAAAGACTCAAGCCTTCTCACCTCTACTTCGACTCAAGCAAGAAGTTTTCGAGTGGGGGCAAGCGCAACAAGAAGCATTCGACAAGATCAAAGAATACCTTGCTCACCCTCCAATTCTGGCGCCTCCTTGTAGAAATAGGAATATGAGATTGTACATATCTGCATCTGACAAGACCTTAGGAACATGTTAGCTTAAGAGGATGAAAATGGTATCGAAAGAGCCATTTATTACCTTAGTAGAGTCTTGAATGATGCAGAGACTAGATATAGTATAGTCGAAAAGTTGTGTCTTTGTCTATATTTTTCTTGTACAAAATTGTAGCATTATATAAAACCAGTGGAAGTTTATGTTTCATCTCATTTCGACGTTATTAAACATATGCTTTCTAAACCTATTTTTCATAGTCGAATTGGTAAATGGGCTTTAGCTTTAACAGAATATTCTTTAACTTATAAGTCGTTAAAGGCTGTTAAAGGACAAGTGGTAGCCGATTTATAATCGACCACTCTATCGTCAAAAACTCCCTAAACTTAGTGGAGCTTGAGCCTTGGAAGTTGTACTTCGACGGTTCTAGTCATAAAGATGGAACATGAGTATGAGTATTAATTATTTCTCCTAACAAAATTCAAGTATAAGGCCGAAGGCCTTTGTTCAAACAATGAGGCAGAATATGAAGCTTTAATTGTTGGACTTAAAATATTGTTGGAATTGGGGGCAACTCGAGTCAAAATAATTGGAGACTCAGAGTCGGTAATAAAGCAGATTACAAAGGAATACAAATGTGCCAAAGAAAATCTTATCATGTACTTTGTGATAGCCAATAGGTTGTTACGAAGATTCGAAATGGTAAGCATTTGACACATACCTCAACTTGAGATTCAAGAGGCCAACGATTTGGCCCAGATTGCTTCAGGATACAAAATTTCGAAGGAAAAATTACAAGATGCAATCGAAGTCAGAGGAAGGGTTGTATCAACTAAACTATCCCCAATAGATTTGGAGACAATGAAACTAGGATATGATGACGAAGAAAGCTTTGAGATATTGGCTATAGATGGTTTGACAAACAAATATTGGAGAAAGCCAATAGTAGAATACTTGCAGAATCCAACAGCTTATGTCGAACGAAAGGTCAAATATCGGACCTTAAGTTATGTTTTAATGGGGAATGAATTGTTCAAAAAGACGTCTAAAGATGTCTTACTTAAATGCCTTAGCGAATCTGAAGCATATTTGGTTCTTTCTAATGTCCATAGTGGGGCATGTGGGGCACATCAAGTAAGCCATAAAATGAAATGGTTATTATTTCGACAAGGAATGTATTGGCCTATGATGCTAAAGGATTGTATTGAATTCGCCAAAGGATGTCAAGAATGCCAAGTACATGCAGGCATTCAACATGTTCCTGCAAGCGAATTGCATTCCATAGTGAACCTTGGCCCTTCAGAGGTTGGTCTTTGGATTTAGTTGGTGAAATTTGAGCGGCATCATCTAAGAATCAAAAGTACATTTTAGTGGGAATAGATTATTTCGCTAAATGGATCGAGGCTATACCACGGGTAAATGTGGATCAGGATGTAGTGATCGAATTTATTCAAAAGTACATTATCTTTAGGTTTGGAGTCCCATAAACGATTACAACATATCAGGGATTACTTTTTACCGTTCGAAAAGTGCAAGAATTTGATAAAGAAACGGGATTCAAACTCTTAACATCCATACCTTATTATGCTCAGGCTAATGGTCAGGTCGAAGCAGCAAATAAAGTGGTGATTGGGTTAATTGAGAAGCATGTGGGGAAGAAGCCAAGAAATTGGCATAAGACATTGGAGCAAGTTTTGTGGGCTTTTCGAACCTCCCCTAAAGATGCTACAAATACTACACCTTTTCGACTAACCTATCGTCATGATGTTGTGTTACCAGCCTAAATATATTTACAGTTAACCAGAATACAGAGACAACATGAGATTCCATCTGATTCCTATTGGAATATGATGTTAGACAAAATGGTTGATTTAGACGAAGAAAGACTAAATGCCTTAGAGTTATTAAAAAGGCCAAAGAAGATAGTGGAAAAGTCATAGAACAAAAAGGTGAAAGTTAAATCATTTTCGACTGGAGATTTTGTTTGGAAAGTGATTTTGCCTGTGGATTAGAAAGATAGAACTCTGGGCAAATGGTTCCCTAAGTGGGAAGGTCCTTTTCAGATTATTAAAGTATTTTCAAATGGCGCATATGAGATCGAAGAGTTAAACGAAGATAGAAGAATCTTGAAGGTAAATGGGAAGTATTTAAATAAATATAAGCCTATACTTCAAGAGGTAAAAATAAACACGGAGTAATTCATGCAGAAGATATGCAAATCCAAAATAGAAATTAAAAAGTAATTCGCAAAAATGGCTAAAGTCATTACAGTCCATGCCACAAAGGGCTTACAAATTACAATCGAAGGAAACAAAGTTCAACAATAATCAAGTTAAAATGGGAGAGAGCTTTTCATCTTCTCATATTTGGATTTCTGAAGCATCAAGCGACGTTCACAAAGAGCCTTGTTAGTCGAAAGGTCTTCAATCTCCTTTCCAAGCTTTTGGGCTCTGTCGACATGTGAAGATAGTTGGTTTACATCCTGAGTGAATCGCACACTCAAAGATAACACAGAGTCGCCACCGAATTTTATTTAGTCCCTAAGGACAGGGAAAATATCGATAAAACCCAAAGGGAAGAGAAACGGGAACGGGGGTCGGTTATGCGAAAGGAAGGTACTAGCACCTAACGCATCTGTCGTACTCGACGGGAACCATTTCGCTTGCTTCTAGGCTTGGATGGGTTATCTATCTAAAGGCTTCTAGCTAAAAGAAAAGGAGAGAGAGAGAGAGAGAGAAGAAAGGGGAAAAAGAAAGAAAAGAAAGAAAGTGCTCGCGGAGGATTGGGGCCCTCGTGCCTACGTACCCTCATAGTGCAATAAGGAAATCAGAGCGTCGTAGTTCAGAGAACCAGGGGACATAGAGGAAGGAGGAAAGGGAGAAGGAAAGAAAGGTGGAAGTGTGCTCACCAAGACATCGCGTCTCGTGCCTACGTATCATATATTCGACAAAATGCAGAATCAGAGCTTCCGTAGTTCGTGGAACCAAACGAAAAACATAACAAGAAAGAAACAGGAAAACAAAAGAAGTGGTGTCAAAACCAAGAGCAAGAGTGAAAGAAAAACTCTACTGGGGAAGACCACACAGTAGGAGCGATTGCACAAGAGACTAGAAAAAGAATGGTGTCAAAACCAAGAATGAAAGAAACTCTGTTGGGGATGACAAAGAGGATTGGTGTCGAAACCAGGAAAGTGAGAGCAAAATGAAAAGAAAGGGCTCCCCTGGGGGGGAGAAAAGATCAAAGAACTGCTAGGAATTAAAGGGTAAGCGACCCGACTGGGGATCCAAATAAAGGGATGGTGTCAAAACCAAGAGAAGAGGGAGACTCGGTATATTAACTAGCTGGAAGTGGCTAATCGAAGAAAGAGAGTAAGACTCTGGCGGGGAAAAGAGGATGGTGTCAACAGAAGGACTGTGATAAACCAAGAGAGAGAGTGCTGAACCAAGAGAAGGTGTTTGACTATGAAGGGGCATCGGTATATTAACTGACTGGCAGTGGTTAACCGAAGAGAAAAAAGACTAAAACTCTGTGGGGATAGAGAAGCATTGGTTTTAACAGAGAAAACTATGATCAACCAGAAGAACGGGTGTAGGACCGATCGAAGGTCGTAACCCAAAAGGGGTGTTGGTATTGACTGAACAAACAGCACTTGACCAACGAATAAGGGTATTGAACCAAAAGAGGTTGCTAACCGCCGGGGGGTTCGGTTTTTAACAGAACAATGTGATTAACCGAGAAGAATGAGTGATTAACCAAGAGAAAGTGATTAACTCAAAAAGGATTTCAGTATTTTAACAGACAGGTTGTGGTTAACTGAAGAAAAGGGTGATTAACCAAGAAAAGGTGATTAACCCAAGAAGAAATCAGTGTTTTAACAGACAGACTGTGTTTAACTGAAAAAAAAGTGCAAATTGGTGTTTTAACTGACAAGCAGTGGTTAACCAAACAAAAGGAGAAGACCAAAAGAAGGTTGCGAACTCCTGGGGATTCAGTTTTAACAGAAAACCTGTGACTAACCAAAAAAAGGGATTAGACTCATCAGGGGAATCAAAACAGCAATGATTGGCCACAAGAAAAAGAATGTTGAGACTAAGGAGAAGAATGCCAACTCAAGACAAAAATGATCTTAACCAAGAAGGATGGTGATTAATCAAGGGAGAGATTGAGAGGTGCAAAAAGTGATCAAGAGTAGACCCGACTGGGGAATGAGAAACACTATAGCTCGAGGATAGAGGTGACTATTCGAGGAGAGGACAAAACGCCCTTAACAAAGAAATAGTCAGAATGAGGGTAGAAAAAATCCATCCTCATTCCTTCTCTAGCACTCAAAGTATAGTGTGGAAAATGAAACAGACAGCGTAATAGCCCCAATTTGTACAGTGCTCCTGCGTGGAGAAACGGACAGCGTAACAGCTTCAATTGTACAGTGCTCCGATGCAAGGCGTAGCGCGAAATTCCAACTCCGCGGGGGGAACGAGAGAGAAAGCTCTAAAGGAAGCCTAAAGAGAGGAAAGGGGAAGATCAACTAATCGAAACATGGTTTTGATCAATTAATAAATGGGAAAGACCATGCCAACAATTTTCCAAAGAGAGTGAAAAATCATTAAGGCAAAAGGTGCGAATTATTGATTATACAAGATTAAGCTCATCCATGAAGAATAAACTTAATGCAAAACCAAGAAAGGGAGTACAAAATAGTACCAAATGATCAACAAATATACAACACAAAGCCATGTTATGTGATCAAAGAGAAATGCAAGAATGATTATATTCACATGATTCCAAAAGTATGACTAATTTGAATAATCGGAAATGTACAACAAAAGTTCATGACTAAACTTCAAACAGAAGTTAAATGACATTTAAAACATCCATAAAATCAAGCATGACAATTAATGGAAGTTAGAATGAAAAAAGCATGGCAAACACACTTGAAAATGCAAGAAAATGGCCTTCTGGTTCAGTGTTAATCGATTAACATAATTGCACTGCAAAGTGTTAATCGATTAACACTTGAAAAAATGCAAAAAAAAACACTGGTTAATCGATTAACACTACTGCACTGCAAAGTGTTAATCGATTAACATTGGACGGGGAGCAGAAAATCAGTTTTGCAAAGTGCTTTTGGCCAACTTTTTGATTGTGTAATCACTACAATGCTAGGGCAAACAATTATGCACGAAAAATCAAATTTAGAAGCAGCAAATGATCAACAATAGAATCAATTAAACAATCAAGATCATGGATCAAGCAATGGTATAATCAATTCACATGCAAAAACATAGAAACTACATCGCGAATGATCGAAGCAGAAAAATGAATGAGATCCACCGACCTACAAGGTTGAGATGTGCCTTGGTAAATGTTGCAATGTGATCTTGATGAAGATAATCAAAGAAAATCAGAGGAATCTTCAATTATAGCCGAAACGTATCGAAACCGATCAAATCGCGACGAAAACTCCAAAATGAGAATTATCGCCGAAGAAACTTGAATCAATCACTTGAGATGAATCCAAAAGCTATTGAAACTCTACAAAAACTAGTATAATGGAATGGAAATGAAGGTTAAGCTAAAGAAAAAAGCACTTTCAAGGTGAAAGTAACTTTTTCTTCAATGGAGAATGAAGAGCTTTGGTGAGGTTTTGGAAGAGAATTGAGATGAAGATGAAGATGTAGCAAAAAAATCAGAGAGAATGTGAGAGAATTGAGAGTGAAATGTGTAGTATTTGTGTGAGAAATGTGGGAAATGATGGAGAGATTGAAAAGTGAGTGAAGGTGTGTTTATATAGACTTTAGGTTTGGAGTATGAGAGGTTTGGAATTTGGTTTGGACTTAGCTTTGGGTTTGGAACTAGGCTAGGAGTTAGTTGGGCTTGACTCACCGAGTCAAGGCGGTTAACTCGGTTAGTTAGAACCAACTCGGTAACAATCTCAAGGTGAACTCCAACATCCAAAGATCCACATTACTTGGAAAACAAGGAACATGGTGCACTTACTTTGAAGTGAAACATTAGAACAAATGCACTTGGAATGAATTGAAGAGCTTTGCAATGTCTAGAGATGTCTAGAATATTCCCCATGCTGCTAGAATATTGTAGAATCCAAGACCAAAGTGTGTGCAAAGGTGTTGTCATGAAAAAGCAACAAATTATGCCTATTCTGCATGTGTTAATCGATTAACACAATTGCACTGCAAATGGTTAATCGATTAACCAGGCCAAAATATGCCCAATTTGCCTAAAAAAAGGTGTTGTGGTCCCGACTTCGATTTTCTACTTCTTGTAATGATGAATAGGCATAGAAACCCTCATTTTGTGCTTGTCTTGATGATGTGATGACCTTGTGAGGATATGATTAATCGGGCTTGGAAAACCTGAATATCCTGCAATCAAAACACAAAAAGAAAAGTGTGAATGCTTTTGCTAACGATGCGAATGTGCATGCTTATGCAAAAGGAAAAAGATGGAGGTCAAATTTCGGGTTACGACAGCTGCCCCTATTTAATCCTCTTGGACATGAATGTACGAATTGCGCTAGCTTTTCGATGATTCAAGGTAAAAAGGGATTAAATAAAAGAGTAGCTCGAAAATTTGGCCGACGGCGGCTAAAGTAGCGGTGCAAAGGTAGAATAGATAAGTGCAAAGTTTGGCTGAAAGTTTGCTAGGAGATAAGTCAGGTAAAAAGAGAGGGAGTTTGATCGATGCATATGCTATGTATGCGTTTCTACATGATGCTTGATACCATGCAATGCAAAGGCGCAAGGTAAGGCATAATGTGAAGCGGTGAGACAGAAAATCGTAGCAAAACGACCTTGACACCCTCGGTTGGGGAGAGGACCCGTAGATAAAGACAATCTCTGCTGAGGAAGCGAGTTCACAAGGGATGATGACTCCGCTGGGAAAAGAAACCGAGAACATCTCAGGTTTCTAAGTCACCATGGCCGTCACAGCTGAGGATGAAAGAATTAAATCAATCCTTCCGATCAAGATTGGCTCTGTGTGGGGAAAAACATCCTTCCAAACCATGTTGACTTTGCTGAGGAGAAACCACTGCTGCTAAGGACAGATAGTTTCAAATTATTGGAGATGATGTACAACCCTTGCTGGGGAAAAGAGAGCAAAGTGTCTCTGCTGGGAACACTTTGGCAACCTGCCTAACGACATTACAAATCTGTCAGAGAAAAGAGATGTAAACAAACAAGCCTTTCGACAAATCCTAGTGACGCTTACTGGAGGGAATGATGACTCTGCTGAGGAACTGCAGAGGAAACAACAACTTCTTCAAAGAACCATCACATTGTCGGCCAGGCGTTAGGCTTACCAATGGATATTACTGATTATCCTGCAGGAGTTACCAGTAACACATGCAATGCATAATGCTTTCTCGATCGATTTAGCTTTTATTGTTCTTATCGTTTTTTAGTATTATGTGATCACAAATAATTGTTTATTTTGCAAACAAAATACTGAATATAAAACGATTGAGAAGTGAAATGATGAATTTTTATTGAAATGGAAAGAAGTTTGTACATAAGATGTGTACAAAGATGTAAAAATCCTTGATGAGGAAATTTGCAATAAAATTGAAAAACAAGTGTAAATGGCAAAGGAAAATCATGTTTTGCATTGATTACTACATTGGCCACCATCCATTGTAAGTCTAGGTTCCAACGCCTTGCACCAGTTGATGATGATTGGAATGTTCTGTTACCGTCTGAGGTCTAGCCATGATGAAGAGAGGCTCAAGTGTTCACAGTCAATGCCTTTATCCCTAATTTTCGCCTGGACATGTTTTTCTATTTTTCTCGTCCACCGGGATACCCATTTTTGCCTAAGTCGCCCTTTCGGGTTTTCAACTTAGCGGGCTGCTATTATTTTTTCAATGTCCCTAACTTTTGCATGGACATCTCTTTTTTTGGTCCATCGGGACGTCTATTTTTACCTAGATTATCCTTGCGGATGTCAATCTAGCTGACTCTTATCCATTTTTTTCAGGCATCATATTTTTTGACTGCATCGGAGTTCACGGGCGATGGCAACTCCTCCCCATCCATGGTGGTGAGGATCAGGGCTCCGCCTGAGAAGGGCTTCTTGACAACAAAGGGTCCTTCGTAGTTGGGAGTCCATTTGCCTCGTGGATCCGAGTAAACAGGTGAATATCTCTTGAGCACAAGTTCGCCTTCACAGAATGTTCGAGGAAGAACTTTCTTGTCAAATGCTCGCTTAAGGCTTCTCTGATACAATTGACCATAACAAACGGTTGTAAGGCGCTTCTCTTCGATGAGATTTAGCTGGTCGTATCTGGATTGAACCCATTCAGCTTCGCCGAGACCTGCTTCCATGATGACTCTGAGCGAAGGAATTTCGACTTCAATGGGTAGAACCGCCTCCATACCATACACTAGCGAATACGGAGTTGCCCCAGTAGAAGTGCGAACTGAAGTTCGGTAGCCATGTAGTGTAAAGGGAAGCACTTCATGCCAATCTTTGTAAGTCTTGACCATTTTCTGGACACTTCTCTTGACGTTTTTGTTTACTGCTTCAATGGCGCCATTCATCTTGGGCCGACATGGTGAAGAGTTGTAGTGCTCGATATTAAATTCTTGACACAACTCCTTCATCATATTGTTGTTCAGATTGCTTGCATTGTCCGTGATAATGTTGCTAGGAATGCCATAGAGACATATTATCTCTTTCTTGATGAATCTGGCAACCACTTGTCGTGTAACGTTTGCATAAGAAGCAGCTTCAACCCACTTGGTGAAGTAGTCGATAGCAACCAGAATGAATCGATAACCGTTGGAAGCCTTCGGCTCGATCATTCCAATCATATCTATACCCCACATGGTGAATGCCCAAGGTGAAGTCAAAACATTCAATGGAGTTAGAGGCACATGGATCTTGTCTCCGTAGATTTGGCACTTGTGACATCTTTTGGCAAAGTTGTAACAATCTACCTCCATTGTCGTCCAGTAATACCCAGCCCGAAGGATCTTCTTGGGCATAGCAGGACCTTTAGCATGTACACCCTCGCAGTCCTCATGTATGGACCTTATGATCATGTTTGCTTCGTGTCTATCCACGCATCTGAGCAACACGGAATCATAATTCCTCTTGTACAGTATACCACCACTTAAGAAGAATTTGGCGCAAAGCCGCCTAAGAGCTTTCTTATCAGTGATAGTGATACCCTTGAGATATTCCTGTTTTTTCAGATATCTCTTAATTTCATAGAACCAAGGCTTGTCATCAGACTCTTTCTCGATTGCTAAACAGTGTGCTGGTTCGTTCAAGTGATCAATGCGGATATGAGGAACTTCATTCTTCCACTTGACCTTGAACATGGATGCTAGAGTGGCAAGAGCATCAGCTAGTTGATTTTCCTCTCTGGGTATATGATGAAAATAAATTTCATCAAAGTAAGGAATCAACTTCGCAATGTGTTGTTGGTACAGAACCAGCTTGGAATCTCGAGTCACAAAATTCCCTCTGACTTGACCGATGACCAAGGCAGAATCTCCATAGACCTTAAGAATCTTGATTCTCATGTCAATAGCCGCTTCAATACCGTAGATGCATGCTTCGTATTCGGCCATATTGTTGGTGCATGCGAAGCATAATCTGGCAGTGAAGGGAAGGTGAAAACCTGTTAGAGAGATGAGGATAGCACCGATTCCACAACCTTTAGAATTGGAGGCACCATCGAACAGGAGCGTCCATCGCGCCCCTGGTTTGGGTCCTATGTCAGGGTCTGGAGTCTCATAATCTCTGATGAACAGAACATCCTCATTGGGAAAGTCAAACTTCATCTGTTGATAACCCTCTACAGGTTGATGGGCAAGGTAGTCAGACAAGACACTCCCTTTTATTGCGTTCTGGGTAACATGTTGGATGTCATACTCAGTTAACAGCATCTGCCACCGATCAATCCTTCCAGAGACAGCAGGCTTTTCAAATATGTACTTTATCGGATCCATTTTGGATATCAACAAAGTAGTATGGCAAATCATGTATTGTCGTAGGCGTCGAGCAGGCCAGACCAGAGCACAATAAGTTTTCTCTAAGAGTGAGTATCTGGTCTCACAATCAGTGAACTTCTTGCTCAGATAGTATATTGCATGTTCTTTTCTGCCAGTGTCATCATGTTGACCCAATACACATCCCATTGATTCATCGAGAATAGTGAGATATATGATTAAAGGCCTACTAGGAACCGGCGGTACTAAGATTGGTGGTTCTTGCAAGTATTGTTTTATTTTGTCAAATGCTTCCTGACAATCATTATTCCATTCAACCGATTGATTTTTTCTTAGTAATTTGAACATTGGTTCACAAGTAGCCGTCAAAAGGGAAATGAACCTTGAAATGTAATTGAGTCTGCCCAGAAAGCCACAGACTTCTTTTTCTGTTTTGGGCGACGGCATGTTCTGAATTGCCCGAACCTTATCAGGATCAACTTCAATGCCTTTCTGACTCATGATAAAGCCCAACAGTTTACCAGATCGAACTCCGAAGGTGCACTTCGCAGGATTCAACCGCAATCTAAACTTCCAGAGTCTGTCAAATAGTTTCTTCAGATAGACCAGGTGATCATCCTCAATTTTAGACTTGGCAATCATATCGTCCACGTAAACCTCAATCTCTTTATGAATCATATCGTGAAAGAGGGTTTTCATGGCACGTTGGTATGTTGCCCCTGCATTCTTTAGACCGAATGGCATGACCTTGTAGCAATATGTACCCCATGGCGTGATGAAAGTAGTCTTCTCCATATTAGTTGGGGACATCTTGATCTGATTATATCCTGAGAAACCATCCATGAAGGAAAAGACAGAGAACTGCGTTGTGTTTTCTACCAAGACATCAATATGAGGCAAAGGAAAATCATCCTTCGGGCTTGCCTTGTTGAGATCTCGATAATCCACACACATTCTGAATTTACCGTCCTTCTTCGGAACCGGGACGACGTTGGCAATCCATTCAGGATATTCGGAAGTGACTAGGAACCCAGCATCAAGCTGTTTCTTTACCTCTTCTCTGATTTTGAGTGCCATGTCGCATCTAGTCCTTCTGAGCTTCTGCTTGACGAGAGGACATCCAGGCTTGAGTGGCAAGTGATGTTCAACGATGTTGGTATTCAACCCAGGCATATCTTGATAGGACCAGGCGAAGATATCAACATACTCTTTCAACAACTTGACCAACTCGGAGTGTACATGCTCTCCGAGGGATGTGACAACCTTGACTTCTCTTCTGACCTCATCAGTACCAAGATTGATAACTTCCACTGGCTCTTTGTGTGGCTGAATCTCGTGCTCAAGGAGCCTTGCTAGTTCAGCCGGTAATTCACAATCTTCCTCACCATCTTCTTCGGCTTGGTTAATTGGAATTCCATAATTACAATGAATGTTTTCCATGTTGTTATCAATGCTTTTATTAATTCTGCATGTTTATGAATAGAATGAGCTATTTTGAAAAGTGAAAAAGAAAAGAAAATTTTGCCATTTATTTGTGAAAAAGTAAAATAAAGAAAGAAAATAGAGCATGATTTTTGAATGCAAAAACTTTTATTTATTGATCACATAATATTGCAAAAGCGCGAGGCCCTTTACAAGCTATCCAATCGTCTCGGGCGAGGACGAGGGAATGAGAAAGCAAAATGCATTACATGTGATATGGGAAAACCACAGGAATCACGGTAGATGTCCAATTGTTGAGCTTGAAACCCGGCGGACACTTGCACACAAAGCTTGAAGTCTGATTACTGGGGCCAGCATCATCAATAGCTGCCATGATGTGACCTTGCTGGAAACTCGCGCTATTGAATTTGATTAAGTTGCACTGCTTCTGACCAGAGGAACCAGATTGATGACCAGGATGGTAGCCCAATCCGAACCCATTATGCTTTTCAACCACATCAATCACATGCCCCCAACCTGACAAAACACCTTTCTGGATAGTCTCCTTAGCACTCTTAGCAGACGCTAAAGTCAATTGTGGTGATCCACTTTGACTAGTTGAAGCAGAGCTAACATCTTTGAACTCGAGACACTGCAACGGCACCTCAGATATGCCTTCCTCGGTCTCGACGTATCGAAAAGATGATAACTCACTTACAATCAAATCCTCTTCACCACAGACGATGACAAGCTGATCATCCAACATGAACTTTAACTTCTGATGCAAAGTGGAGGTAACTGCCCCTGCGGCGTGGATCCATGGACGACCCAATAGGTAACTGTACGCCGGATTAATGTCCATCACCTGGAAGGTAATGGTGAACAAATGCGGCCCAATATTGATGGGTAAGTCCACTTCTCCAATAACTTGCCTTCAAGACCCGTCAAAGGCTCTGACAACTAAGGCACTTGGTCTCATCTCGTTTCCTTCCACCAGTAATTGACTCAATGTGCCCTTGGGCATCACATTGAGTGAAGAACTGGTATCCACTAGAACACGAGATAACAGGGTGTCTGTGCAGGTTACAGATATGTGCAGTGCTTTATTATGGGCAGTTCCTTTAGGAGGTAATTATGATTCATTGAAACCCAAATACCGACTTGCAGTTATGTTGGCCACTACATCATCAAACTCGACGATAGATATATCTTGCATGACATGAGCACTGTTCAAGACTTTCAACAAAGTTGATCTGTGCGCAGGCTAACTCATAAGTAAGGACAAAATTGAGATCCTCGAGGGAGTCTGACCTAGCTGATCCACAATCTTAAAGTCACTTTTCTTGATCAACTTAAGGAACTCTTGATCATCAAGGGTCTCTTTGCTCTTTGAAACATCCTCAGACGGCATAGTCGGTACTGGAATGGCAGTAGATGATGCCCCTTATTGAACAACAGGGGTTACAGATGCATGTGTCTCCTTAGGAGGAACAACGGTTGGAACTTGAAAAGGCTTTGTAGCGACCTTCGGAGCAAACACTCGTCCACTATGAGTCATTCCCCCTGCGGCTGTAATGTTTACGATCTCAGATTCGGCGAACCTTATCTCTTGACCTCCAGAAAACACAGTAGACCCGTACTTCTAAGGTATCTCCTTGGAATTCTGATACAGAAACGGCTTCGGCGGACAAACAACGATGGGTTGCACCTTCTTCTGCTTAGGGGATTCAACTGGAACGTTCCTATAGACAATGGTGAACAGATCAATGGCAGCAACTTCCTCAACAGGTTTAGATCTGGAAAATTTCACTTTGCCACGGTTCATCAGAATCTGAACACAACCCTTCAACCTTCGACACTGGTTAGGATTATCGTCACAAATATGACACTTACCATGCAACCTTTCAACAGTCCATGTTCATTCAACCTCTTGAAAACTACAGCCATCGGAGTCTTTACTTCGTTGACATCCGTGATCAATTCAGCCCTTGAACTATCCCCAATCATGTTAACTGCAGGTCCACCGTGATTCAGCAACGGATTATTCTGAATGTTAGGTCCTTCCTCGGCGAAAGTCAGAACCTTCTTATCAATGAGTTCCTGAACTTTGGTTTTGAAAACAAAATAGTCCTCTGTTGCATGTCCTATGTATCCAGCATGATAAGCACAGGACGCATTTGGATTATGCTTCGGGCTAAATGGAGCAATTGCAAGTGCAATCTGCTTGGGGACAATTGCCCCTTGGTGAACCAAATAAGGAAACAATTCCGTGTATGACACCGAAATTCTATCAAAATTCAGACGCTTACGGTTTCCTTGATTATTGTTGTTCTGACGGTTTTGATTCTGGTGACTTTTGCTGTTCTATTGATTCTATTGTTGATTCTGAGCATTCTAAATTGGTTGTTGCGGATGATACTGGTATGGAGGTAATTGATACTGTGCAGCAACAATGTACGGATACGGATAAAGTGGCATGGGAGCCATGGGAGCTTGATACTGAGGAGAAACTTGAGCTGTCACAGCGTTGGCTTCACCATCCTTTTTCTTGGACTGACTGTTCTGAGATTTCCGAGTGGTCGGCTGCTGGGAAGCAGCTCCAGGAATTTTTCCAGTCTTCAAACCATTTTCAATCCGTTCACCAATCGTTATAACATCAGTGAAGTTCGACGAAGAACTACCCACCATTTTCTCGCAGTAAGATCCTTGTAAGGTACCCATAAAGATGTCAACCAACTCGTTGTCAGAGAGAGCCGGTCGCACACGAGATGCCATCTCACGCCATCTTTGTGCATACTCTTTGAATGTTTCAGCTGAGCGCTGAGACCGATTCTGTAATTGCAATCTAGTGGGCGCCAGATCAAGATTGTATTTGTATTGTTTCACGAATGCTTCGGACAGATCCCTCCAAGTACGGATTTTACTGCGCTCCAGGCCCATGTACCAATCCAATGAAGACCCAGACAAACTATCTTGAAAACAATGAATAAGCAATTCATCATTATCAATATGGGATGCCATCTTCCTGCAGTACATAGTGATGTGACTATGCGGGTAACTCAAACCTTTATACTTTGGTAGATCAGGTATTTTGAATTTCTGCGGCAGCACAACATTTGGAACCAGACACAAATCTTTGGCCTCCAAGCCAAAAGCAGAAAACCCTTCAATAGCTCTGATACGGTCTTCCAACAACTTGTAGTCAGCATGTCTATTCTGATCAGTGGGCCTGACAAGAATCTGAGGATTTGGCAGCTGAGAAGCGGCCAGAGCTCGTACTTGCGGAGTAGCTAACTGAGAAGGATACACCAAACCCAGATAAACCATTTGACCAACATTCTGACCCATCGAAACACCATACGAATAATTCGGAGGAGGTACCCCAGCAGCTGAGGAAGATGCCCCAGGATAAAACATCCCATGATAAACATTCGGAACAGTAGTTTGAGCAACTTGAGATGAGACCGGAACATGAATAGGAGGACCTCTATACACATGCTCTTCTTCATCAGAAGTTTCAGAGTCAGCCAATCCGACAGTTTGATGAGTTTGAACCTGAAGATTCTCAGGATCATCATTCACGACTGGAGTCAGGACTAGAGTAGGCATGACCCATGGATATGCGGCAGCATTCCCATTAGGCATGGGCGCAACAAAAGGCTGATATGGCATGAAGGCACTACCATTATTCGCAATCTGAGGAGTGTAATTCGGAGGCATGCCCCAAGGAAAACCAGCGGGCATCTGGTTTAAACTGGGTTGAATAACAGGCTGATTCACAGGCTCAATTGGTACTTCAACTCTAGCAAGGAAAGGAACAACGACAGCTGGAGTAGCCGTAACAACAGGAGGAACGGTCACAACAGAAGTGACAACAGTTGCATCAGTAGGGGTTGCAACAACAGTGGCAGCAGTAGCAGCGTCCCTCTAGGCATGAAGGAGTTTTGTAATGACATCCATGTTCGTCTGGAACTGATCCATCTGATCTTGGAATTGAGCCAAAGTTTCCTTGTAAGCAGCGTTCTCAGCTTCGAAGTCAGCCATGATCTTGGATTTGTTTGAGCGAGTGAAATACCGATGTCGAGTCGTCGTCTTGCTACAAGGCAGAAATGATCAGAGTGAGCAATGGTTTCCTGGATGAAGGACACGCATATGCGGGCATGAATGAATGCAATTTATGCAAAAATAAAGTTTTAAAATGCTTATTCAAAAATTAATTTGACATGATGAGATGATATGCAACACCAGAATCAACAAGCCAGCATAGTCTGAATAGTCAAATCTGAACATCTACAAAGGTGGTGTTGCGTTGGTGCGAGATCTGACGCAATGAGAGAACAAAGGTTGGAAGAGTCTTGGTTTCCTACAGAAAAACCCAACATCCGCCTCACAGGTATGATATAGAAAGCGGGATTCTCAGTTTTGGATTCTCGATTTGAGAAGCAATAGTACATTCATCCCTCGGGGTACAATACTATCGCCAAACAAAGAGGTCATCCACTAATTCCCCCAAAAAAGGTCATCCTATGGCAAGTTCCCAGCTTTGGGTCCTCGGATCAAGAAGCGTAATGGGTTTTCCATTTCTGGTCTGCCATTATCGCTCCTTGGGAGAAGTGCCTCAACTAAGTCCTCGGGACTGGTCGCCAGAGTCGACAGCTCTCTAGATCAACACCCCAAAATGCGCAAGACACGCACGTCAGAGCATCTCCCAAGAAAACCTCGTCTGAATGTGAATTTCGTGAACACCAAACACACCAAGATGGCACGTAGGTCCCACTATTTTCCACTCTAATCCTAGGTGTATACTCAAGCCTGTGTATTGGGCTTATCTCTCAAGCAGCAACCCAACCGTCAACAGCAAAGAAAACAGCAGATGTCCAGAATATACAGCATATGAATATTTAAAGCAGTAAAGAAATGCAGTAAATAAACAGAAAGCTAAAGCAAGTAAAATAAAGCGAGTAAAGCGCAAAAGATAAACACCCAAACAAGCAAGAGCAAACAAAACTAGGCGAGACCCCAACCTGCAAGCAAGGACTCCCCAGCAGAGTCGTCAGCTGAAGATGGGTGGTTTACATCCTGAGTGAATCGCACACTCAAAGATAACACAGAGTCGCCACCGAATTTTATTTAGTCCCAAAGGACAGGGAAAATATCGATAAAACCCAAAGGGAAGAGAAACGGGAACGGGGGTCGGTTATGCGAAAGGAAGGTACTAGCACCTAACGCATCCATCGTACTCGACGAGAACCATTTCGCTTGCTTCTAGGCTTGGATGGGTTATCTATCTAAAGGCTTCTAGCTAAAAGAAAAGGAGAGAGAGGGAGAAGAAAGGGGAAAAAGAAAGAAAAGAAAGAAAGTGCTCGTGGAGGATTGGGGCCCTCGTGCCTACGTACCCTCATAGTGCAATGAGGAAATCAGAGCGTCATAGTTTAGAGAACCAGGGGACAGAGAGGAAGGAGGAAAGGGAGAAGGAAAGAAAGGTGGAAGTGTGCTCACCAAGACATCGTGTCTCATGCCTACGTATCATACATTCGACAGAATGCAGAATCAGAGCTTCCGTAGTTCGTGGAACCAAACGGAAAACAAAACAAGAAAGAAACAGGAAAACAAAAGAAGTGGTGTCAAAACCAAGAGCAAGAGTGAAAGAAAAACTCTACTGAGGAAGACCACACAGTAGGAGCGATTGCACAAGAAACTAGAAAAAGAATGGTGTCAAAACCAAGAATGAAAGAAACTCCGCTGGGGATGACAAAGAGGATTGGTGTCGAAACCAGGAAAGTGAGAGCAAAATGAAAAGAAAGGGCTCCCCTGGGGGGAGAAAAGATCAAAGTACTGCTAGGAATTAAAGGGTAAGTGACCCAGCTGGGGATCCAAATAAAGGGATGGTGTCAAAACCAAGAGAAGAGGGAGACTCGGTATATTAACTAGCTGGCAGTGGTTAACCGAAGAAAGAGAGTAAGACTCTGGCGGGGAAAAGAGGATGGTGTCAATAGACGGACTGTGATAAACTAAGAGAGAGTGTTGAACCAAGAGAAGGTGTTTGACTCTGAAGGGGCATCAGTATATTAACTGACTGGCAGTGGTTAACCGAAGAGAAAAAGGACTGCAACTCTGTGGGGATAGAGAAGCATTGGTTTTAACAGAGAAAACTGTGATCAACCAGAAGAATGGGTGTAGGACCGATCGAAGGTCGTAACCCAAAAGGGGTGTTGGTATTGACTGAACAAACAGCACTTAACCAAGGAATAAAGGTATTGAACCAAAAGAGGTTGCTAACCGCCGGGGGTTCGGTTTTTAACAGAACAATGTGATTAACCGAGAAGAATGAGTGATTAACCAAGAGAAGGTGATTAACTCAAAAAGGATTTCAGTATTTTAACAGACAGACTGTGGTTAACTGAAGAAAAGGGTGATTAACTAAGAAAATGTGATTAACCCAAGAAGATATCTGTGTTTTAACAGACAGACTGTGTTTAACTGAAAAAAAGAAAGTGCAAATTGGTGTTTTAACTGACAAGCAGTGGTTAACCAAACAAAGGGAGAAGAACCAAAAGAAGGTTGCAAACTCCTGGGGATTCGGTTTTAACAAAAAACCTGCGACTAACCGAAGAAAAGGGTTTAGACTCATCAGGGGAATCAAAACAGCAATGATTGGCCACGAGAAAAAGAATGTTGAGACTAAGGAGAAGAATGCCAACTCAAGACAAAAATGATCTTAACCAAGAAGGATGGTGATTAATCAAGGGAGAGATTGAGAGGTGCAAAAAGTGATCAAGGGTCGATCCGTCTGGGGAATGAGAAACACTATAGCTCGAGGATAGAGGTGACTATTCGAGGAGAGGACAAGACGTCCTTACCAAAGAAATAACCAGAATGAGGGTAGAAAAAATCCATCCTCATTCCTTCTCTAGCACCCAAAGTATAGTGTGGAAAATGAAACAGACAGCGTAACAGCCCCAATTTGTACAATGCTTCTGCGTGGAGAAACGAACAGCGTAACAACTTCAATTGTACAGTGCTCCGATGCAAGGCGTAGCGCAAAACTCCAACTCTACGGAGGAACGAGAGAGAAAGCTCTAAAGGAAGCCTAAAGAGAGGAAAGGGGAAGATCAACTAATCGAAACATGGTTTCGATCAATTAATCAATGGGAAAGACCATGCCAACAATTTTCCAAAGAGAGTAAAAAATCATTAAGGCCAAAGGTGCGAATTATTGATTATACAAGATTAAGCTCATCCATGAAGAATGAACTTAATGCAAAACCAAGAAAGGGAGTACAAAACAGTACTAAATGATCAACAAATATACAACACAAAGTCATGTTATGTGATCAAAGAGAAATGCAAGAATGATTATATTCGCATGATGCCAAAAGTATGAACAATTTGAATAATCGGAAATGTACAACAAAAGTTCATGACTAAGCTTCAAACTGAAGTTAAATGACATTTAAAACATCCATAAAATCAAGCATGATAATCAATGGAAGTTAGAATGAAAAAAGCATGGCAAACACACTTGAAAATGCAAGAAAATGGCCTTCTGGTTCAGTGTTAATCGATTAACATAATTGAACTGCAAAGTGTTAATCGATTAACACTTAAAAAAATGCAAAAAACACTGGTTAATCGATTAACGCTATTGCACTGCAAAGTGTTAATCGATTAACCATGGACGGGGAGCAGAAAATCAGTTTTGCAAAGTGCTTTTGGCCAACTTTTTGATAGTGTAATCACTCCAATGCTAGGGCAAACAATTATGCACGAAAAATCAAGTTTAGGAGCAGCAAATGATCAACAATATAATCAATTAAACAATCAAGATCATGGATCAAGCAATGGTATAATCAATTCACATGCAAAAACATCGAAACTACATCGCGAATGATACGAAAACGATCGAAGCAGAAAAATGAATGAGATCCACCGACCTACAAGGCTGAGATGTGCCTTGGTAAATGTTGCAATGTGATCTTGATGAAGATAATCAAAGAAAACCAGAGGAATCTTCAATTATAGCCGAAACGTATCGAAACCGATCAAATTGCGACGAAAACACCAAAATGAGAATTATCACCGAAGAAACTTGAATCAATCACTTGAGATGATTCCAAAAGCTATTGAAACTCCACAAAAACCAGTATAATGGAATGGCAATGAAAGTTAAGCTCAAGAAAAAAGCACTTTCAAGGTGAGAGTTGTTTTTTCTTTAATAGAGAATGAAGAGCTTTGGTGAGGTTTTGGAAGAGAATTGAGATGAAGATGAAGATGTAGCAAAAAAATCAGAGAGAATGTGAGAGAATTGAGAGTGAAATGTGTAGTATTTGTGTGAGAAATGTGGGAAATGATGGAGAGATTGAAAAGTGAGTGAAGGTGTGTTTATATAGACTTTAGGTTTGGAGTATGAGAGATTTGGAATTTGGTTTGGACTTAGCTTTGGGTTTGGAACTAGGCTAGGAGTTAGTTGGGCTTGACTCACCGAGTCAAGGCGGTTAACTCGGTTAGTTAGAACCAACTCGGTAACAATCCCAAGGTGAACTCCAACATCCAAAGATCCACATTACTTGGAAAACAAGGAACATGGTGCACTTACTTTAAAGTGAAACATTAGAACAAATGCACTTGGAATGAATTGAAGAGCTTTGCAATGTCTAGAGATGTCTAGAATATTCTCCATGCTGCTAGAATACTGTAGAATCCAAGACCAAAGTGTGTGCAAATGTGCTGTCATGAAAAAGCAGCAAATTGTGCATATTCTGCCTGCGTTAATCGATTAACACAATTGCACTGCAAATAGTTAATCGATTAACCAGGCCAAAATATTCCCAATTTGCCTAAAAAAAGGTGTTGTGGTCCCGACTTCAATTTTCCACTTCTTGTAATGATGAATAGGCATAGAAACCCTCATTTTGTGCTTGTCTTGATGATGTGATGACCTTTTGAGGATATGATTAATCGGGCTTGGAAAACCTGAATATCCTGCAATCAAAACACAAAAAGAAAAGTGAGAATGCTTATGTTAACGATGCGAATGCGCATGCTTATGAAAAAGGCAAAAGATGGAGGTCAAATTTCGGGTTACGACAACATGATACATTTCAACCTTGAGTTCTTTGGCCACTTCTTCTTGATCGAACTTGAGAAGTTCGTCTTTACGTTGTTTGGCATGAGAAATTTTTCTTTGTAAAGCTTTGATTTGCTTATCCTATTCTTCGACATTTTTATCACAGCTTTTGATTTCTTTCTTATTTTTCTCAGAGACCTTCTCCAGATTTGAAACCTTCGAGGCGGATTCAGAAGCTGCATCCCATTCAACCAATTGAGTCTCTGATTTATTGTTAATTTTTCCTGAAAAGTATTTAAGACGAATTAGATCAACTACGACAAGATCAATCAATGTGCCCAGCTCCATGATGGCATCAGCAAGTTCTGGAGAAACCTCCAAGTCATTGACTTGCTTCAAGAGTTTCTTGATCCCAAAACTGGTAGAAGTATCTTTTTCCAAAATTTGGAACAAGTCTTCATTGAAAATCTTCTCTTTGATTTGGGGAAGCAAGTCATCCTCAGGCTTATTGGCTGATTGATTGCTTGAGGCAGTCGAAGTGCTGGTACTCTTATCACCAAAGCTATATCTTGAGCTTATCATGGCTTTTAAATATTCTAGTGGCCTCTTCACTTTCAAGGATTCTAGTTCTTCATGAGAAAGGCTGGGGGAATTCGTGCCAGTCGAAGCATCTAGATGAGGGTCCGTTTTCGATTGATCTTCTTGCTTTTCATTTTCGTCTTCGTTTTCAGCTTTATCTTTCTCTTTTTCTTCCTCATCTTCGTCCTCTAAGACGGTTTCAGTCTCAAAATCAAACATAGAATGATCCTTTTCCTCCTCCTCATCCTCTTCACCCTTTTCGCCGCCATCATCCCATTGATTAATTGGGGAGCCATCTTCAGATTTGTCTTCGACAACTTATTCTGCAGATGGCATTTCAGTATCTCCTGCGGCATCATATAAGACTTCCTCCCTTGCTGGGCTCTTCTCTTGTCAAGGGCGTTGGTATGTGAGAGTTCAGTAGTGGTCTTGAGTGGTGATTTCTTTTGATCACCAGCTAGTTAGCTCACTTCGTCAACGGATTCCTTTGTGGAATCCTTAGGAGAAGTCTTGGAAGGGCTTGTCAGATGATAGGTAGGTTCACTACTTGTGGTGGGGATGATTTGTTGTACAATGGGATGGCCCTTGGTATCTTTGGCATCCTAAGAAGAAGAAATGAAGAAAAGATTAGAAGCATGTTAGTCGAAAACATCCATAAAATTCAAAGACGAAGAAGAGATCCTTCTACCTTAGGATTTTCACTTCCAGAGCTAGAGTTATCACTCTCTACCTAATCAGGGTTCTTCTTGTTGGTTGGTTTCTTGCTACCAGAAGTGGCATCAGTTTCTACCAATGTTGGGGTATGAAGCTTCTTCGTGGGTACTTTTGTTGGTTTTGGTTGAGGATGAAAACTTGCATCAGTAATCTTCGTTTGCTTCTTCTTCTTCTTGGTGTGTTTGGAGTGGTCTGGCGAAGCGTTCCCATCATCGGATTCAATTACATGAACCTTAGGTTCTTTCTGCTTTCTCTTTGTAGGTGTCGGAGGTGGTTTCCGACTACCCTACAAAAATATTACATTTCAGATGTTAGATTGAGAAGGAAATATAATAAAAATAAGGAGAAGTAATAAGCACAAGGATTTACCTTTGTTGTGGGTTTCTTGGTGTTGTCATCTTCTTCTTCCTCTTCGACGACTTCCTTTTCTACGGGAGTAGGTTTTTTGGCTGGAATCTTCATAGCTGCAAAAGAAACTTAACGCAGTTAGTATAAGCCAAATATATAATATAAATAAAAAGAAAAGAGAAGTGGTGTCAAAAAACCTCCCATTCCACACTTTCATATATTGGAGACTCCATGCGAACGTGTTCTATGCTAGTATGAAGGTGGCCTTTGAAATTGTCCAAAGTGTACTTAGTCGGAACCACTCACTTAGCACGCTTTTGTTAATCTTGGTGAAGATTTTTCATAAAATTCCCACAGACGAACCAGTCTGGAAATGGAGGGCTAAAAGCCACACCAAAATCAGCAGTTGGCAGTCGAGGGAACTTTGGAGGATAAATATTAAAAGCTAACTTGTAACATTGATCAGGTCGAACGTACGAAGGAAGTTTCAAAGTCACTGCTGCTTCGCTAATGGTTCGACTAAGCTCATTTGGCCTGTAGGCAGTTTCAAAGTACTTCTGGAATGCTTTGATCTCTTTGATGTGTGTTGAAGTACCTTTCTTCACTTTGTCCTGCATAAGGGCGAAAGCTCTAGTTAGGTGGAGATTTAAGGCAGCTACATCATAGAATTAGGAAGTATAATATTCTCTCCACCACTCGTCGAACTCTCTGGTGCAAAGAAAACTCGATTTAAAGGGCACATAATTGAGCTCCGTGAGGCCAGAATACTTGGCTAGCAATTTGGCACATTTTGCTTCGTTGTGCCACATGTTGTAATGGATCAGTGAACCCTTTTTAGGAAAGAGGGGTTTGGGTTTAATCTAAATCAAACCAAACTGTCGAGAGACCATATTTGGTTGATAGCTGACAAGAGTAATTCGAAGCTTGGAAGGGTTGACCCTTAAGGCCAGCAGTCTTGGCGTAAGGAAGGATTCCCAAATGTCAAGAGATTCAACTTCCTGTTCCTTCGACTCAGGAGGGAATCTTCTTGTGAACCTTTCAGGGCCTACCTTTCTATTGGCAAAAGGGGCCATGTTGGAAGAAAAATTATGACACTTTTCAAATATCATCACGTAACTGGTGGATGTCTACTGAAGGTTCATTCCTTCGTCATTGGGAGTCAACAACGTAAGCCTCGTTCCTTCAATTCTTCTGCTCTTACTTCGACAAAAGCTTCGTTAATGGGGTTTCGATTAGGAAGGGATGCTTCGAAGGTGGCATTCAACCATAATTGCAGCAAATAGAAAGGTCCATAATGGAGCAAGCTTCCTTTCGTCTTGATGGTCTTCAATGTTGTGACGCCTTCGCCAAGAGATTCTTACAAGTTGGCCATAATGATTTTCCTGAGACAGAGGTCGTGTCCAGTATGCAGCTGGTTCTCCATGGTTAAGTACCTCTTCGCCACTTGAAGACACCTTGAGTAGAAGACACAACGTGAGAGCCAGAGAGCCAGGAAGGCAATGTGTTCTTGGTCGGAAACCCATTTGGTTTCTTTGTCATGATAATAGGATATATAGGCGGTGAAGGTTGCTTTGTTGGTATCGAAACCTATTGAGTCATCAGCTAAGAGATTGGGGTCATAGTCCACTCAAATGGGTTTCAAGCTAGTTATGGCAGCGATGTCGAAAAGAGTTGGGGTAACCATACCACAAGGGAGATGGAAGTTGTTGTGGGTGTTGTCTTAGAAGTAAAGGGAAGCAATGAGCATAAAAGGACAATAACCTGGTCCTACCTTCGACAGCTGGATTAGGTCATAGATGCCCATTTTCTTCCAAACTTGGGACTTGGCTTTTTCTATCTTTTCTAACCAAACCAAGTAGTCATAAGGGTCTTTCGACAGAGGGCATGATCTAAAAACCCTAGAGCTAGTGTTCATGAACTCTAAGTTTATGGGGTTCCTAGAAGCTATGGTCGAAGGAGAACCTTGACCATCTACCTTTGCTTTTTCATCGAATTTAATTTCCTTATCAATTCTTGGTTTCACACCATTTGCTATGGGTTTGTAATGGTAATAATCGGGAAAAAACTCCCAAACTTTAGTAGGGTCAGCAGAGAGATCAGGAAAAGGGCCTAACATAACATGGGTTTTTCCAGAAACAAGAAGAGGGATAAGTACCCGTGATTGATATATTCTGCGTTTTTCCTCTTCATTGGGAGGTTCTGGGATGTATTGCTGATTTCCAACCACGTTTGGGCCCAACATCCTATGAACTGGAGGGATTTCTTTGGATTTCTTGGAGTCTTTTGTGTTCTTGCTGGTTTCCTTAGAGATTTTTGAAGCGGAGGCCATTGTTGTTGTGAGTGAGCAAAGAAAAAGATTTGAAGAAAGATGAAGTTTTGAGGAAGATACGCTTCAGAAAATTAAGAAAGTGAAAAAAGTAAAAATGGTAACTTTCACTCTTTTATAGACGGACTGAAGTGGAACGGTTACTGTGCACGATCACTATATATCATTTATGGTGATAAAAATCATGGGATGCATGTCACGCGAGGGTGGTGTAATGAGACAGTAGTAGTTAAAGGTCTGACCTATGATCTCCTATGGACTAGACGTGTGATGATTAAAAAGATTCACGCATAGGTTTGAGGAAATGTTTGGGGAAAGTTGTCATAATGACAATGACGTCATAGCAGTCCAAGGTATTTTCTGGCGTCGAATATGAAAGCTTCAAAAAATGCCTTTTTCTTCAATTCATTCGAAAATAACATTTTTGGGGGGCAATTTGTTGGCTGGGAATTTCGACGCCATATTCCCATTTGAGAAACTAAGTAAAAATGAAAATTTCTTAAGTTTGGTTGATTTCGACAGGGTTTGGTATAAAGTTCTATCGAAATGGTTCCCATGAGGGGACATGCTAGAGAAAATACTTAGAAATATTTTCTAAGTATGGGAAGTAACTTCGACGAATGGATGCTATGAGGCCTTCCTTCGACAGACATTTGAATTTCAAATACGGATGGATAACTGTCTTTTGTCCTTATCCGTTTCTTGGAATAAGACGTGTGGCAAACCATGGCGAGACAAAGGCATGCAAGGGCGAAACGTGTCAACTTTTGAAGAAATGCTCGTTAGAGGCAGTTATTTCGATGCATTATAAATATGGGTCTTAGTATTTGGATTTCCGTGTGTTCAATTATTGTAATTTACTCAAAGTACCCAAGTTAATGTGAGAAAAGAGTCATTGTTGAGAAATGTACGTTTGAAACACCATACATTTTATTCAATAAGAAATTTACTTTCTTGTACCCATTGCTCTTTACTGCATTCAATTTATTTTAAAGTCATTTTTCTGTATTGCTTTACTTTACCAAATTTCTACAAAAGTTTAGTCTTTTTCAACAAAACAATTAAACAATCTTTTTATAACCAATGAATACTATCGAAGTGTTATATGAACTTTCCAGAAAAACATAAAACACCATAGTTATGTCGATAGGATTCACTGGTTGATCCTGCAAGTGAACCAAATCAATTAGTGTTTTGGAAGACAAACAGTTGTTTACCAATTTTCACGGTAAACACGTAGTAGGGGGTGCACTAGCAGGTCCAGGTGGGTTTTCATTAGGAAGTTGGGTGGGAAGATCTTGATTGAGAGGTGTGATTGCATGTTGTTTACTGTGAAATTTGGTAAACAAAACAAGTTTCTACTAATACTTAAGGGATGAAACTCGAAAATCTCCCGGAACATATTTGTATGTATTTAAGACTTTGAACATGTTACTGTTGAAATCGAATGAGTGATATTTGGAAAGTAATGATGTAACTTGGAACAAGACTTAAAATGAGATTTTGAATGAGACTTGAAATGTAAAGTTTTTGAAAGTGAAAGAGACTGAAATTGAAATGCAGGATAAAGTAAGAATGACAGGAATTTTAATGCGAAATTGAAATGTAACTTAATGCAGGAAAAGACTTGAATGTAAAAATGCTTGAAATTTATAAATGGTGGAACACATACGTACATTTTACTCACTCGTTTCTCAAATGCGTGGATACTTTGAGTTTACAGAAATATGAGTACAATTGTGGACCTCCTACAAAATGAACACGAGTCCCTTTCTATACTACTCTAAAATAACTACCTAAGAACGGTCGGCTAACCCTATCACGACACATTTCAATCCCATGAAGTCGTTTCTTCTGACGAGACTCTACGTGTCTTCGAGTAACCGTCGGTGTTAAACTAGTTCCCGCTCTTTCAACACCATTCAAATATCTTAACTACTTTTACTTGACATCAGGAATTGACCCAACCGCGTCGAAATCCCTAGGATCAACCATGTTACGACAGCATACTCTGTAGTACTTTTCACATGTGGTACCCAAATCGACATTGTTTCAATTATACTGATGAACTCCAATCTTAGCTAACATAGCATAGTACTCAATTTCAGTAAGTCCCCAAACTCTATGAACGCCCCTCGACTTACAACTGCTTCGACCAGCATCACCATGTATAGTTTTCGACCTTGAGCCAGCATAATTTCCATTTGACTCCACTTAATCTTGACTTTCCACGTGGCATATTTATTGTTCCTTACTTGCTACTTATAGTTGAGTCAAAAAATCCAAGGTAACACATGTGCACTATGAGTTTTAGTGGGATGGACATGTTCCTTATTAGGTTCAACTGTGTTATGTGAAAGGAGTTGAATGGAGAGGTCTTGATTTATATGTGTGTGTATATGCGTATTTTTGACGCCATGAGTTCAACACGTAAAAAGTTGTTTTTGACAAATAGAGGTACATGCCAAAAGAAGCATAACTGAAAGAGTATATCTACTTGGGAGATATTCTTTAACATTCTTCGACATTTCGACGGGGCAACGTTTCGACATTTCGTCAAGTAAAGATTTCTGCAAATGGAAAAGGTTTTGACAAGTATGAAGAACGTTGTGATAGTTCGACAATTCGACAAGTCTGAAAGGACGCGTTGGTTCGACATAACTTGAAGATTCAAATTCAAGAGAATTATAACGTTTGGCAGAAGACGCGTGGAAGCACCTGGCGAAAGGGAGACATGCAGAAGGCCAGATGTCGAAGTTTTAGGATTTAGTCGTTAATAGCAGTTATTTTGTTTATCTATAAATAGGATAGTTGTTATTAGAATTGTGTGTGAAAAACTTGTACAAAACTTCTTGCAATTACTCAAAGTACCCGTGTGAGAGAAAATAGTTATTTGGAAAAATGTACGTGTAAACACCATCTTTCAATTTCTTTATCAATCAAAGTCTTTTTACCAATTTCTTTACATTTACCAGCATCTTTATGTTTTCTTCGTCATTTTACTTTAAAGTTCTTTCTTCGCCATTTTACTTTAAAAGTTCTTTTCAAAGTCATTTTCTTTTATCTCAGATTTTTATCTAGAGTTAGTTGAAATCTTTTATTTTAAAAGGCTTAAATACATAAAACCGAACACCAAGATATCACCCTTGATTTAAAATTATCACGTTGATCTAAGTTTTCACCCGACGTCCTAGGATTTGTTTGGTTAATCCTGCAAGTAACCCAGATTTCATCATTCTGGTAAACCAAAGATTGTTCGCCAAGATCAACAGCGAACAAACTGGCACGCCCAGTGGGACTAGTGCAATATAAAACTTAAATAATTTTTAAAAATTAAGGCTTTTTCTTTGTTGTATGATACTGAGAAGCGGTAAATTAGCCATATCTGACGTAGAGAGACCCAAAAGAACTAGAGTAAGGAAAATGGCGAATCAGTCAAATAATCCTAATCCCAATCCAAATTCAAATGAAAATATTCCAGTTTCCAACCCTATACCTTCGACAGGGGGAAATGTGGATTCAAACCCTGTTCTGGAGGAGGTTATACCTTCGTCAACAGGAACTATGTCAGCGGTTTCGCTCTCCCAAAGTATGCCTAGTTCTTCCACAATGGGACATTCAAGGCCTATGGGGACGCCTCCTCCGGGAGGACAAAATTTTAGGCCATTCCAGACAAATTTTTCCATGCCTATGTTCGGAAGAGAACAACCATATGGAATGCCAACGTCAGTAATGGCAAACTTGCAAAGTGCACCACCCTTGTATTCTGACGCCATGGTCCACATGTCTTCGCCACTGCAAGGATCAGGATATGGTGGAAATACGAGTAGATTGAACCAATCCCTACCAAATTTGCAAATACCAGTAATTACCAATAATTCTGCGCAAGTAATTCGACAACAAATGGACGAAAGTAATCATGATATGGTCCAAATGCTGACTCAACAAATGGGAGCAGTGTTTAACCCTTTAATACAAAACACTACCCAAACCAACCAATTGTTGGTTGCGCAAATGACACGCATTGCTGACTTTTTTGGTGTTCCTCAAACACGACAAAGAGAACAAGTGATTCAAAACCAAGTAGTAAATGTCGAAGAGGAACCCACGATAAATCAAAGGCCTTTAGAGAATCCTCAGGCAAACCCTAGAAACCAAGAGGCAGTGGTCGAACAGCCTCGTGTCGAAATCCCCGTTCAACAAGAGCCTAGGAGGGTGATAGTCCAGAGAGGCCAAGATGCTGATGATGTGTTGCAACAGCGAATACGATATAATAACTTGCCTGTCGAAAATAACATAACAGCCATGGTCGAAAGGATAATGGCCCAAAACGATGTAAATGTAGGGTTGCAAAGGCCTACTTATACTTCCCCATTGTCAGAATACATTCTGCAAGAGGAACTACCCCCAAGATGGAAAGTTCCTAAGTTTACTAAGTTTTCAGGAGATACTAGTGAATCTACTATAGAGCACGTAGCGCGTTATCTAATAGAAGCAGGAGAAATAGTCAATAATGAAAATTTGAAAATGAAGTACTTCCCAAGTTCTTTGACAAAAAATGCATTCACCTGGTTTACATCCTTGCCTGCGAACTCTATATTCACATGGACCCAATTAGAAAAATTGTTCCATGAACAATTCTATATGGGTCAGACTAAGATAAGTTTGAAGGAATTAGCCAGTGTTAAGAGGAAATTTTCAGAGCCTATAGATGATTACCTAAATAGGTTCAGGTTGCTTAAGGCAAGATGTTTCACACAAGTGCCAGAACGAGAGTTAGTCGAAATGGCTGCAGGGGGTCTAGATTATTCTATAAGGAAGAAATTAGACACTCAATATTTAAGAGATATGGCACAATTAGCAGATAGGGTAAGACAGATTGAAAGGCTAAAAGCTGAGAAATTCAGATCAAATAAAAATAAAAAGGAAAGAGTGGCCTATGTAGGAGTATGCCAGGATGATGATGGTGGCGAAAATGAACTAATTTTGTTCGACGAACAAGAAATTGATCTGGCAGAACTAAAGTCAGGCCCACCATACGCCTGTAAAGTACTAGCTCCGTCGAATGGAAAAAATCCAGTCGAACCTGAAAAGAATGATAAGTTTCCTAAACGAACTTATACGTTCGACGTCACCAAGTGCGACGAAATTTTTGATCTATTGGTCAAAGATGGTCAGTTAATAAAACCACCAGGCGCTAAAGAACCGCCTGGCGAACAACAGAAAAAGAGGGGTTTTGTAAGTACCATAACTTTTTGGGTCATAAAACATCTCAATGTTTTATTTTCAGGGATCTAGTTTAAAATGCTATCCGTGATGGAAGGCTGAAGTTTGGCGAGAAGCCAAAACAACAAATGGGGATTGATTCGAATCCTATGCAGGTTGTCGAAGCACACTATGCTGAACCATCCACTGTGAATATGGTGGAGATTGAAGTTGCTTCTGATGGCAGTTTCGAGATGGTGGAGGCTATGGAAGGTTTCGACACCAATGTCAACATGGTCGAGATTACTGAAGATCTTGCAGGCCAGAACGAAGTCGAAGGCACTGAAGCGTTCGACAACGATAATGAAGTCAAAGTCACTGAAGATCTTGACGACAAAAACACAGTTGAAGTCACTGAGGACTTCGACGATGAAGGTAAGGTCGAAGTTACTAAAAGCTTTGACAATCGGAAATTGGAGGAAACTATAGAGGGTTTCGACGAAAAGAACGATGACAGTAATGCTGAAGACGTGGTGGTTCGACCAGGAGAAATCTGGGATTGTTTGGGACAGCCAAGTGGAAAATTCGACTACCTGGTGAAGTACACTATTCCTGTAACCTATCACACCGACATCAGCGAAATCCAACCAACTGGTTGGGGAAGTGATTTTGATGACGATGGTGATTCCCCTATCACCAAGGAGGAAGTTACTGAGGACTTCGCTGCTGAAAATAAGGCTACTGAAGGCCTTGATCTTGACAACACGAAGGAAGCTGATGTTATAAATTACTGCATCAACATCATGGGACCTTTCGACAAGGAGGTCACAGGGATGAAAGAAAAAGCTGTGCATGGCCGTGGGAAATCTGGGACTTATGGGATCCTACGAGGAATAAAGGAGGATCCTAAAGAAGAGTCAAACAAGTGTTGCTGCAAGCATGCTCCTAGGAACATATCCTGGTGTTGCTGCCCAGAAGGGAAGTTCGACCTGACGAAAAAGAAGGACAAAGTCGAAGAGGAAAAGCTCATTGAAAAGATGAACAAACTAACCATTGCTGACAAGCAAAATGCGGGAATAAATATGGTAGAAGTGTCGCAGAAAACTCAGGCAGCAGTAGGTGAAGCTCAACGTCGAGAGGAGTACCAAAAGCTGGCGTACCCCAAAGAAGATGAGAGTTTGGTCGAATTCATCAAAAGGTGCCAGAGAAGGAAGAGTGACGTGATGTTATGCCCTCGTTGCAGTTCCATTTTCGACAGAAAGGCTGCCACCAACTTGGAGGCAATAGATCAAGCAAGAAGGAAGGCGAATAGGGGAGCAACAAGATATGATCCAAGAAGGAGTGAGCACCACCAATGGAGGCGCGGAGACAGGCACTATGGCACTTACAAGCCATCAAACAAAGTGATAGATGACAAATGGGTTCAACCCATCAGAGATGCCCAAGGCCAGAAAAAGTGGAAGAATTTCGAAGTGCAGAGAGGCACTTCAATGGAAAACAAGAAGGAGTTGGAGAAATATAAACCTAGGCCATATCCTTCAGAGAATTATAAAGGGAAGAACCCCATGTCGAGATCCCAGTGGAGGAGGTTCCAAAGGCAAAAGAGGGTTGAGAAAGAAGTTGCTGAAAAAGGTATGATGAGAAAAGTGGTTGGAAACAAGGACGAAGCAGAATGTAGCAGCAACGCTCAAATGGCAAACAAGAAGAAGCCTCTCCAGCAAATCAAACCAAACAGCGTAGCAGTGCAAAGTGTGCCCAAAGAGAAGAAGTTGGAAGATGACGAGATGACAGATGATTTCAAGTCAGATTCGGAGGCATCCTTAGACGTTGTCTGTAACGTGGTCTCGGTCCTTCCCAGAGACTATGATAGGATCATGGAAGTCGAAGACGAAGAGGATGGGATGGAAGAGGAAACGATGGTGCACAAGCCCGTGTGTTACTACGTAATGAATAATGGTTGTGTCGAAGAGCAAAATGCTTTCTTCGAAAGACCAGACGATTCCATGAAGGCGCACTTGAAGCCTTTGTTTATCAAAGGAAAAATTGAGAGTGTTGGTGTGAACAAGATCCTAGTTGATGGTGGTGCTGCTGTGAATTTAATGCCCCACTTCATGCTGAAAAAGATTGGCAAAGATGACTCGGATGCAAAGCCCTACAACATGGTTCTGTCGAATTACGAAGGAAAGGTAGGAACAACCGTGGGAGTTATTCAAGTGGATATGACAGTTGGCACTATAACAAGGCCAACAATGTTTATAGTTATTGCTTCTAGGGCAAACTACAACTTGCTGTTGGGAAGAGAATGGATCCATGGTATAGGTGTTGTTCCTTCGTCGATGCACCAGAGAATAGTTATTTGGAGGCCAGATGGAATCGTCGAGAACATAGAAGCAGACCAAAGTTACTTCATGTCCGAAGTAAACAATGTAAGTGATCGAAGTTTCAACAAAAACTTAGCCCACATACCTCCTTGCAGTCCGGCGAAATTCGACTTGAAGGCAACGGACAACGCGTACTGTTCCATGTATCTCCATCCTACACGTGGTTTTCAGTGGGATAGGGAAGTCATTGGTGACTCCAACTACATATGGGGGACTACCAACATAGCACCAACAGGATGGGGGAGTGAGTTCGACAATGATGATGAATGAACAAGCAGTGCTCGACAAAATTACGGCTTACATAGCCGAAAACAAATTCAAAGCGGCTCTGGAGGCCGAAGTAAAATATATGGCTGTCGAAGCCAATCATGAAGATTCAAATGAACAAGGTCTTCAAAAAGACGTTGAGGAAAATGATGATAACAACAAAATAGACGAATGGCAACACCAGAAACTTGACGCCATTTATGACGACGAACCTTTGGGGTTCGAAAAAGATCCAGTGTCGAACAATTTGAAGATGGTGGCGCAGGATCCTTTAGAAGAAATCAACTTGGGACTGGGGGCAGAAAAAAGACCAACCTACATAAGTACAAGGATGGATCCTCAGTTCAGAGTCGAAATAATCCAGTTGTTGAAGGAGTTCAAAGATTGCTTTGCATGGGATTATGACGAAATGCCTGGTTTGGACAGAAGTTTGGTCGAATTGAAGCTGCCAATCATAGAAGGGAAGAAGCCAGTCAAGCAAACTCCAAGGCGCTTTGCACCAGAAGTTCTGTCGAAAATAAAAGAAGAGGTCGAAAGACTTCTAAAATGCAACTTCATCCGCACTACCAGGTATGTTGATTGGATTGCAAATATAGTTCCAGTTATTAAGAAAAATGGCAAACTTAGGGTATGCATTGATTTTAGAGATTTAAATTCTGCTACCCCAAAGGACGAATATCCTATGCCAGTAGCAGAAATGCTTATAGATTCTGCAGCAGGTCACGAGTATCTAAGTATGTTGGATGGATACTCTGGCTATAACCAAATTTTTATTGCTGAAGAAGATGTTTCTAAGACAGCTTTTCGTTGTCCTGGAGCAATTGGAACTTATGAATGGGTAGTGATGCCTTTTGGTTTAAAGAATGCTGGAGCCACTTACCAAAGGGCTATGAATTCAATTTTCCATGATTTTATTGAGACGTTTATGCAGATTTACATTGATGATATTGTAATCAAGTCTGTTTCAGGAAAAGATCATATAGACCATCTTCGACAATCCTTTGAGAGGATGAGAAAGTTTGGTCTAAAGATGAATCCCCTTAAATGTGCTTTTGGTGTGCAGGCGGGTGATTTTTTAGGTTTTGTGGTCCACAAGAAAGGGATCGAAATAAATGAAAACAAAGCCAAAGCTATAATGGAAGCGAAAGCGCCATCAACGAAAAAGGGATTGCAATCTCTACTAGGGAAGATCAATTTTCTAAGAAGATTCATCTCCAACCTCAGTGGAAAAACACAACCCTTTTCTCCTCTACTTCGACTAAAGAAAGAAGAATTCACATGGGGGCAAGAGCAACAAGGGGCTTTCGACAAGATCAAAGAGTACTTGGCTAGTCCTCCAATCTTGATGTCCCCTTGTAGGAAAAGAAGCATGAGATTGTATATCTCTGCATCAGACAAGACATTAGGAAGTATGTTGTGTCAAGAGGATGAGAATGGCGTCGAAAGGGCCATCTATTATCTCAGCAGAGTCTTAAATGATGCTGAAACTAGATATAGTGCCATAGAAAAACTATGTTTATGTGTATATTTCTCTTGTATGAAATTGAAGCATTATATAAAGCCTGTTGATGTATATGTATCTTCTCATTTCGACGTAATAAAACATATGTTGTCTAAGTCTATTTTGCATAGTCGAATTGGAAAGTGGGCTTTGGCTCTAACAGAATACTCCTTAAAATATTTGCCTTTAAAGGCTATGAAAGGACAAGTGGTGGCTGATTTTATAGCTGACCACTCTATAGTCGAAACTATAGAGTACGTCGAATTAGCACCATGGAAACTGTATTTCGACGGTTCCAGGCATAAGAATGGAATTGGTATTGGGATGGTGATTATTTCTCCTGACAAAATTCCAACAAAGTTCAAGTACAAAGTCGAAGGGCTATGTTCGAACAATGAAGTCGAATATGAAGCTTTGATTGCTGGACTTGAAATCTTGTTGGAATTGGGGGCAACAAGAGTCGAAATAATGGGTGACTCTGAGTTGGTAATAAAGCAGTTGACTAAGGAGTACAAATGTGTGAAAGAGAATCTAATAATGTACTTCGTGATAGCAAATAGACTTCTCAAGAAGTTCGACAATGTGGCTTTTAGGCACATTCCCAGGATGGAGAATCAAGAGGCGAATGATCTTGCTCAACTGGCATCAGGATACAAAGTGTCGGAGGAGAAGTTAGAAAAAGCCATTGAAGTCAGAGGAAGAATCATATCTGTAGGTTTGTCCCCATCAGATTTAGAGACAATAAAATTGGGATATGGTGACGAAGAGAATTATGAGATTTGCAACGTAGATGATGCAGGAGTCGAAGACTGGAGAAAACCCATCAAAGAATATTTGCAAGATCCAAATCAAAAGTCGAACGAAAGGTAAAATATAGAGCTTTGAGTTATGTACTTTTTGGCAATGAATTGTTCAAGAAGACTGCGGAAGGAGTCTTGTTGAAATGCTTAGGCGAAAATGAAGCATACATAGCATTGTCAAATGTGCATAGTGGAGCGTGTGGCGCACACCAAGCAGGCCACAAAATGAAGTGGTTATTGTTTCGACAAGGAATGTATTGGCCAACAATGCTAAAGGATTGTGTCGAATTTGCAAAAGGGTGTCAAGAGTGCCAAGTACATGCAGGCATACCACATGTTCCTGCAAGTGAGTTACATTCGATTGTAAAACCTTGGCCGTTCAGAGGTTGGGCGTTAGATTTAATTGGTGAAATTCGACCAGCTTCTTCAAAAGGGCAAAGGTACATTTTGGTTGGAGTAGATTATTTTACTAAGTGGATTGAAGCCATACCATTGGTGAATGTAGATCAAGAAGCAGTTATGGATTTTATCCAAAAGCATATAATCTACAGATTTGGGATACCGGAAACAATAACAACAGATCAAGGATCTGTGTTTACTGGTCGAAAGATGCAGAAGTTTGCACAAGAAACAGGTTTTAAGCTCCTTACTTCGGCACCTTATTATGCTCAGGCTAATGGACAAGTCGAAGCAGCTAACAAGGTAGTGATAAATTTGATCAAAAAGCATGTAGGTGGAAAGCCAAAAAATTGGCATAATACCTTAGATCAAATTTTATGGGCTTGTCGAACATCTCCTAAAGAAGCAACCAATTCGACTCCATTTAAATTAACTTATGGGCATGATGTAGTTTTGCCAGTCGAATTGTATTTGTAATCAGTTAGGGTTCAAAGGCATCATCAGATCCCATCAGAGACATACTGGAGTATGATGATGGATGAATTGGTTGATTTAGACGAAGAAAGGCTACGTGCCTTAGATCTCATAAAGAGACAAAAAGAGAGAGTCGAAAAGTTTTACAATAGAAAAGTAAAATTTAAGACTTTTTCAATTGGTGATTTTGTGTGGAAGGTAATTCTTCCTATGGATCGAAAAGACAGAGTTATGGGAAAATGGTCTCCCAAATGGGAAGGACCTTTCAAAGTTTTGAAAATATTTTCTAATGGCGCATATGAGGTCGAAGAGATAGGGAAAGACGAAAGGATATTAAAAATAAATGGCAAATATTTGAAAAGGTATAAACCAATATTGCAGGAAATAAAGATAGCAGTCGAATAAAGTTGAAATTGAAAGTAAATATCGTGCTGCCAAACAGATGGCGTTAAATCATTACAAATAAAGCCTAAAAGGGCTGGAAATTGACAGGCAAATTCGACTAAAGCTGAAGGTTTGCAAATTGTGCCTTCAAAGCGGTAAATTTGTCTTTCTGAAATTGAAGTCAACGATCACAGAGGTTCCTGTGAATATGGGCAACTTCAATCTCTTGGCTGATCTTTTGAGCGGTTTCTGCGTGTTGAATGTCAACCTTCAACTCTTCATCAATCTCGCTTTGCCTAGGCTGCTGGATAGAAGCTATGAGTTCCTCCTCTTTGGAAATTTTCTCTTGGAGAACTGCTATTTGTTTCTTCCATGTTTGAATGTGGTTATGGCAAGTAGCAATCTTCTTGACAGAGGCTTCAGAAAGCTCTTGTAGTTTCGAAACCTTATTTGTCGAAACAGAAACAGAGTTCCATTCAGCAACTTGTTGGTCCATTTTTTTAGAGATTTGTTGACATAAGTCCCTTCGACGGTGAAGATCTGCGCTGGATAAGTCAATCACAGTTGTCAGCTCTATCACAAAATTGCAGACTTCGACAGAAGCATCCAAGACGTTAACGTGCTTCAACAGTTTCTTCAACTCCATTGGAGCAGTGGCATTTTCCTCTAGAACTTGGAACAAGTCAACATCAAGGATCTTCGCCTTGATCTGAGTCATGATATTGGGTAGAGACTGCACTTCAGAAGTGGCTCCAGAAGTAGTCAAACTGCTGTAGGAAGAGTCTTTAAAGTTGAATCTGGTGCTAAGTATGGCTTTTAGGTATTCCAGGGGTTTCTGGACTTTGAGACTTTCAAGTTCTTCATGAGAAAGACTAGTCGAACCAGTTGTTTGGGAACTCCTTTGAGTTTGGTCAGGAGTAGGTTGGTTGCTATGCTCTGAAGTTCGCCTAGCTTCCTGTTGCTTCGACAGATCTTCTTCTTCAGCAGTCTTCTCTTCAGGATCTCCTTTGACAGCAGTGTATGTTTCAACATCATCATCTCTTTGTTGCTCAGCGTGTAATCCAGGATGAGAAGGAGAGTTGTTATCAGAATCAGCCCCCACAGTAGTGTCGAATGCTTCGACCGTTTGTCTCTCAAGTTCTTTGATGGGAGTGTCCTCCTCTCGAGCTACCTCCTCCTGGATTGTCTCAGGCTGTTTTTCGACGACCTTTTGCTTCTATCAAAAGAAAAATTTCTAATTTAGAAATGAAATAAAATAAACGAGAAGGGTCGAGATTGAAATTTACCTTAGAAGTCTCAGTTTTGGAGCTAGACTTCCCACTCCCCGTATCCTTCGACTGATGTTTTGTAGCAGGACTGCTAGAAGATTCCCTTTTAAAGGATTTGACAATGGATTTTTGTGAGGCAATTTTCTGCAGTCTTTTCTTCTTTTGAGGAGGGGGATTTGGAGATGGGGACTCATCACTGGACTCTTCAACAGGGATTATCTCTGGTATTTTCTTTCTTTTTTGGAATGTAGAGGTTTTTTGACTTACCTGATCATATAAATCAAAAATAGTGAGTGTCTTAAAGAAACAAAAGAATAGATCAAAAGAGGAAGAGATTTATACCTTAGTCGAAGGTGTCTGGGCGGCACTTTGTGGAGTTTCGACGGAAGCTTTCTTTGCAGGCGCTTTCACAGCTAAAAAAAAAGGGGGAGAGTTAGACAGTAAGAAATATGTGATAATAAAATGACAAAATTTGTGTTGTTGTTAACACCTTCAAGAATGGGATCTTCCACGCGAACGTGTTCTATTCCAATATGAAGGTGCCCTGGGTAGTTATCCAGATGATACTTAGTCGCAACCACGCGTTTAGTAGGTTTTTTATAACTTTCACGAAGAATTTTCATATGGTTCCCACATGTGAACCAATCTGGAAATGGAGGACTTAAAGCCACACCAAATTCAGCAGATGGTAAAGGTGGAAACTTAGGAGGATAATAGCTGAAAGCCAAGTCATAACGCACTTCTGGTCGAATGTGTGAAGGTAGTTTCAACTTCTCCAACTTCTCTGTGAATTTTTCTTTTAAAGTAACCGCTGCTTCGCGTATGGTTCGACTAAGATCATCAGGTCTGTAAACGGTTTCAAAATATTTTTGAAATTTTTGTATTTCTTGGATGTGTCTTTGCGTACCTTTTTTAGTCCGTTCCTGCACAAGAGCAAAAGCATTCGTCAGATGAGTGATGAAAGCTTTTACGTCGAAAAATTTGGTAGCATAGTATTCCCTCCACCATGTGTCGAACTCAGGAGTGCAAAGGAATGATGGTTGAAAAACCACCGGTCGAATATCCAAAGATTCGTCAGTCAGCCTGTTCGACAATTCCCTGCTGGTGGCTTCGTCGTGGAAGGAGTTGTAGAAAATGATGGCCCCTTTTTTAGGAAAAAGAGGTCGAGGCATGATTTGAATTAGGCCAAATTGCCTGGCAACCAAGTTAGGTTGATAAATTATTAAGGCAATCTGGGGTTTCGTAGTATTGCGGTGGGAGAACAGGAGCCTAGGGGTCAAAAAGGATTCTCAGACATTTAGGAAGATGTTTTCATCTTTTTTGGTTTGCAAGGGGAATTGTCGTGTAAACCATTCAGGTCCAATTGTTCTGTCAGCAAATGGAGCCATAGTCGAAGTAAAATGATGTCTCTCAGCAAACGTCATTACATAGCTAGTGAAGGCCCGTCGAAGGCTAATTGCTTCATCAGTTGGTGTCAGTTGCACCAATCTAGGCCATTCGACACTCCTGTTTTTGAATTCCTCTTCATTTATGTCATGCTTCGCAGGAATAAAGGCTTCGAAAGTGGCATTCAGCCATAGTTGCAAGAGCCAAAAGGGGCCTGCCAAATTAAGCTTCCCTTTGTCCTTCAATGTCTTCAAAGAACACACGCTTTCACTCAAGGACTCATACAGGTTCGCCAAGATTACCTCACTCAAGCATAATTTGATCCCAGCATGGAGTTGGTTCGCCATAGTGATGAACCTCTTAGCCACTTGAAGTGAGCGGGAGCAAAAGACGAATTTGGTCAGCCACAAGGTTAGAAAAGTTATGTGCTCTTTGTTAGAAACTTCTTTGTCATCTTCGCCATGGTAGTGAGACATAAAGAGGGAGTATGGGGCGAAACTAGTGTCGAAATCTATGGAGTCCTCGTTCAGGTGAGTGGGGTCGAAGTCAATGCCAACTGGACTAAGGCCAACTATGGCAGCTATGTCGAACAGCGTAGGGGTAACCATCCCGCAGGGGAGGTGGAAGGTGTTATACGTACTATCCCAAAAATAAAGGGAGGCTAGCAGCATGTTAGGGCAAACATTGGGTCCTACTCTTGATAATTGTATCAAGTCAAAAATTCCTATTTCTTTCCAAAAAATTTCTTTAACATTTTCAACTCTGTTCAACAAAGACAAGTAATCTGAAAGGTCTTTCGACCAAGGGCAAGTTCTAAAAATCCTAGTATGATTTAGATAGGTTAAATTTATTACTTCCTCATCTTTTTCATTTGAACCTTGAGGTTCAGTTTGTTCTACTGGTTTCTCTAGAGTTGGGGGTTTCACCCCAGCACCTATGGGTTTTGTGTGAGAATAAGTGGGAAAAAACTCTTGTAAACGCTCAGGTTTAATGTCTGGGTTAGGGAGTGGTCCTAACATGGCATAATGATTACCAAAAATAATAACAGGGATGAGTACCTGGGATTTAAAAATGCAGTATTTTTCCCTCGCGTTTGGAGGCTCAGGAATATATTGTTGATCCCCAATCAGTGTTGGTTCATCCAACCTATGCGCAGGAGGGATGATGGAAGGTTGCTCACTCTTGGAAGGTTTGCTGCTTGATGATTTTTGAAAAGCCATTGTTGAATCAGAAAGTTTTTTAGAAAAAAGATGAAGATTTGGAGCGATTGTGAAGAAGAAAAGTTCAAAAGCGTAAAAAAGAAAGAGAAATAGGGGTTTACGTATTTATAAGAGGAGATGATTTTTGGGTTTAGTGGTGATCATGGAGGGCACGTGGCATCATCTTGACGGTGATGAAGAAAAGTGGAAGTTAAAAAGAGATGGCCATGACGTTAGGTTAAGTAATAATGGGCTAGAAGCTAGAACGTGGGCTAGAGTTGACGTTTTGAGAAAAGTAAAATGATGAAATATGTTGGGACTTGAAATTGTGTAATTTAAAATTAGGATGACATGGCGTCAAAATATTGGTTGAACACCAAAGGATTATTTCTCCAGGATAGTCGAAATACCTTTGCTGGGGGGCAATTTGTATATGCGTATTTTCGACGCCATGAGTTCAACACGTAAAAAGTTGTTTTCGACAAATGGAGGTACATGCCAAAAGAAGCACAACTGAAAGAGTATATCTACTTGGGAGATATTCTTCAACATTCTTCGACATTTCGACGGGGCAACGTTTCGACATTTTGTCAAGTAAAGATTTCTGCAAATGGAAAAGGTTTGGACAAGTATGAAGAACGTTGTGATAGTTCGACAATTCGACAAGTCTGAAAGGACGCGTTGGTTCGACATAACTTGAAGATTCAAATTCAAGAGAATTATAACGTTTGGCAGAAGACGCGTGGAAGCACCTGGCGAAAGGGAGACATGCAGAAGGCCAGATGTCGAAGTTTTAGGATTTAGTCGTTAATAGCAGTTATTTTGTTTATCTATAAATAGGATAGTTGTTATTAGAATTGTGTGTGAAAAACTTGTACAAAACTTCCTGCAATTACTCAAAGTACCCGTGTGAGAGAAAAGAGTTATTTGGAAAAATGTACGTGTAAACACCATCTTTCAATTTCTTTATCAATCAAAGTCTTTTTACCAATTTCTTTACATTTACCAGCATCTTTATGTTTTCTTCGTCATTTTACTTTAAAGTTCTTTCTTCGCCATTTTACTTTAAAAGTTCTTTTCAAAGTCATTTTCTTTTATCTCAGATTTTTATCTAGAGTTAGTTGAAATCTTTTATTCTAAAAGGCTTAAATACATAAAACCAAACACCAAGATATCACCCTTGATTTAAAATTATCACGTTGATCTAAGTTTTCGCCCGACGTCCTAGGATTTGTTTGGTTAATCCTGCAAGTAACCCAGATTTCATCATTCTGGTAAACCAGAGATTGTTCGCCAAGATCAACAGCGAGCAGTGTGGTGGAGGTGTATGATTTGTAAATGTAGGAAAGTAAAAAAATGAATGGCATTGTTGTTTGGTCAATGTCATGGAGTTTGTCAGAGGTACTTGTGGATCGGTGAGGATGGGTGTAAGGGAAGGTGTTTTCATAAATAAAACACAATTTCTAGAAATGAAGGTAGATCTTGTGTTAAGATAAAAAAGAAGGTAGCCTTTAATGCCTGTGTGATTGTCATACCCTAATTTTGTCTGTTTTTTTAAATTTCTAGGAAAATATCGAGTTTAATTGCATTTTTAGTCTGAGTTCAGGTAGTATTTTATTTAGTTTAGTTTAATTTAAAAATAATAATAAAAAATGTTCATTTTAGTTATTTATTTTGTTTTTAATTTTTTGTTATTTATTTTAATCGCAAAAGATTAAAAAATATTTATCTTAGTTATTTATTTTGGTTTCTACTTTTTTAAAAGTTAGAAAATACAAAAAAAAACGCAAAAATGTTTTATTTATTAATTTATTTTAATTGATAATTTAAGCATAGAAAATGCAAAAAAATGTTATTGGTTTTTTTTAATAAAATCATAAAAGATATTGGTGTGACGAGTTTTTGGGTATTTCTTGTTTTTTATTGGTTGAATGATTTATTTTCCTTTTATGTTAATCTAAAAAATTACTATAAATAAAGGTTATTTTTTCACACAAGAGGACAACACAATTTCAATAACGAAATACACACCAAAAAAGCCACAAAATATCTCAATCCCCTCCCCTCACGTGTATAGTTTTTTTTTTCAAAGAAAAATACACATCATACAACCTTCACACATTCAAGTCCATCATCATAAGCTCACATCCACTCTGTTGAATTGTAATTCTTTATGTCAAAGCGGTATTTTTCACAGAGACTGTTGTCGTTGAAATGTTGTGTGTCAAAATTGTGTGAGTGTCGAAATGTCGAGGTTGTGTGTATCGACAGATATGTTGACTTAGGCCTAATTTTGTAGTATTAGCAAAATTAGGTATTTTGGGTTTTCCTTAGGGAGTAAGCAAGCTAAATATATAAATAGGGAGTAACCCTATTATTGTAAAGTGTGATTCACTTAAGTAAAATTGCAGTTTTGAGAGCAGAGAGTTACTCTGCATAAATTCTTCTTCTTCCCCAATTTTGTATTGAATCCCTAATTTCCTTTTTTCCCCAATTCAATTTTCTTTTCTTGTTCTCATCACCATTCTGAAGAGATAATCATCTTGCAACCAATATTGGTTGATTCACTCGAGTGAAGAGTGAAGAACAAGAAGAAAATTTAATCAGTTGATTGAATCTTGTTCATCAAGATTGATTCGGAATTACTAGAAATCTTGGGTTTAATTCCAACATCTGGTATCTAGATCACTGGCTGAGCGATTCATGGAAAGCAAAACATAATGACAATGGCGATGAATCATCCGAATGGATATTTTCTGGCGAGTCTTCCAATTTTGAAGGGTCAAAATTATGAGAATAGGTGTAAACAGATGAAGGTAGTTGTATGTTGTCAAGATCTTTGGGATCTTGTGAAGGGAGGAGTAACACCACTTGGCAGAAAATGCGTCGGAACAAGAAAAGACTGCATACAAAGAATTAAAGAAGAAAGATTATAAAGCTCTCTTTATAACTCATCAATGTGTTAATCCAGACAATTTCAAAAAGGTCAATGATGTAGAATCAGTGAAAGAAGCATGGGAGATCTTGGAGATATCGTTTGGAGGCGCTGAGAAGGTGAAAGAGGCGAGGTTACAAACTCACAAAAGGACGTATGAATTGCTTCATATGGAAGAAAGTGAAAGCAAAACAAGTTTTTTCACTAGGGTTACAAAACTGGTGAATCAAATCAATGTATGTGGGGAAGTGTTGACATCAAGATCAGTTGTTGCAAAGATCTTGAGGTCATTGGCTCCAAAGTTTGACCACATGGTAGTAGCCATAGAAGAGTCGAAAGATTTGTCCAGTTTGACAAAGGAAGAACTTCAAGGGATGATTGAATCTCATGAACAAAGGATGGCTGAAAGAGTTGCAGGCAAGTCGAAGAGTGATGCGGCTCTGCAGACGCAATCAGCAAAAGAAAAGAAGAGAAAAGGAAGTTGGAAAGGTAGAGGAGGCTACAATAACTCGACAGGTCGAATCAGCAAAAAAGAGGTTGGTCGAATCAGAGAAAGTCCTCATACCAAAGTGACCAGAGAGGTGGTGTAGCAGGTAAAGGATGAGGTGGTGATCGAAAACCTGACAAAAGTCACATTCAGTGTTTCAATTATCAGAAGTATGGTAACTATTCTAGTGATTGTCCTGAAAAACAAAAGAACCAAGATAATGATGCAAAGTTTGCAAAATATGAAGAAGAAGAGATGTTGTTGATGGTCACAACAAGAGATGAAGAAAGATTCCAAGACCAATGGTACTTGGACTCAGGATGCTCATCACACATGACTGGTAGGAAAGATTGGTTTGTGAACATAAAACCCTCAATGAAGAACATGGTGAAATTTGCAAATGACAATACTCTAGCAGGTGAAGGTATTGGTAATGTTATGATTATGAGGAAAGATGGGAAGAGGTCAGTAACTTCCAATGTATTGTACATACCAGGCATGAAGAGTAATTTGCTTAACATAGGGAAGTTGGTAAAAAAGAACTATAAAGTGTTGATTCAAGACAAGATGATGAGAGTTCTCGACTAAGGTGGAAGGTTTATATTGAAAGCTCCTATGTCTCAAAATAGAACCTTTAAGATTAAACTTAATGTGATGGAGCACAAGTTCCTTGCAACTTCATCTAGCAGGGATGAATGGATATGGCATTATCGATTAGGCCATCTAAATTTTAAAGACATCAAAGACCCGAAGAGAAGAAATACGGTTTCAGAATTACTAGAAATATACATTCCAAACAAAGTGTGTGAAGAATATGTGCACGAAAAGCAACACAAGAAAAACTTCAGCAAGGATACAGGAATCGGGTCAAAGGCAGTTCTTGAAGTCATATACTCTGATGTATGTGGACCTATCCAAGTGGATTAAATTAGAGGTAACAGATACTTTGTCAGATTCATAGATGATTTCAGTCGAAAACTGTGGACTTACCTGATCAAGAAGAAAAGCGAAGTGATCGAGGTATTTGCCAAGTTTAAATCTATGGTCGAAAGACAAAGTGGTCGAAAGCTCAAGATTATGACGAGTGGTGGTGGTGGAGATTATGTGTCGAAAGACTTTGACACATTATGTGAGAAAGAAGGGATTGTGCATGAGGTGGTGCCACCCTACACTCCACAGCAGAATGGGACTGCAGAAAGGCAGAATAGAAGCATCATGAATATGGTGAGAAGTATGTTGAAAGGAAAGCATTTATTCAAAGAATTATGCGGAGAAGCAGTGTCGACTGTAACATACATCTTGAACAGATGTTCGACGAAAAGGCTAGAAGGAATTACTCTAGAAGAATATTGGTCTGGTGTCAAGCCTAGCTTGAGTCATCTAAAGATATTTGGATCTATAACACATAGACATGTGCCAGATCAGTTGAGAAGAAAACTTGATGACAAGTCGATTCAAATGATCTTAATAGGATATCAGTCAACTAGAGGATACAAGTTGTTCGACCAAGAGAACAAGCAAGTAGTGATCTGCATGGACGTGATCATAAATGAGCTTAAGGAATGGGATTGGGCTGAAAATGTCAAAAAAGATTCAGTGAGAATCTTATGTGAAGAACCAGCTAGTGAAGTCGAAAGAGAAGTTCAACAGGAAGAAGTCAGAGGTCAAGAAAGTACAAGCAGGCCTTAAAGAAAGAGACACATGCTTGCAAGGTTGCAAGAATGTATGATTACATCAGATGATGTGGTCGATGATGAAGGCGAGATGGTACACTATAATTTCTATGCATATGTTGAACCAATCAATACAGCTAAAGAATTGAAGGATTCGAAGTGGGTGAAAACAATGAATGAGGAACTAAAGTCCATCGAAGTCAACAACACTTGGTCACTAGTCGAATTGCCTCAAGACAAGAAGGCAATCGATGTGAAGTGGGTATACAAGGTAAAGTTGAATCCCAAAGGAGAAGCAACTCGACACAAGGAGAGACTTGTGGCGAAAGGATTTCTTCAGAAAGAAGGAATCAACTTTGATGAAGTTTTTACACCTGTCACTAGGATTGAAACAATCAGGTTGGTTATTGGTCTAGCAAACATGAAGAATTAACACATATGTCAGATGGATGTGAAATGTGCATTCCTAAATGGCCCCTTAGATGAAAAAGTTTATGTTGCACAATCAGCTGGGTTTGTGAAACAAGGCGAAGAAAGCAAGGTATACAGGTTGCATAAAGCCTTGTATGGACTTAAGCAAGCTCCAAGAGCTTGGAATAAAAAGATAGATAGCTTTCTAAGGGAGAAGGAATTCGTGAAGTGCACAACTGAGCATGGAGTATATGTAAGAAGAAGCAATAATGAATTGCATATACTATGTCTCTATGTCGATGACCTGCTGATAACAGGAAGTTGCAAGAAGGAGATCGAAGATTTGAAACATGACCTAAGTGAGGAGTTTGAAATTCCAGACTTGGGAAATCTCTCATATTTCCTTGGAATCGAATTCCACAAGAGTGGTAGAGGTTTGATGATGCACCAAAGAAGATATGCAGGAAAAATACTCAAGAGATTTGAGATGCAAGATTGCAACCCAACTTCGACTCCAGCTGAGCCTAGAATGTAACTGTCAAAAGACACAGATGAAGATGATATCGATCTAACGCAGTACATAAGACTCATTGGATCACTTCGATACCTTTGTCACACAAGACCTGGTCTAGCATATAGTGTAGGTATGGTGAGTAGATTCATGCAGAAGCCAAAGGTATCACACCTAGCAGCGACGAAGAGGATGCTAAGGTATATGAAAGGAACTTTCGACTATGGAATTTTGTTTCTTGCAGCTGATGAAGAAAAAGAATGAAAGTTAGTGGGATACACCGACTCAAGTTGGTGTAATGATGTTGATGATAGAAAATCCACAACTGGCTATGTGTTTATGGTAGGTGGTGCACCAATTGCTTGGAGTTCAAGAAAGGAACCAGTAGTGGCACTATGATCGTGTATAGCAGAATACATAGTTGATTCTCTTTGTGCATGTCAAGCAACGTGGATGGTGAATTTGGTCGAAGAGATTACAGAGAAGAATCGTGGACCAATTACCATGAAGATCGACAACATGTCTATTATCAATATGGTGAAGAACCCGATAGCAGATGGACAAAGCAAGCACATCGAAATGAGATTCCATTATCTTCAAGAGCAGATAGCAGATAGGAAGATGAACGTGGTACACTGCAAAACTGAGAATCAGATTGCAGATATCATGACAAAAGAAGTGCAAGTCGAAGTGTTCAAGAAGTTAAGGTCTATGATGAATATAGATAGCTTAGACACAATGAATTTGGTGATGTGTTGAATTGTAATTCTTTGTGTCAAAGAAGTACTTTTGACAGAGCCTGTTGTCGTTGAAATGTTGTGTGTCGAAATTGTGTGTTTTGAAATGTCGAGGCTGTGTGTCTCGACAGGAATTTCAACTTAGGCCTAATTTTGTAGTGTTAGCAGAATTATGTATTTTGGGTTTTGCTTAGGGAGTAAGCAAGATAAATCTATAAATAGGGAGTAACCTTATTATTGTAAAATGTGATTCACTTAAATAAAATTGCAGTTTTGACAGCAAAAAGTTACTCTGCAAAAATTCTTCTTCCCCAATTTTGTATTGAATGCCTAATTTCTTTTCTTGTTTTCATTACCATTGTGTAGAGATAATCATTTTGCAACCAAGATTAATTGATTCACTCGAGTGAAGAGTGAAGAACAAGAAGAGAATTCAATCAGTTGAGTGAATCTTGTTCATCAAGATTGATTCGGAATTACTCAAAGTCTTGGGTTTAATTCTAACACACTCATCATCATCTTCATCACCATGTAACCAATTCCCCCGCCATTTCTCTCCACCTTCATCTTCAAACATCTATACCAGAACCTTGAGCTTCAAATCATCACCATCATAACATAATTGAAATCTCATCTATCCTCAAAAAATTGAAAATCTATCTTTCCCACTGTCAAATAACAACACGATAACAACAACCAGTAGCAACATAAACAAAAACCATAAGAAAAGAATAAAGCCGAAAAAGCAGAAAACAAAATCAGAATGTGGAAAAGAAGAGGAAGAAAATGACTGCGGATGAAACTAAAGCCACAACCGTGTGTCGCCTTTAAAATGCATGTTTCCTCCCTCCGCGAAGCCACCGATTCTGCATCGAACAATAGTACCACCACCGCCGATCTACCACGACGTTTCTAGCCACCGTTCACTTTCGGTACTCCTTTGCTAACTTTTTGAGATCTATTTTTCCATGAGTAGTTTCGTTCCTCTTCTTCATGTGCTTTTCATTTTCTAGATCTGAAAAGTGTGTTTATGTTAAGTGTGATTACATTGATTTGGTTTGAAATTGAGAGTGTAGTTTGAATGTTTTGAGAAAGATGGAGCGAAGAGCGTTTTAGTATACGTTTCATGTTTTGATTCACGACCAGAGAGTTGGAAAATATATGTGGATGTTTGAAAAAGTCAAGTTTTTATTTTTAAATGTGTTAATTAATTTCGTGGAAAAGGAAATGGGCCAAAAGCTAATTTCTTTTTCATTTTACCATTTTATTATTATTATTATCATTGTCAAAAAAATCATGTATTCTTTTTTAGAAAATTAGGGTTAGTGATTCATTGGGGTTTTGGACCCATGATCTAGCATATGATTTGTCCCACACTCTTACTTCGTTGCGCTCCCATTGTATTGATTTTTCATATTATTTCACTTCTTGTGTTTTTTTATTACTATCATTATTCATTATAATTTTTCTTTGTTTCCATTTATTTTTTAAAGTTTAGCTTTATTATAAAAAATAAGCCTTACATATGTTGATGTGCGTATTCAACAAACTTTATTTACAAGTTTAAATTTGCCGCGGTTGAACCGTATCAAGATCTAACTCTAATATACTTAAAAAAAAATCTTTTCTCAATTAAACTCGGAGAAAAAAGGGCAAATGGATGGGCATCCATCTTGGCCTAGAATAATCTGATATAAGATGTACATCTTGTTCAAAGACGATTGTTCGCATTCTATTTAAAAATATTTAAAACTCTGATTAAAATGATGATCAGATAAACATATGTTTCGTCTAGAATAATCGGACACAAGATGTACATCTTGTTTCAGGTCGATTATTCGTCTTCTGTTTAAAAGTTATTAATTAAAACTTGGACGTCAAAGGGTGATTAGAGGTACATTCGCTTTGTCCTCAAATAACCGGAGTGTGCACTTTGTTTAAGGTCAGTTATTCGTCCCCCACTTAATAAACAACTTCCACCCATCAATTAAATATTTCTTCCGCCTCTGTGCGATGCAAAAAACCTTTTCATAAACGAATTGTGTTTTGTTCATTTCAACGCAACGAGCAAGCAAACTCTTCATTCCTTCCATGCGCGACGAGATAGCAATGCTTAACCGCCAGAATGAGACCTAAACATCACTCACTAAAATCAACCAACCAAAAAACTTTTGCTACCCAGAACTACGATGCTTTGAGTTTCCCATCGCAAATTGGGATACGTAGGAGTGAGATTCAACATCTCGTCAAGCACACTAATAAAAAAACCTAATTTCCCCCTTTGTAAATACATCATAATAAGTAGAAGAAATCAAAATATCTTACGCTAAAACTCATATCCGCAAAAATAACTAAACGATTCTCGTTATATACAACGGACGTGCGGGGTGCAAATACCTTCCTCACACATAACTGATTCCTGAACCTGGATTTGGTTGTGATGGTCATATGGTTGTTGTTGTTTTTCCATTTTTGTGAAAAAAATTTATAACGATCGTTCTTTATGTTCAAGATATGTTGCTTACCTATTGCAGTTTTTTGTTCTTCAATGTCTGAAAATTGTACGAAATGGAGCATGAACTAATTGGATTTTCAATTTGTTTTAGGCTTTTGTTGATAGTGGAGCACAATCTACCATTATATGAAAAACCTGCGTTGAGAATTTAGGGTAAGAACTTTCGATATAACTGGAACTTGCTTCTAATACATTTATAAGATTATAATAGGATTAAGTTTATTGGGTAGCATATTTCAGAATAGTGTATTGTGAGTTGTGATATTTCAGAAAATAGATTTTTTTTTTATGATTGTGTTATCTTGTAGATTACTATGAACATATCCAACATTAATTAGACATATACATCACTCATTGAACATTGTTAAAAATTGTTAACACATCACTTTTGAAATTTATGATTTTTGGCTTTCCGTAGCATGATGATGTACATTGTATAATTGTTGCAGAGATGTTAACGCCAATTGATAATTCTTCTTATGCAAGTGATGGATCAAAGGTGCACGTGGGTTATCAGGTATCGTGCGCAAGCATTTCTATTTACTATTCAGCTGAAACATCCATGACAGTGTTTGTTGTGCTGCATTTAAGGTTCCATAATTCAATTTATGACTTGATGCTTATGAATCATAACTACTATATTGATATAATCATATTCTTTCTGTAGGCAGTTAAATCGTGGTTGGTTGATAAAGCATTTCTACCAATTAAAAATTATGTGGATGGAAGCATCCACCACAATTATAACTTACTTCTTCGACATAGATTGCACTTTGTTAGTGAGGTGTAGCAGCGTGAAAAAATGTCTCTTAGCATTTCCTGGTGTGACAAAGGAGGAGCTCAACAGTGTTATAAGTCATCCTCAAGTTAGTTGGTTATCATGTATCTTATATAATTATGTTATTCCATTTAGATGAAGAATGATTGAAGAAGATACTTTAGGGTTCCTATTCAAATACGCTGCATATATATGCTTTAAAATTTGCAGTGACTTCACTTTAATACAATTTTACAGATTGCATCAACCATATTTAATGTGAATTATATATTGATTATTTCTCAATGGAAATGAATATATTGGCTTATCTAAACACGCAAATTTTTAGGTCTTGACCTAGTTTATGATTTGCGCAAACTCTTGTGATTGCGAATTATATCTCTAGAGCATGCTTACATGTTGACAATGAATAATATGTCTTTTCATATGCAGGCTCTTGCTCAATGTAGTACGGTACTTAACGATTTAGGTGTAGACAAAGTTGGTGACCAGGATACTGCTATTGCTGCTAAGGTATATTATGAATTTTCTTTGTGTAAAATACGTATCGACTAGGCTGTAGAGTGACATGTCTTAACTATTAAGAATTTGTGAACAGACAGTGGTCATAAATTATGTAAGACACATTGGAGCTATTGCGAGTTCATGAGCTGCAAAAATATATGGCCTGGACATTCTTGCTAAAGAAATTCTAAGAACTGAGAGGCCTCGTACTTCTTACTTTTTGAATTTGCTGACTAGTTCGTGATTTTTCTTCAGATTAGCATTTTTTTTCAATTTAGAAGAAGGTCCATGTGCACTATTTAAAGCACTGGAAGTGTTTTATATGAGGGGTATTAATTTTTCAAAGGCGAGTTAATTAGTTGATGTTGAAATTTTGAAACTAAAAACACACATTCAATCATTGCTTTAAAATTTTCACTACTTTTTATTTCAGATAGAGAGTCATTCACTGAAGCAATGTCCCTTAAGGATTGTTGATGATTCAAATTAAGGGAGTTCCAATTGAGTTGCTTTATTCCCTATAATAGACTACAAATTAACAGATCGTGATAATTTGTGTTATTTAACTGAAGAGCTTAGAAATCTAGTGGCAATCTTTAACTTCTCAATGATATAGTAGACTTAAGACTTTTATTGTATTAAATCACATGTTTTCATGGCTGCAATTTCAAATTAATGGCAAACAATGTGGTGTTATTCCAAGTCAGGGCAATGATACCCTCTATTTAGGTAACATTTTCAAGACATGAACAAAGGAAGATGTAAGTATAATACCTTTGGGCCTGCTTTTTGCACTTTCTTTTGTTGGTTAGTTTGTGTTTGTAGTAATTTATCTTGAACTGTGCTGAATTTATGACAGTTAATTGAACTTGTGGTGTCAGTTAAAGGAGAAACCGAAGCATTACGGAGTTACTAACATTGAGGATGTGACTTAAGTTGAAGATTCTAATGATAAAGGGACGAACTGTGGATTTGCGTTCTTGGAATTTTTCTCACGTTCAAATGTTATGGATGCCTTTAAGAGGCTGTAAAAAAGGTATGTTGTGTTCAGAGTTCATAAGCGTGCAAAGGTTTCATTCGCAGATTCTTTTATTGACCCCGGTGATGAAATTATGTCATAGGTGTTTCTCTGAATAGAAACTCCTTTGTTATTGTCAAAGGATATTTAAATTGAACACATGTAGTATGGTTGTCGGTTGAGCATTTTATTTCCTGAAATATCTCTCCCAATTTCCAATGCCAATGGTGGTTAAATTTTTTTGCTGATCTCATTAAGTCAGATTCGGGCAAGAAAGCTTCTGATACAAAATCTTCTTCTGTGTCGAGAAAGGTTTCCAAAATGCCTCAGTCATCAAAATACAATGAAATGTTTCCTACTGAAGGTGGAAGAGTTATGGGATCTAACTTAGAAGGTTTCTTATGGTGGTGGCTCTACAATAGGAAACATGTCACATTGGTCAATTGATGAATTTTTTGACGTAAATGATTTCAGTCAGAACTATAACTACATGGATGGATCATCGAGAGTATGTTGATAGTTTCTGCAATTGTATATGATTAGATTACTGGCAAATGTTTGGTCTGCGAATGTATAATTGTTAAGTACTTATGGTATATGATTGGTCGATTAAAGTGTTTGTGTGCTATTTCTTTCTTTCCTATATTGTTAAGCTCTTTTTAGCAGCATTCTGAAATACGACCTTGTTTGGATAGCAAATTTAATTTAAGCGCTTATAGTATAAGCACTTAGCATATAAGTGCTAATGGATAAGCTTTTTTTATATATAAAAAATGATATAATCAAATCATTATTTTCATATAAACTATAAACTGATTCTATAATCTTATCTTAAGGTGCTTATCAAAATTAATTGAAAACAAGTTATGGACTAATAAGTCAATCCAAAGACCCTAAATCACTACAATGTTAAGTTAGATGGTTGCACGCTTATTTGATCTTCTTTTTCAAATGACTTCATAGTATATTTATGCTAAATTTAGAGGGTTTCTTAATACACCACCTATGTTTTTTAGACACCACGTGAAATTTCATTTTTGCCCCCAATTTTCGGATGTGCAAATCTGGACGCACCGTTTTTTTTAAAAATTTCAGTTTTTTCCGGATGTGCACATCTGGAAGAATTTCTGATCTGCAAATCCGGAAAAATCAAAAGAATTCCATAAAATCATTTACTTCTAAATATAATTAAATCCAATATAATTAAAATTAATATGATTTTTTCAATATAATTAAATCCAATTTAATTAAATCCAATATAATTAAAATTAATATGATTTTTTTTCTAAATGATTAATATGGTATTTACTTCTAAATTATTCTTTTTTATAATGAAAAAATTAATTTAATTATATTTGATTTAAAATTATGTGGTATTTACTTCTAAAATTGGATTTAATTATATTGGTATTTAAAATTATATGGTATTTACTTCTAAATTATATGGTATTTACTTCTAAATTATAATTAAAATTATATGGTATTTACTTCTAAAATTAATTTAATTATATTGGATTTAATTATATTGAAAAAATCATATTAATTTTAATTATATTGGATTTTAATTATATTAGATTTAATTATATTGGATTTAATTATATTGAAAAAATGATATTAATTTTAATTATATTTAGAAGTAAATAATTTTATGGAATTCTTTTTGATTTTTCCCGGATTTGCAGATCAGGAATTCTTCCGGATGTGCACATCCCGAAAAAACTGGAAAATTTAAAAAAAACGATGCGTCCGGATTTGCACATTCGAAACGCAGAGGTATTTTCGTCAGCGCGCATGATGCCTAAGAAGGTTGGGTGGTGAGATAAGAAATTGCCTAAATTTAAGTCACAACCATACCAAAATAATGCATGATTTATGTTGTCAAAATATACCAATGAGGTCTTCTATTATGTCACTGTCACCAGTATTAACATCTAGCTAAAAAACTTTAATTGGTTCTATTTTTTTTATTTGCTGCATTGTTGACTATAGAGTTAAATACCCAACACCTCTTGTACTATTAGCGAGTTTCGCTTTACCCCTTTGTAAAAGTTTTTTTTTTAAACCCCCCTTATAATACTCAGATTCAGTTTTTTTTAAATTTGTTTAATCATCTTTTTTTACTTTTTTTACTCTTTTAATAAATTATATATTATTAATTATATTTTATATTTTATTAAATAAAGTGGTTTCTAGAGTGGGACATCAAGTAAGTCCCTCATGGTGTACCATTCAATTTAACCATTGAATTGAAATAAGTCTACGTAATCTCATCTAGATTGATGTTCTTTTTCTCTTTCAAATACTCTCTTTCTCTCTCCACTATCTCCACAACAACCATGTAAAAAAGTTTGACAGTTAAATTGCAATTAAGATGAAAGCCCTAATTGTGAAGTCAAAGTTTTAAATTATACTCCTTCCGGTCACTATTATAAACAAAAAAAAAACATCTTAAATCTTGGTCACTATTATACGCAAAAGTCATTAAATTTTAGACTAATTAATACTTGTATTACTATTATATCCTTAATTTAATTCAAAAGCATTTAATGTTAAAAGTTGATTCATTAAATAAAATAAGGATATTATCGTAAATTTTATTTTGACTGTATATGAAATCAAAAAAATTAATTACACTTAACTAACTTTCTTAATACGTGTGAAAATAGTTATTTTGACTTATAATTGTGACCGGAGGGAGTACATCTTCATCCTCTTCTTCTCATGGCCAGAATAAATGGATTTTGCAGACTTTCCCTTGTAAGGGCAAGGGTTGCTGCTGCCAAAACTTGCCAAAATGTGTTTATCTCAAAACTTTGATTAAAGTCTTTCTTTGTGCCAAGATTTACAAAAATTACGATTTAATAATCACCTTGTAAATAAAGTCTATTACATGATTAAGGAAAAATCAAAACAACCTTCTATTATTTTGAATGAAAAAAAAACTTTTTACTGCATGGGTGAGTCATTTTTTCAATTAAGTTTTCTGTGTATTTGAGATTGAAAATACATTTTTTAGTATAAATCTATGGTGAATACTCCGATTCTTTTAGATTAAGTTGGGTATTAGGACCCTCATCCAATAAAATATTTATATTTAATGAAATATTTATATTCAATGTCATGTTATTTTTTATATATATTTTATTTAAAAATAATCTAATATTTTAAATTAATTCACATTATTGGTATCGATACCCAATTATTTATCATGGGTATCTAAGAATTTGCCTAAATCTATTATTGTTTGAACTTTGATTTATTATAGTTTCAAATTTGATATTGGAAGATATTTTGTTAAAAAAAATTTTCAACAATCATCTGTTACAGTTTTTTAGTCGGAGAAGACAAAATGGAAAAGAGATAAAACTTGTGTGTGGAATTGCATACTTGTTCCCATTTATATTTTCAATTAATCTAAACGGATGGTTAAATCTAATGGTTTATCTTTAATGGTTCACCGGTGAACTATTTAGTTAGTACCTCATTGTCGACATTAAATATATATTACTATATAGTATTTTTTTTTTGTAGAAAATTTGTAAAATAAAAATTGCTTATGTAAGGGATTGAACCGAGGTCCTCTTCCTCAATAAACTATTGATTTACCACCAAGTTAAATGTTTTGTTTTAAAAATTAATGCAACCACTTTTATTTAAATATTATGAAAACAAAGTCACATACATGCCTGCTGCAGGAAATTCTAGGAGGCAAAACACGCTGTTGGGTACATGTTTAAGTATATTGCACCTAAAGCAACACATAGGCACACACGTAAAGGATAAGATGATAGGTACATAAAAAATAAAATACACATATGGAATATAAAGCGGTATTTAAAGTTTATCTACCGATGAAAAAGAGCTTCATAGCATTACCATGTATTAAATATCTCAGGATCCATCTTATAAAGTTGATTGAAGCATGCAAATAAAAACTTGTCCTCAGGTAGACCATAATATGATTTTTTGGGCTGACAATTTGGATCTAACACGTCCTGATTTTTCTAAAAAACCAAATTACCCAGGACAAAGACATTGAATGTCAAACACAAATGTATAGTAAAAATACATACCTTACAATACAAATTCATAAAAACAAACCTGTTTATAATCATTTACGAAGTAGCAATGAAGCAAATGAACAATTTGTTAATGAGATGGCCAGGTAACACCCAGTATTGCTCACATCATCAGTGACCAAGTAATCTATGTAAGTAGCTTCAGTTGTGCTAGGAAATCCCATATATGAAACTTGAATTGGCGCAGGTTTCATGGCAAAATCTCATTTCTGGCACCCTGAGAAAAAGGAAAATGGACAATTGCACCATGCAATCAGAAATAACAAAAAAAAAGATAGAAAAATACAACAATACAATTCAAAGCCTTTACCCAATAAGTACGATCAGCCATGTAAAATTCACTAGGCCAAGATCTTGGTTTGGTTTCATATATAAAAAATCAAAGCTTTTACCCACCAAGTAGGATAAATTATATTTATCAAGAGTGTCATAAAATCCTTTTATCATGAACCAATAGTATGAACCAAAACTTTATTAATTTAGACATAAAAAATTAGAATTACGGATTTATATGTAAACAGAATTTAGGTAGATATATAATTATAATTCATCTTTAAAATTGCGTCATGATTATATATGAGGATCAACTCTATTTTAGCATAAAACCAACAGAGTAAAATGATCAAATAAGCAATGGGTTTGGTTTCAAGCTGGATAAGACAATCAACGAAATTTCTTTCATTATGCCAATTTTATAATACTAGCATGGTGACGTGCCATTGGTGAGAGTGAAGAGATTAAAGGAGGGAGAAGATGAGTTGAGTGACGGAGGGTTTGGACTTGGTGGAAAAAAGGGTCGACGGAGGTGGGGAAGGAGAAGGTGGTGGTGGAAGGTGAAATGGGAGGAGGTTGAGTTGAGAGAAAGAATAGTGAAACTGAGAGAGGAGGTGTGATTCGGCGTGAGAGACAGTGGAAAGAGGAGTGATGAGAGTGAGTTTGCAATGGTTGTTGAGAAGTAAGGAAACTAGTCTTAGGAATGGCGTGAGATGACCCATTCCAGCGCTTGGGAACATGACAACATGAACAGTGGTTTATGCATGTTGGTTATTAGAAAAAATGTGGACAATGACAGTGGTATCTGTACCTATTCAAATATGCTATAAATAAAAATGGTTGCATTAATTTTCAAAACAAAACATCTAGCCTAGTGGTAAATCAATACTTTACTGAGGGAGAGGACTCATGTTCGATCCCTTACTTAATTAATTTTTATTTTACACATCTATACCTATATATAAAGAGGATACAAGATTTTGAGCTGACTCTTTTTCCATTCTTAACATGACCCTCTATTAGTTAACTACAATAAATAAACAATTATTTAATTTACTTTTTATTTAAAAAACAAAAACAAATAACTATATAATAAAACTGCTTGCAGTTACTGAGTGGTTTTTTGGATCACATTTATAACAAACTAATTGTTAAATTCATTCACCATTTTTAAATCAAAGTCACTGCTTTAGTAGTTACAATCATTATGGTCAAAATGCTACCATAATTAATATTGTTAACATCATCAATTCGTATAATTACAAAGCAATTTTTTATTTTGTTCTCCTAATGTAATATTGATTGTATCCTTTGGGTTCTACCGTTATGGACAAATTGCTATCATAATTGACATTGGTTGTAACTACTAAGTTTTATAATCTAGTGGCAATTTGTATTAATTCGTATAATTGTTTTCTGTATATATAATTGCTTTCTACATATATCACATAACCAATTTTCTAATTAACACCATCAAAATTTTATCACAAATTCACAATTCCAATCTCTCATTTTTCAAATGCATTGATTTGTAGTTGAAAACGATAATCCGGCAAGACGATAATATGAATCAACAATAGAACAATACAATTGTAAATAAAATATCAGTAACACCCAAACAATAGTATGACCAGCAACAACGACACGGCAAACTGGCGCTGGTAGCGGTGGAGGATGCAATGAGTGGTTGCAATTATGTGGCAGAAGCAAGAAGGAATATCAAGGCAATGAAATGTTCAGTTTTTTATTTTATTTAATTACAATTATTAGATTTGATTTATCCATATGTCAAAAAATCATTATAAACTATTTAATTTAATTTAATTACAATCATTAAATTTATTTTAATTTAATTACAATCATTATAGTATAAACCATTTTTTTACAAGATAAATACTTAACAATTATGAGTTTAAAGATAGTGCACTGTCACTGTAAAAAAATATTACACAGACATTCAAGTAGATTATTTTAAAGTGTCAAATCATAACAGTAATTTAAAAATAAAAGTTTGATGTGGCGGGATACACGTCTGTCATTGGTTGACAGTGTAAAAATATTTTACACTGTCAGTGTATATTCCTTTTTCTCAACAATTTTTGGTCGGGTAATGATGGTGATTTTCGATAATGCGGATTTTTTTTAATTTTATGATGGTTTATATATGTTAAAATGATTTGTATATTTTATGATTGTTTATATATTTTTTGCATCTATTTTATGATAAGTTGTGAATTTGTATGGAAATGATGGTGATAATTTTTATTTTTATGAAAAAAACGTTGACAATTATTGTTGTTTATATTTTTAAAATTAGCATGAGAAATAATGTTTATATTCAAATGGTGTATATATATTTAAAATCACCATCATTATTGGTCAAGCAGAGAGAGAAATATATTAGCATCGTTTATTATATTTGTTTCATACTATTTCTAAGAACTCCTTAAGAATTTAAAAATGCATGTTTTGATAATAAAAAAATGCATGTTTTGTTTTAAGAAAATATTCATGTTACACATAATTTGGAAAAATTGCTATCATGAAATCAAAAAGGGAAAGAATATTTACATTAAAAAATTACCACACCACGCACGCGCGCGCGCGCACATACACATGTGAGTATCTTAGTTAGGGGAGACTCCCATAGTTAGGGGTGAGTCTCTTAGTTAGGGGCGAGTCCTTCATTTAGGTGCGGTAGCGTTTTTCTGATCTTTAAGTTTAAGTAGGAAATGAGAAAATCACGGGGTTCATTAAGTTTCCAGGGATCTAAGTACCATGACTTTCTAACATATCCCCCTTTCATCAGGAATTAATGTGTCGTGTTCGAGATATTGTATCCTTATATTCTAATTCGGAAAGGATCACTGAATTTCGCCGGAAAATTAGGTTCTCAAGTACAAGGCAGGAGGATGTAATTTTGGGGCCATGTTCAAAAACTGATAGAGATAACATGGCTAATTTGGATGGTTTATCCACCTCTTATTTTTACTCGCACTTCCCTGTCATTCATGAATTAGGGGTCTTGACACCCTTTGCACCATTTGAAGTAGGCTTTCAGGAGACTACTAACGTCACCCTGTCCCAAATCATGCCTAACGTTTGGGGAATCATTAGAGCTTTTGATATTATCTGTCGCCATCTGGTCGTTCTCCCTACCATTGGGTATTGTGTGAACTTTTGTTTTGTGCAAGTATACACAGTCAAATAGTAGCAAGTGATGTAAAAGTAAGAGTATAAGTGAAGATTAGAATCTACATTTATATTATCAACAACATAAAATATCTTCATAGTAAAACATTTTTTTTATCTAAATTTTATTTAATTCGGTATGTTTAAAATAATAATAGCTTTAATATATATTTAATTCACTAAAGTATTGTTAGTATATATACATTTATCATCCTGATTTTAAGACTACTTGAGAATGTCTAAAAACATTATTTTTAATCCTAAGTATAATAAAAACTTCATACAAAATATACACACGTTAATTTTTCTATGTTGTGTGCATTAAAAAAAGCGGACCCGTGCCCGTCTGAACGCTGGTTATATATAAAAACAATATATAGTAATATATATTTAATAATATATATATTTATTGACTAAGGGAGAGGACATGGGTTCAATCCCTTATTTAAGCAATTTTTATTTTACAAATTTTCTACAAAAATAATATATAGTAATATATATTTAATAATATATGTAATAAAATATAATATATAATTAATAATATATCATTTATTAAAAGTAAAAAAGTAAAAAAGAAGATTAAAAAATTCAAAAATAAAAATAAAAAAATAAATGAGAAAAATAAAAAAGTAATCCACATGGAATTTAAAATTAAATAAAAAATAAAAAATGCCATGTGAATTGCCACGCATACAAAATGAGAGAATCTTTGCTGCAATGTGTCAATTGGGGACCTATCTGACAGAATCTGGGTATTATGAGGGAGGTTTACAAAAAAAAAATTTACAGGGGGTTAAAGCGAAACTCGCTAATATTCCAGGGGGTGTTGTATATTTAACCCTTGATTATATGGTAGATTCGTAATTGGCAAAATACCTTTTTTGTTCTGTTAACTATGTTCTTGGGTTCAGATTGGTCCCTTAATTTTTTTCATATCAGATTGGTCAATTAACTCTTAAAACATGTCATGCTAGTTCTTCTTGTCTAATTACCGACAAATTTAGCGATCGATTTTTGAATTTTTTTTGTCTCTAATTAGGTAAAATGGACTAACGTAACACGTTTTAAAAGTTAAAGGACCAATCTGGCACGAAAAAAATTAAGGGACCAATTTAAAACCAAAAATATAGTTAAGGGAACAAAAAAAATATTTTACCTTCATAATTTTTAATTATCTCAAACTTATGTTTATTTGGTAGATTTTGCTTAGATCTTTTCGTTTGTTTGATGTTGTCTTGACCATCATGCATGTAAAATTCTCGTAAAATCTTTATTTGATCTAAGTTGGCCAATAAATAAAACATATGAAAGTACGAATTTGATGAGTGTAGAATACTACTTTAATGACATAGATCAGTTCCTTTTAAAAAATATTTAAACCTTTTAAATTGACTTTTTCTGTTTCAGATGAGCAACTATATTCTTTAGTGTAAGCCTCATTTTGAGCAACTCTTCAAGGAGCATGCAAGAACTTTTAATCATGTAAGTCTTTTGTTTCTTCAATGAAATGCATCTTTAATTGACAATTATTTCATTTTGAACCGCGACAAAGCTATATGACAACTTTGATGAATTGCATGCATGAAAACTATCCAGTATGACTTATAGTTTATTGATATGTGGCCAGGTTGTTTGTAATGGTTTATATGTTCATTGCACAACTGTCAGGTTGCTTATAGTTTACTCATAACTGACTAGGTTGCTCGAGCAAGTGTGGAGGCAAAGCCCCATGTTGTACAGGCTATGATAATTTTGTAAACTAAACTGGAATCCCAAGTTTAAATAATCGATAGTATGTTTGTATTTAAAGGGAGAACTAAAATGTTTGTATAAATTCCATAACATTTTTTTATAAATAAGAGGTCTAAAATGCTTAAACTTAATAAATCAAATTTAAATTTAATTTTTGATCGTACCTGGATCAGACAGTTTCACCGGCCAACAACGTCGTTTGGGCTTCAGCTCTGGTGCGGTTGAAAGACGGCCCGGGGGGGGGGGGGGGGGGGTGTACCTGCAAGGTACTCCAACGCTCAAGTAAGGTGGTTGTCAGGGAAAAGGCAAGTACAGAAGAAGAAGGTGAAAGTGAACATAACCTGACCCTCTCAAGTGAGAGGGTATTTATAGAGAGCCCACAGCGTGGGGCCAACGGTTACTTGCATTGGGCTGGATCGTCAGGCCCAATCCAAGTAACTGCCAGGGCTTACGTGGCGTAGTGAAGACCAGCACGTGGTCTTCGCCCTGGGGTAACCGCTCCTAAATCTCCGGAATTAGGGCAGACCGATCCATCGGGAGTGGGACGGTTACATGAGAACGTGTCCTCGCGGGGAGGAGTCCTGCGTGTCGGGGAGAGACGTGTCCTCGCGGGGAGGACCCTCATGTGCAGAAGGTGGGATCCTCGCGGGGAAGAACACCCTGGGTGTTGAGGAGGGGCGATCCCGGGGAGGTCTGGCGTCTTGCCCGACGCTCTACGCCCTGCGTGTGCCCGACACGGGGAGAGGGCAAGTGCCCGACACTGGTCATGCCAAAAAGGCCCTTGTTGGGCCATCCCAGGACGTGTGGGTTGGGCCTGCTCTACTGATGAGCAGACCTCGGCCCAGTCCAGAACAGGAGCCCCCCAAGTCGTTACTCCGAAGTGTCGGAGTGATGACTTAAGGGCCAACAAGCATGTCGGGGGGAATATCGATCGCGTGACCGCGAGGAGGGGAGCGCCTGGGATTCACTGGTCGTATCGTCGGGTAGAGTAGCGGTTACGGACTCGAGTGTGGAAGCTAGCGGATGGACGACTCATCGGGGAGGCGAGAAGTTTGACCTTTGGTGTCAGAGCGAATGGAGAGACGCGTGTGTTGGGGAACGAAGGGTCGCATGTACGCCACGTGTCAGGCGCCATCATTGCGTAGGGCGGCTAGGCTAGGGTAGTGTACTCCAGTAGCCTAGACTCTTCGAATTCCGTGAGGATCCTATAAATAGGCCTCACCTCGCTTCATTCGCACCTTTTGCTCTTTTCCTCTCAGACTCTCTCTCTCTTCACCTCCGTTCTTCCGCCGCTGCCTTCCACCGTTCTCCGCCGTTCTCTACCGTCGATCGCCGTGCCGAAAACCCAAAATGTTTATTCCAAGTAAGTTTTTTTCTTCTTTTTCCTCTTTTCGCTTGCATTTATAGGGCGAATCTTATGGTGAACTGGTGAAGTTCCCATGGAATTCGTGAAATATCCTGCGAAAATGGCAGAATTTCATAGTTTAATCGTTGAATTTCGCGGGGAGAGGCGATGAAATCCCCGAGGACATGAAGAATATCCTGGGGTCCTGAGATGAACGTTTCTTAGTTCGTTTGCTGAATGTCCCGGGGAATAAGGACGAGGTCCCCGGGGGAACCGAAGTTTGTCTCGGGGACATGGGTCGAATACTTCGAGGTCCCGCCCCCTCGTTCCTCGTGGGATCTGGGATGGTCGCGGGTTTGTGTTCCCCGACAATCACTCCTCGCCCTTTCACTTGATCAGCGGTGGAGGGGTGGATTTGATATGGGCCATCGAATTCACCATTTCCTTCTGCTTTTCAGGTAGATGGACGTATTGCCCGTGGCTGAGGGATCTCTGGACGTCGACGACCAACCCGACTCTCCAATGGCGCCAATCGCTAGGGTCGAGGAACGTCCCCTCGAGGAGTGGGTCAGCGATGAGCCGTTGAACATTGCTTCCCATTTTGTCGACGAGGACGAGGACACTATTTTTTGTACCGTTGAGCATCAAGTGGTGGGTTCTTCAAAGTCGTGGAAGGTGTTCCGACCTCAAGCCCACCATCGTATATGCTCGACGTACCGAGGGATGCGGTTCCCTCTTTACGAGTTCATGTTCGACAAGGCGGGGTGGCGTCTACCCTTTACAGATTTTCAGCAGGCTGTTTTCGTTTGGTTGCGCCTGGTGCCTTCACAGCTCCACCCCAACTCCCTCGCTTTCATCCGAGCTTTCGAGCTCGTCTGCAAATACCTCCGAATCGGGGCAACCGTGCCTCTCTTCTTTCGCATCTTCCACCTCCAGTGGCAGGCCTCCGATGGTAGACACGGCTGGGTGTCTTTCAAGCAAGTGAGCAGCATGTTCCATACTTATTTGGATTCTGTCAGTGACTTTAAGCACCGGTATTATATCATGAGGCCGGTCACTCTTGAAGTCGTGAATTCGGTGTACCTTCGAGTTTCCCGTGAGGTGGACGGGCAAACGGAGGAGGTCCTCGAGCCGAGATTCCCCTTGTTCTGGATGGAAGAAAATTTCAAGCACGGAACGGACAGCTACAAAATCAGGCCTAGCTGTCTCGACGAGGGGGATCGCTTGGCCTACGAGCAGATAGTAGCGTTCGTTAATGGTTTTAACAAAGCAAAGCTCGTGACGCCCAACGGGGACTTCATTCGGGGTGATGACAGGCAGGTCTTGACGAGGCGTCGAGTGATCAATACTAGGGCTCTTCTCGAGACATTTTCTGACGAGGACGCCCTCGAGTTGTTAGGTGGGGGTGGTCTCCCGACATGTCCTTCCTTTTACCCTTCTTTTCGAACTACTAACCTCTTTGTTTCCTTTGCAGATAAGATGTCGAATGCTGAGGAGCGCTTCAAGAAGCTGAAGGCCAACCGTGCTGCGAAGAGAGGAGGCAAGAGTCGAGTCGACCAACTCCGAGTGCAGATGTCCGTTCCCGACCCGACAACCGGGGGTTCCTCTGGCTCTCACCAGGGTAGTGACTCCGTCAGCCCCCAAAACTCTCCGAAGAGGCAAAGGATTGCAGACACGGTGGACGTCGACCTTACCGAGCACGAGAGTCCCCCTGCCGTGAAATTTGTGCTCCCGCCCTGTTACACAAGGCCGGACTTCTTTACGGAGAACAATTTGCTGTGCGTGAGTGGCTCCGAAACTCAGGCCATCCTAAGCGTCGATAAGGCTTCTCGACGGAGGATGTTGGTGGAGGACGTGTCTGCCGTGATGCGGGTTTGCGCGGCCGCCTTGGCTCTGAACGATGAGGCGTGCTCCGCAAGCTAGCTGAACAGGTTGCAGGAGAGTTTTCAATCCATCTCGGCAGAATGGAGAAGGTGAGTACGGAGCTGGCTGACTGCAAAAGCCAGAATCAGGCCCAGCTCGAGCTTCAACAGAAAATGGAGGAAAAGCTGCAGAATGTCGAGGAGGAGCGGAAACGTCTAGCCGGTGTCGAGGAGGAGAGGGGTCGTCTCATGGCGAGGTTCGCTGAGTTGGAGGAGGCTGTCCGCCCCGCTGAGGAGGAAACCGAAGAGGATAGGTTGTTGACCTCGCGGGCCGCGCTGATAGCGAAGCTCCGTGAGGCCGAGGAAGACAATCTCGTGGTGGCGGGCATAGGCTTCAAGAATGCGGTGGAGCAGCTTAAGGTCCTCTACCCCGACCTTTCGACCGATGGGATTGACCCCGACTACGAGGTGGTCGATGGCCAGATCGTGCAACCGATGAGGATCGATGAGGTCCATGATCCCGAGCATCCTGAAGGGACCACCGCTGAGTAGGGTTCTCTCCCCTTTCTGTCTGGCCCGCGAGCCATTTTTATTTAGTAATATTTCTCCCCGACCTACGTGCCAGGGGCGTTTTTGACCTTTGATTATAATATTTGTACACTGGGTTTCTGCCCGTTTAATGTACCTTTGTTTATCTGCTAGTATCGTTTGCATGGTTTTAATTGTGTGTGATGTTAATGTATTTGCTATATTTTGTTTTTGTCTAAGTATTAAAGACTTTGGGATTTGCTCGACCTTGATAGTCCCTGGCCGCGTGGAGAGCTGGTCGGGCGGCCGGAGGCGTATTCCGACCTTTAACGAGGCTAAGAGCTCGGTCGAGGTCTTAGCTTCGTGGCATGAACTTCCCATCGCGAGCTGGGTGTTCTGCCCGATTGGTACAACGACGGTGGGCCTCGATCGAGGTATCCCCATCGGATCAAAGGTCCTCGCGCACACACAACGCGGTCTCTGATCATCGTGTTCTGTATAGGGGTGTCGCGCTCGTACCTTAGCGTGTCCCCGTGATCGCGGTGCTAGTGAGCCGCGGGCAGTGCTTAACTGTAGTACTGTTTGAGCTTCTCAGCATTCCATGGTCGAGCAAGTTCTTCCCCGTGCAGATTTTCGAGGAAGTAGGCTCCTGTCCCCGTTTTCCCGCGGACGCGGTACGAGCCCTCCCAGTTCGCAGCGAGTTTGCCTTCTCGCGAGTCCTTCTGGTTCCTGCGTAGGACGAGGGTGTCTACCTGAAAATCACTTTGATAACTTTGTCGTTATAACGTAGTGTTATTTTTTGTTTAAGTGAAGCTTCTCGGAGAGAAGCGCCCGAGTGTGTTTCTTCGACGAAGTCGAGCTCTTCCCTCAAGGCTTCGTCGTTCGCTTCCCCGTCGAGGGGGGCTTCTGTCCTCCTCGAGGGTTCCCTGATCTCCACGGGGATCACCGTTTCCGTTCCGTAGGTCAAACAGAAAGGGGTCTCCCCGGTCGTGGAGTGTGGGTTCGTTCGGTAGGCCCAGATGACGCTGTGTAGCTCCTCGACCCACCGTTGTTTGGCGTCGCCTAATCGGCGTCTCAATCCTCAGAGGATTACTCTGTTCGCCGCCTCAGCCTTCCCGTTCGTTTGGGGGTGCTCGACCGACGTGAAGTGCTGCTTCGTGCCTAGTTTGGTGACGAAGTCTTGGACGTTCTTGTCGGTGAACTGTGTCCCGTTGTCGGTGACAATGGCTTGAGGCACGCCGAATCGGGCGAGGATGTTTCTTTTGTAAAAATGCAGTATGTTAAAGGCCGTGATTTTGGCCAATGCTTCCGCCTCGATCCACTTCGTGAAGTAATCCACCCCGACGATGAGGTATTTGTTTTGATATGATCCTATGACGAAGGATCCAAGGATGTCCATTCCCCACCATGCGAATGGCCACGGGGAGGATAGCGTTTTGACCTTGCTAGGATGAGCGAGGTGCATGTCCCCGTGTCGCTGGCATCTATCGCACTTCTTGACGTGTTCCTTGGCGTCTTGTTGCATGGTGGGCCAGTAGTACCCTGCTCGAAGCGCCTTACGGGCTAACGAGCGACCGCCGAGGTGCTGTGCGTTGATTCCCTTGTGGAATTCCTGGAGGATGCCGGGGACCTTAGTCTCCTCGACGCACCTGAGGAGGGGGATAGATAACCCTCGCCGGTATAGCTTATCCTCGACTACAGTGTACGAGCACGCCCGCCTCTTGACCATTCCTGCTTCTTTGGGATCTTCGGGCAGTTTGCCTGTCATGAGGTATTCGTATACCGGAGTCATCCAGCAGTTGCTGTCCCCGATGGCGTTGATGTCCGAAACCATGGTCGGTTTGTCGATGCTCGGGTGGGAAAGCACTTCTTGTATAACGGATTTGTTCCCGCCTTTCTTCTTTGTGCTCACCAATTTGGACAAGACATCTGCTCGGGCATTGTGCTCGCGAGGGATGTGAGTTACTTCCGCGGAGGTGAACTTTTTCATCTTTTCTTTTACCAAGGTCAAGTATTCTATGAGGCTGTCGTTCTTGGCTTGGTACTCTCCTCGGACTTGTGAGGCCACGAGCTGGGAATCGGTGAAGAGTTTGACCTCCTTGGCGCCGAGGTCCTCCGTCAGCCGAAGTCCTGCGAGGAAGGCCTCGTATTCGGCTTGGTTGTTCGATGTCGGGAAGGACAGTTCGAGGGATACCTCGATCAAGATGCCTTCCTCGTTTTCGAGGATGATGCCCGCCCCGCTTCCCTTTGGGCTGGACGCCCCGTCGACATAGATCGTCCATTTCTGTGATCCGTTGGTCGAAGGTTCTGGGACGGTCATCTCTGCTACGAAGTCTGCCAGTGCCTGCGCCTTCAGGGCTTTCCTCCCTTCATATTGGATGTCAAACTCGGCGAGCTCGAGTGACCATCTGAGCATCCTCCCCGCCATGTCCGGCCGCCCGAGGAGTTGCCTTATAGGTTGTTCGGTCCTTATGACGACGGTGTGGGCGAGGAAGTAGTGGCGTAGCCTCCTCGTGGGTTCGATTCCCACAGACGGCGCCACTGATCGTACCTGGATCAGACAGTTTCAGCGGCCAACAACGTCGTCTGGGCTTCAGCTCTGGTGCGGTTGAAAGACGGCCGGGGGGGGGGGGGGTGTACCTGCAAGGTACTCCGACGCTCAAGTAAGGTGGTTGTCAGAGAAAAGGCAAGTACAGAAGAAGAAGGTGAAAGTGAACATAACCTGACCCTCTCAAGTGAGAGGGTATTTATAGAGAGCCCCTAGCGCGGGGCCAACGGTTACTTGCATTGGGCTGGATCGTCAGGCCCAATCCAAGTAACTGCTAGGGCTTACGCGGCGTAGTGAAGACCAGCACGTGGTCTTTGCCCTGGGGTAACCGCTCCTAAATCTCCGGAATTAGAGCAGACCGATCCCATCGGGAGTGGGACGGTTACATGAGAACATGTCCTCGCGGGCAGGAGTCCTGCGTGTCGGGGAGAGACGTATCCTCGCGGGGAGAACCCTCATGTGCAGAAGGTGGGATCCTCGCGGGGAGGAGCACCCTGGGTGTCGAGGATGGGCGATCCCGGGGAGGCCTGGCGTCTTGCCCGACGCTCTACGCCGTGCGTGTGCCCGACACTGGTCATGCCAAAAAGGCCCTTGTTGGGCTATCCCAGGACGTGTGGGTTGGGCCTACTCTACTGATGAGCAGACCTCGGCCCAGTCCAGAACAATTTTAATTATTTTTATATAATATTTAAATAATTTTTTATCTAAAAAATAAGTATATATATAAAAGACAATCGGATATATTCACTTTTTCACCGTTAGATTATGTACAATGGTTTACATATTCAACACCCTCATTTTTCACTTTTTGATTTTTTTTTCTCAAATGCCACTATCTGAAATAAAATATACAAAAATGTCACACTTTGAAAAAAAAGTATCCCAAATGCCACATTTGTTGTTTGAGTTCGTCCTTCCAATGGACGACCCAATGAATGAGATTCGTGTCTGAAGGGGTTTGGCCATTGGTTGGATTGTAGGCCCTTTTTTTTTTTTTTTTTTTAAAATTTAAAAATAAATGTTTTATTATATTTAAATATATTTTATTGTTTTGAAAAAGAAAAAATCATTTTTATGTTTTAAAATATTATTAAATAAATATTATAATTAATTTTATACTAAAATTAATTATATTTTATAATATGTAATAATTTTTAAATGTAGTTAATATTATTATATTATTTTTAATATTATTATATTATTTATATTATTTATTAAAACATTTAACATTTTATAGTATTTATTTATTAAGTTTTAAAATTAAAAAAAAAAACCCCTCAATGGGTCGGCCAACCAATGCCCGAACCCATTCAAGCACGAAATGACTTCAGTGGATCGTCTATTAGAAGGACGAACCCAAACAAAAAAGACGGTATTTGGGTTTTTTTTTTTTAAGTGTGGCATTTTGATACTTTTGATTTTAGAATATGACATATTGGTAAAAAAAATCTCACTTTTTACACTCCACATCATCTTCTCTCTCTTCCACCTAATAATTCAACACTCATTCAATTTTTACTCACTACAATGGTTTTGTTTAATACTACCTCCGGTCTTTTATATAACGAATATTTTACTTTTTAAATTTATTAATTAATTAATGTATCTTGTCTATAATACAGAGCAGATACATTAATTATTTAATTAATTATTTAATAAATTTAAAAAGTGGAGTGTTCCTTATAAAAATGACTGGATGGAGTAAAATTCAACACCCTGCCCCACCACTTTTATTTCATATTCTTATTTTCTTTTATTTTTTTTGTTTTTGTGATTATATATTAATAACAATTATCAATTGAAATAAAATTAAAATAACTAAGAGTTGAATAATTTATTTTAATTTTTTTTCTAATTTAATAACTTATCTTAAAAGATGTTTAGAGCTACAAACAAGAGTTTATTGGAGGCTAAATAGAAAAATTAGAGGAAAAAAAATCGATTTTTTTATCCAAATCAAATGAACCAAGTCTATATTTATAGACAAAAAAAATAATGAATTTTGGTGGAAAATTTTTTTAAAAAAATTGATTTACTATGAAATAATTGACCCCAAATAATTAGGATGAAATAAAAATCTGAAAAATCATTTCACCAAGTGTTTTACGCGGCCCCCACTCCCTCCTCATTCAACATGTTGAATCTTTCAACACCAAATAATCCACCTCACTTTCACCATCCTATTACAACCATTCAACTACTTAATAATTTTTTCAAGTACCCTATTGTAAATGGTCTTATATAAAAATGTTTACGAAGACACATAGGACACAATTAATTAGAATCAAACAAGAAAGCAGGTATAAATATTGCTCTCAAAAATAAAAAATAAAAAATTTTAATTATTATATATTTCAAATTTTCATTATAATATTTAAAATGTGATTGAAATAATTCATAAAATAACATAAGATACAATCGGTTAGATCAACAAAAAAAATATGCATAAATATTTCTCTTATTGTGCATTTGAATATAATTAAACTATTAATATATCTAATACTATTTCTTCTACTAATTATTTATACAAAGATTACATTAATATACTTTTTATTGATTAAAAAAAATACATTTGTCTATACTAATTTAACAAATAATTTTGTATTCTAAATGCCATCAAATTTACATTTAAATTTATATTTAATAATTTTACTAAAATACTATTATAAATTTTAAAAAATCTTAAAATATATGTTAAATTTAAGGATGACAGAATGAATCCGGTCATTAAATATGTCTATTTTCCCCAACTTTTTACAAAATAAATCAAGCATCTAAATCCACACTCCGTAATATTTATATATTTTTTTTAGGTAGTTATGTTAATTTTTATAATTTTAGTTTTAAAATGTGAATTGCCTGCGGGTCTATTCCACTTCGTACTCACTTTTTTTGGAAGGGGATGTCTAAATGGAAGGGACATGTTTGTTGCCATCATAACTAAATCTCTCTATAGATTGAGTCCTCACACTTTATTAGATCTCTATAATTTTACTAAAATACCTGATAAACATGTTGAAATGAACAATTAGTTTTTGGCGTTTTGTCGAGCTTATAAAATCTTCCAAGATATGAATATACATTCAACTCTTTTTAATGTGGAAAGGAATTGAATTCAAATCTCATCATGTGAAGCTTAGCTGGATGGAACAAAAGCATAGATGAATTTATTTTTCTATGAAACATTTACACTTATTTTTTATAAATAATAAACACTACAACAAGTGGAATATTATATATAATATTAAAGCACTGAAATACAGTATTTATTAAGTACACGCAATGGCAATCTTTTCACCTAACCTGCAACATCCAAATCATGATGAGGCCTTGTATATTCCCATGCGTGTGTTTATTTATATAATTCAATATTCTTGAAAAGAATTCACTTGCATAAAACAAACCAGTGTTTTAAAAATCAGACCGGTCATCAAATCGGTAAGGGTATTGGATCACTGATTTATCGGTCGAATTACTGGATTATTGGTCGAACCGTATGACCAAACCGGATTAAACCGGATAACTCGGTTGAATAAACCTGTCATTATAATAGATATAAAACCGGTGAAACCGGATGATTCAGTCTCTAAAAAATATAACTAGCACTTAAATTTTTTAAAAATATCATATCATAAATTCACAGGTTCATAATTTAAATTCAAATTTTAAACAGAGTCTAATTGTAAATTTTAAACAGAGTCTAAATTAAACAAAGTTTAATTTAAATTCATAGTTTTAATGTTAATAGAAAATCAGTTTTAATGTTAAAGTAAAACAATACAAATATTAACATTATTCTAAATAATAAATTTTTCAAGTCTATATATATATAATGAAAATCAGTTAAGTCTAAAATTATATTATATTTAGTTTTTTAATTTGTGTTCTTAAATTTCTATACAAATATTTGTATGATGGTTTTTCAATCAATATAAATACAAAATAGTAAAAATAGTTTTGTGGATATTACGAAACTTAATTTGTGTATCACTTAAATCAAATGAGTGATCACTATTATTCTTGGAGAAAAGTTCCTATATATTTGAGTAAAAACAATTTTAAAAAAAAAATTTTAAAAAAAAAAAATTTAAAATAAGCAGTTGAACCGCTGGTTTTCCCGGTTCACACCGGTTTCCACCGGTTCAAAGACATGGCCGATCGAATAAGTGAACCCGGCCAGTTACCTGGCCGGTTCCCGGTCCAACCAGTCCGACCGGCCGGTCCGGTCCGGTTTTTAAAACTATGACAAACAATACTACAGTACAGACTCGCTGCCTTAAAATAATAAGGTCTGGACAACTAGGAATATATAAAGAATGGTTGTTAGTAAGTAAGTATCTTAACAATATTATTTAATTAATAATTTATATTTTAACTAATAGCTATATATTACAAATTTATTGGACTTTTTTATCAACTAGTTTAGAGGCAGAACTTCATGTCACTTTTGTATTTATTTTCTAGATTTAATCTTTTAATTTTAAAAAATTTATATTAGGTTTTTAACTCTTCAAAACAGTCTATATTAATTTTTTATTATCTAAATAGCGACTAATTTTTGAATTTTTCCGTCGTTAATAAAATAAAAAAGATTAATATGAAACATTTTGAAGAGTTAAGGGACAAATGTGAACCTTTTTAAAGTTAAATGACAAAAATGAACTCTGAAATTAAGATACGAGACAAAAAGGTGTTAATGTTAGAATTTTGGGTCACAAATATAACATTTAAGATGTTAGTGTCATTATTTTAATTGATCAAGACTTAAAGAGGTCTATTTAATATAATATTAAATTTGTGGCTAAAAACATAAATGCCATGAAAGGTCATGTTATTGGGTAGATTACCATAAGTCAATATTTAATTTGATGAGGGGTCAAATTAGAATATTGAAAACTAAGAAATAACCTTAAGGTTATTTAAATGGGTCATGGTCCCCATTTGTAGAGTACGGACAAAATAAGGTTTATGAGGTTTTCTCTTTTCATCCCCATCAGAGGAGATTCAAGGAACCCTAAGTAACTCTACAAATTGGAATATCTCATACCCGGAACCTTCAACGATTTCAATGGCAAATTCAGGTACGCTTTCGCCTTCATTCTCATAATTGTATTCGGATATGAGTTTAAGAGATACAAGTTGATGCCATATCGACTTATATGAATTATTTTAGAGTCCTGTTCTTGATTTCTATATCGGTAGAAATCATAAGGTTTTGAACGGATCTAACAAGTGGTATAAGCCACACATATCTGATTCAATTTATTTTTGGGTTATTTAGTATCCTTTGATCTTCCAATTGTATAAATCAATATATGTTATGTTTATGAGGTTTTTTTATTAGGATTCTAAAATTGAGATCCTTTTTTATCTTACAAATTTTTTTCTCAAAATCTTGAATCTGAAATTAAATGTCAAGTTGAATTTATCGTCAATTTTATTTGCTCTTATACGGAAACCTTTTACTCTTACACTTTTTTGTTATTATTATAATAGTGTCTTTTGTTGGTTTTGACTAAAATATTTTTTGCCACTTAAATCTCCAAATAGTAGCCCTTATGTAGGACGACTAGATTCATCCATATCTCTGTGTTTTCTTCTGTTTATATTTTAACCATTATTAAATATTATATTTTTGATCAAATAAATATTTTCTATGTAAATTGCACTTAGATGCATATCAAAGGATAATGCTATATATATAGTTGTTGTACCTAACAACCAACTCTTCTGCAGCTAAAGGTAATAAAATTGACGATATGGTTCCATCTTCAGTGTGTAATGAAACTGTTCATAGTTTTGTTGAATTTTAACTCCAAGTCTTTCTATGCGGTGTATAAGGATAAAAACAAGGATCAATTTTCTTTTTAATAATTGCATTTTTTTTTTGGTTTACATGAATTATATGTTTTTTTTATATTATTTATTATTTATTATAAATAATATATGTGATTTTATATTTTGAAATTAAACTTAGTATAATGTCGTAACAATACAATAAAATATATTGGTGTTTTTTATTTGGATTTAATTTCAATTTTTCTTTGGTTCAATTTTGTTCGAATTTGGCTACGGAATGTATTTTTATACAGTATTTAACATTTTTTAGGTAAGTAGTTGAAATGAAAAAAGTCACCAAAGTGACCTCTTTTATAACAATTGCTTATGAAAAATGTTAAATATTTTTATGGTTTGTGTGTATGTTTGTCCATGCGAGTATCAATTGACCCAAAGGACAATTGGTGGTTGGCCGATTTTCATATGTGCCTGTGATGGTAAACATGTGATAATTATGAGGTCCTACATGTGAATAATAAATTAATCCAGAGAGGGATTTATTATTCGACATGTTTTTATTATCAATGTTTGATCGTTACGACAAGAATACCACGAACAGTCAATATTATTGTCCAAAGCCTTGATATTGGTGGTGCACTGAGTATCTTGAGATGGGTTATGCCTTTATTTGAACATTGATAATTTGGTTTTTATTTATGTGAGTATATTTAAAAAGTTTGCTTTTTGTTCTTTTTCAGCTACAATTGCTTCAATATCTGCTAATATGAATAAGCTTCAGGTCCTGAATGGGATAGATTTTAAGGATTGGAATGAGAACATGTCAATTGTTCTTGGCTGCATGGATCTTGACCTTGCATCAAGGATGAGGCAACCTCCTTCTCCTATGGAATTTGGTACCTCTGAACATAGGAAAGATTATGAGAAGTGGAGGTGGAAGGTATAGGGCATGTTAGATTATTAATGTGTACCGGATTTTATTTGAAATTGAAAGACACTTTTGTGGTTCCGTCATTAAGACAGAATTTGATTTCAGTTTCTTATTTGGACAAATCAGGTTTTTTTTTTTCATTTGGAAACAATATGTTCAAGTTGTCTTTCAATTCAAATATTGTTGGGACTGGTTCACTTATGGGTCATGATAATCTATATTTGCTTGACACAATAGCTACCTATGGTGAATCCTTGAATGTGGAATCACGTGGTACTAAGCGTAAAATCGAGGATAACAACTCATGAGCATTATGGCACAAACGTCTAGGTCACATCTCTAAAAATAGAGTTGAGCGACTAGTGTCAGATGGAATTTTGGATTCCATTGACTTCACAAACTTTGATGTTTGTGTTGAATGCGTTAAAGGAAAACAAATCAAAATAAAGAAATTTGATGCATATAGAGCTACAAATGTCTTAGAATTGATACATACAGACATTTGTGGACCATTTCCGACACCTTATTGGAATGGTCAACAATATTATATATCATTCATTGACGACTATTCTAGATATGCATAGATATTTCTTATACATGAAAAGTCTCAGTCATTGGATGTGTTCAAATCGTTTAAGGCTGAAGTTGAGAATCAACTTGACAAAATAATTAAGAAAGTCAAATCTGACAGTGGCGGTGAATATTCTGGTAGATATGACGGTTCAGGTTAACAATGTTAAGGGCCTTTTGCCAAATACCTAGAGGAATGTGGAATTGTCCCACAGTACACCATGTTAGGATCTCCTAGCATGAATGATGTTGCTGAAAGACAAAATTGAACTCTTAAAGATATGGTAAGGAGTATGATTTGTCATTCTACCTTGCCAGAGTCACTCTGAGAAGAGACACTAAAGATTGCATCTTATGAGTACCAACAAAAACAGTTGCCAAAACACCTTATGAGCTTTGGACCTGGCGAAAGCCTAGTCTCAAACATTTTCGTGTGTGGGGATGTCCAACTGAGGCAAGGCCTTATAGGCCAAATAAAAAGAAATTTGACTCCCGAATAGTGAGCAGCTACTTTATTGGTTATTCTGAAAGATCTAGGGGCTACAAATTTTATGATCCAAAATTAAATTCAGTTTTTGAGACGGGAACAACCTTTGAGGATATTGAGTTTGGGGGGGGGGGGGGGGGGGAGAATAAGGTTAGAGACTTTGTCTTAAAGGAAGAATCGATAACAATTCCATAACCGATTCATATAGTTGCTTTTGATCAAGCAAGTACGTAACCTGCACAAGACATTGTTGCAATTCCTCAAACTCAAGATGATTTGGTAATTCATGAAGATCAACTCAAAATCCTCAAGAACAAGTGTTACAAGAACCAATACCTTTGCGGAGATCTACTAGAGAAAGGAGAAATGCTATTCCGAATGATTACATAGTCTTTTTCCAAGAACATGAGGAAACTAATGGTATGCTGGAAGATGATCCAATTAACTTCCGTCAAGCCATGCAAGATTCCAACTTAAAAAAGTGGATTAAAGCAATGAAGGAGGAGTATAAGTCCATGCAAGACAATAAAGTTTGGGAACTTGTCCCATTACCAGAAGGTGTGAAACCTATTGGTTGCAAATGGATTTTTAAGACGAAACGGGATTCTAACGGTAATGTGGAGAGGTATAAGGCTCGTCTTGTGGCTAAGGGCTATACTCAAAAGGAAGGGATTGACTTTAAAAATACTTTCTCTCTGGTTTCATCGAAAGACTCTTTTAGGACAATCATGGCTCTTGTTGCACATTATAATTTGGAACTCCATCAAATGGATGTTAAGACAACTTTCCTCAATGGCAACGTTGATGAAACAATATATATGATGCAACCAGAAAACTTTGTGTCAGGAGACTCAAAGAATATGGTTTGTAAATTGACAAAAATCTATTTATGGACTAAAGCAGACGTCTCGTCAGTGGTATCACAAGTTTCACGAAGTAATTCTCTCATTTGGTTTTGAGGCGAATGTTGTTGAAGATTGTGGGTATCACAAATTTAGTGGGAGCAAGTACATTTTCTTGGTCTTGTATGTAGATGTCATACTGCTTGCCACAAATGATATAGGAATGATGCACAAAACTAAGAAATTTCTATCAAGAAATTTTGAAATGAAAGATCTTGGTGATGCCTCCTTTGTATTAGGAATTCAGATACATCGAGACCGATCTCGTGGTATTCTAGGATTATCACAAAGGAGCTATATCGAAAAGGTACTTAAAAGGTTTGGCATGCAGGAATGTAAATTAGGAGATACTCCAATTCCTAAGGGATACAAATTCAGTCTCAGTCAATGCCCAAAAAGAAACTTAGAAATTCAAGAAATGCAAAAGATTCCTTATGCGTCAGCAGTACGGAGTCTGATATATGTCCAAGTGTGCACACGTTTGGATATTGCATTCATAGTTGGGATGTTAGAAAGATATTTGAGCAATCCATGAATGGATCATTGGAAAACAGCCAAAAAGGTTATGAGGTATTTAAAGAAAACAAAAGACTATATGCTCACATATAGGAGGTTATACCAGTTAGAGATTATTGGATACTCTGACTCAGATTTTGCTAGATGTCAAGACAGTAAAAGATCCACTTCATGCTATATTTACATGTTGGCTGGTGGTGTAGTTTCTTGGCGCAGTGCTAAGTAAACTCTTACGGCTTCATCCACCATGGAAGCATAGTTTATAGCATGTTATGAGGCATCCAACCATGGGATTTGGCTGAGGAATCTTGTCAATGGGCTGCGAATTATGAAAGGAATTGAAAGGCCACTTAAGTTATATTAAATCAGTCGTCCTGTATTCCAACAATAATAGGAGCTTGACTAAGTCAAAACATATTGACATCAAGTTCCTAGTTGTTAAGGAAAGGGTACAAAGTGGACAGATTTCCATAGAACACTTAGAGACAAACTCCATGACAGCAGGTCCTCTTACAAAAGATCTTCCATCCAAGATCTTTTATGAGCACACTGCTCGCATGGGTGTTTTATTATTAGAGGAGTCTTTAGTTTAGTTGAAGTTAGTCGATTATAAATTTTATGTTCTGTGTTTGGTATTATGTATGCATACTATGATTTTGGATATTTTCCAATTAATAAAGTTTGATATTCATTAGTTTACATTTTGTACAATAAAGTTATTGAATGATCTCACTACAGTAAAGTAGAACCAGTTAAAAATCGACATATAAAGACCAACTTCATGTGATTTTCATGCTACACATTTCATGATGGATCTATGTCATTTAGTTGTGTCACTATCGATGATTATTGATGAGTTTAGTTATGATTGATATAATGAAAATCACCTTGATTATGTATATTGGCATGACTAATGGACAAGATACTTTAGATATGCTTAAAGAATATAATGGTAAATTTTGAGCTCATAAATTCTAACACATGTGTAAAGTTACATATGTGACCAGTAGGAGATTGTTAGAATTTTGGGTCACAAATGTAACATTTAAGGTGTTAGTGTCATTATTTTAATTAGGTAAGACTTAAAAGGGTCTAATTAATATAATATTAAGTTTGTGGCTAAAAGCATAAATGTCATGAAAGATCAGGTTATTGTGTAGACACCGTAAGTCAATATCTAATTTGATGAGGGGCAAATTAGAATATTGAAAACTAAGAAATAACCCTAGGGTTATTTAAATGGGTTATAGTCCCCATTTGTAGAGTACGAACAAAATAAGGTTTATGAAGTTTTCTCTTTTCATCCCCATCAGAGGAGATTCAAGGAATCCTAAGGAACTCTACAAATCGGAATATCACATACCAGAAACCTTCAACTATTTCAATGGCAAATTCAGATACGCTTCCGCCTTCATTCTCATAATTGTATTCGGACATGGGTTTAAGGGATACAAGTTGATGCTATATCGACTTATAGGAATTATTTTAGAGTGTTGTTCTTGATTTCTATATCGGTAGAAATCATAAGGTTTTGAATGGATCTAACAGTTAAGCCTATTTTCTAATAGTTGCATGGTTGTTTTATGTTATATTATGTCTAGTTTAATTTATCAGTAAAATTTTCTAGCTTCTAATAGAAGTTAGATTAATAATTTTTTTATTAATTAAAAATAAGTTATATTATTAAAATTATTGGAAAAATCTCAAAATCTCATATTGAAAAGGATAGAGTTTGAAAAATATTTATATAAGGTAACATCATTTATTTTACAAATCAGTTTTACAAAGATGAATTAGACTGAATTCTAATATATTGTATTAGAGTCTATCGATTGGACAATGAATCGTCCATGTGTGAAGAGATGTATTGAGAAAATTTCAAATTTTACATTAATAAGAGATAAAGCTTGAAAATGGTTCATATAGAGGGACACCTTTTAATGTTAAATATAACATCATATAATTTATTTTGTTATGGTTGTGTATGTGATTTTTTAATTAAATTATCATTTTGTCTGCATAAAAATAAATAAAAGGATAACATTATTACTCTGATATTTCTTTATCATTTAAGATTTGTTTCTTATCTATCTAAATGTGTGTATCTTTGATTGGTCAGTTAGTTGGATTTCTTTGTATATCTATTTTTAACAAAACCTTGTTTTTCTATTTTAATCTCTCTCTCTCTCTCTCTCTCTCTCTCTCTCTCTCTCTCTCTCTCTCTCTCTCTATAACACCTTTATTCTGCGACGATGGCGACCATTGATAGCGCCATCGATTCAAACAACAATAATTCACATCCGTTTCATAGAACTTCATCTTCTTCACCATAAACCACCACTACATCCGTCAATCACACAAACTCTGCATGTAACTATCAAATCGACATGGTTGACTCGTACTTCATGCATCAAGCAACAACCTTGACCTCGCCATCATTTATCCGTCTCTCAATAAGTCTAACTATCACTCTTGGTCAAGATCAATAATGGTGGCTATACGATCAAAGAACAAATTAGGGTTTCTTGGTGAAACCCTAGTTCGCCCTAAAGCTTCAAATTGTTTCTCAATAGCTTGGGACATATGCAATACCATGGTCATGGCATGGATGGAGAACCCAATTTAGACTGAAATCTCCTAAATTGTGGAACAAATACCAAGGTTTGCAACTATTTCCACAAACAAGGTTACAGAATTGAAATGTGTTTAAAAAAATATGCCCCCAATATCTAAAGAAGATAGATCTTAAACAACCTACCAATCCTGGAGACATAGGTGAAGAAAACAAACAAGATAAAAATAAGGATAACTATGTTGAAGTCTAAAACGTCACTTTCAATATTGATCAATAGAAGGAACTACTATCTTTTCTACAACAATCTCCTCAACAACATTCATCAAATGTACACCATCTCCATACAACCCTAAACTCACCATCATTTATTCCTCACATTATACACTATTTACACATAAATCGTAATACCATATGGATTCTTGATACTAGGGCTACAAAACCATGAGTGTCGATCTAAACATTTATTTAAAATCCTAGTTCAAATTCAAACCATTTACATTAAAATTTCTAATGGTGCCACCATAACCATTAACTATTCTGACAATTCATTTTACACCTGTTTTTTATCTAACTAATGCTCTCTCCATACCTGAATTTTATACAAAATCCTATATTTATACCTAAACTAGCCTAGTCCCTTGACTTCCACATTTAATTTGACTCTAAAAACTGTAATAAACAAGGAAACAATACCTTAAAGATGATTGGTTCAACTGAGCTACATCTAGGATTATACTTGCTCACCTCTACATCTATTCATGATCATGACCCTCATAGTTTTAAAATCAATTTTATGAATCCTAACTGTAATGACCTGTATAATATATATCTTGAATAATATCATACAAGCATTTTATTTGGTACTGACACATCAAAATTGCCTAAAGGCATAGTTCACATACTTGTCCATTTCTAAAACCTAAATACAACACATGGCACAAGTCATGGAAACTAGCCAAAATAAACAAAACTAAGAACGATATACAATATCCTCAATTGTACACAATAAAAGAATACACAGCGGAATAAGCTTAACTAAGCTTCTTTTGAAACATACGAGCATCGCTCCACTTGTAACCAAACCTGCACCTGATATAAAACAACTATAGTGGGGTGAGATACATCAAATCTCAGTGAGTTCCCTATCCTATAGATTCTCTCGGCTTTACAGGGTTCTATCAATCCTAACTCAAGTCAAGGGGAAGGGAAAAATGACTTTGAGTGAATAAATTTACAATCTCACACTATATGGAAACATGTCATGAGTCTGTTAACTCATGAATATCACACAGAAGGAATTACGTCCTGAGCCTGTCAACTCAAAATTCCTTACAAATCGATAACCGTACCAAGGCATCCCCTTTTCCCGTCCGCTTCTACGTCTAGAATTCGACCCGAGTCATGGATCCTTGTAGTTACTTGGCATACGAAATGGATTCGGGATCATCGGCCTGTTAACCGTGAACCGTCACTTCTCATGGCCTGTTAACTATCACAAGTCTCTTTACCATATAGGCTCCATTCGTACTACACGCGGGAATCAAACCTGCCAAGTAATTGTGCATACGTTTCAGAGGAGGAGCTCGAGTCTCATGAAACTACACCTCAAGATAAATGGTTACGATTACGTGTTCATATACATAAACGTGATTGTATTCGACAATCACCATGCCACATTAGCCTTTAGGCCTCTCATGCCTTTAACAATAAAACATAACAATTACACATGTTCCATACTAGTGTTTCACTCATTTCTATACCATTCGGTAATGGACACATGCCTCGGCCTCTCCTGCACGAGCGTTGTGAATGCACGAGCGTCGCCATCCAGAGTTTCTATCACAATTCTATCCACAACCTAGAATTATACCATTTTGTTTTGGGGTAAAGTTTCCTCACTCTTCCTAATTCAGTTTAACATGCATATTTTATCATTCACAATTTACAGTTTGATAGACATGGTATAATCACAAATATTACAAGTAAACACACATAACTACACATTACATAAAACATCACTTTTCACAAAACATTACTTTCCTTCATTTTCCACTAAATGAAATATCCCACAACATATCCAAGATTTTCACTTTTAATCAGATAGAGGGTCGTCATAGCTTTCTAATGACACCAAGAACGTCCAGATCCGAGTTACGGATCAAAAGTTATGAAAGAAACAAGTTGGAGGATCTGATATGTTCGCAATGCGAAGCAGCGAGCGAATGCTCGCTTTCTCATTCGCAGTGCGAAGCTCCCAGCGAATGCCTAAATACACTGGGTTCGCCACCCCATTCGCAGTGCGAGCGTCTGGCGAACCGTGCAGAACCAAAACAGGGTAATGTTCGCAGTGCGAACCTCTGGCGAATCCCTAGCGAATGTTCGATTTCCCCTTCGCTAGGGGATTCGCAGTGCGAACCTGCGGAAACCTAGAATCTCAGCAGCGTAATAGCTGGGGCCTTTGGGTCCAAAACCCATTCCAAACACTACCCAATGCACAAATAAGCATCAATAGATGATTCTATACACATATTGATCATACAATACAGTTTAACTCATTTTACCCGTTAGATTTCATTGATTCAACAATTTATCATTTTCTCTCAAATTCTAACCTAAGTACCAAACACCTATTTTTAGAACTTAGAGTTTCTAACTAGAACCCACCTGATAATCGAAGAGGAGTTTGAAGAAGATGGCGAATCGATGAAGATGATCCACAAGCTTTTCTTCTTCATCCATGGCTTTTTCCCTCTTTCTCTTCGTTTCCTCTTTTCCTCCTTATTCTTTCTATCTTTTCTCTTTTTCTTTTCTTTACACACACACACACACACATATATATATATATATATATATATATATATATATATATATATATATAATGCTTATTATATAATATAATTCCAACAGGGTAAAATATCTCCAATTGATATTTTATCGTCTCAACTAAATTGATCAATTATTAAAGTTACCTTAAAAATCCTTTCGTGAATTGAAATAATTGATCTCTTCAGAGTTCTACAGTTGCTCTATTGATCCCAAATGTCAATACTTAAAGTACTTAGAGGATTCTATTAATCCAATTTACCAAAGATAGAGTACATAGATACTCATCTGATCTTATCTGACATCCAATTGAGCATTTAAATAATATGGGGTATTACACTCTCCCCCCCTTAAATTGAAATTCGCCCCCGAATTTCCTCTATTCGGCAATAACCACCAATTGTATCCTGGTCTTAGATTCACACTTAACTTTACTTCCGTTCAAATTTCTGACGTAGTCCAATTCCAAATTAACTTCACAGACCTAAATCCTTATTTTCACGAATTACCAAACTTCGGTTCCTTAGTCATACTCTTATTCCAGTATTGGGTTAACTTCGAACTTAGCATTTTCCCATAGTTCATCTGTTGTTCCATACTACAACACTTGGTCGCATTCTACCTTCGGGAAGAATGTACCATTTCATACTCCTCTACTGAGTCACAACAAAACTGTAACACTTTCTCTTGGTTATGATGACAAACACTCAACAAATCTTCGCGAGGTAATTTAGTGATTCCTTATCCCCATGCAATTTCTGACAACTTATCCTTTCATGAATCTTTCAACATCCCAAAACCACTTCATAATTAGTCAACGACTTCTTTACCAGTTCCATCTGGTCTGATACTGTACCAGGTACTCATTAAATCCAATATTCCATTCCTTTTGTGGCATACCAACCAGTAACACACTTAGAACGAAATCTTCATATCCTCACACTTATAAGCAACAACTTTCAAACCTCCAATTCTGACTGAACTCCTTCGTCTGTCACCTTCCACTGTGCAATTCCAAAACAAAACTAACAGTGGAATACCACGAATCCTTAAGCACCACCAAGTAGCTAACAGTCCATGGAGAACACACGTATCCAATGGGGTCCTTACTAACCAATGGTACAAGAAACTTACCGGCGTCCTAAGGTAGAACAATTTCTTTGTCAACACACAATATTATATCATCGGTCCAACACTCTCTAGATTATAGAGACGCAAGAGTTACACTGCTACAACCATAACGTTCACAACTCCAAATCCATTCTAAACTCGAAATACTATATCCAAAACAGTTTAACAACCTCCGGATCTGGTTACCACATTCCAAACTGATTCTTCTACGGGGTTCTGACTCCCTCAAGGTTTGTCGTCGGTACGAGTTCTCAACTAATATTACATAACACCATCACGAAGCTTCAATCAGATGCGAGTCACCACTTATCAAAACTTAAACCATTCAAAGCGAAATTGTGAGTTTCCATACTACTCACCTATCCACATACAACACTCTACACGTACACACACCCCCAAAGGACGTGCCACGCTTTTCAATCGAATCCATTTTTCGCTCCGATTCATAAACGATCCAAGTTATATGCTTAACCTCGGAACTTCCAATTCAAACTCATACTTGGGAAGATAACTTTCAAACTTCCTTCTCTAGGAAAAACACAACTGTACATAACTGGTACCACTCTCACGAAAGTTAAGGATTACTAAACTCTGACCAACCACTCGAACCATACTAACACCATAATTCAACACCGCAATATTCCTTGTGAGGTCAACACCTCGTGAGTATTCTCTGACTTCGCCCTCAAGGATTTCTCATACTCAACACAAACTCACAAGATTACTTTCCCAAACGTTAACTCCCTTGTCGCCTAAACAAATGGTCCATTATGCAACACCCTTCCAGAAGTTCTAATTCCAAAAATACAATTTCGTCTTTCATTTCATTAACTTGCAATCCAGTTCTCTATTCGCACAATACCCTCCAAACGGAGCAACATAAGGTAACAAAATGCAGATGATGGTTCCTAAGGGATTTCACAATTTACACACATGTTAAATGATTACCCATCTGAGCTAATCGATTAGCTTCTCAAAATTCAACGTAACACACCTTTCATGCACGTGTTAATCCGTTAACCCCATCACGTTAGTCGGTTAACACTGCTACAGAATCAAAAACCAATTTCTCATAATTCAAAAAAACATCCATATCCAAAACCATCAATCTGATTTGTCCTAACTTGAAATATCATTCTCGTATCGCGGTTCCTTAACTTGTATAACATTCACTAATCATGATCAACTCCAGGTAAAACCGACAAAGTTAAAACGTGTAGCTTACACACTCCAACCAAATGACAAGGTAAAATTTCAAATTCCAACGCAGTCACACGACAACACCTCAGCGGGGTAGTTCGTTCTTTGCTTATACAGCTACTCTAGATGAAAGCCAATAATGACGACATTATAGGGTTTCAACCAACACTCCTACTTTATTCGTCTATAAGCAAAATCCAACACACCACCATCACACGGTACTACGAAAAATGATGGACATCTCATGTCAAGCATACAACCTTGTTCTCTCACTTAAATTCCTTGGTGAGAAATAATACTACAACGTTCTTAATCCAACAAAAGGTAGATTCCGAATAGTCTGACTATTCACAATTACAGAAGGTCCTTTATACTTGAAAATAGATCGGGGTAATGCATTCTCTTGAAAAACCTTTCCATCACTTCGTACACACTAACCGAGATTTCTTACCCTTACTATCCATTACACACCACACTTGCACCAAATTACTTAACAGAAAATCCACAACCGACAATTCTCATCCATTATTAACAAAACCCTTCCGGTATAAATCGTTCCATGATTTACACTTAGTCTGTAATAAGTCCTGAATTGCTTTTCGGTGTTTTACCACAGTCTTACTTCTTAAAACGTAATATTCACTGCTCCACAAGGTACGTCCCTTCACATTTGTCTCAAGAATAAGAATCCATCACGTACATTGTGACTACGGTGCTACTACTACGCTTGTTCTAAGTACCAAGGTGTAACTTTCTCATTCCACGCCATACTAACAGGCTCCTCACCGGTGAACCATTAGTGATTACTCTTCCTTAACTGTAGGTTCATCAACACCTTAAAAATTCCATCGCACACTCGTCCACAATACATTCCTTAAATCCAAGATACTTACTCTATTCCTTAACACTCATTTCTTCCGATCCGTATCGCTACACTTTCCGTTACTAAATAAAATTAATTCTTTCCCCAACACAACACCTTATACAGTTCCTTGGGTAACTTGACATTTCCTAAATTCCAAATTGGTCTCTAACCGAATATATAAAATCCCGATGCAATATTCTGAACTTAATCTCTCTACATAACTGAATATACGCAATCCATCACCCACTCTTCGTCCGACACATACTTGTTTCACTTGAAGCATGTAAACACATCATTGTGTTCCTTCACACACTTCTCCACCACTTTAGGTTCCCATAGAAGCCGAACGTCCTCAACTTTCAACTTTTAACCAATCGGAAGATATTGTTCCGAACACATTCCTTAAGGTACTCTCATCCATTCAAGATACCTTAACGACCTTAGAAATTGAAGTACCAATTACTGTCTCACTTTCGGACCCTATGCCACGCGTTCCACAAAACAACCTTTCTTTTTCACGGAATGAGATTACTTGAAATTCTTATCTATACCAGTGGTAAATCCAGCTACACGAGCGACTTTACATCTTCCTTAATACCTTATCCAAACGTCTAATAGAGATCCTTAACCTTAAGACTCCATAAATTCCAAAGGATTGCTTGAGCAACACACACCACTATTTAATTCAAGGCTACCCATGCACAACTTCTACTAAAACCTCAACTGAGCTGACCAAAACTCCTCACCACTAACTCTTGGCTTAAGCCTACCCTCACAGCACAAGTTTCGACAACACTTCAGAGTCCTCGTGGTCGCTCAACCATGATTCTACCTATCACATACATAGTATTAGGTTGATCAGGCCCAACACTACATAGTACGATATTAAGTTTCATGATGGCAAGACACACTTAAGAGGCAGGAATAGATTTACTTATGATGTTTCAAGGCTAGGTCGAGGACACGACCTGCTCTGATACCAACTGTAATGACCTGTATAATATATATCTAGAATAATACCATACAAGCATTTTATTTGGTACTGACACATCAAAAGTGCCTAAAGGCATAGTTCACATACTTGTCTATTTCTAAAACCTAAATACAACACATGGCACAAGTCATGGAAACTAGCCAAAATAAACAAAACTAAGAACGATATACAATATCCTCAATTGTACACAACAAAAGAATACACAGCGGAATAAGCTTAACTAAGCTTCTCTTGAAACATCCGAGCATCGCTCCACTTGTAACCAAACCTGCACCTGAAATAAAACAACTATAGTGGGGTGAGATACATCAAATCTCAGTGAGTTCCCTATCCTATAGATTCTCTCGGCTTTACAAGGTTCTATCAATCCTAACTCAAGTCAAGGGGAAGGGAAAAATGACTTTGAGTTCACAAATTTACAATCTCACACTATATGGAAACATGTCATGAGTCTGTTAACTCATGAATATCACACAGAAGGAATTACGTCCTGAGCCTGTTAACTCAAGATTCCTTACGAATCGATAACCGTACCAAGGCATCCCCTTTTCCCGTCCTCTTCTACGTCTAGAAGTCGACCCGAGTCATGGATCCTTGTAGTTACTTGGCATACGAAATGGATTCGGGATCATCGGCCTGATAACCGTGAACCGTCACTTCTCATGGCCTGTTAACCATCACAAGTCTCTTTACCATATAGGCTCCATTCGTACTACACGCGGGAATCAAACCTGCCAAGTAATTGTGCATACGTTTCAGAGGATGAGCTCGAGTCTCATGAAACTACACCTCAAGATAAATGGTTATGATTACGTGATCATATACATAAACGTGATTGTATTCGACAATCACCAGGCCACATTAGCCTTTAGGCTTCTCATACCTTTAATAATAAAACATAACAATTACACATGTTCCATACTAGTGTTTCACTCATTTCTATACCATTCGATAATGGACACACGCCTCGGCCTTTCCTGCACGAGCGTTGTCATTACGTTATCTACTCTAGGCCAGAACTCATTAGTGAATGCACGAGCGTCGCCATCCAGAGTTTCAATCACAATTCTATCCACAACCTAGAATTATACCATTTTGTTTTGGGGTAAAGTTTCCTCACTCTTCCTAATTAAGTTTAACATGCATATTTTCTCATTCACAATTTACAGTTTGATAGACCTGGTATAATCACAAATATTACAAGTAAACACACATAACTACACATTACATAAAACATCACTTTTCACAAAACATTACTTTCCTTCATTTTCCACTAAATGAAATATCCCACAACATACCCAAGATTTTCACTTTTAATCAGATAGAGGGTCGTCATAGATTTCTAATGACACCAAGAACGTCCCGATCCGAGTTACGGAATAAAAGTTATGAAAGAAACAAGTTGAAGGATCTGCTATGTTCGCAATGCGAAGCAGCGAGCAAATGCTCGCTTTCTCATTCGTAGTGCGAAACTCCCAGTGAATGCCTAAATACACTGGGTTCGCCACCCCATTCGCAGTGCGAGCGTCTGGAGAACCGTGGCAGAACCAAAATAGGGTAATGTTCGCAGTGCGTTCCTCTGGCAAAACCCTGGCGAATGTTCGCCTTCACCTTCACCGTGCGAACAACCAGCGAATGTTCGATTTCCCCTTCGCTAGGGGATTCGCAGTGCGAACCTGTGGAAACCTTGAATCTCAGCAGCGTAACAGCTAGGGCCTTTGGGTCCAAAACCCATTCCAAACACTACCCAATGCACAAATAAGCATCAATAGATGATTATATACACATATTGATCATACAATACAGTTTATAACTCATTTTATCTGTTAGATTTCATTGATTCAACAATTTATCATTTTCTCTCAAATTCTAACCTAAGTTCCAAACACCTATTTTTAGAACTTAGAGTTTCTCAATAGAACCCACCTGATAATCGAAGAGGAGTTTGAAGAAGATGGCGAATCGATGAAGATGATCCACAAGCTTTTCTTCTTCATCCATGGCTTTTTCCCTCTTTCTCTTCTTTTCCTCTTTTCCTCCTTCTTCTTTCTATCTTTTCTCTTTTTCTTTTCTTTACATATATATATATATATATATAATGCTTATTATATAATATAATTCCAACAGGGTAAAATATCTCCAATTGATATTTTATCGTCTCAACTAAATTGATCAATTATTAAAGTTACCTTAAAAATCCTTTCGTGAATTGAAATAATTGATCTCTTCAGAGTTCAACAGTTGCTCTATTGATCCCAAATGTCAATACTTAAAGTACTTAGAGGATTCTATTAATCCAATTTACCAAAGATAGAGTACATAGATACTCATCTGATCTCATCTGATATCTAATTGAGCATTTAAATAATAGGGGGTATTACACTAACATAAACAATTATAATATTTGGCATAATTGTTTTGGTCACCCTTCACATGATAGTATTATACAAATTAATAAGTTTTTTCCTAAAAATTGTTTCTCTAAACGTGTCTTACCCAAGGTGTTATTGTGCTAAGCTATCTTCAAGACAAGAATAACCAAATCGCCAACATATCTTCAAGACTATTATTGTGCAAAGCTCCAAGATAAACACAATATATCTCATTCAGATTGCTCGGGTAACATACTTTATCCTTTACATAAATTTCTTTCTTATGATGTCTTATTTAACAATCACAAGTGTTTTAATTTAAAACTATCTTATATTGTTGAACCTACCTCTCATTCCTCTAGTTTTTCTTGACTCCAATTAGCAACAAGCTATAAATAATGAACTTTAATCCCTTATAAATAATAAAACTTGGGATTTAACCATTCTTCCACCTAAAAAAGATCCATTTGTTGCAAGTGGATTTTCAAACTTAAGTTTCTAGTCAATGGTACAATTGAAAGGTATAAGACACACTTAGTTTTCAAAGGTTTCAATCAAAATTAAGGTTTAAATTACCTTGAAACATTCAATATTGTGGTTAAAATTATCACAATTAGACTTCTCATATCCCTAATAGAATTTCAAAATTAGTATTTACACCAATTTGATATAAACATGACTTTTCTTCATGGTGTTAGAACAAAGGCAAAAAGATTGTGATTGCAAGATAAACGTAATAACACACACACACACACACACACACACACACACACACACACACACACACACACACACACACACACATTAATGTCTTGACATCTTATAGGAGGAGAAGAAAGAAAGAAAGAAAGAAAGAGAATAGAGATAATTCTCATTTTGATTTTCACATTACAAACTGTTATTTATAGGTATTACATAATGTAACTAACTAACAACCAATGTGTCACAAAATGCTAACTAACTAGTACACGTGACAGTTATGAATTAACATTCAACACCCCCCTTAATTCATAATTGTTGGACACTTACAACACCCAACTTCTTTCTTAAAAACTCAAATCTTTCAAGTTTTAGAGCCTTTGTAAAACCATCAGCTAGCTGCACTTCAGTTGGGCAATATTGCACCTCAATCATTCCATTGTTCACCTGCTCTCTAATGAAATAAAACCTTGTATCAATGTGTTTACTTCTGCCATGTGAGATTGGATTTTTATCAAGGCTAATAGTTGTCTTGTTATCAATTCTGAGTATCAAAGGCTTCATCACTTCACACCCCAGTTTCTTCATCATTGAATCCAACCACATTGCTTAACAAGTTGCAAATGTTCCTGCAATATATTCTGCCTCACAAGATGAAAGTGCAGTCACTGGTTGCTTCTTTGTACACCATGATATAGCTGCTTCATTGAACTTGAAAACATAGCCAGAGGTACTTCTTCTATCTGTGATGTCTCCACACCAATCACTATTTGAGTATCCAATGAATTCATTTCTTTCACCTTTGCTTCCATTTGGGAATAGCAGACCAAACTCCTTTGTGCCTTTTATATACCTAAGTATCCTTTTAACAACTATCAAGTGAGTCTTCCTTGGATCATGCATGAACTTGCTAATCACACTAACTGAGTAGCAAATATCAGGCCTGCTATTGCACAAGTATCTCAATGAACCAACCATTTGTCTAAACAATGTCTGATCAACTCTTTCTTCCTCACTGAACTAACCCACTTTTGATTTTGTCTCAAATGGATTTGAAATTGAATTGCAGCTATTCATTTCAAAATTCTCAAGCAGTTCACTTACATACTTCTGCTGGTGCACAATTGTTCCATTCTTCACCTTTAGAAACTCCATTCCTAAGAAAAATGAGAGTTCCCCTAGATCAGTCATTTCAAATTCAGATTTCAACTTGTTTTTCACTTTTTCAATCTCTGATGTCTTGCTTCCTGTAATGAGCAAATCATCCATATATAGGCAGATTATCATGGTCTCTTCTTCACTTGAACTTTGCACATACACACCAAACTCTACTGAAAACCTTTTGAAACCTATTTGAATTAGAAATTGATCAATCCTCTTGTTCCATGCTCCATATGTCTGCTTCAAACCATACAAAGCCTTATAGAGTCTATACTCCATATTCTCCTTGCCTTGCACACCAAAACCAGGAGGCTGTGACACAAACACTACCTCTTTAAATAGACCATTTAGAAAAGCTGATTTCACATCTAAATGATAAAGTTACCACCTTCACTTGCAAGCTAGAGCCACAACTAACCTTACAGTTTCAAGCCTTGCCACTAGAGCAAAAACCTCATTGTAATCAATACCATGTTTTTGTAAGAAGCCTTTAGCCACCAACATTGCCTTATACTTTGAAATTTTCCCATCAGGATTTAATTTCAGTTTGAGCACCTACTTCACTTCTCTTTTCTCTTTCTTATATGATAACTGTCGTACCTCGGAAAATACGATCCTCGTGATGGACGCGGAAAAAAAAACTGTTCGAAACAGAGTCGCCACCGAACTTTATTCATTCCAAGGAAGGAATAGGAAAATATCGATAAAACCTTTAAAGGATAAGAAAATGGTCATCACAACCAAATTCGGGTTCGGGAGTCGGTTACGCAAGAGGGAAGGTATTAGCACCCTCTACGTCCGTTGTACTCAACGGGAACCTCTTGATTCAATTCGTGAGAAAGTTAGCTAGGTTTGTTTGTTATCTTCTAAGGTGTTCAATTCTAAGGGGAAAATGGGTGGTTTTTTATTAGTGTGCTCGGCAAGGATTAAGATCCTTGTGCCTACGTATTCCCTCGTGTGATGGGAAAGTCAGAGCATTCGTAGTTCGTGGGACTATGGTTGTTTGGTTTGTATTTTTTACAGGCGCCAATTGTCCACACACGAGTAAGAGAACTCGCACCCAAACAATTGAGGAGAAAGGTCAAAGACTTGACCCCCCCCACGTCACCTTTTAGAAAGTTTTTTGAATATATGATTAGGTATGTTAAAGAGTTTGATTGAGAAAATGATTTGATTTGAACGTGTTTTTAGGGTTTCGGTCGCACAAGCCGAGAAAGAAGAGTTTTAGTCGTATAGGATGTTTTAGAGGTGACAATTGCCCACACACGAGTAAGAAAACTCGCACCCAAACAATTGAGGAGAAGGGTCAAAGACTCGACCACCCTCGCTTCACCTTTAGTAAAATGTGTTTAAATAGGGATTAAGTGTTTTAATAATTGCTTGGAAAAAGGCTTGAATGTTGTCGAGTTTCGCGTGTTTTAGAGGCGTCAATTGTCCACACACGAGTAAGAGAACTCGCACCCAAACAATTGAGGAGAAAGACCAAAGACTTGATCCCCCCTCCTTTTCACCTTTTAAGAAATGATATTTAAGTAGAGATTACGTGCTTTAATAATTGATATGGAAAAATAAATTTGAGTGTTGTCGGATTTCGTGTGTTTTAGAGGCGTCAACTGTCCACACACGAGTAAGAAAACTCGCACCCAAACAATTGAGGAGAAAGACCAAAGACTTGATCTCCCTCCTTTTTCACCTTTTAAGAAATGATATTTAGTATACTTAAATGTATTAACTTGATTTAAGAAAAATACTCGACGTTGGATCGAGGTTTTGGATTTGCGTGTGGAATGGTTTAAGCACTAATGGAAAGGAGGTCCTATGGTTTAAGGTAAGGTCGATTGCGAGGCAAAAGCGCTCGACTTACAAGAGGTAAAGGGACTTGATATGTGGATCAAGTGAAAGTTAGAGATTAATTGAATTTGATTTGGAAAATACTTGATGTTGGATCAAGTCTGTTTATTGTTGTAAAAAGGGTTGATTTTAATCTTATGAGAGAGGGGTGTAATTAATCAAGTGGGAATAATCGAGCCATGATTAAAGTGAGCCAATCACATACACGCATACAAACCAAAGTGAAATGTGCAACAATTATCGTTGTATAAAGCCCAAGAGGAGGCATCGTGAGGTCGATTGCGATCGTGAAAACGATCGACTTACGAGGTATTAAAAGGGCTTGACATCAAGTCAAGATATTAGTTTGAAAAGATTTTTTTTGGTTTGGACAAGCATAATATGAATTGCATAAGCATAATCAAGGCATGAAATAAATTCACAAGAGAAAATTATACACCTCACATGAAGATCACAAATAAAATGGGGGAGAAATATAATCAAGCATGTTAGTATACCTAAAATTCTAAATCCCTAAGGTTAGCTTAAAGGAGAAATTCTAAACTAATTTGTTTTTTAGATTTTTTAGAATGAAAAGAAAACTCAAATGATTAATTAAATTAAACTAAAATATTTAATAAAACTAATTACTAAAGTTAATTAATTAGTTTTGGAATTTTAGAGGAAAAGAAAGTTCTAGCAATTAACTAAATTAAACTAAAATATTTAATAAAATTAACTATTAAAGTTAATTAGTATTAAATAAAATGGTTTAATAAAATTAATTAAAATTTGACTATTGAAAAGGATTTTAAAAGTTAATTAGAAGTATTTTTTGGATTAAGGAAATTGAACTAAAGTAATTAATTAAGTTAAAATCAAATATTTAATAAAACTAATTATGAAAATAATTAATTAATATTAAATAAATAATTTTAAAGAAATTAATTGAATTAATAAATAAATCTTAAGTTTTTTTAAAAAAAAAAAGAAATAAATTGTTTTTTTCTTTAAATAAGTTAATAAAATGTTTTTTTGGATTTTTTAAATTAAAAAGTATTATTAAAATAAAAACTAAAAACAAAAATAAAAAAAATAAAAAAAATAGAATGGGCCAGATTAAGGTTAGAAATTGGGGGTGTATTTAGTGAAATCCCCATCCCAATTGAAGCTAGCCCACACGCAGGGGAGGGTGTACCATGCACCCTCGGTCAACCCTTGCTATCATGCCTAGATCTGGACCACTTGATCAAAGAGTAAGGCATTGACTCCTCCATCCGAAGGCTGGCAACGCGCGGTGAATGATACAGGACCTAAGGCTCATGTGCAAGATCCATTCGCTGGTGGCCACTTGTCATCACTGGGCCACAACACCTCATATCCAAATGACAGCAAGGCAGATGAACTTAAAAAGAAAAAAAGAAAAAAAAACCTGAATGCCATAACATTAAACCCACTCTTTCTTGTTATCTCTCTCTCAAATTCTCACGCTCTCCCTCAACACACGACTTCACCGGAACCCTACTCATGGTCGGAGAAGCGGCGGCACGCGGCGGCCGCCACCGTCTTCTCCGGCGACACCTCCACCAAACCTTAAACTACAAACACAAACCCCCCTCAACTTTTCAACCTCTATCCGAATCTGAACTCAGATTTTTTCAAAACCCAATCAAACACTCAAATCGAACTCGCAAGAACACTAAACCCTAGAATGAACTAAACCCACCAAAATCAGGGCAAATACAAGCAAACGGAAGAGGATTACGAAGCACAATCACATGGAGAATATAGATTAAGCATCAGAAAGTACAAAGGAGGCAAACGATACCTAGATCGGAGTGAATCCGAACGGAAGCTTTTCCGGCGAAGGTGAGATTCTTAACTCCTCTTTCTCTTCTTTCTTTACGTTCTTCTTCTTCTCCTCCTCTTAATCTTTGATCTCTATGTGCGTACTGTTGTTGTCATTAAGTGTTTGTTGTGACTCGAACGAAATTCTGATTAGGGTTCAATCGTTCAATGGTAGCCGCTCTAGGGTTTTTTTTTCTCTCCAAAACTTAGGTGAATAGTTCCCTTATATACTGGCTTGATTAGGGTTGCAGAACCAGAATTTGTGAAGAAATTTGAACTGTGTATGTACTGCTCTGCTGTGGTTGTGTTGTCTCTGCTGCATTTTTGCCTTTTTTCCGTTTTGATGTTAAGGTTGTTGTACCGTGAATTTCTGCTATTACTTTTGTTCTTCCATTTTTGCTATGTGTGGTCCCCATTTTCTGTTTTTTTGTTGTTTTGACTTTAACTTTTACACGAAAATGAACAATACATGTTGTAAAAAACTGACTTGGGTGAATACATATGTGAAAGAATATGTGTCTTTGAATGGTTTTTTGATGGTTTACATGTTATGTGATGGTTTTGAATTGATATGAATATGTGAATTAATCTTGGTAAAGTGATGAATTAAATTGATTAATGTGGATGAATTTGAATTGAAATGGTTTTGATGCGAGATGTTGTAGGGGGCTGCAACTCGTGACTTCGTTGTTTGGTGTAGTAACGATTCAAACTGTCCCTTTTTTTATTTTGTGCAGGGCGGTAGTGTAATGCAGGGAAGACGGTGGCAGCTTGTATAGCACAAATGAATGAAGAAAGATGACATGGAAACAAAGTTTGGAAGCATTGGCATGTGATTTGGTTTAGGACTAGCTTGAACTTTTGTATCCATTAACATGTAATTATTGAGTTTTTGCAACTTTTGTATTAATTAACATGTAATTGAACTTTTGCTGTAAAACAACTTTGCAACCTGTAATAAGAGAGCTTTTGAATCTAAGCAACAATACCATTTACTTTGAAATTGCAATTTTCAACTATTTTATCCAATGTGTATCTATCTTGAAATGCATCTTGTACCATATTCATTAGTAAATGGCAAAATTGTCTAACTAATTGGAACTCGAAAGCTAGGAGCATTCCTTACTTCGTGTCAACCAAGCCAAAATTGTCATATAGAACATCCTGAACATTCATGAAAGTAATACTCGTTTCCAAACATAGCCTTGAAGCATGGTTCAAATTTGAAACTCAATTGATTAAATACGATTTTGACACCACTTGAGAATTTAAGTTTCACTTGAAAACCTTACTCCAAATCACAAACAGGCTAGGTCCACCAACTAAGTCGTATTACATCCTAAATTGGCTAAAAAATTCAACCAACCAATTCAACGCTTGTTATTAATCTTGAATTCAACCAAAGCCTAATTTGAAAATAACTTAACCATGTCTTGACCACTTGAAACCAAACACAATTGCAATAGCATGTAATCACAATAAACACACATAAGACCCTTATGAACCAATTTTTGCAGAGGACCATGGCTATGATGATCAAGAAAGAAGTACATGAAGCAACAACATGCCTGGTATAAGAAATATGAGAGGGTAGGACATATTTGGGGTATGACAGATGCCCCTATCTAATTGTCTTGGACCCGAGAGAGTGAACGTCTGCATGGTGTTCATTTTTAGGGTAGAAGTCAATTAGATATAAGAAGACCCCAAAATTTGTCTTAAAAGGTAATGTACTATGGTGCAAGAACTAGTGGAATGAGGTAGCGGGGTAAAGTGAGCAGAATAACTTGAGGTTCTTTGGGTGGTCGAAGCAGTCCCTTATCCATTAAGGTTCCTCGATGATACCAATGCAGTATCTCTGAAGGCAGACGATTCTCTGGGTTATCGAAGCAGTCCATTATCCATTAAGGTTCCTCGATGATACCAAAGCAGTATCTCTGAAGGTCGAAGATTCTCTGGAATGTCGAAGCAGTACCTTATCCATTAAGATTCCTCGATGATACCAAAGCAGTATCTTTGGAAGTAGAATATTCTCTGGAATGTCGGAGTAGTACCTTATCCGTTAAGGTTCCTCGATGATACCAAAGCAGTATCTTTGGAAGCAGAAGATTCTCTGGAATGTCGAAGCAGTACCTTATCCGTTAAGGTTCCTCGATGATACCAAAGCAGTATCTTTGGAAGCAGAAGATTCTCTGGAATGTCGAAGCAGTACCTTATCCGTTAAGGTTCCTCGATGATACCAAAGCAGTATCTCTGAAGCAGAAGATTTTTTGGGTTGTCGAAGCAGTACCTTATCCGTTAAGGTTCCTCGATGATACCAAAGCAGTATCTTTGGAAGCAGAAGATTCTCTGGAATGTCGAAGCAGTACCTTATCCGTTAAGGTTCCTCGATGATACCAAAGCAGTATCTTTGGAAGCAGAAGATTCTCTGGATCGTCGAAGCAGTACCTTATCCGTTAAGGTTCCTCGATGATACCAAAGTAGTATCTTTGGAAGCAGAAGTTTCTCTGGAATGTAGAAGCAGTACCTTATCCGTTAAGGTTCCTCGATGATACCAAAGCAGTATCTCTGAAGGCAGACGATTCTCTGGGTCGTCGAAGCAGTCCCTTATCCATTAAGGTTCCTCAATGATACCAAAGCAGTATCTCTGAAGGCAGACGATTCTCTGGGTTGTCGAAGCAGTGCCTTATCCATTAAGGTTCCTCGATGATGCCAAACCAGTATCTCTGAAGGCAGACGATTCTCTGGGTCGTAGAAGCAGTCCCTTATCTGTTAAGGTTCCTCGATGATGCCAAACCAGTATCTCTGAAGGCAGAAGATTCTCTGGAACATTGAAGCAGTACCTTATCCGTTAAGGTTCCTCGATGATACCAAAGCAGTATCTTTGGAAGCAGAAGATTCTCTGGAATGTCGAAGTAGTACCTTATCCGTTAAGGTTCCTCGATGATACCAAAGCAGTATCTCTGAAGGCAGACGATTCTTTGGGTCGTCGAAGTAGTCCCTTATCCATTAAGGTTCCTCGATGATACCAAAGCAGTATCTCTGAAGGCAGACGATTCTCTGGGTCGTCGAAGCAGTCCCTTATCCATTAAGGTTCCTCGATGATGCCAAAGCAGTATCTCTGAAGGCAGACGATTCTCTGGGTCGTCGAAGCAGTCCCTTATCTGTTAAGGTTCCCCGATGATACCAAAGCAGTATCTATGCGGTAAATTTGCTGAAGAATAGTTGAGCAAGTTTCCTGTTGGAGGAAATGTGCTGGCTCTGCAGGGGAAAGCTCACAAGAAACTTTCTAGGGTATCCTCCGCTTGTGGAGTAAGAATAGCAACAGCTGCTGGGAGTTGTCATTATCAATTGCCTGGCTGAAGAATGACTTGCTGGGGAATAGAATTCCTTGAGTACGTGCGGGGCATCTACTTCTCTTCAGGGGAATACTGTTGACTTTGATGGAGGACTGGCCAAGAGGCTGTGAACTGATCCTGAATCCTGTTATGCTATGTTGCCGAGGATGAAAATGCCATGCATTGCAAAATGCACCGACATGCACACTAAGATGCAACTGCTGGGGAATCTAATGTACGTATGATATGATAGTGCTTGATATGGTTATGTAATGTTATGCTAGCATGCCATGCACATAACGGTGCAAATGATCGGGCGCGCTGGGGATAAGTTTCCTTGTCGAGGGTACCACCAGGGATTGGATTTGGTAGTTGCCAAATGAAATTGGACTTTAGTTATTTGGTGTTTTCCAATAAATTGGACTTTCAGGTGTTATGAGGATGCCAACAACGGTGGACTTTTAATGGTTGCCAATAAAGACTGGACTTTAAAGGGTAAATTTGAAGATGCCAATGAGTGTGGACTTTTGAGTAGTTGCCAATAAAAGATTGGACTTTGGGTTTTATGGGGGATGGTGAGAGAGTTTGACTACTCGAACCCTTTTGAACAAGCTAAAGATGACTAGGGAGCGTGATTGCCCCTGTTGGGCTTGCAAGATTCATTGCTGGAGATTATATAGTAAGTACATTCCTATTAAACTACACTGCTTGTGGCGAAGAGCCAGGACGACTGACAACTGATTTGATGATTTCATGTGGTGAAGTTCTCTTGGAGACTATCTAATTCCTTTTTAGTTCTCCCAACACCAAAACAAATTTTATTATTTCCAAATATTGTCTTTATTAACCGAAGTTTCAAAACACAGTTTATCAAAAATGAAATCAGTTTGCAAACAAACAGATAAAGTAAAAAAAAATGAGCACAATTTGGTGAGAAATCTCTCTTTGTATTGATTTTCCCCTAGAATGGGTAAGTATGTACAAGGATGCAATTCCTTAATGAGGTAATTGTGGTGCAAGAAAAAAACATAATGACAATACAAATTAACGAGGTTCCATTGAGTTTCAACACTGCTGTGGTCCCTATGACTTTGATAACTTCAACGCCTTGCTTCGTAGGAAGACGGCTGGGTTGATTCCTCTTTTCAATGGTACATCAGGATCAAGTGGACGTGCAGACTAGATACTTTGCCTTGGAATTTGTCCCTAACTTTTGCCTGGATCGCCCTTTCGGGTTTTCAATCCACCGGGACGCCCTTTTTTGCCTGAACCGCCCTTTCGGGTTTTCAACTCAGCGGGCCTGTATCTTTTATCTTATCCCTAATTTTTGCCTAGACTGATTTTTTCAGGTCCACCGGGATTTCCATTTTTGCCTAAGTCTCCTTTTCAGGTTTTCGACTTAGCGGCTTTATTATTCCACTTTTTTAGGCGTAGTATCGCTTAACGTACTCTGCATTCACCGGGTATGGTAATTCATCACCGTCCATAGTTGCGAGTTTCAAGGCACCACCAGAGAATTCCTCTCTTACAACATATGGGCCTTCGTAGTTTGGCGTCCACTTGCCCCTGGATTCATTATACATGGTCATAATCCTCTTGAGCACCAAGTCACCTTCCTGGAATGTCCGAGGATGCACTTTCTTGTCAAAAGCCTTCTTCATGCATCTTTGATAGAGCTGGCCATGGCATATTGCTGCCAAGCGTTTTTCTTCAAGAAGGTCTAGTTCATCAAACCTCGTCTTCATCCATTCTGCTTCGTCAAGCTGAGCTTCCATCAATACTCTCAATGAGGGGATTTCGACTTCTATCGGAAGGACCGCTTCCATTCCATAAACCAATGAGTAAGGAGTTACCCCTGTTGAAGTTCGTACTGAGGTACGGTAGCCGTGCAGCGCAAAAGGTAGCATCTCATGCCAATCCTTATAAGTGACCACCATTTTTTGAATGATCTTTTTGATGTTTTTGTTGGCTGCTTCAACGGCTCCATTCATCTTGGGTCTGTATGGTGTTGAATTATGGTGCTCAATCTTGAAACTAGCACACAGTTCATCCATCATTTTGTTGTTGAGATTAGACCCATTGTCAGTGATGATACGATTAGGCACTCCATATCTGCATATAATGTTGTGTTTCAAGAAGCGAGCGACCACTTGCTTGGTAACGTTCGTATACGATGCAACCTCAACCCATTTGGTAAAGTAGTCTATGGCAACCAATATGAAGCGGTGTCCATTTGAGGCCTTTGGGTCGATCATCCCAATCATATCTATTCCCCACATGGAAAATGGCCACGGTGAAGTCAAGACGTTCAAAGGAGTGGGAGGTACATGAATCTTATTAGTGTATATTTGGCATTTATGGCATGTTCGGGCATGATGGTAGCAATCAGCCTCCATGGTAAGCCAATAATAGCCTGCTCTCAATATCTTCTTTGCCATAGTATGCCCATTTACGTGGGTACCAAAACAACCTTCATGAATGTCTTTCAGAATCTGCTCAGCTTCATGCTTTTCCACACATCTTAGTAGTACAGTATCATGATTACGCTTGTATAACACATTCCCATTGAGGAAGAAATTTGATGCTAATCTGCGCAAAGTTCTCTTATCCACCGCCAAAGCGCCCTCTAGATATTCTTGTTTTTCCAGATAACGTTTGATGTTATAGAACCATGGCTTTTCATCTGACTCTTCATCGGTAGCCAAACAGTGAGCTGGCTCTTCAAACCGCTGTAGATCAATATACAGTCGATGGTTGGGCCATATCAGTTTATACATAGAAGCCAAAGTTTCCAGAGCGTCTGCCATTTGATTTTCCTCTCTAGGCACATGAGTAAAAGTGATATCATCAAATCTGGGAAGTAGCTTTGCCACGTAATCTCGATATGGAACTAGATTGACATGTTTGGCATCCCAGTCACCTCGAATCTGATGTATTACTAAAGTAGAATCTCCAAACACATCAAGAGTCTTGATTCTTAAATTGATGGCTTCTTCCAATCCAAGTATACAAACTTCATACTCAGCCATGTTATTGGTGCATGGAAAACAGAGCTTAGCTGTGAACGGTAAGTGGAAATTCTTGGGTGATGTAATTACTGCCCCAATTCCATTTTCGTGAACATTTGAGGCACCGTCGAACATGAGAGTCCATCGCTCCCCTGGTTCGGCCCTTCATCTGGACCTGGCTCTTCATAATCTTTTAGTACCATTATGTCTTTGTTTGGGAAATCGAACTTCAAAGACTGATAATCATCCACCAGTTGATGGGCAAGATGGTCCGCCAGTATGCTACCCTTGATGGCTTTTTGAGTGACGTATTGAATGTCGTACTCAGACAAAAGCATTTTCCATCGGACTATTCTGCCGGTGAGAGCAGGTTTCTCAAAGATGTATTTAATGGGATCCATCTTGGAAATCAGATAAGTCGTGTGTGTCAACATATACTACCTGAGACGTTTGGCAGCCCAGACTAATACGCAACAAGTCTTCTCGAGTAAGGAATACCTTGTCTCGCAGTCATTAAACTTCTTGCTGAGGTAATAGATGGCATGTTCTTTCTTTCCCGTCTCATCTTGTTGCCCCAACACACAGCCCATAGATTCGTCAAGTACAGTCAGGTACATAATAAGTGGCCTTTCAGGAACAGGCGGTATCAGGATCGGTGGTTCTTGCAGATACTCTTTGATCTTATCAAATGCCCCTTGGCAATCATCATCCCATGCAATTGACTGATTCTTTCTTAGCAGCTTGAAAATAGGTTTGCAGGTGGCAGTAAGATGTGAAATAAATCTGGCGATGTAGTTTAATCTTCCCAGAAATCCGCGAACCTCTTTCTCTGTCCTAGGCGCAGGCATATTTTGAATTGCCCTCACCTTATCAGGATCCACTTCGATTCCTTTCTGACTTACAATAAAGCCCAACAATTTTCTAGATCTTACCCCAAATGTGCACTTGTTGGGGTTGACTCTCAGTCTAAGCTTCCTCAATCGAACAAACAGCTTTTGCAGATTGATCAAGTGCTCTTCTTCAGTTTGAGACTTAGCAATCATATAGTCAACGTACACTTCAATCTCTTTATGGATCACGTCATGAAAGAGCATCACCATTGCACTATGATACGTTGCCCCAACATTCTTAAGTCCGAATGGCATCACCTTATAGCAGAAGGTACCCCATGGTGTGATAAATGTGGTCTTCTCCATATCCTCTAGATCCATCTTAATTTGATTATATCTAGAAAATCCATCCATAAAAGAGAATACGGAAAACTGAGTTGTGTTGTCAACTAATACATCGATGTGAGGTAATGGGAAGTCGTCCTTAGGACTAGCTCTGTTCAAATCCCTGTAATCCACACACATGCGAACCTTTCCATCTTTCTTCGGTACCGGCACAATGTTGGCAACCCATTGTGGGTACTTTGCTACTGCCAGGAATCCAGCATCAATCTGCTTTCGGACTTCTTCATAAATTTTGAGAGCCATATCCGGATGGGTCCTTCTTAACTTTTGTTTGACAGCATGGCATTCCTCCTTGAGTGGTAACTTGTGTACAACCAAATCAGTATCCAACCCAGGCATGTCTTGATACGACCAGGCGAATACGTCAGCATACTCACGGAGGAGCTCTATCAACTTGGTCTTGACTTCAATTCGAAGAGATGCACCTATCTTTACCTCCCTTCTGTCTTCCTCAATACCCAGGTTGATGACTTCAATGTCTTCTTGGTGCGGCAGGATGACCTTCTCCTCTTGCTTGAGCAGCCCTGCCAACTCGTCGGGGAGTTTGCAATCTTTCACGCCTTCCTCTTCAGCTTGGTAGATTGGGCAATCAAAATCATATAGGCCCGTAGCAGCGTCTATGTCAAGGACCTCGGTGGTGTTTCTGCATGTTTATGATTTATGCAGTTTATTTAGGAAAGTGCGTGCAAATGAAAAGTATTGCCATTTATTGTAAAGTAAAAAATGAAAGAAAGTGAGCGAAAATTGAATGCAAACTGAAATTCATTAATGATAAACAAAGTTTGAAAACACCAGGTGGCCCATACAATGCTCCACTACGCCTTGGGCAGAGCGTAGGGTTTTTTATAAACAGTAAAATTACGTTTGGTGTGTGAAAAACTGAGGGACTTCAATAGTCTTCCAATTCTGGAGCTCTTCACCGGGCCTTGCTTATCGGATCCAGCTTACAGAAGCTTGCTCATCAGCAACATGGTCTTCAATGATCATTGCTACTGGAGAATCAAAGATGCGGCCAGCACTTATGAAAGTCTTCTCAACAGGAGGGATCTGATTTCCGTTGTATGGAATAAATGCTGAATTGCGGGATGGCCGATAACCTAGCCCAAACTTATCAAGCTTTTCAGTGACCTCAACCATCTTGCCCCAGCCTTGGGCATTTCCTTCTTTGACCACAACTTTAGCTTCCTCGTATGAGGCCATTGATGATCTTAACTCTTGATGCTCCAGTGCTCGCTGCACAGCCAGTGTACTCACCACTTCAAAGGACTGAAAATGGGTCTCAACCATTTCACCTTCGGCATCAATGTAACGGAACGATGTCAAATGACTTACTAGGATATCCTCTTCACCGCCTATCACAACAATTTTTTCATTGGTAATGAACTTCAGTTTTTGATAGAGAGTGGACGTGTCTGCCCCTGCTGAGTGAATCTAGGGCCTTCCTAGCAAGCAGCTGTAACCAGGATAGATGTCTATCACTTGAAAAGTAATGGTAAAAATAGTAGGTCCAATCTTAATCGGTAAGTCCACCTCACCAATAACCGCACGCCTAGATCCATCAAATTCCTTCACTATGAGAGTACTTGGCCTCATGATTACCCCATTCACAGGCATCCTCTCTAGAGTTGTCTTTGGGAGCACATTTAAGGAAGATCCAGTTTCCACCAAGACTCTAGATATCAAAACGTCTTCACACCTAAAGAAAATGTGAAGAGCCTTGTTATGGTTTTTCTTTTCAGCAGTCAGATCGTCATCATTAAACCCCAAAAAGTTGCCAGTGGTGACACTGGCTATCACATCATCGAATTGTGCTATAGTGATATCCTTGGTAATGTGTGCAGTACTCAATACCTTCAGCAGGGAGGATCTATGTGCCTCGGAACTGAGCAACAAGGCGAGCATAGATATCTTGGCAGGAGTTTGATTCATCTGATCGACTACCTTGTAGTCGCTCTTCTTTATAATCTTAGGAAACTCTTCAGCCTCTTTTTGTGTGAATGCCCCTCTTGGAGACGACAACCCTTCTTGTAATTCAGCACTCGGAGTTTCAACTGGTATAGCAACCGCATTTCCTTTGTCATTGTTTGGCACATCTACTGGTTTTGCTGCAAAGATTCGACCACTACGGGTCATTCCACTGGGTCCTACTACAGCGTCACACTTAGCACCACCATACTCAACGACTACCTTTTCTGGCCCTTGTTTAAAAACTTCAGACTCAAGAATACTAACAGGATACTCAATAGTTATCGGAACAGGGCGCACTTGCCTTGGTTTTCCAACATCCGCCTCATCAAACTCAATAACCACAGGTGCGGGACGAACTGGTCTTTGTTGGAAAACATTAGCTCCATCATATTCAATGATTACCGGAGCAGGACGAACTTGTCTTTGTTGACGACCTTCAGGCGCATCATACTGAATGTTAATGACATCCACACTTTGTTTTCTTGCATCCCGGCGTTCAACCTGAATCACACCTTGATCCAGGAATTTCTGCAAATGTTTCTTAACCACCTCATCAGTCAAATTATCAAGCTCATCTTCAGGGATCATCCCATATTTCTTCAATTTTTCTCCTATAACCGCCATAGAGTACGAATATCTTCAACCCTTGTAATCAATCTCTGTTCGTTGCCTTCTTCCACAGCATTAACAGACGGTCCTCCATGCGGGGGCATGGGATTGTGTTTAACATTAGCGCCTCGCTGAGTAAAAGTAAGATCTTTGGACTCAACCAAATCTTGAACTCTGTTCTGAAACGCATAGCAGTTTTCTATGGTATGCCTGAGAGCACCCTTATGAGACTCACAATGGGCGTTGGCATCGTATCCGGGAGGATATGGGAAGACTGCTGGTCTTAAATCCCTGAGTTTCAAATGCCCACTCTGATACAGTTGAGAAAAAATCTGGCTATATGGCATTGGCACAGGATCGATATGCCTTCTTGGTCTTGGCTGCCTCTGTGGTGGGGCATTCTGATATTGCGGCAGAGGAACATTCTGATAATTCGGCTGCTGAGCAGGTGGTTGAAGTGGGGCTTGTGCAACTGTAGCCACTTGCTGATACGGTATATTCACTGGGGCTCTACCCCCTCGTCCTCTCATGACAGCATTGGTTTCTTCATCCTTCCTCTTCACAAAAGGCTTTTTAACTCCACTTGTAGAAGCAATAGCAGCTTTTTTCTTCAACTGGCTCTCGGTTCTTTCTCCTACTGACACAATCTCAGCAAAGTTAGGGAAGCTAGATCCCAGCATACAGTCCGAATACTGAGGCTGCAAAGTTCCCATGAACATATCCATCAATTCTTTGTCCAACAAGGGTGGTTGAACACGAGAAGCCAATTCCCGTAAACGTTGAGCATACTCTTTAAATGACTTGTTGTTGCGCTGAGTCATATCTTGTAATTGAGTACGGTTTAGCGCTAAATCAGTGTTGTACTGGTAATGTTTGAGGAACGCCTCAGAGAGATCCCTCCAGGTATTAATCTGTCTCTTCTCTAGCTGCATGTACCATTCCAGCGATGCCCCACTGAGGCTATCCTGAAAGTAGTGAATTAGAAGAGGGTCGTCCTTAACGTGGGTAGCCATTTTGCGACAGTATGCTCGCAAATGAGTCTTAGGGCAGCTAAGTCCCTTGTATTTGTCAAACGCCGGCACTTGAAAATTATGAGGGATTACCAGTCCAGGGACCAAGCACATGTCGACAGCATCCAAGCCGGGAGTTGTCTGAACCTCCAAGTCCTTGAATTTCTCTTCTAGCACGTGCAACCGGTCAGTAGATGAATCAGATCCAACAAATTGAAGAGATGGAGGTGGTATGTTGAAGGCATCAACTTGCTCGTCCGCATCGCTCACGGATCCATGATGAGCCGAGTGTTCTGACAAGTCTAAGTGAACAGGAGGAGGGGTTCCCTTAACTCCATAAGTGCATATCTTTTCAACCAGCTTCTTGGCATTAGCCACTGTTTCAGTATCTTTCTCTTTCTGGGCAAGCAACATCATAGTTTCCAGTAGCTGATCCATTTTAGCCTTCAGCGAATCGATATCATTCCTCATCGTGTTCTGGTTCTCCTCTATTTGTTCCAGCGTCATATTGAAGTTTTGGCGTGTCTCGTATCGGTGTTGAGTAGTCAGGTTTTCTGTTTGGAGAAAAGATAGAGTAAATGAGTTTATTGCTAAGTGTTTTGGAAAACGAATGCAATGATATGTATGTGGGATGGTATGCATTTGTTTTCAGGGAATCGTTCGAATTAAACATTATTTATACAGGAATATTAAGAAACAAACTGTTGCAAAGGAGATCAAGTCTCATTCATTCATAAGATTGTAATAATCAAGTGATACAATTCATAAAGCAAGAAAGTACATAAGCAACATAAAGATTCAGAACTTGGGCCTTCGAGCCTCGCGCTCCTTCAACTCTTCTTTAAACCTCTTCAACATCTCCCTACATAGGCAAACAAAATTGACGATTGCTTGAGGGGTAGATTCGTCGAGAGCCTCCAAAGCATCTCTATGCTTCCACACCAAGTCTTCAGCCAACCAGTTACAAAAATCCGCTAGCCCATTAAGCTTGTTGCGGTACATATCTCTATCAGCTATTAGAATGTGAATAGAGCATTCATAACCAGTACATTCATCAAGCACCTTCTTCCTCGCGGAGGCCCAAATATCTTTGTCCGCCAGGACAACCTCAAGATGATTCTTCTGCTCTTCCGCAAGCCTTTTGAGATTATTCAGCTCGCCACACACTTTGTCCCAATCTGCTGGCCCAACATAAGCAACTCTCGTGAGATCCTCTTTAAGTTGGTGTTCCATTGCTTCAGAAGCCTTTGATTGGTGTAGAGCTGAGCTTAATTTTTCTATTTCCGCTCCCATCTCTTCTCTAAGTGCCTTCTTCCTCTCAGTGGCAAGGGGCCAAGCTTTCCTATTTTTGGCACACTTCTTGTAAGCTTGATCCAACTCCTCCTTAAGCCTAGCTATCGCTCCATCAGTTTGGTTAAGACATACCATAGCCCTCTTTTTCTGCTGCTCCTCTTCATTCGTCCAACTTCCTATTGCTTCAAGTTGAGTGTTCTTACGCTGAAGCTCCCACTTCAAGTCATTATTCTCCTTAGTAACATTCTAAAGCTTCGACTCAAGTTGCTCATTTTCCTTTACTAATATGGCTATCGTTGCTTTGAGATCCTCGGCCTCCTCAATCGGGACGTGAGTAGGCTTTGGCTCAGGCAAAGGCTCAGACACCTTAATGGCAAAGGGCATCTTGATTCTTTCCACTCTTTCCCTGACCCATATGAAGTAAGGCTCTTTAGTAATGTTGTTCCTTCTCCCCAACTCAGCTTTTCCTTTCCTATGGACCTCCTTCCACGCCTTTGTGATTCTTTTGAGTAGGTCAGGGTTCTCAGCTTTCAAACCATGCACTAAGAATGCTTCCAAAGCCTTCTCATCAGGTGGTCCACTCATCGGATACCCCAACTGCCTCACGAACAATATAGGATTAGAATTAATACAGCCGCGGGTTCCGATGAGGGAAACATTAGGGAATTGACCAAAATTGGATATGACTGTATCGTAATCTAGTGAGTACCAAGATAAGTCAGCTGATCTGAGGGTTCCCAACCTTTGGGCCCAACTTTCGTCCACTTGTTCTATGACGGGTCCCTTCTTTGGAAGGTACATTTGGGTCCATTGATACAACAGAGGAGCGCAACACGCAATCATAACTCCTTTCTTAATGCGTCTCCAACTCAGGTAATAGCACGCGTCAGCTAGAAGGGTATGCACAGGGTTTCCTGTGAGGAAAACATGGATGGCAGTAATATCTACAAAATCATCTACATCCACATTAGGAAACAGAACAATCCCATAGATGGCCAATGCTACAGCAGCATAGCAGGCTTCCAAACTTTCTTCTTTCAACAAAGTGTTGGCCCTTTCCAACAAAAATGAGAGGAAGAAGCCCTTGACCCCTCCCTTGATCTTCCAGTTGTTAGTGACGTCCTGCTTAGTCATGTGGAGAGCTTTTGCAATGATTTCATCCTTTAGAGTCACATCAACCCCTTCAAATAACAACTTGTCTTTCATTGGGATATCCACCAGTTTCTCATACTCTTCGAGTGTTGGTGCTAACTGAAAGTCTTGAAAGGTGAAACATCTCAAGGGAGCATCATAGAACTGTACGAAGGTGCTTAGCATGGCAAAGTATACGTCTTGATTCAGAATACGCAACAGTTTACCAAAATTCTTCCCAAAGTTGATTCGGTAGACGGAAGGCTTACGCGAAACCAACCCACGTAAAGCAGTCAGATTAGGCTTCTTGAACTTGAAAGAATGAGGGCAACAGACGTCAGTTTCCATAATTCCTATCTGTAGCAAATGACAATTCTTAGATTCCCTGAAAACAAAAAGGGTGCAAATGTTATGGTCATGCGATGCTCATGCAAGGGTACAGGATCAAAAGCATCATCTGATTCTGAGGAAGGAGTTAGACATAGGATATCACTGATCACAAGACCCCCCCACAGGTATGTTCTAAACGGGTAGGTGCCTAGAGTTATGGATGTCTTTCAAGGACATTATAGCCATGACGAAGGAACATCAGACGATAATATCCTTGAAAGAATCTCGTCTAGGTGAGGTCTTCGTTTCTTCCCCGCGAGAAAGACTCCTCGGAGGCGCCCACTACACAACCATCGACACACGGGTTCTAAATAGGGTTCTTAGAATCCTAGATCGAGGTCAAAAATATTACTGTAAGGAAGTAATACGTTCGAGGGATCTCATCTGATTGTGGCGTTCGCATTAACCCACAAAGAGTTAACACTACCAACCACCATGGATAAAAATGGGTTAAAGGTCCTTGGGATCAACGATTCAGGCTCGAAAACATTATCATCGTGACGAAGTAACGTCAAAACGATAACATTTCCAAGGGAATCTACTCCAAGCGGGGTCTTTGCTTTGGCTCACGCGGAAGAGACCACGCAAGCCTCCACTACACAACCACCATCCTAATCCTAGGGTTATACTCGGACTCGGGTATAGAGCCATCTCACAGAGAACCAATGATTAGAGAACCCCCACAGTGTCATAAAAGATAATAATAGGGTATAATAATAAAGATAGGCAAGCAAGTAGATAATAAATAATCAGACAAGCAAGCAAACAAGCAAGAGAAGATAAATAAACAAGCGGATCTAACACTCACGAATTGAGTCAAGTTAGGCTAGACTCTCTCTAGCATAGATAATCAGACAAGTTAAACTAAAATATTTAATAAAATTAACTATTAAAGTTAATTAGTATTAAATAAAATGGTTTAATAAAATTAATTAAAATTTGACTATTGAAAAGGATTTTAAAAGTTAATTAAAAGTATTTTTTGGATTAAGAAAATTGAACTAAAGTAATTAATTAAGTTAAAATCAAATATTTAATAAAACTAATTATGAAAATAGTTAATTAATATTAAATAAATAATTTTAAAGAAATTAATTGAATTAATAAATAAATCTTAAGGTTTTTTTTTAAAAAAAGAAATAAATTGTTTTTTTCTTTAAATAAGTTAATAAAATGTTTTTTTGGATTTTTTAAATAAAAAAGTATTATTAAAATAAAAACTAAAAACAAAAATAAATAAAATTAAAAAACAGAATGGACCAGATTAAGGTTAGAAATTGGGGGTGTATTTAGTGAAATCCCCAGCCCAATTGAAGCTAGCCCACACGCAGGGGAGGGTGTACCATGCACCCTCGGTCAACCCTTGCTATCATGCATAGATCTGGACCGCTTGATCAAAGAGCCAGGCATTGACTCCTCCATCTGAAGGCTGGCAACGCGCGGTGCATGATACAGGACCTAAGGCTCATGTGCAAGATCCATTCGCTGGTGGCCACTTGTAATCACCGGGCCACTACACCTCATATCCAAATGACAGCAAGGCAGATGAACTTAAAAATAAAAAAAATAAAAAAATCTGAATGCCATAATGTTAAACCCACTCTTTCTTGTTATCTCTCTCTCAAAATCTCACGCTCTCCCTCAACACACGACCTCACCGGAACCCTACTCTTGGTCGGAGAAGCGGCGGTGCGCGGCGGCCGCCACCGTCTTCTCCGGCGACACCTCCACCAAACCTTAAACTACAAACACAAACCCCCCTCAACTTTTCAACCTCTATCCGAATCTGAACTCAGATTTTTCCAAAACCCAATCAAACACTCAAATCAAACTCGCAAGAACACTAAACCCTAGAATGAACTAAACCCACCAAAATCAGGGCAAATACAAGCAAACAGAAGAGGATTACGAAGCACAATCACATGGAGAATATAGATTAAGCATCAGAAAGTACAAAGGAGGCGAACGATACCTAGATCGGAGCGAATCCGATCGGAAGCTTTTTCGGCGAAGGTGAGATTCTTAACTCCTCTTTCTCTTCTTCCTTTACGTTCTTCTTCTTCTCCTCCTCTTAATCTTTGATCTCTCTGTGCGTACTGTTGTTGTCGTTGAGTGTTTGTTGTGACTCGAATGAAATTATGATTAGGGTTCAATCGTTCAATGGTAGCCGCTCTAGGGTTTTTTTTCTCTCCAAAACTTAGGTGAATAGTTCCCTTATATACTAGCTTGATTAGGGTTGCAGAACCAGAATTTGTGAAGAAATTTGAACTGTGTATGTACTGCTCTGCTGTGGTTGTGTTGTCTCTGCTGTATTTTGTCTTTTTTCCGTTTTGATGTTAAGGTTGTTGTACCGTGAATTTCTTCTATTACTTTTGTTCTTCCATTTTTGCTATGTGTGGTCCCCATTTTCTGTTTTTTTGTTGTTTTGACTTTAACTTTTACACGAAAATGAACAATACATGTTGTAAAAAACTGACTTGGGTGAATACATATGTGAAAGAATATGTGTCTTTGAATGGTTTTTTGATGGTTTACATGTTATGTGATGGTTTTGAATTAATATGAATATGTGAATTAATCTTGGTAAAGTGATTAATTAAATTGATTAATGTGGATGAATTTGAATTGAAATGGTTTTGATGCGAGATGTTGTAGGGGGCTGCAACTCGTGACTTCGTTGTTTGGTGTAGTAACGATTCAAACTGTCCCTTTTTTTATTTTGTGCAGGGCGGTAGTGTAATGCAGGGAGGACGGTGGCAGCTTGTATAGCACAAATGAATGAAGAAAGATGACATGGAAACAAAGTTTGGAAGCATTGGCATGTGATTTGGTTTAGGACTAGCTTGAACTTTTGTATCCATTAACATGTAATTGTTGAGTTTTTGCAACTTTTGTATTAATTAACATGTAATTAAACTTTTGCTGTAAAACAACTTTGCAACCTGTAATAAGAGAGCTTTTGAATCTAAGCAACAATACCATTTACTTTGAAATTGCAATTTTCAACTATTTTATCCAATGTGTATCTATCTTGAAATGGATCTTGTACCATATTCATTAGTAAATCGCAAATTGTCTAACTAATTGGAACTCCAAAGCTAGGAGCATTCCTTACTTCATGTCAACCAAGCCAAAATTGTCATATAGAACATCCTGAACATTCATGAAAGTAATACTCATTTCCAAACATAGCCTTGAAGCATGGTTCAAATTTGAAACTCAATCGATTAAATACGATTTTGACATCACTTGAGAATTTAAGTTTCACTTGAAAACCTTACTCCAAATCACAAACAGGCTAGGCCCACCAACTAAGTCGTATTACATCCTAAATTGGCTAAAAAATTCAACCAACCAATTCAACGCTTGTTATTAATCTTGAATTCAACCAAAGCCTAATTTGAAAATAACTTAACCATGTCTTGACCACTTGAAACCAAACACAATTGCAATAGGATGTAATCACAATAAACACACATAAGATCCTTATGAACCAATTTTTGCAGAGGACCATGGCTATGATGATCAAGAAAGAAGTACATGAAGCAACAACATGCCTGGTATAAGAAATATGAGAGGGTAGGACAAATTTGGAGTATGACAATAACTTAACTAGCTCCCAGGTCTGATTCTTCTCAATTGAATGGAGCTCTTCCATTATAGCTTTCCTCCATACATCTATCTTCAGTGCTTCTTTGTAATTGAGAGGTTCAGCATCTGCCAATTATGCAAAGTAAATGATATCACCTTCATCATTTACTGCATTATCAGGAATTACTTCACAGTCATTCAACCTTCTTGGAGCTTGTCTGATACTTTGAGGTCTCACAGTTGCTTCCTCTTCTTCTGGTTCATCTGCATCATTGTTGTTCACTTCTTCATTATCTGATTCATTACTTGAATCAGGATAAATGCAACTTTGTTGATTCTCTTTGTTGTATATCGGCTCCTCTTCCCATTTCTACTTCTCAGCCTCATTCACAATCACATCTCTACTGACATGAACCTTTTGAGTTAGAGGATTATAAAGCTCATATGCACCTGTTGGATGATATCCTATAAGTATCATAATCTCACTTTTATCTTCAAGCTTGCTTCTTCTAACATCTCGTACATGTTTGTAGCACAAAGATCCAAAAACTTTGAAATGCTTCACACTAGGCTTTCTTCCACACCAAGCTTCCTATAGTACCTTCAAATTCAACTTCTTTGTAGTATATTTATTTAGAATGTAAGCAGCTGTAGTGACTGCTTCACCCCAAAACTTGTGTGGTAAGTTTTTCTGGTTGATCATACTCCTTGCCATATTCAGTAGAGTTCTATTTCTTCTCTCAGCAAGTCCATTATGCTGAGGTGTACATGGAGCTGTTACTTCATGCACAATACCTTGATTGACACAAAAAGCTTCAAATTCTTTTGAGGTATATTACCCTTCACCATCAGTTCTCAAGATCTTAATAGATTTGTCACTTTCCTTTTCTATTAAGATTTTGAATTTCCTGAATACCTCTAAGGCCTCACTCTTAAGCTTAATTCATCAACAAATGTGATGAAGTATCTGCTTCCTCCCAATGAAGATACTTCAAAAGGACCACATATATCAGAGTGAACCACCTACAGCGCTACACTAGCTCTTTTAGGTGCTTCAGAAGAGCTAGTGAACCACCTTCACAAGCACCAGGAGCTCATGTGCTTCCAATATATTTTGCAACTCTTCAATTTTCATAGTTTTCACATCCTTTGCTTCTTGGATAGCTACAAATATGAAATCAAACTTTGGACTCAACGATCTCAGCAACTTTTCTACTACCATTTGATCTATAATGCTCTCTGCAACTTTTCTCAACGATCTCAACAAATTGGTAGTTCTAGATGCCATGTTCAGTATAAAATACCCAAGAAACCTCGAATACTTTCTTGATTTTGAGGTTGCGAGTTCATCTCATAGAATATATGTTTTCTTAAGAAAGTACAGTCTTGATCTTTTTAAAGAGGTTGAACTTCTTAGTGCTAAATCAGTTTTCATCTTATGGATCCTTATCACAAAATATCTGTTGAACTTTATAAACTGCTTAATGGCTCTATTTGTTTCAAGAGATTAATCAGTAAACCTTTATGTTTAACACATACAAAGCCTGATATTAGTTTTTTTATTTGTAGGCTAAGCCAATTTCTCTCCAAAGCAATCGAGACACACCTACAAGTAGGGGTGGCAAAATGGATGCATTGGATGTATATGAATTGAATTGTTAATGGATGGATCAAAACAATCCATTAGTCCATTAACAATCCACTAAAATTTTCTTAAAATTATCCAATCCAATCCATCCATTAACATATTTTTAATGGATGGATATCCATCCATCCATTTTTTTTTGAAAAAAAAACTTATTTTTGTTTTATTTTAAAAAAAAATCGATTTTTTTTCAGAAAAAAAGTTGGTTTTTTGGGGGAAAAATTCAACTTTTTTGTATTTTCCAAAAAATCGATATTTTAATTTTTAAAAGAAATCGATTTTTTTTCGGAAAAAAATTGTTTTTTTTTAGGGAAAAAAATCGGTTTTTTTTGGAAAAAAAAATCAGTTTTTCGGAAAAAAATTCGGTTTTTTTTTGAAAAAAAAATTGTTTTTAAAAAAAAACCAGTTTTTAATTATTTTTTAAAAAATAAATCTAACGGAGATAAAAATAATCTATTGGATCCTTAAAATATGTTGGATGGATTGAAGCAATTCATGCATATAAATGGATGAATTTAATCCAATCCATTAAATTACATTTTATGTGGTGAATGGATTGAATGGATTTTTTAGTGGATGAATTGGATGGATTTTGCCTTAATGGATCCAATTGCCACCTCTACCTACAAGTACATCAAGGAAGCACCAGCACAAGTATTAATGTTCAAACATAGTTCCCCTACACCTTGACAGGCTTCATCGACTCAGGCTAAGGAACTGACAAAGATACAAGAAGATCTACCCATTGGCTTTTATTTTTACCTGGGAACTTCTCTCATTTGTTTGAAGAGCAAGAAACATCATGTAGTATCCATATCATCTTTAGAAGCCGAATCCAAGGCACTGACAAATGCTACCTATGAAGTTCAATGACTACTCTACCGACTTCATGACTTTTACGTACCCTATCTCAAACAGGTCATCATATTTTGTGACAATAAGTCTACGATTCATATTACAAACAATCCAGTTTTCCACAGACAAACTAACTATATAAAAATATATTATCACCTAGTTCAAGATAAAATTCAAGAAAAAATTGCCATCTCGTGTCAATCAATTATGTGTTCACAAGCCGTTTCACCTTAGTCTAATTACAATTTTGTTAAGGTTCCCATTTCACAAGCCATTTCAGCTTACCGGTATTCTTGATGTCTTTTTATAAGGTTCCAATTTCGATTTGCAGGAAGTTGACTAAGATTCAAAACAATTTCTTGTGGGGAGAGGGAGAGGGGAAAAGAAGAGTTCATTGGGTGTGTTGGGAGAGTCTCTGTTTACCGATCGAGCTGGGAGGGCTAGGATTCAAACGGATCGAAGAATTCAATATTTCTTTGTTGCTTAAGTGGAGATGGCGTCTTCTTCAGAATTCGGATGCTTTTTGGATCAAGGTGCTTCGTTCTAAATACGGAGATTCAGCGCTGTCCGATTTTTCGGGAAACCTGTCGAATATTAGTAATAGTAACAACAAGGGATCTCATTGGTGGATCGACATTTTCAGATTGGAAAATAGGCTTTCTAGCAGTCCTTTTAAGGATAATTGTTTTTTCAGTTTGGGAAATGGTGACTTCTTTTTCATTTTGGGATGGTTATTGGGCAGATGGTGTTAGGCTGCGGGAGGCTTTTCCCGACTTATACCGTATCAGCAGCGCAAAGCAATCCAAGGTTAGCGCAATGGGAGCTTGGAAAGAGGACGGCTGGCAGTGGGGGGACCTCGGAATCCAGCCTGCTTCCCTTTCTGCAGTGCGGGATAGATTGGAGGATTTGACTCGTATACTACAGCATTGTATTCCAGTTCGGGACAGAAACGACACAGTCATATGGAAATCCGACACTAGCTCCTTTTACAAGGTTAAAACTGGCTATAATCTACTGTGTGGTGGTTTTTTTAGCAGCAGAATGTTGAAGAAAAGCATGCTTTTGGGAAGATGTGGCATAGTAAGATCCCGTTTCGGGTTAAGGCTTTCGGTTGGAGGTTGCTCTTAAAAAGATTACCGACGAAGAATCTTCTTGTGCAGAGAGGTATTATCACTTTCAATCAATCTTATTGTTATTTTTGTGAAGGAAACCCGGAAAATTTACAGCATCTGTTCTTCAATTGCGATTTTTCTAGTCATGTTTGGACTAATGTGGCTAGATGGATTGGTTTTGAGAATAGGAGAACTGTTGTTGATGTTCACAATGATTTTAATGAATGGATGACTTTCTTCAAAAAGAAGAAAGTTGCTGTTGGGAGGGAAGGTGTGATTTGGATCGCAACTTGTTGAAATTTATGGATCTTACGGAATGGAGTCCAATTTAAAGGCGAAAATATATGTGCCCTCGACTTGGTTTGGAATATTAAACTTCTTAGTTGGAGATGGTCCTTTATTGGTAAAATTACAAACTCCAAATGCAACTTCTATGATTTTTGTAAAAATCCTTTACACTATCTTGCTTAGTTCCATTTGGTTTGTAATTTTCGTTGTATCGGCCTTTTTTTGTAATCGGATTAGAGTACCCCTAGTACTCTTTTAATTCAATTCTCGCTTACTAAAAAAACAATTTTGTTAACACCTTTCAATTTGAGAGAGGGTGTTAAACATAACACATTATTTATTTTATTATGTTATTTTTATGGAAGTTAGTTACTCCTATTGATTATTTAGTTAATTAGAGAATTATTCTCTATAATAGTTACTTTGCCCACTGTATATTAATAAGGTCGTGTTGGTGTAATGGGTAATTTTAATTAATAAAAAAAACATTTTATATTAGTTTTTTTAGTGTTATTGTTATATTAATTATTTAATCAATCAAATGTAAATTGACATAATTAATTATTAATAAGTTATATTATGATCAGTTGTTATTAAATATTATTTATAGGTGAATTATTTGATTAAGTCTTGTGTCTGAATGCACCATGAGGAGTTTGATTATTTAGTTAAATTCAATGAGAGGTTATACCCTCAATCATTTAGTTATTTAAACATTATCTCATTAGACGATTAAAACACTCTGAAAATCCTAAACGATAATGAGGATAGTAATTCTCTCATATTCACTCATAGATGATAGTATTTAATCCTACAAAGTATATTGTTCTTATTATTCTTTATTATTCTATAAAATTGTAATATACTATAATTTGTATCTATCAATAGAGTAAACTAAAGTAAACTGTAAAATATACTAAACGATTTTGTATCTTGATTCGCTTTTCTTCGTCGATTCTACCAATGGAGTTGCTTGAACAGTAGATTGAAGCTTGAAGTTTGAATTTCTTCAAAAAAAAAAAAGAGGACTAGAATAGAGTATTTTATGTAATTTCTAAATAGGCCATATATGATTAGGCATTAAGTGTGGCCATGTGGCAATTAAAAAAAATGCCATTAAACATGTTACATATGCTCAAGACGTGTGTCATTTCCACTTAAGATTTAAACAATTAGAATCTTTAAATGACAAAGGTACTTTTGCAAAAAAATAAAAAATTATAAGGAGGTAAATCAGAACCCCTATATGATTGGGGTTAAAATGATATCAACCATCATAAATGATGGAGGATTCTACCTGCCACCCCCCAATACATGCAAAAACTCTATTTTACCCCTGTGGAAAACCCCGGGTTTATGAAATGTCCGGTGCCATACCGGATTTTTTGATCAGTATCAGATATTTCCTTCAATTTCAATGTATTTACCTGAATTTTCAGGTAATACCGATAATTTTGAAAATGCCGGTATCTTTCACCGGACATTTCAAATTTACCGGTATAAATGTACCGGATTTTTAAAGTAACAGAAAAAGTGAAAGATGCCGGGGAATTTAAATATCCGGTATACAGGGAATTTCATGGAAACTGAAATTCCCGGTAACAGACCTGAGCCTGAAAAAAATTTAAAAAACCTGAAATCTCCATTACTGTTTCCAATAGTGTTTGATCAACAAGAACATCATCAAGATTACATGGTAAATTAAAATGATATCATACGAAAAAAATACATAACAACATACGAAAAAAATTAAAACTACTGTGACTTCCTAATTTCTTCCTCCCAGTGCCTAATCCGTCCTGCATATGCTGTTTCCCAGACTCTTGCCTCTTCAGTACAGTTCTCTCTCCACCAGGACGTGATGGGAGGCAAAGGACTATCAGGTTTTAATTTTACCTGAACCCAATGGTTGTTGTTGACAAATCCAACAACAATTATTTTATGCCTACTTGCAAACATAGATGGAGCTATGGTAAGAGGGAAGAAGGTTTGGTCCAGTGTCATTGACAGGGAGACAAAAACCAAACTGTATCGGGTCACAATAGGATAACCCATATCTGGAATCGACATCCATTTCTCTCTACCCTGTGCACCTAAGTGTGTTACTTTTAAGGAACGTTGAACCACATCAACGGTGTCATAAAACAACTTTGAAAACAATTTTGGTTGTTGATAAATTTGTGCATCCAACTGATTCCGAATCAACGCCCAAGACTCTTGACCCCATCCAAGTAATGCTGCAATAGCCCGAAAACCACAATTTCCATCGTCACCCACATCAATAATGTCGTCAATGTATGGATGCATGAAACGAGGAAACTGAGACAAGTATTTATGCTTAGAAGATACAGTGGACGGTTGACTAGAAGGTTGACTTCCTGTTGGTTTTGTACATGATATCTTTGTAGTCTGACTCCCCTGCGAGGCCTCACCATACTCCCACTGCGAGGGATCACGACGCACATCACTCTCTTCACCCTTTTTGCTCTTCTTAACTCCTCTCTTCGGCTTGTACTTCACCGGCGGTGGACGCATAGAAGATGTGGCTGGATAAGTTAGTTCTCTAATTTTCTTCTTCAACACCCTCTGACCTACCATATCCAAAGAATTGAAATATGTCTTCAAATCTTCACATTCTGCGTCTAAATCCATTTTCACATAGTTAACAAACAAAGGTATGTCAACACAAACAGTCTCAAAGTGCTTCAAGTGTATGAGATATTCACCCTCTCTATTAGCATACATGATTTTGTTCCACAGCTCCATGACATGTTCATGTCTTTCTGATTTAACATATTCCTTACATTTCAAGCTAACATTTTTGGAAATGTGGAACACACATAACAGGTGTGTTGAACTAGGAAACACAACTTCAAGTGCATTCATCAAGGCAAGTTCTCTGTCAGTCACAACAACATTTGGTAGCAATTTCTCAGAAAAAAATAATTCTTTCAGCTTCTCCATTGCCCATTTGAAATTCTCCTCCTTTTCGTGTTCCAAATACGCAAACCCTACGGAAAACGTCAACTTGGTTGACGTAATGCCAACAATCTCAAGCAACGGTAATCGATACCTATTGGTCTTGTATGTACAATAAAAAATCAACACCAAGTGAAACATATTCAACAGCTTCACTGAATCAGGATGTGTCCAGAAAATCCTGAGATAATCTATGATTGTGAAACCCACACATAACGCTCACCCTCCAACCAATACCACTTGGCGAAGACCTCATCCGAAAGGGACATTTCACTTTCATACTAGCGAGACCATCCTTCTTCGATGAATGACTACTTCCAGACTTTTTTCTTTTATAATTTCCTCCTCTCTCACAACCCAATATCAATTTATCCTTCCTTCCTCGCTGGCCAGTTGCACTATCAGAACGAATTATCACAACTATGATACCATGTTGCTTCCCAATATTCTGCGCCCAAGCTAATATGTCGGATCGGCTCTCAAAAATATGTCGTTCAAAAACATAACACCTTATAGTCACACAAAACATGAAATCAAACGAAATAATAGTAAATTTTAAGCGTCTACGTATAATACATACTTTGTCAGTGGTGAAGAACTGAGTGTAATCGCTACACGAGTCGGTAGAAGACCCTGGCGGTTTGGGAGCACAAATGGCAAGCATTTTTTATGACACAGACCTGTTACCGAAAATTTCGTCCAAAACGGGAATTCCCGGTATACCGGACATTTAAAATTCCTGGTACTTAGATAGATACCGGTAATTTTGAAATTCCCGAAATGGTTCTGCAAAATTACACCTGTAAAATCAGAATTAGCGGTAATTATTACCGATTTTTTGAAAATTCCCGGTATTTTGTACCGGTAATTTACTATTTGTACTACCGGTATTTTTGGGTTACGGAATTTTCGAAAAACACTACCAGAAATTTTGTTTTGTACTACTGGAAATTTCGTTTTCAAGTTTCTAAAAAATTGATTTTTTGTGTTAAAAAATATTATTTTTTATGTAAATAATATCAGGGATGATATGGTAATAATAAAAAATTGGAGGGATGTCAGGTTTAATTGGGGAGGGTGGAAGGTAAAATGCTCTAAATGATGTGACTTTTACCAATAAATTTTATAATATTAAAAACAAAAATAAAAGTTAATATAAATAGTTGAACTTTTACATCGTGATTACGTATGATTTAATTTGTTTGAGTTGTTTTAATGCATAAATAAATATAGAATTGTGTATGTGATCATTCAATTTTGACCATTTTTATAAAAATTGGTTCTTAAAAACTTTTTTTTTTGAATTGCTATTTTATGTTACATTATGTTTATTCTGACAGTATTTTTTTTTAAAAAAATCACATATATTTGTTATTTTTTTCTTCCCTACCTTATTTTAAATAAATTATTTCTTTTCATCGGTTTCTTTTGTGTGGGTGATGATAGAATCAAATATTTATCTTATTGATAAAATCAAACGTTTAGATGTACTTATTATAATTGGATGAAGCACCCAATTGATTTTTTTTTTTTTTTTTTTTAAGGTTTGTGTGAGTTTAGAAAAGTTTGTAGTGTTATTTGTTGTGAACAATTGATGTAGGTGTTTGTGTAGGTGTCATAATGGAAAGTTTCTAATTATAAAAAAAAAATTAATATTTATTTATATAGAAGTTAGGAATCAACCTAGTGACAATTTGCATAATAGACTCAAAGTTTTAAATAATTGGACTAATTTATCGTTAGGTTTTATAGTTACTGTCATTTTTTCTTATTAACTAGCTAAAATTATCCTTTTCTTATTAACTAGTTAAGTTTTAAGGTATTAGTTTTAAAAATATATTTTATTTATTCAAGAAAGTTATCCTCTCTTGAATGTTATGCTATCTCCATCACTCTCTGTCACTTGTGAGTATAAGAAGAATATTCTCTCTGTCTCATAAAAAGGGTCTCATTTATATTTTTTTTTTGTCTCAAAATAATTATCCATTTACATTATCAATATTGTAATTATTATTATTTTTCCACTATTATACCCCTATTCATTAAATTTCACTTTATTCAACTACTTTATCAACTACATTTAATAGGGGTATTTTAGTAAACAACATTAACTTTTTCACTACAACCAACACATCTAATCATTTTCTTAAGAACCGCGCATTGCTCAAATAGGACACTTTTCTAAATATAATATAATTTTAGACTTAACTGATTTTCATTATATATATATATATAAATTTGGAAAATTTATTATTTAGAATAATGTTAATATTTGTATTGTTTTAATTATTAACATTAAAACTGATTTTCTATTAACATTAAAACTATGAATTTAAATTAAACTCTGTTTAATTTAGATTCTGTTTAAAATTTACAATTAGACTCTGTTTAAAATTTACATTTAAATTATGAACCTGTGAATTTATGATATGATATTTTCAAAAAATTTAAGTGCTAGTTATATTTTTTAGAGACTGAATCATCCGGTTCGACCGGTTTTATCGGTTTTATACCTATTATAATGACAGGTTTATTCAACCGAGTTATCCGGTTTAATCCGGTTTAGTCATGCGGTTCGACTAATGAACCAGTGGTTCGACCGATAAACTAGTGACACAGTACCCTCACCGGTTTGATGACCGGTCCGGTTTTTAAAACAATATATATATATATATATATATATATATATATATATATATATATATATATATATAAAGTTTAGCAATATAAGGTGATATATATTGAAAGGTAAAAAAGTGATTTTTGTTAAAACGATAAAAGTATAAATGGGAGAAAAAATAATAAATTAAAAGCTAAAAGTTTAAAAGGTATGAATAACTTAAAAAAAAAGACATAAATTAGTATAAAAAAATTACAAATTAAAAACTAAACAACATTTTTTCAAAAAGAGTTCTTTTAAGTAAGCTGAAAAATTAAAAAACTAAAAAATTAAAAACCCTTTTTTAATTTATGACTTTTAATATGGAAAAAGTTAACTTGTAGTGCGCAATAAAATAACGAATGCAAAAAATCTTTTGGATAACACTCCACTGAAAAAATATTTAAAAAACTAATATATCTAATATTTACTTTTAACCGAATACATTAATTTTTCACATTTGTTAAATACAATAAGCTTAATATTTGTCTTTAGCCTTAAGGCTACTTTATCTACTTTGTTTGTTAATGAATTAGTTAGGAAAATTAATTAGGCCAATTGCTTTTTTTATTTTTGGCTTTCTTCGATCTATTGGTATATAGGATTTGACCAATCACCATATCTTGTAACAAATGCTCAATTTCATAATGTAGAAGTTTTTCTTCCACATTTGCTCTTTCTAAGCATATTATATAAACATGATATTTGAGCTTACATATTCTGTTATCTATTGTTATCATCACCAACTCTATCTTTTATACACCATCATCTTCATTTCCTCCTAATCCCTTCAATGGTAAATTAGAGCTATTAATGATTTTCCACTAATTCCAGAAACCTTTACTATCTTTACTTTAATGAAATCTCCAACTTTATTTATGTCATTTATATTGTCATTTACTTTTTTTACATTTTAACAGATACAATTTTTTTTTCTTATTTAGAATAATACATTTCTAATACCATGTCTTTAAAATCACTAGTTTTTATGGATACGATAATTGTAAAACTTATTTTTGTTGCAAACGTAACAATATTCCACAACAATTAAGAGAAATGATAGAAGCATCTAATATACAGAAACATGTGTCATATTGTGAGTTGTGTACTCAAGGATCATCCCACTAGTTATTGCTTTCCTAGTAATGAAGTGGTAAATTATGAATAATTAGCAAAGGCTTGGTCAATAACAAGGAGGGAATAACAACTATAAAAAAAGGCAACAACCATAATTTTGGCCAAGAGTGGAGGCATGACATCGGTTCCTCAAATGCACATCAGTCATATAAAAACTACAATCACAATCAATGCAACCATATAAAAAGGTGGATTATTTGTTGTTCCTGACAAGACACCAAGAGACAAAGAAACCAAAACACTATAAGATACAATTATGTGATATTATATAATGTTTGTAGGTTGTTTTGTGCCATTTTTGCTTTTGATGTAATACAATACAATTCATCATTATGATACAATTGTTGTTTCTGTTCTGATATGGTTTAAAAAAATACAGGTTAAAAAATGGAAAAATTTTCAAAATGGAGAAAAGTTATTTAAAAAAAAAGCATATAGTTTAACGACGGTTGTAATATATAACTATGGTTGTATAGTGAACGTTGTCCAGAATAATATATTACACCAAAAGATGCGCTGCTGAGAATCGAACCTGAGACCTTTAATATATTACAACGGTTAATTATAGCAACCGTGATCATATATAATGCGCTTTCAGGTTTTCTACAACGGTCATAAGATCATGATTGTAAGTAGTGCATATACAAGCACACCCTACGTAACAACGACAGATCATGTGTGATGTTATTCCTTTCCAACCGTTATTGTATATGTTTTCCGTAGTAGTGACTATGTCTTTAAAATCACTGATTTATGTGGATACGATAATTGTAAAACTTATTTTTGCTACAAATGTAACAATATTTCACAACAATTTAGAGAAATGATAGAAGCATCTAATAAACAAAAACATATGTCATATTGTGAGTTGTGTACTCGGGGATCCCACTAGTTATTACTTTCCTAGGGATGAAGTGGTAAATTATGAATAATTAGCAAAAGCCTGGTCAATAACAATGAGGGAATAACAACTATAAAAAAAAGGCACTAACCATAATTTTGGCCAAGAGTGGAGGCAAGACGTTGATTCCTCAAATGCACATCAGCCATATAAAAACTGCAATTACAATCAACGCCAACCATATAAAATTTAAAAAATATAGGACACTCTAAATAAGTTCATGTAAATGTCTATGGAAAAAAAAAAGGATGCCTTAATAAGAAGTCTAGAAGTACGGGTAGGAACATATTAGTAAACAGATAGTTGATCAACAAGGAGGTCCTTTCCCCACCAACACTCAGAAAATTTCTAAAGAGCGTTGCAATTCTATCACAATAAGAAGTGGCAAAATAATAAGTGAAGACAATTTTGAATATGAAGAAATTGGTGTTGAAAAACAATGATATACATAAGGAAGGAATAAAAGTCAAATGCATTATTCTAGGTTTCTAGATATTTTCAAGAAGATAATGAGGTACATTGATGAAGAAACCATCTAAGTAAAACCCAATTGTATTGTTATCATACAAAGTACTTAATCACAAAAAGTAAACTAAATAGCCGAGATATAGTTGCTTTTCGAATCAGTATGGAAGCTTAAATGTTGGACGAGCACTCACATATCTACGTCCGAATATAAATATTATACCACTTTTACTAGTCGGGAGAGTTGGTGACGTGGAAATGAAATAGACGGGAATGATGCTCCAATTAGTCAATAAGTCCATCAAACATTCAATCGGGATAAATTAAGATGTAATAGTCAAGGTGGATTATTTGTTGTTCCCGATTGATTTTGTGGTAGCGGACATAGCAAAAGACAATGAGATTCCTCACATATTTGGAAATTATAACTTTATGTATGACAATTGATATTGACAATAAATAAATGATAATCATATCGCCAGACGAATAGGTTATTTTTGATATTTTTGAAGCATCCAAGATCCCTAAAGATGCAAAAACTTATTTTCAAATAAATACTACATATGGACAACACAATATTAAAATCAATAAAAGAAAGAACAATGATACTAAAAAATCACCTCCCTTTGAATATTACTGTGGTATTGAAGGATTTTGTGACCGCACTAGATTTCATGTGCCATTGATCAAAGATTGACACAAATGAAAAAAAAATTTAAGTAACCTACTTAACCCATGTGCATACTGCATACTACGATCCTCCGTAACTTATCATGAAACAAACATAAATTAGTCATGCAAAACTATGACTAAATTAAGGGCAAAATTTTGTCACCATATATTTAATTCGCAAAGTGGGCCTCTGCTTGATCAAAGAAAAAAAAGTGATAGGATTATGGAGTTAATTTTAGATATTTAAGATATTATGTTAGGAGTAAAATATATCTTAGTTGGGCTTTGTTTTTTTTGTTGAGCTTTTTAGTTATTGGGCTTTTACTATCCATTAGTAATATTATATATGTACTCTCACTAAGAGATGAAGGATTATGAAATAAATGAAAAAGTCTTTTATTTTCTTTAATTCTATTTTGTTATTTTAGTGTTCTTCCTCTTTCCTAGTATAAACCCTAGTTCATAGTTTTGGTAGGAATTGCTTCCTATCAATTTGGTGCTTTCATCCATGTACTCAAATCCTTCTATGGATTGTCATCAATGGAGCATTCCTCCTACCTATCCCACAAACCCCTCATTTACATCTCCAATCACTTCCTCATTCCCATATTTTCCATGGGAAATCTTTTCACCTTATTACACTAATTCATATGTTGCAACTCCATCTCCTTACTTGTATTTTAATCATGGGTATACACCACCCCCATCTCACCCATATTCATCATATTCTACTTCTCATTATTCATACCACTATAACAATCATCACATATAACTACAACCAACAACCACCTCTTCTACAATTAGTCCTAAATATCAAAATCATTCTAGTATTAGAAGAGATTTTGAAAAACATTTGCAAGTATTTCATCTCAATTTTAAGAAAAACTCTAAAAAAAACCAAAAAAACCCTAACCAAAACCCAAGCTCGAAACTGTGAAGCTTCAATGGGCAAGGAAAAAGTAGAACTCGGTGAATCCAATTTCCATAGTACAAGAGGGGAAGAGGCTAATCAGAAAACAAGCAAAGGCACCAGTGAACAATGCAAAAGGATGACGGAGGATAATCCAAATTACTCTATTGTTAATGGAAAACCTTCGGTAGTGTGGATGAAGAAGAAGAAAAAGTCACGGTAAACATAGCTAAAGTCAACAGATTAAGGAAGCTAAGGAAGGAGGAGGACGAGAATTTGATATCTGGTTCAGAGTATGTGTCAAGATTGAGGGTTCAACATGTGAAGCTCAACCGAGGAACTGACTGGGCACAACTTGATTCAGGGTCAAAAATGGATGAATCTTCTGATGATGAGTTGACAGATGATGAAAATAAAGCTGTTGTGAGCCGAGGTTATGTGGAAGTGGATGATATTCTCAGGACAAACGAATACCTGGTTGTGAATAGAAGCTCCAAATTGTTGCCGGGACACATTGAATACTCGAAACTTGTAGATGCAAATATACAAGATCCTTCTAATGGTCCCATAAATTCAGTTCAGTTCCATCAAAATGGTCAGCTGCTTCTCGCTGCTGGATTAGACCGGAAGCTTAGGTTTTTTCAAATTGATGGCAAACAGAACACCAAAATTTAAAGCATCTTCCTTAAAGACTGCCCCATTCGAAAATCGTCTTTCTTGCCCGATGGATCGCAGGTGATAATATCAGGAAGAAGAAACTTTTTTTACAGTCTTGATTTAGTTAAGGCCAGAGTTGATAAAATTGGTCCACTGTTGGATAGGGACGAGAAGCGTTTGGAAGTTTTCGAGGTCTCTCCTGATTCTAAAACGATAGCCTTTATGGGTAATGAAGGTTATATTTTACTGGTTTCCTCAAAATCAAAGCAATTAATTGGTACTCTGAAGATGAACGGAACAGTCCAAGCATTAGCATTTTCCGAAGACGGGCAAAAACTGTTGAGCACTGGTGGCGATGGCCACATTTACCATTGGGATATGCGAACAAGGACTTGTATACATAAAGGTGTAGATGAATGCTGTTTAACCGGCACAACCCTTTCTACTTCTCCATCAGGGACACATTTTGCAGCTGGTTCAGACAGTGGAATTGTGAATATTTACAACAACGAGGAATTTCTCGGCGGTAAAAGAAAGCCTAACAAGACCATTGATAATCTGAATTCTACAGTGGATTTCATGAAATATAATCACGACTCTCAAATATTAGCACTGAAGAGGATAGGTAATGAAAGGAAGCGTGAATTATCTCAAGATATCATGGATGAGGATACTTTAGGCTGGTTGAAAGAACCTTGGTTGCCTAAAGAAATGAATAAGCTTGTTATCAAAATGTATGATTTTGAGGAAGCAGCCAAAATGGTGCAGCCTTCAGCAAGAAGAGAAGGGTTTTCTTCCATTCCTAATCTTAAATGGGAAGATGTTGGTGGGCTTGATATATTAAGGCATGAGTTTGATCGTTATATTGTAAGGCGTATTAAATATCCTGAGCTATATGAGGGACTCGGGATGAATCTCGAGTCTGGATTTTTACTATACCGACCTCCAGGATGTGGTAAAACACTTATTGCCAAGGCTGTTGCCAATGAGGCGGGAGCTAATTTCATTTATATTAAGGGGCCTGAGCCACTAAATAAGTATGTCGGGGAAAGCGAGCTTGCGGTGCAGACATTGTTTAGTCGTGCAAGGACTTGTGCACCATGTGTACTATTTTTTGATGAGGTTGATGCTCTGACTACCGAACGCAGTAAAGAAGGTGGATGGGTTATCGAAAGACTATTGAACCAGTTGCTTATTGAGTTAGACAGTGCTGAGAATCAGAGAGGTGTATTTTTCATTGGTGCAACAAATAGGCCCGAGGTGATGGACCGTGCTCTCATGCGGCCTGTGAAATTGCCTTCAAAGGGAGGAAGGAAACTTTTGCAGAAGATTTGAACGATAATTCCACATCACAAGGAGATTCTAAGCATGTGTCAAGCAACCATGTTGGAATTTTTGTAGGTGGAGCTTTGTTGCTATGTTGTGCTATTGTTTGTCCTTGTTTCTATGGGAAGAGAAGGAAGACAACTGCTCATGCTGTTCTAGAAAATGACTCAAATTCAATGGATTTAGCTTCTTCCTTTGAACCATCTGTTTCTGATAAGATCCCGTCTAGTCCACTTCGGGTGCCACAAAGTCCATCAAGATTCTCAATGTCTCCGAAACTCAGTAGACTTCAATCATTACATCTCAATCTGAGTCAGGTCTCTAAAGCTACCCATAATTTCTCAGAAATATTACAAATAGGAGAAGGAGGTTTTGGAACTGTCTACAAGGCTAATTTAGATGATGGTCTAGTTGTGGCTGTAAAATGTGCAAAAAGGGAACATTTTGAGAGTTTGAGAACAGAATTCAGCAGTGAAGTCGAACTTCTGGCCAAAATTGATCATCGAGTTTGTGCCAAATGGTACTCTTCGAGAACATTTGGACGGTTTGTTTGGAAAAATCCTGGATTTCAATCAGCGGCCTGAAATCACAATTGATGTTGCTCATGGATTAACCTATTTGCATTTGTATGCCGAAAAACAAATTATCCATCGAGATGTGAAATCATCCAACATTCTTTTGATTGAAAGGATGCGAGCTAAAGTCGTTGATTTTGGATTTGCAAAGCTTGGTCCTGTAAGCAATGACCATACACACATTTCTACCAAAGTGAAGGGAACAATTGGTAATTTGGACCCTGAGTATATGAAAACCTACCATTTCACTCCCAAAAGTGATGTTTACTCATTCAGAATTCTGCTTTTACAAATTCTGACTGGCCGCCGTCCTGTGGAAATAAAAAAAACTCCTGAAGAGCGAGTTACATTAAGATGGGCCTTCAGGAAATATAATGAAGGAAATATGGTGGAACTACTTGACCCTTTTAGCAAGGTTGATGAAGAGTTGTTTACAACCTTGAGGACAAGGTTGTTTTTGAAGGGGTAGGTAATGATAGGATTATGGAGTTAATTTTAGATATTTAAGATATTATGTTAGGAGTAAAATATATCTTAGTTGGGCTTTGTTTGTTTTGTTGAGCTTTTTAGTTATTGGGCTTTTACTATCCATTAGTAATATTATATATGTACTCTCACTAAGAGATGAAAGATTATGAAATGAATGAAAAAGTCTTTTATTTTCTTTAATTCTATTTTGTTATTTTAGTGTTCTTCCTCTTTCCTAGTATAAACCCTAGTTCATAGTTTTGGTAGGAATTGCTTCCTATCAAAAAGCCTAAAAAAACAAGGATTTCCCCTGCACCAAATTCACTTACCAAAATTTCGCTCGATCAGAGAATTTAGTGTAAACATGTGTTTTGAAACACAGTTTTAGTCATTCCACGCAACTTAAAATTAAAAAAAAAACTCTTCTTCATAAACCACCAAAGGTGAAAAAGAATAAACAAATCCCAAAAATAAAATAAAAATCACAAATCTAAGTAGCGCCGACACCTCTGAAAAAAAGTGTGTCTGTGTCCGTGTCTGTGTCTGACACCTGCACCGATACTTGTGTTTACGTCTAATTTATTCAATTTTTTAAATTATTATCGGTGTCTCCGTGTCAGTATCAGTGTCATTTTTGGCGTGTCCGTGCTTCATAGTCACAAATCAAAGCATAAACACAACAGAGTTTTCAAGTTTCATACATTTGTCACCTAAGGACAAGCTTAATCTACTCAAAATAAAATGGATTTATACTTAATTCTTTCTTTTTTAATGCGTAGTGCTACTGATGTGTGTTTCTGATTGTTCATGCAAGGTAAAGGATCAAGTGACCTACTATTTGATTCAAAAATTGAGAAGCCTGCAAAAGGAAATCAACAACAGTTCGGATGGCAATACAAACAATTGGAGCAAAAAGAGAAATCATGGAAGGATATGATTAGAAAAATGAGTCCACACATGAAAAATCATTAGTGCAACCTATGAGTAACTTAGGTGATTTTAGACGAAGGACAAACAGAGGTTCAATCACTCACAGATTCATACCAGGGAACCCAATTGCCTTTGATATAAACATTTGGTTGTTAAAGGTCTCAAAGATATGCAGTAAGATGGAGGATCAATTTTGTATCAATATGAACACTTGAGCAGGATTTATGAGATTTTTTCATTATGTTCCCCAAATGGAGTGGTTGGAGATCATAAGAGGTTAGGATTTTTTTTCTTTAAATTTGGTTGGGAGATTGAATGTCTGGTTGAATGCCTTACTAAGTAGTACCATCATTACTTTGGATGAATTGGATGAAAAGTTATTGGAGATGTTATTTCCAATTAGAAAGTTTGTGAACAAGATGGTAGACATCAAAATTTTCAAACAATGTGGGATGCTAAATATCTTTATGATTTATAGGAGAGGTTCAAATTGATCTTGAAGAGATTATTGTCACATGTTTAGATGACATGACACAAGTATAACACATAACATAGGGTTTAATGAGTAAACAATTGAATGCTCCTTGATGTCTCAACAAGAGACTCTATGAGAAATAAATCTCAAATTGGGGTAAAAAAGAACTTATATAGGCCATGTCTCAAAATGAATATAATGCACTGACGGATAGAGGTTCAAGAAGGAAATGAGCATTAGAATTTGATACTCAAATTTTATTGTTGGTCATTCATAAGCAAATGAAAGATCAGATTGAAGCTCTGACCAAATAACTCACAAATCCCATCATGGCATCGCAACCAATACACCATGTTAATGTTCTCATGTGTGATTTTGTGATGTTGGACATGCAAATTGCTAGTGTGTTCCTGAAGGTGTACCAGAAGAGGAAGTCAATTATACGGGTAACTATCAGAGAGGTAATATATACTCTAACACGTATAATTCGAGTTGGAAACACCATATTAATTTTAGGTGAAGCAACAGCCATATACAAACCTCAAATCAAGGAGCGCAAAAAAATCAACAAACTCATAATCAACAACAAAGGAAATATTCTCCTATAGAGGAGAACCTCACTCAATTCATGAAGATCAACTAAAGAAATTTTGAAGTAATCAATGTTAGTTAAGATACATTTAACAAGAATAACGAAGCCTCCATTTTAAATCTAGAAATTAAGATTGAGCATTTGTCAGAACAAATGATGGTTTGGTCCGGTGGGGGATTTGCTTAAAATACTCTTGATAACTCCAAAAAATGAAAGTTCAAAAGTTATTTAGTTGAGAAGTAATAGATTTCTTATAAACGTAAGTTCTAAGAGAATTAAGAGAAAAAATCTCTGAAATAATGAATAAAAAGAGAGTTAAGGGAGCTTGTGAAAATAAGGGAGAAGTTAAAAAAAATGAAAAAGTAAGGAAAAGAAAAAAAATTGTGGAGTGAAAATTGTATATGTGGAAGAAAAAAATAAGGCTTAATATCTTTTTTGTCATGTATCTTTTCCTTAGATTTCATTTTAGTCTAATAACTTTGAAAATACCACTTGAGTTTCTTATTTATACAAATTGGATCATGTTAGTCATATTTGTTCATTATGTTAGTCAAAGTCAATGAATAAGGCTGCATGATATTCACGTAGAATACCATGTGGTTCAGACCAATTTTTGTGATTGATTTAACGACAAAAAAATGCCCACTAAAACTATTTTCAGAGTTTTAGTTGTTGTATTCATCTTCATATCTGAAAATAGTATTGTCTGAGTAATGAATTTCTCCAATTCCAGCTCGTGCAATAAATATATCCTAGTAACATCACAAAACTAGTATATTCAACATTATGATCGACACTTCAATTGGCCTCCATTAATCATTTCAACAATTACATGTAAATCAATTTTTGTTGAGATTGTAATTCCTTGTGTCGAAGCAGGTGTAGCTCGACATGAATAAGGATGTGTCGAAATTAGCCTAGTGTGTGTGTGTGTGTGAGTCGAGTTGTGTTAGATGTCGAAGTGCCAAAGCAGATTGATTGACACAGGATTTCGACTTAGACCAAAATAGAAATTTTAGGCTTTACCTTAGGGAGCAAGCTAGCTCAATTATAAATAGGGAGTAACCCTATTATGAATTGTAACACAATACACAACAGAAAGTACAGTTGCACAGTTGAATAATATTTTCTCAGTTTGAGAGCAGAGAGTTACTCTGTAGAAATCATCTTCTTTTTCTCCAATTTTTGTTAAACCCTAACCTTCTTCCTTATTCAATTTTCTTTCTTTCTTCTTCCATTAACAATTGCTACGCATATTCATTCTTGCAATCAAGGAGTGATTGATTCACTCGAGTGAAGAGTGGATAAAAAGAGATTTTGATCGGTTGATTGAATCTTATTCATCAAGATTGGTTCAGAATTACTCAAAGTTTTGGGTTAATTCCAACATTTGGTATCTAGAGCACTGACTGAGCGATTTGTGGGAAGAAAATCAAGATGGCGATGAATCATCCGAACGAGCATTTTCCGGCGAGTCTCCCAATTCTGAAGGGTCAGAATTGTGAGAATTTGTGCAAGCAGATGAAGGTGGTTTTCTGTTATCAAAATCTTTGGGATCTTATGAAGGAAGGAGTAACACCGCTGGCAGAAAACGCGTCGGATCAAGAAAAGGATGCATACAAATAATTAAAGAAGAAAAACTATAAAACTCTCTTTATAATTCATCAATGTGTTGATCCAGACAATTTTAAAAAGGTCAGTGATGTAGAATCAGCAAAAGAAGCATGGAAAATATTGGAGAAATCGTTTGGAGGCGCAGGAAAGGTGAAAGAGGTGAGGTTACAAACTCACAAAAGGACGTATGAATTGCTTAAGATGGAAGAAAGTGAAAGCATAACTTATTTTTTTTACTAGTGTTACAAAGCTGGTGAATCAAATCAAGGTATGTGGAGAAGTGTTGACATCAAGATTAGTTGTTGCAAAAATCTTGAGGTCATTGGACCCAAAGTTCGATCACGTGATAGTAGCCATAGAAGAGTCGAAAGATTTGTCAACATTGACAAAGGAAGAGCTTCAAGGTATGCTTGAATATCATGAATAAAGGTTGGCTGAAAGAGCTATTGGCAAGTCAAAGAGTGATATGGCTTTCCAAGCGCAATTAGCAAAAGAAAAGAAAGGCAAAGGAAGTTGGAATGGCAACAAATGCATATGAGGCTATAACAACTCGACTGGTCGAAATCAGCAAGAAGGAAACTGGTCGAATCAGGGAAAACTCTAGAACCAAAACAACTAAAGAGGTGGTGTTGCAGGTAGAAAAAGAGGTGATGGTCGAAAACCTGACAAAAGTCATATTCAGTGTTACAATTGTTAGAAGTATGGTCATTATTTTAGTGATTGTCTAGAAAAGAAGAAGAATCAAGAAACTGATGCAAAACTAGAAAATCATGAAGAATAAGAGATGTTGCTGATGGTCACAACAAGAGATGAAGAAAGATTCCAAGACCAATGGTACTTTGACACAGGATGCTCATCACACATGACTGGTAGGAATGATTGGTTTGTAAACATAAAACCCTCAATGAAGAACATGGTGAAATTTTCAAATGACAATACTCTAGCAGCTGAAGGTATTGGTGATGTTGTGATTATGAGGAAAGATGGTAAGAGGTACGTATTTCCAATGTATTGTACATACCAGGCATGAAGAGCAATTTGCTCAGTATAGGGCATTTAGTCGAAAAGAACTACAAGGTGTCGATTGAAGAGAAGATGATGAAAGTTCTCGACTAAAATGGAAGGTTGATCTTGAAGGCTCCAATGTCTCAAAATAAAACCTTCAAGATTGAACTTAATTTGATGGAGCATAAGTGCCTTGCAACTGCAACCAACAGAGATGAATGGATATGGCCTTATAGACTTGGCCATCTCAATTTCAAAGACATAAGAGATTTGAAGAGAAGAAATATGGTTTTAGTATTACCATAAATCGACATCCCAAACGAAGTATGTGAAGAATGTGTGCAGGCGAAGCAGCATAAGAACAACTTCAGCAAGGATGCATGAAGCAAGTCAAAGGCAATTCTTGAAGTCATATACTATGATGTATGTAGTCATATCCAGGTGGATTTGATTGGAGGTAAGAGATACTTTGTCACCTTCATAGATGATTTCAGTCGAAAACTGTGGACTTACCTGATCAAGAAGAAAAGTGAAGTGATCGAGGTACTTGCCAAATTTAAATCTATGGTCAAAAGATAAAGTGGTCGAAAGCTAAAGATTATGAGGACTGATGGTGGTGGAAAGTATGTGCCGAAAGGTTTTGATGCATTATGTGAGAAAGAATGGATTATGCATAAGGTTGTGCCACCCTACACTCTACAGCAGAATGGAACTGCAAAAAGTAATAAAAGAACCATCATGAATATGGTGAGAAGCATGTTGAAAGGCAAGCATCTACCCAAAGAATTATGGAGAGAAGTTGTGTCAAGTGCAACATACATCTTGAACAGATGTCTGACAAAAATGCTAGAAGGAATTATGCTAGAAGAATGTTGTTCTGGTGTCAAGCCTAGCCTAAGTCATTTGAAGGTGTTTGGATCTATAGCACATAGACATGTGCCAGATCGGTTGAGAAGAAAACTTGATGACAAGTCAATTCAAATGATCTTGATAGGATATCATTCGACTGGAGAATACAAGTTGTTCGACCCAGTGAACAAGCAAGTAGTGATCAACAAGGACGTGATCATAGATGAGCTTAAAGAATGGGATTGGACTGAAAATGTTAAGAAGATTCAATGAGAATTTCATGTGAAGAACCAGCTAGTGAAGTCAAAAGAGAAGTTCGACAAGAAGAAGTCAGAGGTGAAGCAGGCCCAAGCAGACCTCAACGAATAATTCATATGTCTGCAAGGTTGCAAGAATGTGTGATTATATGAGATGACGTGGTCAATGAAGAAGGTGAGCTGGTACACTATGTCAAACCAGTCAATGCAGCTGAGGCATTGAAAGATTCAAAGTGGAAGAAAGCAATGAATGAGGAACTAGAGTCCATCGAAGTCAACAACACTTGCTCACTTGTCGAACTACCTCAAGGCAAGAAGGAAATCGATGTGAAGTGGGTATATAAGGTGAAGTTGAATCCCAAAGGAGAAGTAACTCGACACAAGGCAAGACTTGTAGCAAAAGGATTTCTTCATAAAGAAGGAATCAACTTCGAAAATTTTTTTGCACCCGTTGCTAAGATCGAAACTATCAGGTTGGTTGTTGGTCTAGCAAACATGAACAACTGACAAGTATGTCAAATTGATGTAAAATGTGCATTCCTGAATGGCCTCTTAGATGAAGAAGTTTATGTCACACAACTAGCTGGGTTTGGGAAACAAGGAGAAGAAAGAAAGGTGTACAGGCTGCATAAAACCCTGTATGAACTTAAGCCATCTCCAAGAGCTTGGAATAAGAAGATAGATAGCTTTCTAAGGGAGAAGGAATTTGTGAAGTGCATAACTGGGCATGAAGTATATGTAAGGAGAGGCAATAGTGAATTGCTTATATTATGTCTCTATGTTGATGACCTATTACTAACAAGAAGTTACAAGAAGGAGATCGAAGATTTCAAACATGACCTAAGTGAGAAGTTTCAAATGTCAGACTTGGGAAATCTCACATATTTCCTTGGCATCGAGTTCTACAAGAGTGATAGAGGTTTGATGATGCACCAAAGAAGATATGCAGGCGAAATAATAAAGAGATTTGAGATGCAAGATTGCAACCCAAGTTCGACTCCAGCTGAGCCCAGAATGCAACTGTCAAAAGACACAGATGAAGATGATATCGATCCAACGTAGTACAAAGACTCATTGGATCACTTCGATACCTTTGTCACACAGGGCCTGATCTAGCATACAGTGTGGGTATGGTAAGTAGATTCATGCAGAAGCTAAAGGTATCACACCTAGCAGCGACGAAGAGGATACTACGATATTTGAAAGGAACTCTCGACTACGACATTTTGTTTTATGCAGCTGATGAAGGAAAGGAATGCTAGTTAGTGGAATACATCGACTCAAGTTGGTGTAGTGATGCTGAGGATAGAAAGTCCATAGTGGGTTATGTGTTTACGCTAGGTGGTGCACCAGTTGCTTGGAGTCCGTGAAAGGAGCCAGTAGTAGCATTGTCGTCGTGCGAAGCAGAATACATAGCTGCTTCTCTCTATGCATGTCAAGAAAAGTGGATGGTGAACCTGGTCGAAGATATTTCAGGGAAGAGTTATGGAGCAATTACCAAGAAGATCGACAACATTTTAGTTATCAATCTGGCGAAGAATCCAATAGCACATGGTCGAAGCAAGCACATCGAGATGAGATTCCATTATATTTGAGAGCAGGTAACAGAAGGGAAAATGAACTTGGAACACTGCAGAACTGAGAATCAGATTGCATATATCATCACAAAGGGAGTGCAAGTCGAAGTGTTTAAGAAGCTAAAGTCTATGATGAATAACTAAGAATCAAATTGTATATAGTGATTATTCTTGCAAGATTTATTTACATTTCTTATCATTTAAATTTTAATTATGAGTTTGATCTGAAGTGTAGTCTATTAAGCCAGAGTTGGATGTGCAAGTTGTATCAATAACAGATCCATATGGCCCTTCCATTGATTTAATGTGCAACCTATTACGCCAGAGTTGGAAGTTTTGATTGTGAGGTTTTGTTTTTTGAGAGAATGTTATGATTGAAATGTTTTGAGAGAAATGTGAAGATGAATTTGTAGGGTTTTTTTTGTGCTTCAAGTACAGTGGTGGAGGGTCTTTAGGAAGAAGATGAAGATTTTGCATAAAATCCAAACAAATACATTTTAGTGATTGATCTAACCTGTCGATCAGAATAGGTAGGTGGCGGGTAGCACGTCACTGGACTTGAACGGTTAGCGAAGAGAGGGGGGGGGGGTACCTGTAGACACTTTGATGCTTAAGTTAGTTCGGGTAAAGAGGTGAGTAAGAAAGGATAAAGAACATAATACCTGACCCTCATGCAGAGGAGGGTTTTTATAGTGATCCCTCAGCGCTGGGCCAATGTATCCGTTATGGGATGAGTGTCCAAGCCCATAACGGATGACTGCCAGGATTCCTACATGGATGCAGGGATGAGCATCTCGTGCTCATCATCCTGGGTCAACCGCTCTACATTCCCCGGTTAGTGGATAGACTTGGCAGTTGCGAAGGGCAGAAAGGTTCCATGAGGCGTGCGAGTCACTTGGTGACGTGTCCTCGGGTGAGGAGCACGTGGGGAATGTGTTTTCTACTTGGTCGAACGGGTTGGGCCAACACTCTGGGTCGTCCTTGACGTAGGACTGGATTGGGATGTGCTCGATGCTGGGTCAGCCACATGCCCTGTCTAGAACAGGATCCCCCTAAGTCATTGCCCCCAGGCATGAGATCAATGACATAGAGTCAGTCTGTAACGCCCCAGACTGTTTTCAGGATTACCGACTGACCAACAAACCAACATTGGTCATTTTCAGCATTTCTTGAGAGAAATGTGAAGATGAATTTATAGGGATTTTTTTGTGCTTCAAGTACAGTGGTGGAGGGTCTTTAGGAAGAAGATGAATATTTTGCATAAAATCCAAACAAATACATTTTAGTGATTGATCTAACCTGTCGATCAGAATAGATAGGGGCCGGCAGCATGTCAGTGGACTTGAACGATCAGCAAAAAGAGGGGGTACTTGCAGACACTCTGATGCTTAAGTTAGTTCGGGTGAAGAGGTGAGTAAGAAAGGGTAAAGAACAGAATACCTGACCCTCTTGCAGAGGAGGGTTTTTAAAGTGAGCCCCCAGCGTTAGGTCAATGGTCTCCGTTATGGTGGAATAAAATATTTTAACATATTTGTGAATTTTGCAAAAAAAAAGAATCAATCCAAAATGATTAAAAATCAGAGAGAAATTAATTTTTGAAATCAATTAAAAAAATAAAAGAAAATTCAAAAATTCAAATATTTGAAAAAGGCGCCAAGAACAAGTCATCTTCTTCGCGCGAGCCCTGGTTTTCCAGATTTGCAAAACCCTCCTTAACTCCCTCAATTCGTAATGAAATGGAACGATTCAAACACCAATCTTGCTCGTTTTTAATCAAGGATTAAGATGGTACCATTTAATTTCATTTATTTTAAGTATGAAGAGAGTTATCATGTATGAACACAAAAACCCTAGAATTTGTAAAAACTATCATGAAATCCTAAACACGAATGAAACATAGCAATTGATTGAGGGTTATCACTCTATGAACTACCTGAAGCATGTTAGTAACTTGAAAACAAATTTATGATGCATGTAGTATAGAGTTTGAGAGCTTCAGGCTTACTTGTGCAAGAGGAATTCGAATTCTGATGTAGAGGTGTTACAGATGTTGTGTGATGATTTAGACACCTTTAATGGACCTTATGTAAGGTGTGTAAAGGCTTGGAATTGATTGGAAACACATGGAACTCTTTATGGTACCTCAATTGTAACTTGGCTCGAGTGTGTGTAGCGCGAATTTTTGCGTGGTTGCGAAACACTATCGCTTTGGGGTATTACAGTTCGATTCATTTTTTATCCTGTTAAGCTGTTTAAGGAAGGGAAACAGATGTCTCTAATTAACCCTGTTTGCATACTGAGTTTAAACAGGCGACGGTTGGTTTACAGATGCTATTAAGATTGTGGGTCTCTCTTAGGTTATTTTGTTAAAAAAATAGAGTGCCTGGACTATTTGTGAGGTAAGATGTTAATGTGTTTAGATTTGATGTTTTTGGGTTGATTTGGTGGAGATATTGGGTTTTGGGTTTTTGATTAGTATGCTCGCTAAGATTTTTCCAATCTTATGCCTACGTATTCCCGTTTAATGAAACAGGGAAATCGGAGCGATCGTAGTTCCTCCTATTCTATGGGAGAAAAAAAAGGTTATCTTGGTGTCTTGTTCAAAGCCCAAGACGTGAAGCTAAATGTGGTTTGTATCTTGTTCAAAGCCCAAGATATGAAGCTGAAGGGTCTATTTGTATCTTGTTCGAAGCCCAAGATGTGAAGCTAAAGGGTTTTGACTTTAGAGAGAATTTGTCATCTCTAAAGGGGGATATTTGGTCTGTTTGTCACAACTGTTAGGTGACTGATTATAAAGGAGAATTACTTTAACTGGGATATGTGAATCCAACAATGTCATAATTTCCTTTATAGGGGATTTTTAACCTGAAGGAGAAGACTTTAAATCAGTTTAGAGCAATGCCATCTTTCCTTAGGACTTTCTCATGCTAAAAGAGGGACAATGGCGTGGATGTAAATAATCCAGAGGCTTGCCGCTTACAGCAATTAGATGAAGGAAAAGGAGTTGTTGATGTTTGTATCCTGTGAGCAAGGCACAGATTTTGATGCTAAAAGGTTGATTGACTCAACCGGGGTTTTCTTATACAAAGTCTAGGAGGAGGCTATTGACCCAACAAGAGGGTGTTTTTATGTGTCTCGTACGAAGCCCGAGAGAGAGGTAAAAAGGGGTTGACTCAACAAGAGAGTGCTAACAAGTGACTGACTCAGCAAGAGAGTGCTTTTATATGTGTTTTGTACGAAGCCCAAGACGAAGGCTAAAAGGTTTTGACTCCACATGAGGGTCTTTTATACTCAACAAGAGAGTGATTTTGTATCTCGTACGAAGCCCGAGATGGAGGCTGAGAGGGAAGTGACCCAACAAGAGAGTCTTTTATACTGAACAAGAGAGTGATTTTTATCTCGTACGAAGCCCGAGATAGAGGCTAAACAGGTTTGACCCAACAAGAGAGTCTTTTATACTCAACAAGAGAGTGATTTTTATCTCGTACGAAGCCCGAGATGGAGGCTAAACAAGTTTGACCCAACAAGAGAGTCTTTTATACTCAACAAGAGAGTGTGAAATGGTTAGCTCCGCTGGGGAGAATCATTGTACAAAGCCCAAGAGGAGGCTATTGTGCTGGTGACTGTTTCAGTTTAGTGACAGGTCTAGAATGTTGGATAAAAGAGAAAATCAGTTCTTATGAAGGGAATAATTAAAGGTAATGTTGTGCTTTGGGATTGATCAGAGGATCAGGGTTACTTCATTTTCTTTAAGGAAATGGAAAATCCAAAGGGTATTGAGACTGTCCAAGTCTACTGGTGTTTTGAGAAATCGATTCTCAGGTAGTGAAATGATCTTTGTATGATGCCCAAGAGAAGGCTGGTATGTTAAGGGATGAAGATCAACCCATTAACAGGTCTGAAACTTGACTCAGAAAGACAGCTCTAGCAAATTAATGACTAGGTTCTGTTCCTATACCTATAGAGGTCTCTGGGTCCTTGTACTAAGCCCAAGAGAAGGCATGAGAGCTTTTAAGAAGCCGAAGGATCCTTGTACAACGCCCAAGAGGAGGCGGGGATGCTTTTAAGAAGCCCGTTGGTCCCCAAACCCCGAGAAGTTCAAGACATGCCATTTACCAAGAATAGATCAAGCCAGGAAAGTCCGAGAATTTGGAAGAAACTCAAGAGATGCCATTCACGGAGAAAAGATCATCTTTGGGGAGTTAGAGTTTCTTTGACAATTTCTAAGGGTGACAGTTTGGGAAAGGGTTCACTGAGAATGCTGCCTTTCACGTCTCCATATTGTTTAACCCCAAGAGGAGGAAAGGCTGTGTCTGGTAATCCTATGGGGATCTAGTTTTGTTTGTATTTAAGAGTGACCAACAGGGCTTTACCTAGTACTAGACGTAGTTGCCGGGGAAAACTCTAAATAACTATACTAGTATTACACAGTTGATATTTGACAAGTATATAAAAGTTTGTGAAAGAAGACTTACAGTGAGCAGCCCCACAATACAGTTATATATATATATATATATGAAAGCGGATAAAGAAAGCGGGTAAACACTTACTCGGTTGTAGAGCTTCCATCCTGTTTGGTTAGTTGTTCAACAAAGAAAGCTTTGATTACAATATTATATTCAAAATCAAAGGAGAAAGTGCTTTGAAAAGGTTGTTGGGGATTACAGCTCGAGGAGAGGCCCAAGGTTTTATCAGTGATTGCACTGTTGTTTGAAATTGTACAGGGACTTATACAAGTGACTGAGGCCCAAAAAGGTTTTCTGTACAAAGGGTTGGGTCTTACACTCTCTCAAGAGGCCCAAAGGTGTTTAAAGAAAAAGAATGGGGCTTATAACACGAGGGTAGGCCCAGATGATTTGTTTTTTGAATTGGCGATCGCGCCGAGATTTCTTTAACATACTGGGTCTTATACAATGCACTGAGGCCCAAAAAGTTTTGGTTAAAAAAGGGGTTGGGTCTTACACTCTATTAGAGGCCCAATGATTTATTTTTATACAAGTGGTGGGGCTTACAGCTCAAGGAGAGGCCCAAGGTGATTTTGCTAAAAAAGGCGACGATCGCGCCGTTGTTTTTGAAAATACAGTGGGACTTATACAATGACTGAGGCCCAAAAAGTGGTGTATTTACAATGGGGATGGGTCTTACACTCTAATAGAGGCCCAAAGGTGTTTAAAGAAAATGATTTGCGAGGGTGAAAATCAAAGAAACCCTAATTTTGTTTTCCTTTAAAAGTAAATATTTAAAGAAAATCAAATAAAATGATAAAAATACCAAATAAGTTTGAATAAACCACTTGTGATTTTTGTTTAAGGTTTGAAAAAATGAGGTTTTAATCACAAGATGAATTAAACTCATTTGGTTTTGATTTTCAAAGTAAATATTCACTTTTAAATGTTTAAAAACAATTAAAAAGGAATTTATTCACAAAAATACTAATTATATTAAATAACTAATATAAATTTGATTTTTTTTTTGAAGAATAAAATATTTTAACATTTTTGTGATTTTTTGCAAAAAGAACCAATCAAAAATAATTAAAATTGAGAGAGTTATTAATTTTTCAAATCATTAAAAATAATAAGAAAAACAATAAAAAGTGAAAAAATAGCAAAAAGAGGATATGGGGCGAGGGGGATTCGAACCCCAGACCTCTTGTGTATAGGGCGCACGCCTTACCACTGGGGTGGTGATACATCCGTTGATTGAAATACAACCACAAATATACAAGGCTTGCCTTGTTTTTGGCCTGGCCCAAGGCAAGGCAAGGCAAGATTTTGGTTGAAAACGTGAAGGCCAGAAATTTCTCATTTCTCCATGGATTGGGACAAAATTTAGGTCTATCCTGCCTAGAATTTCACAAGGAATCCAATGGTGGTGGTGTTTTTTCAGATCATGCTCCTATTGAAAAACCCGATAGTGGTTTTGAAATAGGTCATGATTTACATTTTCTGTGCCATCTCTTGGTACAAGCATGAATTACATGATAAATTGGTGCAAACATAACACATATAACATGTATAAGAGATGCATGATCAGTGGACATCAAAAGAAAGCATGATTCAAAGAATCCAAGTTGTGATGCTTACCTCTTTTTGGAGCTTTTGTGCAATCTGCCAAGGGCTTTGTTCCAGAAATGATTTGATGTTTTGAACAACCTCAAATGACCCCTTAGAATCTTTTAGGAAGGTTGGAATCAGCTGGAAACCTCAGGAACAACTTTGAGCTCTTTCTTGCAAAAGGGGCAAAAGTGGCCAAAATAGCAACTATCTCAAATGGTGTTCCAGATGGGGGAACCATTTGGGATAGTTCAAAGATGATATTTGGAGTGTGTTTAAGGTTTTATCTGGTTTGGAAAGTGACTGAATCAAGACATGGCTTGAAAAATGCAAAAAAGTCTAATTTTGAGGTCTTAAGAGGTGACTTTGTGATTTTGGTGTTACAGGTCACTTGTGAGAGTTTGGACAGCTTAGATATGACATATTGGATGTGTTTGGATCATGAGCTATGGTGGAATTGCACCCTAACTCAAAAACTCAGAGTTACCTTGCTAAAGAAGGTATTTTTGCCTAGAGAAAGAGATTTTGAGGAAAGCAAGTGTTGTAGTGCTTTGGTGTACTCAAACTGAACACAATTGAGCTCTATTTATAGTAGAGCAAGTTTGTTTTGGCTGCAATAGTGAATGGCAACTGCAGCAGAGGTTTGGCCAATGTTGATCAATGAGAATCCAAGTCTCCTCTAGCCATTGACTAGAGGTTAGGGCACAGGCTGCTGGTTCCCTTGGTCTTGGGTAAGTCTTGGCTGAATTTAGTTGGAAATGGCTCAGTCCATGCCACCTTGGTGCATCCATTAAATGCTCTAAAACAAAATTGGAGTCTTGTCCCCTCTTTAGGGATTTCTAGGTTTGGCATGCTACTTTTGGTTCCAAAGACTTGGGAGGCTTATGGATCAGTGTTTGTCCCTCTTTGGTCTCCCCTTGAGGTGTTCAGATGGATAAACTTGTTTGTCATTTGCAAAATTTGCTCAAATCGAGCAAAATGCACAAATCTGCCTTGCCATGACAGTTAGCAGCAAGGCATATTGCCATTGTCATATCTCATTGCCCAAGTGGAATTTGATGGGGTTCTTGGCCATTTTGGAAAGCCCTCATATGATACAACAACTGTTTGATCATAATTGGTTTTGATACTTTTTGGATCCAAGTCAAAAATGCCCCTACATTTTGAAAAAAGTAGGACAGATTCTGACTTAGTGAAAATTTCACTAAGTGTTGGAAAAAAGTGACATTTTCACTTTTTGTGATTTTGATCCTTGCATAACTTAAAATCCATGAGGAATTGGAATGAGTTGTGTTTGAAGCTTTTGTAGAGGACCATGAGAGCTACAAATCCAGCTTTGAATGGGGAAAAATGGCCTTGTGGTTTAGGAGGTATGATCCTCCAAAGTTGGTACCCTAGCCACTTTGTTTCATAACTTAGAAAAATTTCTAAGTTTTTATGGTTACCCCTTTTACAAGTTATCCCACTTTTCTTGATTTTTATTGATGAATGATGATTCCAATCACACATTAACACCATTTTAGGGTTAAGGAACCATAATTGACCAAAAAATTAAAAAGTCAAACTTTGACTTTTGGGCACAATTGACTTTTTATCAGATGAATTCCAAACTGTGCGATCCTCTATGAAATCAAGTCCTTGACCTAAATCAAACTTGATGGATTGATTTCATAGGTGTTATAGGGTGTATTGAATCATGTCCAAGGGTTTAGGAGTATGTCCTAGTCAAAAGTCAAAGGTACAGTTGACTTTTTCCGCGAAACCCTAACTTTGGTTCTGATGAACCTGAAACTTGGGAGCCAAGCTTCTTGGATCAATCCATTGTTGCAAATGGATCAATGTGGTTTATTAGAGACCCTCAAATCCTCTCTTGAGGTCTTGGCTCATGATTTGTCCCAAAATTCAACTTGGGGGGTGAATTAGGTCAAGAAACCCTAATTCATGATTTTTGATGAATGCATCCCCTGAGGTCAAAATTGACTTGATGATTGGGTCCATGATGTCCCATGTGTAACACCCCCAATCTATACCCTGAGTAAATAAAGCGATAACAAATAATCAGAGTATAATTAAAACATTCATGGCATAGACTGGAGCATCACATCAACGTGAGGAAATAAGACAACCTGCTCATACAGATATGCAACAATCAGGTAGCAACATAAACAGAGGAACTCAATTCCTAACACCCACAATTCAGGTACAGAATAAAAGCGGAAAATCTGCAACTGAAATCTCATATATATAAACATAAAAGTTTGTCTGTCTTATACAGAATCATACATACACAATCCAAAAAGATATATACACATAATCACATAACGATCTCCCCGACTACCCGGTGCTACATATCAGAGCCGACCGACAAAAGATGAAGACATAATCTTCACATAAAGACCTCCAGCATCTAATCTGCAATGCCTCATAGAGCATTCAAAACAGCAGAAGGGTAAGAAACACAATTATAATATAGTTGCATACAATTATGTAATAACATGAAATGTGCATGCAAAAACATTCTCACCACAACGTATACTACCGTTCAAATACAACACAACACAATTCATAACTCATACATCCATCACAAGGCATATCAATCATGCTCAATACATTTGTCACCAATATATATATATATATATATATATATATATATATATATCAACTCATCAATCCAATTCACAATTCCCACACACAATTTAATCCATTCATGATTTATGCAAATGCACAGAGACCGACACAACGACTCTATGCAATGCAATGTGATACCATTCCATCCATCATTCTCATCATTAATTCACTTAGGAATTATTGGAATCATCGCTTGTTACTTAGTGTAACTCCCCGTCGGGCAAACGATGTTCCCCGTCGCTTTAGGTCCTCTTTGTATAAGGCACATGACGTTTATGGATCGCTTTAGGTCCTCTTTGTATAAGGCACACGATCCGATCGCTTTAGGTCCTCTTTGTATAAGGCACACGATCGTTTATAACGTTGCTTTAGGTCCTCTTTGTATAAGGCACACGACCGTTACAGCAGATTCCCTCTAGAATCGTTTCGTCGCTCACACCCCACAAGGGCACACGACATCACAAGATGCATATTATGATGCTTGGCATACAAATGACTCATGAGAATCAAATGCATATACATATAACCATGTGAACCAACTCAACATAAATAATCATGCATTGCAATCAAACCCAAAATAATGCATTTATTTGCCATAAGGCCACAAACCATCATCACAACATTTCATCACATGCATTCACATCATATAACCCACATAAAAGCTCCACGTTATATAACAATAACACAACACACGGTAAAACACCAACCGCACGCACTTAACGCGATAAAAACCTCCGACCGCATGACTAATTCTCAAAATCACGAATTAATTAAATCATATTTTACCCTCCAAACCATTTTTAATAGAAAGAATATTTCATTAGCTTTCCAACGCTTCGAACGGGGATCAAAACAGACTTACGGTTCAAAAGTTATGAAGAAAACAAAATCGGACATTTTGGAAAATTCTGTGATCATGAGTCGATGCATGATGCTGGGGGTTAGCGCATAAACCTGGAAATTTCACCCGGGTCAGCGCATGAAGATCATGAGTCGACGCATAATCCTGGGGGTTAGCGCACGAATGCGCAGATTCAGCTAAAAACTCAGTTTTCGACCGTTAAATGCCTTCCGGACCTCCGATTTCGATTCCGTAAAAAGCCCCGATCTTAGAATTCAACACACTACGATATTTTCCCCCTTAAAAGGCCATCCAACATCATTACAAAATTAATACCAAATTTTCACATGTTAATCGGTTAACACTGTAACACCCCAAATCCCATCGCGAATACATAATACATAAATAAAAATCAGAGTAACTAAAAATTTAATTTTCCGACAGGAAACAGGGATGTCACACTTAAATGAACAAAATACAATCCCTGCTCATAAATTTGATACATAGCATAAAATAGAGTACCCTCAAAGGGGAAACTTTTTCCACAACAAAGGAAATGTCAATTATGGAATAAAGCGGAAAGATCCATAACCGACTTGTTTTACAAATAAATGGTTTTAGAACATCAAAATATAAATACAAAATATATTCAACAATTATATACATATAACATAATCGTTCCCCAACTTCCGTGCTACGTATCAAAGCAGACACCACGACCGACAACGGAACGGAGGACTAATCTCCACAAAAGCCTCCAAGCCTCTAAAGCTGACAATCTGCACTATGCCATAAAAAGCATATTCCAGCAGAAGGGTGAGAAATAACAACTAAACCAAGATTGCATAATAATATGCAAAAACACATAAAACTCACATACACAGTTATTCTCACCACAAGCATCACATATCGATACATATAGCACGCCACGTATACTTAACATATTTCTAACATTTCCAACAACATAGCATATATCAATTATTCCAACATAATCACATAATCAATCAAATCATGATTTTCCACACATAATGCATCCATTCACAATTCTCACACATAATCAATCAAATCATGATTTTCCACACATAATGCATCCATGATTTATGCAAATGCACAGAGACCGACACAACGACTCTATGCAAATGCCATGCGGTACCGACTTCCAACATTTCTCAAAACCAGTTCACTCAGGAACTATTGGAACCATCGCTCGTTACTGAGAATCTCAAGTAACACCCCGTCGGGCCTACGATGTTCACCCGTCGCTTTAGGTCCTCAGGCAGCGCCTCATATTTTCGAGGCACACGACGTTAAGGATTGCTTTAAGTCTCCAAAGGAGCCCACAATCGTCTATAACCACCGCTTTAAGTCCTCAGGCATCGCCTCATATTTTCGAGGCACACGATGTTATAGCAGATTCATCGCTTTCAGTCCTCAGGCATCGCCTCATATTTTCGAGGCACACTATGTTATAACAGATTCCCTCGAGAATCAAACCACCACTCAGGACGTTTCAACAATGCATATTATGATGTTTGGCATACAATGACTCATGACATTCACATTGCACCCACATACACATCCATAATCATGCATAAATCAACAATTACCACGTATCGCATTTTCTTGCCGTAAGGCCACAAATCATCATCACAACAATATCACGTGCATATTCATTTCACAACATGTCACCACATGCATTTTCATTACAAACCACAAACCACAACAATTATGCAATCACAATCACTTCCACAAGGAATTTACATATCAAATGCTACTCACAACACATCATTATCGCACTTTGAAATCAAAACCCAAAACACACATTTATTCCTCCATAACACCACAAACCATCATCACCAATACTTATCATATATATTCACATCAACACAATTATTGCCATAAAGCCACAAATCACAAAGAATTCCCCAATCAAGGGTTCACTTCACAAGCATATCCACAACACATTCATAACCACATATTCATTTCATCAAAAACAACTATTCATGATTAATCGGTAAAGTCGGCTAAAAATAATATTTCTTTTTACCAAATGATAGAACATATTTTTAGCTTCAGATCGATATAAAGAACAGCTAAAACGGATAAACGACGAAAAAGTTATGCAACTTTTAAAAACCAAATTTTTGAAAAAGAACAGCAGAGTGCAATCGATTTACACCTGTGTGCAATCGATTGCACGGCACCAGAAATCACATTTTTCGCCCTTTTTTCATGTGCAATCGATTTGCATCCTGCTGCAATCGATTGCACCTGTTAAAAACCAGAAAAATGAGCTGCTGCCTCTACACAAAACCCTCCGGAAACCCGACCGATTCAATTCCTTTCTTCCGAATAAATACATGGTAATATCACATAAATACATACCAATATATTAGGATCAAGAAAAACCCGATTCCACGACTTTTATTTTCACCAAAATCTCACATTTTCAAAACCCAAAAATGTCAAAACTCACAATATCAACCGATTTCAACAAAACGAGTTTCTATAATCTCGGCCTAACCTCATACGACTAATCTACGCAATTTATTTCGAAATTCATCCGTGAAAACGTCGATTTCTAACCATTTTTACCATTTCGACCTAAAATGAAAACTATATGAAACTATCCAAAACAATCAAGAAAACATACACATATACATACACAAGCATGATATAATTGAAACTTCTCACCCTTACCCGATTATTCGCGCTCGAAACGGACGAATCTTTGATTTCTCCACTTTTCCTCTTCTTCTCCCTTCTTTCTCTCCTCTTCTCTTTTCCTTTTCTTTTCTCTCTTTTTCTTTCCACTCTCTATTTATATAAAACATAAAACTTACCCAAGCAAAAGACCAAAATACCCCTCAACTCAAATATCTCGCAAACGCTCTCAAAATGCGATAAAACATAAATTTCGATGAAAAATACTATATTGCCAAATAAAAGTCAAGAATAAAATAATATAATAATAAAATATTCAAATAGACTCGATTAAATAAAACTGACAAAAACTGGGGCGTTACAACTCTCCCCCACTTAGACATTTTCGTCCTCGAAAATATTACTGAGACGAACAACTCCGAATACGACCCTCGCATCCGACCAACAAACCAACATACCAACAAAAGTCACATCACAAATAACACAACTGGCAAACCACCTTGCTAACAGCAGATACAACAACGGCACGACAACGACGACAACAACAACGACAAGATGCAAAGCCCATACAATGCACTTGACGACCAACTCACAACTCAAGGAAAACCACGATACCAACACACAGGTTCACTCTAGAACCAAAACACAACAAGATCGTTACCATCACCGTAGATAACACTCCCCTAATTCCCCATCATAGGAATTAGCTACACACACTCGAACCATCACCATGGAAACGAGGCAATCAACACAAACAAGAACACAAGTTCCACGACACAACATCGATTCCACAACCTCTACAAAACCAGAATACCAACATCCTTGCCACACAACCTTATTACAACAATGCTACGATTCTCAATCGAACATATAACCAAAACATCCATCTACATAGTAGCCCATGAATAATATTTAAACCTTTCACCTAACACTTCCATTCTGAAACGTCCAATGGTCTCATCATTCCTACATGTTCTCAATGTTCAACCTATGAACTCTTACAAGTCCCACGCGTAAATACAAAATGTGCCACCTCACGCTTCCGCTGCGCACTCTGATTACTCGCAACCATCAAAACTATCAATTTCACGTCCAAAGTCTAACTCTTTCTCATATTCGCCAAAAACCACTGTTCACATTAATATTACCAACCTCACACTCTCCTGTGTTATCTCATACACCATACACAAGTCTCGAAATTGCTCAAATAATTCTAACTCCCTGACCATCAAAACAGACATGCATAGAAACTTCCAACTTAACTTTTCAGGCATAACAACAGCTTTTCCCCGAAGGATAATCCAAGCCAAATTCATAACTCATCACAAACTCTAACCATCCTTGTTGTCTCATACTCTATTCCTTTAGACCAAACAAGTACTCAATATCCTTGCGATTACCAAACACTTCGAACCTAGAACCATAAAGATAATACCTCCAAATATTCCAACACAATACCACCGCAACCAATTCCAAATCCATAATAATACAGATCCTTTTATAAATCCTCAATTGTCGTAAAGCATAAGCCACGACTTTACCCTTTTGCATTACCACGTTGACTAAACTCATCTAAGACACATCACAATACCCCACAACCGGTTTATTAGGATCACACAAAATCAAAGCTGAAACCGTAGACAACTTCTACTCCAGCTCACCAAAACTTACTCACAACGAACATCCAAACAAACGACTCACCCTTTGTAAGTCAACTGAGATACCAGAAGTACGAACTTAACAAAGTCTTCCATAACTTGTAATAACAATCAAGTGAGTCCAAAAGTTTCTAATCTCCTTAACTAACTTCGGAGCCTCTCAGGTAGAACTACATCTACTTTCGATGGATCCATTAACCATACTCTCATCTGAAATAACATTTCCAAGAAACTAACCCTTTTCAACCAAAATTCCCACTCGAATAACTTAGCATAAAACTTCGTCTCTTTTCAACACTTGTAATTCAAATCCTAAACACTTTACTCATTCTTCCTCTGAGTTTATAACAAATCCAAATATCCTCAATCGAAACCACTACGAACTTATCCAATTAAATATGGAAGATACGATTCCTCTACTCCATAAACATTAGAGACGCGTTACTAACACCAAATACCATCACTGTACGTTGCAATTCCCAAATAAAATCCAAAAGACATAAATCCTTAAAGCTTTTGCAAAACTTTTCACTGGGTAACTGATTACTCACATACAAGCTTAACCGAGTAAATAACAACCTATTCCGAGGATAACAAACCTAACCAGTCACATTAAATCGATCAAAGCCTTAACTCACACAATTCACCACTCTTATCAAACATTCTAAACAATTGTAACCCACTCAAACTCAACCAAACCATTCTAGTCATCTGTTCATGAAAGTGGACACTTATTCTCAATCATTACCTTATTCAACTGTTAGTAATCCATACCCAATTTCTTCTCCTGGCCGTCCAATTCCGCAATTCCAACATGTATCAACAACCAACCAAAAAGAATTCTCAAACACAATGTTACATCTACCCACAAGGGTTTCCTCGCAATTTCCATTAATGCCTTAAAACTCCAAAGACTCCAAACCCACCAGAACTCTAAGTTTGCTGTCCATAGTCTCAATACCATTATACTTGTTATTCCATTCCATCTTTCGATATTAGCATCTTCATCGACTCATCAAAACAATCTGTAATCATCTCCTTAAATTCCAAACAACTCATTTCACACACTATCAAAGCCGGAAAGACCCGCCTATTCCATCTAACATAATTTCTGTCTGCTATCAACAAGAGATTAAGGGTGATCAGTTCCTCAATTTGCCAATAGACAGCCGACAATCATGATGAGGCATAAACCGTCTTTACCAAACTATAATAGCATTCCTTACATCCTGTGCACAAAACTACCTAAGGCACAAATCCTTAGTTGACATAAACCTTACCTCCGCATTCCCTTCGGAACCGGGAACAACACTGTCCAAACAACACTTACAATCTTGCAATTCACAATACACTGAGCCAACGCTCCACACCTAAAGCAACTTGGAGAAGTTCCAGCTTCTCCCCCACTTATCTCATTCTAACACCTGAAGACAAAAGATTAGAAAACCAGAAAGCACTGACAGTGTTCCACACACATATCACGTACTAAGGGACAAACAACAATGACAGTATCCAACTGTCACACCAACTGACTTAACAACTTGGTCGGATGGACCGACCTACTCTGATACCACTAATGTAACACCCCAAATCCCATCGCGAATACATAATACATAAATAAAAATCAGAGTAACTAAAAATTTATTTTTCCGACAGGAAACAGGGATGTCACACTTAAATGAACAAAATACAATCCCTGCTCATAAATTTGATACATAGCATAAAATAGAGTACCCTCAAAGGGGAAACTTTTTCCACAATAAAGGAAATGTCAATTATGGAATAAAGCGGAAAGATCCATAACCGACTTGTTTTACAAATAAATGGTTTTAGAACATCAAAATATAAATACAAAATATATTCAACAATTATATACATATAACATAATCGTTCCCCAACTTCCGTGCTACGTATCAGAGCAGACACCACGACCGACACCGGAACAGAGGACTAATCTCTCCACAAAAGCCTCCAAGCCTCTAAAGCTGACAATCTGCACTATGCCATAAAAAGCATATTCCAGCAGAAGGGTGAGAAATAACAACTAAACCAAGATTGCATAATAATATGCAAAAACACATAAAACTCACATACACAGTTATTCTCACCACAAGCATCACATATCGATACATATAGCACGCCACGTATACTTAACATATTTCTAACATTTCCAACAACATAGCATATATCAATTATTCCAACATAATCACATAATCAATCAAATCATGATTTTCCACACATAATGCATCCATTCACAATTCTCACACATAATCAATCAAATCATGATTTTCCACACATAATGCATCCATGATTTATGCAAATGCACAGAGACCGACACAACGACTCTATGCAAATGCCATGCGGTACCGACTTCCAACATTTCTCAAAACTAGTTCACTCAGGAACTATTGGAACCATCACTCGTTACTGAGAATCTCAAGTAACACCCCGTCGGGCCTACGATGTTCACCCGTCGCTTTAGGTCCTCAGGCAGCGCCTCATATTTTCGAGGCACACGACGTTAAGGATTGCTTTAAGTCTCCAAAGGAGCCCACAATCGTCTATAACCACCGCTTTAAGTCCTCAGGCATCGCCTCATATTTTCGAGGCACACGATGTTATAGCAGATTCATCTCTTTCAGTCCTCAGGCATCGCCTCATATTTTTGAGGCACACTATGTTATAACAGATTCCCTCGAGAATCAAACCGCCACTCAGGACGTTTCAACAATGCATATTATGATGTTTGGCATACAATGACTCATGACATTCACATTGCACCCACATACACATCCATAATCATGCATAAATCAACAATTACCACGTATCGCATTTTCTTGCCGTAAGGCCACAAATCATCATCACAACAATATCACGTGCATATTCATTTCACAACATGTCACCACATGCATTTTCATTACAAACCACAAACCACAACAATTATGCAATCACAATCACTTCCACAAGGAATTTACATATCAAATGCTACTCACAACACATCATTATCGCACATTGAAATCAAAACCCAAAACACACATTTATTCCTCCATAACACCACAAACCATCATCACCAATACTTATCATATATATTCACATCAACACAATTATTGCCATAAAGCCACAAATCACAAAGAATTCCCCAATCAAGGGTTCACTTCACAAGCATATCCACAACACATTCATAACCACGCATTCATTTCATCAAAAACAACTATTCATGATTAATCGGTAAATTCGGCCAAAAGTCGGCTAAAAATAATATTTCTTTTCACCAAATGATAGAACATATTTTTAGCTTCAGATCGATATAAAGAACAGCTAAAACGGATAAACGACGAAAAAGTTATGCAACTTTTAAAAACCAAATTTTTGAAAAAGAACAGCAGAGTGCAATCGATTTACACCTGTGTGCAATCGATTGCACGACACCAGAAATCACATTTTCGCCCTTTTTTCATGTGCAATCGATTTACATCCTGCTGCAATCGATTGCACCTGTTAAAAACCAGAAAAATGAGCTGCTGCCTCTACACAAAACCCTCCGGAAACCCGACCGATTCAATTCCTTTCTTCTGAATAAATACATGGTAATATCACATAAATACATACCAACATATTAGGATCAAGAAAAACCCGATTCCACGACTTTTATTTTTCACCAAAATTTCACATTTTCAAAACCCAAAAATGTCAAAACTCACAATATCAACCGATTTCAACGAAACGAGTTTCTATAATCTCGGCCTAACCTCATACGACTAATCTACGCAATTTATTTCGAAATTCATCCGTGAAAACATCGATTTCTAACCATTTTTACCATTTCGACCTAAAATGAAAACTATATGAAACTATCCAAAACAATCAAGAAAACATACACATATACATACACAAGCATGATATAATTGAAACTTCTCACCCTTACCCGATTATTCGCGCTCGAAACGGACGAATCTTTGATTTCTCCACTTTTCCTCTTCTTCTCCCTTCTTTCTCTCCTCTTCTCTTTTCCTTTTCTTTTCTCTCTTTTTCTTTCCACTCTCTATTTATATAAAACATAAAACTTACCCAAGCAAAAGACCAAAATACCCCTCAGCTCAAATATCTCGCAAATGCTCTCAAAATGCGATAAAACATAAACATCGATGAAAAATACTATATTGCCAAATAAAAGTCAAGAATAAAATAATATAATAATAAAATATTCAAATAGACTCGATTAAATAAAACTGACAAAAACTGGGGCGTTACAAACACGGTTGCAGAACCACAAAAAAACTCTGGTTTAACGACAGAAAATCCAACCAAAACCCGATTAAATCGCTCGGGATCATACCAACAATACCACCCAATTAAATATCAACCTATACCAATGTTACCAGACATATCCAAACACTTTTACTCGATCACAACATCAATTTGCACAAAAACATCGATATATATCAAAAACGCAAAAGTTACAAATTCAACTCAATTCAATCAAACGATCACACTAAATCACGACCCAGCATCACTCGACTCTACTACGCGATTTATTCCGAATTTCGTCCGTAAAAACATCGACTTCTATTCATTTTTCTCATTTCAACCTAGAATTGAAAAACTATGAAAAACAAGTAAACATTCAAACCCACACATACATATTCATACACAAGCATATAATAACCGAGTTTCGTACCCTTACCCGATTAATCGTGTTTTGAAGTGTCGGTTGAATCGATTTCTTAAACTTCAAGTTTTCCTCTTTTTCTTCTTCTCACTCTCTTTTTCTCTTCTATTTCTCTCTATTTCTCTTAAACTTTCTTTTTCTCTCTTTCTAATCTCTATGTTTCTATTATAAGAAAAAAAATAATATCTAACCAAGCAAAATGACCAAAATACCCCTACACTCAATTTTCTTGCAAACGCTCCCAAAACGCGATAAAACATAATAACGATGAAAAATAATATATTGTCAAATAAAAGTCAAGAATAAAATAATATAAAAACGAAAATAATTAAATCGACTTGATTAAATAAATCTAACAAAAATCGGAGCGTTACAACTCTCCCCCACTTAGAAATTTTCGTCCTCGAAAATATTACCTGAGACGAACAACTCCGGATATGATTCCCGCATCCGACTCTCCAACTCCCAAGTTAAATTGCCCTCAGCAGCGCCTCCCCACGCTACTTTCACAAGCGCAATATCCTTGCCTCTTAACCGCTTCAACTCGCGATCCAAAACTCTCACCGGTAATACCTCAACCGTAAGGTTCTCCCTTACCTCAACCTCATCCATCAGAATCACATGCGAAGGATCCGGAACATACTTTCGAAGCTGTGAAACATGGAACACATCATGTAAATTCGAAAGGTTTGGTGGCAACGCCACCCGATAAGCCACAACACCCACTTTCGCGGATATCTGATAAGGACCAATAAACTGAGAAGTAAGTTTCTTCGACTTCAATGCCCGTCCAACACCCGTCACCGGTGTAACTCTAAAAAATACATGATCACCTTCTCGAAACTCAAGATCTTTCCTCCTTCGATCGTGATAACTTTTCTGCCCTGAGAGGCCTTCATCTTCTCACGAATAAGTTTCACCGTTTCTGTAGTTTGTTGTACTAACTCCGGTCCAACCACCGAACTCTCACCAGATTCATGCCAAAACAACGGTGTTCAACATCTTCTTCCATACAATGCTTCAAAAGGTGCCATTCCAATACTCGAATGGAAACTGTTGTTATACGTGGACTCCGCCAACGAAAGATAACTATCCCAAGCACCACCTTGCTCAAGAATACAGGCTCTCAACAAATCTTCCAATGACTGAATAGTTCTCTCGGTCTGACCTTCCGTCTGAGGATGATAGGCAGAACTCAATCTTAACTTGGAACCTAACGCCTTTTGCAAACTTTCCCAAAATCTGGAAGTAAACCTCGGATCTCGATCTGAAACAATACACAACAGAACTCCATGTAGCTTCACAATCACACGGATATAAATCTCAACTAACCTCTCCAAAGAAAAACTGATGTCAATCGGAATGAAATGCGCCGATTTAATCAGCCTATCCACAATCACCCAAATGGCATTATGTCCCCTTTGAGTATTCGGCAACCCTGTCACAAAATCCATAGAAATGTTGTCCCATTTCCATTCGAGAATATCCAACGGTTGCAATAATCCACTAGGCTTTTGATGTTCTACCTTTGACTTCTGACACGTCAAACACGCATAAACAAACTGAGCCACATCCCTCTTCAATCCGGACCACCAAAAGATCTTCTTCAAATCTTGATACATCTTATTAGCTCCCGGATGTATACTCAAACTACTCCGGTGTCCTTCCTCTAGAATCATCTTTTTTAATTCCGAATCATCAGGAATACAAATTCTACCACGGAATCTCAAAACACCCTGATCATCCACTTTAAAATCACCATTCATACCTTTATCTCCAACCGTCATCAAATCAACAAGTTTCACATCCAGCCTTTGTTTCTCGCTAACGGTCAACAGAAAATCATTAGTGACCTTTAACATACCAAGCCTTATGCTATCAGATGTCAATTCACACACCAAACTCAAATCTCTAAATTCTTCCAAAAGTTCCCACTCCTTAACCATCAAAGCAGACATATGCAAAGATTTCCGGCTTAACGCATTGGCTACCACATTAGCTTTACCAGGATGGTAATTCAAGCTAAAATCGTAGTCCTTCAAAAATTCCAACCATCTCCGTTGCCTCATATTCAACTCTTTCTGATCAAACAAGTATTTTAAACTCTTATGATCACTAAAGACTTTGAATCTTGCACCGTAGAGATAATGTCTCCAAATTTTCAATACAAAAACCACCGCAGCTAACTCCAAATCATGAGTAGGATAATTCCTCTCATGAACCCTCAACTGCCTCGAAGCATAAGCCACAACCTTACCTTCTTGCATCAACACTCCACCTAAACCACTCAAAGACGCATCGCAATACACCACAAACGATTCACTAGGATTCGGTAAGATCAAAATCGGAGCTGTAGTCGATCTTCTCTTCATCTCACCAAAACTCTCCTCACACTGAAAATCCCAAATAAACGCTTTACCTTTACAAGTCAGCAGGATCAAAGGAAGTGCTAACTTGGAAAAGCCTTCAATGAATCTTCGATAATATCCAGCTAAACCCAAAAAGCTTATAATTTCAGTAACAGATCTAGGAGCCTCCCATTGTAGAACTGCATCTACTTTGGATAGATCCACAACAATACCATTACCTGAAATCACATGCCCAAGAAAACTCACTTCTGACAACCAGAACTCACACTTGGACAACTTGGCATAAAGTCTCTTTTCCTTTAAAATTTGCAATACAATATGCAAATGCTGCGCATGCTCCTCCCGGGACTTAGAATAAATCAAGATGTCATCAATAAACATAACCACAAATTGATCCAAATGCTCATGGAAAATACGATTCATATACTCCATAAACACTCCCGGCGCATTAGAAACCCCGAACGACATCACGGAATATTCGTAATGTCTGTAACGTGTCCTAAAAGCCGTCTTCTGAATATCTTCCTCCTTCACTCTAATCTGATGATAACCTGACCTCAAATCAATTTTACTAAACACACACGCACCTACCAACTGGTCCATCAAATCATCAATTCTAGGAAGAGGATACTTATTCTTAATCGTCACCTTATTCAGCTGGCGATAATCAATACACAATTGCATACTTCCATCTTTCTTCTTCACCAAAAGAACTGGAGCACCACAAGGCGATACACTCGGCCTCACAAACCTCTTTTCTAACAATTCATTCAATTGCGTTTTCAACTCAACCAACTTAGATGCCGACATACGATATGGTGCCATAGACACATGTCTAGTACCAGGAACTAGATCTATAGAAAACTCCACCTCTCTCTCTGGCAGAACATCAGAAATATCCTCTGGAAACACCTCTGGAAAATCACACACGACTGGAAACACCTCAATTGCAACTTGACTATCCACAGTCAACGATGCAAACAACCCGAACAACAAAGCTTCATCTGCCAAAAGTTTCTTCAACTCTTTGGTAGATAAGAAACTCGATTCCTCGTCTTCCTCAAGAGAAGAAAATCTTACCAACTTATGATAACAATCGATATGGACTCGATTGAACTACAACCAATTCATTCCCAGAACTACGTCTAAACCCTCCAACGGCAGACACACTAAATCCATAGCAAAATCCTTACCATAAATGGTCAAAGGACAACTTAAACAAACCAGAGAAGTAGTTACCGACCCCAATGCTGGAGTATCGATAACCATCTCTCCACCCATCGATGACAACAAAAGATTCAAACGCCGCGCACACTCAGACGAAATAAACAAATGAGTCGCTCCGGTATCAATAATAGCAACTAAAGGCGTACTATTAATAAAACAAGTACCTCTGATCAGACGATCTGCACTAGTAGGCTGAGTTCCTGCCAATGCAAATACTTTTCCTCCGGCTTGAGCTTGCTTTGGTTTTGGAAACTTCATACTAACATGACCAGGTTCACCACAGTTGAAACACTTCACCATATTCCTCTTGCAATCAGCTGTTACATGTCCTATACCTCCACAATTAGAACACTTCCTCATATCCTTTCTACATTCAAATTGACGATGTCCTAAGTCCCCACACTTAAAACATCTCGGAGGATTATACATACCTCCCCCACTTGGCCTTTTAGCAAAACCAGCCCTTTGCTTTCCCTTGTCAGCTGGTGACACATAAGGACCACCACGAAACGGTTGCTTTCCTTTCCTTTCGTTCACACTCTTATAGTGAGTAGAACGAGCTTTGCTATCCTCCTCATAAATTCTACAACAATCCACCAAGTCCAAAAACCTCCTAATTATTTGATAGCCAATTGCCTGTTTGATCTCGGGACGCAACCCGTTCTCAAACTTCACACATTTGGAAAACTTCGTAGTTGCTTCAGCATAATGTGGATAAAACTGAACAAGCTCCACAAACTTAGCAGTGTAATCAGTAACAAACATGTTACCCTGTTTCAACTCCAAGAACTCTATTTCTTTCTTTCCTCTAACATCTTCAGGAAAATACTTCCTCAAAAACTCACTGCTAAACAAAGCCCAAGTGACAACTTCATCTGTAGCTTCCCACACATGACGCGTACTAACCCACCAATCATCAGCCTCCTCCTACAACATGTGAGTACCCAGTCACACCTTATGTTCCTCAGCACAGTCCATCACTCGAAAGATTCTTTCAATTTCCTTAAGCCAAATCTGAGCACCATTAGGATCATGCCTTCCTTTGAAGACAGGCGGTTTGTTCTTCCTGAACTCATCATTCCCACCAGTATTAGGTGCATTTCGCACAGCCTGAGCCATAGCTTGCATGGCAGCAGCAAGAGCAACATCGTTTCTACCAGCCATATTCTGTTCATATCTAATAACAGTAACTATGGTTAAATAATCAGCTCGCCAAAACACAACTATCGCACAGCAAACAAATTGGTCAAAATGACCGACACGGACTGACACAAACTGACACAAACTGGCTCTAATACCACTTAATGTAACACCCTCAATCTATACCCTGAGTAAATAAAGCAATAACAAATAATTAGAGTATAATTAAAACATTCATGGCATAGACTGGAGTGTCACATCAACGTGAGGAAATAAAACAACCTGCTCATACAGATATGCAACAATCAGGTAGCAACATAAACAGAGGAACTCAGTTCCTAACACCCACAATTCAGGTACAGAATAAAAGCGGAAAATCTGCAACTGAAATCTCATATATATAAACATAAAAGTTTGTCTGTCTTATACAGAATCATACATATAAAATCCAAAAAGATATTTACACATAATCACATAACGATCTCCCCGACTACTCGGTGCTACATATCAGAGCCGACCGACAAAAGATGAAGACATAATCTTCACAAAAAGACCTCCAGCATCTAATCTGCAATGCCTCATAGAGCATTCAAAACAGCAGAAGGGTGAGAAACACAATTATAATATAGTTGCATACAATTATGTAATAACATGAAATGCGCATGCAAAAACATTCTCACCACAACGTATACTACCGTTCAAGTACAACACAACACAATTCATAACTCATACATCCATCACAAGGCATATCAATCATGCTCAATACATTTGTCACCAATATATATATATATATATATATATATATATATATATATATATATCAACTCATCAATCCCATTCACAATTCCCACACACAATCAATCCATTCATGATTTATGCAAATGCACAGAGACCGACACAACGACTCTATGCAATGCAATGCGGTACCATTCCATCCATCATTCTCATCATTAATTCACTCAGGAATTATTGGAATCATCGCTTGTTACTTAGTGTAACTCCTCATCGGGCAAACGATGTTCCCCGTCGCTTTAGGTCCTCTTTGTATAAGGCACACGACGTTTATGGATCGCTTTAGGTCCTCTTTGTATAAGGCACACGATCCGATCGCTTTAGGTACTCTTTGTATAAGGCACACGACCGTTACAGCAGATTCCCTCTGGAATAGTTTCGTCGCTCACACCCCACAAGGGCACACGACATCACAATATGCATATCATGATGCTTGGCATACAAATGACTCATGACAATCAAATGCATATACATATAACCATGTGAACCAACTCAACATCAATAATCATGCATTGCAATCAAACCCAAAATAATGCATTTATTTGCCATAAGGCCACAAACCATCATCACAATATTTCATCACATGCATTCACATCATATAACCCACATAAAAGCTCCATGTTATATAACAATAACACAACACACGGTAAAACACCAACCGCACGCACTTAACGCGATAAAAACCTCCGACCGCACGACTAATTCTCAAAATCACGAATTAATTAAATCATATTTTACCCTCCAAACCATTTTTAATAGAAATAATATTTCATTAGATTTCCAACGCTTCGAACGGGGGTCAAAACGGACTTACGGTTCAAAAGTTATGAAGAAAACAAAATCGGACATTTTGGAAAATTCTGTGATCATGAGTCGACGCATGATGCTGGGGGTTAGCGCATAAACCTGGAAATTTCGCCCGGGTCAGCGCATGAAGATCATGAGTCGATGCATAATCCTGGGGGTTAGCGCACGAATGCGCAGATTCTGCTAAAAACTCAGTTTTCGACCGTTAAATGCCTTCCGGACCTCCGATTTCGATTCCGTAAAAAGCCCCGGTCTCAGAATTCAACACACTACGATATTTTCCCCCTTAAAAGGCCATCCAACATCATTAAAAAATTAATACCAAATATTCACGTGTTAATCGGTTAACACGGTTGCAGAACCACAAAAAAACTCTGGTTTAACGACAGAAAATCCAACCAAAACCCGATTAAATCGCTCGGGATCATACCAACAATACCACCCAATTAAATATCAACCTATACCAATGTTACCAGACATATCCAAACACTTTTACTCGATCACAACATCAATTTGCACAAAAACATCGATATATATATAAAACGCAAAAGTTACAAATTCAACTCAATTCAATCAAACGATCACACTAAATCACGAACCAACATCACTCGACTCTACTACGCGATTTATTCCGACTTTCATCCGTAAAAACATCGACTTCTATTCGTTTTTCTCATTTCAACCTAGAATTGAAAAACTATGAAAAACAAGTAAACATTCAAACCCACACATACATATTCATACACAAGCATATAATAACCAAGTTTCGCACCCTTACCCGATTAATCGTGTTTTGAAGTGTCGGTTGAATCGATTTCTTAAACTTCAAGTTTTCCTCTTTTTCTTCTTCTCACTCTCTTCTTCTCTTCTCTTTCTCTCTATTTCTCTTAAACTTTCTTTTTCTCTCTTTCTAATCTCTATGTTTCTATTATAAGAAAAACAATAATATCTAACCAAGCAAAATGACCAAAATACCCCTTCACTCAATTTTCTCGCAAACGCTCCCAAAATGCGATAAAACATAATAACGATGAAAAATAATATATTGTCAAATAAAAGTCAAGAATAAAATAATATAAAAACCAAAATAATTAAATCAACTCGATTAAATAAATCTAACAAAAATCGGGGCGTTACACCATGGAGCATATTAGGTTATGCTTTGAAGCATTGACTCATGCCCAGAGGAAAATTTCCATCTGGAGGCCCTGGTCGACCAAACCCTAATTTGGTGACACTGGCGATCTTAAGGCTTAATCCACCTGGAATGCTGCAACATTGTGCTTGATTCTTGCTGTGGGAGTCCTCTTGATCCATTGGGGGATGTTTGAGATGTTTAGACAAGTTGAAGATCATGTCATTCCTTGATTGATCCTTTGTCTAAAGCTCAGAGAGGGCTTGAAACCCTAATTCTGATTGTAGTGAAGGCTCACCCATCTTTGGGGAGACTAATGAGGCATGATGGTCCATCCATATTGTGATGATGATTTGTACAATGATGGGAAATCTTAGTGGTCAAAATTTGGGGTATGACAGATGCCCCTATTTAATCTTCTTGGACCCGAAGGTGTGAATGGTGAAGGTATTCGGGCATTCGGGGTGCAAGAGGATTAAATATCGGAATACCCAAAATTTTAATGGTGATTAAGATTGGTAGTTCACGTATCCTTCTTCTTTTGCTAAGCAATGATGCTTAAAAAAGGTAAAAACTTCCCCTCGATCCCGGTCTTCAGCCAAGGAACTGGTCTCAATTTCTGAAATAAACTTCCCCTCGATCCTGGTTTCCTACCAAGGAACTGGTCTCAGTTTCTGATATAAACTTCCCCTCGATCCTGGTTTCCTACCAAGGAACTGGTCTCAGTTTCTGATATAAACTTCCCCTCGATCCTGGTTTCCAACCAAGGAACTGGTCTAAGTTTCTGATATAAACTTCCCCTCGATCTTGGTTACTAACCAAGGAACTGGTCTAAGTTTCTGATATAAACTTCCCCTCGATCCTGGTTTCTAACCAAGGAACTGGTCTAAGTTTCTGAAATAAACTTCCCCTCGATCCTGGTTTCCTACCAAGGAACTGGTCTAAGTTTCTTTTGTCAATAAACTTTATTGACAAGGGACGCTATGTGTAGCGGTTTTCCTCAAACTTCTCGCCGAATTTTCCTGGGGAGATGCCATTTGATGGGAAAAACTTTTGATGTCAGACTTGCTGGGGAACCCATCTGTCTTAATTGTAGAGGGGTACAAACTTCTCTATTGGAGATGCCATTTGTTGACTCTATCTGGGGAAAACGAGTCTCTTGAGAGACTGTTTCCGCTTGGGTATTTACATCATACTTTTCTCGGGATCTTCTCGGAGAAATGCCATATGATGTGATCCAATTTTGAGGTGCTGATGACCTTTTCATCAGCGGATTTTTCGGAGAAAAACTGCTGTATTGTCGAATTTCTGATTAAGAGGCTTTCTTTGGGGATTTTCCTTAATCCGGGAAAGCGAAGATATCATCTTCAATGGCGAAGAGTGATATTTGTTGAAAGTTTCTCTGGTTTTCTCAGAGGTTCAAGTTATCAAAGTGGTTAAGGGCCAACTCTAATCCAGAAATAAACTGGAGGAGAGAGATTGTTCAGACGCAACATTTCCTGACGAGGAAAGAACTGACAAATCGATTGTGAAGACTTTTATCACTAGGGGACAAGACCGACTAGAGTGATAGTGATGAAATATGAATATGAATGTAAATCAATAATGCATGATGCATGTACGTATATGCTCACAAAACTGACACGACATACAGATTAGTAGATGAACACGACTGGATACTCGGCCACAGTGGGAGATAAAAAGTATCGCTGGTTCAAGATAGCAATTCTGCCTTGCTTAGGAGAAGTAGTCCCTGTGGGGGAACAATCGTTGGTCGAGCTTATGAGGTAAGAACTCGGACGAAGATGTCAGATGGAGTATTCGCATCTGACATAACTGATCCTTCGTTCAAGCGCACTAGTTTAGAAGGAGTACTTTGATTTTGCACTTTGAAGTTCGATTACTTCTGGCGAAGAGATCGATGTTCTTTCGATGTTCAACAGTCAAAAGAAATTGCCATCTTTATTTTAAAAGCAGAAAAGTTTGACAAGTAAATTTGTTTTTGTTTCGTTTCAAGAATCGTTGATCATGTTAAAATGTCGTCATGTAAAGCTAAAACAAATAAGAATTGCAAACAAAAGCACAAGGGCTCAAATTTTATTGATAGGATGGAAATCAGCCAAACGCTTGATTCCATAGAGTATTTACAAAGTTTGAAAATGGTAATTTAAGGGAAAATGGCTACATTGAAACATAACGACCACTATCCTTCTACTAACTTTGAATTTGGGACATCCTGCGCCTCTGTCGAAGATGACCTTAACTGGAGTTTTCTGATGGATGGCAGGACTGCTACTAGGGGAATTGCCCCTGTTGGACGTAGTTACTTGCCATTATCCCTAACTTTTGCCTGGATTGTACTTTGAGATTTCCAATCCACCGGGATGATTTTTTTGATTATGTCTCTAATTTTTGGCTGGACCGCCCTTTCGGGTTTTCAATCCACCGAGACGTTTTTTTTTTAGTTTAGGCGAAGTATTTCTTGACTACATCAAAATTTGTGGGGTAGGTAAATTCCTCTCCATCCATGGTTGCAAGTCTCAAGGCATCGCCTGAGAAAGCTTTCTTGACCACATAGGGGCCATCATAATTTGGAGTCCATTTGCCCCGGGAATCAGTGAGAAATGATTGTATCTTCTTGAGCACAAGGTCTCCTTTTCTGAAGACACGAGGTCGAACCTTTTTGTCGAACGCCTTCTTCATTCTTTGTTGATACAACTGGCCGTGGCATAGTGCCGTGATTCGCTTCTCTTCGATCAGGTTTAATTCGTCGTGTCGACTTTCACACCATTCAGCCTCTGTTAGCTTAGCTTCCATCAATACCCGGATCGATGGGATTTCTACTTCTATGGGGAGCACTGCTTCTATGCCATACACTAGAGAGAAAGGGGTTGCCCCTGTTGAAGTGCGGACAGATGTGCGATAACCGTGAAGAGCAAAGGGTAGCATCTCGTGCCAATCTTTGTAGGTTACAACCATCTTTTGAACAATCTTCTTAATGTTCTTGTTAGCCGCTTCTACCGTCCCGTTCATCTTGGGTCGGTAGGGAGATGAGTTATAGTGTTCGATCTTGAACTCTGGACACAACTCCTTCATCATCTTATTATTCAAGTTAGATCCATTATCAGTAATAATCTAGCTAGGAACACCATAACGGCAGATGATATTGTTTTTGATAAATTGGACTACCACTTGTCGGGTTACATTGGCGTATGACGCTGCTTCGACCCACTTGGTGAAGTAATCAATGGCTACCAGGATGAACCGATGTCCATTCAAAGCTTTGGGTTCAATCATGCCAATCATGTCGATTCCCCATATGGAAAAAGGCCATGGGGAAGAAAGAACTTTGAGATGCGTTGGCGGTACATGGATTTTGTTTGAGTATACCTGACACTTGTGACACCTCCTCATGTACTTGTAGCAGTCGAATTCCATGGTCAACCAATAGTACCCTACTCTGATAACTTTTCTCGCCATTGTGTGTCCGTTGGCATGAGTGCCAAAGGATCCTTCGTGAATTTCTTTTATCAGCATGTCTGCCTTTGGTCTGTCTACGCATCGGAGCAAGACCATGTCAAAATTCCTCTTATAGAGTGTATCACCGCTCAGAAAGAAGCTGCCTGCTAGTCTTCTGAGGGTCTTTCGGTCTTTTCTTAGTGCCCCAGGTGGGTACTCTTGTTTCCAAAGGAAGCATTTGATATCGTGATACCAAGGTTTGTCATCTATGACTACTTCAATCGCGAAGATGTAAGCGGGTCGTTCAAGGCGCATTATGTCGATCTTAGGTAAGTCGGTCCATTGACCTACACTAATCATGGAAGAAAGGGTGGCTAAGGCATCAGCCATGTGATTCTCATCACGAGGGATGTGATGAAACTCGATTCTGTTGAAGAAAGGTAACAACCTTCTTGCATAATCTTTGTAAGGAATCAATCCTGATTGGTATGTGTTCCAATCTCCTTTGATCTGATTGACGACCAAAGCTGAGTTGCCATATACATCCAAGTTCTTGATCCTCAAATCAATCGCTTCTTCGAGACCCATAATACAAGCTTCATATTCGGCTTCGTTATTTGTGCACTTGAATGTAAGTCTGGCAGTGAAAGGAATGTGGGTACTCTGAGGTGTTATGATGATTGCCCCAATTCCATTTCCATAATGATTGACAGCTCCGTCAAAGATTAGTCCCCATTGGGAACCTGGTTCTGGCCCTTCACTGGGTAGTGATTCATCGCAGTCTTTCATTTTTAGATACATGACATCTTCATCTGGGAAGTTAAATCTGATTGATTCCTGATCCTCAATCGGTTGATGAGCCAAATGATCGGCTAAGACACTTCCTTTTACGGTTTTCTGAGCGTGGTACTCGATGTCGTATTCTGATGACAACATCTGCCAACAGGCGATTCTTTCCGTGAGAGCAGGCTTTTCAAAGACGTACTTGATTGGATCCATTTCTGAGATCAACCAAGTAGTGTGACGAATCATGTACTGGCGAAGACGTTTGGCTGCCCAAGCCAAAGCGCAGCAAGTTTTCTCAAGCATAGTGTGCCGAGCTCGCAGTCGGTGAATTTCTTGATCAGATAGTAAATGGTAGACTCTTTCCTTTTTGTTTCGTCTTGTTGGCCAAGTACACAACCCACGGAGTCCTCTAGGACTATTAAGTAGATGATTAGTGGTCTTCCTTCCACTGGAGGTGATAGAATCGGTGGGTTCAACAGGTATTCCTTAATACTGTCGAAGGCGGTTTGGCAGTCCTCTGTTCAAACGCAGTCTTGATTCTTTTTGAGTAATTTGAAAATTGGCGCACATGTTGCGGTCATGAGGAATATGAATCTGGAGATGTAGTTTAAACGTCCCAGGAATCCTCTGACTTGTTTTTCAGTTTTTGAAGAAGGCATTTCTTGAATGGCCTTGACCTTGTCAGGATCAACCTCAATTCCTTTTTGGCTGACGATGAACCCTAAAAGTTTCCCTGAGCGGACACCGAAGGTGCACTTGTTGGGATTCAAGCAGAGTTTGTACTTTCTCAACCGCTTGAATAGTTTTGACAGGTGGGTGACATGCTCCTCTTCTATCTTAGATTTGGCAATCATGTCATCGACATATACCTCGATTTCCTTGTGTATCATGTCATGAAACAGAGTAGTCATGGCCCTTTTATAGGTTGCCCCGACGTTCTTCAAACCGAACAACATTACCTTGTAACAAAAGGTACCCCATGGGGTGATGAAGGAAGTTTTCTCCATGTCTTTCAGCGCCATTTTGATTTGATTATATTTCGAGAATCCATCCATGAAGGAGAAAACTTTGAACTTTGTTGTACTGTCTACCAGCATGTCAATGTGCGGCAAAGGAAAGTCATCCTTTGGACTAGCCTTGTTCAGATCTCTGTAATTGACACACATTCTGACTTTTCCATCCTTTTTTGGAACGGGTACGATATTGGCTAACCATTGAGGATATTTTGACGTGGCGAGGAAACCTGCGTCAATCTATTTTTGTACATCCTCTTTGATTTTGACGGCCATGTCCGGGTGAGTCCGTCTCAGCCTCTGTTTTACTGGTGGACATTCTGATTTCAATGGTAAATGATGTTCCACGATGCTGGTATCCAACCCTGGCATGTCCTGGTAGGACCAAGAAAACACATCGGGAAATTCTCTAAGAAGCTTTGTCAAACTCTCTTTGGCAGTTGGACTGAGCAGTTCCCCAATCCTGATTTCTTTTTTCTCTTCTTCTGAACCCAAGTTGACCGTTTCCAACGGCTCTTTGTGAGGTTTCATGGACCTTTCCTCTTGTTTGAGTAGTCGGGAGATCTCTTCTGAAATTTCGTCGTCAACTTCTTCTTCAGCCCCAAATACCGGGAATTCAAAGTTGGGAGAAGGCATTGGATCGTATGTTTCAACGGGGTTTAAAACAAGCAATCTGCATGACGTGATGATTTGTGTTTAGAAGAGATAGAGAAAATGCAAGTGTGTGCAGTGTATTTTTTTTTTGAAAAACTGCTTGTTTTTATTAGTTGTTTTTTAGGATTACCATTTTCTGAGAAAAGCGAAAAGAGAAAACAACAATTAATGCGGAGATCACAGAACGACGTTATTTTATTTATGAACAAGTCGATTCTTGAAACTACAGCCCTATAAAACAGAACTCTGTCGCTTTGGGTGAAGCGAAGAGGGATATTTACAGAAAACGAGCCCTATCAAAACATCTGTTTCACCTGGGCAGGGTGAAAGGTTAAAGACGACAATTACTTTGACTTATGATTAATCTTTGGAACATCGACAGCAACCCATTGGCGGCGAACTCCTCGGTGAATCACAAAGTCTGGTACTTTCCTTGATTTGTCTTCAGAAATGACGCTGATTTCTGGCGGAGCAGGATCATTGGAATCTGTCTCCCAGGCAGAGTTGTTATAGGAGGATTCCTCTGTTGTATTTTGCAGAGTATTGGTGCTCTCAGGCAAATCTCCCCATCCAGTTGGCTGGATGTCTTCGAGCCTGATACGAGAGCTTTCAGGAGCGGTGTACTTGACCATGAAGTCAAATTTTCCACTTGGTTGTCCTAAGGTGTCCCACACTTCTTTGGAACTGGAGGAGTCATCCCTTTCGATGACGTTGACCTCGAGAAAAGCATAGTTAATGAATTCTAGTCCTGCAAATTTTGCAAATTCATCGTCGTGCTGGATAAGTTCTGAATACCCTGAGTGTTGATCCCATGACATGGTGGGGACGCAGGTATTCTTTTCAATGACGCTCAGCTAATTTTCATTGTTTGGCTGATTTTCTTGCCCCAAGTCTCCTGAGTACGGCTGCCAGATAGGAAGGCCATCCATTGGGCCATAATAGTCATGGTCAAAGTTGTCCTTCATCAGAGTGTCTTCCTCTAATGAGTTTGGTGGAGCCCGGCATCCTTCCGGATCACAATCTCCATATATCATTTTGACCTCTGACCTGGGTATAAATCTCGGACTCTGTGCGAGATAGAAAAATGGCGTAGGCACCTCTTCCTGAGACATATAACCGTCCTCGTTGAGATAGGACTTCCATTCCTCATCTGTGTCGGAGGAATCTCCCTCGTTGATAGTATGTACTACTTGAGGCACCGGGTGAAGGAAACCTCCACTGTGGAAGAAGTCCTGAATGGGATGAAGACTTTCATCGTTAGCAGCTGTCTGGGTGCAGGTTGCAGAAAAACCAAGAACCTTCTTTGTTTTATTATCAGTAGGAATGACAAGCTGTCCCCATCCTTTTGCATTATTACTCTCGATTACTTTGAGAGCATCTCTGTATGAGGAAATCGAGGTTCCTTTCTCTGATGGATTCTCGTTGCTCACTGAAAGTGCTTGGAACTGAGTCCCAACAACCTCCTCGAGTTCTACACAAGTAGATAATGACAGGTTACTCACGATCAAGGCTTGTTCTCCATAGACCGTGACGAGTTGATCGTTCTTGACGAACTTCAGTTTCTGGTGCAGCGTCGAAGTGACTGCCCCAGCCTGGTGTATCCAAGGTCTTCCTAATAAACAGCTGTACGTTGCCCGGACGTCCATGACCTGGAAAGTGATTAGGAAAATGTGAGGACCGATAGTTATGGAAAGGTCGACTTTGCCGATAACTGCTTTCCGAGACCCGTCAAATGCTTTGACGATGACCTCACTGCCCCTCATCGGGGACCCTTTGAATGATAGTCGCATTAAAATGGACTTCGGCATAACGTTGATGGCCGATCCTGTATCTACCAGTACGCTGGGTAAAGCATCGTCCTGGCATTTAACTGTGATATTGAGCGCCATGTTGTGACTTTTGCCCCCCCCTCTGGCAAATCCTCATCACTGAATCCTAAGTTGTTGCAGGAAGTGATGTTAGAGATGATGCTATCGAACTGTCATATTAACACATCCTGTTCCACAAAGGCCTGCTCTAAGAGTTTCTGTAGAGCCTCTCTGTGGGCTTCGGAACTGAGTAAAAGTGATAGCACTGAGATCTTTGAAGGAGTTTGTAACAGCTGATCAACAATGTTGTATCACTCCTTTGGATGAGCTTCAGCATCTCATCATCGTCCTTTGAAAGGTCGGGATTACTGGATTGACCGACTGGTGGATCAGGAGCTTCTGTCGGAAGTTCCTTTTTTTTGTTAGGTTCTCCAACTCCTCGGTTGAAGATTCGACCGCTCCGTGTTACTCGACTGATGTCTGCAATATTCACGACGGAGGGTAATGGAATTTCCTTTCCATTCTCAATTATTGTTGTACCATATTTGTAAGGGATCACCTTAGCTGATTTATACGGTAACGGTCCCGGTAGATAGATAACTACAGGAGCCTTCTGATTTTTCTGACTGTCATAAGTAACTTCGTTTAGTTCCTGGATAAGAACCTTTGATTCGTCCAGTAGAGGGATGATGGTAAAAACATCCTTGTTCTGCTGATGATCAGAGATTATGACAACGTCTCTGATTTGATCAGCGAATTAGTCCGGCGTCTAGTTGATTGGCTCGGGACTCGGATACGGGTGAATCTCTTTACGATCCAACTGACCTTGAAGGGCTGCCCGCATAAGGTAGCATCCTTGGTTATTCTCTGAGCAGACTCTACAGCGTTCATAGTTGTGTGGTGGCACCTGGCCACGCCCGCTCTGAATACAGTGCAACCTTACCAGGTTTGTTTCCATAGATCGAACATCCTGACTTTGACGCCGAGTAGGGTTTCCATTAAGCACACTGGTTTATTGTGTGTCTTCATCCAGATAGATTGGAAGCCACCCGTGGTTTAATAAGTGTTGTAAAGTTCTCTGAACGAGAGCACACCCTTGGTTTCTCTCACAACATCCTTTACAGTTCTGATAATCATGTGAAGTGAGAAAACCGAGTTGGACCTGCCTGGCATGTAACTCCACCAAGTTGGTATTCATCAGACAAATATCAAAGATTTGAATCATGTTGATCTGATAAGGATTTCTATCATGGTAGTCCTAGATCCATCCAAGATCCATCTGACGCTGGAGGGCCTCTTGTACAAAAGAGCATCCCTGTTTGTTTACCGAGCAAGTCAGACAGGAATTATAATCGTGCCGCGGCAGATTATGATACTGGCTTTGCCTTGAGTGCATCGCCACCAAGTTGACATTCATTGCACGGATGTCGTGGTTCTGAATGATGTTGGAATTCGTATAGGTCATGTGGACTCCACGAACTCGATGCTCTTGGATCCATTCGAGATCCAATTGTTCCTGTAGAGCTGCTTGCACCACAGAACATCCTTGATTGTTTTTAGAGCAGATATCACACTGGTGATAATTATGATGTGGCACATGGCCATATCCGCACTGGTGATAATTACAATGCATCTTGACCAGGTTGGCTCTTAACAAGAGTACATCATGAATTTGATAGGTGTTGTTAGACTCTCCCTATATCAAATTAACTGCAGCTTTCTCATGTTGAGGCAACGGGTTTGTGAGAACATTAGGATTCGTATCCTTGAAAGATAAGACCCCGCTCCTAACGAGCTTTTGTACATCGGATTTGAAACTGAGACGGTTTTCTATGTTATGCCCTGGTCCTCCTTGATGGTAAGGACACGTCTGATCCGTTTTGAACCAAAAAGGCGGATTTTCTGGTACTGTAAGGGGAGACTTAGTTTGGACATGCCCCTTGACCAGTAATAATGGAAGCAGCTCCGCGTACAACATGGGTATAGGGTCAAACCCTGGTGGTCACGTTGTACGGATGTTGTTGTACTGAGGACGATCCTGCTGAGGAGAATGTTGTGTCCTTTGCTGAAGTTGCTGTTGATTAGGTTGGCTCTGAGCAACCTGAGGTTGATACGTAGGAACAGGCGTGGGATTGATAGCAGGAGTTACAGCTGCTACTGGTTGATATCGTCGCCTTTGCTTTCCGAGAGAGATATTCCCGATATCTTGCTCTTTTTTCTTTAGGGAGAGCACTACCGTATCGTTTTGTACTACTTGATGATCCAGCGTCTTTAACCAAACGTCCTTCCCGGACCGCTTCGTCAAGACGAACTCCCATGCCCACCATCTCAGTGAAGTCACTGGGCGCACTGGTGACCATTCTGTCGTAGTAAAATGAGCCCAAGGTCTTTAAGAAGATCTTTGTCATCTCTTTCTCTTCAGGAGGTGGACAAATCTGGGCGGCAATTTCACGCCATCTTTGAGCGTACTCCTTAAAGGTTTCCTTGTCTTTTTGTGACATTGATCTGAGTTGATCTCTGTCCGGTGCCATGTCCAAATTGTATTTATATTGTTGAACGAAAGCAGTGCCAAGATCTTTGAACGTGCCGATCGTAGCGCGGTTTAAACCCATGTACCATTTTAATGCAGCACCGATTAAACTATCCTGAAAGTAGTGAATCAGTAGCTCCTGGTTCTTTGTATGAGCTGACATTCTCCGAGCGTACATCACCAAATGGTTCTGAGGGCAAGAGTTGCCCTTGTACTTTTCAAAGTCAGGCACTTGGAACTTGTGTGGAACTTTCACATTGGGGACCAAGCAGAGGTCCGCGGCGTCCTTTCCAAATAGATCCTGACCGCGAGGGCCTGCAGTTCTTTCTGCATCTCCAAGAATTGTTCCTGGAATTCATTCATTCTGTCGATCATGCTGTCATTTCCACCAGAGAGTATTGGTGGAATCTGTCCTTCCGGGACAGTATGTACCGCGTGCGGCGGTACAGTCATTATGGCCGAGACTCTCGGTGTCTCCCGAAGTTTGTAACCTTCAGGAGTTGCTGTCATGCCCCTGGTATCTTCGCTTTCCCGAAGTTTGTAACCTTCAGGCCCAGCGGTTCCTGCTGCGGTTCCCTGATCCTCAGCGATCGGCGAAACATATCCTTCTGGGATATAGTTAATAGGCATGCCCCAGGGACGATCTTTCGGCATTTTGTACCTAGGATCATACTTCTCCACTATGGGCGTTGATGTGATCTCTGAGATCACAGTCCTTTGTTGTTGCATTTGAGTTTCTGCTAGAGCTTGCATGTCATTATGAAGCTTTCTCAGATCCTCTTTCAGAGTGTCGATCTCTTCTCTCAACTCTCTGTTCTCTTCCTCGATATCATCCATCTTTTTCTGACGATTGGCCCGAGTATTGTACGAATGAGACAGTTTGACTCTAGAATCGAGACGCAAACGTGAGATTCGTAGGTAAGAAGAATGTGTTTATGAGAATGATGAATGCAATGATTATTAATTATTTTTGTTTATTCAAAGTAAACTTTGACAATTGGATTGCAAATATAAAACAGTGGGGAAACCCCGTTTTATTGAATTCAAAGGATTACGAAAATGGAAATACAGTAGATTACAAAGTGTTGAAAAAGGAAATCTAAACTAATGGATCCTGAGTCCTCTCTGAAGAGAGCTCAGGTGCTGGTTCGGGTGCTTTCCATTTCTTTGACCGGGGCTCTAGGGCCGTTGCCGGGTTGTCATTCCTTTGCCAAGTGAAAGGAGCGAGCAAATTCCTTTGGTCATCCTGATTTTCTATAGCATGTTGCTCTAAAATCTCAATCAGAGCATCCTTTTCTTTTAACAGTTGTTGTATTTTCTTGCACTCCACATTGAGAATACGATACTTGTTCCTCCAAGACCTCTTCTCCTGCTGAACTTTGCTGAGAGTAACCTGAAGTTTTTCCGTCTCAGACATGAAATAAAGGGCAGAGTCCCTTAATGGAAGAACTTCCTGACGAGGGTAAGATATCCTCAGCTTGAGAGCTCTAGTTTGTACCCAGTGGAGATAAGGCTCCATCGAGACACAGTCTGGTTTTCCTAGAGACTCTCGTCCTTTCCTATGAACGTGTTTCCAAGCGTACACTATTTCCGTCTTTAATGCCCTGTCATTTTCTCCTTCCTTGAAGAAAATACCTTCCAGATGAGCATTGCGCGGGACATGCCTCATTGGGTATCCAAATTGACGACGAACTAACACTGGATGATAATTGATTCCTCCCTTAGTTCCTATAACGGGTACGTTTGGGAAATTTCCACAACGGTCAATGATTCTGATCCCGTCGTAGATTCGATTGTACCAATCGATGTCAGAGTTGGTAAGAGACATGATTCTCTGCGACCAACGTAAAGTATTCTTTTGATCCCAAAATGCAGCAGACTTGGGCAAATGGGAAGTGAACCATTTGTATAGCAGGGGTACACAACATGTGATCATTCCTCCATTATACAAATTCCTTAAGTGTACCGAATGTTACGCATCTATGAGTAAGGTCGGTACAGGGTTTCCAATCAGAAAAATCTTAATGGTGTTGATATCTACAAAGTTATCGATGCTGGGAAACAAAAATAACCCGTAGGTGAGCAAAACAAAGATGCTCTCGAAAGCGGCCACGTTCCATATACTAGCAAAGTACAGAGCTTTCTTTATCAAGAACTGGGCTGGCAAACCCTGGATGCCACCCTTAGTGGTCATGTGAGTCCTGACTTCTGACTCGTCCAAATAAATTGCTCTCGCAATGGTCTGATCCTTTGGAATTTCTTCCAGTCCAGAAAAGGGAGCTTGATCAGTAATATGTAAATCAATCAGGTGAGAATACTCCTCCAGCGTTGGTGCTAGTTGATAATCCGAGAATGTGAAATAGTGATAGACCGGATCGTAGAACTGGATTAATCTGGACAGGATTCCTTCGATTACATGGACCCTTAATAGAGACAGCAGTCCTCCATACTTGGCTCTGAAAGCCTCGTGGTTTGTGATCATTCTCGCCAAACCTCTTAAATCCTCTAACTTTGGAACCTTGAAGGTGTACTTATGAGTTTTCCTTCTACCGAAATCCATTAGCGCAATCTCCTTTCTCTGATATTTGCAATCATTGTCTTAGTTTAATTTGAAAAAGAGAGACTAGAAGAGAAGATTTTTTTTGTTTTAATGTTTTTTAAATGAATGCATGAATGCAGCACACAAAAACATAGAAAAAATATGGGGTCAAAGGGTCGGTGTCATGAAGTCAAGGCTCTACCCCCACCCCTCAAAGGTTTATACAGGTGATTTTTTGTACCTGTCCGCAAAATCATTGACCCCTCTTGGGATAACAACAACAAGTGGATCGCCAGCGAGCTGATGTATCCTAGAGCGATCTCAGATGAGGGTAGTATCGCGTGACAACTATTTCCGATAGCTTCCGCACTACAAAATGGCTTAAGTCTACTAAAAACCTCAGCTTCTCAAATAACCCAGTCGACCACACTACTTTCAACAACCGAAGTCGTATAGGCAATGTATATGCAAAGGGAGTCTCCACCGAGTTTGATGGTCGGTCGGGGACTCTTAACTGGGATTCACTCCCTACAAGATTACCCGCATTGCCATCACCTATCTTAGGTGTATACTCAATCTTTCCACATGCGGCATCACACGCATTCCCATTTGCAGAAAAATAAACACAGATATCAATTAGGAAAAGCAGTATATATATTTGTCTTAATCATCCTAGACCTCTAGTCTTATGATCCTATACAGACAATGACTCCCCAGCAGAGTTGCCATTTCTGTGACTATTCGAGAACTCGGGGCTTTCTACCATAAGGATTGTAGGAAAGAGAAGACGGGCCCCACGGTGGGCGCCATTTTTTCCTGTGGCACTTTTTTAAGGTTTCTACCTAAGAGTTGGGAAGAGAACAAGATCTCGCGGTCCCCAGTGAAGTCGCCATTTTTCTGTAGCACGAATTTTTGCGTGGTTGCGAAGCACTATCGCTTTGGGGTTCTACAGTTCGATTCATTTTTTATCCTGTTAAGCTGTTTAAGGAAGGGAAATAGATGTCTCCAATTAACCCTGCTTGCATACTGAGTTTAAACAAGTGACAGTTGGTTTACAGATGCTATTAAGATTGTGGGTCTCTCTTAGGTTATTTTATTAAAAAAATAGAGTGTCTGGACTATTTGTGAGGTAAGATGTTAATGTGTTTAGATTTGATGCTTTTGGGTTGATTTGGTGGAGATACTGGGTTTTGGGTTTTTGATTAGTATGCTCGCTAAGATTTTTCCAATCTTATGCCTACGTATTCTCGTTTAACGAAACAGGGAAATCAGAGCGATCGTAGTTCCTCTTATTCTATGGGAGGAAAAAAAAGGTTATCTTGGTGTCTTGTTCAAAGCCCAAGACGTGAAGCTAAATGTGGTTTGTATCTTGTTCAAAGCCCAAGATGTGAAGCTGAAGGGTCTATTTGTATCTTGTTCAAAGCCCAAGATGTGAAGCTAAAGGGTTTTGACTTTAGAGAGAATTTGTCATCTCTAAAGGGGGATATTTGGTCTGTTTGTCACAACTGTTGGGTGACTGATTATAAAGGAGAATTACTTTAACTGGGATATGTGAATCCAGCAATGCCATAATTTCCTTTATAGGGGATTTTTAACCTGAAGGAGAAGACTTTAACTCAGTTTAGAGCAATGCTATCTTTCCTTAGGACTTTCTCATGCTAAAAGAGGGACAATGGCGTGGATGTAAATAATCCAGAGGCTTGCCACTTACAGCAATTAGATGAAGGAAAAGGAGTTGTTGATGTTTGTATCCTGTGATCAAGGCACGGATTTTGATGCTAAAAGGTTGATTGACTCAATCGGGGTTTTCTTATACAAAGCCTAAGAGGAGGCTATTGACCCAACAAGAGGGTGTTTTTATGTGTCTCGTACGAAGCCTGAGAGAGAGGCAAAAAGGGGTTGACTCAACAAGAGAGTGCTAACAAGTGACTGACTCAACAAGAGAGTGCTTTTATATGTGTTTTGTATGAAGCCCAAGACAGAGGCTAAAAGGTTTTGACTCCACATGAGGGTCTTTTATACTCAACAAGAGAGTGATTTTGTATCTCGTACGAAGCCCGAGATGGAGGCTGAGAGGGAAGTGACTCAACAAGAGAGTCTTTTATACTCAATAAGAGAGTGATTTTTATCTCGTACGAAGCCCGAGATGGAGGCTAAACATGTTTGACCCAACAAGAGAGTCTTTTATACTCAACAAGAGAGTGTGAAAAGGTTAGCTCCGCTGGGGAGAATCATTGTACAAAGCCCAAGAGGAGGCTATCGTGCTGGTGACTGTTCCAGTTTAGTGACAGGTCCAGTATGTTGGATAAAAGAGAAAATAAGTTCTTATGAAGGGAACGATTAAAGGTATTATTGTGCTTTGGGATTGATCAGAGGATCGGGGTTACTTCCTTTTCTTTAAGGAAATGGAAAATCCAAAGGGTATTGAGACTGTCCAAGTCTACTGGTGTTTTGAGAAATCGATTCTCCGGTAGTGAAATGATCTTTGTAAGATGCCCAAGAGAAGGCTGGTATGTTAAGGGATGAAGGTCAACCCATTAACAGGTCTGACACTTGACTCAGAAAGACAACTCTAGAAAATTGATGACTAGGTTCTATTCCTATACCTGTAGAGGTCTCTGGGTCCTTGTACTAAGCCCAAGAGAAGGCATGAGAGCTTTTAAGAAGCCGAAGGGTCCTTGTACAATGCCCAAGAAGAGGCGGGGATGCTTTTAAGAAGCCTGTGGGTCCCCAAACCCCGAGAAGTTCAAGACATGCCATTCACCGAGAATAGATCAAGCCAGGAATCCGAGAATTTGGAAGAAACTCAAGAGATGCCATTCACGGAGAAAAGATCATCTTTGGGGAGTTAGAGTTTCTTTGACAATTTCTAAGGGTGACAGTCTAAGAAAGGGTTCACTGAGAATGCTGTCTTTCATGTCTCCATATTGTTTAACCCCAAGAGGAGGGAAGACTGTGTCTGGTAATCCTATGGGGATCTAGTTTTGTTTGTATTTAAGAGTGGCCAATAGGGCTTTTCCTAGTGCTAGACGTAGTTGCCGGGGAAACCTCTAAATAACTATACTAGTATTACACAGTTGATATTTGACAAGTATATAAAAGTTTGTGAAAGAAGAGTTACATTTAGCAACCCCACAATACAGTTATATATATATATATGAAAGCGGATAAAGAAAGCGGGTAAACACTTACTCGGTTGTAGAGCTTCCATGCTGTTTGGTTAGTTGTTCAACAAAGAAAGCTTTGATAATAATATTATATTTATAATCAAAGGAGAAATAGCTTTGAAAAGGTTTTTTGGGCTTACAGCTCGAGGAGAGGCCCAAGGTTTTATCAGTGATTGCACTGTTGTTTGAAATTGTACAGGGACTTATACAAGTGACTGAGGCCCAAAAAGGTTTTCTGTACAAAGGGATGGGTCTTACACTCTCTCAAGAGGCCCAAAGGTGTTTAAAGAAAAAGAATGAGGCTTATAACACGAGGGTAGGCCCAGATGATTTGTTTTTTGAATTGGCGATCGCGCCGAGATTTCTTTAACATACTGGGTCTTATACAATGCACTGAGGCCCAAAAAGTTTTGGTTAAAAAAGGGGTTGGGTCTTACACTCTATTAGAGGCCCAATTATTTATTTTTGTACAAGTGGCGGGGCTTACAGCTCAAGGAGAGGCCCAAGGTGATTTTGCTAAAAAAGGCGACGATCGCGTCGTTGTTTTTGAAAATACAGTGGGACTTATACAATGACTGAGGTCCAAAAAGTGGTGTATTTACAATGGGGATGGGTCTTACACTCTAATAGAGGCCCAAAGGTGTTTAAACAAAATGATTTGCGAGGGTGAAAATCAAAGAAACCCTAATTTTGTTTTCCTTTAAAAGTAAATATTTAAAGAAAATCAAATAAAATGATAAAAATACCAAATAAGTTTGAATAAAGCACTTGTGATTTTTGTTTAAGGTTTGAAAAAATGAGGTTTTAATCACAAGATGAATTAAACTCATTTGGTTTTGATTTTCAAAGTAAATATTCACTTTTAAATGTTTAAAAACAATTAAAAAGGAATTTATTCACAAAAATACTAATTATATTAAATAACTAATATAAATTTGATTTTTTTGTGGAATAAAATATTTCAACATTTTTGTGATTTTTTTCAAAAAGAACCAATAAAAAATAATTAAAATTGAGAGAGTTATTAATTTTTCAAATCATTAAAAATAATAAGAAAAACAATAAAAATTGTAAAAAATAGCAAAAAGAGGATATGGGGCGAGCGGGATTCGAACCCCATACCTCTTGTGTATAGGGCGCGTGCCTTACCACTGGGGTGGTGATACATCCGTTGATTGAAATACAACCACAAATATACAAGGCTTGCCTTGTTTTTGGCCTGGCCCAAGGCAAGACAAGGCAAGATTTTGGTTGAAAACGTGATTTCTCATTTCTCCATGGATTGGGACAAAACTTAAGTCTATCCTGCCTAGAATTTCACAAGGAATCCAATGGTGGTGGTGTTTTTTTTTTCAGATCATGCTCCTATTGAAAAACCCGATAGTGGTTTTGAAATAGGCCATGATTTGCATTTTCTATGCCATCTCTTGGTACAAGCATGAATTACATGATAAATTGGTGTAAACACAACACATATAACATGTATAAGAGATGCAAGATCAGTGGACATCAAAAGAAAGCATGATTCAAAGAATCCAAGTTGTGATGCTTACCTCTTTTTGGAGCTTTTGTGCAATCTGCCAAGGGCTTTGTTCCAGAAATGATTTGATGCATTGAACAACCTCAAATGATCCCTTAGAAGCTTTTAGGATGGTTGGAATAAGCTGGAAACCTCAGGAACAAGTTTGAGCTCTTTCTTGCAAAAAGGGCAAAAGTGGCCAAAATAGCAACTCTCTCAAATGGTGTTCCAGATGGGGGGAAACATTTGGGACAGTTCAAGGATGATATTTGGAGTGTGTTTGAGGTTTTATCTGGTTTGGAAAGTAACTGAATCAAGACATGGCTTGAAAAATGCACAAAAGTCTAATTTTGAGGTTTTGAGAGGTGACTTTGTGATTTTGGTGTTACAGGTCACTTGTGAGAGTTTGGACAGCTTAGATATGACATATTAGATGTGTTTGGATCATGAGCTGTGGTGGAATTGCTCTCTAACTCAAAAACTTAGAGTTACCTTGCTAAAGAAGGTATTTTTGCCTAGAGAAAGAGATTTTGAGGAAAGCAAGTGTTGTAGTGCTTTGGTGTACTCAAACTGAACACAATTGAGCTCTATTTATAATAAAACAAGTTTGTTTTAGCTGCAATAATGAATGGCAATTGCAGCAGAGGTTTGGCCAATGTTGATCAATGAGAATCCAAGTCTCCTCTAGCCATTGACTAGAGGTTAGGGTACAGGCTGCTGGTTCCCTTAGTCTTGGATAAGTCTTGACTGAATTCAGTTGGAAATGGATCAGTCCATGCCACCTTGGTGCATCCATTAAATGCTCTAAAACAAAATTGGAGTCTTGTCCCCTCTTTAGGGATTTCTAGGTTTGGCATGCTAATTTTGGCTCCAAAGACTTGGGAGGCTTATGGATCAGTGTTTGTCCCTCCTTGGTCTCCCCTTGAGGTGTTCAGATGGATAAACTTGTTTGTCATTTGCAAAATTTGCTCAAATCGAGCAAAATGCACAAATCTGCCTTGCCATGACAGTTTGCAGCAAGGTATATTGCCATTGTCATATCTCATGGCCCAAGTGGAATTTGATGGGGTTCTTGGCCATTTTGGAAAGCCCTCATATGATACAACAACTGTTTGATCATAATTGGTTTTGATACTTTTTGGATCCAAGTGAAAAATGCCCCTACATTTTGAAAAAAGTAAGACAAATTCTGACTTAGTGAAAATTTCACTAAGTGTTGGAAAAAAGTGACATTTTCACTTTTTGTGATTTTGATCCTTCCATAACTTAAAATCCCTGAGGAATTGGAATGAGTTGTGTTTGAAGCTTTTGTAGAGGCCCATGAGAGCTACAAATCCAGCTTTGAATGGGGAAAAATGGCCATGTGGTTTAGGAGTTATGATCCTCCAAAGTTGGTACCCTAGCCACTTTGTTTCATAACTTAGAAAAAATTCTAAGCTTTTATGGTTACCCCTTTTACAAGTTATTCCACTTTTCTTGATTTTTCTTGATGAATGATGATTCCAATCACACATTAACATCATTTTAGGGTTAAGGAACCATAATTGACCAAAAAATCAAAAAGTCAAACTTTGACTTTTGGGCACAGTTGACTTTTTATCAGATGAATTCCAAACTGTGTGATCCTCTATGAAATCAAGTCCTTGACCTAAATCAAACTTGATGGATTGATTTCATAGGTGTTATAGGGTGTATTGAATCATGTCCTAGGGTTTGGGAGTATGCCCTGGTCAAAAGTCAAAGGTACAGTTGACTTTTTCCGCGAAACCCTAACTGTGGTTCTGATGAACCTGAAACTTGGGAGCCAAGCTTCTTGGATCAATCCATTGTTGCAAATGGATCAATGTGGTTTATTAGAGACCCTCAAATCCTCTCTTGAGGTCTTGGCTCATGATTTGTCTCAAAAGTCAACTTGGGGGGTGAATTAGGTCAAGAAACCCTAATTCCTGATTTTTGATGAATGCATCCCCTGAGGTCAAAATAGACTTGATGATTGGGTCCATGATGTCCCATGGAGCATATTAGGTTATGCTTTGAAGCATTGGCTCATTTCCAGAGGAAAATTTCCATCTGGAGGCCCTGGTCGACCAAACCCTAATTTGGTGACACTGGCGATCTTAAGGCTTAATCCACCTGGAATGCTGCAACATTGTGCTTGATTCTTGCTGTGGGAGTCCACTTGATCCATTGGGGGATGTTTGAGAGGTTTAGACAAGTTGAAGATTATGTTATTCCTTGATTGATCCTTTGTCTAAAGCTCAGAGAGGGCTTGGAACCCTAATTCTGATTGTAGTGAAGGCTCACCCATCTTTGGGGAGACTAATGAGGCATGATGGTCCATCCATATTGTGATGATGATTTTCACAATGATGGGAAATATTAGTGGTTAAAATTTGGAGTATGACAGTGTGATTTGGAGGTTTGTAATTCTGATGTTACAGATGATGGAGAAGTGTTTGGATAACTTCCATATGATATATATGAGGTGTCTACACCATTAGTTTTGATAGAATTGCTTCCTATTGAAAAATTCAAAAGTTACTTGAAAAGGAAGCAAATTCTAGTTTTGGAGAGTGAAGTGAAGGAAAAAATGGATTGATATGTTTTGGTGTGTTCAAATCAGTCACAAATGACCTCTATTTATAGTAGAGGAAGTTTGTTTTTGAAGAAATAGTGAATGGAGGCTAGATCGCCCTATTATCCAATGGTTTTTGTCATGTAGCCAAAGTCTCCTCTAGCCATTAACTTGGGCCAAACTTTGCAGGTTTAGCTCTTCTGATCTTTGAAGAAATCTTGACTCATTTGGACTGGCTTGTAACTGATCCATGCCACCTCTATGTATCACATAAATTCTTGAAGCCAAATTTGAATTTCAAGGTTCATGTCATGATGATTTTGCACATGCCTAGTTGAATTCTTGACTCCTTGATCAAGTAACAAGTGAGTCATCAGAAGTTTTGTGTTTTTGGAAGATGACAAAGTTGGCAAAGTGGCAAAACTTGAAGGAAGAAATAGTGTGGCATAAGTCATGTATCCATGCTGTTGTGTAGGTAGGGTGAAAAATGCCATTTTGGGAAGCTCATAACTTCTTGCTCAAGTTGAATCATGGGAGGCTCTTGTACTTTTTAGAAAGCCCATTTATCATACTTCAACTTTGATGTTTAACTTGTGTCTTGAATCATCTTGGATCATGATGGAAAATGCCTCCAAAGTTGGACAAATCATGAGACAATTTCTGTCTCAAATTTTTCTAAGTGTTTGAAAAATGTCCATTTCTCATTTTTTGTGTTTTTGATCAATCCATAACTCAAAATCCATAAAGAATTGGGATATGGTGTAGTTAACAATCTTGTAGTATGTAATGAGAGCTTTAATTTGAGCTTTGGATGGAAGAAAAAGGTTACTTGGATCACAAGTTATGGTCTTGCAAAGTTGGGTGAAAATCACTTTTTTTCATGGCTTAATGAAAATTCAAGTTTCTTAAGGTTGCCCCTTTTGCAAGTAACCCCACTTTTCTTGATGGATGATGATCAAAACCATAAGTTAACATTGTTTTTGACTTGAAGAAGCCATGTTTGTCAAGAAATCTCAAAAGTCAAACTTGGTTTTTGGGCACAGTTGATTTTTTATCAAATGAATTTCAAACTTTGTGATTCTTAATGAAATCAAGTTCTTGACCTAATTAAAACATAATGGATGGATTCCATAGGTGTTTTAGAGTGTCTTTAATCATGTCCCAAGGTTTGAGATCATGTCTTGGTCAAAAGTCAAAGGTAGGGTTGACTTTTTCTCAAAAACCCTAGTTTGTGGTCCAGATGAATTTGCACCTTTATATTGCTTATGAACCAAGTTCATTATGTCCATTTGAACTTGTAAGAGGATCAATATAAGATATTTGAGGTCTTCAAAACATTCCTTGAGGTTTTGGCTCATGCCTTGCTCCAAAAGTCAACTTAGGGGTGAATTAAGTCAAGAAACCCTAATTCCTGATTTTTGATGAATGCATCTCCTGAGGCTACTTTGAACTTATGATTGGATCCATAAGGTCCTTTTGAGCTTCTTGGATTATATTTTGAAGTATTGGCTCATCCCCTGATGAAAATTTCTCTCTGGAGGCCTTGGTCGACCAAAACCCTAATTTGGTGACACTGGTGATCTTGAGGATTGATCCACTTGAAATGTTGCACTCTTGTGCCTGATTCTTGATATGGGAGACCTTTTGATCCTTCATGGATGTTTGAGAGGTTTGACAAGTTAAAGATCATGTCAATTCTTGATTGATGCTTTGCCTGAGTGTTTTGAGATGGCTCAAAACCCTAACTCTTGATTGAGGTGAATGCTCAACAATCTTTGAGAGAATTGATGAGGTGTGAAGGTACATGATCGGTAAAATAGCAAGTGTACTATTCTGCCAATGTAGTAATAAAAGGGAATTTCCCCGAATGACTGCTTGACGATATAGAGTTCTGATTTTATTTTAGTTAAACAAAAGCTTTGGGGTTTTGAAATTGTTTGGTTAAAATATAAAAATAATTGCGAATACAAGAAGGAAATTGACTAAGTGGTTTCAACAAATATGAGTAAACTATGCTAGAGATGGTGTATAATCCGACTCAGTAAGAACTCTGAATTAACACTGCAACAACTTATTTTAAATAATTAATTACTGGTTCTTTAGAATGTTCACCCCTAATTCCTTAGTGAGAAAACCATTGATTTCATAACCTAATTACTATGTCCATAGATAATTACGTTTGAAATCAAGAAATCAATTATCAAGAATATTCCGGTTTCTATAGGGTATCCCTATTCCTAGGCAATATATACTATAAAATAATCTAGAGCACAACATTAACAACGGTGGTCCAGCCTGATCATTAATCACAAATCAAACCATGTTTGTCCGACAAGGCAAGCATTACAAATAGCTAGAGATCAAATCAATTATGAAAAAGAAAGATTTTTATTGCAATACTAATATAAAAGTCATTACAGATCCAGATCAGGAACACCTCCCTAACATTAAGGTCTAGTTACTCACATTATTCAAAAGAAAAACAAAAAACAAAGATTATACATTACAAGATAATAGGATTACTTCGATCTTCAATTGCTTCTGCTCATGAAAACCTTCAGTTCTCCGATAGCCTTGATCTTTCCAATCTTTGATAGTCAAATTCTTTTGCAGCCAAAAAGTCCCTTTTTTCTCTTGCCAAAACTCGTCTAAATAGTAGAAAATCACTCAGATCGGTTGGAAATACCCAAAGCGCCCACACAGCTTAACATATGGTGAAAATATGAAAAAAAATCAGGAAATCAGTGTCACCTGCTGACACAGGCCGTAAGTCTGTATTAGTCCCCGTTCGAAGCGTCGGAAAGCTAATGAAGAGAAATATAATATAGTATAGATAAGAGAGTTGGTTGCCCAATATATTTTATGTTTGTTGATTTTTTTGGTCCAGGCATCCTGACACGGGTCGTGTCAGGTGACACGGGCACCCGTGTCAGCCCACTGTCTCTCATCAACTTGACATCCTCTTGGCCTCTTCCTCACACGACCCGTGTCAGGCCCTCTGATTCCTTCCAAAAACTCTTCTAAATTCCTGGAACTTCCATTTTCTTCGCACGAGTCTTTTGGGCTTTTCCACTCAGACCTGAAACCATCGAAAACTACCATAACCAAAGCATAAAACGCAACATAATTGAAATAAAAAAAAATCATAAAATGCGAGAACAAAATATGAAAAGTAAAAGTAACTCGAAAAAACAATGAAAAGACAAAACAAAGTGTTACCAGTTTTATGGATTTATGCCCAATAAGTGACGGAAACATAGTAGAAATGATGACCAATCAGTACATCCATATTGCGGTGATGATTTGCACAATGATGGAAAATCTTGTGGTCAAAATTTTGGGTATGACAGATGCCCCTATTTAATCTTCTTGGACCTGAAGGTGTGAATGGGGAAGACGTTTGGACATTCAAGGTAAAAGAGGATTAAATATCGGAATACCCAAAATTTTGACTGTTGTTGTGAATGGTATGATAACGTGAAAATATAATCATTTATTTTGACTCGATTCGCATGTAATTTAATTTTGTTTTATTATTTTTCGTATAATTATGTCGTGTTATGTTTCTATTTCAGTTATTTGTCGAATAAGAGCATACTGCGAGAAAAACCGGGAAAAGAGCAAAAAAATGAATTGATGAAGAAAAGAAAAAAAAAAAAAAAAGAAAAAAAAAAAAAAAAAAAAAAAATGAAGAAAAAGAGCAAATTCTGCCATTTTACTGATACGGTGTTCGCCATGGGAAAACGGTGTTCTCCGTGAGTAAATGGTGTTCGCCATCCCCATATGGCGTTCGCCATTGGTTCGCAGCAACAGTTTTCAGCAGTTTGCAACAGTTTTCAGGGATTTGATTCCCTCCCTTTTCTGAGCGTGGGAACAGTTATTCAGGGCCAAAATCCTCTATAAATAGGACCCTTTGCACCAGTTCCAAAGCATCCGAGTTGCGCGGAAGCGCTGTCATTTCCGTTTTCTAGTTTTAGGCATTAAAATTACATGTAAAAGTAACAATCGCTCACATCGAGGGATTACCACGATTCTGTATTTTACTTTGTTCTGAACAACTTGGATCATCAGCACTCTTGCCAAAATTAATAGAAGTTCGTTTATTTCTTCAAGTATCGCCTTTAATTCTACTTTACAGGTCTTTATCGCTTTAATTTATTTATTGTCATTTCATTATTATTCTTGTTAACCATGTCTCTAAATTCAAATGTTGTATTTATGTTATTTTTATTTGGAGTAATGTATTGGTAAATTTTTTCTGAGTCCGGTGTATGAGGTACGTCGTTACCGACGGGACTAAGTAGAAAAATAATAGGCACAAAACATTAAATAAATTTTGTTTTGGTTTTAGTTTCTAATTGTAAGTCTTATTGTTTTGTCACAAGAGTGAAAAACATACTAAGGTTCGAGCTGATAGTGCGAGAGTGTGAGGATTGAACTAGATAGTGGAAACTAGGCATCGATTCTAAAAACAGCGAGAGCGCTTTAGGTATCGATTAGGATCTAATTGGTTTCCAAAATATGCTTTCTAATTAAAATGGGCGAGCGAGAGCAAAATCCTGTGGTTAGGGAGTGTGGCTTAAGTCAATAGCGCGAGAGTGTGAGATGGAGTCTTTAAATTGATTTTTTCTACGAAATGTAGTTTAATTATAATTAGTGCCTAAATTCTGCAGAGTCCCCTAGGAACACGAGATCCATATTTCGGCCTCTCTTTATTGTTATATTTTCTAAGTTTCATTTTAATTTTCGTTTTAATTCCGTTTAAACCAAGTAATCATTCACCTTAGCTTTACATCGCAACAATAGATAATGGTAGGTTGACATTGGTCTCTGTGGGTTCGACAATCTTTTATATTACTTCGATATTTTCGTGCACTTGCGGACGAATCAAGTTTTTGGCGCCGTTGCTGGGGACCAACAGTCAATATTGTGATTCCGTTGTTGCACCGTATAGACTAAGGAACTCTTATATCAATTACTATGTATAACCAAAATTTCCTCTACAATTACCACTCCCAATATTTTGAGGAACCACAAGATTTTCATAAATCTAATTTCAAAATACTAATGGAGGATTTCAACTCGACACTAACTCATTTTCACCCAAATTTCCTCTATGATTACCACTCCCAATATTTTGAGGATCCGCAAGAACCCCATAATTCCAACCTCGAAACATTAATGGAGGATTTCATTGAAACAACAACTAATTCTAGGCTAGAATCTATGATGAAGCGCTTTGTGGAGACACAAACTCTCCAGAATGAAGAGTTTAGAAAACAACATCTTGATACTTATGAAACCTTTAGGAAGATGAACATTGTGGTCGAGTCCCTCACGACTCACATTGAGGCATTGGAGACTCAAATCTCTCTGCTTGCCCAGACACCTATAGGACCCTCCCTTGAGAGACATGTGGATGTTGTATCAACTAGTAGTGAAGAACAAATAGAAAATCCTAGGGAGAGTGATAATGAGGTTGAGGAGAGTTCTGGTGAGAAAAGCGTATAGATTAAGAAAAATCCACCAATGCCACCCGAAAGGGAGGTTGTCGAAGAGGTAGAGAAGGAAACACATATTGTTGTTCCTCCTCCCTATACCCCACTGATTCCTTTCCCGCAAAGGTTTGTAAAAGCTAAGGTAGACTCCCAATCCAAAACATATGTGGAGGTATTAGAGAATATCCGCACCAATGCACCTTTGTTTGAGGTCTTGCATAAAAATAGAAAATTTGAGGATCATAAAAGTAGGGAAATCATTAGTGTTAAGAGGGTAAGGTTAGCCATTGAGGTGGTGGATGAAGCAACTAAGCCCAAACTTGAAAAGTTGGTACTTAGGATAGATCCAGAACCACCACCACAAGTTCAAAAGAATGAACCACCCCACATAAGGAAGAAAAGAAAAGGTGAGGGATATGTGAGATGGCTTGATAAGTGGCCATGGAAACCGAAGATTATTAGCCGTCGAGCTATCGATGTTAAACAAAGCGCTGCGTGGGAGGCAACCCACGAGATTTTAATTTAATGTTTTCCTTTTATTGTTTGTGTTTGCAGAAAATAAAGAAATGTATTGCTTGTCACGTCTCAGCAACATCAAAGAGATAATTCTCTAGATGACGATCCTAGAGATGAGCTGGTGCCCACGGACATTCCTACGAAGCTACCGGTGGTGACACCAATGATGAGTATGATAGGAGAGAACATGTCTCTCCCATCCGTAACTCACCATTTCCTCGTTCTTCGCATGGTCAGGTTCCACCTGCACACAGTGCACCATATTTTTCTAACACTCTTTGCAGGTACTTCCTCTGGAAGTGGGCAATATGATGAGCTGGTTCAAGAATTACACAAACGAAGGCATCTTGAAATGCCCTCCGCCAAAGCAGAAATGGTCAGCGAAGACATGGATAACAAGAACAAGATCAGAGAAGATTTGGCACGCAGTAGCATTCACACAGGTTCTATCTTTCCTTTTTCCACCTTTTATCAAAACATTGAGGACAATGTTTGGTTTAAGTGTGGGGGAGGAACTTTATCGCTTTACATTTATTGCTTTTTAGTTTGATTTATTGTTTTCTAGTTTATTTCATGCTTTTAGGAATTTAATCTATTTTTAATGTTTTGTCGAGTCTTTGCATGTGCTGTCGAGTCTTTATGCGTGGTTTTCACTTGTTATTCAATTTCCCCAAAATTTTAAAAAATTTTAAACTCCAACTATTTTTTGTTTCGATTCATGGCACGACACTCTGAAAGTATATAGGTTGTTTAGGCTGTGTTAGAGAGACTTGGGAAAGTTTCGATAAAATCGATACCTTTCTGACACCATAAACCCCCTAAATATTCAAAATCAATTTGAGTACCCATTATGCCGAAACCTTAAGCTCAGTTTTCAAAGTAATCCCTAAGTAGTTTATTTAAGCAGTCAGCACCATCCTAAGCACACACTTAGTAAGAAGTCGAAGCAAATAAGTGTATGATCTCTGGTTTAAAATGAGATATTAATAAAAAAATGAATAAAAAATGAATAAAAAGATATGTTCCTTATAAGTTTGGTGGTCCTCACCCGATCACTTAGCCCAACAGTACAAACTCTTTAAGTTTGATTGATGCTTAAGCATATTTGCCGATAAAGATGATATAACAATGAGATTATAGTCAGTAACGGGTTTACTTACCGTGTATGTGTATGAATAACGGGCTTAATGTGATTGCACTAGAATGAAATAGGGGTGAAAGAGAGCAAGAGATATAGGTTGAGTTATAATGGTATGATTCGGATTGGTTTGCATGAGGAGGGAGTTTTTGAAATTATGTCGTTACGGTATCCTTGGTATTGATATTTAGTGCCTATCGATCAAACATTAACCTAGCAGCCACATATGTTTAGAGTCTCGTTGTGCCTATGTTTCGAACCGTGCTTATTTTCTTTTTACCGTGTTGGTTGATTGCTTGAGGACAAGCAATGGTTTAAGTGTGGGGGTGTTGATAACGTGAAAATATAATCATTTATTTCAACTCGATTCGCATGCAATTTAATTTTGTTTTATTATGTTTTCGTATTATTTTGTCGTGTTATGTTTGTGTTTCAGGTATTTGTCGAATAAGAGCATCTGTGCGAGAAAACCGGGAAAAGAGCAAGAAAATGAAGAAAATGAGAAAATTCTGCCATTTTACTGATACGGTGTTCACCGTGAGCAAATGGTGTTCGCCATCCCCAGATGGCGTTTGCCATTACCCCACGGCGTTCGCCATTGGTTCGCAACAGCAGTTTTTAGCAGTTTCAACAGTTTACAGCAGTTTTCAGGGATTTGAAATTCCCTCCCTTTTCTGAGCGTGGGAACAATTATTTAGGGCCAGAATCCTCTATAAATAGGACCCTTTGCACCAGTTCCAAAGCATCTGAGTTACGCGGAAGCGCTATCATTTCCGTTTTCTAGTTTTAGGCATTAAAATTACATGTAAAAGTAACAATCGCTCACATCGAGGGATTGTCACGATTCTGTATTTTACTTTGTTCTGTACAAATTTGTTCATCAGCACTCTTGCCAAAATTAATAGAAGTTCGCTTATTTCTTCAAGTATCGCCTTTAATTCTACTTTACAGGTCTTTATCGCTTTAATTTATTTATTGTCATTTCATTATTCTTCTTGTTAACCATGCCTCTAAATTCAAATGTTGTATTTATGTTGTTTTTATTTGGAGTAATGTCTTGATAAATTTTTTCTGAGTCCGGTGTATGAGGACTGTCGTTACCGATGGGACTCAGTAGAAAATAATAGGCGCGAAACATTAAATAAATTCTGTTTTGGTTTTAGTTTCGAATTGTAAGTCTTACTGTTTTGTCACGAGAGTGAAAAGCATACTAAGGTTCGAGCTGATAGCGCGAGAGTGTGAGGATTGAACCAGATGGAAACTAGGCATCGATCCTAAAAACAACGAGAGTGCTTTAGGTATCGATTAGGATCTAATTGGTTTTCAAAATATGCTTTCTAATTAAAACGGGCGAGCGAGAGCAAAATTCTGTGGTGAGGGAGTGTGGCTTTAGTCAATAGCGCGAGAGTGTGAGATAGAGTCTTTAAATTGATATTGTCTACGGAACGTAGTTTAATTATAATTAGCGCCTAAATTCTACAGAGTCCCCTAGGAACACGAGATCCATATTTCGACCTCTCGTTATTGTTATATTTTCTAAGTTTCAATTTAGTTTTCGTTTTAATTCCGTTTAAACCAAGTAATCATTCGCCTTAGCTTTACATCGCAGCAATAGATAACGGTAGGTTGACATTGGTCTCTGTGGGTTCGACAATCTTTTATATTACTTCAATATTTTTATGCACTTGCGGACGCATCAAGTTTTTGGCGCCGTTGTCGGGGACCAACAGTCAATATTGTTATTCCGTTGTTGCGCCGTATAGACTAAGGCACTCATATACCGCAAGATTTTCATAAATCCAATTTTGAAACTCAACACTAACTCATTCTCACCCAAATTTCCTATATGATTACCACTCCCAATATTTTGAGGAACCACAAGAACCCCATAATTCCAACCTCGAAACATTAATGGAGGATTTCATTGAAACAACAACTAATTCTGGGCTAGAATCTATGATGGAGCGCTTTATGGAGACACAAACTCTCCATAATGAAGAGTTTAGAAAACAACACCTCGATACTTATGAAACCTTTAGGCAGATGAACATTGTGGTCGAGTCCCTCACGACTCACATTGAGGCATTGGAGATTCAAATCTCTCTGCTTGCCCAGACACCTATAGGACCCTCCCTTGAGAGACATGTGGATGTTGTAACAACCAGTAGTGAATAACAAATAGAAAATCCATCAGAATGGTCATTGTCTATGTCTCTAATTTTTTCCTGGACCGCCCTTTCGGGTTTTCAATCCACCGGGACATTTTTTTTTCATTTAGGCGAAGTATTTCTTGATTACATCAACATTTGTGGGGTAGGTAAACTCCTCTTTATTCATAGTTGCGAGAATCAAGGTACCACCTGAGAAGGCTTTCTTAACAACATATGGGCCATCATAATTTGGAGTCCATTTGCCCCTAGAATCAGTGAGAAATGACTGTATCTTTTTTAGCACGAGGTCTCCTTCTCTGAAGACATAGGGTCGGACCTTTTTATCAATCGCCTTCTTCATTCTTTGCTGATATAACTGACCATGGCATAAAGCCATCATTCTCTTTTCTTCGATTAGGTTCAGTTCATCATGCCTACTTTGACACCATTCAGCTTCCGTTAGCCTGGCTTCCATCAAAACTCTTATTGATGGGATCTCTACTTCTATGGGGAGCACTGCCTCCATGCCATATACTAGAGAAAAAGGGGTTGCCCTGTTGACGTGCAGACGGATGTGCGATAACCGTGAAGAGTAAAGGGTAGCATCTCATGCCAATCTTTGTAGGTTACAACCATCTTCTGAATGATTTTCTTAATGGTCTTACTAGCCGTTTCTACCGCTCCGTTCATTTTAGGCCGGTAGGGAAATGAGTTATGGTGTTCAATTTTGAACTCAACACATAACTCTTTCATCATCTTGTTGTTCAGGTTGGATCCATTATCAGTAATTATCTGGCTTGGAACACCATAACGGCAGATGAGATTGTTCTTGATAAATCGGACCACCACTTCTCGGGTCACATTGGTGTACGATACTGCTTCGACCCACTTGGTGAAGTAGTTGTTGAATGCGGAATAGGGCAAGCAAGCAAAAAGATTTGGAAGTATTTTTCCGGGAATTTATCGTGTCCACAGAGATCGGTGCTACTGAACTGCCATTCGACAATATCAATGTTAATGAGTTTGGTTTTAAAATGGTTTAAAGCGTAAAACAGAAAAGTAAATAAAAACATAAAAACTAATTCATTCGTCAAACAGACAAACTTATCAGGCGTGTATATATTCGACTCATCATAGACTTAAACCAATCGACCAGTTACACTCAACTTACAATACTCCTCAATATCACCCGGTATCGCTCACAACAGTGTCCATCTCTGGCACACTAAGTTGAGAAATCACCCGTATCACTCTCTTCGTCACTCTCCGCGCACGAAGCCTCGAGACACGGACGTCATTAAGTTTCGAAACCCTTATGGATTGTTAGCCCTAAATCTATCTCTAGCATCCAGAAACTAACAGATAATCACCCCTAATCAAGATTTGTGAAGTTTATCTCTAACACAACCCAAACCCCGCGCATAAAGCAAAAATCAGAGACAATCACCAATAGAGATTTGTAAACCAAATTAAATATAACGCCATGGGCGACAAATATACATAGGATCAAAGTAAGACATATACAAACCCAACGAAGAAGAAATTACAAAGAGAAGAGAGAAGAGGAACCAAACATTTCACGGTTTGTCGGCGCCGATCGACGAGAGATTCCACTCCGGATCATCCAAATGCAAGATCCAATGATGTTTTCTAAGCTAATCTACAAGAAAAATGAAGTTTGATGGAGTTGGGAGCAAAAATCACCCAAAACCATCCCAAAAAATGTGTTTTTTTCACTATATTTATTGCTGTCAAAGTCGCAGAGTGCGCTCAGCGCGCGTTTTTGAAGTTAAACCGCCTTAAAAAGCGCGCTCAGCGGGCTTGGAGCACGCTCAGTGCGCAACTCCCTGTAAGTAGCTCTTTCTGGGGGCTTGGAGCGCGCTCAGCGCGCTCAAAGCATGCTCGAAAATTCAAAGCTTATTTTCTTCATAACTTTTAAACCGTAATTCCATTTTTCGCCCGGTTCGAAGCGTTGGAAAGCTTATTCAATGCTCTATACAACAATGGCAAAATCTCATAGCTTTAATACCTACAAAAAATGAGATAAAATCAATTAAACTCAATGATATATACACGAAACGCAATATATACACTAAAATGTAACTATACGCATTTATAAACAAAACAGGGTTTATTCGTATGATATTTAACAAAAAGCAACGATAAGTGCAACAAAACATATATACAAAAATAGCTACAATTTGCACTTATCAACTCTCCCCAACTTACATAATTGTTTGTCCTCAAACAAAGCCAACAAACTAAAGGAACAAAAGTGAAATCCAAGAAATCACGCAACAACAAGTTTTTACAAACAAAAACAAATACAATGGTTCAATCGAAAATGGTACACACAAAGTAAACACTTACCACTAAACTACAACGATAACATAATCACGAAACAAATGCTAAATACAAAAGTCATGCCAAACATTCTAAAACAACACAAGTTCAAATGTGAATCACACCTAGCAAAAACAATCATCGGTAGATGAAAAACATAAAATGAGGTACTTTCACTCACACAACAATCTTGCAAACAAAAGACTAAATTATGCATCCATCCAAAAATTCACATTGAACATACAAAGGCAAGAATCACAAGGACTTTTCAAGGTTGTAATGTGGTCGGGTAAACAAACAAGGGGCAATTTCTAAAGGTAATTGAAACAAAAAACTTGCCTAAACCTAAGGGAGTGATCAACTCACAAAAGTTCAAACACAAAATTTCAATCAAACTTCTTCCAAAATCCCAAGTGTTACACAACAACACTACTTATTTAGCACAATTATTTGAACTCTTTTTGTTTGCTTTTTCAAGGATTTTCTTTTCCTTTCCTTTTTCTTTCTTTTTCTCTTTCACAACTTTTTTCTCTTTTTTCTTTTCTTTTTCAACCTCATAGCAACCAATAACATAAGTGAGAAAACATTGCTCTCCCCAACTTGAATTCAACCGCACCATCATGTGAATACTCCCTACTTTCTAAGGCAAGGAAAAAATCCATACAACAACACAAAATTGAGGTCCAAGAAAAAACAAAATCCATTCAAAAATAAGTGAACTAAATACTCATACGCAAGCATTAAGTTCAAATAAAAACATGGATCAAAAAGCTCAAAGGGGTTACAAATTCTCACACACTCACAAGGTGAATTGACTATTTGGCTTAGGTAGTTGTGCTCAAAATGAAACAAATGCCTTGATCCTTTTCATGCATTCATATACACAACATAAACAACAGATTCAACATAATAAAATCCAGTAAAACAAAATTGTCGGTACTCCGAGCATATATGAACAATGGAAGGCTTCCTCACAAAAAGGGTAGGAACTAAAGTGATTCACATACGAACAAGTATATAAAAGAATAAATGGCATGAAAGTTGTAAAAAACCTAAGTATCATGAATATGCTAAAGTAAAGAAAGCGATAAACACATACCTTGAACGTGTACAAAACTTTAAACACTATCATTACCACGCATTCGCAAGTTGAAACACTCAAAATCGGAAAAACATCGAATGCGACTTCAAGCAATCGAGCCAAAATTTGAGTCCAAACAATCAACAAAAGAATTAGAAAAATTACTAATAATTACTAATATATAAGGCCTTGGTGGAAGTGGGAAAAAGGGGGAACCAAGTGAACAATTAAAAGAATTCAATGGCTCAGCACAGCAGAGCGCGCTCAGCGCGCAGGCCCGCACTCAGCGCGCTACACCAGAACCAAAAAAATTAGTACAACAACAAGGTTCTGGTGTAGGCCTCCACTTAACACCTACACAATCTCATATACAATGAAAAAGTAATAACGGAACAAAAAATGATAAAACACGCTTGTTTTACGTCGTAAGCTCGACGCCTATTATTTATACACACTTCTCCAAGTTGCCTCTTTACACGGTTAGCGCTCACCGACGACGAAACCTAACCAAACACTTAGCAAAAGTGAAGAGAAACAAATAATACACTATATTTACAATTATGCAAAACATGTAAAATTCACAAATATGGTAAACATATACAACTATCAATATAAACAAGTGAAAATAGACAATATATATGATATCTACAAAACTCAAAAACAAAGAAACTATCGCAATGCGATTCAATAAAAACACCAATCCCCGGCAACGGTGCCATTTTGTTAGTTGCGGAATAGGGCAAGCAAGCAAAAAGATTTGGAAGTATTTTTCCGGGAATTTATCGTGTCCACAGAGATCGGTGCTACTGAACTGTCGTTCGATAATATCAATGTTAATGAGTTTGGTTTTAAAATGGTTTAAAGCGTAAAACAGAAAAGTAAATAAAAACATAAAAACTAATTCATTCGTCAAACAGACAAACTTATCAGGCGTGTATATATTCGACTCATCACAGACTTAAACCAATCGACCAGTTACACTCAACTTACAATACTCCTCAATATCACCCGGTATCGCTCACAACAGTGTCCATCTCTGGCACACTGAGTTGAGAAATCACCCGTATCACTCTCTTCGTCACTCTCGCGCACGAAGCCTCGAGACACGGACGTCATTAAGTTTCGAAACCCTTACGGATTGTTAGCCCTAAATCTATCTCTAGCATCCAGAAACTAACAGATAATCACCCCTAATCAAGATTTGTGAAGTTTATCTCTAACACAACCCAAACCCCGCGCATAAAGCAAAAATCAGAGACAATCACCAATAGAGATTTGTAAAGCAAATTAAATATAACGCCATGGGCGAAAAAATACATAAGATCAAAGTAAGACATATACAAACCCAACGAAGAAGAAAGACATGAAGAAAATCAGAAAATGAACCAAACACTTCACGGATTGTCGGCGCCGATCGATGAGAAATCCACCCCGGATCATCCAAATGCAAGCTTCCATGATGTTTTCTAAGCTAATCTACAAGAAAAATGAAGTTTGATGGAGTTGGGAGCAAAAATCACCCAAAACCATCCCAAAAAATGTGTTTTTTCACTATATTTATTGCTGTCAAAGTCGCAGAGCGCGCTCAGCGCGCGTTTTTGAAGTTAAACCGCCTTAAAAAGCGCGCTCAGACGGCTTGGAGCGCGCTCAGCGCGCAACTCCCTGTAAGTAGCTCTTTCTGGGGGCTTGGAGCGCGCTCAGCGCGCTCAAAGCATGCTCGAAAATTCAAAGCTTATTTTCTTCATAACTTTTGAACCGTAATTCCATTTTTCGCCCGGTTCGAAGCGTTGGAAAGCTTATTCAATGCTCTATACAACAATGGCAAAATCCCACAGCTTGAATACCTACAAAAAATGAGATAAAATCAATTAAACTCAATGATATATACACGAAACGCAATATATACACTAAAATGTAACTATACGCATTTATAAACAAAACAGGGTTTATTCGTATGATATTTAACAAAAAGCAACGATAAGTGCAACAAAACATATATACAAAAATAGCTACAATTTGCACTTATCAGTAGTTAATGGCTACAAGGATGAATCGATGTCCGTTTGAAGCTTTGGGTTCAATCATGCCAATCATGTCGATTCCCCATATAGAAAAAGGCCATGGAGAAGAAAGTACTTTGAGGTGCGTTGGTGGTACATGGATTTTGTTGGCATATATCTGACACTTGTGACACCTCCTCGTGTACTTATAACAATCGGATTCCATTGTCAGCCAATAATATCCTGCTCTCAGAAATTTCCTTGCCATTGTGTGTTCATTGGAATGAGTGGAAAAGGAACCTTCATGAATTTCTTTCATTAGCATGTTTGCTTCTTGTCTGTCTACGCATCTGAGCAAAACCATGTCAAAGTTTCTCTTGTAGAGTACATCATTGTTCAGGAAGAAGTTGCCAGCCAGTCTTCTGAGAGTCTTCCTATTTTTTCTAGATGCCCCAGGCGGGTATTCCTGTTTTTGAATGAAACACTTGATATCATGATACCATGGTTTGTCATCTATGACTGCTTCAATCGCAAAGATGTAAACGGGCCTTTCAAGGCGCATTATGTCAATCTTGGGTATGTCGTTCCATCGACTCACACTAATCATGGAGGATAGAGTGGTTAGTGCATCAGCCATGTGGTATTCTTCACAAGGAATGTGATGAAACTCAATCTTGTTGAAGAAGGGTAGCAACCTCCTTGCGTAGTCTTTGTAAGAAATCAATCCTGATTGATATGTGTTCCACTCTCCTTTAATTTGATTTATAACTAGTGCTGGGTCGCCATACACATCCAAGTTCTTTATCCTTAAGTCGATAGCTTCTTCGAGACCCATGATACAAGCTTCGTATTCGGCCTCATTATTTGTGCATCTGAATGTTAATCTGGCAGTGAAAGGAATATGGGTACCCTGAGGTGTTACTATGATTGACCCAATTCCGTTTCCATAAGCATTGACAGCTCCGTCGAATATTAGTCCCCATTGGGAACTTGGTTCTGGCCCTTCGCTTGGCAGCGGTTCATCATAATCTTTCATTTTTAGGTACATGGCATCTTCGTCCGGGAAGTTAAATTTGACGTGTTCCTGATTGTCAATCGGTTGATGAGCCAAATGATCGGCTAAAATACTTCCTTTGATGGCTTTCTGAGCATGGTACTCGATGTCATATTCCAATAACAACATTTGCCAATGCGCAATCCTTCCCATGAGAGCAGGATTTTCAAAGACGTATTTGATCGGATCTATTTCATAGATTAACCAAGTAGTGTGACAAATCATGTACTGACACAGACGTTTGGCTGCCCAAGCCAGAGCGCAACAAGTTTTCTCAAGCATAGTGTATTGAGTTTCATAGTCTATGAACTTCCTACTTAAGTAATAAATGGCAGACTCTTTTCTTTTTGTCTCATCTTGTTGGCCAAGTACACAGCCTATAGAGTCTTCCAAGACTGTTAACTAGATGATCAATGGTCTTTCTTCTACTAGAGGAGACAGAATCGGTGGATTCAGAAGATATTCTTTGATGTTGTCGAAAGCCTTTTGGCAATCTTTTGTCCATACACAACTTTGGTTCTTTCTGAGTAGTTTAAAGATTGGCGCGCATGTCGCGGTCATGAGGGATATGAATCTTGAGATGTAATTGAGACATCCCAAAAATCCTCTTACATGTTTTTCAGTCTTCGGAGTAGGCATTTCTTGAATGGCCTTAACTTTGTCGGGATCAACCTCAATTCCTTTCTGGCTGACGATGAATCCTAAGAGCTTTCCTGAGCGAACACCAAATGTACACTTGTTGGGATTCAGGCGGAGTTTGTATTTTCTCAGACGCTTGAATAACTGTGATAGGTGTTCCACATGCGCTTCTTCTGTTTTAGATTTGGCAATCATGTCATCGACGCACACTTTAATATCTTTGTGCATCATGTCGTGAAACAGAGTTGTCATAGCCCTTTGATAAGTTACCCATGCGTTCTTCAGACCGAACGAAATTACTTTGTAATAAAAGGAGCCCCATGGGGTGATGAATGAAGTTTCCTCCATATCTTCTAGCGCCATTTTGATTTGAGTATAGCCCGATAATCCATCCATGAAGGAGAAAACTTTGAATTTTGATGTGCTGTCTACCAGAATGTCAATGTGTGGTCGGGGAAAATCATCCTTTGAACTTGCTTTATTTAAATCCCTGCAATCTACACATATTCTGACTTTCCCATCCTTCTTTGGAACTGGCACTATGTTGGCTAGCCATTAAGGATACTCTGAGGTGGCACGGAAACCTGCATCGATCTGTTTCTGCACTTCCTCCTTAATTTTGATGGCCATATCAGGGTGAGTCCTTCTCAGTTTTTGTTTTACTGGAGGACATTCTATTTTCAGTGGTAAGTGATGTTCCACGATGCTGGTATCCAACCCTGGCATGTCCTGGAAGGACTAATCAAACACATCTGGAAACTCTTTGAGAAGTTTTATCAAGCCTTCTCTGACAGTTGGACTGAGGAGTGCTCCAATCTTAACTTCTTTCTTTTCTTCTTCTGAACCTAAATTGACTGTTTCCAACGGCTCTTTGTAAGACTTAATGGACCTTTCCTCTTGCATGAGTAGTCGGGAGATCTCTTCTGGAATTTCTTCATTCTCTTCTTCTTCGGCTTCGAATACCGGGAATTCAAAGTTGGGAGAAGGCATTGGATCGTATGTTTCAATGGGGTTTAAAACAAGTAATCTGCATGACGTGATGATTCTTTTTTTTAGAAAAGATAGAGAGAATGCAAAAGTGTGTGCAGTGTATTTTTTTTAAAACGTTTGTTTTTATCTCGGGTTGTTTTTTAGGATTACCATTTTCTGAAAAAACGAAAAGTGAAAATAGCAATAAATGCGGGAATTCACAATGACATTATTTATTTATGATTTGTCGATTCTTGAAACACAACCCTATAAAACAAAACTCAGTCGCTTTGGGTGAAGCAAAGAGGGACATTCACAGAAAAGTGAGCCCTATAAAACATCCATTTCACCCGGGTGAGGTGAAAGGTAAAAACAAAGATGCGACAATTACTTCGATTTATGAACGACATTCGGGACATCGACCGCAGCCCAATGGCGACGCACTCCTCTGTGAATCACAAAGTCCGGTACTTTTCTTCTTGGTTTATCTTAAAACATGACACTGATTTCTGGCGGAGTGGGATCATTGGAGTCTTCTTCCCATGCAGAGTTATCATAAGAAGACTCTTCTGTCGCGTCTTCCATAGTGTTTTCACTCTCAAGAGGATCCTCCCATCCAGTTGGATGGATGTCCTCGTATCTGATGCGAGAGCTTTTGGGAGCGGTGTATTTGACTAGAAAGTCGTACTTGCCGCTTGGCTGCCCCAAGGTATCCCAGGTTTTTGTGAGAATGTTAGATGTCAATCATGATATATTTGAGTATGAATTATTTGGCATTTTTCATGACTTTTCATGTGGAATAGGTTGATTTTAGTGTGAATTGATGTTGTTGTGCATTATTTGAAATATACTTGTGGTGCTTGTAATTTGTGTGCTAAATGTGCAGAAATAGGAGTGAAAAGATCAATGTTGGAAGACCCAAGGAAATAGTGCAAGCTGCCAAAGAATTGAAATCAGCAACAGTATTCGCTAGGCGAGTGTTGGCGAAGGTGCCAGCGAAGGTTCGCCTAGCGAACGTCGGCGAGGATGCCAGCGAGATGGTGGCAGAAAGTGTGCAAAACTTACAGTAGGAAAACTGGGTAAATTCGCTGGGCGAGTAGGCCAGCGAATGCTCGCTGATGTGCTCGCGGGGCGAATGTGCCAGCGAAGGGTGGCAGAAACTTTCCATTTTGAAAACACCCAAGCTTCGCTGGGGCGAAGGTTGCAGCGAATGCTCGCGAAGCGAATGTTTTGGTTCGCCTAGCGAACCCGCGATAATTCTGAGGGGCGGTTTAAGTCTGAGGCACTTAAATGTGCCATATTTTTGGTCATTCGCTAGGCGAATGAATGCCTTCGCTGGGCGAAGGGTGCTGTTAGGAAAAGTGTATAAATAGAATTGTTACTTTTTGGAATGGTATCTCTTGCTCATTTTACATTAGAATTAAGGGTTTACAGTATTTTGTGGAGAAAAGCTTGTATTTTCATTGGAGAAGCTGATTTTGCATCCATTCTCGATTATTCGTCGTGGATGCTCATTCATCTCCTCTCTTTACTTATCATCCAAGCTACCATGAGAAGTGGTAGCTAATCACTCAATGTTGAGGTTAGATGTAGTTGATTCTGTTTTTATGTATTGATATTGATCTCTTGTATATGAACAAAGTCTTTGATCAATATAGATGATGTTGTTTTCTCTTAATGATCCATTTGTGAATTGTTTTGCTCTAGACATAGACTTTACAACTCTTGACCTAACAATTTCATCTCTTAAAAACCAAACTCTAGACATAGATTTGGGATTTGCTATTCGCATTGTATTGATCTTAATGATCGTTGCTTAGATTGTTAGCGTGAGACATCATCTAACGGTCTAAACAACGGTACTCACGATTCCGCTTTAGACATAAACGTAGTCGGGAGGATACGCGGTTATATTGGTCGGAAACCGAGTCCATATGCTTGATTATTTGTTTATACATGAATAGGATTGATGAAACCTAACCTTAACATGCTTTTATAAAATCTTTTACAAAAATCTTTGTGACATAATTAATCTTGGCTACAAGTGAATGATAACAACAAGTGAAACTTTTGAAAACATTAACTTAGAATATCGCAACTATTAAACGGCAAGCATCAAATATCCGACAATCCCTGTGGATACGATAACAAAAACCCACACTGATACTCTTCTAACAGAGAATATATGAGTAATCTTCTTCAATGACGTTGACCTCAGGGAATGCATAGTTAATAAATTCTTTCCCTGCGATCTTCGCAAACTCATCAACGTGTTGTTAGACATTTTTAGAATGTTCTGAGTAAGGATTCCATGATTCAAGATTATTCAGCTGATAGGCATTATCCGACAGACTCTTTTGTCCCGAGTTTTCCATGTAAGGCTTCCAGTTAGGAAAATCATCCAGGGGATCATAAGAATCTTAGTCAAAGTTGTATTTCATCAGAGTGTCTTCCTCTAATGAGTTGGGTGGAGCACGACATCCTTCGGGATCAAAATCTTCATAGATTATTCTGACATTTGCTCTTGGTATATATCTGGGACTTTGCTTTGGAGATCATAACGTCATGTACATTTCTCCCTGAGATATATAACCTTCGTCGTTGAGATAAGATTTCCAATCTTCATCTGTATCGAAAGAGTTGTTCTCCTTAATGGTGTGGACTTCTTGAGATACTAGGTGGAGGAAGCCTCCGCTGTGAAAGAAATCCTGAATGGGATAAAAACTTTTATCCTTCTTTGTATTCTGGGTACATGTTGGAGAGAAACCAATACCTTTTCTTGTCTTGTTATCAGCAGGAATTACAATGTGTCCCCATCCTTTTATGTCACCACTCCCTATTACTTTGAGAGTGTCTTTGTATGAGGAAATCAATGTTCCTTTTTCTTTGTGATTCTCATTGCTCATCGAGAGTGCTTGAAATTGAGTTCCAACGACCTCCTCTGGTTCTACACAGGAGAATGATGATAAGTTGCTTACAATTAAAGCTTGCTCTCCGCATACCGTGACTAATTTGTCGTTCTTGACGAACTTCAGCTTCTGGTGAAGTGTCGAAGTGACTGCCCCTACTTCATGTATCCAAGGTCTTCCTAATAAACATCTGTATGCTGCTCGGATGTCCATGACCTGGAAAGTGACTTGGAAAGTGTGAGGATCAATGGTTATGGGAAGATTGACTTCGCCGATAACTATTTTTGTGGATCCGTCAAAGGCTTTGATGATGATCTCACTGCCTCTCATGGGAGTACCTTGAAAAGATAGTCGTACCAAGGTTGACCTTGTCATGACGTTCAAGGATGAACCTATATCTACCAGTACACTAGCTAAAGCATCATCCTGGCAATTGGCTATGATATTGAGTGCCATATTGTGGTTCTTACCTTCCTCTAGAAGTTCTTCATCACCGAAACCCAAATTGTTGCAGGAAGTGATGTTGGAGATAATGCTATCGAACTGACATACTGTCACATCTTTCTCTACAAAGGCTTGTTCTAGAACCTTCTGTAGAGCTTCTCTATGAGCTTCTGAACTAAGCAGGAGAGATAACACAGAGATTCGAGACGGAGTTTGCAACAATTGATCCACAATGTTATACTCGCTTTTTTGAATAAGCTTTAGCATTTCATCTTTGTTCTTTACAGGTTCCGCATTGTTGGATTGACCGACTTGTTGATTAGGAACTTCTGCTTGAGGTTCCTTTTCTTTTGCAGGTTCTCCAACTCCTCTGTTGAAGGTTCGACCGCTCCGGGTAACTCGACTGATGTCAGCAATGTTCACAACAGATGGTAGTGGAATTTCTTTTCCATTTTCTATGGTCGTTGCACCGTACTTGTACGTGATAGCCTTTTCTGACTTGTATGGTATTGGTCCTGGCAAGTAGACGACCACAAGGGCTTTTTGGGCCTTTTGACCATCGTAGGCAACCTCTATCGGCTCTAGGTTGGGAATTTTTATACTGTTAAGAGGGATCTTTGACTCATTCAGTAGAGGAATTATGGTGCAAACATCCTTGGTAATTCCATGGTTGACAGGTTCTCTTTTATTGGAGACTGTGATAATGCTTTTGTCTAGTAGTCTTCGGTCCTTATTTTGAACAGGGAGGCAACCTTGTACCATGTAGATTGATTGAGAATTCAAGCGTGGTTGAGTTTCTTTTCGGTCTAACTGATGCTGGAGAGCTGCTTGCACGAGATAGCATCCTTGGTTATTTTTCGAGCATATTCCACAACGCTCATAATTGTGAGGCGGTACCCGACCGTATCCACTTTGTATGCAGTGCATCCTTACCAGATCCGTTTCCAGTAAGCGGATATCACAACTTTGGTGTCTATCAGGATTCCCATTAGTTATGCTAACTTATTGCATGTCTTCATCCTGGTAGATCGGAAGCCACTAGTGGTCCAAAAGATGTTGAAGAGTTGTTTGTACAAGCGCGCAACCTTGGTCGTTTTCGTAGCATTATTTGCAGTTTTGATAATCGTGCGAGGCCAGAAAACCAAGTCTTACCTACTTAGCATGCAATTCCACTAGACTGGTATTTATTAAGGGGATGTCAAAGATCTGAACCATGTTAACCTGATGATCATTCCTTTCATGGTAGTATTGGATCCATCCAAGATCCATTTGACGCTAGAGGGCCTCTTGTACAAAAGAGCATCCTTGATTGTCTTTTGAAAAAATAGGGCAAGCGTTGTAATCGTGCCGTGGTAAATTGAAATACTTACTTTGTCTTGAATGCATTGCCACTAGATTGGCGTTCATTGCACGAATGTCATGGTTTTGAACAATGTTTGGATGCGCATGGGCCATGTTTACTTCACGAATCCTGTGATTCTGAATCCAGCCTAGATCCATTTGTTCTTGAAGGGTTGTTTGTACTATGGAACATCCTTGATTGTCCTTGGAAAAAATACCACACTGATGATAATTATGAGATTGCACATGGTCGTACCCGCTCTGTCTGCAATGCATTTTTACCAGGTTGGTTCCCAGTAAGCGTACATTATGAATTTGATAACTGCCGCCAGGTTCTCCTTCTATCAAATTCACCGTAGTATTCTCATGTTGTGGTAATGGGTTCGTTTGAACATTCGGATTAGTATCTTTAAAAGATAAAACCCCGTTCTGACGAGCTTTTGTACATCATATTTGAAGCTAAGGTAATTCTCAATGTTATGTCCCGATCCTCCTTGATGGTAAGGGCAGGCTTGATCTGCTTTGAACCAAAAAGGTGGATTTTTTGGTACTGTAAGAGGAGCCCTGGTTTGAACGTACCCCTTGGCTAGTAGAAGTGGAAATAATTCTGCATATAACATTGGTATAGGGTCAAACCCTAGTGATCGTGTAGTACGATTGTTGTTATTGTACTGCGGGTGAGCCTGCTGAAGAGGCTATTGCTGCTTTTACTGATAAGGAGTTACTGCTGCTACCGGTTGATACCTTCGCCTTTGCTTTCCTAGAGATATATTACTGATATCTTGCTATTTCTTCTTTTAGAAAGCACTACCGTATCTTTTAGTACTGTTGGATGGCTCTGCATCTTTGACCAATCGTCCTTTTCGGACTGCTTCTTCAAGGCGTACTCCCATGTTCACCATTTCAGTGAAGTCACTAGGTGCACTTGCAACCATTCGATCGTAATAAAACGAGCTTAATGTTTTCAAGAAGATCTTTGTCATTTCCTTTTCCTCGAGAGGAGTACGCCATCTCTGAGAATACTCCTTGAAGGTTTCTTTATCCTTTTGTGACATTGCTCTGAGATAGTCCCTGTCTGGCGCCATGTCCAAATTGTATTTATACTACTGAACGAAGGCTGCCCCAAGATCTCTGAAAGTACTAATCTTGGTGCGGTTTAAACCCATGTACCATTTGAGTGCGGCACCGGTTAAACTGTCTTGGAAGTAATGAATTAGTAGCTGTTGATTTTCAGTCTGAGTAGACATTTTCCGAGCGTACATTACCAAATGACTTTGAGGGCAAGAGTTGCCTTTATATTTTTCAAAGTTAGGAACATTGAATTTGTGCGGTGTCTTTACATTAGGGACTAGAGAGAGGTCAGCGACGTCTTTACCAAACAAATCCTGACCGCGAATGGCATGCAGTTCCTTCTGCATTTCCAAGAATTGTTCCTGGAATTCATTCATCCTTTCGTATACTTCTTCGTTTCTGCCAGAAGCAGCCTGAAAAATCTGTTCCTCTAGGATAGTGTGTACCACTGGTTGTGGTAAAGTCATTACGGCGGTAACTCTCTGCGCTTCAGTGACCTGAAGTTTGTAACCTTCAGGAGTTTCTGTCATAACCTTTGCATCTTCATTTACTTGAAGTTTGTAACTGTTCTGGACTGGACCAATGGCTAGAATTGGCCCAATCCGCCTCTGCTCCAGAGCGGCCCAAATTTCCTAAGTCCAATCCACAGAGGGGTAAAAGTGACCTTTTTGCCCCTCCAACTGGGCAAGGAACGCAGCGTTCCTCCCCGGCGTTGATGCCCGTTACGCACAGCTTCCTCGCTGCCCGGACAGCAAAGGACAGGTGCCCGAAACTGCGTTTATGCCCGACATAACGGCTAGTTTCGAGCACCCTGCCCGGCCTAACGGCTAGTTTGGGCAGTTACCTATTCTTTGGGGAAAACGGTTATTTTGCCCCGAAAATAGGACCGTTGGCCACGCGTTGGGGGCTCTATATAAATCCTCTCACTTGAGAGGGTCAGGTATCCAAGATTCACCCTAAGAATTCATACTTTGTACTTGCCCTTTTTCTCTGACCCTTTCTCACTTGAGCGTCGGAGTGCCTTGCAGGTACACCCCCTCCTCTCCATACGACCAGCATCCCTGACGCACTTGGCGGCCTGATTCTACAGGATCTGATCCAGCCTTCACGATCAGTGGCGCCGTCTGTGGGAACTTTGTTCTCCCTTTCTTTCTTTAACCGAAGATCAAAACAATTTTCGAACATCATCACGATCATGGCCTCCCAAGATCGCACCCAGGATGCTCTTTATTCCACCATCCTCCCCGTCAACAAATCTGACGTTGACGGCTAATCATCTCTCCTCCGAGATGCCCGTTTTCTTAGGGATGGAGCCACTGCTTCTCCTTCCCCTACCCCTGCTGATCGTAACAACGATCAACCTTCTCTTGACCTCCAGTCCATTCCCGTTCCGCCCAACGCCGACCCGGCCGTGGCAGCTCTCCTGGAGGTGTTCAACAAGATTAACACCCTGATCCTGTAGCAGAACGAGAGGATCGGGGCACTGGAAGAGTCTCGCCGTCCAAGATCCCCTCCTACGCGGAGGAACCAGCGACGATCTAGAAGCCCGTAGCCACGGAGAGAAATCGACCGAAGACTGCGCCAAGAGCACGATCCTCGTATAGCCCGAAAGCGCGACCAGATCTCCCCACGTGACCAGCACGCTCACGACCACAAAAGGACTCGACGGAACGAAGAATCGCCGATCAAGTCCAAAGGACGGGCACGCTCACCTTCTCCTCGAAGGAACCACTCACCTTCTCCTCGAATGAACCGCTCACCCTCTCCGCGAAGGAATCGTCGACGCAAGCAACCCGTCTGGTCACCATCATACACCAGTTCTAGTGACGACGACGAGCCTCGCGGCCCGTTGTCCCAAGAGATCCTGGCTACCCGTCTCCTGAAAGGCTTGGAGAAACCCCCGTCACTTGGCACGTACGACAGGACCACTGACCCAGATGAGCACATCGAGAATATCGATATGCTCTTAGACTACCGCGGCGTACGGGGCGCCATCAAGTGCAGACTGTTCCCGACCACGCTCTAAAAGGGAGCAATGACATGGTATAAACAACTTCCCGAGGAATCCATCACCTCGTGGAAACAGCTCGGCAGGATGTTCTTGCGGCACTTCACGACATCTCGCCGCCATCCCAAAACTGAGGCCTCCCTCAGAGCCATAATCCAGGGGAAAGATGAACCTCTCCGAGCATATATCGAGAGGTTCAACAAGGAAGTTGTCCAGGTCCCGATGACTGATAAGATGAAGAAGTTCCTGCTCGAACAAGGGGTCCGCCCGGACTCCGAGTTCGCTAAAGCCATTGGCCTCGCGCCACCGAGGAACTTAGACGCCCTCCTCCTCAAAGCCCAATCTCATATTCAGTACGAGGAGAAGATTGCAGCCAGTAACGTTCGAGCGTCTCGCCACCAAGAGAACGCCCGGGCTTCTAAAGGAGAAGAAGCCTCGACATCACGTCGGGGTGAACGAAGACACGAGGACCGTCCCCGCGACAGCAAAGGGCCCTCCGGGCGTTTCCATGATTACACTCCCCTGACCATTTCCAGGGAAAAGATTCTGTCCGAATGTGCCAATTTGGAGTTCAAACAAGCCGGGGTCCGTTTCCCCAAACAGCTGCCGAATAGACCAAACGTGGACAAGTCAAAATACTGTCGCTTCCTCAAAAGTCACGGCCATACTACGGAGGACTGCATCCATCTGAAGGATGCCATAGAGATACTGATCAGGGACGGGCACCTGAAATAGTTCGCGAAGAAGAAGGACACTCCTCGGAAGGATGCCCAGGAGTCCAAGAAGGTCGAGGAAGAGGTACCCTCTTCGGACGACGCCAATGTACAGGTCACGATGTCCATCTCGCGGCCAAAGGACTTCTACATCCCAGACGGGCTCAACGCCCCTGCTTATTTCGCGGCCCACAGCCCGTGGGAGACTTTTCCTTCCGCCATGGTCATTTCTGGCGGGGGATTCAACAAAGTCACGGTGGGTTCCGTGAAACGGAAGTTCAAACACCTGATCAACACCAGCTCGAACAAAGTGACCACGCTTGATCAGGCCCCAAAGGGTTCCGTCCCCATCTCCTTCTACAGGGAGGAACTCCTCGGCGGCTCCCTGAACTCAAGCATTCCGTTGCTCGTCAGAGCCCAAATGGTAAACTTCGACGTTCGCCGAATCCTAGTCGACCAGGGTAGCTCGGTCGACATCATGTACTCCCAGCTGTTCTCAACGCTGCAGTTGGACGAATCGCACCTTACCCCCTACGTAGGGTCCGATTTACAGGGGTTCAACAAGTCTGTGACCAAGCCATGGGGTTAGGTCGAGTTGATCATGACCTTCGGAGCAGCTGAAACGGCCAGATCCATCAAGGTACAATTTCTGGTAATCGACTGCCCGTCGCTTTACCAATGCATTTTCGGAAGGCCAACTCTAGCCAAGTTGGTAGCAGTGCCATCGACCGTCCACCTGAAGATGAAGTATTAGACTTCGAAAGGAATGGTCGCCACCCTCCACGGTGATATAGAAGCTGCCCGACGGTGTTTTGAAGCAGCTACAAAGGGGCTCAATGCCATCGCGCCCAAGCCTAAAGCGTCGAGCAAGCCAGCATTGCCGAGCAGCTCCGAGGAGGCCAAGCCTCTGCCCCAGGTCGACTCTATCGACCTCGACAGTCGCTTCCCCGAGGACCAACAGGAGGAACGAGCAGCTTCAGCCAGCTCATCCGCGTCATCCAGCAGCAGCTCCCATCCGATGTGCCCAATCCTGGATGGCAACTTCGAGCTAGTCCTGTTCGGCGAAGACCCCCAACGGGGAGTGAAGATCGGAGCAGACCTGCCTGACGTCGCGAGGAAGCAGCTCAAAGCGTGCCTCCGAGAGAATGCCGACCTTTTTGTGTGGAGCGCCGCGGAAATGCCCGACCTGGATCCATCCGTCGCATGTCACCAGCTGACCATTGACCCGGCCATCAAGGCCGTAGCACAACGTAGGAGGAAGCAGTCTCCGGAGAAAACGGAGGCTGCCGAAAAAGCTGTAAAGGACCTCCTCGAGGCCAAATTTATTTCGGAGGCCAAGTACACCACTTGGCTGTCCAACGTTGTATTGGTTAAAAAATCTAATAGAAAATGGCGCATGTGCATTGATTATACCGATCTCAATAAGGCATGCCCGAAGGATGCCTACCCCCTCCCCAATATTGATAAACTTGTTGATAATTCTGCTGGTTTTAAACTTTTATCGTTCATGGGCGCCTACTCAGGCTACAATCAAATCCCAATGGCAATGTCCGACAAAAAATACACGGCCTTCATGACCGAATCGGTGAACTATTACTACAACGTAATGCCCTTCAGCCTGAAGAACGCCGGAACAACGTACCAACGCATGATGAACAAAGTGTTTCGGGGACAGATAGGCGACATGCTCGAAGTTTACATGGACGACATGATCGTTAAGTCCCACGAGGAAACCGATCATACCGCCCACTTACGAAAGGTCTTCGAACAGGCCAGGAAATACAAAATGCGTTTTAATCCGGAGAAGTGCACGTTCGGCGTCCGAGCAGGCAAATTCCTCGGCTTCTACTTAACAGAACGAGGAATTGAAGCCAATCCCGACAAATGCCGGGCATTCTCCGAGTTTCCGATGCCCAGGTCCAAAAAATCCATCCAGTCCCTCAACGGGATATCGCGTCACTATCTCGTTTCGTGGCCAAGTCCGCCCAGCACGCCCTACCATTCTTCAAGCTCCTCCGCAAAGAGGTTGCGTTCGAATGGACCGAGGAGTGCGACAAGTCCCTTCTCCATCTGAAACGAGCACTCTCAGAGCCATCGATCTTCTCTCTCCCGGAAAATGGCGAAACATTGTACCTATACCTGGCCGTAGCTGCCGAAGCAGTAAGCGCCGCCCTCATCTGCGAGACACCTGACGGGCAGAAGCCCATTTATTTCACGAGCAAGGCACTGCAAGGACCAGAGTTACGTTACCAGCAGATAGAGAAAGTGGCATTAGCCCTCATCAACGCAGCCAGGAGATTGAGACACTACTTCCTGGCTCACATGATCGTGGTTCGGACAGATCATCCCATAAAGCAGCTACTCGGTCGTCCAGATATGTCCGGCAGAATGCTTAAGTGGTCGCTGGAACTATCCGAATTTGACATTCAATACGAAGGCAGAAAGGCCCTCAAGGCCCAAGCTCTGGCCGAATTCATCGCGGGAATGACATTCGCGGACTTCCCCGCGAGCGAAGCGCGCAAATGGACCATCTTCGTCGATGGTGCTTCGAGTTCGGCAGGAAGTGGCGCGGGCATCATACTGGAAAGCGACGAAGGGGCTATCGTCGAGGTATCACTCACATTGTCTTTCCCAACCTCCAATAACCAGGCTGAATACGAAGCCTTCCTCGCTGGGCTACGCCTTGCCGAGGACCTGGGAGCGGAAGAAGTCGTCATCTGCACGGATTCACAACTCGTGGCCCTCCAGGTCCGAGGTGAATACCAAGCCAAAAACGACAACCTGACCGAATACTTGGCCTTGGTAAAGAAGGAAATGGCAAAGTTCATAACAGTAGAAGTGAAACACGTTCCCCGCAAACATAACGTACGAGCAGACGTGCTGTCTAAACTGGCCAGCACAAAGAAGAAAGGCGGAAACAAATCTGTCATACAGGAAGTACTTCCTCGACCCAGCATCGAGAAGGCCTCCCCAACACTCGACGTGCAGGTGATCGGCGACAACAACTATTGGATGGCCCCAGTCTACAACTACCTCGCCAAGGACGAACTCCCGTCTGACCCAAAGGAGGCCAGCATAGTCAGGAGAAGAGCCTGCTCTTATGTCTTGGTCGAAGAAAAACTATACAGATGGGGATTCTCCATTCCGCTGCTCAAATGTGTCGAGGAAGAAATGGTCGCGCACATCCTGCGCGAAATCCACGAAGGAATCAACGCCCAACATCTCGGCGGAAGGTCCCTTGCTCCCAAGGCTCTCTGAGCAGGATACTACTGGCCGACCATGCAAAACGACGCGAAAGAACACGTGAAGAAATGCGACAAATGCCAACGGCACAGGGACATGCACCTGGCTCCGCCCAACGAGCTCAAGGCTATGTCCTCGCCGTGGCCATTCGCCTGGTGGGGCCTAGACGTCCTAGGACCCTTCGTGGTAGGATCAAGTCAGAACAAGTACCTCATAGTGGGCGTAGATTATTTCACAAAGTGGATAGAAGCAGAAGCTCTAGCCAAAATAACTGCGCTCAACATCCTGCATTTCTACAAACGAAACATCCTTGCACGTTTCGGTATTCCACAAGCGATAGTAACGAACAACGGGACGCAGTTCACGGACAGGAAGTTTCAGGACTTCGTCGTCCAACTAGGCACGAAACAACACTTCGCATCCGTCAAACACCCTCAAACAAACGGGCAAGCTGAGGCAGCTAACCGAGTCATCCTTCGAGGCCTCAAGCGAAGGTTGTACGAAACAAATAAGGCATGGGTCGAGGAGCTACACAGCATGCTCTGGGTATACCGTACAACTCCCCATTCAACGACCGGGGAAACACCTTTCCGTTTAGCATACGGAACCGAGGCTGTAATTCCCGTCGAAGTTCACGTGCCCTCTAGGCAGACAGAGTCGCCCCTAGACGAGGAGATGAATGACGAATCTTTAAGGGAAGAGCTCGACCTCGTCGAGGAAATCAGAACCGGGGCAGCTCTCCACGAGGCCTCACTGAAACAAAAGATCACCATCAAGCACAACACCAAAGTGATACGACGAGAGTTCGACGTGGGAAGCCTTGTCCTAAGAAGAAACCACAAAGACTCTCGCGAAGGAAAACTAGCAGCCAATTGGGAGGGACCCTATCGCGTCCGGGCAAAAACGGAAAATGGGGCCTACTACCTAGAACATCTTACTGGGGAAGAACTCACTCGACCATGGAACACTGAAAAGCTAAAACAATACTACAGCTAAATCCTCAGTCCGACTCGTTGCGACGACGAACGTCAGCCACCGACCACTATGCACGTCTAGGTACAAGCGTCGCATACGATTAAAGCATAGCCCCGCTCATTAACGAGCTGGGTAATTGCTCGACAGCGGTCCTCGATCGAGCATCGCCGTTATCAAAGTACCACGATTGGCAGAACCCCAGCTCATGATGGGATGTTCACACCACGAACTCAGGCCTCAAACGCGACCTGAGCTCCACTCCCCGCCAGGATATTCCCCGGCAGTTCGACCAGTTCCCCACACTGCCGAACACATCTATTACGAGCAACCCCCCAGAAATAGTCACACAAGTCAAGTACCCCCTATTACGGGCGGACATACATTCACAACATGCATACGACACTTAGGAAAAATAAAAGCAAGTAAAGTCATGCAAACAAAAGAACTAAATAGGCGATAATTTAACAAGTGGCCGCAAGGACCACAATTGTACATTGTTACATTAAACGGGGGCCATGCCCCCCAAAAATAAATTACAACGGCACGCAGGCCGGACCAATTACAACAAAATAACAAATTCCTCATTCATCAGCGTGCTTGGTTAACTCTGGCTCGGGTCCTTGCTCCTCTGCTGGCTGATCCTCGGGGGTAACAACGAGGAGACCTTCGGGCAAGACAATGGGACCATCCTCAACACGCGCAAGATAGTGAGTACCCTCGGCAGTGATCTCAAGCCCAGGGTTCACCACCCGCAATTGAGCCACGACGCTTTGAAAAGACTCATTTGCCACGGCGATGCCATCATCTTCGGCCAGCAGGATGCGGGCAACCAGGTCAGACCTAGTCTTCAACTCTTTTACATCATCCGGATCGTCGGCACCCGAGGCGCTGGCCGCCATCAACTCTTTGTTCAGCTCCTCGGCAGCCTTTTTCTCCGCCGCCAGCTTGGAGACATCCTCCTTCAGCCAGGCCGTCTCCTCTTCGGCCTTCCTCCGAGCCTCGCGGGCACTCTTAAATTCCTCCTTGAGGGCCGGCTCAGAAGCCCGAGCAGCTTTAAGTTCGGACTCAAGTGTAGAGTCCCCTTCTGCGTAGACAGCAGCCATCTCCAGCATCCTGACCAGGGCAGAAGCATCTTGGGCCACCAGCGCCCTCTTGCTCAGGCGATCCATGCCTTCCAAGCAAAGGGATTCCGCCCGGGGGGCGACCAAAGAGTTACCTTCAAAGAACCTCCTATCAAGGATACACGGAGGGAGCTCAAACTTCCCTTTCTCCGGCACGCGGGTAAGGTCCACAACGTCTGATGTCCTTGGCCGCTTCGACCGCCCAGTCAAGGGCAGAGGAGATCCCCGTGGAGCAGGAGAGGGAGAAGAAGAGGCCCCCGCGACAGTTTGAACAAGAGGAGGAGCACGGGCACCAGCAGGCCGAGATTTAGGAGGAGCCGCTCCAGCTTTATTCCTCGCCATAGCATTCCTCACCACGCGATCGCGAGCCTGAGGTATCTCACCTGCACAAATAAAGAAAAAACGAGCATGTTAGCTACGAGGAAAAGAGATAACACAAACAAAATCTAAATCACTAAGACTACCGAGCAGCTTCTCAACGTCCGCGGGAGTCTTGCACTCCAGCACTGCCTTAACATTGACGAATCTGCGCTCAACTCTCTGGCTCCCATCCTCCTCGAAGATAGGGCTGCCCTTGCTCGTCCAACAGCTTGCAAGACTGAAGGAGTTGACCTAGTTCACCAGCTTCTCGTACGCCACGGCGTCCTGCCCGCGCAGGTCGCTCGGCTGAAAGACATAACCACTGGGTTTCTTGGAGAAATGGTCGGGTGCCCAGCGGATGGGGAACTTGTAGAGCCTCTGCCCAATATACTTCCCTTCCTCATTAAGCAGCTCATTTCCATCCTCGTCAACCTCGATTTCCCAGACATATGTACTGTCCTGGGCCACCTCGAACAAGGGCTCAACGACGAAGTACCGCTCCTTGAAAGTCCGGATTGACTCCGAGAACGGTTTTAAACAGCTTGCGAGGCTGCTTCAGAGAAACCCAGCCATACTTCTTCCCCGTCAGCTGCCTTTGTAGATGGAAAACAGCGAAGAATAGAGGGAGAGTAGTCCCCAGAGAGAGATGCTCGTACACCAATTCAAAAGCCCGGATGAAGGCCAGCGAATTAGGGTGCAGTTGAGAAGGAGCCATCTTCAGATGCTCGAAAACCGACCGCTGGAAATCAGTAAACAGAAGCCTCAGTCCCAGCTCCTTGAAGGCATACTCGTACATTGTAAAGCGGTCCCCGAAGTCCGTACATACCCGCTCGTTCACAGTAGGGAAATGCACCATCCACTCCCCTTCCGGTCCTACCTCCATAAAGATGTCCGCCAAAGACTTTGCGAACGTAGAAATGTGCTCGGAAGGTTCGGTCACCTCCCACTCCTCCGCGGAGAACCATCCTCCTCCATATTATCCCGAACCTCTTCTTCCTCCCCGGGATTGCTGGAGGAACTTGAGGCCGCCGAGCTCGAAGCCGTCGAGCTACTACTTTCCTCGGAGCCAATTTCCTCCTCGGACGTATCTAGAATAACTTCTCTGTCTGGCCCCGTCGCCATTACGATCACCTGAAAAGCAGAAAAAGACAGTGAATTCGACAGCAAATCAAATCCACCCTTCCACTACTAAATCAAGTGAAAGGGCGCGCAAAGGGCTGAGGACAACGTCCCCGGCCTAAGCCCTAACGTCAAAGGGAAAGCAAAAACCTCCCCGCGAGGATATGCCCGGAACTCTTAACCCAGAACGAGGAGCTTCCCCGCGCTCACGCCCAGTTTCCGGTCGAAGCTTCGCCGGAAATTGCAAAGCTTCACCAGAATCTGGGAACGATCTACCAAAAAACTCATCGCTCCACCAGAAGATGAACGAACGAGGTGGTTACACATGCAACCTCGCCGTGAACCACCTTCCCCACCAAACGCTCTAACAGGTCCGGCGACATGTTGGGAGCATAGAAATGGCACAACCACCGTGCGCCACCAACAATCGCCGGAAAATCGCACATTTCGTCCTCTAAACTAGCCCTAACCGCATGCAAATCTACCAGCAAGAATGAAAGGGAGTAAAACAAGTCTTAAATCAGAAAACTTACTTGATTCGAGTAGAAGAAAAAGGTTGCTCGAAACTTGAAGTGGTGGCCGGAAGCACTGAAGACGGCGACGAACAAGAGCTTAGAAGAGACGAAGAGGAATCAAAAAGGAAAAAGTTTCAAATGAAACGGTTTCCCCTTTTTTATACAAAGGGGCACGTGCACACACGCGCCCGTAGGCCATTATGGCTATCCTCTAGCCATCATTGCCTATTAACTGCTACACGGAGCTCTAGGTACACGTGGCGCCCCAGCGTTTCAAATTCTGTCTAACCATTAGTCTCCCCGTACACCGGGCAATATGGTCACGACCACGAATCTCACGAACACCTGGGGTCACGAGCACTTTGAGACAACCTTCCTCGCCTACAAACGACGACTCTATGCTAGCTCCCCGGAGCAACGAGCAGTCCTTAAGTCATCACTCCCATGCTCGGGAGCAACCGCTTAGGGGGCTCATGTTCTGGACTGGACCAATGTCTAGAATTGGCCCAATCCGCCTCTGTTCCAGAGCGGCCCAAATTTCCTAAGTCCAATCCACAGAGGGGCAAAAGTGACCTTTCTGCCCCTCCAACCGGGCAAGGAACGAAATGTTCCTCCCCGGCATGGATGCCCGTTACGCACGGCTTCCTCGCTGCCCGGACAGCAAAGGACAGGTGCCCGAAACTGCGTTTATGCCCGACATAACGACTAGTTTCGAGCACCCTGCCCGGCCTAACGGCTATTTTGGGCAGTTACCTATTCTTTGGGGAAAACGGTTATTTCGCCCCGAAAATAGGACCATTGGCCACGCGCTGGGGCTCTATATAAACTCTCTCGCTTGAGAGGGTCAGGTATCCAAGATTCACCCTAATAATTCATACTTTGTACTTGCCCTTTTTCTCTGACCCTTTTTCACTTGAGCGTCGGAGTGCCTTGCAGGTACACCCCCCTCCTCTCCATACGACCAGCATCCTTGACGCACTTGGCGGCCTGATTCTACAGGATCTGATCCAGCCTTCACGATCAGTAACCTTCAGGTCTGGTGGTTCCTGTTACGGCTTCCGTGTCTTTAGTGACCGGTGGGATGTATCCCTCAGGTATAAAGTTGAGAGGCATGCCCCAGGGAAAATCTTTAGGCATATTGTACTGAGGATGACTGCCAGGTGTCACAAGTGCTAGTGTAGATGTAATCTCCGAGATCACAATCCTTTGATGTTGTTGTTCCTGGGCTGCTGCCAGGGATTCCATGATCCCTTCAACCATGTTGACCTTCAAAAGAGACAACACTCCTCCGTGCTTAGCTCTGAAAGCCTCGGGATTAGTAATCATTCTTCCAAATTTCCTTAGGTCTTCTAGTTTTGGAACCTTGAAGGTGTACTTGTGCGTTTTTCTTCTACCGAAATCCATAAAGCAACCTCTGATATTTGCAATTATTGTTTTAGTTCTTTTAGAAAAAGATTTTTTTCTTGTTTAAAATTTTTTTTTTAATGAATGCATGAATGCAGCAAACAAAAACATTTGAAAACATGGGTTTAGGGGTTCATCGTCACGAGCATGGAGCCATGGATCTACCCATCCCCAAGGTGTGTATTAGAGGTTAAATTTTTTATCTGTAGAACAGGTTCTAACAAAAGTTTCCAAAATCATTGACCCCTCTTAAGGATATTAAACGCAAACCTACTTACTCATGAGAGCTGTAATATCCTAAGATGAATCTCCTTTGAGTATAGTATCTGTATCAACTATTCCCGATAGTTACCGCACTACCTAATGGCCAAATGGTTAAATGCTTACTAATTCCCAGTTTCAAGGGTAACCCAATGGGAAAAAACAATGCTTTCACGACTTGCTCGTTCAACATTGGTAATTCAACGCGGGCACCTCCTCTGTTTTGGTGGACTCTCAAGTTAGCTTGGTCAGGATTCAATCCCTATAAGCTTCCCTGAATACGCCACCATTTATCTTAATGTTCTCTGGGACTCACCAAGTGCGTATTAATCGCATTCCCAGATACCGGTAATGTAAACAAGGATATCAAATAATATGACAGCATATGATATATAAAAAGTGAGAACGCAAGTAAGATAGCAGAAAAAATAAATGCAAAGCAAGGCCTAGACCTCTTAGGAAATCTAATCCTATACTCCCCAGTAGAGTCGCCATTTTTCTGTAGCAGTCGATTTTTTCCGGTGACGCGACCACCTACCCCATGATTGGTGCTACTTTCTGATTTCTGTATTTATCCTATGAAGCTTGAAATGAAGGGGAAGATATCTTAAACTAACCCTGCACGCAAATGTTTTCTTTAACAAATGCTAAGAGATCGGGGATCGGGGTCTGGTTATACAAAAGGAAGCTACTAACACCCAGAGTATCTATAGTAATCTATAGGAACCTTCTTTTGCATGTATTTCTACTAATTTGAAATGCTTTCTTGTGTTTATCTGATGTGGATTGGGAAAGTTTCTCCTTTGGGAGTGTTGAGAGAATGTTTTTGTTGTTTTCGGGTTTTCTGTTATTTTTGGGAAGGTACCTGGACCTAAGTTTTTTATTTATTTGTGTGCTCGCTAAGATTTCGTAATCTTATGCCTACGTATTCCCGTAAAGAGATTTGGGAAATCACAGCAATCGTAGTTCCTCCTATTCTATGGGAGGAAAATGTTGGTGTCTTGTTCAAAGCCCAAGATTGAAGCTATCGGAGTATTTGTGTCTTGTTCAAAGCCCAAGATTGAAGCTAAAAGGGTGATTGAGAGAGAGAATTTGTCATCTCTAAAGGGAGAAAACTCACCTATTCATCACAAATGTTGATAAATTGATTATAAAGGAAATGACTTTAAATGGGATATGTAGAATCCAACAATTCCATAATTTCCTTTATAAGAGATTATGTTCATGAAGGAAGAAGCTTTAACTCAGTGTAGAGCAATGCCATTTTTCCCTTTATGAATCTTTCATGCTAAGAGAGGGACATTGGCTTGGATGTATAGAATCCATAGGCTTGCCACTTACAGCAGTCAAATGAAAGATAAATATTGGCAGGGATAAGGGAAGGACTCCAGCTTGGATTTTGAATTAACAAGTGTGCCACTTACAGTAATTATCTGGACAAAGGTTTTGATTGTTTGATTTGATATGTGATGTATAGAAGATGTATCTTCCTGCAGAGTAGACTCATGGTCTCATCTGAGTGGATGTTGATTTTTGCGTGCCTTGATCAAAGCCCAAGGTTGAAGCTATAGGAAACTGACTCCACTGGGGGGTTTATCTGTCTTGTACAAAGCCCAAGATTGAGGCTAAAAAAGTTTGAGTGTAGTTTCAAATAAGACTGACTCAACTGGGAGTATGATATTTGTCTTGTACAAAGCCCAAGATTGAGGTTGATTGGGAAAATCATTATATGAAGCCTAAGAGGAGGCTAACTCTTGTTGAGGATTATTGAAATCCAGGAGAAGGTCTAAACTGTATTGGGGAATCCTAAAGGAATTTACTCTTGCTGGGAATCACAGAAGAATTGAAATACCAGATGCCATGAGGCTATGATTTTATTGGGGATTTGTTGATGGTAAATTGACCCTGGCTGGGATGTTTAAGGTGATGGTTTAAACCTTGTTAGGGGTCAGGGGAGTTTTAAGGGTGAGTTTAAGAACCTTAGAAGTTTTTAACTCTGCTGGAGACTGGTGTATTGGTAAAATGATCAGGATCTATCTTGTGCCTTTAGGACACTCGTGGGTCTTTGTGTTTAGTAAAAAAGAAGACTATGAGACTTCTCAAGTCTACTTGAATGAAGCCCAAGAGGAGGCTGAGACTATCCAAGTCTCATTAAAAAGAGATAAACTCTGGTTGGAAAAAGATCTTTGTATGATGCCCAAGAGGAGGTTGTTGGTTGAAGATCAACTTTTGAATGGTAGGATGTTCTAGGCTTTTGACTCTCCCAGGGATTGAACTAGTAGAGATGACTAATTTCTATCTTATGCTTTTAGGAAGCCTTTGGGTCCAAGCCTAAGAAAAGTTCAAGAATGGTTTCACTGGGAATAATCCTTTCTTTGTTGAATAGTTCTAAGGTTTGAAGAAATTCAAAAGAGGTTTCACCGAGAATTAATCCTCTCTTGGGGAAATGAATTTCTTGTATATGTTTATTTCTAAGTTTTGACAGTCTTGAGAAAAGTTTCACCGAGAATAATGTCTTTCTCTGTTCCATATTGAATAAGCCCAAGAGGAGGCAGACTGTATCGAGGGGAATTTCCTATGAGGGAACTAGTTTTGACAAAGTTAGAAGTAACCTATGGTTTGACCTAAGTGTAGACCTAACTGCCAGGGGAAACTCTAGACAGATATGCACAAGTATATACAAACAAGTGAATTGACAGGTATATAAACAATTATGCATTGAAATGTAAATATGTTGGGTTTTACACTCTGAGAAGAGGCCCAAGTGTATTGTGATTGATTGTACTGATTTTAACTGTATGATTAGGGTTTTAAGAAATTGAAGAAAGTTTTGAGAAAAATTTAAGTTTGAATTTGAAATAAAGTTGTTTAAGAGAAAAGAATATTTGGGTCTTATAACTCAAAGAGAGGCCCAAGTGGTCTAAGAGCAGTTTCACCGGGAATAATGCTCCTCTTAGTACCAGTTTAAAAAACAGACAGATGATTTTGAAAACAGAGGTATGGGGCTTACAACTATAGGAGAGGCCCACGGAAGTTATTTATTGTTTAAAACAAAGTTTTTATACAAAGGATTGGGGCTTATACTCATGGAGAGGCCCAGATGACTTATTTTTAAATAGGGATCGCACTGCGATACCGAAAGACGTTGTGGGACTTATACTATAGCAGAGGCCCAAATTTTATGTATGAAGAAAAGGGTTTGGGTCGTACACTCTATTAGAGGCCTAAAAGTGTTTGTAAAGAAGAAGGAATGGGGCTTACAACTCAGAGAGAGGCCCAAGACTTCATGCGTCGTAGTTTTGAAAACCATAGTAGGACTTATACAATGACTGAGGCCCAAATTATTTATGTACAAAAAGGAGTGGGTCTTACACTCTACAAAGAGGCCCAAAAATGTTTAAAATGAAATTTGAAAAATTAAAATCAAAAGGAAAACCCTAATTTTAATTTAAAATTTATTTTTCAAAGAAAAATCAAATAAAAATGATGAAAATTATCAAATATATTCAATAAAGATGTTATGAACTTTGATAAATTTTTGAAAATTGATGTTTTATTCATATGAATGCTTGAAATTCATTTGGTTTTGAAAAATCAAGAGAATGAACCCTTTTAAAATGTTAAAAAACAATTAAAAAGAAATTCTTTACAAAAATTCAAAATATGTTAAATAAATAATATTTTTTTTTATTTTTTGGTGGAATAAAATATTTTAACATATTTGTAAATTTTGAAAAAAAGAATCAATCCAAAATGATTAAAAATCAGAGAGAAATTAATTTTTGAAATCAATTAAAAAAATAAAAGAAAATTCAAAATTTCAAATATTTGAAAAAGGCGCCAAGAACAAGTCATCTTCTTCGCGCGAGCCCTGGTTTTCCAGATTTGCAAAACCCTCCATAACTCCCTCAATTCGTAATGAAATGGAACAATTCAAACATCAATCTTGCTCGTTTTTAATCAAGGATTAAGATGGTACCATTTAATTTCATTTATTTTAAGTGTGGAGAGAGTTATCATGTATGAACACAGAAACCCTAGAATTTGCAAAAACTATCATGAAGTCCTAAACACGAATGAAACATAGCAATTGATTGAGGGTTATCACTCTATGAACTATCAGAAGCATGTTGGTAACTTGAAAACAAATTTATGATGCATGTAGTATAAAGTTTGAGAGCTTCAGGCTTACTTGTGCAAGAGGAATTCAAATTCTGATGTAGAGGTGTTACAGATGTTGTGTGATGATCTGGACAACTTCAATAGACCTTATGTAAGGTGTGTAGAAGCTTGGAATTGATTGGAAACACATGGAACTCTTTGTGGTATCTCAACTGTAATTTGGCTCAAGTGTGATTTCGAGGTTTGTGATTCTGATGTTACAGATGATGGAGAAGTGTTTGTATAGCTTCTATATGATATATATGAGGTGTCTACACCATTAGTTTTAATAGAATTGCTTCCTATTGAAAAATTTGAAAGTTACTTGAAAAGGAAGCAAATTCTGGTTTTGGAGAGTGAAGTGAAGGAAAACATGGATTGCTATATTTTGGTCTGTTCAAATCAGTCACAAATGATCTCTATTTATAGTAGAGGAAGTTTGTTTTTGAAGGAATAGGGAATGGAGGCTGGATCGCCCTATTATCCAATGGTTTTTGTCATGTAGCCAAAGTCTCATCTAGCCATTGACTTGGGCCAAACTTTGCAGGTTTAGGTCTTCGGATCTTTGGAGAAATCTTGACTCATTTGGACTGGCTTGTAACTGATCCATGCCACCTCTATGTATCACATAAATTCTTGATGCAAAATTTGAATTTCAAGGTTCATGTCATGATGATTTTGCACATGCCTAGTTGAATTCTTGACCAAGTAACAAGTGAGTCATCAGAAGTTTTGTGTTTTTGGAAGATGACAAAGTTGGTAAAGTGGAAAAACTTGAAGGAAGAAATCGTGTGGCATAAGTCATGTATCCATGCTATTGTGTAGGCAGGGTGAAAAATGCCATTTTGGGAAGCTCATAACTCCTTGCTCAAGTTAAATCATGGGAGGCTCTTGTACTTTTTAGAAAGCCCATATATCATACTTCAACTTTGATGTTTAAATTTGGTCTTGAATCATCTTGGATCATGATGGAAAATGCCTCCAAAGTTGGACAAATCATGAGACAGATTCTGTCTCAAATTTTTCTAAGTGTTTGAAAAATGTCCATTTCTCATTTTTTGTGTTTTTGATCAATCCATAACTCAAAATCCATGAAGATTTGGGATATGGTGTAGTTGACAATCTTGTAGTATGTAATGAGAGCTTTCATTTGAGCTTTGGATGGAAGAAAAAGGTTACTTGGATCACAAGTTATGGTCTTGCAAAGATGGGTAAAAAACACTTTTTTCATGACTTAGTGAAAATTCAAGTTTCTTAAGGTTGCCCCTTTTGCAAGTAACCCCACTTTTCTTGATTTTTCTTGATGAATGATGATCAAAACCATAAGTTAACAATGTTTTTGACTTGAAGAAGCCATGTTTGTTATGGAATCTCAAAAGTCAAACATGGTTTTTGGGCACAGTTGACTTTTTATCAGATGAATTTCAAACTTTGTGATTCTTTATGAAATCAAGTTCTTGACCTAATTCAAACCTAATGGATGGATTCCATAGGTGTTTTAGAGTGTCTTGAATCATGTCCCAAGGTTTGAGATCATGTCTTGGTCAAAAGTCAAAGGTAGGGTTGGCTTTTTCTCAGAATCCCTAGTTTGTGGTCCAAATGAATTTGCACCTTTATATTGCTTATGAACCAAGTTCTTTATGTCCATTTGAACTTGTAAGAGGATCAATATAATATATTTGAGGTCTTCAAAACATTCCTTGAGGTTTTGGCTCATGCCTTGCTCAAAAAGTCAACTTAGGGGTGAATTAGGTTAAGAAACCCTAATTCCTGATTTTTGATGAATGCATCTCCTGAGGCTACTTTGAACTTATGATTGGATCCATAAGGTCCTTTTGAGCTTCTTGATTATGTTTTGAAGTATTAGCTCATTCCCTGGTGAAAATTTCTCACTGGAGGCATTGGTCGACCAAAACCCTAATTTGGTGACACTGGTGATCTTGAGGATTGATCTACTTGAAATGTTGCACTCTTGTGCCTGATTCTTGATATGGGAGACCTCTTGATCCTTCATGGATGTTTGAGATACTTGACAAGTTAAAGATCATGTCAATTCTTGATTGATCCTTTGCCTGAGTGTCCTGAGAGGGCTCAAAACCCTAACTCTTGATTGAGGTGAATGCTCAACAATCTTTGAGAGAATTGATGAGGTATGAAGATGCATCTTCATTTCGGTAGCCCGTTCCATAAGAACTCCACGGTTAAGAATGCTCGACTTGGAGAAATTTTGGGATGGGTGACCTTTTGGGAATTTTTTTGGAAAGCGTGTGAGTGAGGACAAAGCATGCTGAAAAAACCCGTGTTGGTTTGTGGGGTTAGTCGGTAATCCTGAAAGCAGTCTGGGGCGTTACAAATGGTATCAGAGCCAGAACTCTCCCAGTACGATGTGGTTTGGGGACGAACCAAGCGGAAGCTGGTAGACATGTAACACCTGTGGCCGAAGAGGGCGGAGAGTGGTTACATGTAACACCCGAGGGCGAGGGAGTGGTTGTCAGTGCACGAGGTATGACAATGAGACACTCTTAGCAACTTCTAGCGAAAAACCGAATTCCCATCGGAATGAGAGGGGTCCTGAGGCTGTGCAGGTATGTGACTGTATGGTTGAAGGAAGACTTATAAAGTATTAATTGGTATTACCTATACAAACAAGATGCATCTTCTTTTCGGTATCCCATTCCATAAGTACTCCACAGTTAAGGGTGCTTGACTTGGAGCAATTTTGGAATGGGTGACCTTCTGTGAAGTTTCCCGGAAAGCGTGTGAGTGTGGACAAAGAATGCTGAGAAGACCCGTGTTAATTTGTGGGGTCATTTGGTATTCCTGAAAGCAGTCTAGGGCGTTACATAGTCCGTGTGTCCAGAAGGGGAAATTGACTCTGTGCAAGGAGAGCCTTTATTTGGGGTTCGCGATTGTGAGCTTGCGCCGTTGTGGATGTTGTTCACGAGTTCGTGCCCGCGGGGACGACGCTTTGCTCGTGACTCGTGGAATTTCACTTTCGAGGACGATGCGTTTCGCTGAGACTTTAGTCGGGATCTTAGCACGTGCTTGCATGGAGCGTTCTGCTCGTGAATAAATGCGAAAGTTCGTCGCCTGTGTCCAACAAGGGGTGCTCGACAGGATTTGAAGGGACAACATTCTGCCTCCTCAAGACAACGGTCGACGAGACTTGAAGAGACAATGTTTTGTCTCCTCGAGACAATGGTCAATAGGACTTGAAGAGAGAATGTTTTGTCTCTTCGGGTCACCTGTCAGAGTCATTTAATACATAATTATGACCTATGAGTAGGGGTACTCATGAGCTAGGCAGCGACACGTCTACCTATGCTCCGAATTTGGTTTATGAATAGGAAAGAGTGGCAGACCATTTGCACATTTTTCCCTTACTCTTCTCTCTACTTTCCTTCAAGCTTCAGAGCATTTCTCCATCATCTGCCGTCGTCGCCGCCATCATCGCCAACTTTCTTGAGATCAACTTCATCTCCTCTTTTAATCAAGTAAGCTTTCTTCTTTCTTCATCTAATCTTCAGTTTGCAATGCATGCTTGTTTTAGAATGTAAGTTATTTTTAGAATGCATGCCTTTTCTCTATGTTAGGTTCCAGCGGGTGTTGGTGTTTTCTCTATGCCATTTTCAAACACCAACGGTAGGAGAGATTATGCTAGAATATCCTTGTTTTGAGTAGAAAACCACCCCGGCGCCACCGTTCAGGCGGTGAATAGGGCTTGTGCCGGTGGGGCTTATGACTTTTTCCAATGAAGCTCATGAGTTTCCGATGAAGCTTCATGTGTTGAGGAGGCTCTTCCTCGCGAAGCTCATGAGTTTATGATGAAGCTTCATGCATCAAAGAGGAGCTTCGTCGTGAAGTTCATGAGTTTTATGATGAATATCCGTCTATTTTCTAATGAATTCTCGCGTCGAGGAGGATTTTCCTCGTGAAGCTCTTGATTTTATGATGAATTCCATTTATTTTCTTATGAATCCTCATGTCAAGGAGAATTTTCCTCGTGATTTTTGATGGGTCGACTGAAACCTCCGTCGAGGAGAGGATCCTCGTGACTTCCTTGCTCGCCGTTGAGTAAAGGCTTTGGTTGAGGGCAACATCCTCATGCCTTTCTTCCCCCTTTCACTTGATTTAAAGAGTTGGGGGCTTCGGTTGCCGTTCATCGGCCTTTAAATGAGAATTTTTGATCGGATGGAGCTAGCCCCCTCACAACTGCATCCGGGCTTTCGAGATCATGTGTCAGTACCTCAAGATCGGCACCACAATTCCTCTATTCTTTCGCCGCTTCCACCTTCAACGACCGACTTTGCATGGGAAGCATAACTGGGTGTCCCTCAAGACGTCGAAGAAACTGTTCAAGGTGTTCACGGACTCTGTTCGTACCTTTAAGGATAGGTATTATACGGTCAAGCCCACGTCTCGAGTAGCCATCGACTCCATGTTCGAGCGCGTGACTGTACTCGAGGAAGATGGAATTGTGTGTCTTGGCGAGGATGGGAATGAGGTAACGAGATGGGTCTCGAAGTTTGCCCTTCAATGGACTAATGCCCACTTTGAGGATAGCACAAACTATTACATCACGAAGCCTAACGAGCTGGACCCTGAGAACCAGTATGGCTTTGACAAATTAGTGAAGTTCGTCGACGACTTTACTCCCGCTCAGTGGCAGACCAAGAACGGGGAGGTTGTCCACGACGAGCGGGGAGAACCCATATATGAGGCTCGATATATTAACACCAAGGAGCTCCTCAAGTGTAATACCGCCGAGGAAGCTAGATTGCTTTTAGGTAGCTGTTTTTCCTTTAATTTGTTTGTGTTTGTTCTTTCTTTGGTATATTGACCTGTGTTCGTCATTTATCATAAGTAACATGGCAAACCTTCAGGAACGCGTGCTTAAGATATCGATGGCCAAAGGGAATGCTTTAAAAGGAAGAAAGAGGGATTCCAAGAATAGGCTCGTTAACATCTTAAACCAGTCCAAGGTTGACTCTGGCCTCATCTCTTCTTCTTCCTCGGGTGGCAGCCTGTCTTTTTCTCAATAGGACAAGGACACCCCGACCAAGAAGAGGCCGCGAGTAGATGATGTCATAGAGGTAGATCTGAGGAGGGAGGGGGTTGCTGACAACAAGTTCGTATTGCCTCCTTGCTTTTCAAACTAGAGGTTCTTCGAAGGGGGCCTTTCTCTAGCTGTGTCTCTGGCAGATTCTTCGGCTATCCCGGGCCTCGACGTGGCGAGCAGAAGAAAGGAACTGGCTCAGGATACAAACACTTTAAAGATGGTCTTGGAGGTGGCCCTGGTCCTCAACGACAAGGAGACCTGTCCTATTACCGAGCTGGAGAAGCAGCGGGAAGCGAACCAGAAGTTTCAAGCGGAGGCGATCAGGCTGGAGACCGCCTTTGATGACTATAAAGAGAAATATCAGATCCAGACCGGGATTGTCACCGAGCTGCGCCTAAAGAAATAGGAGTTGGCTAAGTTAAATGCGGCCATGGATGCCTTGAGGGTCGAGCATGCTGCTGAAAAGAATGTCTTCACGGATAGGATCTCCGCTGTGGAGGTTGTTGCGGCCCCCACTGAATACGAGGATGACGACCTGAAGGCCTTGCAGACCCGTGCTGAGCTAATATCTCGGATCCGAGGTCTCGAACAGGATTGCATGAATGCAGTCGAGATGAGCTTCGAGAATGTTGTGGCTCAACTCCAAATTGCTAACCCCAGGGTTGAGCTCGCCATTGAGGGGATAGGGTTTCTGCAAAAGGTGGTTGACGGTCAGATAGTCGCCCCTCCCAGCACTGACGACGAGGAAGAAGAAGAGGTAACCAATGAGGGGGAGCATGATGTTTGACTTGTATATTTTGTTGTATTTGTTCTGGCCTATGTGTCGTAGTTTGTAACATTTGGATAGTTAGCATCGCCCATTTTTGTAACATTATGACATCATCGGCCTTTGTGGTCATTATTCTAATCATATTTCACTTTCCTTATATGTTCGTATACACCTTTGCTTGTACACCTTTTAATCATACGTTACTTTCTTATATGCTCGTGTATACCTTTGCTTGTATGCTTTTTAATCATGCTTTACTTTCTGACATGCTCGTGTATGCCTTTGCTTGTTTATAACAAGATGTTTGTTTGGAAATTATTTTTGCTAAGTGTTTAGGGTCTTGCTCGACAACTTTATTGCTCGACAGTGAAGGAAACTCGTCGAGTGGTCGGAGTTGGATTCTGTACTGACAGCGGTGGAAAGATCTCGGTCGGAATCTTAACACCATCGCGTGAACTTCCCATCGCGAGCTGAGTGTTCTCCCTTGCTGGTACGGCGACAACGGAGCTCGGTTGAGTTTTCCACGTCAGGCCAAGGACCTACTCATCAAAGAGTGGAAACCTGCCTTTTTTTTTAAGTTTGGGACGATGTACTTGTATCCGAGCACGCCTCCGTGGTCGGGACGTACCTCGTCATTGTCGATTGGGGTATGTCAATTGTTAGGCCTAACTGTAATATTGTTTCAGTTTTTTGGTGTTCTATAGTTGAGCAAGTAGTTCCCCGTGTAAGTTTTCGAGGTAGTATGCCCCATTCTCAAATTTTGCTTGGACACGGTAGGGGCATTCCCAGTTCGCGACGAGTTTGTCCTTTCGAGAATCTTTATGATTTCTTTGTAGGACTAGGCTTCTGATTTTGAATTCTCGTTTTATGACTTTGGCATCATGTCGTAAGGTTATCTTTTGTTTTAACGAGGCTTCGTGGAGGACTTCCCCCGATCGAATCTCTTCGACTAGGTCGAGCTCCTCTTGTAGCACCTCGTCATTCATCTCCTCGTCGAGGGGGAATTCAGATCACCTAGAAGGTTCTCTGATCTCCACCGGGATTACTGCTTCGGTCCCGTAGGCTAGTCGAAACAGATTTTCTCCCGTGGTCGAGTGTGGTTTCGTTCTGTAGGCTCAGATTATGTTGTGTAGCTCTTCGACCCATTTCTTTTAGGCCTCGCCTAATATTCGTTTTAGTCCTTCTAGGATCACTCTGTTCGCGGCCTCGGCCTGCCCGTTCGTTTGCGGGTGTTCGACAGACGTGAAATGTTGTTTGGTGTCCAATCTGGCGACGAAATCCTGGAAATTTTTGTCGGTGAACAGCGTCCTGTTATCGGTGACGAGTGCCTTTGGTATGCCGAATCGGGCAAGTATATTTTTATTATAGAAATGGAGTATATTGTGTGTCGTTATTTTGGTGAGGGCCTCCGCCTCTATCCACTTCGTGAAATACTCGACGCCGACTATCAGGTACTTGTTTTGGTTCGACCCCATGGTAAATGGCCCGAGGAAGTCCATCCCCCTACCAGGCGAAGGGTCACGGTGACGAGAGAGTCTTAAGCTCGTTGGGCGGTGCCAAGTGCATGTCTCTGTGGCGTTGGCATTTGTTACATTTTTTAATGTGTTCTTTTGCGTCGTGTTGTATGGTGGGCCAGTAGTATCCTGCTCGCAGGGCTTTTCGGGCGAGTGACTTTCCTCCGAGGTGTTGGGCATTAATTCCTTCGTGGATTTCAAGAAGTATATGGGCGACCTTGGATTCCTCGACACACTTGAGGATAGGAATGGAGAATCCCCGTCGGTACAACTTATCGTCGACCAAGACGTAGGAGCAACGAGCAAGCTCTGCGCCTAATCACATTAGCCTCTTTCTGGTCGGAGGGTAGTTCCCCATTTGTGATGTAGTTGTATACCGGGGTCATCCAGCAGTCGTTGTCACTGATGGCGTTTACGTCGAAAGTTGTGGAGGGTTTTTCGATGCTCGGGTGAGAAAGTATCTCTTGAATGACAGACTTGTTTCCACCTTTCTTCTTTGTGCTCGCGAGTTTTGACATGATGTCTTCTCGTGTGTTGTGCTCGCGGGGAACGTGTTTTACTAGCGCAGAATCGAATATTGTTATTCTCTCCTGAACTAGAGGTAAGTACTCAGAGAGATTGTCGTTCTTGGCTTGATATTCTCCTAGTACTTGAGAAGCGACGAGCTGGGAATCAGTGAAGATTTTTACCTTTTTAGCTCCCAAGTTTCGGCCAAGTATAGCTCTGCGAGGAATGCTTCAACTCTGCCTGTTTATTCGAGGTTGGGAAGGATAGGGAGAGAGAGACTTCGATTAGGATTCCCTCCTCGTTTTCAAGGATGATGCCTGCTCTGCTTCTTGTCGAGTTGGATGCTCCGTCTATGAAGATGGTCCACTTATGGGTTTCGATTGTCGGGGAGGTAGACGTGTCCATTTCTCCTACGAAGTTGGCTAGTACTTGAGCTTTAAGGGCCTTTATGTTCTCGTACTGGATGTCAAATTCAGAGAGTTCCAGTGACCATTTATGCATTCTGCCGACCATGTCGGGATGGCCGAGCAACAGTTTTACGGGTTGGTCAGTTCGCACCCGATTATGTGAGTTAGGAAGTAGCGTCTCAATCTTCTCTCCGCATTGATGAGGGTCCGTGACACTTTTACGATTTGTTGGTATCTGAGTTCAGGGCCTTGTAGGGCCTTGCTAAAGAAGTGTATGGGTTTCTGCCCCTCAGGAGTTTTGCGAATGAGAGTAAAGGTAGAGACGGCGAGGTAAAGGTAGAGAGTTTCCCCGTTGTCTGGTCGCGAGAAGACCGGTGGTTGAAAAAGAGCTCGTTTGAGGTGGAGAACGGCTTGTTCGCACTCCTCGATCCATTTGAACGTCGCTTCCTTGCGAAGAAGTTTGAAAAGGGGAAGTGCGTGCTGGGCAGATTTGGCTACAAAGTGGGATAACAAGGTGAGCATCCCGTTTAGGGATTGAATTGATTTCTTCGAGTTTGGCATCTGGAATTTGGAGAAGGCCCTGCATTTTTCGGGGTTCGCTTTGATTCCTTGCTCCGTCAGATAGAAGCCGAGGAATTTACCTGCCCAAACATTGAAGGTACATTTCTCCGGATTGAACCTCATCTTGCATCTCCTCGCTTGGTCGAAGACTCTTTCCAGGTGGAGTCTATGGTCATTTTCCTCTTTAGATTTCACGATCATGTCGTCCATGTAGACTTCGAGCATGTCTCCAATCTATCCTAAAAAGTCTTTGTCCATCATCCGCTGGTAGGTAGCTCTGGTGTTCTTCAAGCCGAAAGGCATTTTAGTTGTATAGTAGTTGCCCAACTCGGTCATGAAGGTCGTGTATTTTTTGTCCCCCTTTGCCATGGGGATCAGGTTGTACCCTGAATACGCGTCCATAAAAGGCAATAATTTAAAACCTGCAAAGTTATCAATTAGTCTATCTATGTTAGGTAAAGGGTAAACGTCTTTAGGGCAACTCTTGTTAAGATAAGTATAATCAACACACATTCTCCATTTTCCATTAGATTTTTTGACAAGTACAACATTTGAAAGTCAGGTTGTGTACTGGGCTTCTGAAATAAAATTTGCCTCAAGGAGGTCTTTTATAGATTTTTCAGCAGCCTATGCTTTTTTGGGAGACTGCCTACGCCTACGTTGTACTACAGCCCTAGTGGTGAGGTCAATTGTCAACTGGTGGCAGGCCACGTCGGGGTCCAGTCCGGGCATCTCAGCGGCGTTCCACGCAAACAGGTCAGCATTCTTTCTTAAGTAGGCTTTCATCTGCTTTTTTACGAGGTCTAGGAGGCTAGTGCCAATCTTCACTCCTTTGTTTGGGTCGCTGCCGAGGAGGATGACTTCGAACTCTCCATCTAGAATGGGGCGCCTAGGATTGGCAGGTTCCTCATTCACATCTGGCGTCGAGGAGGTTTCCACTGCTAGTCGGGCTCCTTTCTCTTTCTTCTTCTACTCCTTCAAGTCCTCCTTGGTGAAGCGACTATCTAGGTCAACCGAGTCGACATGAGGCATTGGTTTTGGCTCCTCAAAGGTGTTGGGTCAATCCGGCTTGCTGCCAGTTCTGGGCGGCGTGTTGATGGATTTCCGCCCCTTTGAGGTCGCTTCAAAGCATCTCCTCACATATTCTATGTCCCCGTGAAGGGTGGCGACGGGACCCTTGGTCGTGTATTACTTAATCTTCAGATGGACAGTGGATGGTACGACGATAAGTTCGGCCAGAGTTGGTCTTCCCAGGATGCACTGGTATATAAAAGGGAAGTCTATGACCAGGAATTGGACTTTGACCGACTTGGCACTTTTGTCCGCTCCGACTGTGTAAATCAGTTCGACATAACCCCACGACTTTGTGGTAGCACTGTTGAAACCCTACAGAACGGAGCCCACGTAGGGTGTCAAATGTGTTTCTTCGAGCTCCAACATCAGGAACAGTGTAGCGGAAAAAATTGTGAGTGTAAGCTATTGATTAACTTAACTAAAAAATGCAAGAGTCGTCACCGCACTTTTATTTTATCCAAAAGGAAAGGAAAAATAACGAACAAAACCTAAACAAGTTCTAAACAAGAACAAAAAAAACATAGACTAGGTAAGGGGGTGGTTATGCTAAGGAAAGGTGTTAGCACCCAAAACGTCTATAGTACTCTATAGGAGCCCTTTGAAATATCTACGCTTTTTGGTTTGAAATTGTTTGTTTGAAATGAGATTGGGGAGATGAGAAGAGAAATATTTTTTAAAATTTTTGTGTTTGGAGAGACTTCTTGAGCCTCATGCCTACGTACCCACAAAGTGCAAATATAGGATCAAAACCCCGTAGTTCGTGGTACAAATAACAAAATTGGTTTGTTATGGTTGATTTTAAATGTAAAGACAAGTCGTCATTTCCAAGCGAATAATTCCGCTTAAAGAGATGACTCATGTCTAAACTTATGAAAAAGTTTTAAGAGAAAAAGTGCATAAGGCACAAAAGATTTGAATGAGGTTAAGTGTTTTTTAAAGTCTTTTGAAATGGTCAAGTATGGTTAACATTGATTGACATTTATTAAAGAAAATGAAGTTTGAAAAAGCACTTGACAAAATTCAAGGTTTGTTATGAAAGAGGTTTGGTTTTGAAAATAAGAAGATTTTGAAAATGGGAGAAGATTTTGAAAATTGAAGAATGGGTGGAAAAGAAGTGACTATCCTAAACCAAAAGATAAAAGCTAAGGATAAGAACGGTCTAACCACACAAGTAAGCTCCATAACATAAGCACCATTTCCTTTATATTAGGACTTGATCAAGATAGGTCTTCAAAAGAGAACTCCAAGTGCCCAAAAATCCAAGGTTTTTCATCACAAACTTCCAAGCATAGGTTAAGATCCTAGTTCTAAGTCCAAAGTTCCATGTACAATGCAAAAGATAGTAACCATAGTCCACCATTAAGAGAACATGTTTTTTAGGGGTTTTAGCCTTTATTAATGTTTTTTGGTCCATACGGACAAAAGAAAAAGAGCATAAACATAAACAAATGGTCCAAGTGGACAAAGGAAAAATAGCGGAAACATAAACAAATGGTCCAAGTGGACAAAGGAAAAATAGCGGAAGCATAAACAAATGGTCCAAGTAGATAAAGGAAAAATGGCGGAAACATAAACAAATGATATGATATGATAACATAAAGCATAAAAAATAAAGAGAGGTAGGGAGCGAGAAGGAAGCATAAACATAACACAATTAATATACAATATAGAGCAATATTGATCCAAAATGAGAGAACAAGTTTTGTTATGTTTTCGGAAATGCTCGACTAGACATCCATGAGAATGAAAACATGGTCTCATACATTACCATGGGGAGGGCTCCAACTAGGATAAAATCAACGAGTATGCCAACTAACCCCCATGGGTAACAAGAGAAATCCAATCTATTTCAAACTACGACATGGAAGAATAGGAGACTGGTAATTCACTTATAAATCACAACGGTTTTCCGATTTTGGGATAATTTAGCGCTATGTTAAGCAATTGTAATCGGACTTATGTAGAAGCCACGACTATCTGAGGCCGGTCAATAACAATGTTAGTGCTAATACATGCTAGAGAAGTGATATGTAGATCACTCTCCGAAAGCAATACCGCACGAAAAGAAAAGAGGTAACGATCTCGTCTTCATCAAGAACTTAAAATAAGTTCCAATGATATTGAAGATTTTCATTGATCAAAAGAAAAAGAAGAAGAAGAGGGGAAGGGAAGCCAAATTGAATCACAATTTTGAATCATTCCATATTTAAGTTCTAGCACTCTTCTTGGTTGATTAGGGTACTAAACCTCATCAAACACCCAAAGTCCATGGAATTTAAAGAGAAATTAGATCAATAAACACCACAATTAAAGGCAAAACAAAAGGAAATGGAAGAAGAAAGGAAAGAACTCAAAACAGTCCCAAAACAAGCAAAAATCACAATTCTGGCTCTGGTTAATCGATTAACCATTTGTATGTGCAAATGTGTTAATCGATTAACACTGGCAGGACAACAACAAAAATTTGAAAAAAATATGCATTCATGATTCAACCATTTCTTCAAACACCTCATGATCATGAATGCAAATTAGCACGAAAATTCAAGTCAAACAACAGCAAATAACACCAGTGAAACACAATTTGCAAGATCCAAAGATCAAGCAACAAGAATCAACAAGAGATCACATTGTGGAAGATGAATCAAGCACAACAATGGTGGAATAAGTGAATTACCACTTCAAATTTGAAAATGCTTCAAATCAACTTCAAGAACCACACTCTAAAGCCTTGATCTACAGAAATTGATGATGAAAAGTGTTTTGATAAAGGTTTAGCTCAAAGATTAGTAAGCTCCAATGAAGAACTTACTAATTTTCAATGAAAAAAAGAGCTTTGATGAATTTGGGTAGATGAAGAATTGAGAGAAATTTTTGCAAGGTGAATTTAACTATCAAAAGCTTGTGGAATGAATTATATGAGGCCTCTATTTATAGAATTTAGGCTTGGAAATTTTGGTGGTTTGGAGCTTGGTTTGGAGCCAAAATTAGGCTTGGAACTTGAATTTGGAGGCAAAATCAAGATCAAGTGGTGATTACTGAGGGTGTATGGTGGGAATTAATTATGATGAGGTAGGGGAATTAAAATGAGGTGATCTAGAATATTCTCATGATGAAACAAAGTGAAATTTGGTGCCAAATGCTATAGAATTTGAAAATTCTATTTTTAAACAAAAAACCCACTGGTTAATCGATTAACCATTTACATGTACAAATGTGCTAATCGATTAACACAGTGAAAAAGTGAGAATAATTGTTTTTTGATGTGTTGTCTTAGTTCTGGCTCGATTCTTTTGACTTGTCAAAGAAGGCATGGAAATAAACACATGAACCTTGGAGTCTCTTGAGTAATAATCAATTAAATCTTGGAAACTCTTGATCAGATGATTTTGAATTATTTGCAGATCAACTTTCACTTTGTTCAGATGAATTTTATTTGAGTTGAGGAACTGGTATTTGACATTCTTGATCCAAACCTCTTCCGGAAAAAGTTAGTAAAAGGGAAAACAAACATATTTTTGGATTTTGATTAAAGGTTAGTAAACATAAGCAAAAAAGGCAAATAAGAAACATACAGATGCTCGGTGATCCTTACAAGGTATAAACCCAAAGATGAGAGGGATAGAGGAACCAAAGCATGATCTTGTTTTTGATGCAAAGATGCAAATGACATGTGGAATCTTAGGGGTAAAAATTAGGGTACAACAAATGGCTGGGAGTAGATGATGTCGACCGAGCTTCCCTGGTCGACCAGTATGCGGCGAACATCAACGTTCGCCATTCGTTCTCTCATGAGCAAAGGGATGCTGAAGTTGGGGGATCCACCAGGGAACTCCTCGCAGTAGAACGTGATCGGAACTGAACTTCCTCGGCATTTGTCGAGAGTAGAGTTTTTTCTCGAGCTTGCATCGATGAGTTGCTCAAACTTCCTTTTTCACCGATCCTACGGTGAGCTTGTTGAATCCTCCACCAGATATGACCATGGCGGAAGGGAAGCTTTCTCACGTGTTGTGCCCAAAAAAGTGGAGGGGTTTCTTGGCCCCGTCGGGGTCGTAGAAGTCCTCAGGCCAGGAGATGGACATGGTGATTGTAACACCCTTCTACCCTAAATAGCAATCACAATAAATATAAACAATTATATTAGAATACATCACCACAAGGGTGCCACATTTCGTCATAAACCGTCACAATAACAACCTGCTCCGTAACACGGGTTATATCATCATAACTTCAATCAATGCTATGCAGCGGAAAAGCCAAAACTCAACACAATTTTTAATTCAAAACATATTAAGACAATAACCCATAACATCATGATTGTCAACAAGAAAAAGAACACAATCGTTCGACTCAAACGTTCCGACCCGATGTTACATATCAGAGCAAGACCCTCTACTCAATGAAAAATAACCAAAATACTTCAAAGTTAAGTCTTCGTGCACCAAGAGAGCTAATCCTGATCACCTGCACGTTACCCACGTGGAGGCAACATTTAAATAGGCAGGGTGAGTAATCACAGATCATTATACAAGATATAAGGCAAAAGATATAGTAGCCACACATATCATCCTTAATTCATTCACAACGTCATCATACTATCGAATCACAACCACCACAAAACATCAATCATTCTACAACATCATCAACACGCCAATTACTTAATAATTATGTAATGCCACATAGTATGTAATGCAACAACATAGACTCGTGCATGTGGTACCAATTCATCATGCTGATGGACACTGGGCCATCACCCTCCAAAGATCCCCACCAATAGGATCGATTCTATATAAGAACCGGAGCACATCACAAAAAACTTTAATCCACATAATAGGATTAAAGCCACCACTGGACCGAAGTCCTAACATCATCACTGGACCGAAGTCCTAGATATGCCATGAATGCATGATGCAAAACGTCATAATAATCACCATCGTAGAACTGTCAAAATTGTATCATCATTCATGAGTACTCATCAAACATCATAACTTAACATCAATCACGTTCGTCATAATTCATCACAATATTTCACAATTCATCATATTATAATCATCACAACACAAATCCCTTAACATTGTTAATAAAACAAGTACCTCGAATCAAGTTATCCTTCTTGGGAACTTCTGAACCACTCAAAGCAAACACTCTGCCATTGGTCTAAGCAGCAGTAGTAGTTTTCTTCGGCTTCTGACATTGGGTACTGATGTGACCCTTTTCACCACAGTTGAAACAAGTTGGACCTTCATCTTTGTAATCGGTAGCTCTATGGCCTCTCTTACCATATTTGTAACACCTTAACACATTATTGTTGCAACCTTCTGCATGATGGCCTTGCTCGCCACACCTGTAACACTTAAGAGAAGAGGGGGCTGCTCCTCCACTTGTCTTCATCCCATCTGAAGCCTTTTGTTTCCCTTTGTCAGTTGGAGTCACATAAGGTTTTCCTCTAAATTGTCCTTTCTCTTTCTTCTCACTAAGATGCTTGTAGTGAGAAAATCGAGCTCGACTATCCTCATCATAGATCCTACTCTTATCTACCAGCTCAGCATACCTACGAATCTGTTGGTATCCAATACCCTGCTTGATCTCTAGTCTCAGCCCATTCTCAAACTTGAGACATTTAGACATCTCAGTATCAGCACGGTTGTAATGAGGACAAAACTTCACCTGCGCCTCAAACTTTGCAGTATACTCTGCCACATTCATGTTTCCTTGTTTCAACTCAAGGAATTCTATCTCTTTCTTGCCGCGAACTTCTTCAGGAAAATACTTCCCCAAAAATTCTCTCTTGAATACAACCCAAGTTATCTCAGTACCAGCATCTTGCAGTCTCTGACGGGTGTTATCCCACTAATCCTTAGCTTTTTGTGGCAGCATATGAGTACTAAACTGAACTTGTTGAGCGTCAGTACACATCCTCACTCGGAAAATCTTCTCAATCACCTTGAGCCACTTCTACGCACTCTCTGGATCATGAATGCCCACAAAAGTTGGTGGATTGTTTCTCTGGAACTTTCCCAAAGCACGAAACTCGTAAGGAGCTCCACCATTCTGATTGTTCTGAGCCATTGCTTGAGCAAGTGATTCCAACGCATCAACAAAAGCATGATCGTTTCATCCAGCCATTCTACACACCATCAACAATGTTAGAAGAAATAATTCATCGACAGTGTACACACACTCATCGACTGACAAGGACTGGCATCATACAAAAACCTGGCCGGACAGACCAACCTGCTCTAATACCACTAATGTAACACACTTCTACCCCAAAGAGCAATCACGATAAATATAAACAATTATATCATAGTACATCACCACAAGGGTGCCACATTTTGTCATAAAACGTCACAATAACAACTTGCTCTGTAACATGGGTTATATCATCATAACTTCAATCAATGCTATGCAGCGGAAAAGTCAAAACTCAACACAATTTTTAATTCAAAACATCTTAAGACAAGAACCCAAAACATCATGATTGTCAACAAGAAAAAGAACATTATCGTTCGACTCAAGCGTCCCGACCCGATGTTACATATCAGAGCAAGACCCTTTAATCAACGGAAAATAACCAAAATACTTCAAAGCTAAGTCTTCATGCACCAAGAGAGCTAATCCTGATCACCTGCACGTTACCCACGTGGAGGCAACATTCAAACAGGCAGGGTGAGTAATCACAAATTATTATACAAGATATAAAGCAAAAGATATAGTAGCCACATATATCATTATTAATTCTTTCACAACGTCATCATACTATCAAATCACAACCACCACAAAACATCAATCATTCTACAACATCATCAACACGTCAATTACTCAATAATTATGCAATGTCACATAGTATGTAATACAACAACATAGATTTCATGCATGTGGTACCAATTCATCATGTTGATGGACACTGGGCCATCAACCCTCCAAAGATCCCCACCAATAGGATCGATTCTACACAAGAACCGGAGCACGTCACAAAACACTTCAATCCACACAATGGGATTAAAGCCACCACTGGACCGAAGTCCTAACATCGTCACTGGATCGAAGTCCTAGATATGCCATGAATGTATGATGCAAAATGTCATAATAATCACCATCGTAGAACCGTCAAACTTGCATCTTCATTCATGAGTACTCATCAAACATCATAACATAGCATCAATCACGTTCGTCACAATTCATCATATTATAATCATCACAATAAAAATCCCTTATTTTATCCCATTTAGTATCGTTACTAGTTTCTCTTATGCTCAATTACACCTCTTAGTCTTACGGTTCAAGAAAATTGCACCACTCGCGAAATCGGGACAAAAATTGTAAAAACGGGGAATTCTGGCTATAGCTCTTCCCATACGCGTATGACCATGCCCCATACGCGTATGGCCCTCTTCCTTTGCCCCTTGGCCTGTGTACCATATGCGTAGGGCCATCAGCCCAGGACATCCATACGCGTATCTCCTTGAGCCTTACGCGTATGACCAGAGAGGTTCCCCCTCTCAAAAACCCCATATGCGTAATGGCTAGCCCATACGTGTATGGCCCCTTCCACAAGCTCCCCTTGCGCGTACTGGCCCTACCATACGCGTATGGCCACTCCACCATATGCATACCATACGCGTACCAGCAGAGAGCCGTACTGGCTATAGGGACGGGTGCGTACCATACGCGTATCACCCTGGGAATGTCCCATTCATACGCGTATGACCAAACGCACACCAAAAACCCAGATTTCGCATCTGTACGAAATTTCCCCCATTGCAGCATCTTCAAACTTCTAAATCAGATCCAAAACTACCTTCGATTCATTACAGATTCAAGGTTCTAATCCTACTTCATTGTTTTCATCAATTTTTCTCTTATCATAACCTAAATCGTTAACTCCAAACCCCCAGTTTCAGATCTAGTTCGATGTTCATCACAGCAACAACATACACTCATACGAATTTCACAACAATGACATCATTCAACACGAAATTCATAGCAGACATCATATACACACAAATTCACAAGGATTATCATACAATTTCGTCATATTTTAATTAATTGGCACATAACACATAAAAACTACATCTACCTTAAACCCCATATCAAATATAATAACCCGAATCACCCCCCATACCTCGAATTCTCAACAACTGATTCTTTCTCTGCGTTCTACGGATGATTTTCCCCGGTTCTTCGTGCCCTAGCTCTCCCTTCTCAGTTCTCTCAAACTTTCATGACCGTACAAAAGTGAACTTCCCTAATCCCTCTTTTCTTTTTTTGTCATTCTTACCCCTTGGACCCCTATTATGATTTTCCTATCTTACCCTCACTTATTCCCTTACAATTGACCACATTGCCCTTAGTGTCTCACTCCCTTTTATTTTAAATAATAATAATAATCTAAATAATATTATTCACATTATTCTATTATTATTACTACTAAAATAATTCTAATTAATCACTTAATTTCTAAAATGCTCTCATTATTCCCTTAGCTCAAATAATATCCCACAACACAATACAAATACACCATGCGTCACAACATTTTATCAAAACTCACCGAAATCACGAATATTATAATAAACTTATTAAGTAAATATTAATTATTTTTGGGTGTTACAACGATCTGCAAGTTGGCGGTGTCGTCAGAGGGTGGCTTCTCCTCCTCGACCTTCTTTACTTCCCGGGAGTCTTGCTGAGGAGCTTATCTTCTCTTTGTGTACTGCTTTAGGTGCCCGTCCCTGATGAGGATTTCAATTGCATCATTGAGGTGGATGCACTCATCAGTGACGTGCACGTGGCTCTTGTAGAAGTGGAAGTACTTGGTCTTGTCTGCGGTAGGCTTAGGAGGTGTTTGCCTGGGAAAATGGACTCTAGCCTGGCGGAATTCCGAGTTCTCGCACTCGGATAGGATACGGCCGCGAGAGGCGTTCAGTGGCATGTACTCGACAAAACAGCCGACAGGTCATTTCTGCTCCCGAGATTCACGGGGCTTATCTTTTTTCCTCTTCTCTCCTCCTCGACGAGGTGCCGTAGGTTCATCGTGCCTCGAAACACTGGCATTTTCCTGATGCCACGAGTCTCGAGCATTGTTCGCAACTTCTTTCTCCTCGTATTGAATATAGGCATGGGCCTTGAGGAGAAGGGCATCTCGATGCAGACGGCCTTGGCAAAGTCACTGCGGGGGTGCAATCCCCGCTCAAGAAAATACTTCTTCATGTCGTCGGTTGTGGAGACCTGGACAGCTTCTCGATTGAACCTCTCAATATAGGATCGGAGGGATTCATCTTTCTCTTGCATGATTGCTTCGAGCGTCGCCTCTGACTTTGGATGGCAACGAGAAACGGTGAAGTGCCTCGAAAACTACCTCCCCAGGTCTTTCCAGGAAGTGATGGATTCATCGGCGAGGCTCTTATACCAGGTCATGGCACCCTTCCTCAGAGTAGTAGGGAACAACCTGCATTTGATGGTGCCTCCGAAGCCGTGATAATCGAGCAGAGCATCTATGTTTTTGATTTACTCGTCGCGATCTGTCGTTCCATCGTATCTTCCCAGGTTCGGTGGCTTTTCCAGCCCGACGGGAAGGGGAGTGTCCATGATCGCTCGAGATAGCAGACCACAGGGGTCGTCTTCATCACTCCGGAGCGGTGAGCACGACGGAGAGTAGTCGTACTTCTCTCGCCGAGGGTAGTTAACATGGCGTGGTGGCGAGTCCCTCGGTCGGCCCTTTAATTTGCGTGAGGGCGAACGACGGTTGTCTGGCCGTCCATTGACTTTGCTCTTCTTGGAACCCGGGGAGCATCGGTCCTCACGAGGAGGATTACGGTTACGCTTCAGGGGCTGTGGCCTCTCCAACTGTGGGCGACAGCCTGGTCATTGTGGCAACGGGCTTCGAGACTCATACCATTGGTGTCTCCGCGAGGGAGAGCGTGAACGGCGATCTTTCTCCAATGCTCTGATCCTCTTGTTGATAGATCATTGTGTTGGTATGGTTAAGGGTTGCGACCAAGGCCTCCATGGTTTGGTCGGTGTTGGCCAGCACCGGGATTGGGTGGAATTTCTCTGGCGTCTTCTCCAGAGGTTTTGGGACTTTGCAGGTCTCGACATACTGGACGTCATTATCGGTCGCATCATCAGATGAGGGGGAGGTAGTGCGCCCGTCTCTCCTTGTTGGATTGTCTTCCTCTAGAATTGGCATATAGTTGTTGTTGTCGGTGTCATGGACGGGAGATAGGATGGTTTCGTGACCGCTGTTGTCGTGTTGATTGGCCATGATTGATTTTTGAAGTTTTTTGTTTTGAGCTATTGGTTTCAAGGAAAGAAAAAATGGGGAAGCAAGATTCCTACAGACGACGCCACTGATATAACCTGTCGATCAGAATAGGTAGGTGGCTGACAGCATGTCAGTGGACTTGAATGGTCAGCGAAGATAGGGGGTGTACATGCAGAACTTTGATGCTTAAGTTAGTTCGGGTGAAGAGGTGAGCAAGAAAGGGTAAAAAAATAGAATACCTGACTCTTCTTCGAATGAGGGTTTTTATAGTGAGCCCCCAGCGTTGGGTCAATGGTCTCTGTTATGGGCTGAGTGTCCAAGCCCACAACGGATGACTGCCAGGATTCCCACGTGGATGAAGGGATGAATAGATCGTGCTCATTGTCCTGGGTCAACGGCTCCGTATTCCTTGGTTATTAGACGGACTTGCCCGTTGCAAAGGGCAAATAGGTTCCCCGAGGTGTGTGAGTCAGTTGGTGATGTGTCCTCGGGTGAGGAGCACATGGAGAATGTGTTTTCTACTGGCCCCAACGGGTTAGGCCAGCACTCTGTGTCATCCTCGACGTAGGACTAGATTGGGTTGTGCTCGATCCTAGCTAAGCCACAGGCCTAGTCCAGAATAATGATCAATTATATAGTCTCTAAATCGGTCACAAAAGTTTAATGTTGCATGTCATTTGTCACACTAGCAAAATCCGATGTCTGTACTTAGCTGGTAAGGATTGCCAAAGGCTTTAGTATTTCGATGGCATTAAAGTAAGCTCATAAGGGTGAGAAAATATGCTTTTGGAGGGTGTTTTTTGTGAATATGAAATTGACGTTCCACCCCTAAGGTTAAGAAGGATTTTACAGAGGATGATGGGCCTGAATTTTGGGGTTTTCAAAAATAGCAACCGTACACCCTAGTAATAAGAGTGAACCATTGAATCTCTATTTTCTAAAGAGATGTGGGCCATTCCTATGACACCCTTTTCCACTACCTCTTACAAGGACACGTCACCTCCTACTTTTTCCTAATCTGGGGGAGTATTATGTGTCGCGGGCGATATATTTTGGTCATGGGTAATATCTTCCCATCGCCCCTTGTGGGTCCTTACAAATATATCGCTACAACATCGTTACTAACATTTAGATGGAAATGACTAATATGGTGTTTTGAAAATTTGAGGGATTCAAATAATCATTTTTTAATGCTATGGAACTAAAATGAACCCTGCGTACAAGATACGGGACGAAAAAGGATATTAAGTCGAAAAAATAAAGAGAAAGAAGTTTCAAAATATGCTAAGTTGTCATATCCTCACTTGAGAATGAAACATAAAAACTATGGGCAAGTTAAGAAGTTTATGAAGATTATTACAAAGTTGCAAGTTAAACATTTATTTTGATGAAATATTGGAAAAATGTAGGTGTATGTCAAGTTCATGATGGATTTGTGGAGCAAATCAAATCCAACTGCATCGACTATAATTATAGACGAAATCAAATCAAATATCCAATGGAGAAAAGGCCCAAAATCACATTGCTATTTAAGGAGACTCCCACCTCATAATTTAGTGGGTGCGCTAGGATTGAATATCTTTATGTTAGGGTTTCTTTGAGTCTTTGTGTTTCTTGTACACCATTATTGCGGTGAGAATCGGATAACAAGCTATTAATTAACTTGCATCGCAAAACTTTGAATTCACCACCGACTTTGATTTATCCAAAGGAAAGGTTCAAGATCGAGAAAACCTAAAGGGGGGAGATCTAAGGTTCGGGGGTTGGTTATACAAAGGGAAGGTATTAGCACCCTAAGTATCTGTAGTATTCTACAGGAACCTCTTGTTAATGTTGTGTTATGTTATGTTTGCTTGCTAAGATATCTGCTAAAGGTAAAGACCTAAGGGTATGTACACTAATTTTGCTTGCCAAGACGTCGCATCTTGTGCCTACGTATCTGACTAAAGAATCAGAGCAACCGTAGTTCACCTAACTAAGGGTGAGGAACCATTGACTATGACCAAAGTTCCAAGGGGAAATGAGTGTGAGCTCATTTTAGAGTTCAAGAAAACTCTCTAAATCTAAGTTAAAGGGGAAAAGTGAGTTCTCATGATGGTGAGAATCATATAGAGTTCAAAACTCTAACCTATTGCTAAGTTATGACTCAATGGCTCTTATGAGGCCAAGGAAAGAGAAAGGCTCTTATGAGGCCAAGGAAAAGGAAAGGCTCTTATGAGGCCAAGGAAAGAGAAAGGCTCTTATGAGGCCAAGGTGGTATGATTTTTTATTGACTTATGAGTCAACTGAGGAGGATTTTCCTTTGGAAGAGTATTGAGGATGTGTCAAATGAAACAGGCAACCACAATCATAACAGAATAGTTGTCCACAAGACTTTATCAGAAAATATGTACATGTCCCACCAAAGGGGGAAATGAAGTATTCAAAGGAATTAAAAATTAAAATGAAATAGAAATAGTCTCGTCTTAATCATGATTTAATCGAGAAATTGATAATCAATGATTCTTGACTTTCATCGACTAAAAAGTGAATAAAACTGAAATAAAGAGAAAGTGGTCTCATATTGATCAAAGTTTTGTCACTTTAATGAGATAAACCAAACCATGAAGTTTGTTATATCATCGACCAAAATGGTGAAAATGGAATCGAAATGGAAAATGAAGTTGGTCTCGTCTAAATCAAGATTTAAATCGGTAAATCGATAATCTTTTAATTAGAATTTGATTGACCAACAAAAATAAAAATGAAAATTGCCTCATATAAATCAAGATTTTTAGTGATTTGAACAAATCCACAAAGTCGTGATTTTTATATATCATTGGCCCTAAAATAAAAAAATAGAATAGGATTAGAATTAAAACTTTAAATAGCTAAACAAAATTAGAACAAGACTAATCAATTTTAAAACTAAAAACTCTTTAGAAATTACTTTAAAATAAATTAAGTAAAAAAAACAGAAGAGAGAGTTTGAGAAATCAAGGAGGGGTGCGCTTGGAAAAGTGGTACAGAATCCCTATGGGCTTAAACCCATTCATCCATTTACAAAAACGGGTGGAATTTTTAAAAAGGAGGGGGAGGTGCAGAGAGGTCTGAGGTGTGAACTAAAAAACATATGGGCTCTTTCAAACACCTTGTCTTACACGGTAAAAAAAAAACAAACAAACAAGAAAGGTAACTCCAAACAAAAACACACAAACTGCTCAGAGGATATACCTCTTCATCGCCGCTTCAACGAGTCAATAGGGTAAAACCCTATATTCATCACCAAGCAGTATATCTTAACCAAATGCGACGGCTACGACAATCAATGGTTCGCTCAGAAATTTTCTCATCATCGCGCCTCAAAAGGGAACGAAATCGGGACAAGATTATCAACAAACTCCTTCGCTACGCATTTCGTATTCAGGTTTGTGTGATTCGTTTCTTCCTCTGTTCGATTCAATCTCGGTTTGTTTGATTTGTGTTTCATACTAAACTCTCTTCATCCTTTTTTGTATGTGGGTTCTGGAATGGTTTGAGTGTTTGTGAGTTGTTACTGGTTTATGGAGGAGAAGGTTTTGTTTTTGAGTGGTGTTATGGTCTGAAGATTAAGGGAAAGAGAAACCGAACCAATGGAAAGGAGAGAGGTTCAGATTTACAAAGGTGAGTTTGTTGATGAAGAAGATGATTGTTGTTTAGAGTGTTTGAGGTCTATTGTTGTTCAGAGTATCAAAAGAGGTGTTGGGCTGTGTTGAATATACGGAGGTTGAGGAAAAGGTTGAAGGCTTTAAAAGAGGTTGGATGAAAATTTGTTATGGTTTGAAGATTGGAGAAGGAGGCGGAGGAAGGAAGTGGGTTGTTTCAATGGAGGGTTGTGCATTGAGAGAGGATCCCCTTGCGTGGGAGGAACTCTGTTTGTTAAGAGGTGAGTTTCCCCCCTCTTCAATCTATTCTCCTCTTCTTTTTAAGAACCAAATTAGACTTGTTGAATAAGTTTTCAAATGATCAGTCCTTTTCAAATCACAGGCTCTTTTTCGCTTTTGGATTGTTACAGGTTTTTTGTAGCTGTTGTTGTCCTTTTTTATGCAGGGCTTGTGTAGATGTGTAGGCGATGGTAGGCTTTGGTTTTGGTTTTGTTGTACGAGAGATATGCTGAAGCTTTTGGAGTGATTCTCGGCTTGTATCATGGCTTGGTGGCAGGATGTTGGTCAAGGGGTCATGAAGAGGTGCGGATTACATCAGGGCCTGTTTTGGTGAATGGTAGCTTTCTGGCTTACATTGGTTTGAGGCAGAGTGGTCTGTTAACGGCGCAGGGATTTTGGAGCATAGTGGCCAAGTCTTGGTGTAGCAGAGTATTGCAGCATCCTTGGACTGTTGTGGTTGGTCTTGGTGTAGCAGCGTACGTTTAGTGTAGAGTGGCAACCTTTATCAAGTTGTGGAGCCAGTAGGAGAAGTGTGAGGTTTTGGCTTGAGGAAAATGCGTTTTGGCGGTACGGTTTGAAGAACTAGCAGCATCATTATGTTGCTTTGTCTTAGTAGCAAGCTGGTGATGGCTTGGCAACTTGTTGCAATACATTTTGAAAGGTTTCTATGTGGGTCATGACTTTGTGAAGGTCATTTATTGGACTTTGTAAAAACAATTTCTTTTATTTACTCTTTTTGTGATTTTTGATATGAGTAAGATGGGCCTTTAAGATATGATGCTTGCACTTCCATGAGCTTGTCCCTTTTCCTTTTTGTAAATTTTGATTGTACATGGACTTGAAATTTTCTCGATGGGCTTCATGACTCAATGTGTAATGGGCTTCCATAAATGTAATTTGCACCTCCCATATCAAATTGAATCATGTTGAAACGCCTTGATTACACTTGATTGATAAATGCTCGATTTTTCCATGCTAATCCAAGAACCTCAAACCAAATTCTAGCATTCTTGAATTCTCATTTGAAATGAACAAAAATCTTGAATCAATCTTGAGAAATATAATCAAGCATGAATCAAACTTTAACTTGAAATGAACCAGAATTCTAAACCAATGAAACCACCAATGAATCAATCTTTGAACTTTTCCCTCAAAGCATCTGATTAAAATAACTGAACAAAACTTGGATCACTGAGTAACTTAATTCCCTCTCATGGATCCGAGTCTAACAATAAACTTGGCAAGACTGGCAGAATGACTTGAACTGGCAAAAACTCTGATTTTGGTCTTCAAACACAGATACTCGAATTCAATCCCCACTTGTCCTCGAAATGGCTAATGACCCAGATGACTTGAGACATGCATGGGGCGACTGCACCAAAACCCTAAAATGAACTGGCTCTGATGATTCCTTAATCATGAAACAAATGCCTTTGCAATATAACTTGATGACTGAAACAAACCACTTGTTTGACCAAGATTAGATCAAACTTCCAATGAATTTCCAACCAATACTGCACACAACCTTGACCTGATTTCAAGCGAATCTGAACGACACCTATTCTCCAACAACAAAGGGATAAGAAACCCTAATCTCCATACTTGGTGCATACTGACGAAGAACACAGCCTGAGATGTTGACAACCAACAAAACCCTAGTTCCTCAGTCTCAACTGATACCATGATGAAACCTAATCACTTGATGCCTCTTGAAGCAACACCCTAATTCACGAGTGCAACAAAACGAAACAAAATTCGATAATTTGGTTAGATATGCAATATGATTGACCTAGATTGATATGCAAATGATGATGACATCTAAGGGGTAAAATTTGGGGTATGACAGTTGCCCCTATTTAAATAGCTTTGCCTGATGGCACGAGGAATGGAAATCCTCGGGACGTCGAGGTGAAAGGTATTTAAATATAGCAAACCGAAAATTTTTACCCTTAGATGGAATGCATATGCTAAGGACAGGTAACAGACATGCAAATGCTGACACGCCATGAACTTTTAGTATGATGATATGATGTCATGGTAGTGCGGAGATGCAGATAGACCAGACACCAGGGATAAAGAGCAAACAACCACAGGCGAGTAATACCAGGGAAGGATGAAGGTTAGTATCCATGCAGCAAACTCACTAGGGATACAGGCTAACCAACAAAAGAGACTCAATGGGGAGACTCTGAGGAAACACTGGGGATAGAAAATGAAACTGAGGGGAAACCCTATAGGTCCTTACTAGAGATAGGAGCCAGAAAGGTATTCTCCACTGGGGAATGATCCAGGGAGATGGTCGACAGGTTCATATGTGACCGGACAACACTGGGGAAATGAAACACATTCTTACTGGAAATGAAACCAGAAAGAAGACATGATCTCCATTGGGGACCAGTTTGAAATAAAAGGACAGACATCCTCCAAAGATTTTCTGGGGATTTTTTATACTGAAGAGTTCAAACGGGATCTTCAAGAAAAGCCATAAAAGATAAAGACAAAACTCCGCACGCCAGATGATGAAAAGACAACTGCACTTTAGCTGGGAATAAGGTTAATGAGTCATGAATGAGTTGGATTTTGAATACCAGTATGAGCCAGATTTTTTTTTGGGTACCAGAATGAGCTGGATTTTAAATTTCGGTTTAGGTTCATATTTGACCTGGTTTCAAACAACGGGTTCATATTTGACCTGAGGTTTAGGTTCATATTTGACCTGGATTCAAACAACGGGTTCATATTTGACCTGAGGTTTAGTTTCATATTTGACCTGGATTCAAACAACGGGTTCACATTTGACTCGAAGTTTAGGTGCATATTTGACCTGGTTTCAAACAACGGGTTCACATCTGACTCGAAGTTTAGGTTCATATCTGACCTGGTTTCAAACAACGGGTTCACATCTGACCTGAAGTTTAGGTTCATATCTGACCTGGTTTCAAACAAGGGGTTCATATTTGACCTAAGGTTTAGGTTCATATTTGACCTGGATTCAAACAACGGGTTCATATTTGACCTGAGGTTTAGGTTCATATTTGACCTGCATTCAAACAATGGGTTCACATTTGACTCGAAGTTTAGGTTCATATTTGACCGGGGTTCAAACAACGGGTTCATATTTGACTCGAGGTTTAGGTTCATATTTGACCTGGTTTCAAACAACGGGTTCATATTTGACTCGAAGTTTAGGTTCATATTTGACCTGGTTTCAAACAACGGGTTCACATTTGACTCGAAGTTTAGGTTCATATTTGACCTGGATTCAAACAACGGGTTCATATTTGACCTGAGGTTTAGGTTCATATTTGACCTAGATTCAAACAACGGGTTCACATTTGACTCGAAGTTTAGGTTCATATTTGACCGGGGTTCAAACAACGGGTTCATATTTGACTCGAGGTTTAGGTTCATATTTGACCTGGTTTTAAACAACGGGTTCATATTTGAGTCGAACTTTAGGTTCATATTTGACCTGGTTTCAAACAACGGGTTCACATTTGACTCGAAGTTTAGGTTCATATTTGACCTGGTTTTAAACAACGGGTTCATATTTGACCTAAAGTTTAGGTTCATATTTGACCTGGGTTTAAACAACGAGTTCATATCTGACTCGAAGTTAAGGTTCATATCTGACCTGGTTTCAAACAACGGGTTCACATCTGACTCGAAGTTTAGGTTCATATTTGACCTGGGTTCAAACAACGGGTTCACATCTGACTCGAAGTTTAGGTTCATATTTGACCTGGGTTCAAACAACGGGTTCATATTTGACCTGAAGTAAATGATGCCAGCGATTACTGGATTTTAAGTTCCATATGAGGAGATTAAGTATCAGATAGGTTAATATCGGGGTTGCATAAATGAAGATTAGACTTCCTGGGGAATACCAATTATGGTTGCAACAGTGTTGGATAGTACCAGAGATAGATAAACTTCTCATAAGAAACTGCCACTTATCGCCACATGAAGACAAGCTTCTCCAAGAGATTACTACTTGTTATTGGGTTCCAAAGAGATGTTGTCATCACAACACTGTTGGAGAATGAATTTATGTCTTCAATGAGGATCTGTAAAAGATTCTTCCTGCGAGACAAAGTGCAAAATAAATGCACGTTCAAGATAGGCTCAGAAACCACACCTGCTAGGGGCCAAAGTTCGATCTAGGGACAAGCTAGAAAGAAACGGTCAAACAAGACTCCAACCATTGAGGAATAAGCTCAAATGGGGATTTATCTTATCCGAATGTGGAAAAGAAAACTGAACCAACCATCATCCACGAGGATAAAACTCAGTGGGGAATTCAGAAAAGATGGGCACTTTGTACCTAGGGCTGACAATTCTATTAGAGAGAAAGGATAAACCCAGTCACTTGGGGATATAAACGCCAAAGTGACCAAAGACAGGTAAACACCAGGAAGATAGGGTAGCAGAGATGCTAAGATGTTATGCATATGAGAATGCGTGTATGCCATGCTTATGCTTCTGCTGACAAAACAGACAAAAGGGAAGCGAGACTGGAGATGAAATAAGCATCTCGACAAGAATACCCAGCCAAACTCATCAGATTGGATCGTTACTGGGGAAGAACTTGCAGAATCAGGGGTTCTACTTCAAGATTACAAACTTCTCTGGGAAAAAAGTGATCCACTTGGGGTATAGCGTCATGACTTCACTAGGATTTCCATCATAAGCTTGATTTCTTCACTGGAGAGAAGAGATCCATCGAGAATTGTCAAGATTAGCTGATGTAACAGCTTACTGGGGAGTTAACAAAAGATGTCACAAAGGCTGAGTAGTTCTGCATAACTCATTTTCCCCACATTTCATGGTCTATCAGAAGACAATATCAAGAGGATTTTACAGAAGAATTGGCATACAAGGTGTTTCAATATCTTCCAACTCTTGGAGAGGTTCATGAATTTCGACATACCTGCCCCAAATTAACTGTATTTACACAACAAGGTCCTTGAACTTGTGCTTCGGACTGGTTGTTGACAACTGGGGAACAAACTTGCCCCTGTCAGCTTGGTTGATCTGTGAAGGAGATGTCCCTGACTAACTGTTTTTTAGAGATTTGCCGAATCTCGACCTGATTGCCCCTAATTAACTGATGGGTAATCAAAAGGATTTTACAGAAGAATTGGCATACCAGATGCTTCAATATCTTCAAACTTTTGAAGGGGAAATGACATAACATGCCCCTGTTTAACTGTATTTGCAAAACAAAGTACTCAGACTGAGGTAGTGACGACTGGGGAACAAACTTACCCCTGTTGGTGGGTCACTGGAGTCCACACTTGTCATAAGATGACCTCAAGAAGGCTTGCCCCAATATCCTGAATTTGAAAAGTTTCTGCCCCTTGATTTAGTAGTTCTTGAGATGCTGGATCTATGGAGGAGATGCCCTAGACTGAGCCCTTTATCAAGTCAAATTCCCTAGCTGGCTGCATTTGTTGGGATTCTGTTGGTATTGAATTGTTTTACAAATAAGTATTGTTCATTAAAAATTGGCAATTTCAATGCAAAGTTCATGCAAGCTTTTGAAATAAAAGTTTTATTGATGAAACACACACAGTGGAATGATTAAATCAAACAAAGTGGATCTAGTCATTTACGGAATGACAGATGAAGTGATCAACACACGCAATTAGCAAAGATCATTAGGAGTCAGGTTAATCAACCTTGCTGTAGTATGCTTTTCAAAACAACCTTACCTCAATTAGGTCTTTTAAGGGTTGTAACGTGGCCTGGTTCACGCTTTATGAAACAAAGGATAAAGGCTCAAAGTTTATTTGTCCCCACCCAAACTTCGTGATGAACTCCAATCCTACGCTCAGTTAACTTAGGCTATACATTCAGATTCCCATAGGCTGGAAATTGAACTGATGATAGTTGGTGATGATTAAGACACCTAGGGTAGTCATTACTCTCTTATAACATTTGATTGTCCTTTATTGCTGAGGTTTTAAGACCTTTCCTTGTCTTTGTTGAGGTTTTGAGACCTTGTCTTTGTCTCGATTATTGTACAAACCTTCTTGTATAAGGCGACGTTTTGGGCTTCCCATATTCCTTGACTTTCGCTTTGAAAGGGACTCGGCTCGTTCTTCGATTAAGGATTTCTCAATGATCCTTCCTTATTTGCTGTTTGGAGGAACAACTTGTATAATGCTAACTCATTTGATCTGAGAGAGCTGACTAGTGTCTTGCATAAAGCGCTTACATTAGAATGCATAACCAACTTAAACTGAGAACTACCCACCCCAAGGTTGAAATTAAGGGTTTTTTGTGTAAGGAAATAAAACTCCTACTTCTAGGCTCGAAGGGTCAACGAGGGATTATCTTCCTTATTTCTCCAGTGTTTGGGAATTGAAACAATGCCTTACATCCTCGGCAAGATTAGTCAAAAGCATACCACAACAATTATGGATAATATGATCATCATCCTCCCCAATATTTGCTTAACAATAATTTGATAAGTGGAAAGAAACAAGATAAAGATATATGAACATAAAAATAGATGAGTGAAACGAATGGATTTAATCAAAAGGGGCACAAACATTTCATTAATCTCACCAATTCGAAAATACAACAAACCTTATAAGCAAATATAAATTCAAAGTGAAAATGATTAAAAATATTGAAACGAACAAAACACAGCCAGCTTCGGCAAATTGATTTCAGAAGATTCCAGTTTCCGAGCCCAAGCGGGAGAACACCTTCACCATTGATCACTGTTCTTTGTGATATAGAACCGTGAGAGGCTTAGTAAGTCTTTTGCCCTTTGTTTCAGAAGTCGAGGCATTGGCATCTGACCCACCCTCTTGAGGCATCTTTAGCAGACTTAGCAGTTTCGCTTCGAACTCTTTACACTCTTCAATGGGGTGCCCCATTGTCCCAGTATGGAATTGGCATTCAATCTCTGGGCAATCCTCTTCAAGGATCAGTTCATTGTCATAGATCATCCCTCGCACAGTATATTCTAAGGCTCAGTAACCATCCAAGTCATGCCCTTCGACTCCCTTGTGGAATTCACAATTTAGGTTAAGATTGTGCCAAGGTCCTGGCACAGGATTGAGAAGTCGGGGAGTTACCAACTTGTTCTGCATCAACAATGGAAAGAGTTTACTCAAAGGCACAGGTATAGGCCGGCAGTTGACAGGATACTTTCTCTTGTTTTGGTCTTGAGAACCTCGAAGAGAAACAACTGTAGGAGGCTGGAACACCCTTTTGGTGGACACCTGACGACTATGATACTCTGATGCAAGACCAAGATCAGATACTGGCTGGTACGAAGTTTCCTCAAAGGTAGATCCTTGGCATGGGAAAACCACAGGAGATGGCAAAGGATTGTTGACTTGAATGCCTTGAGGCGTGAACAAGAACTTCTCAGAGTCTAACAGATTCTGAACTTTACTCCTGAGCACCTTACAATCTTCAATTGAATGCCCCTGCGCCCCAGCATGGTAGTCACATCAAGCATTGGCGTCAAAGCCTGGTGGGTATGGAAAAGGCACTGGCTCTATCTCCTTTGGTACGATCAATCCACCCTTAAGTAAATCTGGCAGGAACTGACTGTACGGTATTGGTAGCAGGGTGAAATTCCTCTCTGGCTTTCCTGGCCTTTGATACCGGGGAGGTCCTTGAGTTACAGGAACTACAAGAGGTGATGAACTAACAACCTCTCTGGGAGTAACAGGGTGAGCGTGCTCTTCCTTCCTCATTAGAGCTTGCAAAGTTTTCAAAACCCAATTCATCTGGCATTTGAGGATTCTGACCTCCTCTTTCAGGTCTTCCTGGTTCTTCAGAATTTCATTCATTACCGCCATTGTCTTGAATAGGTGCTAGGTATCCTTCTGACATAGAGGAAGAGACTTAAGACTGAGAAATGCGAATGTGATGCGAATGCGCATGAAATGCAAATATAAGCCAAGTGGCTTCAAGGAACTTAAAGGAAAGTTGCAAAAAATTTTGTGGAAAAACTGAGGAGTTTTATTTTTAAAATCATAATCTCTATTGATCTTTACAAAGGAAACAAACGTCTGAGTTCCTTGAAACCAAAGGGCTATCATGAATGTATAAATGTATGCACAAACACACATATCCAGGTATTCATAAATATGCACAAGCACACAAGAGAGGGTTTAGGTTTGAAGATCACGAGCATGGAGCCATGGTCTACCCATCCCAAAAGGTGTGTACTATGGGTTTTCATCTGCAGAATAGGGTTCTAAAAAGTTCCCAGAGTCGACAATCCATCTTTTGGATATTATCGACTTCCCGAATGACTCGGTAATCAATAATATTCTCAAGAGAATCTCGTCTGAGTGTAGTATCGCGTGGCAACCATTTCAGAAATAGACTCCCTCATGGTCACCGCACTACATCCTAAAAAAGCTTAAGTGGGGTTTGGAAATAACTACGATTCTCAGTATCGATGGCTCCTACGTTGAGAGTAGCACGTTTTCACGAATAGACCCGCTCAACATGACTAAACTTCCAAGAGGGCCTAAACTGAGTGATGGTGTCTCAAGTCAACTTTTTCAGGAATCGACTCCCTCAAAGCCTCCTTGAATATACCATCGTCCTATCATAAGTGCTCTCAAGTCCGGGTTAGGACTTATCTCACCACTCAATAGTACCATGCCAACAAAAGATCTCAAGCAAAGCATATATATAGGTAGTCATACAAATATGTACAAATATAGCAAACAAGCATAAATAACACAAGCAAAAACAAAGTGGGCTTAACCCTCAAAAAAATTATCTCCCCAGTGAAGTCGCCATTTCTGTTGCGGTGAGAATCGGATAACAAGCTATTAATTAACTTGCATCGCAAAACTTTGAATTCACCACCGACTTTGATTTATCCAAAGGAAAGGTTCAAGATCGAGAAAACCTAAAGGGGGGAGATCTAAGGTTCGGGGGTTGGTTATACAAAGGGAAGGTATTAGCACCCTAAGTATCTGTAGTACTCTACAGGAACCTCTTGTTAATGTTGTGTTATGTTATGTTTGCTTGCTAAGATATCTGCTAAAGGTAAAGACCTAAGGGTATGTACACTAATTTTGCTCGCCAAGACGTCGCATCTTGTGCCTACGTATCTGACTAAAGAATCAGAGCAACCGTAGTTCACCTAACTAAGGGTGAGGAACCATTGACTATGGCCAAAGTTCCAAGGGGAAATGAGTGTGAGCTCATTTTAGAGTTCAAGAAAACTCTCTAAATCTAAGTTATAGGGGAAAAGTGAGTTCTCATGATGGTTAGAATCACATAGAGTTCAAAACTCTAACCTATTGCTAAGTTATGACTCAATGGCTCTTATGAGGCCAAGGAAAGAGAAAGGCTCTTATGAGGCCAAGGAAAAGGAAAGGCTCTTATGAGGCCAAGGAAAGAGAAAGGCTCTTATGAGGCCAAGGTGGTATGATTTGTTTATTGACTTATGAGTCAACTGAGGAGGATTTTACTTTGGAAGAGTATTGAGGATGTGTCAAATGAAACAGGCAACCAAAATGATAACAGAATAGTTGACCACAAGACTTTATCAGAAAATATGTACAAGTCCCACCAAAGGGGGAAATGAAGTATTCAAAGGAATTAAAAATTGAAATGAAATAGAAATAGTCTCGTCTTAATCATGATTTAATCGAGAAATCGATAATCAACGATTCTTGACTTTCATCGACTAAAAAGTGAATAAAACTGAAATAAAGAGAAAGTGGTCTCATATTGATCAAAGTTTTGTCGCTTTAATGAGATCAACCAAACCATGAAGTTTGTTATATCATCAACCAAAATGGTGAAAATGGAATCGAAATGGAAAATGAAGTTGGTCTCGTCTAAATCAAGATTTAAATCGGTAAATCGATAATCTTTTAATTAGACTTTCATTGACCAACAAAAATAAAAATGAAAATGGCCTCATATAAATCAAGATTTTTAGTGATTTGAACAAATCCACAAAGTCATGATTTTTATATATCATTGGCCTTAAAATAAAAAAATAGAATAGGAGTAGAATTAAAACTTTAAATAGCTAAACAAAATTAGAACAAGACTAATGAATTTTAAAACTAAAAACTCTTTAGAAATTACTTTAAAATAAATTAAGTAAAAAAACAGAAGAGAGAGTTTGAGAAAGCAAGGAGGGGTGCGCTTGGAAAAGTGGTACAGAATCCCTATGGGCTTAAACCCATTCATCCATTTACAAAAACGGGTGGAATTTTTAAAAAGGAGGGGGAGGTGCAAAGAGGTCTGAGGTGTGAACTAAAAAACATATGGGCTCTTTCAAACACCTTGTATTACACGGTAAAAAAAAACAAACAAACAAGAAAGGCAACTCCAAACAAAAACACACAAACTGCTCAGAGGATATACCTCTTCATCGCCGCTTCAACGAGTCAATAGGGTAAAAGCCTATATTCATCACCAAGCAACATATCTTAAACAAATGCGACGGCTACGACAATCAATGGTTCGCTCAGAAATTTTCTCGTCATCGCGCCTCAAAGGGAACGAAATCGGGACAAGATTATCAACAAACTCCTTCGCTACGCATTTCGTATTCAGGTTTGTGTGATTCGTTTCTTCCTCTGTTCGATTCAAGCTCGGTTTGTTCGATTTGTGTTTCGTACTAAACTCTCTTCATCCTTTTTTGTTTGTGGGTTCTGGAAGGGTTTGAGTGTTTGTGGGTTGTTACTGGTTTATGGAGGAGAAGGTTTTAATTTTGAGTGGTGTTATGGTCTGAAGATTAAGGGAAAGAGAAACCGAACCAATGGAAAGGAGAGAGGTTCAGATTTACAAAGGTGAGTTTGTTGGTGAAGAAGATGATTGTTGTTTAGAGTGTTTGAGGTCTGTTGTTGTTCAGAGTATCAAAAGAGGTGTTGGGTTGTGTTGAATATACGGAGATTGAGGAAAAGGTTGAAGGCTTTAACAGAGGTTGGATGAAAATTTGTTACGGTTTGAAGATTGGAGAAGGAGGCGGAGGAAGGAAGTGGGTTGTTTCAATGGAGGGTTGTGCATTGAGAGAGGATCCCCTTGCGTGGGAGGAACTCTGTTTGTTAAGAGGTGAGTTTCCCCCCTCTTCAATCTATTCTCCTCTTCTTTTTAAGAACCAAATTAGACTTGTTGAATAAGTTTTCAAATTATCACTCCTTTTCAAATAACAGGCTCTTTTTCGCTTTTGGATTGTTACATATTTTTTGTAGCTGTTGTTGTCCTTTTTGATGCAAGGCTTGTGTAGATGTGTAGGCGGTGGTAGGCTTTGGTTTTGGTTTTGTTGTACGAGAGATATGCTGAAGCTTTTGGAGTGATTCTCGGCTTGTATCATGGCTTGGTGGCAGGATGTTGGTCAAGGGGTCATGAAGAGGTGCAGATTACATCAGGGCCTGTTTTGGTGAATGGTAGCTTTCTGGCTCTATGTTGTTAATCTCGGAAAGCGGCGCGGCGCGGTCACTATGAAAATGGGAGCGGCGCGGGCGCTATTTTTCCGACGCGGGCGCGGAAATATACTAAAAATATACTAATAAATATATTTAAAAAAAACTCAAACTTCATAATAGTATATATTACTTCAAATTCCTAATAGCATTCATTACTTCCAATTCCAAATATCATTAAAAGACATAAGTCTTAAGCTAAAAAGCATTGCAACATACTTCCAAAATTCAGGAAAATAAACACTTAACATCTAAATCTTAAAATAACTTAAACAATCTAACTCTAATAAAACTTCAACAATCATTAAAGTCAAAGTCTTCATCGTCACTTCCTCCGACACTAGCATCGTCTTCATCCTCTTCAATCTCTTCATCCTCTCCAAGATACTCTTCATCACCAAATTCATCATCTACTACTACCACTTCCTTTGCTTTTGCCTTAGATTTAGACGAAGAAGGTGGAAGTGGTGGAGGTGCAGCTTCCTTCTTTTGCATTGCCGCTTGGCTCCTAGTGTTGATTGCAGGCTCAGCAGCACCACTTGTAATTTCAACATCTAGCCAAGATAAATCATCACCATCAAACACCATATCATCATTATCAGGTTGAGCTTCTTCTTCACCTCCCAAAAACCATAGGTAAGTGGTCTCAAAATCATCATCCATAACCACAGGATCAATTAAATCATCACTATCAAAACGCTCTTTCAAGTTTTGATTATACTTGATGAAAACCAAGTCTTGCAACATTTGATGTTCAAGTCTATTTCTCTTCTTGGAGTGAATCTATATTATAATTTTAGTGTTAATTTAAATAATAAATATAAACTATTAATTTGAATGTATAAATTAATACCAAGTACGTACATGCTCAAAAGCACTCCAATTCCGCTCACAACCCGATGAGCTACAAGTCAAACTCAATATCTTAATAGCAAGGAGTTGCAAATTTGGTGTTTTTGCTCCATACCTCCTCCACCACTCAGCTGCAATGTAAGACTTATTTGCATTAGCATATATACATAAAAATTGTTATGTAATTGAATTATTGTCAAATATACTTAGTTACTTACCAGAAGCTACATCATTCCTTTGCCTTACCGCTTCCGTCAATGCAAAGTGGCCTACACCCATCTTATATTTTGACAATTCTCCCTGGATGGCATCAACAACCTTATCACTTTCAGAAATCTTATTAATGCATGCATAAATACCATCCAACAACTTATCATCATTCTCAATCATTGGATTGCTATAAAAGAACCTCGGATTAAGAGAATATCCAGCTACGTGTAACGGATGATGAAGTTGAATACTCCATCTTCTATCAACAATAGCAATGATATCTTTGTACTTGCTTTCATTGTTATTGAAGTTTTTTGTAATTAACTCCTTGGCTTCCAACATTGCATGATAGATGTTACCCATTGTCGGCTTCTTTTCATTATCAACAAGCCTAAGGACTTTTACAAGAGGCCCCATAGCCTTAAGAGTGTACACAACATCCTCCCAAAATGAGACTTGAAGTACAATAGCAACTGCCTTCTTTCCTTTCACCTCCTTACTAGCATTCAAGTTCAACCATTCTTCAGAAGTGAACATGGTTCTAATTTTTGCCTTTAAAGTGTGCAACCTATGTAAAGTAAGAAAGTTTGTGGTAAACCTTGTGACTCCACTTCTAACCAACTCACTTTCTAATTTCTCCCTCATTAAGTTTAAAACCAAAGAATGGTTGTAAATGAAGCCCACGAGTTGCATTCCTTTTTGTATAACCTTCTTGACTTTAGGAATTTTTCTGATATCTTCTAGCATCAAGTCTAGACAATGAGCAGCACATGGAGTCCAAAATATTTTTGGCCTCGAGACTTGAAGATGTTTACCAGCCAAGACATAGTTGCTTCCATTATCGGTAACTAGCTGAATAACATTACTTTCACCAATCTCTTCAACAAAGCTATCCAATAGTTCAAACAATTTTTATTCAGTTTTCATGTATGCAGAAGCATCAACACTCTTAACAAACATAGTTCCTGCTGGAGAATTGACCAAAAAATTAATCAATGTCCTTCCTTTTGTATCAGTCCAACCATCAGACATTATGGAACAACCATACTTTGCTTGGTCTTGCTTATTAGTACTCAACATTTCATGCGTAAGTCTCAACTCATCTTGAAGCAATGGAACTCTCAACTCATGATAACTTGGAGGCTTCAAGTGTGCACCATACATACCAATTGCTTGAACCATCAATTTGAAACTTTTTGAATTTGCAACATTGAACGCAATTCCATTCCGATAAAAGAAACGGGCTATGTATTGGAGGCAACTTGCTCTTGCTTGCTTATCACAAGCATCATTCAAGCTTGTTTACTTTCCTTTTTTAAAAGTTTCCTCGGGTTTTCTATAGAAAATTACATCCAATGGCCCTTTTGTATTCTTCTTGGCAGCCGACATACTCCCCTCTACAACCGGTCTTTTTCCACTTCGAATCCTAGATATCTCTAGCAATCATGCCGCCTCATCACCATCTTCATGCACGTCACCTGACATAGATTTCTTTGCGGCCAATTTCTTATCTTCATGCTCTTGCAGAATCTCCTTAACGTCTTCGGGTGTTTGAGTGCAAGCCTTCACATTTCCTTTAATCCCTAATTGATGTTGTTTAGCTCTAGAAATTCCTCCGGTATACGTTTCGTTGCAAAAATCACACGTAACTCTCCTCTTATTATTCAAGTCTTTTAAATGGTTAAATTTCCATCCTATATCACCTGATAGTTTGTGTTGCTTAGCCGAAGAAGCAACCGATTGATCATTAGATGATGACGGTGGAATAGAACCAGTAGAAGGTATTGGAGTTGTCATGGCTGTTAGGAAAAAAAATATAACCTTAGGAACAAAAAAATATATAGAAACAGAGTTTCTAAGTAAAAGTTTATATGTAAAAGTTTCTATGTAAAAAATATATAATTTCCGCATCTAATCTCTGCATTTGAATACAGAGTTTATATGTAAAATATATATAAAAATTGAAACAAAAAATGAAACAAAAAAATTTTAAGAAGAAGTGAAACAAAAAATTAGAAACAGAACCTTAGGTAACGGATGATGAGTCATAACCACTATCATGATATGCCACTTGGGACATATATGGATATAATAACAGAAAATGAAAAAATTTTAGAAACCGAACCTTAATAACAGAAAACGAAACAAAAAATATAAAAAAAATATATTTTACAAACATAGAACAAAATATATTTTATGAATCTTGAAGAACATAAAAAGAAATATATAGAAAGTAGAAACAGAAAGAAGGTGAAGATGAAGAACAAAAAAGTAACCTCTATTTTGTGTCGTTGTAGAAGACGAGGAAGAGTGGGCGAGGATGAACCGTAGCAGGGAAGGAGAAGAAGAGAACATGTCGTTGGTGTTGCTGTAACGCGTTCGTTGGAGAAGAGAACAACTCGTTGGTTGTAGCAGGGAAGGAGAAAGAGAACTCAGAGAGAGAGCCGTTGAAGGAAGCAGAAAAAAAAGGTTAAAAAAATTAGGGTTTTTTTTTTAGTTTTTAAAGTAATGGGTCGGACCCGACCCGTTGGAAACCCGACCGCCTCCACCACGCATCCGCACCGCACCGCACCCGCTTTTCCAGCCGCGATACCCGCTTTCGACCCGCTTTACCCTTTCTTGGCCGACCGGTATCCTTTGATGCGGCGACGCCATTTCTGGCGCGGTGCGCCGCTATCTCGGCCGCTACCGGCGCTTTTGACAACATAGTTCTGGCTTACATTGGTTTGAGGCAGAGTGGTCTGTTAACGGCACAGGGATTTTGGAGCATAGTGGCCAAGTCTTGGTGTAGCAGAGTATTGCAGCATCCTTGGACTATTGTGGCTGGTCTTGGTGTAGCAGCGTACGTTAGTGCAGAGTGGCAACCTTTATCAAGCTGTGGAGCCAGTAGGAGAAGTGTGAGGTTTTGGCTTGAGGAAAATGCGTTTTGGCGGTACGGTTTGAAGAACTAGCAGCATCATTATGTTGCTTTGTCTTAGTAGCAAGCTGGTGATGGCTTGGCAACTTGTTGCAATACATTTTGAAAGGTTTCTATGTGGGTCATGACTTTGTGAAGGTCATTTATTGGACTTTGTAAAAACAATTTCTTTTATTTACTCTTTTTGTGATTTTTGATATGAGTAAGATGGGCCTTTAAGATATGATGCTTGCACTTCCATGAGCTTGTCCCTTTTCCTTTTTGTAAATTTTGATTGTACATGGACTTGAAATTTTCTTGATGGGCTTCATGACTCAATGTGTAATGGGCTTCCATAAATGTAATTTGCACCTCCCATATCAAATTGAATCATGTTGAAACGCCTTGATTACACTTGAATGCTAAATGCTCGATTTTTCCATGCTAATCCAAGAACCTCAAACCAAATTCTAGCATTCTTGAATTCTCATTTGAAATGAACAAAAATCTTGAATCAATCTTGAGAAATATAATCAAGCATGAATCAAACTTTAACTTGAAATGAACCAGAATTCTAAACCAATGAAACCACCAATGAATCAATCTTTGAACTTTTCCCTCAAAGCATCTGATTAAAATAACTGAACAAAACTTGGATCACTGAGTAACCTAATTCCCTCTCATGGATTTGAGTCTAACAATAAACTTGGCAAGACTGGCAGAATGACTTGAACTGGCACAAACTCTGATTTTGGTCTTCAAACACAAATACTCGAATTCAATCCCCACTTGTCCTCGAAATGGCTAATGACCCAGATGACTTGAGACATGCACGGGGCGACTGCACCAAAACCCTAAAATGAACTGGCTCTGATGATTCCTTAATCATGAAACAAATTCCTTTGCCATATAACTTGATGACTGAAACAAACCACTTGTTTGACCAAGATTAGATCAAACTTCCAATGAATTTCCAACCAATACTGCACACAACCTTGACCTGATTTCAAGCAAATCTGAACGACACCTATTCTCCAACAACAAAGGGATAAGAAACCCTAATCTCCATACTTGGTGCATACTGACGAAGAACACAGCCTGAGATGTTGACAACCAACAAAACCCTAGTTCCTCAGTCTCAACTGATACCATGATGAAACCTTAAACACTTGATGCCTCTTGAAGCAACACCCTAATTCACGAGTGCAACAAAAAGAAACAAAATTCGATAATTTGGTTAGATATGCAATATGATTGACCTAGAATGATATGCAAATGATGATGACATCTAAGGGGTAAAATTTGGGGTATGACAACCATGTTATTGCTTCATTCATACCATAAGGCATAGTAGTTCGTTTATTTACTTCAATTGTAAATTAAACATTAAATCATTTTGATTATAATTGTTAATCACTAGGGTTAGTGATTGGGAGAAAGTGAGAGGGGGTACTCATATTTTGAGAGAGTCCTAAATGGAAACACATTGAGGGTAGAATTAAGAATACAGGAATTGAGCAATGGGTATGTTCATCTAATACACTTTGTATTAGTTCTATTAAAGAGTTGATTTCATTTCTTGGATAGAGTGCTCCCAGACGTAAGTGTTGTTTGCACTTAAATGGGTTAACAATCCTTGTATGTTCTTTTACTATTTTTATTTTGATTTATTATTGTTGTCATAATGTGTTAAATCTTGTTTAACAAGTTGGATAAGTTTTCCAAGATATCTGGTCCATATGGACAACACAAAGGATATTTCATGTTCATATGGACAACACAAAGGATGAAGGGTCTGTCAATAGACCACCTATTTTAGATAACCCCAATTATGATTATTAGAAATATAAGATGGTTGCCTTTCTTAAACCCATAGACAACAAAACTTGGAAGGTTGTGTTTAAAGGTTGGAAACATCATGTGATCACTTCTCAAGATGGTACAACAAGTTTAAATCTTGAAGCTGATTGGTCCAAAGATGAATATGATGAACTCTTGCTAATGAAAAATCCTTGGATTCCATATTTAATGGTGTTTATAAGAACATGTTCTGACTTATCAACACATGTACTGAAGTTAAAGAGTCTTGAGAGACTCTCAAGATTTCTCATGAAGGCACATCCAAAGTGCATATGTTAAGGCCTTACAACTAAGTTTGAAAAATCTGAGAATGATGGAAGATGAGTCCATATCTGATTTCAACATTCATCTTTTTGATATAGCTAATAATTCATTTTCCTTGGGAAAGAAGATGTCAGAAGAGAAGTTGGTCAGAAAAATCCTTAGATTCTTGCCTACGAAATTTGACATGAAGGTAACAACTATTGAAAAAGCTCAAGATTTAAGTACATTGAATGTTGATGAACACATCAGCTTTCTTCAAACCTTTTAAGTGGCTATAAATGAAAGATCAGAAAAGATGAACAAAGGCGTAGCCTTTGTATTCAACTCTAAAGAAAGTGAATATAAATGTGAGAAGAATACTAAAGAAAGTCTATCAGATGTTATATCTTATTGTCGCTACTCGAAAAATAGACGACGTGAGGCGAAAAAGAAACAGAGTCTCCATCGAACTTTATTTAGCCCAAAAGGGGAAGGGAAAAAATCGAGAAAAACCCAAAGAAGAAAAGGATAAGATGGTCTCGCAACCAAATTAAGGGTTCGGAAGCCGGTTATGCGAAGGATGGTATTATGTGTAAGGATGTTTGCTAAGGATATTTCTTTCTAAGAGTGCTCTAAGAGGGAAAAGAGAAGGGTAAGAAACAGAGATTGGGAAGGAAAATGATATAAAAGAAAAAAAGGTGGGGAAAAGAAAAGATGGCTCGCAAGGCGAATGATTCGTTCGCAAAGCGAATGTGAGAACTTTGTAATTGTATATAATAGATTTTCAGTCATTTTTTAGGTTATGTTTTGGGGTATTTGTTCCCAATTCATCAAACCTTTATCCTTTGTTAGTTTAGAGCTTAGAAAAGCATCAATTGTGGTTGCAACTCGACGATTGGAGGCGGATGATTCTTGGATCGTGATCGACACCGCAAGAGATTTTGATTCCTCTTCTCTCTTCCCTTTGTAGTTTCCATTGGTGTGAGTTTGTATGTAAGTTTACTTTGATAGTATGTATATTTATTGCTCATGGCTTTGTATGCGAGCTATTTTACAAATCTCTATTGCTGTTATCCTTGTTTTAATCGCTTTATGCATGGATTTAAGTTGCGGTAGACATATCCTCCTTGAATCCGAAACTAGGATGAACATCTATTATGTTCTTGACTCTAGAGATAGATTGAGGCTTAATATTCACTTGAGTATCGATTCTTAATGCTTCCATGTTGTCGAGTTGCGTGAGACATCACCTCCGAGGCGATGCGGTTGTTCTCTCAACTTTGTGTTAGACATAACCTTTGTTGTGGGCGATACTTGATAATATTGACGAGTGATTTGGGTTGCGTGCAAATGAGTAGTAAGTTTGAGTATTTGATAGGGTAGATGAAATGTAAACTCGAGAGTTCTTTACTCTCCAAAGAATGAATTCTTTTCTGTCAATAGTTTTATTTCTCGCATTTAATTTAAACCCATTTTAAACCCAAACTCTTTAACATTTAAACTATCGAACGACATTCTTTCCCTCGTACCGATCTCTGTGGACACGATAAATTCCCGGAAAAATACTTCCAAATCTTTTTGTTGCTTTCCGCTTTACCGCTTCAACAAAATGGCGCCGTTGCCGGGGATTGGTTTTGATATTGAATCGCATTGCGATAGTTTCTTTGTTTTTGAGTTTTGTATATATTGTCTATTTCCATTATGTTTGTTCAAGTGTTGTATACATTTTGTTCCCGTAACATTTGTTCAAGTGTTTCACCCAGTCTTTTAGTTTGTTTATACTAATAATTCTTGTGTTGTCAATGAGCTTGTTTTGAGTAGCTTGAGGAAATTTAAAGTGATGTTCCAAGTTTGATCGTTTCAACTTGCGGATGTATGGTAATGATAATGTTGAGTTTTGTACACGTCCAAGGTATGTATTTATCGCTTTCTAGACTTAAGCATATTCATGATACTTAGGCTCTTTACAAACTTCCATGCCATTCATTATTTTGTATACTTGTTCTTGTGTGAATCACTTTAGTTCCCAACCTTTTTGTGAGGCGGCTTTCCATTGTTCATATATGCGCGGAGTACCAACATTCTTGTTCTAACTGGATTTTATTATGCTTAATCTTTTGTTTGTGTTGATTATATGAAAGCATGAAAAAGATCAAGGCAATTTTGTTTCACTTTGAGCACAACTACCTATCCAAATAGTCATTCACCTTGTGAGTGTGTGATCATTTGTAACCCCTTTGAGCTTTTTGATCCGTGTTTTATTTGAACTTAATGCTTGTCTATGAGTATTTAGTTCACTTATTTTTGAATGGATTTTGTTTTTTCTTGAACCCTCAACTTTGTGTTGTTGTATGAATTTTTACCTTGCCTTAGAAAGTATGGAGTATTCACATGATGATGTGGTTGAATTCAAGTTGGGGAGAGAATGGTTGTTTACTCATTGGTTCGTTTCTATGAGGTTGAAAAAGAAAAGAAAAAATAGAAAAACATGAAAAAGAAAGAAAAAGAAAATCCTTGAGAAAGGAAACAAAAAGAGTTCAAATAATTGTGCTAAATAAGTATTGTGTTTTGTGTAACACTTGGGATTTTGGAAGAAGTTCATTGGAATTTTGTGTTTAAATCTTTGTGAGTTGATCACTCCCTTAGGTTTAGGCAAGTTTTTGTTTCAATTACCTTTAGAAATTGCCCCTTGTTTGTTTACCCGACCACGCTACAACCTTGAAAGCCCTTGTGATTCTTGCCTTTGTATGTTCAATGTGAATTTTTTATGATTGCATAATTTAGTCTTTTGTTTTGAAGATTGTTGTGTGAGTGAAATGCACCTCATTTTGTGTTTTTCATCTACCGATGATTGTTTTTGCTAGGTGTGATTCACATTTGAACTTGTGTTGTTTTAGGATGTTTGGCATGATTTTTGTATTTTGTATTTGTTTCGTGACTATGTTATCGTTGTAGTTTAGTGGTAAGTATTTACTTTGTGTGTACCGTTTTTCATTTGAACCATTCATTTGTTCCGTTTTTCAAAACCTGTTGATTCGTGATTCTTTGGTTGTCACTCTGTTTCTTTGAGTTGTTCGATTCTTGTTTGAGGACAAACAAGTTTAAGTTGGGGAGAGTTTGATAAGTACAAAATGTAACTATTTTTGTATATAAGTTTTGTTGCACTTCTCGATACTTTATGGTTAATATCGTTCAAATAAACCCAAATTTATTTATAAATACGTTTACTTTACATTTTGGTATATATATTGCGTATAGTGTAAATATCATTGAGTTTAATTGATTTTCTCCAATTTTTGCAAGTATTCAATTACAGATATTTTGCCATATTCATAAAGAGCATTGAATAAGCTTTCCATCGCTTCCGACCACGCGTAAATCAGAGTTACGGTTCAGAAGTTGTGGTCCAAAGATGAGTTGGTTTTACTGTCATGTTCGCATTGCGAGTGTGCCAGCGAATGTTCGCTTTGCGAAGGCCTGGCGAGTTCCCATCGAAGACTCCCAGAATCAGACAGGGGAGAAAGAGACCAAAGTTCGCTTTACGAACTGTGCAGCGAGTATTCGCTAAGCGAATAAATCGTTTGCACTGCGAACTTCTGGAAATTTGCATAGGCGGTTTGACTATTCAGAGGCACTTAAGTGCCATTTTTTGTGGTTCGCTAGGCGAATGATTCGTTCGCAAAGCGAATGTACGAACTTTGTAATTGTATATAATAGATTTTCAGTCATTTTTTAGGTTATGTTTTGGGGTATTTGTTCCCAATTCATCAAACCTTCATCCTTTGTTAGTTTAGAGCTTAGAAAAGCATCAATGGTGGTTGCAACTCGACGATTGGAGGCGGATGATTCTTGGATCGTGATTGACACCGCAAGAGATTTTGATTCCTCTTCTCTCTTCCCTTTGTAGTTTCCATTGGTGTGAGTTTGTATGTAAGTTTACTTTGATAGTATGTATATTTATTGCTCATGGCTTTGTATGCGAGCTATTTTACAAATCTCTATTGGTGTTATCCTTGTTTTAATTACTTTATGCATGGATTTGAGTTGCGGTAGTCATATCCTCCTTGAATCCGGAACTAGGATGAACATCTATTATGTTCTTGACTCTAGAGATAGATTGAGGCTTAATATTCACTTGAGTATCGATTCTTAATGCTTCTGTGTGGTCGAGTTGCGTGAGACATCACCTCCGAGGCGATGCGGTTGTTCTCTCAAGTTTGCGTTAGACATAACCTTTGTTGTGGGAGATACGTGATAATATTAACGAGTGATTTGGGTTGCGTGCAAATGAGTAGTAAGTTTGAGTATTTGATAGGGTAGATGAAATGTAAACTCGAGAGTTCTTTACTCTCTAAAGAATGAATTCTTTTCTGTCAATAGTTTTATTTCTCGCATTTAATTTAAACCCATTTTAAACCCAAACTCTTTAACATTTAAACTGTCGAACGACATTCTTTCCCTCGAACTGATCTCTGTGGACACGATAAATTCCCAGAAAAATACTTCCAAATTGTTTGTTGCTTGCCGCTTTACCGCTTCAACACAAGACTTCGTCGTCTTGTGCCTACGTATATTTATTGACCAATGAAGAATCATAGTGTCCGTAGTTCGGAGGACTACGGGTAAGAAAAATGGGAAGTTTGCTCGCTAGGATCTCGCAATCCTATGCCTACGTATTCTCAACAGGTATGAGAAAGTCAGAGAAATCGTAGTTCGAAGGACTACGAGTTTGAAAAGGTCTCGATTGCACTGAGGCGAGAGAAAAAGGTTAAGTTAGTAGGTCTCGATCGTACGGGGGCGAGAGAAAAGGGGAGTTAGTTGTTAGTGTGCTCGCCAGGGATAGGGATCCTTGTACCTACGTATCCTCATTAGGGAATGAGGAATCAGACCATCCGTAGTTCAAGAACTACAGTTTGTTGGTATTTTTATGGACGATGCTAACGTGCGTATTCTAGCAGTTAGGTGTAATGCAACTCGCTCATGGAGTCTTATTCTAGCAGTTGGTAGAACGGAAGTAACATGTCCTTTTCTGAAAAGGTTTAAGTTTTCGCCATCGAGGGAAGATATCACATTTGATTGGTGAAGATTGATTTTAGGGGTGAAATAAGTCCTCGGGTAGGAACCCCTGTGGGTAGTACCCAATTTTTTATCTCAAAAGATTTATTATGAAAATTGTGTGGCGAATAAAGTCACGTCTTCGTATTGAAAGACGAGTATCAAGACTACACACTCTAAAGTGAGCATCCTAATACTCAGAGAGGAAGAAGTTTTCACTCAATCCTCTCTCTTTAGTTCAATACAAAGAGAAGTTTATTCTCTTGTTTAAATATTTTTTATTTTGGATGGTAAGTGATTTTCGACAGTGAACCCTAAAGTTAGTGTCAAGCACTCAGGATAGACAAGGCTTTCGCCTAATCACTCCACAACCATCCAAGTTTGTTGAGAAAAAGTTTGAAAATGCATTTGGTACAAGACCAAGGTTTTAATCTTAAGAAGAAGAGATGAAAGAAAGAATATGGTCAAGATGAAAGATGAAAGAAAGAATAAGTGTGGTGAATACAAGAAGATAGTAGCCAAGCAAGACTAAAGCACAAAGAAAATTCGTGTCACGTCAAAGTAACAAGCACAAGGCAATCAGCAGGATAAAACAAGAAGTAACCACCACCAAGCTATCAAGAACTACTCAAGGCATCGAGAATTTCATGGCAACAAGAATGAATTAACAAGTGACAACAAAACCAAACATGGAAATAATTAAAATAGAATCAAATGAAAAGAGGAATAACATGACATAACAGAAGGTGCATGAATTAGATGAATGATGTACGCAAGATATGAACAGAAGAATAATCAAAATAAGAATCGAAATCAAAATTTCAAATAGAAAAAATCCAAAGCTCTAAGCTTAGGAATCGAATCACAACTCAATAAGTTAGAAGTTAAATCAATAAATAAATTAATTAACAGAAATTAGAATCTTGGTGATAAAAAATTAAAACCCTAAATATCTACATTCTAAACACAAGTCAAAAACAAATTAATTCACCAAAATAAATTAAGAAAGTATTTTTAGGTTTTTACACAAGCTACTATCAAATTAATTAAACCAAAAAGACACTAAAAAAAAAGAAAAGAAAATATTTGAATTAAACAAAATTTTCCTTTTAGGTTTCTTTTTTTAAAACAATAAAAAAATTTAAAATCTAAAATTCAATTGTTCCTAATAAAAACAATAAATATACAATAAAAGATAAAGTCATGTTAAAATTTAAAACATTCGGCATAAAATGAAAAGAAAAGAACAAAAAAAATTATAACAGGCCAGACATAATAATGGGCTATGGATTTGAAATGGAGAAAATTTACCCCATACCCCTACTCATCAAATTTTTGGACGAAAATACCCCTATATAAATCGTCTTTATTTCAAAATTTTCATTTTTTTTGTTCATTTTGTCTTTCTATAAATGGTAAAAAACGCACAGACTTTCGCTTCCGGAGAACACACCGAGGCTACTTCCGGATCACAAAAAATCACACTTTCGAAGAACATACGTGGGCTACTTCCGGAGTACAAACAAATCCCAACCGGAGAACTCGAGTAAGTTAGTTCCAGTTCTTTATTTTTCGTTGGCACACACCGGATAACTTGGCATCGTGTTATCGGGTTTGTGTATTTCCTTCACCGGATAACTTGATGCTCGGTTATCCGGTTTGTTAAGTTCTTCACCGGAAAACTAGATGATGGGTTTTCCAGTTTTGTTTCGATTTTAATTTTTTTTTATAGTGGCTCGTTTTAGAGGACGCGACGAATTTATCTATCGATGAAACGCTGATGGGTCGGTAGTTCGAGCACGTGATATTCAAGATGAAGATTGGATAGCTGATCCTCCACCTGTACCAACAACGGCTCATATTCCACCGCATCCACCATTTCTTGGAGGACCGACTGATACATCACTTTTGGTGAGGTATCAGAACCATGTGGCTCGTTATTTGTGAGATGACCAAGTAAGTAAATCTATGACCTTTCTATGGTGAATAAAATGTAATTTTAATTATTTATGTATTATGACATATTCTACGATTTATTTTTCAGGAGAGAGTTCCGAAGAAGGAGCTGAAGGTTGCTGCACATGGCAGCAAACTGATTGGATGGGCTCCATCACATCTCCCACGTGCGATTGAGCGGTGGGTATCTGGTTCTGGTCTATCCTCTCTGCAGAATACCAGTTTATCAAGGATAGATCAAAACCTGTTATCCGCATTTATGGAGAGGTGGCATCCCGAGACATCGTCATTCCATATGCCGTTTGGCGAGATGACGATTACATTGGACGATGTTTCGTGCCTTCTTCATATACCGATTAGAGGGGAGTTATGTAACCCTGCACAAGGGTTTACTGACTCGGATGTTATTACCCAGGCTATTAGTCTAATGGGTGCTACACTGGAGGAAGCAGCTGAGGAGATTCATACAAACAGAGGTCCTTACTATAAGCTTGATTGGTTAAAGAAGTTATTTGTTCGTATACGAGCTGATAGCAGATTTGATTGTGCGGCTAGGGCGTATATGTTGTTGCTACTAGGCTGCACTATTTGTACAGATAAGACCTTTACTCTTGTCGAGGCAAAGTATTTACCACTCTTTGAGGACTTGGAAAGATGTGGTAGATACTCTTGGGGGGCTGCTGCTCTTGTCACACTGTATAGATATCTCGGAGATGCTTCGTTCTATAGTTGCAGACAACTTGGTGGATATGCCTCTCTACTACAGGTACAACTGCTTAATTTTAATTTAATTTAGACTTGTATTATATTATTTATAATACCTTTAATTGATGATATTCATGATGTGTCACAGTGTTAGATTCACGGGTATTTCCCAACTGTTGGGAATAGAGGATTTTCGAAAATTGCTGGTGTTGGTAGTCCACTTCCCAGGGCGATGAAGTGGGAATACAAGCAAGGGCCGTAGAAGGTTGATGAGATTAGGGAAGTGCTTGATGGATTGACACCTACTGATGTCATTTGGTGCCCGTTTGAGGATCACAGATAGACCATACCATTTACTGATATTTGCTTGTACAGGGGTGGCCTGAAGTGGTATGGTACATCTGTTCTTTATTTATCTGACAGATGTTTACGCTAGTTTGGATACAGGCAGTTCATCCCATCTCATCCACCTGATATTGACACACTTGATATAGATTTTGAGTGGGTTTGCTACCATGCGAGCGTCTCGCAAGTGCTACATCATGTCGAGTTTGCAGCTACTCCGTATGATACGGTGGCTGAATACATGTCGTGGTACTACACAGTTTCCCATCCTCTTTTGATACCACCTCAGGGGGAGGCCAGTGAGGTTCCAGTTCCAGAGTTTGATGCTGGACCGACAGAATCGAGGTTACGGCATATTTCACATGAGCTGCGTCGCTATCTCGCTCGTCACGAGGCCGGGGAGGATGATGATGATTATGTTGAGATCTTTTGAGCACTACATCTAGCTCAGGATGGACCGTTACCTCAGGGTAGACCGGTTAATTATGGTAGTGAGGACGATGCTTGATGTATTAGTCAGACTTATGTATTATTATTTAGACTTATGTATTATGCAGATTATGATTTATATTTATGTGATAATATTCAGATTTATATTATGATTGATGATGTATAAAAAATATAAAGTTAAACGTCATTCATAATAATGGGAAAAATAATATGAAGTTAAACGTCACTCATAATAATGGAAAATATAATATGAATTTAAATGTCAATCATAATTTAACATGTCTTGGGAGCACAGGCGTAAGTTGCTGCCAGTGTTGTAAACGTCCAGCAAATCCAGTTATCCATGATGTTGCATCTGGTGTCCGATGTGTTCTCCAATCTGTTATGACCAGTGGCAAGGGAAATCCCTCATTCATATTTGATCGTACCTGGATCACACAGTTAGATGGTGGCCAACAGCGTCGCGAAACCTTCAACTCCGGTGATGGTGAGACGGCCGGGGGGTGTACCTGCAAGGTACTCCGACGCTCAAGTCAGGTAATGGTCAGAGAAAGGAAAGTACAAAGAAGCAGGTGTGAGTTTTGAATGTAATGTACCCTGACCCTCTCAAGTGAGAGGGTATTTATAGAGAGCCCCAGCGCAGGGCCAATGGTTACTTGCACTGGGCTGGATCGTGAGGCCCAATCCAAGTAACTGCCAGGGCTTACGTGGCGTAGCGAAGACCAGCACGTGGTCTTCTCCCTGGGGTAACCGTCCGATATCTCCGGAGTTAGGGCAGACCGATTCCTTCGGGAGCGGGAGGTTACAGGAGAACGTGTCCTCGCGGGGAGGAGTCTTGCGTGTCGGGGAGAGACGTGTTCCGTAGGGCTGGACGTGTCCTCGGGGGAAGGATTGCATGGACGTCGAGGATAACTGAGCCCGTAGAGGCTTGGTGCCTCTACTCGACGGACTATGTTGCGCGTGCCCGACACTGATGGAGTGCCCATGTGCCCGACCCAGGCATTGCCAACGAGCCTTGCTGGGCCATTCCCGATCGTTTGGGTTGGGCCTGCCCGACAGGGGGCAGGCTCTGGCCTAGTCTAGAACAGGAGCCCCCCAAGTCGTTGCTCTGAGGTGTCGGAGTAATGACTTAAGGGCCAGCAAACATGTCGAGGGCGTATTGGTTTCCGGATCGGGGTGATCAAATTTGTCTGATGCATCATGGTTGCCCCGCTGCAGGGGAGCAAGTGGTCAGTCAAGCAGAAGTCAATAGAGAGGCCTGAGCTTGGGAGTCCACGGATGGCCGACACAGCGGGGATACAAGAAGTTTGAATTGAGAATCAGAGCAAACGAAGGGACGCGTGTGGGGAAGTGTGTGCCACGTGTCACACGCCATCATTGCCAGGGCGGCTAGGCTAGGTTTAGTGCACTTGAGTGCCTAGAGGCGTCTCGAGTCTCGCGGGGGGCTTATAAATAGGAGCCAGCCCGCCTTATTTGCATGTTTTCATTTTATCTACTCTGACTCTTCTTCTTCCTCTCTACTTGTTTCCACCGCCACTCGCTGTCGTTCACCGCCGCAAACCGCCGCATCGGATTTCTCCAACAACCTGTCCTAAGTAAGTCTTCTGATCTTTCTCTTTTTGTTTGCATTTTGTACGGTTGTTCTATGTTGAACTGATGAAGTTCCCATGGAAACCGTGAAATCCCCGGTGAATACGGCAGAGTTTCTTTATGTTTCTGTTGAATCTTGCGGGGAGAAGGGATGAGTACCCCGGGGACAGGAAGAATGTCCCAAGGACACGAGATGAAAATCTCGGGGTCCTCAACAATGTCTCCTCTGTGGGAGGGATCCCTCCCAAAGCGGCATACCGGTGACCTAAGGATGGTTACGGGGACATTCGTCGGTTGTCACTGGGGCGTTCATAGGTTGTCCCGGGGACGTGGGCGAGTACGACAGTCTCGGGATCCCGACGCTCCTTCGCCCTTTCACTTGAACAGCGGTGGAGGGGTGAATTTGATATGGATCATCGAATTCATCGTTTCCTTCTGCTTTTCAGGTACATGGAAGCTTTGTCCGTGTATGTGGTCGTGGGATCGTTAAACGTCGATGACCAGCCCGACTCTCCGATGCCGCCGATCACCAGCGCCAAGGAACGTCCCCTCGCGGAGTGGGTTAGTGACGAGCCTCTAAACATGATCTCCCAGTTCATCGACGAGGACGAAGATGATATCTTTTGTACAGTTGAGCATCGGCTGGTGGGCTCCCCGAAGACGTGGAAGGTGTTCCAGCCTCTGGAGCATCATCGTATCTTTTCGACATATCGAGGGATGAGGTTTCCCCTTTATGAATTCATGTTCGACGAGACGGGGTGGCTTTTGCCCTTTACGAATTTCCAACAAGCGGTGTTCGTTTGGCTGTGCCTGGCGCCTTCACAGCTCCATCCTAACTCCCTTGCATTTATCCGAGCCTTCGAGCTCGTTTGTAAATATCTCCACCTCCAACGACAGGCCTCCGACGGCAAACACGGCTGGGTGTCTTTTAAACAAGTGAGCAGCCTCTTCCACACCTACCTAGACTCTGTTCGGGACTTTAAATATCTGTATTACATTGTGAGGCCGGTCACGCTTGAGGCTGTGAATTCGGTGTATCGCCGGGTTTCTCGCGAAGTGGACGGGCAGCAGGAGGAGGCCCTTGAACCGAGGTTCCCCTTGTTCTTGATGGAAGAACATTTAAAAAAGGGGACAGACAGCTACATTGTCAGCCCTAGCCGACTTTGCGAAGGGGACCGTCTGGCGCATGAGAAAATAGTCGCCTTCGTCAAGGGATTTAACAAAGCCAAGCTTGTGACGTCGGACGGAGAATTCGTCTGGGGTGACGACAAGCAGGTCTTAACGAAGCACCGGTTAAACAATACGAGGGTCCTCCTCGAGACGTTTTCCAACGAGGATACCCTCGAGCTGTTAGGTGGTGGAATCTTCCTCGACTTACTCTTTCTGCCCGTTATGGGTTCGATTTACTGACACATTTCTTTACCTTTTTGCAGGTAAGATGTCGAGTGTGGAGGAGCGCATCAAGAAGCTGGCGGCTGCCCACAGTTCGAAGAAGGGTGGCAAAGACCGTATCGAGCAACTCCGATCGCAGGGCCCCGGTCCCACTCCGGCAACCGGGGGTTCTTCTGGCTCTCCCCAGGAAAGCGACTCCCCCAACACTCAGAACTCCCCGAAGAGACAACGAATTACTGAGCATGTGGATGTCGACCTCACTGAGAACGAAACCCCTCCCGCTGTGAAATTTGTGCTCCCACCTTGCCACTAGAGGCCGAACTTCTTTACAGGGAACAATTCCCTATGCGTTGGTGCACCCGAAGTTCAGACCATCTTGGGTGTTGACAGGGTTTCTCGGAGAAAGGCGCTGGTGGAGGACGTGTCCGTGGTGATGCAGGTTTGCGCTGCCGCCTTGGTCCTGAACGATGAGACATGCCCAGCGGGCAAGCTGAACAGGTTGCAAGAGAGTTTAAGGTCCATCTCAGCTGAGATGGAGAAGGCGGGCAAGGAGCTGACTGACTGCAAAAACCAGAACAAGGCCCAGGTCGAGCTTTAAGAGAAGTTGGAGGAGAGGTTGCGGAATGTTAATGAAGAGAGGAAGGGTCTCTTGGCGAGGGTCGCCGAGATGGAGGAAGTTGTTCGCCCAGCCGAGGATGAAACCGAGGAAGACAAGTTGTTGACCTCCCGGGCATCTTTGATAGCGAAGCTCAGGCAAGCCAAGCAGGATAGCCTCGTGGCGGCTGATATTGGTTTCAACAACGCCGTGCAGCAGCTTTTGGTCCTCAACCCTGGTCTCATCATTGAAGGGGTTGACCCTGACTATGAAGTGGTCCAGGGTCAGATCGTGCAGCCAATGCAGGAAGATGAAGTCGGCGGAGGGGCAACGAAAGACGAGCAGCCAGAGGGGACTGCTGCCGAATAGGTTTTTACTAGCATGTTCTATTTGGCCTGCAAGCCATTTTCTTTTGATCTCGGTTTATCTGGCCTGCGCGCCATTTTTTGTAATGACTTCTGCCTGGCCTACGGGCCAGGGGCTTTTTAAGATGTTTGTAACATTTGTACAATGGGCCTTTACTTGGTTTTAATACTTTTCTCTTTACTTATTTGTGTGTGTGATGCTTGTGTATTTGTTATACTTTACTTGTGTTTGTCTAAGTAATTTGGTGATTTTGGAGTTTGCTCGACTTTGACGATCCTCGACTGCGTGGAGAGCTGGTCGAGTGGTCGGAGGTGTATTCCAACCGTTAACGAGGCTAAGAGCTTGGTGGAGGTCTTAACTTCGTGACGTGAACTTCCCATCACGAGCTGGGTGTTCTGCCTAATTGGTACAGCGATGACGGAGCTCGATCGAGGTGTCCTCGTCGGATCAAAAGTCCTCGCGCACACACAACGCGACCTTTGACCATCGTGTTCATATAGAGGTGTCGCGCTTGTACCCTAGTGCGCCCCCGTAATCGCGACGCTGGTGTGTCGCGGGCAGTGCATAACTGTAGTATTGCTTGAGTTTCTCAGCGTTCCATGGTCGAGCAAGTTCTTCCCCGTGCAGATTTTCGAGGAAGTAGGCTCCTATCCCCGTTCGCGTGGACGCGGTACGGGCCCTCCCAGTTCTCGGCGAGTTTGCCTTCTCGCGAATCTTTCTGGTTCCTTCGTAGGACAAGGGTGCCTACCTGAAAATAATGTTTGATAACTTTGTCGTTATAACGTAAAGTTATTTTCTGTTTAAGTGAGGCTTCGCGGAGGGATGCGCTCGTCCTTATCTCCTCGACGAAGTCGAGCTCTTCCCTTAGGGCCTCGCTGTTCGTATCCTCGTTGAGGGGGGCTTCCATCCTCCTCGAGGGTTCCCTTATCTCCACGGGGATCACCGCTTCCGTTCCGTAGGTCAGACGAAAAGGGGTATCCCCGGTCGTGGAATGTGGGGTTGTTCGGTAGGCCCAGAGGACGTTGTGTAGCTCCTCGACCCACCGTTGTTTGGCGTCGCCTAGTCGATGTTTCAATCCTTGGAGGATCACCCTGTTCGCTGCTTCGGCCTTCCCGTTCGTTTGAGGATGCTCGACCGACGTGAAGTGCTACTTTGTGCCCAGTTTGGTGACGAAGTCTTGGAAGTTCTTGTCGGTGAACTGTGTCCCGTTGTCGGTGACGATCGCTTGGGGCACGCCGAACTGGGCGAGGATGTTCCTTTTGTAGAAGCTGAGTATGTTGAAGGCTGTGATTTTGGCCAGGGCTTCCGCCTCGATCCACTTCATGAAATAATCTATGTCGACGATGAGGTATTTGTTTTGGTATAACCCCACGACGAAGGGCCCGGGGATATCCATTCCCCACCATGCAAACGGCCACGGGGATGACAGTGTTTTGAGCTCGTTAGGGGGAGCGAGGTGCATGTCCCCGTTCCACTGGCACCTGTCGCACTTCCTGGCGTGCTCTTTGGCGTCCTGTTGCATGGTGGGCCAGTAATACCCTGCCCGAAGAGCCTTTCGGGCTAAAGATCGCCCGCCGAGGTGCTGTGCATTGATTCCCTCGTGGATTTCCTGGAGTATACCAGGGACCTTGGTCTCCTCGACACATCTGAGGAGGGGGATAGAAAACCCGCGGCGGTATAGCTTATCCTCGACTATAGTGTACGAGCATGCCCGCTGCTTGACCATCCCCGCTTCCTTGGGGTCTTCGGGCGGTTTGCCAGTCGTGAGGTACTCGTATACCGGGGTCATCCAGCAATTGTTGTCCCCAATGGCGTTCACGTCCGCCGACGGAATGGGTTTGTCGATGCTCGGGCGGGAAAGCACTTCTTGCATGACGGATTTGTTTCCGCCTTTCTTCTTTGTGCTCGCCAATTTGGACAAGACATCTGCTCGGGTATTGTACTTGCGAGGGATCTGGGTCACTTCCGCAGAGGCAAAATTCTTCATCTTTTCCTTTACCAAGGTCAGGTATTCGATGAGGCAGTCGTTCTTGGCCTGATACTCTCCTCGGACTTGAGAGGCTACGAGCTGGGAGTCAGTGAAGATTTTGACCTCCTTGACGCCGAGGTCCTCGGCCAACCGAAGCCTGACGAGGAAAGCCTCGTACTCTGTCTGATTGTTTGACGTCAGGAAGGATAGTTCCAGGGAGACCTCGATCAAGATGCCTTCCTCATTTTCGAGGATAATGCCTGCCCCACTCCCCTTCGTGCTGGATGCTCCGTCGACATAGATCGTCCATTTTCGGGATTCGTTGGTCGAAGGCTCCGGGATGGTCATCTCCACCACAAAGTCGGCCAATACCTAAGCCTTCAGGGTTTTCCTTCCCTCGAATTGGATGTCGAACTCGGCGAGTTCGAACGACCACCTGAGCATCCTTCCCACCATATCTGGTCGTCGAAGGAGCTGCCTTATAGGCTGTTCAGTTCTTATGACAACAATGTGGGCTAGGAAGTAATGGTGCAACCTCCTGGCCACAGTGACGAGGGCCAGGGTGACTTTCTCGATCTGCTGATACCTGAGCTCGGGACCTTGGAGGGCTTTGCTCGTGAAGTAAATTGGTTTTTTCCCGTTGGGGGTTTCCTGTATGAGGACGGCGCTGACCGCTTCGCTCGTGATGGCGAGATACAAGAAGAGTGTCTCCCCGTTCTCTGGCCGTGAGAGGACCGGGGGCTGTGATAGGACTCGTTTGAGATGGAGTAAAGCCTGCTCGCATTCCTCGCTCCATTCAAACGTGGCTTTTTGTCGAAGAAGCTTGAAAAACGGGAGTGCGTATTGTGCGGATTTGGCGACGAAGCGGGAGAGGGCGGTCAGCATCTCGTTCAGTGATTGTATTGACTTCTTCGAGTTCGGAGTGGGGATCTCGGAGAAAGCCCTGCACTTGTCGGGGTTGGCCTCGATTCCTCGCTCTGTGAGGTAGAAGCCGAGGAACTTACCTGCCCGAACACCGAATGTGCATTTGTCGGGATTGAACCTCATGCGGCATCTCCCCGTTGTCTCGAACACCTTCTCGAGGTGCGCGGCGTGGTCGACTTCTTCTGCAGATTTGACGATCATGTCATCCATATAGACCTCGAGCATGTCGCTGATCTCTCCCCGGAAAACTTTGTTCATCATCCGTTGGTAGGTCGCGCTGGCGTTCTTCAGGCCGAAGGGCATTACGTTGTAGTAGTAATTGCCCGACTCGGTCATGAAGGACATGTGCTGTTTGTCGACCTTATCCATGGGGATTTAGTTGTACCCCGAGTAGGCGTCCATGAAGGATAATAGCTTGTAACCTGCAGAATTGTCGACCAGCTGGTCGATGTTAGGCAAAGGATAACAGTCTTTTGGGAATGCCCGGTAAAGATTGGTATAGTCAACACACATCCTCCATTTTCCATTATTCTTTTTTACAAGTACAACGTTGGACAGCCAGGTCGTGTACCTGGCCTCCGAAATAAAATTCGCCTCTATGAGGTCTTTTATAGCTTTTTCAGCAGCCTCCGCTTTTTCGGGAGACTGCCTACGCCTTCGTTGAACTATAGCCCTAGCGGTCGGATCTACTGCGAGCTGATGGCAAGCCACCTCGGGGTCAAGGCCAGGCATCTCCGAGGCGCTCCATGCAAACAGATCGGCGTTCTCCCGAAGACACGCCTTCAGCTGCTTCTTCGCCAGATTTGGGAGCCCGGTTCTAATCTTCACGTTCCGGTATGGATCGTCCCCGAGGGCGACGAGCTCGAAGTCTCTATCTGGGATGGGGCGCATTGGGTGGAGTGGCTGCCCGTTATTTTTTGCCTGGAGGTCGAGGTCCGCTGCTCCGGCCACTTCATGCTCGCCCAGGAACCTGCTGTCGAGGTCGACCGCGTTGACGCGCGGGAGAGGCTTCTGTACGGTGTCCGGGGATGACTTTGCCCCAGTCTTGGACATGGTGTCGATGGAACTCATGCCTTTGATTGCAGCGTCAAAGCACCTCCTGCGTCGATGTCCCTGTGCATCGTAACAACCCGTCCCCTGGCCGTGCAGTACTTCATCTTGAGGTGGACCGTTGATGGAACTACTGTGAGTTCGGCCAGGGTGGTCCTCCCGAGGATGCAGTTGTAGAGGGATGGACATTCGACCACCAGGAAGCGAATCTTGACTTGCCGAGCAGTGTCTCCGGCCCCAAACGTGACCATCAGTTCGACGTAGCCCTATGGTCTGGTGGTGGTGCCGTTGAAACCCTGCAGATCTGAACCCACGTAGGGGGTCAGGTGTCTCTCGTTGAGTTGGAGAGTCCCGAACAGGTGAGCGTACATGATGTCGACCGAACTTCCCTGGTCGAAAAGGATCCTATGAACGTCAAAATTCGCCATCTGTGCCCCGACCAAGAGGGGGATAGTGGCGTTGGGCGCTTCGCTTGGGAGCTCTTCAAGGTAGAAGGCGATGGGGTTTGATTTTCCTTTCACCTTCTCGAAAGTGGTGGTCTTCGCCGACGTTGCGGGCTCCAGTTCGTCGAACTTCCCACGTCCGGACCACCTCGTAACCACCTCCGGATATGACCATTGTCTTGGGGAAACCTTCTCACGTGCTGCGGACAGCGACAGGGTCTTCATAGGGGAAGTTTGCCCACATTCTGCGAACTGCCTCTTGGCCCTCGATGCCTTCGGGGACAAAGAAGTCTTCGGGTCGAGTGACGCTGAGGGCGACCTGCAGCCGACTCTCGTCGGGAGGAGGTGTCGTCTCCTCGACGTTTTGGGCTTCCCGGGCACTGGGACGAGAGGCGTCATTCTTCTGGGCATACTTCTTTAGGTGCCCTTCCTTGATCAGGATCTCAATTGCATCTTTGAGATGGATGCAGTCCTCTGTGACATGTCCGTGGCTCCGGTGGAACCTGCAGTACTTGGACTTGTCCGTGTTTGATTTGGGGGTCGTTGGCTTCGGAAAGCGGACGCCTCCTTTCAAAAATTTTGAGTTGGAGCACTCGGAGAGGATTCACACGCGGGGAGCATTGAGCGGCGTGTATTCTGTGAACCGACTAACTGGTCCTCGCGGTTCGTGAGAGTCCCGGGGGCGGTTTTCCTTCTTTCTTTCTCCTCCACGCTGGGGAGGAGAGTCTTCTTCTCTGCAGCCGCGGGGGCCTTCCTTCCGCCTCGAGTCGAGGGCGATCTGTGCTGCCTCCTGTAACACCCTTCCAACCCATCATAATATTCACGATATTTATACTTAAATAAGTCAGAGTACTTCATAAAAGGTGTCACATTTCTTCATTAAAACAACATTACAAAAATATTAAACTCCGTAACACGGGTTTTTTAAAATGATAATACTTTCTCTAGTAATATCCACAACTAAATTCAAAATATCGCAGCGGAATCATAATTCAAAATATCTTCTTTTATTTCATCAAAACATCAAGACCTTTTGGTCATTGTCAACAATCATCAACAACTAAAATCGGCATATAATAACTCATAAAAATCATTCTAACAAAACAACAGAATAATCACTTAAGCGTTTTCCCACCCGATGTTACATCAACCAGAGCAAGACACTAGACACTCTACAGGATTAAGCTAAACAGCTTCAAGCTAGAACTTCATGCACCGCGAACGAATCTTGATTATCTGCACGTTACCCACATAGAGGCAACATTCAAACAGGCAGGGTGAGTATTCACAATTCATTATAAAAGGTATAAAGAAAAAGATATAAACGGGACAACAACAACATCTTCATTTCATCATCAACAGACACACATATAATAAATCACAATTCACTCATTCACATGCAATGCCACTTAGTATGAAATACAACGTCATCAGAATATGCATGTGGTACCAATCGTCATAAAATAGACACTAGGCCATTAACCCTCCAAAATGGAGCACATCATAATTACCTCAATCCACACAATGGGATTGAAGCCAACACTGGACCGAAGTCCTAACATCATCACTGGACCGAAGTCCCAACATCATCACTGGACCGAAGTCCTAACATCGTCACTGGACCAAAGCCCTAAAAATGCTATGAATGCATGATGCAAAACGTCATTATAATCACCATCACGGCTCATCAAAGTTATATCATCATTCATAAAAATTCATCATGCGACTTCACATAGCATGTATAACATCAACATGCATATCATCAATTTAATTCTTCATAACATCGTAGTATAACATCACTAACACACGTCAAAAATCATCATTATAGAATCATCAACACATAATCGTCATCACCTAATCATCATCACATAGCATGTATGTAACAAAACATACACATCATAATAGCACCTTAAACATCTTACAGCAACATATACATCATAATAACACCAGAACAGTCATCACAACATCAAAGTAATCAACATATAGGCCGACCCGAAAATTCCCCAAAGATTAATCCGACATTTCCCCAAATTCACTACTGGAAAAATACTTAATTTTACTGATTTTATTTTACCAAATTAAACTTCATAATGTCAGCTTTCCAACGCTTCGAACGGCGCATCAAACGGATACACGGTTTGAAAGTTATGAATTTTTTAAGTTTTCCAAAAACTGTATGTTTCAGTGGTAACCGGTTAGCACATATGCCGTAACCGGTTACACAGTTGAAAAATGCCCAAAAACGTCAATTTTTAACGTGTTAACCGGTTACTACCCATGCGTTAACCCGTTAACAATGTGACAGAAGCAAATTTCTGCTGTTTTACGAATTTTTCACCAAAAACCTCCAATTGTTTCTACGGGTTCAATTCTATACAGCCCCAAAACCCCAACAATTCATCATGAAATCATATACAACCACACCACATCAATTTATGCAACACATACATCATTCTAAATAAAAAATACGCCTCAATTTCATCACTTTCTACCTAATTCATCAAGAACTCATCATAAATCCCTAAAACCTCTTAAGCTCCAAACTATTCCACATACATCCTAACTCTATAACAATTATAATGAAGGCTATACTCCACATACCTTAGATGCAAAAATCTTGATTCTCCCCTTTGAGTTCTTCAAGAATTCCCTGAGCCTTAACTTCTCCCTCTTCTGTTCCTCAGAGCACTTTTTCACAAAACACGATCGATCAGAATGATTCTCCCAAACTCGGTTATTTGTTTTTGTCATTCTTACCCCTTAGACCTCATTATGCTATTCCATTCTTACTCTCACTTATTCCATCTAATTTTACCACTTTACCCTTTAAATCTCTAAAATTATTATTTATCTAATTATTTAGATTAATCCTCTAATAAATCTAAATAATTTTAATTAAATAATAACTTAGAATTTAACCTCATATTTCATATCACCGTGCCTCATAACCATCCCAACGTCATATAAACTCACAATTTACGCTAAATCAATTAAATAACTAATTAAATAATTAATTTAGATTTTCGGGGTGTTACAACTCTCCCCCACTTAAAAGAATTTTCGCCCTCGAAAATTACCTGATGTAACCAACTCTGGATACGGCTCTCGCATCCTTCTCTCCGACTTCTGCATCGTTAACCATAACAATCCAACAAGATACAATACTACTGAGTTATGAACGCACCAGTTCACTTCTCTCCCTGTCTCGTCACCTTAGGATCTCATTCGTTCTTGAACCGGAGTACAACGAGGTCGTTACCACCATCATGGGTAATACTTCCCCAATTTCCTTTCATGGTAAAGAGCTATTCACACTCGTATTCTTGCCGTTAGAAACGAGGCAGCAACACCGTTTTTAAAAAAACGTAGAGTTCCACGACATTAACATCAGCTTTATCATCTTTTCACGCAACCACATTGTCATAAGAACTTCAACATAACCAAAATACCGATGACATTGTCACCCAACAATAGTATCACCATGTTGCGGTTCCTCAATCGAACCTATATTTCAATACATCTATCGACATAGCAGTAACATGAATAATATATAAACCTCTCACATATCATTGCTATTCTGGAATATCCAATGGTTTACATCACTCCCGCAAGCTTATAATGCTTAACCCCGGACTTTAACAAGTCATACACACATAATGAACTGCGCCATATCACACTTTAGCTGCGGCACTCCGATTTTCCACCTTAAAGTCACAGTCCTCGCTATGATTTCCATCATCTATCAGCTCCACAAGTTTCCCACCTGGCTTCTAAATCCCTTTAATATTCACCAGAAAATCGTTATTCACTTTCTATCTCCTCAACCCTCCACTCTGCGGCGTTAGCTCGCATACCAACTCAATTTTTTTCAAACTATTCAATAGATCCCAACTCTTTCCTAGTCATTTTCCATTAGGTTCACACGGAATGGTGAACGACTATCTCCTTGATAGAATACCAATTTATTTTCCACACTATCAAGCTGGCAAGACAAGTCTATCACATCCAACACGATTCCGTCTACTATCAACAAGAGATTAAGGGTGATCAGTTCCTTAATTTGTTAATAGGTAGCCGACAACCATGATGGAGCATAAACCATCGTTACTAAACTATAATAGCGTTTCCTCTCGAACTTGTTCTCAAAGTCACCTAAAACAACATGGTCCAATAATCTCCTTTAAATCTCACAGCATCGAGGATCCATATATTTTTCACATTCGAATCTCATCCCAATCGTACTCTCGATAATACCATCTCCACATACGGTTGATGATAGAAACTCCTCTAATTCTCTCTGCCATACGTCGACACTTTTCCAACACCAGTATGATTCCAATCTCTCTAAGGCTTACAAACATTTTCTTATTTTCCTTCTTTTCAACCTCGCCAATGGTACATAAACGCCCAAAATCCATTACATATTCTCCTATACACGCCCGTGGCACAACACAATTACTAACTATTCTCCCAATACCGGAAATGCTACTATACTAAGTACAATCCAAATAGATTTGTTTCAAATGGAGCATTTATTCAAGTAGAGCACTTTAACAACACTAACCAATCTTTCATACTTCCATTAATCTCATCACCTCGATGATCCGTATAGTTTCACATTTGAGTCTCCTTTCGAATCACAATCTCAACGGTACCATCTCTTCATTTGGTTGGCGATAAAACTTCCAAAATCTTCCCGACACATGTCGACACCATGTCCGTAATGACACACAATCCACTTTACTTTGTGACCTTCTCCTTGCCTCAAAGATATACCCTCTCTAATAATTCTCCACTGGCATACGCCTCACCTCCATGTGCTCCTCCGATACCCTCACCTCCTTCATATTACCGAGCATCTTACACTTGTCCCTATCTTACCCTTTTCCAGGAAGAATCGTTCAACTTCGAACACAATTATTTCCTTCAATACAGACCTCCCTGAGACAAAATTATATTCTAAAATAAAGGGAATTTCGTGTAGATTCCGGAAATTTAAGAATCGCTAAAATCCGAATCACGAGTAAAAAGTTATCATCTTTGCAATGGAGGCTGGTCAAGAAATCTCGTATAAAACTTCCACCACAAATCAGCACCAGACCCAAATATTCAAATGCGTTTTTCTCTCTCTTCAAAAACATTCCGAAGACAAAATTTATATGCAAACTGTAGGGAATTTCGTAAGTTTTCCGAAAAGTCCAGAATCGCTTCCATCGGATTTACGAGTGGAAAGTTATTCCCCTTTTTCTGAAGGCTGCTTCATAATTGCGAAGAGGAAAATTTGAAATCTATGAACATGAGTTCTACCTCTCTCTTGCTTCTAAGATCCTCCAACTATTCTCGCTCTTCACCCAAATCTAAAATTAATCTGACCTCAATCCAATTATACTGAAGACATACTAGCCTACGAATTGGTCCATCAAATCGTCAATTCTTTGGAGTGGATCCTTATTCTCACTCACCTCCTTAATCCGCCGTCATTACTTTACGTACATCTCATATAACCGTTATCACATACATGCACTCATATAAGCTTCATTCTCTAAGAGTTATTTTACTTGATTATCAGATAAAAACACCATTTCTCAACTGTCTCCAAACTCAGATTTACACTCCAGAGGCAAGTCGCAATTATCCTCAAGAGACACCAAGAATTATACATCACTGGCATATCATTATTCGTCACATTGTCATCTATTCTCCGAGAAGTAAACATCAACCATATCGGCTCGTTCTTCCTCAAGGTATCTCAAACTTGAAAGGCAGCTAAGAATTCGTGAATTCGTACTCTCGTCGGTTCGCGACAATACAACTCCAACAACACTTGCACTCTTACAATCAATATCACCTTGAACCAACTCCTCACACCAAAAATGTCTCCGGGGAGCAAACTTCTCCCCCACTTGTTTCAAACCAACTCCTGGAGACAAACGGTTAGAAAATTAACAAGCAAGTACCAACAGTGTTTCACACATATGTCGCGTACTAAGGAATAAACAACATTAGACAACCTGGCCGGACGGACCGACCTGCTTTGATACCACTAATGTAACACCCTTCTAACCCATCATAATATTCACGATATTTATACTTAAATAAGTCAGAGTACTTCATAAAAGGTGTCACATTTCTTCAGTAAAACATCATTACAAAAATATCAAACTCAGTAACACGGGTTTTTCAAAACATTTTTAAAATGATAATACTTTCTCTAGTAATAACTCATAAAAATCATTCTAACAAAACAACAGAATAATCACTTAAGCGTTTTCCCACCCGATGTTACATCAACCAGAGCAAGACACTAGACACTCTACAGGATTAAGCTAAACAACTTCAAGCTAGAACTTCATGCACCGCGAACTAATCTTGATTATCTGCACGTTACCCACATAGAGGCAACATTCAAACAGGCAGGGTGAGTATTCACAATTCATTATAAAAGGTATAAAGAAAAAGATATAAACGGGACAGCAACAACATCTTCATTTCATCATCAACATACACACATATAATAAATCACAATTCACTCATTCACATGCAATGCCACTTAGTATGAAATACAACGTCATCGGAATATGCATGTGGTACCAATCGTCATAAAATGGACACTAGGCCATTAACCCTCCAAAATGGAGCACATCATAATTACCTCAATCCACACAATGGGATTGAAGCCAACACTGGACCGAATTCCTAACATCATCACTGGACCGAAGTCCCAACATCATCACTGGACCGAAGTCCTAACATCGTCACTGGACCAAAGTCCTAAAAATGCTATGTGCATGATGCAAAACGTCATTATAATCACCATCACGGCTCATCAAAGTTGTATCATTATTCATAAAAATTCATCATGCGACTTCACATAGCATGTATAACATCAACATGCATATCATCAATTTAATTCATCATAAGATCGTAGTATAACATCACTAACACACGTCAAAAATCATCATTATAGAATCATCAACACATAATCGTCATCACCTAATCATCATCACATAGCATGTATGTAACAAAACATACACATCATAATAGCACCTTAAACATCTTACAGCAACATATACATCATAATAACACCAGAACAGTCATCACAACATCAAAGTAATCAACATATAGGCCGACCCGGAAATTCCCCAAAGATTAATCCGACATTTCCTCAAATTCACTACTGGAAAAATACTTAATTTTACTGATTTTATTTTACCAAATTAAACCTCATAATGTCAGCTTTCCAACGCTTCGAACGGCACATCAAACGGATACACGGTTTGAAAGTTATGAATTTTTCAAGTTTTCCAAAAACTGTATGTTTCAGTGGTAACCGGTTAGCACATATGCCGTAACCGGTTACACAGTTGAAAAATGCCCAAAAACGTCAATTTTTAACGTGTTAACCGGTTACTACCCATGCGTTAACCGGTTAACAACGTGACAGAAGCAAATTTCTGCTGTTTTACGAATTTTTCACCAAAAACCTCCAATTTTTTCTACGGGTTCAATTCTATACAGCCCCAAAACCCCATCAATTCATCATGAAATCATATACAACCACACCACATCAATTTATGCAACACATACATCATTCTAAATCAAAAATACGCCTCAATTTCATCACTTTCTACCTAATTCATCAAGAACTCATCATAAATCCCTAAAACCTCTTAAGCTCCAAACTATTCCACATACATCCTAACTCTATAAAAATTATAATGAAGGCTATACTCCCCATACCTTAGATGCAAAAATCTTGATTCTCCCCTTTGAGTTCTTCAAGAATTCCCTAAGCCCTAACTTCTCCCTCTTCTGTTCCTCAGAGCACTTTTTCACAAAACACGACCGATCAGAATGATTCTCCCAAACTCAGTTATTTGTTTTTGTCATTCTTACCCCTTAGACCTCATTATGCTATTCCATTCTTACCCTCACTTATTCCCTCTAATTTTACTACTTTACCCTTTAAATCTCTAAAATTATTATTTATCTAATTATTTAGATTAATCCTCTAATAAATCTAAATAATCTTAATTAAATAATAACTTAGAATTTAACCTCATATTTCATATCATCATGCCTCATAACCATCCCAATGTCATATAAACTCACAATTTACGCTAAATCAAATAAATAACTAATTAAATAATTAATTTAGATTTTCGGGGTGTTACACCTCCGACTCTTCGAACTCGATGTATGAATGAGCTCGTTGGAGGAGGTCCTCCAAACGGCGAGGTCTGCGGAGGCCCACGAACTTGGCGAAATCGGATCCAAGTCGTAGTCCCTGGATGATTAAAAACTTCTTCATGTCGTTGGTCGTGTGGACCTCGACAGCCTCCCTGGTGAACCTCTCAATGTAGTTCCTGAGAGACTCGTTCTTCCCCTGGAAGATGCTCTCTAGTGCGGCCTCCGTCTTCAGGTGTCGGCGAGATGCCGTGAAGTGTTTGGTAAAGCGTTATCTTAGTTGCTTCCAGGATGTGATCGACCCGGGTGCTAGACTCTTGTACCAGGTCATGGCGCCCTTCCGCAAGGTGGTGGGGAAAAGTCAGCACTTAATGGCTCCCCTGAAGTTTCTGAAGTTGAGCATGACTTCAAAACTTTCGACGTGATCGTCAAGGTCTGCCAGGCCGTCGTAGGTCCCCAGTGGTGGAGGTTTCTCCATGCCCGCAGGGATTGGGGCGTCCATGATCTCCCATGACAAGGGGGTCATCTGGTCGTCGTCGTCGTCATTTCCGGCTGGGGACCCTGATGGGGATTGGTGGTGTCGACCAGGTCCCTGTCGGGGAGGAGAGTTCCTGGAACGGTTCCTCGGCCTCTCTTCGGCGGTCTTGCTCCTCTTGGTAGTCGAGGAGTGCCTGGGTTCCTTCTGAGGCGGGGAATGATGGCGCTTCTGGGAGGTTTTTGGCTGGGTGCGCTCCAGGCGTGGCCGACGGCCCTCGCGCGCCGGTGAGGGGGTCCGAGATTCTACCGGGGGAGTCCTTCATGGGGAAGGAGAACGGCGAAGTGAAGGTGGACGAAGATATCTTCGCGGGGAAGATCACTGTGTTCGCCCCCGCTCGAGCGCTTCAATTCTAAGATTCTGGTGCATGATCAGCTGGTTGGTCTGGTTGACCAAGGCGAATAGGGCCACGGTGCTCGGATCTGCGTTAGGCGGAGGAGCAATTGGCTGAAAGGCGGCTTGTTAGTAGTCCTGCTGGGCGGCGTCGTAAGCCGTGTCTTCGGAGTCTGGGGAGGTGGTCTGCCCGTCTCTTACGTCGGCTTCTTCGATGTTGAGGGCAGCATTGTCCGCACGGTGGTTTCTGTTCTCGAGTTGCGCGAGGACGGTGTCCAGAGCTTTGTTCGCAGACGGGTTGTTGGCCATGCTGGTGATGAACGGAGGGATTGCTTTGGTTTATCGTTGAAGGAAAAACGGGGAAGCAATGTTTCCCACAGACGGCGCCACTGATCGTACCTGGATCATACAGTTAGATGGTGGTCAACAACGTCGTGAAACCTTCAGCTCCGGTGATGGTGAGACGGCGGGGGGGGGGGGGTGTACCTACAAGGTACTCCGACACTCAAGTCAGGTAATGGTCAGAGAAAGGCAAGTACAAAGAAGCAGGTGTAAGTTTCGAATGTAATGTACCCTGACCCTCTCAAGTGAGAGGGTATTTATAGAGAACCCCCAGCGCGGGGCCAACGGTTACTTGCACTGGGGTGGATCGTGAGGCCCAATCCAAGTAACTGCCAGGGCTTACGTGGCGTAGCAAAGACCAGCACGTGGTCTTCTCCCTGGGATAACCGTCTGATATCTCTGGAGTTAGGGCAGACCGATTCCTTTGGGAGCGGGAGGTTACAGGAGAACATGTCCTCGCGGGGAGGAGTCTTGCATGTCGGGGAGAGACGTGTTCCGTAGGACTGGACGTGTCCTCGGGGGAAGGAGTGCATGGACGTCGAGTATAACTGAGCCTGTAGAGGCTTGGTGCCTCTACTCGACGGACTCTGTTACGCGTGCCCGACACTGATGGAGTGCCCACGTGCCCGACCCAGGCATTGCCAATGAGCCTTGCTGGGCCATTCCCGATCGTTTGGGTTGGGCCTGGCCGACAGGGGGCAGGCTCTGGCCCAGTCCAGAACAATATTTATCTGTTAAGAAAGTTAATAAGTAAGACTTAAATCATATAGAATTCAGTAATATAAAAAACTATAATATTTACCTGAACCCAATGATTTCAGTTTACAAAACCAATGCAGTAAATTGACACATTAGGATTATGTGCAGTCGTCAAAGGGAAGAAACTCAAACTAAGAGCACTTAGTGAGACAAGAATGATGTTATACCGATTTGCTATCACATAACCCATTTCTGGTAGTGTCATCCATTTATCAAATGGCTGGGAACCTAAAGATGATATCAACAAGGATTCTCTCACTTTTGAATAATTAGTTTCAAATAACTTCTCATATAGACTCTTTCTGGGACCTCTCATTTCATTATCCAAATCACGACGAACCATTGACCACCTTTCCTCACCATATCCATGCATAGATGCAATAGCTCTAAACCCACAATTTCCATCATCCTTTACATCAACAATTTCATCAATAAATGGTCTTATATGTTCTGGAAATTGTACAATGTACCTATGAGATGGTTTTTTCTTTGAGGTCTAGGATAACTGCGAACAAGGCTTCTTTGAAGATTTTTGGGAATTGTTGTGTTCTTGATCAACATACTCATGATACGAAGGATCACGATAAACATCATACCCAACAGATTTCTTCCCTTTTCTCTTCACTCCTCCTTTGGTCTTTATTTTTTCAGGTGGTGGTACCATCTTTGTTGTAGTGGGGTAAGCAATTTCGCACACCCTGCTTTTTAGTGCTCTCTTTCCTGCAAGATCTAATGAATGAAACCTCTTCCACAGTGCTTCAATCGCATTTGTCATATCCACCTCTGCTCCATCCTTTGTATCAACCTCTTGTTCACCTTCCATACTCAGTTTCCTCCAATGGATATGAATAGCATCAATTGGTATTGGTTCACCACTCAATGTGTATCTCCCTAACTAACAGGCACAAGGTAACTCGTATACTGTTCTACGAAAACACCTGCACATCTGGGTGTTTGTACCCACTATGTCAACCCTATGCCACTCTTCAGCAATGTGCCGCAAAGTAGCTCTAGATACTGATCTATGCAAATTCGAATAATATGGACTAGTGTGTGCATGCTCAACCTCATAAAAACTCTTCTGAAATGAAGCTCTAATATTACCCACTTGAACCTTGATGTTGCCATTCATAGCCTCCCAACACTTGCACATATCACCTAAACTGTTCTCCAACATTTGCTTCAGCTTCCAATGCGCAGATTCGACTCTAACAAAAATAAAAAAAGTTCAGTATAAGTATCAATAATATTACCATAAACAAACTATGGCTATAAAAGAAACGCATTACCTGTTAGTAGTGATGTTGCCTAAATGCAACACTTTATTGATCCAAGCTTCAACAAATCTATGCCTATGAGGTGTCAACCATGTGTATTTCACATAATCCAGAAAAGGTCCATATTCCAAACAGGCATGCTCAAGCAATTTCAACTTTCGGTGGTATTCCACCTCATCACTAGCTTTTACAAGTTCGTACCAAAGCTCCTCTATCGATTTTCGCATGTCATTCACAACATACTCCTTGCATTTCGCTTTCACATTCTTGTTTATGTGAAATCGGCAAAGCAAATTAACTGTCGTAGGAAATATTGTTTCAATTGCTTTCATCAAAGCAAGATCTCTATCAGTTAAAATTACTTATGGACATAACCCTTGGTTAGTAAATAATTGTTTCAATTTATCTAGTACCCAGCACAAAGTCTCTGTTTTCTCAGATTCCATATAGGCAAATGCAACAGCAAATGTTAACTCAGTTGATGTCACGCCAACTATTTCAAACAAAGGTTGCCTATACTTATTGGTTTTGTAAGTACTATCCATAATCAACATAATAGGAAACAGATTCAACAACTTCACAGAGTCTGGATGGGCCCAGAAGATATCTCTCACAACTTCTGACTCATCTTTTTTCCTACTCCAATAAACATAATCAGATTCCTCTATCAATTTAAACAACTGTTGCATTTCCGTTCTAGGGCCCCTGATGTTTTTTTGAATCTTACTCTTATGTTTATATATTTGGGTGATTCGAGTCACACTCTCTGGATCTCGTTCTTTCAATGACAATAATATGTGTCTTGGAGGAACATGACGTTTTGACAAATCAGCTATATGTTGTTGGTCATCATCATTGAGTCGACTTACAAACGCATGGCCTTCAAATCTATCAGGTAAACCATGGTTAAAAACTCCACATTTTACATTAATTTTCCAACCAGAACCGTCTTTTGAAGGTGTTGATCTTACTTTGAAAGGACAATTACATTTTTTGGTAGCACTTTGTGTTTCACTATCCCCTTCTTTGTATTTTCCACCTCTATCACAACCAAATATAACCTTGTCACTTCTTCCTTTCTTGCCAGTATTGGTGTCTGAACGGGTTATCATAACAGTGACTCTATTCCTCAGTCCAACCTCCTTAATCCACCTAGTCGCCTCTTCTCTTGTAGAAAATTTTTATGTGGTCGAAAATATTTCTGTTGTATCTACACCTGTCTGGTCTTTGTCACATATCATCAAAGGAATGTCCATGTCTCCTTAACAAACTTAAATTAAAAGAAAAAATAATAAATAAAAAAAAAAAAAAAACACGAACCGGATAACTATAGACTACGTTATCCGGTTGATAAATAACCCAAACCGGATAACTTGAAAACAAGAAATCTGGTGTTGAAAATATATAAACCGGATATCTTGGAGACAAGTTATTCGGTTAACAATCATGGCATCCAGAAAGCAAACCGGATAACTTAGTGTTGTGTTATCCGGTTCATGAAAAACGTTAACCGGGTTTCTTTGTTTCATGTTTTCCGGTTTATAAAAAAGCCATTCCGGAAATTCTTACCCTGGGTTCTCCGGTTCTCGTCGAATACTGACAAAAATTATTTTTGGACTCGTGTGACTACACGGTAAAAAGTAAAAAAAAAATAAATAAAAAATAAAAGGATAAAATTGGAATTTTTAAAAATTTGTAGGGATATGGGGATAAATGTAGGGGTATGGGGTAAAATTTTCTGAAATGGAAGTAAGCATGAATTGGGTCATGTAATAATCCGGTTTAGTTCCTAGTCAAACAAAAAACCTAATGCAGACAAAAGCAAAGAGAGAAACGGCGTGTTACTTTCCAAAGAGACAACGATTATCATCAAAACATGATCCCATGAACAGCAACAAGACAAACCGCTCATCCAAATCTATCTCTCAATTCGTTTCGTTCACCTGCGATTTTCCTTCCATTCAACTTGTAATGTTTCTCATCTCTCTCAAATGCTCTCAATCTCTCGCGGCACTCTCTCTTCTCAGTTTCTCGTGTTAGAAGTAATTCATGTTAATTTGTCGAAGTCGAAGGGTTGTATAGGTTTTGGTCGAAATTGTATATAGTCAGTCGAATAGTTGTAGTGTTGTGTAGGTCAGCTGTATTCGACAGAGTCGAATATAGCTGATAAAGAGTTAGTCGAATTGATTGTTTTGGGCCTGGGCTTTGATAGCCTATATAAAGGGCATTGTAATTTGTAATATACACAACAGCTTCATAATAAAATTTTACAAAGTCTAAAAACCCTAATTTTCTTATTTTTCTCTCTCTCTCTCTCTTTCTTCTTCTTCTTCTTTCTCTCAAATATTCATCTTTCTTGGAACCCAGTTCCAACAATTGGTATCAACGAGCCCGGTTGCAATTCAGAGATATTCTAATGGCAAACGGAACAACAACGTCCACACAATTCCCAGCGAATCTACCGGTTTTCAAAGGGGAAAACTACCAACGGTGGGTGGCGCAGATGAGAGTTATCTTCAGATTTTAAGATGTGGTTGAAATTGTGAATGATGGCGTAACGGAATTGGGGGCAAATGCTACTGATGAACAGAAAGCTGCGTACAAGGATCAAAGGAAGAAAGATGGCAAAGCGTTGTTCTTGATTCACCAGTGTGTGGATCCGAATGTGTTTGAGAAAATTATTGAAGAAGAATCTGCAAAAGAAGCGTGGGACAAGTTAAAGAACTTGTATGGAGGTGATGAGAAACTGAAGAGGGTGAAGCTGCAAACCTTGAGAAAGCAATACGAGATGATTCAAATGAAGGAAGATGAATCAGTTTCGGAATTCTTTTCAAGATTGGTGATGCTGACGAACCAGATGAAGTCTTGTGGAGAAACAATCACAGATTTGCAGAAGATTGAGAAGGTACTAAGATCTCTGACTGCAAATTTTGATTACATTGTAGTTTCAATTGAAGAGTCCAAGAATCTTGCTGAGATGAAGATTGAAGAGCTACAGGCCTCTTTGGAAGCTCATGAGATGAGATTGAAGCAAAGAGATTCAGAAAGAGAAAAGGTATCGGACCAAGCACTACAAGCGAAATTCACCAAGAAATCTGGGAAGGCAAAGCAGGGAAGGAATCTTGCTAGTGATGAGAAGTCAAGCAAGAGTTCAAAGAATCGTGATGATTCGACAAAGAAAGGCATGGGCAACAAGTATTCTGGGAAGAAAGTTGACATGAAAGACGTGCAGTGTTACAACTGTCAAAGTTTTGGTCATTATGCTCGAGACTGTCGAAAGAAGAAGGAAGCACGAGCAAAAGAAAGTGACAAAGCGCAGTATGCACAGACAGAAGATAGTGATTCTGAAGGTGTGCTACTAATGGCAGACACTCAGTCGAAGGATGATGACACAAACTTGTGGTATCTTGATTCAGGTTGCAGCAACCACAAGACTGGTAATAAGAACTGGTTCACAAAGCTTGATGAATCAGTTAAGAAGGTGATAAAGTTTGCAGATGGTAGACAGATCACATCAGGTGGAAAAGGAAACATATCTGTAATGAGAAGAGATGGTAGAAAAGCCAGCATTACTGATGTGTTGTATGTGCCTTCTATGACAAGTAACTTGATAAGTATAGGTCAATTACTTGCCAAAGGGCATAATATGAAGCTAGAGAAGAACCAAATGAAGGTGTATCATGCTGATGGTAGGTTGATATTGAAAGCACCATTGGCTGATAACAAGACGTTTAAAGTTCAGATTAACATGATTAATCATGAATGTCTTGCGTCAACTACGGAAGAGGAAAAGAATTGGCTATGGCATCATAGATATGGGCATCTAAACTTCAGGAGTTTGGGTATGCTGAATCAGAAGAAGATGGTGTATGGTTTACCTCAGGTGAAGGAACCAAATCATGTGTGTGAAGAATGCTGCAAAGCAAAGCAGGCAAGAAAAGCATTCAAACACGATCTGCCAATTAAATCAAAAGGAAAGTTGGAGCTTGTTCATTCTGACGTATGTGGACCTTTTGAAGTTAGGTCGAATGGTGGCAAGCGTTACTTCTTAACTTTCATTGATGAATTCACCAGATATATGTGGATTTATGTGATCGAAAGTAAGAGTGAAGTGTTCACAAAGTTCAAGAAGTTTAAGTTGCTTGTCGAAAAGCAAAGTGGCTGCAAGCTAAAGAAACTGAGAACTGATGGTGGTGGTGAATACACCTCTCGAGAGTTTGCTAGATTTTGTGAAGAGGAAGGTATAGAGCATGAGGTTATTGCTCCCTATACACCTCAACATAATGGAATAGCTGAGAGGAAGAATAGAAGTATACTGAATATGACGAGAAGTATGTTGAAGGCTAAAGAGGTGCCAAAGAGATTTTGGGCTGAAGCAGCTTCGACAGCAGTATACATTCTGAATAGATGTCCAACGAAGAAGTTAGTCGAGAAGACTCCTTATGAAGCTTGGACAGGTGAGAAGCCAAATGTAAGTAATCTTAGAGTTTTTGGATCAATATGTTTTAGGCATGTTCCTGAGCAATTGAGAACAAAACTAGATGATCGAAGTCAAACCATGGTGCTCATAGGTTATCATTCGACTGGTGCATATAGACTATATTCACCAGAAGATGATAAATTTGTGATCAGTCGAGATGTTCTGGTAGATGAGGATAAAAAATGGGAGTGGAGTCATGGGTCAGTTCGAAAGGATACTGCTCGACAAATGGAAGAGACAGTTCCGACAGTGTTTGAAGAAGACCAACAAACTGAGGCCACGACAAGTCAAAATGAAGAACCTCCTGAGCAGAATGTAAGAAGATCAACTAGAGCAAGAGCTGAGTCGACAAGGTTAGCTGGATATGAGAGATTTCCAGATAATGCAATCGATGCAGATGGTGACTTAATAGAAGAAGAAATGATGATGGCTGAAGCAGAACCAATTAATTTGGATGAAGCCATGAATGATTTGAATTGGTGTGAAGCCATGAAGGAAGAGCTCAGGGCAATCGAGAAGAACAATACCTGGGAACTTGTCGAAAAAACCAGCAAGAAGCCTATTGATGTGAAATGGGTTTACAAGCTGAAACGGAGGCCAAATGGTGAAATTGCCAAGCATAAGGCAAGACTAGTGGCAAGAGGATTTCTGCAAAAACCTGGTGTTGATTTCAACGAAGTCTATGCGCCAGTGGCTAGGTTGGAAACAATCAGGATTGTTGTTTCGACAGCAGCGTATAGAAGATGGAAGATACATCAGTTGGATGTAAAATCAGCATTTTTGAATGGACCTTTGGAGGAAGAAGTATATGTCAGTCAACCACCAGGATTTGAGATTAAAGGGCATGAGTCGAAAGTGTACAGATTGAGGAAAGCTCTCTATGGATTGAAGCAAGCCCCAAGGGCTTGGAACAAGAGAATAGATAGTTTCTTAATCGAAGCAGGGTTCACGAAGTGTGTGTCTGAGCATGGAGTTTATGTAAATGATGTTGACAATGATAGTCGAATCATTTTATGCCTGTATGTTGATGATTTGCTGATTACAGGTGCAAATGAAGCTGAGATAAGAAAAGTCAAGTCGAAGCTAATGCAAGAATTCGAAATGTCCGACCTAGGGAATTTGTCATATTTCTTAGGGATGGAATTCAAAGACACAGTTGAACGTGTGTTCCTGCACCAGAAGAAGTATGCTCAAGATATTTTGAAGAGGTTCAAGATGACTGACTGTAAAGCTGCAACAACTCCATTGGAGACAGGAGCAAAGTTGAAGAAGGTAACTGATGATGAGTTTGTAAGTTCGACACTGTACAAACAAATTATTGGATCCTTGAGGTATCTTTGCAATACAAGGCCGGACATTTGTCAAAGTGTCGGATTGTTAAGTCGATTTATGGAGAAACCCCAAGAATGTCATCTCATTGCAGTAAAGAGAGTACTGAGATACATTAAGGGTACGATTGATCATGGTGTGCTGATGCCATGTCGAAATAAGTCCAAGTCGAAAGATGCTGAGGTATATGGTTATACTGATTCAGATTTCAGTGGAGACCAAGATGAGAAGAAAAGTACTGCAGGCTATATTTTCATGATCGAAGGAGCTCCAATCTCTTGGAGTTCGAGAAAACAAAGCATTGTGGATTTGTCATCATGTGAAGCTGAGTATGTAGCTGCATCGTATGCAGCATGTCAGGCAGCATGGATAGATATGTTGCTCGAAGAACTCAAGATCAAGGAACCTGGGAAGATGAAATTGTTTGTAGACAACAAGTCAGCTATTGATCTTGCCAATCATCCTATGTGTCATGGTCGAAGTAAGCACATAGAAAGAAGGTATCATTTTCTCAGGGATCAAGTAAACAGAGGGAAGCTGGATCTTGAATATTGCAAGACTGAAGTTCAACTAGCTGACATACTTACCAAACCTTTGAAGAAAATCAGATTCGACGAGTTAAAGAAGAGCATTGGGATGAGAAGTCTCGAAAACATGAATTAGGTGGTGTGTTAGAAGTAATTCATGTTAATTTGTCGAAGTCGAAGGGTTGTATAGGTTTTAGTCGAAATTGTATATAGTCAGTCGAATAGTTGTAGTGTTGTGTAGGTCAGCTGTATTCGACAGAGTCGAATATAGCTGATAAAGAGTTATTCGAATTGATTGTTTTGGGCCTGGGCTTTGATAGCCTATATAAAGGGCATTGTAATTTGTAATATACACAACAGCTTCATAATAAAATTTTACAAAGTCTAAAAACCCTAATTTTCTTATTTTTCTCTCTCTCTCTTTCTTCTTCTTCTTCTTTCTCTCAAATATTCATCTTTCTTGGAACCCAGCTCCAACATCTCGATCTCGCTCTGTTTCAATTTGTCCCTTTACTCTCTTTTCTTACAGCGACGCGATTGGAGGGTCTGTGTGCGCAAGGTTGTCGTCGGCGGATGTGTTTTGCAGTGGTTGTTGATGAGGGATTGTTGTGAAGAATTATATCGGTGAAGCGTTGTTGTGTTGTTGAAGGAGTTCTTACTATTCGATTTTCAGGTTCGGTATATGAGGGTGGATAAGGTGAGGAACTGATGAAGCTTGCTCGTATTGATTGGAAAAAATGGTGAACAAAGGGTGAGCTGAAGAAATTATGGAGAATGAGGAAAAGGGTATCGCGCCATGGCCAAAGGAAAGGAAGAAAATGTTAAAGAAAACATTTTTCTTTTCATTTTTTCATTCTCTGACTTTTCAAAATGGAGCTTCCTTAGTCTTCGCGCGTGAACACAGTGTTAGTGACCTGGTGTTTGGTGGTTGCTGTGGAAAACTGTCGTCGAGTTTGTGAAGCGGAAGAGTGTCGTGGTTTGTCAAAGTGTGAAGGTGTTATGGTTGATATGTGAAGGCTTTGACAAAAGTTGATGTTTTCTGTTTGTGAGCTGCAGCGGGTTCATGGTGTTTAGTGGCTGTGACATAACAGTTTGAGAAAGGGAAGAACAGAGGTTTTTTTCAGAAGTTTTTCTGCAGAATGTTTCTGGTTATTATTCTTGTTTTTTCACTGTGGTTTTTTTTTACTCTCTTCATCTCTTTATTTAAAACAAATCACGAACTTCTTCAATAAGTTTCTGGTATAATTTTGTTGTCTAATATTTTTGTGTTGAGTCCTTTTCCATTGCTTCCATGTTGCAGAATTTGGTCTGGCGTGATTTATTGTACCGTTTTGCCGTTGAGGTGTGCTTATGGTTTGGTGGGGTAGCAGGTTTTGTGTTGCTCGGTTGTTCATACGTCGCATTGTGTCGATAGTATGGCTGAAGCAACGTGACTTTGGTGAAGTGGCGGGTTTCATTTTTGTCTGCAAATGGTGTGTGGGGTCAAGCTAGTAAGAAATTTGGAAGAGGGTTTGTTTGTGTTGTGTGTTAATTACTTAAGGCTGAAGTGCAATTAAAAAATGGGCTTATTTTTTTGTAACATGGCTTGTAGAAAAACATTCTAACATTTTGTGATGTAGTGGGTTTATGGATTCATGGACTTTTTCTTTTGTATATTATAATGGGCCTTGGTGTAATGTGGCCATAGAATGTGAACTTGTTTTGTACGTGCTTTATATTTTTGCAACAAGAAAATGTAATACCAAAGATGTCATGGCCCTTGTATTTTTTGTGTAGAACTTCATGAACCTTTAATCCTTGAATTGGTCTTGGATCATTATTTGCATCTCCCATGTTGGCCCTTGAATAATATGCTTGAGAACTTGATCTTTGAATTTGAATAATCACGCTTGAATTGATTCCAAAGAAAGAAAATTGCCAAAACTTGAATTGAATCCACCGATTTCCATCAATCCTTGAATGCATCTTGAGAAAATGAATCATGAAACCATCTGGATCTTCAGATGCATTAGAACTTTGAAACAATGAAATCACTTGAGTCATGACTTTATATGAACTGCTTGGTCCAAAATCTTGATTGCAAAATGAACCGATGCCTTGAAATCATAGGAACATGACTTGAAACATGAATTATATCGCAACTGTTCCAAAAACCCTAATTGAAATGAATTGATCATTGACAAATCCATCTTTAGAATGACACAAACTCCTCTTTCCTGACCAAGATCCAATCACACCCACTTGAACTGAAACAGTACTGCACATACATTGAACCTGCTAGCCTCGAATGAAACTCAACTGAACGACACTTGTTCATCTTAAACACAAAGGGTGAGAAACCCTAATCTTCTTGTCTTAAGTGCATACTGATGAAACAAAGATTTGATGAGAACCGAAACCCTGATTCATAATATTTCCAGTTAAGCCACTGATGAAACCTTAAACAATTGATATCCTTAAAGAAACACGGAGAAACGGACATTGTGCTTTGATAAACCTCTAACAGAAATTGCCCATGATGACTGGAAATCCAACACATTTGCCTCAAATTTGAGTACAATAACCGGATGAAATAACCTCTGAACAAAGGAAATCCAAATCAATAGAAAACCTCTGATCACATGTCTTAAGAGCCCGATGAAATGCATGATATATTATATAGATGATGCAAAGTGAAAATGAAGTCAGACAAATGCTAATTAAAATGTCTGGTCAAAATTTGGGGTGTGACACTTATTTTGGAAGAATTTTTAAGAAAGCATTAAGAATACTAGATAGAAGATGGAGGAAAAATGTTCAAAACATGGTGTCAGACATCAGTCCTAAGAGCAAGAACACAGATGAAGACAAACCTAATAAAGACAAAAGAGTTCAATGTCATGAATGTGAAGGGTTTAGTCACATCAAAGCTCAATGTCCCTATTTTCTAAAGAAATATAAAAAGGTATTATCAATCATTTAGCCTGATTTTGATGATGAAAGTGAAAGAAAAACAACTAACAGAGTAATGGCTTTCACTGGGAAATATGACTTTTGCAGTGAATCTAATGATGAAGATATCTCAACAGAATAGCTAGATGAAACTTATAAATAGTTACGTACTGGGTGAAAGGAATCCTTCTTGAGAAAAGAGAAAGAAAAGAAGACCATAAGTGCTCTACTCAAGGAAAGGAGGAGCTTGACTAAACCATTGTAGATTTGGAGGAGGAAGTCACATTGTTAAAGTCCAAACTTGACAATATGACAAAATATGTTCGTATGTTGAACATTGGTTCTGATATTTTAGATGAGATCTTTGAAATTGGAAAGAAGAAGGTTATAGAGTTTGACTACAGTTCCATGAACAAAAAGGTCAAAATTCCCACTAAGAAGTTTGTTGCTCCCGGGAAGAAAATTGAGTTTTTGATGAAGGACCAAAGGTCCCAGCATCCTGCTTAACATGTGTACCCTCACAACAAAGGCAACAATAAATCATCTTGGAGGTTCAATCATTGTGGTATATATGGTCACATAAGATCCTTTTGCTATAAATTGTATGGTTATCCTCAGTTTTATAGTCGACCAATGCCTAAAAGAAAGAAAGGAAAGAAAACTCAAGCAAAGAAAGTATGGAAACCCAAGGAAAAATGTCACTTGTCTCATTGCTTATACCTCTTTTTGAGTCTCATCAAGAGAATATTGATATTTTGATAGTGGGTGTTCCAGACACGTGACTAGATAAAAGACATATCTTGAAGAATTGAAACCTTACTCAAACAGTTATGTAACTTTTGGTGATAGAGAAAAAGGAAGAATCAAGGGCATAGGCAAACTGGTCAGTCTAGTTTTTCCTTGTCTTGAAGATGTACTGGTGGTAGATGGTATGACTGCAAACTTGATCAACATTAGTCAACTATGTGATCAAGGTCTTAATGTAAAATTCAATAAGTCTGAATGTATTATCATATATGGATATCTCATCCATCATTTAATTTGATATCCAAGGTTGATGAAACTGAGTTCAAGAACCATAAAATTGGTCATCTCAACGTCAAGAGCATGAAGAAGATCATATATGAAGAAGCCATCAGGGGTTTACCTAAGCTGGAGATTGAAGAAGGCAAAATATGTGGAGATTTTCTAATAGGTAAGTAGACCAAGATGTCCCACAAGAAGCTTCAGCATCTGACCACCTCAAAGATTATTGAGTTACTTCTTATGGACCTCATGGGGCCTATGCAAGTGGAAAGTCTTGGTGGAAAAAGATATGTATTTGTATGTGTGGATGTTTTTTCAAGATACACATAGATTTGTTTCATTAGAGAAAAATCTGACACTTTAGATGTTTTCAAAGAGATATGCTTACGCATTCAAAAAGAAAAGGGGAGTGAATTTGTAAAGATAAGGAGTGACCATGGCAAGTAATTTTAGAATTCCAAGTTCTACCTTTCTCAACTAAAAGAATCACTCATGCATTTTCTTCTCGTATCACACCTCAACAAAATGGAGTTGTAGAATGCAAGAATAGAACTCTACAAGTGTCGCGGCGCGAAAAATATCCGAACGCATCGCACGCTCGAAAATACAACAGAGTCACCACTATTTTTATTTATTCTAAGAGAAAGGGGAAATTTTAATAAAACCCTTAGGGAAGAGAAATGGGTAAGGAAGTCGGTTACGTAAGGGGAATGTGTAACACCCCAATTCCCATCGCAGATAAATAATACATAAATAAATCAGAGTGAATAAATTTTTTATCCTTAGATAGAAACAAGGATGCCACATTTAAAGAAAGAAAACACAATCCCTGCTCATAAGTTTGATACATAACACAAAATGGAATAAACATAAAAGGGAAACTTTTTCCAACAAAAGGAAAGTTCAATTATGGAATAAAGCGGAAAGATCCATAACTAACTTGTTTTACAAAATAAATTGTTTTATAATATCAACATATTCATACAAAGGTAATACAAAATAGATCCAACAAATGTATACATATATAACAAAAGCGTTTCTCGACTCCCGTGTTACATATCAGAGCGGACAGACCGAAAAAAGGATGGAGAACTAATCTTCATAAAAGCCTCCAAGATACTAATCTGCAATTGTCTCATAGAGCAACAAACCACAGCAGAAGGGTGAGAAATAACAACTAAATCAAGATTGCATAATAATATGCAATCACATATAAATTCACATGCATAATTATTCTCCCACAAGCATCACATACTGATAATTAGAGCATGCCACAGACACATAACATATTTCCAATAATCCAACATAATAACATATTCACACATAATGTACCCCAAAGTTATGATATATGGAAACACACCAACACATCACGTATATTCATATATAGCATACCATAGAGAATTAATACAATCATTGTAATGTCCAACATCCCCACAAAACATAGCATATGTCTATACATAAAACATATCATCCATAACCAATGCATTTATCACGAATTCATATCAAATCACCAATGTTATCACAAGCTCAACACATAATCAATCAATTCACAATTTCCACACATAATCAATCCATTCATGATTTTCCACACATAATCAATCCATTCATGATTTATGCAAATGCAAAGAGACCGACACAACGACTCTATGCAAATGTGGTACCATTCCATCCATCATTCTCATCATTAATTCACTCAGGAATTATTGGAATCATCGCTTGTTACTTAGTGTAACTCCCCGTCAGGCAAACGATGTTCCCCGTCGCTTTAGGTCCTCTTTGTATAAGGCACACGACGTTTATGGATCGCTTTAGGTCCTCTTTGTATAAGGCACACGATCCGATCGCTTTAGGTCCTCTTTGTATAAGGCACACGATCGTCTATAACGTCGCTTTAAGTCCTCTTTGTATAAGGCACACGACCGTTACAGCAGATTCCCTCGGGAATCATTTCGTCGCTCACACCCACTAGGGCACACGACATCACAAGAATGCATATCATGATGCTTGGCATACAATGACTCATGAAAATCAAATGCATAACATACATAACCATGTGAACCATCTCAACATCAATAATCATGCATTGAAATCAAACCCAAAACAATGCATTTATTTTCCATAACGCCACAAACCATCATCACAACATTTCATCACATACATTCACATCATATAACAGCACACAGGCTATACGTTATTGTTAGCTCCTAATTTCGACGCTACATGATTTCAGACAAATTGGCTTTAAAAGAAGTTATTCTTTAAAATAATAAAGCTAAAAAGAAGGCTTCGACTAGAAGGCCTTCGACCATGTTTGTGCAATGCCTGAGTCGAAGAGAATGATTTTAGGACTTCAAATGTTGCTAAGTCCAAGGAGTCAATTCGACACAGTGAAGTGGCTATGGATAATGCACTGCAGTTACAACTAAATAATGGAGGGAAGTTCCACTATTTGAATTTGAAAAGAGGACAGGTGGCGAAGATCCAGATCGTGAAGACATGCGAAGTGCCAAGTGGCGTAATCTAAGAATAAAACTGTCAAAGGGTGGTTACATTAGAGTATTATAAATAGGTTAGTCTTAGAGTTAGAATAGTGTGAAGAAAATCATATTTGTACAAGTAACTCTACATTCACTCAAAGTATCCAGTGTGTCGAGAAACTAGTGAAGTGAGAATGTACGTGATTGTAATCACCATTATCCTTTATTGCAATGCAATTTACTTTGAAGTTCCTGTTTTAGATTCTTTACGTTGAAATCTTTTTCCACGAACTTTTACCCTTCAAGTCATTTACATTACCGTCTTTACTTTGCAGATTTACGTTAAAAGCTTTTACTTTCAAGCAGTTATCTTTTCTTTGCATTTCAAGATCTTTATGCATTTCTTTCCAGCATTTAACTTCAGTTTTTCTTTATCAAACCTTTTACATTCAGCCTTTTATTTTCTTTGATGCATTGTTCGACTTAGTTATTTCTTTGGTCTTTATCGCTTTCCTTTATATTTCAAACACCCTTTTTTATTTATAAGCATTGTCGAAAGGCATACTTTACCAAATTGCGAAATATCCCAAATACACATACAGCACATGTCCTGTGATCAATCTGATCGATCCTATAAGTTACTAGAGCTTTATAGTTTTAGAATATCAGCGGTTGTTTACCAATTTTCAAGGTAAACAAATTGGCACGCCCAGTGGGACAGTGCTAAACGTGGATTTGGAAGTTTGTAACTTTTTAAATAACCACCAAAAGGAAGTTTTATAACTGCCTTCTTAAGTATTTTTGTTTCATTGGTCGAGATTGTGGCAAGCTATCGTATGCACTTGAGAAGTGGAAAGGTAGCCAATTCAAACGAATACAGACCAAAGAGAAGAAACGTGAGGAGAATGGCATCTGGACAAGGAAATTCAAATCCCAGTTTTGCTGGGACCAATACTCAACCAAGCAGTTCAAGTGTTCAGAACAACACCATCAATCCTCAAGAATTACCAAGAAGTACTGTGGCGCCAACTCTAGTTCCTTCGACAGGAGGCTCGACAATGTTAACCACGGTGACAGAGCCAGTGTCTTCGATAGCGGGACCAGGGGCGACATACGTGAGGCCTTACACTCAGCCAGTCTTGGAGTACATTGGCCCATCGGTGACAAATCCTCAGACTCCGCCAGGAGGAGGTTCGACGTACATGCAGTTTCCTCCCCCAGGATTTTCACAGTCTTTGCCTAGGAACCCAATTTATGGCATGACAATGGCAATGATGCAAAATCTGCGTACTGCACCCCCAGTATATTTAGAGAATGTGATATCTTCCCCTTTGCAGGAGTCAGGTTCTGGAATTAACATGGGTCGAAACAGCCAGTCCATAGGTTTGGGATATTCTGCTCAAGGACCCAACTTAACGAATGAATCTGCAGCATATTTGAGGCAACAGATGGATGAGAGCAACATGCAAATGATACATACTTTGTCTCAAACGATGGGAGAAATTTTTCAGCCATTGATCCAGAATACTACTCAAACCAATCAAATGATGACAACCCAGATGGCACGAATAACAGAGTTCATGGGAGTGCCAGCTCCTGTTCAACACCAAAATCAGGGAGTCGAGATGAGGGAGAATGCTCAACAAGTGAATCCAGTGAATCCAGGGTTAGTCGAACCACCTAGGGAGGAGCCTCCTAGAAATCAAATACCAATACTTGAAGAGGAGGAACCAAGGATGGTGCTAGTGAACAGAAATCAAGACGCTGATCGTGTGGTGAATCAGGTTCGACGCAACAATGTAGCAGCAGAGAACAATTTGGCAGCCTTGGTCGAAAGAATAATGGCTCGAAATGGCTTGAATATGGGTTTTTCTAGGCCAAACTTTACTTCGCCTATAGTAGACTATATACTTCAAGTTGAATTGCCTCCAAGGACCAAAGTGCCAAAGTTTACTAAGTTTTCAAAAGATACTACATAATCTACCATCAAACATGTGGCGCGCTACCTGATCGAAGCTGGTGAGATTGCAAATGATGAGAGTTTAAGGGTGAAGTATTTCCCTAGTTCCCTCACTAAAAATGCATTCACGTGGTTCACTACGTTACCATCTGGTTCGATCTGTAATTGGACCCAGTTAGAGCGCTTGTTCCATGAGCAATTTTACATGGGTCAGACGAAAATTAGTTTGAAAGAATTGGCTAGTGTGAAACGAAAGTTCAATGAGCCAATAGACGTTACTTGAATAGGTTTCGACTACTCAAGGCTAGATGTTTTACACAAGTGCCTGAGCATGAGCTTGTAGAAATGGCCGCTGGTGGCCTTGATTACTCTATCAGGAAAAAACTGGACACCTAGTATATAAGGGATATGGCCCAGTTGGCTGACAGAGTTCGACAGCTAGAGCGTCTCAAAGATGAGAAAGCTAGGGTGAATAAGAACAAGAAAGTAGCTTACGTAGAATATCAGGAGGGCATTGAAGAACTGTATGATGAGTCCGTTAGATTCGACGAGAATGAGATAGACCTTGCTGAACTTAAGAAGGGCCCTCCTTATTCTTGTAAATTATTAGTTCCTTCGAATGGAAAAAACCCTGTCGAAACCGAGAAGAATGATAGGTTCCCAAAGAAAACATACATTTTCGACATCACTAAATGTGACGAAATTTTTGATTTGTTAGTTAAGGATGGTCAAATATTAGTGTCTCCTGGTGCTAAAATACCACCTTTAGAGCAAAGAAAAAAGAGAGGTTTTTGTAAATACCATAATTACTTGGGTCATAAGATGTCTCAATGTTTTCTTTTCAGGGATTTGGTGCAGAATGCTATTCAGGAGGGAAGGCTCAAATTTTGGGAGAAGACTAAGACCCAGATGAAGATTGATACCAGCCCCCTTGAAGTAGCTGAAGCGAATTATGCAGAGCCTGAGGAGGTCAACATGGTCGAACTGGTTGAATTGTCTGACAGCAGTTCGGATAGTGTTAGTACCAACGAAGCTCTTGGCAAAAATGCCACGGTGGTGGAGGTTACTGAGGACCTTACCAATAAAGTTGTGTTTATTAGAGAGGCTGAAGAAATGGATGGCTATCAGCTTGAGCATTTGATATATATGGCTGCTGAACATTACTTTAGCACCTCCGCTGAGGTTCAAAGGTTCGACACTGAAACTACAGTCGAGACCCATGCTGAAGTTGAAGCACCAAAATTGCAGATGGTGACAAGAGAGATTACTGATCATTTTAGGCAGATAGACGAGGCTGTTGCAGGCCTTAATATTGACTTTTCTAAGATGCGTTTAAAAGATGAAGTCAACGTGAACATGGTCGAATTTACTGATAGACAGGCCATGGATATTGACGAACGAGAGGATTGCGACAAACTGGCTTATCCCAGAGAGGATGAGACCATCATTGATTTTCTCCACAGGTGCCAGGGGAAGAATTCTGAAGTCATGTTGTGCCCTCGATGCAGTGCTACCTTCGACAAAGAAGCTGCTCATGGCCTCCAAGCGGGGAAAGAGGCCAAATCTGGACGTGAGAGGAGAGCTGCTCAAAACCCATGGCGGTTCGACCCAAGGAAAGCTACTCAGAGACAATATGGCCCAAGGCCACAAGTTCCAAGGGCCAAGCAAGCTACTTTCAAACCCAGCGGAGAAGTACCAACTAGGAGGTGGGTTAAACCCGCCGAAGCAGCAGGAAAAGGGAAGAAAGGATGGAAATGTTTTGATGTGGCTAGAGGTTCTTCAATTGAGTATAGGAAAGAATTCAAGTCCTCCAACAAAGCTGCCTATGTGTCTGAGAATTACAAAGGAAAAAATCCCATGTCTAGGTCCCAGTGGAGGAGAGAGCAGAGGCGAAGGAAGGCTTTAAGAGAAGCTCAGGCTAAGGATTCGACGGAGACTAGCACTAATGTTCTGCTAGCAAGCAACAAAGGTGTTGGCATGAGAACAAAAAACTAGCTGCCAGTGGGTCAAAAGCTGTTTACTTCCAAGAAGGAAGAAGTTGAAAATTTTGTGGCCAAAACAGTTGAAGATGAAGCGTCGACCCACAATTTTGATTCAGACTCTGGTGCTTCTTTGAACATCATTGTCAACATAGTGTCAGTAATGCCAAGGGAATATGACAGAGTCACTGAAGTGGAGAATTTGGATGCCAACGCTGAGGCAGAAATGGCAGCACACCGACCTGTGTGCTATTATGTAATGAACAATGGTTGTGTCGAAGAACTGAATACTTTCTTTGAGCGACCAACTGAAGCCATGAAGGCACACTTGAAACCTCTGTATATTACAGGGAAAGTAGAGAACGTGGATGTTAACAAGATCTTAGTAGATTGTGGGGCTACTGTCAATTTAATGCCACATTTTCTGCTAAGTAAAATTCGTAAGTTTGACACTGATCTTAAACCCCACAACATGGTCCTCTCTAACTATGAAGGGAAGATTGGGACCACTCTAGGTGTCTTACAGGTTGACTTGACTGTGGGTACAGTTACGAGACCCACCTTGTTCATGGTGGTCGAAAGCAAAGCTAACTACAACCTTTTTCTAGGAAGGGAATGAATCCATGGCATTGGGGCAGTGCCTTCATCAATGCACCAACGAATAACAATTTGGAGGCCTGATGGAATAGTAGAAAACATTGAAGTTGATCAAGGCTACTTTAAGGTGCCTGTTAATCATGTTGATGGTTCTGAGTTCGAAAAAAATTTGGCGCATATTGCGCCTTGTACTCCAGCAGAATTCGATCTCTCCCCAGATGACCACGCATTCTGCTCATTACACTTACACCCATTGGAGGGGTTTCGATGGGACAGAGAGGTCATAAGAGAAGAAGGCAATGTCCCCTACTATGGGCTGCCTGAGGTTGACCCCACAGGCTGGGAGAGTGAATTTAGTAATAATGACTGAGTTCGACGCACTACAAAGAATTTTGGCCTATGTGGCCGAATCCAAGTTACAAGCGGCTTTAGAGGCCCTGGTAAGGCCCTGGCCGAATCCAAGTCACAACCACATGGTTGTCGAAGCCAAAACTCAAGTTTGTGAAGTAAGCCCTGGTAAGGACTTTGAACCTGAGCCACCTGATGGGCCTCAGATTGAAGACCAAAACCAAAGGCTTGATGATGGTTATGATGATGAGCCTCTAGGTTTTTGAAAGGGATCCACTGTCAGATAATATTAAAATGCTGGCGCAAGATCCTTTAGAAGAAATTGACTTGGGTGAAGGGGGAGTAAAAAGGCCTACCTATATTAGCGCTAATCTCGACCCACTACTCAAAGTCGAAATAGTCTAACTATTGAAGGAATTCAAGGATTGCTTCGCCTGGGACTATGATGAAATGCCTGGTTTGAGGAGAGAGCTTGTTGAACATAAGTTGCCAATCATACTTGGGAAAAAACCAGTCAAGCAAAATCCAAGACGGTTTGCCCCAACAATCCTTTCCAAGATCAAAGAGGAAATCGAAAGGCTACTTCGATGCAAGTTCATCCGTACAGCTAGGTATGTCGAATGGCTAGCTAATATTGTACCAGTAATTAAAAAGAATGGTTCTTTAAGGGTTTGTATAGATTTTAGAGATCTGAATTCTGCAACCCCTAAAGACGAATATTCTATGCCTGTGGCAGAAATGCTGATTGATTCTGCTGCAGGACATGAGTATTTCAACATGTTGGATGGTTATTCTAGTTATAACCAAATATTCATTGTTGAGGAAGATGTCCCAAAAACTGCTTTTCGATGTCCAGGGGCATTAGGCACTTATGAATGGGTAGTAATGCCTTTTGGTCTGAAAAATGCTGGGGCAACTTACCAGAGAGCAATGAATTCAATCTTTCATGATTTTATTGAGACTTTTATGCAAATATATATTGATGATATTGTTGTTAAGTCCTTTTCAGGAAAAGATCATATAAGCCATCTTCAACATTCCTTTGAGAGAATGAGAAAGCATGGTCTGAAAATGAATCCTCTCAAATGTGCTTTTTGTGTGCAGGCAGGGGATTTCTTAGGCTTTGTGGTCCACAAGAAGGGGATCGAAATTAACCAAAATAAAACCAAAGCCATCATGGAAGCAAAAGCGCCATCAACAAAGAAGGAATTGCAGTCTCTCTTGGGCAAAATAAATTTCTTGAGGAGATTTATATGTAACTTAAGTGGGAAAACGTAAGCCTTTTCACCATTGCTTCGAGCTAGCAAGGATGGGTTCGACTGGGGGCAAGATTAGCAGGAAGCCTTCGACAAGATCAAGGAGTACCTGAGTCACCCCCCATTCTCTCACCACCTCGTGGAAATAAGTGTATGAGATTATACATAGCTGCGTCAGATAGAACTTTAGGGAGCATGTTAGCTCAAGAGGATGATGATGGCGTCGAAAGAGTCATTTATTACCTTAGTAGAGTTTTAAATGATGCAGAAACTAGATATAGCATGATTGAAAAACTATGTTTATGTTTGTATTACTCTTGTACCAAATTGAAGCATTATATAAAACCAGTTGATGTGTATATTTCTTCTCGTTATGACGTTATTAAACATATGTTGTCCAAACCTATTTTGCATAGTCAAATTGGAAAATGGGCATTAGCATTAACTGAATATTCTTTAACTTATAAGCCTTTAAAAGTTGTTAAAGGACAAATAGTGGCAGACTTCATAGCTGACCATTCTATAAATGAGACCCCCCTGAACTATCTTGATGTGGAACCTTGGAAGTTATATTTCGACGGGTCAAGCCACAAAGATGGGACAGGCATAGGAGTACTTGTTATTTCTCCTAATAAAATTCCAACAACACTTAAGTATAAAGTTGAAGGTCGTTGTTCTAACAACGAAGCTGAATATGAAGCTTTAATTACTGGACTTGAAGTATTGTTGGAATTGGGGGCAACTCATGTCGAAATAATGGGAGATTCAGAACTGTTCATAAAAGAAGTGACCAAAGAGTACAAGTGCATAAAATAAAACTTGATTATGTACTTTGTAGTTATGAATCGACTGTTGAAAAAGTTCGACGCAGTTAGTTTTCGACACATCCCTAGGTTGGAAAATCAGGTAGCTAATGACTTGGCTCAGATTGCATCAGGGTATAAAGTTTTGAAAGACAAATTACAAGATGTAATAGAAGTCGAAGTCAGAGGAAGGGTGGTGTCGGTAGGATTAGCCCCATCAGATTTGAAAGAAACTAAGCTTGGATATGTTGATGAAGACAATTTCGCAATTTTGGCAGTTGATAGTATAACTGACAAAGATTGGAGGAAACCTATAATGGATTATTTGAAAAATACAATAGCTTCGACAGAAAGGAAAATCAAGTATCAAGCTTTAAGTTATGTCTTGTTGGGTAATGAATTATTCAAAAGGACTCCTGAGGGAGTATTGCTTAAGTGCCTCATTGAGGCAGAAGCATACTTAGCTCTTTCGACTGTCCATAGTGGGGCATGTGGGGCACATCAGGTAGGCCATAAAATGAAATGGTTGTTGTTTCGACAAGGCATGTATTGGCCTACCATGTTAAAAGATTGCATGGAATTTGCTAAGGGTTGTCAGGAATGTCAAGTTCTTGCTGGCATTCAACATGTCCCTGCAAGTGAATTACACTATATAGTAAAGCCTTGGCCTTTCAGAGGATGGGCTTTGGATTTGGTTGGAGAAATTCGACCAGCATCATCTAAAAATCATAAGTACATCTTGGTGGGTATTGATTATTTTACCAAATGGGCCGAAGCTATCCCATTACCAAATGTTGATCAAGAAGATGTGATTGAATTTATCCAGAAGCACATCATCTATAGATTTGGAATCCCAGAGACAATTACAACAGACCAAGGATCAGTTTTCACTGGTCGAAAAATGCAAGAGTTTTCTAAGGAAATGGGATTCAAGCTTGTAACGTCCACACCTTATTATACTCAAGCTAATGGCCAAGTCGAAGCAGCAAATAAAGTAGTTATTGGGTTGATAAAAAAGCATGTGGGAAAAAAGCCAAGAAATTGGCACAAGACATTGGACCAAATACTTTGGGCATGTCGAACGTCCCCTAAAGAGGCAACTAATACTACCCCATTTCGACTGACCTTTGGTCGTGATGCAGTTCTGCCAGTGGAAATTTATCTTCAATCAATAAGGATTCAAAGGCATCATGAGATTCCATCTGAGTCTTATTGGAATATGATGCTTGATGAATTAGTAGACCTAGATGAAGAAAGGCTCCATGCATTAGAGTTGCTGAAAAGGCAAAAGAAAAGGGTGGAGAAGTCTTATAACAAAAAGGTCAAGATTAAAACATTTTCAACTGGAGATCTAGTGTGGAAAGTGATCTTACCTATGGATCGAAAGACCAGAACTTTGGGGAAGTGGTCTCCTAAGTGGGAAGGTCCTTTTCAAATTATTAAGGCGTTTAGTAATAATGCTTATGAGATTCAAGAGATGGAGGGTGATCTGAGAGTCTTAAGGGTAAATGAGAAATATTTGAAAAAATATAAGCCTATTTTACAAGAAGTTCATATTAAGACGTAAATTTTATTCAAATTATAAAAGCCAAAATAGGCCATGTGAGGCCAAAATGGCATACAAAAGAAGGAAAACAAGTACAATAACATAAAACCCAGGAGAAAGATTATTCATAGTCTCTCCAATTAATAGAGTTGAGGAAGAAAACATAATCTTCGTCAACTTCATCATCAGAATTTTGTGCTTTAGAATGTCCTTTCTTGGGTACCTTCATCTTGGTTTCTCTCTTCTTGGCGCGAGATGTTGCTCCAGTTGAAGTGTTATTGAGGGCAGTAGTTGTTGCCTCAACTTTCTTTGTCTCTCCAGCCACCTTCTTGGTCATTGCTTTCTTTGAAGAAGTACTCATGCTTGCTGTAGTAGATGCAAGTTATCCCAAGAGGGAAGAGGGTTTTATAGAGGCAAGGCTTTGTAAGGATTGGCCAGTCAACGATGGAATTACGTGAAATGACCCTTGGGAATAGACCCTAGGGTTGCGCTATTAATATTCCTTTATGGAATAGAAACTTGTGCCGTTGGAACACTAAGCTGTTAAAAGCTGCGCTATTTTCATGATTTCCAAGAAAAGAGGCAGAATACTTTAATTACCCAGTTAGCAAAGTTTGAGAGAAAATTTTGCAAGTCGAAGAGTTAGCAACAAACAGAAGAATTTAGATAAAGGCCATGGGGCATTAAGTTTGTCTGTACATGGGGCCTTAAAAGGACCATAAAACATGATGAATAAAAATTGGAACTGCAAACAAGAAATCATATGACAATCAGAAGGGGAGCTTCGACTTCAACTCGAGGAAGTTGACCTTGAAATTCTGAAGGCATTTCTCACATAGAGCTTTGTCGATTTTGGCTGCTGAAAGTTTTTTTTCAAGCATTTGGGCCTTGTCAAGAAAGTCTATGGTGCGCTTCAGCTTTCTGGCCATTTCAGTATCGTCGAACTCTCCCAGCTCAAGGTTGCATTTTTCAGCCTTAGAAATCTTGTTTTGCAGCTCTTCAATTTGTCGTTTCCAGTCATCAATGTTCTTTTGGTTCGACTCCACTTCTGCCTGCCTTTTCTGTTGTTCAGTCTCTAGACTTTCGACCATAGCTTCTGATGCATGCGCTTCATCCCAAGCTGAGGCCTCCAATCCCGTTGTGATTTCAATGTTGTTTTGGATCTTGGGAAGGAGTTTGAAGTCTTTAGACATTTGATTCACTAAAGCAGTTAGCTCCAACAGGAATTCAGAAACATCTTTGCTAAGGGTTGAAAGGTCCAGTTTTTGAAGGCTGTCTTGCAGAAAGAAATGAGCAGTTGGATCTGAAAGTAAGACTTTGTGAATGTCTCCCTTGAAGAGTTTGTCCTTGATTTTTTGAAGGATAGGGCTGGAAAAATCATCTGGGACTGGACCCCCAGAGCTGGTCGAAGTGCTGAGACTGGTACCTGAAGAGCTGTACTTCTTCCCAAGTATCATCCTGGCATACTCTCGAGGACTTGACCATTTGAGAGTAGCCAGTGGCTCTCCAGCAAGGATCCTCCAGTAGTCGAATTGACCATAGGCTTAGGAGTTGGATTGTTCAGAGGATCTGCCTCAGCCGCAGTCGAATGAGTGTGATCTTGCTCAGTCTTTTCCCTCTCTTCTTCTTGTTCTTCATCTTCTTTGACTTCCTCTTCTCTGGCTTCGGTGGGCCTTTCTTCTGTGTCCATACCAATAGGCTCTGTTTGGTCGAAAGGTTGTTGATGAGAAACATCATCCTCTTCATGATCAGAACCATCGGTCTGGGATTGTTGAGTAGTGGTCCTGGCAGGAGAACTTTGGTTTGTTTCATCTGCTGCAGGAGGAGGAACTGTAAGAGGGATAGGTTGGTTAATTTTGCTGATTGAACTATATCCAGAACCAAGGTCAGAGGTAGGGTGATAAGTTGGCTCACCTTGGCTATTCAGCAGAGTTGTTGTAAAGCTGAAGGAAGGTTGTGGTGGGTTAGAACCACCTACATCAGCCTGAAAAAAACCACATGTAAAGAGAATAAGATTGAGAGAAGTCTGAGTAGGGAATCCAAATACTGAATGAAGATAGTGCGTATACTTGTACAGCCGCAGCATCAGGACTTGAGTTCGCACTCTTAGGATCGCCAGCAGTCGTTTTCGACGCAACCCTGGAGAGTGGTTTCTTGACACCACTACCAGCAAGTGTCTTCTCAAGGATTCTTGCCGCCTTTGAGGGAGATTGGGTGGTAGTTCCAGAAGCTTTGACAAGCTTCCTTTTCTTTTTAACTACTACCTCCTCAGGGGACTCATCATCAGTATCTGGAGGAACAACTGCCTGATCACCTTTCTTGCCCTTTTTGGAAGGCGTTGGAGGTTTTCGAGCAGCCTGAAAGGTGACGCAAATATTAGAGGGTTGGTGACACAAAGACTTAGGCAAGGGATGTAGAGTACCTTTGTGCCTTCAGTGTCCTTTTCGACCTTCACAACACCCTTCGATGAGCTGGTCTTCCTGGCCATGGCTGAAAGACAGACGATTATTACAAGGTTAATAATTGAGTGGTTAGTTAAAAAATCACAAATCAAGGGCCTCAAACCTTCATATATTTCGGATTCGACACAGACATCCTCGACCCCTATATGAATGTGTCCTTTGAAACTGTCCAGCGTATGTTTAGTCGCAACCACCCGTTGGGCTTTCGGTTGAGACTGCTGTCGAAGGAGTTTTAAGTGCTCACCACAGACAAACCAGTCTGCAAATGGGGGGGGCGAGTGCCACTCCAAAATCAGCGTTAGGCAGTCGAGGGAACTTTGGAGGAAAGAGTTCAAAAGCTACCTTATAATGTTTCTCAAGAGGAACGTTTGAAGGGATTTTCAACTGGTCCATTTTTTGTAGAAATTTCTCCTTCAAAGTGACAGCAGCCTCATGAACGGTTCGACTAATATCATCTGGTCGATAGACAGTTTCAAAGTACTTTTGAAAGGCTTGAATTTCTTTGATATGAATGAACTTACTCTTCTTGGTCTTCTCCTGCACATCAAGAAAAGCTTGGTCAAGTAAGGAAGAGAAAGCAGCAACATCAAGAAATTGCTCATTGTAGTACTTCGACCACCAGTTATGGAAGGGTTTGGTACACAAGAAGGTGGGCTAAAAATACACAGGGGAAAATGTTGCTTTCCTAGCGTTCCATCGGTCGAAAGTGGCTGCAGTACCTCCTTCATCAAAACTGGCGGTGTGAAGGACCACATGGCCTTTCTTCCCATATAGACACTTGGGGAAAATCTGTGCCAACCTAAATTGTCGAGAGATAAGATTTGGTTGGTAACCAATTAAGGCTGCCAGGTCTCTCCCAAGATTCAGCCTTTCAACGATAAATCTAGGAATCAAGAAGGCTTCCCAGATCGAAACAGATTCAGCGTCGAGGTTGGTGGATGGATCAGGGAATGGCCTTGTGAACCACTCAGGCCCACATTTTCTCTCAGCAAAGGGAGCCATGCTAGGTGTGAACTCATTCTTTTTTGCAAACATCATAATATAACTGGAGAAGGATCTCTTGAGAGTTTCCCCATCGTCATTTGGCGTAAGTTTCACCAGGCGGGTACCTTCGACCCTCCTCTCTTTGATTTCAGCAGAATCTTCGTCGACCTGCCCTTTCCTGGGAAGGCTAGCTTCAAAGGTTGCATTGAGCCACAACTGAAGTAGCCAAAGAGGGCCATTCAAGTGAACAGTACCTTGGCTCTCCAAGTCTTTGAGTCGAGCCGCCCCTTCACTGAGAGACTCGTAGAGGTTCGCCAGGATCAACCCACTTAGGCAAACTCCTCTATTGTGGTGAAGTTGGTTGGCCAGAGTGAGATACTTCTTGGCCACCTGCAGAGATTTTGAACAAAATACATACCTCGACAGCCATACGGTGAGGAATGCAATGTGTTCCTTATCAGTGATTTCTGCAGTATCACGTTTGTGGTGGTTGATGAAGTGGGTGTATGTGAGTTTGGAGTCAGAGATCCCTATGGTATCCTCTGCATCAGTATCAGGGTCATAGGAAATGCCATCTGGTCGAAGACCTGTAATGGCAGCAAGGTCGAAGAGTGTGGGAGTAACCATCCCACAAGGAAGATGAAAGGTGTAGTGGGTGCTATCCCAAAAATAAAGCGACGCTGCCAGCAAGTTTAAACAATAAGGGATGTTGGTCTTCGACAACATGAACAGATCATAGATTCCTATGGTTTTCCAATGATCAGCTTTGACCCTTTCCATTCTGGTCATCCAAAGGTCAAAATCCTTTAAAGGATTGACAGCTCTTACCAGCCTCGTACCATCATGAAGGTACCTCAGATCCATTTTCATCAGAGTGGGTGTATTAGGAGAGGTTCTATCCTCATTAGGGTTGCTTTTTTGCCCTAAAGGTCTAGACTTACGATAAGAAGGAAAGAACTCAACCAGTTTTTCATCAGTGGGTTTTACATCAGCTAGGGGGCCACCTAAAGCATAGGGTTTATCAGATACAAGGAGAGGGATCATTACCTGAGATTCATAAATGCTCCTTGTTTCTTCAAGAAGAGGTTCCGGCATGAACTGTTGGTTCTTTACCACCTTTGGTCCAGGGATGTTTGAAAATGGCGGGAGAGTTTGCTCAAATAGAGTGTTTTACCCTTTTAGTTTTTCGTTGCTTGGGGAACAGTTTGAGAAGACGCCGTTGTTGGAAGTTGAAGAGAAAACGAGAGTGTGCTCTGAATTTTCTTGAGAGAGTTTGGAGAACAAGGAAAATAAGTTGCGGAAGAGTTTCAAGTTGGGGAAAAAAAGGGTATTTATAGATGTTTGGAAGATGAGGGGATTGTGAATCCACCGTTAAAATGGATACGATAGTGGGACACGTGTCCTCTTTGGAGATCATTGGATGGTGGTGGTTGTGGTCAGACTGTAAATGCTTAATCCCAAGAAAAGTAATGATGAAAACTGTTCGCAAATACGGCTGAAAAGACATTTGGAGATTTGCCATCATGACATGACGTCATAAGCATGGTTGAAAGAAACTGAATAGTTTCTAAATCGTGGGTTGGTCAGTTATGACCATGTCTCTCATAGTCGAATGATCAGGCGTCGAAACATTATTTTATAAAAAAAAATGACCTTCCTACCAATACTGGCGAAAGGGCATTTTTGGGGGGCAATTTGTTAGCTCCTAATTTCGACGCTACATGATTTCAGACAAATTGGCTTTAAAAAAAGTTATTCTTTAAAATAATAAAGCTAAAAAGAAGGCTTCGACTAGAAGGCCTTCGACCATGTTTGTGCAATGTCTGAGTCGAAGAGAATGATTTTAGGACTTCAAATGTTGCTAAGTCCAAGGAGTCAATTCGACACAGTGAAGTGACTATGGATAATGTGCTGCAGTTACAACTAAATAGTGGAGGGAAGTTCCATTATTTGAATTTGAAAAGAGGACAGGTGGCGAAGATCCAGATCGTGAAGACATATGAAGTGCCAAGTGGCGTAATCTAAGAATAAAACCGTCAAAGGGTGGTTACATTAGAGTATTATAAATAGGTTAGTCTTAGAGTTAGAATAGTGTGAAGAAAATCATATTTGTACAAGTAACTCTACATTCACTCAAAGTATCCAGTGTGTCGAGAAACCAGTGAAGTGAGAATGTACGTGATTGTAATCACCATTATCCTTTATTGCAATGCAATTTACTTTGAAGTTTCTGTTTTAGATTCTTTACGTTGAAATCTTTTTCCACGAACTTTTACCCTTCAAGTCATTTACATTACCGTCTTTACTTTGCAGATTTACGTTAAAAGCTTTTACTTTCAAGCAGTTATCTTTTCTTTGCATTTCAAGATCTTTATGCATTTCTTTCCAGCATTTAACTTCAGTTTTTCTTTATCAAACCTTTTACATTCAGCCTTTTATTTTCTTCGATGCATTGTTCGACTTAGTTATTTCTTTGGTCTTTATCGCTTTCCTTTATATTTCAAACACCCTTTTTTATTTATAAGCATTGTCGAAAGGCATACTTTACCAAATTGTGAAATATCCCAAATACACATACAGTACATGTCCTAGGATCAATCTGATCGATCCTGTAAGTTACTAGAGCTTTATAGTTTTAGAAGATCAGCGGTTGTTTACCAATTTTCAAGGTAAACAGTTATATATCAAAAGCGTATCGCATGTTAACACATCAATTACACACAATTACGACGGTAAAAGTCGACAAAACAACACATTTCCAATTACCGACATAATTAAATCGGCCACTAGCCCCAAAACCATTTTATAAGAAAGAACATCTTATTAGCTTTCCAACGCATCCAACCGCGCCTCAATGCGACTCATGACCCAAAAGTTATGACAAGAACAAAATGGAAAAATCTGGCATGTTCGCTTTCCTATTCGCAATGCGAACCCCCAGCGAACCATGGCAGAGAAAAAAATAGCATAAAGTTCGCAATGCAAACACCCAGTGAACCTCGCTTTCCCCTTCGCAATGTGAATTCCCTGCGAACCGTGGCAGAGAAAAAATAGCAGAAAGTTCGCAATGCGAACCTCTCGCGAACCTTCGCTTTCCCTTCGCTGCCCTATTCGCAGTGCGAACCTGCGAAGCCAGAAAATCTCAGCAGCGCTGTTGTTCACTCCAACCCAACATTTCATCCACTAAAACACTTCCAACCCATAACATAACAATTAGAACATATCCCAATCATAGTAACAAGTATTCTACAACATTTATATCGCATTTCAACCGCGAAAACATCGATTCCCACTAATTGTTCATCAATTTATCAATGAGAAAAAGTTGTGAAACAACCAAAACAATTACAACAAACAACACATATACATACACAAGCAAGATATAATCGAAACTTCTCACTCTTACCCGATTAATCGCGCTTGAACGGATGATTTCTTAAACTTCAAGTTTTCCTCTTCTCCTCTCTTTTCCTTCCTCTTCCTTTCTTTCCTTTTTCTTTCTTTTCTCTCTTTTTCTTTCCCCTCTAATTCTACTTATATAAAAATATCTATTTCTAAAAATATCTAACCTCCAAAATGACCATTTTGCCCTTACGCTCAAATATCTCCCAAACGCTCTCAAAATGCGATAAAACATAAACAGCGATGAAATATATTTCGGGAAATAAAAGTTGAAAAGAAATTATAATTTATTGCAAATATTTTACCTATCAGGGAAATTAACCAATTAACTCAATTAGCAGGTAACATACAATAAATTCACACATTTCACAAAATTCACATAAATGAAATAAATAAATACAATTAAACAAATCGGGGCGTTACAACTCTCCCCCACTTAGACATTTTCGTCCTCGAAAATATAACTGATACGAACAACTCCGGATACGACTCTCGCATCCGACTAATAAACTATCATGCCAACAAAAGCCACGCCACGAATAACACAACTGACAACCCACCTTGCTAACAGCAGCTACAACAACGACACGACAACGACGACAACTACAACGACAAGATGCCAAGCCCATACAATGCACTTGACGACTAACTCACGACTCAAAGAATACCCAAGTCACGAACACACAAGTTCACTCTTGAACCGAAACACAACAAGATCGTTACCATCACCGTAGGTAACACTCCTCTAATTCACCACAAGGAATTAGCTACTCGCACTCGAACCATCACAATGGAAACGAGGAAATAACACAAACAAGAACATAAAGTTCAACGACCCAACATCATTCCAACAACCTCTACATAACCACAATACCAACATCCTTGTCACACAACAATATTACAACAATGCTACGATTCACCAATCGAACATACAACCAAAACATCCATCTACATAGTAGCCCATGAATAAAATTTAAACCTCTCACCTAACACTTCCATTCTGAAACGTCCAATGGTCTCATCATTCCTACATGTTTACAATGTTCAACCTATGAACTCTTACAAGTCACACACGCATATACGAATTGTGCCGCATCACGCTTCCGCTACGCACTCTGATGACTCGTAACCATCAAATCTACCAATTTCACGTCCAAAGTATAACTCTTTCTCATATTCACCAAAAATCACAGTTCACTGTTAATATACCCAACCTCACACTATCAGATGTCAATTCACACACCAACTCAAATCTCTAAATTCTTCCAAAAGTTCCCACTCTTTAACCATCAAAGCAGACCTATGTAAAAACTTTTGACTTGACTCATCAGGCACGACATTAACTTTACCAATAGGATAATTCGAGCCAAGGTCATAACTAATCAGGAATTCCAACCATCCTTGTTGTCTCCTACTTTATTCTTTCTGACCAAACAAATACTCTAAACCCTTATGATTACCAAACACCTTGAACATAAAACCCTCAAAATAATACCTCTAGATTCTCAACACAAAAGTAACCGAAGCCATCTGAAAATCATGAATCCCCAATTGTCGTAAAGCATAAGAAATGACTTTACCCTCTCACATTAGCACACTAACTACACTCATCAAGGACACATCCCAATATTCCATAAATAGTTTATTAGGATCAAGCGGAATCAAAATTGGAGCCGTAGTCAATCTCTACTTCAGCTCACCAAAACTTACTCACAACGAACATCCAAAACAAACGACTCACCCTTTGCAAGTCAACTGAGATAACAGAAGCACTTACTTAGCAAAGTCTTCCATAACCTGCAATAACAACCACTAAGCCCAAACGTTTCTAATCTCTTTAACCGACTTCGGAGTCTCTCAATGTAGAACTGCATCTATTTTGGATATATACACAACAATACCATCATCGAAAATAACATATCCAAGAAAACTAACCTTTTTCAACCAAAATTCTCACTTCGATAATTTAGTAGAAAGCTCCATCTCTTTCAGCCCTTGTAACTCAATCCTCAAATACACTACATACTCATCCTTTGATTTAAAATAAATCAAAATATCATCCAATAAACATCACTATAAACTTATCCAAACAAGTATGGAAGATACGATTCATATACTCCACAACCATAACATATACAACCTTCAAAATTCATTCTGAGCTCGAAACAATTTATCCAAAATAGCTTAACAATCTCTGGTTACCACATTCCATATCAATTCTTCTTACAGGGCTCCAACTTACTCAAGGTTTCTGCTGACATGAGATCTCAACCCATAACAAATGTAATACCATCAAGGAACTTCAAATCGTTTGCAATTCGTCACAATTCAAAACTCAAGCTATCCAGAACACAACCGCAAGTTTCCATACTACTCACTGATTAACACGCAACCTCATGCTATCATCCTTTTCCTTACCAACCATGTTGGACCTCTTCAAGTCGACACACTAATGTTTCATCCAAAAACACATCTGAAAACCATGCACAACTGACGGCCCATCACTGTGGCTTCCTTCCAATTTCTAGAACAATATCATCACAAACATGACAAACATCTGAGTTTCACGTCCTAAAAGTTCTTCTACTTACTTAGCAGATCCAAACCTCAAATCCTCACCTTCGTCAAATTTGAGTTCACACTCTACTCTTTGAGAACAACGATTAACGATACCCAATCGTTCTCTCTCAATGACTTCCCAATTGGACCAACATACCAAAACCTCTAATCCGTCTCATCTTCCAATATAAGAATCTTCATTGACTCATCAAAATAATCCGTAACCATTTTCTTAAATTCCAAACAATTGATTGCACACACTATCAAAGCCGGAAAGACACGTCTATTCCATCCAACATAATTTCGTCTACTATCAACAAGAGATTAAGGGTGATCAGTTCCTCAATTTGTCAATAGACAGCCGACAATCACGATGGGGCATAAACCGTCTTTACCAAACTATAATAGCATTTCTTGCATCTTGCGCACAAAACTACCTAAGGCACAAATCCTTAGTTGACATAAACCTTACCTCCGCATTCCCTCCGGAACCGGGAACAACACTGTCCAAACAACACTTACAATCTTGCAACCACCGCTCCACAACCAAAGCAACTTGGAGAAGCACCAGCTTCTCCCCCACTTATCTCATTCTCACACCTGAAGACAAAGGATTAGAAAAACCAGAAAGTACTGACAGTGTTTCACACACATATCACATACTAAGGAACAAACAACATCGACAGTATTCAACTGTCACACCAAATGACTCAACAACTTGGCCGGACGGACCGACCTGCTCTGATACCACTAATGTAACACCCCAATTTCCATCGCAGATAAATAATACATAAATAAATCAGAGTGAATAAAAATTTTATCCTTAGACAGAAACAAGGATGCCACGTTTAAAGAAAGAAAACACAATCCCTGCTCATAAGTTTGATACATAACACAAAATGGAATAAACATAAAAGGGAAACTTTTTCCAACAAAAGGAAAGTTCAATTATAGAATAAAGCGGAAAGATCCATAACTGACTTGTTTTACAAAATATATTGTTTTATAATATCAACATATTCATACAAAGGTAATACAAAATAGATCCAACAAATGTATACATATATAACAAAAGCGTTACCCGACTCCCGTGTTACGTATCAGAGCAGACAGACCGACAAAAGGATAGAGAACTAATCTTCACAAAAGCCTCCAAGATACTATTCTGCAATTGCCTCATAGAGCAACAAACCACAGCAGAAGGGTGAGAAATAACAACTAAATCAAGATTGCATAATAATATGCAATCACATATAAATTCACATGCATAATTATTCTCCCTCAAGCATCACATACTGATACATATAGCATGCCACAGACACATAACATATTTCCAATAATCCAACATAATAACATATTCACACATAATGCACCCCAAATTTATGACATATGGAAACACACCACCACATCACGTATATTCATATATAGAATACCATAGAGAATTAATACAATCATTGTAATGTCCAACATCCCCACAAAACATATCATATGTCTATACATAAAACATATCATCCATAACCAATGCATTTATCACGAATTCATATCAAATCACCAATGCTATCACAAGCTTAACACATAATCAATCAATTCACAATTTCCACACATAATCAATCCATTCATGATTTTCCACACATAATCAAACCATTCATGATTTATGCAAATGCAAAGAGACCGACACAACGACTCTATGCAAATGCGGTACCATTCCATCCATCATTCTCATCATTAATTCACTCAGGAATTATTGTAATCATCGCTTGTTACTTAGTGTAACTCCCCGTAGGGCAAACGATGTTCCTCGTCGCTTTAGGTCCTCTTTGTATAAGGCACACGACGTTTATGGATCGCTTTAGGTCCTCTTTGTATAAGGCACACGATCCGATCGCTTTAGGTCCTCTTTGTATAAGGCACACGATCCGATCGCTTTAGGTCCTCTTTGTATAAGGCACACGATCGTCTATAATGTCGCTTTAGGTCCTCTTTGTATAAGGCACACGACCATTACAGCAGATTCCCTTGGGAATCGTTTCTTCGCTCACACCCACTAGGGCACACTGTAGCACCCCAAAATTTGCTCTCCTACATTTAGTACTAACTGGCTTATGTTTCATTTCATTTTTGCATTATCATGTGTGCATATCATTGGTTCTTAGCATGGGGTCAAGGTGCCTGAGGCAAGTTCAAGAGGAGAAGATGTTCTTCAAAGGGCCAAGCAAGAGAGCTCAAGTGGATTACTCTCTCCTAACCAGTGCAGAAATTAGGGTTTTGAGATTCTTGGGTTTATTGCTCCAATAGGAAAGCTTCTTGGGGTTTTATCATCACCAAATGGAATATCTTATCTTTGTTGGAAAGGATACACATCATATTCAGAGGAATTTGGATTTGGAGACTGTGCTATTTCCTCCTAGACTGAGGGTACCAAGATTAGAGTTTGCTATAAAGTCAGTTTATTTCTGATTTTTTGGGCAAGACTTGATTCCATGGTATTCCTTGGGTCCCCAAGTATCTAGGAATGGAAGATTGTCCATCAGTTTGGTTCAGGAGAAGTTCAATTGGCCAATGGATTGAGAATCAGGAGAATTGGATAAAAGTCAACAGTGAGAGGGGAAGTCAACTGTGAAATTTTGAGGTTCTCTTCAAGGTTTTCAAGGTCTCACATCCTCATATGGTCTTCAGGAGTCAAGTTTCATACCATTTATCAAGAATCAAGGGTTGGTACAAAAGTTGCTAAATATGGAAATGACCTATAATTTGAAAGTTTCCTTTTTGGGCAAGTTCTTACACTACATTCAACTTAACTTTTCATCATGAAGGGAGCTTCAAATGAATTTTCCTCCAACATGAAAGTTGAAGATCTTTTTCTCCACTTTCCAAAAAGTACTAGATGGTCTCCATATCATTTGCGAAACTCAAGTTATGATCAAAAGAAGGCAAAGTGATTTTTAGGGTTCCATTTTCACAACTTTTGCATTTTGGGACATGGTGATCTATAATTGATTCCTTTGTTTCAAGCCACATTCTAACATCAAAGAACACTCCTTAAGGATCATTTTGGGCCTTTGAACCAAGAAATTTCATGACTTATTCATTACTTATTTCACATGGTGCAAAATTGCCAAATTATTGAAAACTCATGAACCAATACATCTCAAGGCCCAAATCAAATTCAGGTGTGATTAGCAATTGTTAAATAAGTGATCCATCATCAAGGGTTTGGATATACATGCATGGAGGAGGGTGTATTTCACATTATGTAATTTTCAAAATCACCCAAAACTCATTAAGTGGGGAATTACCAAGGCCCAAATGCTGATCAGTGGATTAACCTAGTCTATTTAAGCTAACTCATGCTAGGGTTAGAGGGGAACACACGTTATTTTGGTAGAGTTTTCAAGTGAACCCTAAAAAAGATCTCTCCTTCGTATCTCTCAATTCATTAGGGTTTCTTCAAAAGTTCTTCCACAATCTTCTTTCTGGGGATCCATAGAGCACAAACCAACCATCACTTGAAGCTAACAGCAAGGGTACACGTTGCACAATCTCAGGTCAGTGGTATTTTCCATGATCTTAAAACTCCTTTTTTAAACGTGCATATTGATGTGTGATGGCCACTGATCATTCTGATATATTTATTTTTTAGATTGGACGTGTAGATTGGTTATTTCGTGAGTTTGAAAGTTTTGAACCAAACCTTGTTGCTTTCAATTCTCCTTATTTATGCATTGTTTGTGATTTTTGAGATGATATTATTAATCCTCATTAAATTCTGGTCAGAATAGTGTATTTGGTTGCATGTTTTGGTGAAATTTTGGTTGCAGGTGGCCGGAGAAGACGACCGGAGCTAGGGCTCCGGCGTCTGGCCTTTTCTCCGGCGAGCTAGGGTTTGGACGAAGAAGACGATCTCCCAGCCGTTGATGGCTTGGATCGTGTGGCCCTCACGCTGCCACGCGTTTTATTTATTTGTTTTATTTTATTGATTATGTGTTTGACGTTCCATGATCATTGCCATGCACCCTCAATCTAACCCTTTTATTTCCTTTGACTTTTGATCGTGTTGACTAATCCTGGACGTTGGTTTGATCATGTGGCCTATATAATGCCAACACATTAAAATAAGCACGTGCTTCTCACGTTTTATTTTTTTTTAATTCTGAGTAATTATGTGCGTGCATGTGTATGTTAACTATTGTGTGCTTGTGATCTGGGCTGTCAATCATTATTACTTTGAATTTATTTGACTGGATTGTACGCATTGGATTGATCTTAAGGTAAGGGCTGAGTCAAATCATTTGACTGGGAACACGTGTTCCTTTTATTTTTTTTATTGGATTTCAGTGGTTTGGGCCTTCTGTTCGCACCCCCCTCTTTAGCCCATGTTCTTTTTCAACGTATTTGGGCTACTAAACACACCCCCATGCTTATTTCTTCATTTTATTTTTATTTAATTATTGCATTTTCATTTTCATTTTTTAAAAATAGTTTCTTGCATTGAAAAATTCCCAGAAAATTCATGAATCACATTTAGCATTTTTATAAAATTTTACCAAATTTTATTTTATTATTTTATTTTATTTTTAGCGTCTGAGATAATTATTTGTTTATTTTCTTTTTGAATTTATTTCATACATGCATACCATGACTTGTTTATTTTATTTCTCATCATCCACAAAATATTTTGAACTCATTCCTTTTGCATTCATTCACCAACACTCTGAATTACATTAAAATATTTTTTTCTCATTTTTAAAATCATTTCATATTGCATTTTAGTCCTCCTTTTTGCATATTGAGTCATGTTTCTTGTCTGAACTTTGCATGATTGTTTGAGTGACTTATATTTTGAATTTTGGCATGAGTTTTGGACATGTTGTTTACCCCTGGTTGAGGTGTCTTGGGGATTAATTTGGTATTTGTTAAAGGTGTTTTGCTAATTGTTTGATTGCTCTTTGTTTGAGGTATTCTTTTATGCACATCTTTGATCATGTCTGATTACTTGTTTGAGAAGGCACTTGTGCCATCATTTGGGTTTGCTTCTTTGACTTCATAATTCATGTTTAAGCCATCCACATTCTGTCTTGATTGAATTTCACTTGGTTTATAACCCTCTCTCTTTGGTTAGTGATTTGTTTCATTTGTCTCATTTCTTTTACATATGTCTGTTTTGTACTAACCCTTTATGCAGGGGTTGAGGTAAATTATTTGAGGGTGTGGATAGTTATCCATGTCCACTCTCACTCTTTCTTCCTCTCATCTTTTCTGTTTTTTAGGCTTAGGTTGTAGTCAAACCTCCCCTTAGGGCCATCTTTGCATGATAACATTAGGGTAGATTCTCCCCGTAGTGTTTTTCTTTTCTTTTGAGTCCCTCCTCTCATCTCAAAACATTTCTAAGATACTTAATAAGGTCAACTTACCTTGCACACGAGCCTTAAACATAGGAAATGAACATTGAGGGGTCTCCCTTCTCTCTTCTAGAGTGTTGAGCATACGTCCCATTGGGGGCGACCATGCGACGCATTCGCTCCCGTGTCGTAGACTTTGGTTCAAGTTGAGTCATGAACTAATTCAAGTCACTTCTGTCCTAAAAAATACAAACAAACTTCAAACCTTTTTATCCTTCGGGATCGTCAAACTAAAGGCTATTTTCAAAAAGGGCACGTTACCTTCCGTCTGAGTCGCAAACAGGCATCGACCCTAACTGCCGGACGCGAACTTAACGTCCCTCATAAAAAACACAAAAAGAACTTGGTCCGAACTACGTTGACTCTGAATTCCCCATTGCACAAAGGGGGTACGTAGGCCTAGGACGATGACGTCCTACCGAGTCTGTCTTCATTTTCCCCTTCCCCGTCTTAGTGCAGCCATAGATGTTAGGATAACTCACCCTTAGAATAGACAACAAGCGTGGATCCCATCGAGTACGATGGACGCGTGGGGTGCTAGTACCTTCCCGTCGCGTAACCGACTCCCGAACCTAGGCTATGGTTGCGATGACCATTCCTTTCCCTCTTCCTCAGGTTTATGCGGTGTTCCCTTTCCCTCTCTTGGGATAAATTTACACGGCTGGCGACTCTGTTTTTCGCGCCACTTTCGCGTTTGTACCTGGATGAAAATCCCGGGAGCGACAGCTGGCGACTCTGCTGGGGACTCTGGTTGACCTATGCTGGTCCATCCCTAAGCGAGTCAATCCCAAAGCTTGCTTGTCTTTGTTCTCTTTGGGTGTTTTTGTTTCTGTTTTGCTTTATTTGTTATATTTTATTTTACCGCATTTTCTGCATTGCATATTATTATCAGCTGCTGCACTGTTTTTTCGATTTGGCGGGTTGGGAGTTCTGAGAGGTAAGCCCAATACCCAGGCTTGAGCATACACGTAGGATTAGCGTGGCAAGTAGTGTGACTCGTGTGGCATTTGTCCAGACATAGTATACACGAAAACTCCACATCCATACGAGGTTTTCTTTGGTAATGTTCTATCCTGCGCATTGGTGCAGATGATTGAATGTAACTTGGAAAATTGTCGACTCTGGCGGCCATTCCCGAGAACTCAGTAATGGCACTCCTCCCGAGAGGTGATAATGGCAGACCAGAAATGGCAAACCCATTACACATGTCGATCCGAGGACCCAATACTGGGAACTTGCTATAGGGTGTCCTTTTGGAAAAGAATCGGTGGAAGCACTCCTCGTTTGGCGATAGTACTGTACCCCGAGGGATGAATGTACTATTGCTTCTCGACCTCAGTGCCGAAGCTGAGGACTTGCTATGGGGTGTTTTCTTTTTTAGGGGAATCAGTTGAGGCCTCCTCGATTGGTGATGATGCCAAACCAGAAATGGTGACTGTATCATCATTTCTCGACCTGAGAGCCCGTGATATTTAGGATCCTCGGCTTTCTAGTACCCACATGTGAGAGGGCAGGGTGTTTACAGGTTTGCAGGTAACCTTGACCTTCAACATACCCGGTTTTCTGATCAGCAGATTTATCAGTGTGGTACTATGGTTATGTTGGTATTCTGGGTATTGGGACAGACCTTTGAGATTATACAGTGGTTCAGTGCAGCAGTTGTCCAGTCTGTGTGGCATCCTTGATCCCATGTGTGCATTTGCATCATCATTTTGCATCCTAACATGTTTATTCATTTGCAGGGTTGCATCCTAACTTTGATTCCAGTTTTTGAAGATTATTAAGGATGAGTACTGAGAAGAAAAAGAACATCACAATGTACAAGTTCCCATCACTTATTTTGGATCCTGTTCACGAGATTGTGTCTATGGAAGAACATGGGATATTGCCAGACTTTAGAGGAGAGTATGGGAGAATTCTGGATTTTGCTCACAACATCGCTGAATACGAGTATAGGGCTTTGTATACTCTGGTGCAATTCTATGACCCTCACCTGCGTTGTTTCCTATTCACTGATTATCTTTTGGCTCCGACGTTGGAGGAATTTGCTCTCATTCTGGATGTTGACATTAAAAAAGAGGCTCCTTTCTATCCTTCTAAAGAACTTCCTGATTTGGAAAAGGTTTCTGAGGCCTTGCATTTGGACCCATCCTTGTTGAAAAATAACATTGCCAGTAAGGGAGGGTGTAAAGGTTTTCATGTGAAATTTTTGATAGAACAGGCTGCTGTGTATGCTAAGGCTAGATGTTGGTCAGTTTTCAACGCCATCTTGGCTATGTGTGTCTATAGAACGGTGTTGTTTCCAAGTATGAAGGATTTTGTGTACATGCACGCTGTCCGGATATTTACCATGAAGAATCCGGTACCTACTTTGCTTGGGGATCTGTATTATTCAGTGCACTATAAGAACAAGAAGAGGAGGGGAGGACCCCTTTATTTTTGTGCGCCAGTCTTCTACAAATGGTTTGCTGATCGTCTTCCCAAATCTGGGGCATTTGTAGATACTCAAAGAACATTGGATTGGTCCAAAAGATTGATGGGCTTGAGGGCAGAAAATCTGATTTGGGTTAACCGTGACTTGTTGGGCCAAGATATCATGATTAGTTGTGGAGGTCTCCCAAATGTGCCTCTAATAGGAAGGAAAGGGGGAATTAACTACAACCCTATCCTTGCTGTTAGGCAATTCGGGTATGCCTTGAAAGAGCCGCCAAGAGACGAGGAGGTCCGAGAATCTTTATATCTGAATGGGGAAAACAATCCAGAACTGTTAAAAGAAGCTGCAAATACTTGGGGAGATCGTCATAAGAAGGGGAAGACTTATTTTGGGAAGAGCAACAACAGAGCATTTCCTGCGTATGAAGATTGGATTCAGAAAAGGGTAGAGGAGGAGCTTTTGCCATTCTCCAAAGAACTACCATCTTGCCCCTTACTGATTGAGCCTCCTACCACAGTTGAGATAGAGAAGTTTAACAAGTTGTGGGCTGAAAAAGAAAAGCTGCGAGAAGAAAACAGTGAGCTACTAAGAGAGATTTATCAGTTGAAACATGAGCGGGGTAAAGCTGTTCATATCGCCAAGTTGAAGACAAAGCTTCTCGCTAAGGCAGAAAAGGAGCTAGCTGACAAGGTCACAGCCAGACAAAGGATGAAGCAAGCTCTAGACGGTATCAGTAAGGTTATCGAGTCTAAGAAAGAGGAATTGGACAAGGCTTTGTTAAAAATTTACAGGTTCAATGCTCACCGAGAAACTGCAATGGCTGAAACTAAGCGAAAGGAAGATGATTATCTAGCTCAGATTGATCAATTGAAGTTGAAGCTCAAGAAGAAAGACACTGAGATCCTATCAGGGGTATTCCAGAGACAAGCAGTCGAGGGTCGACTCAATGAAGCCATAGCCTCCATAGAGGAACTGAAGATCTAAGCTGAAGTGAAAAGACCTAGAAATGAGGGTCCTAGCATGGATAGTGTTTTTGGAGAAGACGCTTGGGAGTTGCATTGCCGATACTTGGAAGGGATCATGCATAGGAGAGATGTTCTCATTCAAGAGCTAATTCAGAGACCGAAGCATCCCGACACCAAAAAGTTGTTCAAGGAAATTCAAGACTGGAGCAAAAAGCATAATGGATGGGGGGATTGACACTTGTGGACTTTGATGACATGCCATAGTTTTCTATTTTCTTTCATTATTTGGACCACCGCCAGGCTTGTTAGTTGGGATCTATGATTATTGTGTTCAGACTTATTATCTTGGATTTGTGATTGTTGACATTTGGTTTTCCTCTGGTTTTCTTAATATATGAACAGAAGTTCCATTCTATCTTGTTGTTAAACTGGAATCAAGGGGTGGATCGCCTTGCGAATATTCAAACATGTTCATTTGCATTTGCATATTCATAATCATTTTGCATAATCATTTTGCATGACAGGTGTTTATCTCTGGTGTTCTTACTTTGCTCTCCTTCGCAGTACAGGATTGATCAGCCAGTTCATCGGTATTCTACTCAGTCTATGATAACCAGATGATAGCCATGGAACAACTCCGTGCGGAGATGCTTGAAATGAAGGTTCAGATGGGGCAGCTTATGGGGAATATGCAAACTCTTATGCAAGACCAGAAGATGCTGAGTGAGGAGGTCAATCAGATGAAGACTCAGATGGGTTTGGTCATGGATATTTTGGAAACAGTGTTAAAAAAGGAAAACAGTCATGTGCACGCTTCCGCGACAGAGGTCCTTACTCCTCCCATCTCTTTGGAATTTGATCTAAATCGTGGATTGCCTCGTGAATCTCTTCCACAAGCAGAAGTTCCAGAACTTTCCCAACAACAACCAGGTCTTATCTCCCAAGATAAGCCTAAGAATAAAAAGGGTGCACAGAGACCGAAGCAGTCTGAAAGAGTTTTTCACCCGCTCCTTATACCATATTTTCAGCTATTGCAGCATCTCCTTCAGTTGCAACTGGTACAGAAAAGGACTTTGGCTCCTCTCACTGGTAATCCCCCACCAGGCTACAATGCAAGAGCCCATTGTGATTTCCATTATGGGGCACCAGGGCATACTGTGGAGAAGTGTAGGGCCTTTCAGCACCAAGTCCAGGATTTGATTGATGCAGGGGCAATTGAATTCACGTCGGGCGGCGTGAGTATACAAGGTGATTTTACCCCAATCGTTGTAAAAGAAGTAAAGACTCCTCCCCTCTTTGCAGGATCCACCTCAGGTCATGGACTTTCTCCACAACCTTTTGCTGCAGAAGCTCTACGTCAGCAACCTTTGTTTGTGCCTCAGCCAAATGTGGAAAGGAAAGTGCAAGCGCAGGTGGGGCGCCCAAATCAGCATCGACAGCAGAGTTATCAGCAGCAGGGGCAACCGAGACCAAGAAGGCCCAAGAGGATATTTGATCCTATTCCTATCCCTTATAGTCAGTTGTTTGCTCGTCTGCTCAAGAACCCTCTAATTCAAATAAGGAGTACCACGCCGGTACCGTACCCTATTCCTCCGGATTATGACATGACTGCTAGGTGCGAGTTCCACTCGGGAACGTTTGGGCATACAATTGATAAGTGTAATGTATTCCAGCACAAGGTGCAAGACTTGATCGACTCGAAGGTCATCACGCCAGATGGTACCCCTTTGGATTGAAGCTTCTTTGTCAGAGTAAGCATCAGATTGCAAGAGCGTCATCAGAAATAATAAGTCCAGACTGGGCCGAGTCTCCTCAACGATGGCGATCTTCAGTTTCTTTACTGCATTTTTGTTTCTTATTAAAGCATTGTATGCATGTAGAGACTTGTTTGTTTTTGAATGACAATCATAATACAATGAGCATGTTTTTCTTGAAGTAATCCATTCGTGTTCACTCTTAAATGTTTATAGGCATTGCAATACCAATTTTCTTGTTTAGAACTCTTGAGGGAGGATGACGAAATAAGAGCGCAGATTTCTAATGGTACGCTTTTGGATAAAACCCTGTTAAGGATGTACAGGCATTGTTTCCAATTCACAAACACTGGAGAGATAAGGAGATAGACCCTCGTTAACCCCTTTGAGCCTTGAAGTATGAGCTTCTTTCGTACGAATAAACCCTCATACTTAACCCAGGGGCAGGGTAGGCGTCAGTTAGTTTGACCGAGCGTTCAAATTCCAAGGAGAGTGTGCATCCGAGGAACCATTACCTTCTATCCCACCGTCAAGAGGTCAAGAGATGTGAAACCACAATGGTTATCCATCAACAATCAAGGAGTAAGGCAGTCACAACCCTTTCAAGCAAGTAAGACAACCAGTGTCACACACTTTGTTCGAAAAAGGGGAATAAAAAAGAAAGCCCGCTAAGTCGAAACTTGAAAACAAGCGACTTAGGCAAAAGTTAGGGCATCCCGCTGGACTTCAAAATCGAAAAACTCAAAAGAGTCGGTCCAGGCAAAAATTAGGGATAAAAAAAAAGCAAAAGAAAGAAGAAGCGAAAAGCATTACAAAAGAATATCCTCGATAAGAACAAATTCGTGTGACTACAGACACAAAAGATAAAAAAGGGTGACTGTCATTCCAAAACTCCCCTAGGTGCCAAACCATTAGTGGCATAGGTTCCTTAAAGATCATAAACCTTTTGAGAGATGAGCGCTTGGATCAGATTAACTGAACATAGGACTGGAGAACATCACGAAGAGTGGGTGGGCACCGATAAATTTTGAGCCATAAATCCTTTTTCTGAAACCGTGAACCAGACCACATTACAACCCTTGAAAGTCCTAATTGAAACAGGGTTTATTCCGACGGCGTACTTCATTGAGATAACGTCCCTGACTCCTATGAGTTATGCTAATAAGATTTTTGTTGGTATTGCATGTGCGTATTGTTTTCCATTCAAAAATCAGTGCCGCATCCCAGCTAGTGATTCGTTCACAAGGCTTGGCGACACATTTTCAATAAAGCTTCAAGGTTAACATGAGTGTTGCATTAGAATTGTCATTCTCATAGTAAACATTTTTTGCTTGCATGTGTTTGATATCAAAGAAGCTTACACGATGAACGACAACCGAGAAGCTCGATCACGCCAAGTTGAGATGGTGAAAACTTCGAAGGACAATCATTTCAAGAGGTATGTGGCCAAGAGACTGTGCGCAGCCTGGGGGTTCCCGATAAATGGTGATAAGATGCAGCTAATCTGGAGCAGTCACGTTGAAAACTCTCCCTAAAGCAGCCGAACAGGGGAAATCAGGTCGATTTGACAAATCTCTGTAAGATCAGCCAGGGGAAAAGCTCCTTCAAGAATTGGAGCAGGCCACCTCTAGAGCGTGAGAGACTGCCCACTCCTGAAAACGGTTAATTGAAAACACCTCTTCAAAGTTCAGAATACTGGGACAGAGTATTTTCGAGTCATTACAATTCCTTTCGAGGTAATGTACTTCATGGATTATGAAGCCTGGGGCAGTTATGTCAAGATTTGATAAATCTCTCCAAGAGTTTGGAGACCCTGGGGCAGTGCGAAAGCCCAGTCTTCTGTAAAATCCTCTTGAGATGATTTCTTCCATTAGACCTGGTGGTCTGGGGCAAGTGGAGAGTTCAAAGGGCCGTTTATGAACATAGAGACAGGTCAGGTTGAGTGGCAACAAGATCGTACTTCCCCAGTAGGGATGCTCTCCCCAGCATTGAGATTGCACCTTTCCTCAGCAGAGCAGACCTTCCCCAGCAGGAGACTTGGGAAGTATTTTCTCCGGATCAAGACGTTATTTCCCCACAGAATCAGGGTGTTCACTATCCCCATCCAGTCAGGAAGCGCGCTTTCGCCGACAATGTAATATTCTAGTCCCCAGCAAGGTGGGAGTAAAGTCATTCTCCCCATCAGCAGGCTAAGTTCAGCAGTATCCCCAGGCAGGATGGTATTATGGACTGTTTTCCCCAAGCAGGATGGTATTATAGGCCGGCATCCCCTAGCAGGTCCTAAGCCCATCTGTTATTGGCAATCCTCAGTAACAGACTTCCGGTTCCGTTATTGGCATTCATTCTCAATTCCCCCAGCAGAGGAGCAATCTCAGGTTCGATGTCACCTTCAGTAAAGGACGTGTGTAATCCCCGGTAGAGTGTATATGCTTTTGGATCTCATCCCCGACAGAAGTTATTGATCCAAAGAGTCGATCAGTATGATCCTTCTCAGCAGAGTTCCTAGATTCAAAGGACAATTTATTTTTGTCATCCCCAGCTGAATTGGTCTTTTCTCCCCGACAATTATTTTGCTGGAGGGACCCCTTTTGTATATCATAAGCATTTGCATTGCATCCTCAAACGCGTAGCATTTCCACTTCGTGTGGAGCATTACGGCAAAATTCAAACAATTGCATTCGAGACATAAGCCAGGTTTGATGTTTTCCTTGCCAGTTCTCTTTCCCAGCAGAGATGGCATAACTTAGGAGATTTTGGAGGGATGCGTTCCTCATACTTGTGCTCCCCGGCAGCGTCTTTTATTTAGACTTCTCCTTTCCCCGGCGGAGTCATCTTATCTGTGGATTGTGAGTCCGTTAGAAGTTTGCCTTTGTTTGGCCTTTCTCTTTTGTGAAATCCAGTTCTTGTCTGGTAGTCAGTTCTCGCTTGGCATATTTCGTTTGCCAGTTTCCTTTTCTCAGTAGGGGTGGTTTAAACCAGAAGTTTTGTTTCACGTTATCCCCGGTGAAGTCCACGTTATGTTGGTTATCCTTGGCGGATACAATTGAGGTTGTATTCGTTTTATGGGTGCGATTGAGGTCGTATTCATACTTTCTTTGTGGGTAGAGTGATTGAGGTCAGTCTTCCTTTGCGGGTATAATTGAGATTGTATTCGTTTTGTGGGTGCGATTGAGGTCGTATTCATGTTTCCTTTGCGGGTATAATTGAGGTTGTATTCGTTTTGTGGGTGCGATTGAGGTCGTATTCATACTTTCTTTGTGGGTAGAGTGATTGAGGTCAGTCTTCCTTTGCGGGTATAATTGAGGTTGTATTCATATTGTGGGTGCGATTGAGGTCGTATTCTTGTTTTCTTTGTGGGTAGAGTGATTGAGGTCAGTCTTCCTTTGTGGGTATAATTGAGGTTGTATTCGTTTTGTGGGCGCGATTGAGGTCGTATTCATATTTTCTTTGTGGGTAGAGTGATAGAGGTCAGTCTTCCTTTGTGGGTACAATTGAGGTTGTATTCGTCTTGTGGGTGCGATTGAGGTCGTATTCATGTTTTCTTTATGGGTAGAGTGATCGAGGTCAGTCTTCCTTTGTGGGTACAATTGAGGTTGTATTCGTTTTGGGGGTGCGATTGAGGTCGTATTCATGTTTTCTTTGTGGGTGGAGTGATTAAGGTCAGTCTTTCTTTGCGGGCACGATTGAGGTCGTATTCATCTTATTTTTGTGGGTGTGGTTGAGGTCATACTCTTTATTTTATCAGCACGCTCCATTTCGTTATTCTCACCGTTAGCAAATTTTTGGGCTCTTTCGGTATTCAATCCCCGTGCATCCTGGAATGTCTGAGAGCCGTCGCTATCATACCTTTAGGACCAAGTTGATTGAAGAGGGGCAGCTGTAGCACCCCAAAATTTGCTCTCCTACCTTTAGTACTAACTGGTTTATGTTTCATTTCATTTTTGCATTATCATGTGTGCATATCATTGGTTCTTAGCATGGGGTCAAGGTGCCTGAGGCAAGTTCAAGAGGAGAAGATGTTCTTCAAAGGGCCAAGCAAGAGAGCTCAAGTGGATCACTCTCTCCTCATATGGTCTTCAGGAGTCAAGTTTCATACCATTTATCAAGAATCAAGGGTTGGTACAAAAGTTGCTAAATATGGAAGTGACCTATAATTTGAAATTTTCCTTTTTGGGCAAGTTCTTACACTACATTCAACTTGACTTTTCATCATGAAGGGAGCTTCAAATAAATTTTCCTCCAACATGAAAGTTGAAGATCTTTTTCTCCCCTTTCCAAAAAGTACTAGATGGTCTCCATATCATTTGCGAAACTCAAGTTATGATCAAAAGAAGGCAAAGTGGTTTTTAGGGTTCCATTTTCACAACTTTTGCATTTTGGGACATGGTGACCTATAATTGATTCCTTTGTTTCAAGCCACATTCTAACATCAAAGAACACTCCTTAAGGATCATTTTGGGCCTTTGAACCAAGAAATTTCATGACTTATTCATTACTTATTTCACATGGTGCAAAATTGCCAAATTATTGAAAACTCATGAACCAATACATCTCAAGGCCCAAATCAAATTCAGGTGTGATTAGCAATTGTTAAATAAGTGATCCATCATCAAGGGTTTGGATATACATGCATGGAGGAGGGTGTATTTCACATTATGTAATTTTCAAAATCACCCAAAACTCATTAAATGGGAAATTACCAAGGCCCAAATGCTGATAAGTGGATTAACCTAGTCTATTTAAGCTAACTCATGCTAGGGTTAGAGGGGAACACACGTTATTTTGGTAGAGTTTTCAAGTGAACCCTAAAAAAGATCTCTCCTTCGTATCTCTCAATCCATTAGGGTTTCTTCAAAAGTTCTTCCATAATCTTCTTTCTGGGGATCCATAGAGCACAAACCAACCATCACTTGAAGCTAACAGCAAGGGTACACGTTGCACAATCTCAGGTCAGTGGTATTTTCCATGATCTTAAAACTCCTTTTTTAAACGTGCATATTGATGTGTGATGCCCACTGATCATTCTGATATATTTATTTTTTAGATTGGACGTGTAGATTGGTTGTTTCGTGAGTTTGAAAGTTTTGAACCAAACCTTGTTGCTTTCGATTCTCCTTATTTATGCATTGTTTGTGATTTTTGAGATGATATTATTAATCCTCATTAAATTCTGGTCAGAATAGTGTATTTGGTTGCATGTTTTGGTGAAGTTTTGGTTGCAGGTGGCCGAAGAAGACGACCGGAGCTAGGGCTCCGGCGTCTGGCCTTTTCTCCGGCGAGCTAGGGTTTGGACGAAGAAGACGATCTCCCAGCCGTTGATGGCTTGGATCGTGTGGCCCTCACGCTGCCACGCGTTTTATTTATTTGTTTTATTTTATTGATTATGTGTTTGACGTTCCATGATCATTGCCATGCACCCTCAATCTGACCCTTTTATTTCCTTTGACTTTTGATCGTGTTGACTAATCCTGAACGTTGGTTTGATCATGTGGCCTATATAATGCCAACACATTAAAATAAGCACGTGCCTCTCACGTTTTTTTTTTTTATTCTGAGTAATTATGTGCGTGCATGTGTATGTTAACTATTGTGTGCTTGTGATCTGGGCTGTCAATCATTATTACTTTGAATTTATTTGACTGGATTGTACGCATTGGATTGATCTTAAGGTAAGGGCTGAGTCAAATCATTTGACTGGGAACACGTGTTCCTTTTATTTTTTTATTGGATTTCAGTGGTTTGGGCCTTCTGTTCGCACCCCCCTCTTTAGCCCATGTTCTTTTTCAACGTATTTGGGCTACTAAACACACCCCCATGCTTATTTCTTCATTTTATTTTTATTTAATTATTGCATTTTCATTTTCATTTTTTAAAAATAGTTTCTTGCATTGAAAAATTCCCAGAAAATTCATGAATCACATTTAGCATTTTTATAAAATTTTACCAAATTTTATTTTATTTTTAGCGTCTGAGATAATTATTTGTTTATTTTCTTTTTGAATTTATTTCATACATGCATACCATGACTTGTTTATTTTATTTCTCATCATCCACAAAATATTTTGAACTCATTCCTTTTGCATTCATTCACCAACACTCTGAATTACATTAAAATATTTTTTTCTCATTTTTAAAATCATTTCATATTGCATTTTAGTCCTCCTTTTTGCATATTGAGTCATGTTTCTTGTCTGAACTTTGCATGATTGTTTGAGTGACTTATATTTTGAATTTTGGCATGAGTTTTGGACATGTTGTTTACCCCTGGTTGAGGTGTCTTGGGGATTAATTTGGTATTTGTTAAAGGTGTTTTTCTAATTGTTTGATTGCTCTTTGTTTGAGGTCTTCTTTTATGCACATCTTTGATCATGTCTGATTACTTGTTTGAGAAGGCACTTGTGCCATCATTTGGGTTTGCTTCTTTGACTTCATAATTCATGTTTAAGCCATCCACATTCTGTCTTGATTGAATTTCACTTGGTTTATAACCCTCTCTCTTTGGTTAGTGATTTGTTTCATTTGTCTCATTTCTTTTACATATGTCTGTTTTGTACTAACCCTTTATGCAGGGGTTGAGGTAAATTATTTGAGGGTGTGGATAGTTATCCATGTCCACTCTCACTCTTTCTTCCTCTCATCTTTTCTGTTTTTTAGGCTTAGGTTGTTGTCAAACCTCCCCTTAGGGCCATCTTTGCATGATAACATTAGGGTAGATTCTCCCCGTAGTGTTTTTCTTTTCTTTTGAGTCCCTCCTCTCATCTCAAAACATTTCTAAGATACTTAATAAGTTCAACTTACCTTGCACACGAGCCTTAAACATAGGAAATGAACATTGAGGGGTCTCCCTTCTCTCTTCTAGAGTGTTGAGCATACGTCCCATTGGGGGCGACCATGCGACGCATTCGCTCCCGTGTCGTAGACTTTGGTTCAAGTTGAGTCATGAACTAATTCAAGTCACTTCTGTCCTAAAAAATACAAACAAACTTCAAACCTTTTTATCCTTCGGGATCGTCAAACTAAAGGCTATTTTCAAAAAGGGCACGTTACCTTCCGTCTGAGTCGCAAACAGGCATCGACCCTAACTGCCGGACGCGAACTTAACGTCGCTCATAAAAAACACAAAAAGAACTTGGTCCGAACTACGTTGACTCTGAATTCCCCATTACACAAAGGGGGTACGTAGGCCTAGGACGACGACGTCCTACCGAGTCTGTCTTCGTTTTCCCCTTCCCTGTCTTAGTGCAGCCATAGATGTTAGGATAACTCACCCTTAGAATAGACAACAAGCGTGGATCCCATCGAGTACGATGGACGCGTGGGGTGCTAGCACCTTCCCCTCGCGTAACCGACTCCCGAACCTAGGCTATGGTTGCGATGACCATTCCTTTCCCTCTTCCTCAGGTTTATGCGGTGTTCCCTTTCCCTCTCTTGGGATAAATTTACACGGCTGACGACTCTGTTTTTTGCGCCACTTTCGCGTTTGTAACTGGATGTAAATCCCGGGAGCGATACACACGACATCACAAGAATGCATATCATGATGCTTGGCATACAATGACTCATGACAATCAAATGCATAACATACATAACCATGTGAACCATCTCAACATCAATAATCATGCATTGAAATCAAACCCAAAACAATGCATTTATTTGCCATAAGGCCACAAACCATCATCACAACATTTCATCACATACATTCACATCATATAACAGCACACAAGCTATACGTTATATATCAAAAGCGTATCGCATGTAAACACATCAATTACACACAATTACGACGGTAAAAGTCGACAAAATGAAACATTTCCAATTACTCACATAATTAAATCGACAACTAGCCCCAAAACCATTTTATAAGAAAGAACATATTATTAGTTTTCCAACGCATCCAACCGCGCCTCAATCCGACTCACGACCCAAAAGTTATGACAAGAACAAAATGGAAAAATCTGTCATGTTCGCTTTCCAATTCGCAATGCGAATCCCCAGCGAACCATGGCAGAGAAAAAAATAGCATAAAGTTCGTAATGAGAACACCCAGCGAACCTTCGCTTTCCCCTTCGCAATGTGAATTCCCTGCGAACCGTGGCAGAGAAAAAACAGCAGAAAGTTCGCAATGCGAACCTCCCGCGAATCTTCGCTTTCCCTTCGCTGCCCTATTCGCAGTGCGAACCTGCGAAGCCAGAAAATCTCAGCAGCGCTGTTGTTCACTCCAACCCAACATTTCATCCACCAAAACACTTCCAACCCATAACATAACAATCAGAACATATCCCAATCATAGTAACAAGTATTCTACAACATTTATATCGCATTTCAACCGCGAAAACATCGATTCCCACTCATTGTTCATCAATTTATCAATGAGAAAAAGTTGTGAAACAACCAAAACAATTACAACAAACAACACATATACATACACAAGCAAGATATAATCGAAACTTCTCACCCTTACCCGATTAATCGCGCTTGAACGGATGATTTCTTAAACTTCAAGTTTTCCTCTTCTCCTCTTCCTTTCTTTCCTTTTTCTTTCTTTTATCTCTTTTTCTTTCCCCTCTAATTCTACTTATATAAAAATATCTATTTCTAAAAATATCTAACCTCCAAAAGGACCATTTTCCCTTACGCTCAAATATCTCCCAAACGCTCTCAAAATGCGATAAAACATAAACAGCGATGAAATATATTTCGGGAAATAAAAGTTGAAAAGAAATTATAATTTATTGCAAATATTTTACCTATCAGGGAAATTAACCAATTAACTCAATTAGCAGGTAACATACAATAAATTCACACATTTCACAAAATTCACATAAATGAAATAAATAAATAAATACAATTAAACAAATCGGGGCGTTACAGAAGGTATTAGCATCCCTCGCATCTGTTATACTCAACGGGAATCATTTTCATTGTTCTTTACGCAGATGGGTGTTATTGTCTAAAGGTTACTTGTGATTGGTTTTAATTAGGGGAAAGTAAGTTTTTAATTAATGTGTTCGCTAAGGATTCAAATCCTCGTGTCTACATATTCTCATAGTGCAATGAGAAAATCATAGCTCTGTAGTTCATGGAGTAGAAAATAAGTATTTGTTGGTTGATTTTAGAGAACGGTTAACGTTCGCGTTCTAGCAGTTAAATGTTGCATGTATACACGCGCATGAAAGATTTAAGCGTTTGTTTGTATTATGGTGGAATGGATGCGCTTGGATCGCATTTTAACAGTTAAACGTTGCTTGTATGCTCAAGAATGGGAGGTTTAAGCGTTGTTTGTATTGCAGTAGTACAGATATAGCATGTCCTTTATGAAAAGCTTTTTGAATGCCCTAAGGCGGAAAATTGAATTTGATGGGTTGTGATTGATGTTAGTATGAAGAAAAATTGTATCAATTTGAATTGCACTAAAGTCTATGAATGGGGGTGAATACTTTGAATAATTGGGGCCTACGTCCCATTTTCGAAGGTATTCAGAATAAGAATATGAACGATTCTTCTCCATTTCTTAAGATTCATGGCACATAATTCGCATCGTATTTTTAAGTGTTTTTTAATTTATTTGCAAAAAAATCTTAGTCTTAAATGAACAAGGGAAAGAAAATGAATGTGTGAATGGGGTAAAGTACAATGTTGTCATGCATTGGTTCTTCTTTATTTTATAGGGTTTTGAATGTGAGAGGACTAATGATTGACCTAAAGAATCAAGTTTGGGATCAAGTCTTAATATCTAATTCAATTTAAGTGATCAAAGGACTTGTGATCACTTAATTGAATGAAAATCCAAGGGAACATGCAATTTGTTTGGAAAGAAGTGACTAAATAGACCTAAAGTCATTAGTCTAATTAATTGACCAAAAGAAATTTAATCAATTAATTAAATTAAGACCAAATGGGATCATGCAAAAATTAGTTAAGCTATTAAGAAGAACCATGACATTATGAAGAAAAATCGAAGAAAAAGAAAAGATTATGATTAACTTCTAAATGAATATCCATGATAAATTCCTAATGTTCAAATATTTAATCAAGTAATCAAGAATCAACTATTTAATTAGACAAAAAGGAGGACCTAATCTATATAGTAATTATCATTCATTTAATTTTAAAAATAGATTAGTCCTAAACTATCATATTTTCTTTAGTTTATATTTTTTTTAATTTCATAATGATACATGTGATTTAAATGCTTTTACTAATAAATATTATGACAAGTATAACACTCATTTTCTCATGTTCACTAGCACAACCCTTAGAGTGTGTTTGGATGAGGATTTTAATGAGGAAAAATAATTTTTTGAGGAAATTTGAAATGACTTGATCAAAATCTATTGTTTGGATAAAAAATATGGAGAATTGTTAAAATGATGTAAATTTATTGAGTATTTTATTCATGTTAAATTTAAGGAATTTAAAATGTCACCAAAAAATAAAGAATTTCAAATTACTTCTTAACTCTATATAATATAAATGTTAAATTGTTTATTATTAAATTTTCAAAATTTGCAAAATGGTCCTCATATTTTATGAAAATTTTAAATTCACCCCCAAAATTTTCAAAAAATTGCAAATTAGTCCCTAATAATTTTTAAATTTTACAAATTGGTCCCTTCAAATTTTCAAAAATTACAAATTGGTCCCTATTTTTCATATTATAAATTTGACCCAAAAGCTTTAAAAATTATGAAAATTACCCCAAATTTTTTACATTGAATCATTTTAATACTCCATCCAAACAAAAGAATTTAAAAATGAATGAATTTCAATTGAATTATTTAAATTACTTAGAATTTTAAATTCCCTAAAAATTCTCAAATTCCTCATCCAAACACACACTTAGTGTATCCAAAACATCATCATGGTAAAGCGTGGCCCGTGTATTGTTTATGTTGGTATGCATTTTTCACATGGCTCTTAAACATCTATCCTATGGTTAAACAGCCAGTACAAGACAGAAAGTCAAAAACATGTTTTCTCCTATGACTAACCAACAATTCAATCCTATGTGGTGGTACAAAGTGCAAGTGCAGTTGTAAATTGGAGAACAAGCAAAATCACATAAATGAATCCAACACATTCATCAAAGCTAAATCTATGACAGTGAGAAAACTATCCCTAACATATAACCATTTAACTTCTCAAATTAAATTACCTTAAAATTCATACCAAGCTACTGAAAATAAATCACATCAAAGAATAAAAGTGAATGAAAGATTATTGATAAAAGTGTAGGAAAATATGGAATTCGTTATTGCATGCAAGATACTCTGTAAAATGTTTCAACCAATTCAGATGCAGTAATGCTGAAAAGAGAGGTGAAATATCTTACCGACGAATTTACCGATGAGAAACCTGAAAAAATTCAAAGTAATTAAGCTCCTTTTTGCTATACTTCCAATGCTGAATGAATATAGAAGATGAATTTTGAATGTAGAATATTGATGAATATAATTGAATATTGATTAACTTTGGATGATGATTGTTGATGATAATCTGTGAATTGTTGAAACTTGATTGATGATTTGTTGAAATTGGATTGTGGCTAAGTTCCTCCAAATTTAGAATTTCAACGTGAAGTTCTAATTGGTGATGAATATGAACTTTGGTGATAGTGAGAGAGTGAAGAAAAGAGAGAATTATTTGATAATAATGGTGGGAGAAAATGGTTAAAAAGGTAAATATGAGTTATGTTACTTTAGTCCAAAATTGAGAGAAACGACATGTTTATATAGGCTTTGCAAATGAATGAACACCCTTGGATTGTGATCCAAGTAAGAGGTTTATCAATGGTGGAAATTAATTTAAGCTTTAGTTGTGGATCACTAATTTCAACTCTTGGATTGATTGTTATGAATGGTTAGGATTGGATGGGAATTTGATTGAAAATGGAAATTGAAATTTGTGTTAGTTTGGTAGGATTTGTGTTAGTTTGGTACTCATAGTAGTTAAGGGTTAATTGTGTAATTGAATGATTGTGGATGCATAGGTAGTTAGAGACAAATGGTGCTTGATTTTTGCAAAAGTACCAAGTTGGAATGTAAGACAAAAGGTCATTAGTAATTATGCATGAAACTTGGAATTTTTGAATGTTTTTGCCTTTGATTTTCACCACTTTGGCTTAAATTTTTGGTGAACTATCCCATAACTTTAAGTGCTTTTGAGAAGTGATTTTGTGTTGAAAATAAACACTTTTGAATGGCGTAAACTCATGGATCAAAATCTAAATTTTTGTGCATGAATCAATGTTGGAAAGTGTTGAAAAAGCAAGTGGTGAATTTAAGGAATAGTGCAGAATTTTCCTTTTGTTCCTTGAGTTTTTCATGACTTTTTGATTATTTAACTTCATGATATGAATGTTAAACTTGGTGTACCTTCTTCCTTGTAGAAAAGTGAGCATTGTAGTGGAATAATGAACTTGAAGCAACATTGAAAAGTGAAGAACAAGTCATGGAAATGAAGCTTGATGGAAGATAGAATTTGTTGGAATTAGCATTTAACATAATCATGACATAAGTCATTTTTTATTAATAATGATAAATCTTTTGATCAAATACTTGTAGAATAGGTCTAGGAAAATTCAGGAGTCAAAATCTAGTCAACAGACAACCATTGGCTAAAAGTCAACAGTTGAGTCAACTCTACCCAAAAGATTTAGTTTTTTACCCTTTTTCCTTGCAATCCATTCTTTTGATTTGTATCTCAAGAAATACGCATTGTATCATGATTTTCCAATAAATGAAAAAAATCTTCTTTTTATTCCAAATTTTCCATTTCCTTTGAATTCAAGCAATCTTTCTAATTAAGTAACAATCATTTTAATCCTCCTGCTAACCATGAATCTTGGATAAAGAGATGATCAGCACCACAAGTAATATGGAAAATAAACCCGAATAATCACCAATTAGTATTCGCCTTAAAAATCCACTTAAACTGATTAAATCCATTATTACCGACCTTTTGCCCCACTGACGAATTATGCGAAATGCGATGAATGAAATGCTAAAGTTAATGAACTAATTGGATAACTCGATAACTATGCATGCTGATGATTTAGGCATGAGCCAGATGGAAATGAAAATAGGTAGGACAAATTTTGGGGTATGACAACAATAAGCTGCTATAGTCATGTTGCATGCCAAGAATCTTCCTTAAAATTTATGAGCAGAAGCTATGAACACTGCTTGTCACATTCACAATAGAGTAACCATCAGATCTGGAACCAAAGCTACTCTATACGAACCTTGGAAAGGAAGAAAACCAAATGTTAAATACTTCCATGCCTTTGGTAGCAAGTGATACATCTTGGCAAGTCATGAGCAAAAAATAAATATGGATCCAAAAAGTGAAGAAGGGATATTTCTAGGGTACTCTATAAATAGTAGGGCCTACGGGGTATACAACACTTATACCAACACTATGATGGAATCTATAAATGTTGTCATTGATGACAATCCTGAAGAAAGGGATGTTGTTAAGGATGAAGATGATGTATCTCCTCAATAGACCGATGTTCTAGCGGATGTCTCAGAAACCATGTCCGACATTGAGTCTGAAAGCACAAATTTTAGAGAAACTCCCACTAACAAGGACCTATCTATTAGAATTCAGAAGGACCGTCCCATTAAAAATGTAATAGTAAATTTGAATGATGGATTCATCACTAGATCCATATATATGATTTTCAACTCTTGCTTCATCTCAAAGATTGAATCTTAGAGTGTAAAAGAAGCACTAACTAATGAATTTTGGATAAATTCTATGCAAGATAATCTGTGTTAATTCAGAAGAAATTATGTATAGGAGTTAGTTCCAAGACCTGAAAATGTAAATGTCATTGGTATTAAGTGGATATTTAATAATAAGTCTGATGAATGGGGTAGTGTAACAAGGAACAAGGCAAGGCAAGTTACTCAAAGATACACTCAAATAGAAGAAGTTGATTTTGATGAAACATTTGCTCCAATTGCTAGACTTTAGTCCATTAAATTATTACTATGAATTCCATGCATGATGAAATTCATATTGTATCAAATGGATGTTAAAAGTGTATTTCTAAATAGTTATCTTAATGAAGAAATCTATGTAAAGCAACCAAATGGGGTTGTTGATCTCAATTTTCTAGATCATGTGTATAAGTTAATGTCGCAGCGCGAAAAATACCCTAGTGCATCGCATGCTCGAAGATACAACAGAGTCCCCACCGAAATTTATTTTTTCCAAAAAAGGAAAGGGAAAATATCGATAAAACCCAGAGGAAAGAGAAACGAGTAAGGGAGTCGGTTATGCGAGGGGAAAGTATAAGCATCCCTCATATTTGTTATACTCAACGAATCCATTTTGATTGTTCTTTGCGTGGATGGGTGTTATTATCTAAAGGTTACTTGTAATTAGTTTTAGTTAAAGGGAAAAAATAAGTTTTAAATTAATGTGCTCGCCAAGGATTCAAACTCTCGTGCCTATGTATTCTCATAGTGCAATGAGAAAATCAGAGCTCCGTAGTTCATGGTAGAAAATAAATATTTGTTGGTTGATTTTAGGGAACAATTATAATGTATCCTAGAAGTGTTTTGACGTTAGCTGATTCTGATTCTTATTCGAATGCTTTAAGCTTTTAGTCTGACTGATAAGAAACGAATTATAACGGTTTTTTATGAAAAGAAAAGGAAATTGTTTGAAAGAAAAAAGGTTGTTGCTTGAATTGAATTGACAAAGAGTTGAATTGGTTTGTGAAGTGATGAAAGTGTTATTTGGATGTTTTTTGGACCAATAGTGTATTGTTTGAACCCATAGAGTGGTGTCTGAACCAAGAGTATGGCATTTAACCCATGAATGGTGATTAACCAATGCAAAGTTGTAGGGTTTTGCCTAGACCTGGGGATCAAGCCCTACAAGAAAGGGAGTGTGCCTAAGCAATGGGTCTGACAAGGCAAACATGCAAGAGGTGGCTTGCCTAAGCATTGGGTCTGATAAGGAAAGCATGCAAGAGATGAGGATTTGCCTAAGAATGGAACTAACAAGGCAAACATGCATGAAGGGGTTTGCCTAAGCATGACACTAACAAGGCAAACATGCATGAAAAGGGTTTGTCTAAGCACTAGGTCTAACAAGACGAACATAAAAGAAAAGGGAGCCTGCCTAAGCATAGGACTAATAAGGCAGACATGCATGAGAATAAAGGTTTGCCTAAGAATGGGACTAACAAGGCAAACATGCATGAAGGAGTTTGACTAAGCATGGGACTAACAAGGCAAACATGCATGAAAAGGGTTTGTCTAAACACCGGGTCTGACAAGACAAACATAAAAGAAACGAGGTCTGCCTAAGCATGAGACTAACAAGGTAGACATGCATGAGAATGATGGGGTTGCCTAAGCATGGGACTAACAGGGTAAACATGCATGAAGGGGCTTGCATAAGCATGAGACTAACAAGACAAACATACATGAAGGAATTTTAACCATGAGAATGTGATTAACCCAAAGAGAGGGGTATGGTTCAGAGATAGGTGTTTAACCATGAGAAAGTTATTAACCCATGAACGAGGTGATTAACCTCAAGAGTGTATGGGTGTCCAAAGAGTAACGTGTTTAGTCCAAATAGAACAATGTTGTTGATGTTGATTATTGAAGTGTTTTTCGTGGGGAAGAAAGTTTGAAAGTTGTTTGATTTGAATTGCACTAAAATCTATGAACGGAAGCGAATACTTTCGTATTCAAAGATATTCAGAACAAGGATAGAAATAATACCACTCATTTTTCTCTATTACTTAAGGGTCGTGTCACATAATTCGTATCATAATTAAAGGGTGTTTAAATGGATGAACCTCAGCATGATCAGGTCTTGATGTCCTCCTATTTTCAGGATCTTGAATGTGACTGGCCTTGAGATTGACTTAATGAATTAAGTGTAATGCAAGTGTAAAAATCTAATTCAATATAGTGATCAAGGGACTTATGATCACTTGAATGAATAGGTGGCCTAAGGGGAGCATGCAAATTGTCATTAAAGGTTGTTCAAAACAAGTCTAATACAAAATGTAATTAATTGATCAAAATGACTTTGATCAATTAATCAAATAGGATTAACATGCTAAGAATCTCACATTGGGCACATGAAATTAATTAAAAAAAACTAATTAAAATTGGATTTTAACATATTAAGAACCCTAATTTCTAATGTGTCACCAATTAGAAAGAGAATTCTACCAAATAAATCCTAACCTAATTAAAACTAATCTAATGAAATTTATTTGTTGAGATGATTATTTAACAAAAAAGTATATTTCAATTTTTAATGTGTTAAAAAATAGGTTAAAATAATTTAAAGCATAAATTAGCAAGATAGGTAAAAAACCAGGGTGTAGGTTAGTGAAGAGGTGTGTGTAAAGGGCAAACAGGGAGTTGGCCCAGACAAGAGGTCCAAGTTTGTTTGAAGTCATAGTTTGTTTCAGCATGGGGGTATGGTAGTAAGAATGAGGTGCAATGGAAAAACAAACCCTTTGGGCTTGGAGTTTCTCTTGTTTGGCCCATGGTTAACAAAGAAAACTTGCTATAGTTCAACAACAGAACCAGTAGCATAACATTACTTGCAGCATTTGAAGCAAAGTTTCAGCAACCATTTGTATTACTCTCATAAACAAAATCATCTCCTTTCACTCAAAATCCACGCCGAAACACGACTAGAGAAAATCCTCCTCGAACCCGTGAAACCATCAACTAACTTGTAAACAATATTGAAAGGATGATCGAAAACTTCACGGTCTGGCGCGTTTTGTAATATAGCAGACTTAGCAACAAGAGATTCACTTCTTAGGGTAAGATATTCAATCATTTCCTTTCTCAAATCAAAAATAAATGTACAAGCAGAAGCTCATCCTAGGAGGAACATTTGGGCCAATTTGCGAGCAACTTCTGATAGGAAGTTTAAAAGGCCCATTAGAGAAAGGAAGAAATAGTTCTTCTTAAAGACTTTTATTATTAAAGGGGGTTCATTTAGTATTATTTACTAGTTATTATTTATGTTGTTTCTTTATTATTGGCCCATGGCCCAATTAGTAGTCAAAACCCTAGCTATTTAAATTGTAAGTTCTTACAAGTTGGAGTTTTTTTAATGAAAGTTCTGAAAGTTTTTCTTATGTTATTTCTTTTAATGCAACTTAGATATAATCTTAGCTTCCTATAGTTTACCATTGGTGCTTTCATATCTTGCACTCATGTCCCCTCCCAAATCTCCCAACCCTTCTTCTAGAGAAATTATAGAAGGAGTTGTTCAAACAGCCCATATGCACCTTGACAATGCCATGAATCAGACCCAACAATAACTTGATGAAAGGTTTGACAAAGCTACTGCAGATCTGCGGCACCATGTTGGATAGATCCACATAAGGATGGACAAAGCTACTGCAAATCGATACCCTCGCCTTCCATAAATCCCCCTATACCCCCTTTCTGAACCCCAAATTGGAACTAGCTTTGTTTGATGGTTCAAACCTGTTAGAGTGGTTATTTCAAGCTGGCCAATTTTTTACATTTTATCAATTTCCTCCAGAAAATAGATTGCCCTTAATATCAATTTTCATGAAAGGTGATGCTTTGGGTTGGTTTAAATGGATGCACCAAAATCAGTTATTAACAGATTGGGGTTCTTTCACTAAAGCTTTAGAATTATGTTTTGGTCCATCGACTTATAATAATCATCAGGTGGAATTATTCAAATTCACCCAAGATGGGTCTGTTGTGGATTATAAAACTATGTTTGAGAAATTCGGTAATCAAATTGTTGCGCTACCGCAAGATGCAATTTTAAATTGTTTTATTTCAGGTCTATCTGCTGAAATTCGTAATGAAATGGCAATTCATAAACTAGTCTCCATATCCCAAGTTATTTGCCTTACAAAATTGATAGAATCGAAACTCAAAGATGTCAAGCCCAAATTCTTAAAACCTTATGTTAACTTGTACACAAAACCTAACCCCAATTTTACCACACCTTCTACCTCAAAAACCACGTCTACTATTACTCCACAAAGTTTCACTCCTTCCAAAATTCAATATGCCACCCCTCCAACAAAACTACCCATAAAACACTTATCCCAAACTCAATTACAAGAGAGAAGGGCTCAAGGATTATGTTTTAATTGTGATGAGAAATTTATCACCGATCATAAATGCTCATTTTCTAGATTTTTACTACTTTTGGCTTAAGATGACTTTTTGGAATCACAACCTTTTATTGAGGCCAGCATTGAACTAGAAATTCAGACAGATAATGATGATACTTATTTTCAGTTGTCAACTCAAGCATTGACGGGTCAATTTTCCCCTCAATCACTCAAATTCAAAGGACTCATTGGTGGTTTAGCATTTATGGTATTAGTTGATACCGGCAACACACATAATATAATGCAACATCGAATCGCACATCATCTAAACCTTAAATCCACCCCAATACCTCAATTTTCTGTTATGGTGGGAAATGGTTCCCATTTAAAGTGTGAAGGAATATGAAAGAATGTTTGAATTGTCCTCAAATACAAACCCTTTAACCTACCCTTCTACTTACTTCCTATTGAAGGGGTCGGGGTTGTCCTCGGCATGGAAAGGTTACTCACTTTAGGTACCATTCAAGCTAATTTTTCCATTCCTTCCATCACTTTAAACCATAATGACACATCAATGATTTAGAGGGGAGATCCTACATCCCAACCAATTCATTCCACTTTTCACCAACTTAAACAACTTATCCACACCAACTCCATTTCATCACTACGCCTAATGATTTTTCAACCAGTCAGTTCCACCGCTAAAACCAAGCAACCCAATCCCTTAGTTTTTGGAGATTTACCCCCTAACTTTAACCCATAACCTTGTGACCTCTTACATCAGTACCCAATCATTTTTCAGTCCCAAAGTGGCCTTCCCCTAACCAGACCCCACGAACATCATATTAACCTTCTTCCTAACACGTCGTCTATCAATGTGAAGTCATACCATTACTCACATTCACAAAAAGAAGTTATGATATCCATTATTGAGGAAATGTTAAGAGAGGGAACCATTATACCTAGTAACAACCCATTTTCCTCTCCGGTCTTACTAGTCAAGAAAAAAGATGGCACATGGCAGTTTTGTGTGGATTATTGCGTTATAAATGCGGTTACCATCAAAGACAGATTTCCCATACCCACAATAGATGAATTATTAGATGAAGTTGGCTCAACCAAAGTTTTCACCAAATTAGACTTACGCTCAGGCTATCACCAGATCTGAGTTGCATCGGAAGATACACATAAGACATCTTTTCGGACTTTCAATGGACATTATGAGTTTCTCATAATGCCTTTTCGATTGACAAGCGCTCCTTCGATTTTTCATTCAGCGATGAATGATCTTTTGAGACCTTACTTACAAAAATTTATTTTAGTGTTTTTTGATGACATTCTGATTTACAGTGCTAATTTCAGTGAACATTTTACCCATTTGTAGGTTGTCTTTGATTTGTTATAGTCCAATGTTTTTTGTGAAATTATGAAAATGTGATTTTGCAGTAGATAAGGTTCATTACTTAGGCCATGTGATTTCAGTGGGTACTGTTGCACTTGATCTAGACAATGTGAAGGTCATTTTAGACTGGCCCTAACCACGTTCTCTCACGGCACTCCGGGGATTTTTAGGACTTACTAGATTTTATTGTCGTTTTGTTCAACAATATGTCTCTCTCGCCTCTCCTTTTACCGATTTGTTGCTTTCCACTAAATTTGTTTAGGGTACAGATGAGGCCGCAACCTTTACCTAATTACAAAGAAGAATGACCGACGTGTCGGTCTTAGCTTTGCCTAATTTTACAAAGAAATTTATCATCGAAATCGATGTTTCATGAGTAGCCATTGTTGCAGTCTTGTCCTAAGATGGTCACCCTGTCGCTTTTTCAACAAGAAGATGTGTCCTCGGATGCAAGCATCCTCTGCATATGTCCACAAAATGTTTGTTGTAACAAAAGCAGTAAATAAGTTGATTAAACATCTTATAGGTCAATAATTTCATATCTACATAGATCAAAAGAGTCTTCGCAATATGTTGCTCTAGAAAGTCCATACTTCAGAACAGCAAAAATGGGCAGCCAGATTTCAAGGGTTCAATTTCGAGATCTTTTACAAACCTGGCAAGTCTAATCTGGTAGCTGATGCCCTAAGTAGGAAATATTACTCTGATGATTCCTTGTTGTTCTCCCTTTCCTCCCCAATTCCAGATCTTTTGTCCACTTTGCGTGAGTTTTATGCTAAAGACAGAGCAGGACAAAAGTTAGCTACTCAGATTGTTCACAACAACATTGACCACAAGTCTTACAAGTTTTCAAACAAATTATTGTTCTACAAAGAGATACTTTTCATACCTGACATTCAAGGTCTGCGCCAGAGCGTTCTCCATGAGTTCCATGACACACCGACAGCAAGTCACTCAGGCGTTAAAGCAACTCTTGTTACAGTGGCAGCTTCTTTTTCATGGTCAAGTATCTATAAAGAAGTAAAAAATATGATCAAACATTGTGATATCTCTCAACACAGCAAGTATCTAACTCAAAATAAAAAAAGGGTTACTCCAACCTTTATCGATTCCAAATCAGATATAGAAAGACCTCACCATGGACTTTATCACTCACTTACCCAACTCCTTTGGTCACATGGTTATTTGGTTCATATGTGATCGTCTAACAAAATTCGTCCACTTCATCATTTTACCAACCAAGTTTGCCGCAAAGGATCTCGCAGCTCATTTCTCGGTTGAAATTGCTCGTCTTCATGGGGTTCCCAAGTCCATAGTTTCAGATCGTGACCCCTTATTCCTTAGCACTTTTGGGAAGGAATTCTTCAAAGCACAAAGAACAACATTAAAATACAGTACTACGTATAATCCAGATATCGACGGTCAAACTGAAGTAGTAAATAGATCTATGGAGATATACCTTAGATGTTTTGCAAGCACTCATCCTCATCAGTGGTACAAATTCTTACATCTTACTGAGTTTTGGTATAACACCTCTTTTCACACGAATATCCAGATGACACCATTCAAAGCAATTTGTGGCTGAGATCCACCCAATATCCCAGATTATTTGTCCGGTTCAATCAAAGAACAGTCACTTGATGAGTCCCTGCAACAAAGATATAATATTATCATCAAGTTGAAGGAAAACTTAAAGAAGAGCATAATAAAAATGGAGAAATAAGCTAACACAAAGAGAGTTGATTTTACCTTCAGACCAGGCGATCTGGTTCTCCTAAAGTTGCATCCTTACAGACAACAAACGGTTAGAAAACAAGTATCTCAGAAACTTGCTCAACGTTTTTTGAATCCTTTCACAATCATTAAAAAATCGGCATGGTGGCTTATATGCTTAATCTCCCTTCATCTTCTCCTATTCACCCAGTGGTTCATGTTTCCTTTTTGAAACCTTATTTTGGCATGAATCTGCATGAAGATTTTTTCCCCTTCCTCTTCAAGACAAACTAACTTTTTGTGAGGATATGGAAGAGGAACAAGAAATTGAGGAACAAGAAGTGGATAATCGCAGTGTTCTTAAAGATCACTTGGAACAAGAAGCTAGCAGAAATAATACTAAGTTTGAGAGAACGGAATTGTTAGGCAAAACTGTTTGGAGTAAAAAGGTTGAAAAACTACTTCAAAGTATGCAAGAGAGAGAATGCGGTACTTCAGATTTTAAGTGTTCAAAACTAAAAGTCTTATTTCTAATAATAAAACTATTGGAAACGACTCCCCATGTGCATCGGGACCCCACACGCATGCTCCCACTACTTCACCTTTTTCATAACTATTTTTCAGATCTCTCCCACCAGTGCATGGCTCGAGGCAAGCAAGTGGATCATTTGGCCATCCCTCACACTATTCCACACGTCACCTGTCTGATTCCCACTAACCCACCCTTATCCTTATCCTCTGTTCCCATTCCCCACCACATATTCAAATTCCCAATTCCTCTAACCCTAATTCTCAAGCAGTCAGTTCCCCAGATAACACGTGGATTTCATTACCCCAAATTCTGATGTCCTTCCACCCAGACCAATAACACCATATCCTGCTATCCTACCAACCGGTCTAATACCACCAATTTCTGGCCCATATCCTTTCCTCCCACATGGTGTCTCAACTATGAACCTTTAGGAAAAGGTTTTTAGTGGGCCAATTAGTATTGATATGGAGTTTAAGAGGCCCATTAGAGAAAGAAAGAAATCAGTTCTTCTTAAAGATTTTTATTATTAAAGGGGGTTCATTTAGTATTATTTACTAGTTATTATTTATGTTGTTTCTTTATTATTGGCCCACTGCCTAATTAGTAGTCAGAACCCTAACTATTTAAATTGTAAGTTCTTGTAAGTTGGAGTTTTTTTATGAAAATTCTGAAAGTTTTTCTTATGTTATTTCTTTTAATGTAACTTAGATCTAATCCTAGCTTAGCATACTCTATCAACTTCTGTATCACAAGAATCACAATGAAACGAAGGACCTCATTATTTTCATTTTGAATTTTATTAGGTCTAAGATCCACATCAATGGATGGTAGTATCGACATGAAAGATGTTGAGAACTGAGATCTATGACTTGGGAATTTTGGATTAAGATTTTTGGTTTCGGCTTTTGGGTTCGGTTCAGATTTGTATGGCAAGAGTTGAACCAAGCAATTTCTCTTTCATAGGATTTAGGAAAGGAGAATTAGGTATCAACCTTTGGGCTAAGAGGGACCTTAATGTTGGTGTGTGATTCGTGGTCATAGATCTTGCTGACTATTAGAATAATTCTCTTCCAATAGATATGCTTGGAAGGTGTCTTACTAGTCAACACAAGCTTGTATAGTTTTAAGGCATGCAAATGTAACTAAAGATTTGTGCACACACACCATTATTATACTTATATACAAAAATAGTTTACGCTGTTAAGTGTTAACTCAAATATTCAATAAAAGAGTTTGTTAGCAAATACTAATGTGATTTAAATGTGAAACTATCATGACAGTATATAAATTAAATATGACATAAAGATGGAAAAGCAATGTATAAATCAATAGTCAATCAACTATAACGGTATATAAATCAAATATGAAACAAAGATGGAAAAACAATGTATAAATTAATAGTCAATTAAATATTAACATGTGAGTAATTATAAATAATAAAATAAACCTAATAAAATAACATAACAGTACTATAAAACATATATACTAGTAATAAGAAAGAGTAGCAATAGAAAAAAAAAGGAAAAAACCAACTTTGAACAAATTTCTGATAACGGCCAACACAACCGAATTCGACGAGTTAATATATCATTGTAATTGGAGTTTTAAAAAGAAATCAAATACATATTATAAATTGCGAAACAAACTAAGAAATATACCAAAAAAGCAGCAAAAGTGGGCAAAAATTCTATTAAAGAATGTGTCGGTTCAGCTAAAATATGTATCAAAACGCAAAACTAATTATAAATTCATGACCAGTGCAAAAAAATCGATTCAAACGGTATATGACTTTGCGCAAAATGGTTGAGTTATGATTTTTCTATTTTTCCGATTTCGACATAATTACCATTTGTGTGGTGGTTTGATTATAACTCAGTTTTGATACAGTTTTGACTGAAATTAGAACTACAACAAGCATAACACATCAAAGAATATAAGTGGATGAAGATTACCGGTAAAAATAGGAGCAAAACATAGAATTCGCTATTACATGCAAGGTGTTCGATAAATGTTTTCAACCAATTCAAAAGCGGTAATGCAGAAAAGAGAGGTGAAACGTCTTACCGATGGAGCGGAGGTTTCCCCAGGTAAGTTTTGATAAATCCCGACAAATTTACCAACGAGAAACCTGGAAAACTTCAAATTAAGCTCATTTTGCTATGCTTCAAATAATTTCCAAGCTTGGTGATCATTTTGATGATGAATGAATATAGAAGATGAATCTTGAATGTAGAATATTGAGGAACATACTTGAATTTTGATGAAACTTTGGATGATGATAATGCTTGAATCTTGATGAAACTTTGGATGATGATAAATCTTGAATATTTATAAACTTTAGATAATAATTATTGATGATAATGTATGAATTGTTGAAACTTGATTGATGATTTGTTGATGCTAAAATATGGCTAAGTTCCACAAAATCTAAAAATTCAATGTGAAATTCTATATGGTGATGAATATGAACTTTGGTGATGGTGAGGGAGTGAAAAAGAGAGAGAGAGAGAGAGAGAGAGAGAGAGAGAGAGAGAGAGAGAAAGAAAGAGAGAGAGAGAGAGAGAGAGAGAGAGAGAGAGAGAACTTAAGAAAAAATGGTGGGAACAAAAATGGTTTAAGGGGTTAATGTAAGTTGTGTTATTTAATTCCAAAATTGTGAGAAATGACATGTTTATATAGGCTTTGCAAATGAATGATCACCCTTGGATTGATTGTTAAGAATGGTTAGGATTGAATGGTGGAAAATTAATTTAAGATTTAGTTTCAAATCACTAATTTCAACCCTTGGATTGATTGTTAAGAATGGTTAGGATTGAATGAAAATTTAATTGAAAATGAAAGTTGGAATTTATGTTTGTTTGGAAGTTATTGGTGTTAGTTTGGTAGTTATGGCAGTTAAGAGTTAATTGGGTAATTGAATGTTTGTGGATGCATAGGTAGTTAGAGACAAATGATGTTTGAGTTTTGCAAAAGTACCAAATTGGAATGTAAGGCAAAGGGTCATTAGTAATTATGCATGAAACTTGGAATTTTTTAAATGTTTTTGCCTTTGATTTTTTACCATTTTTGCCTTGAATTTTTGGTGAGTTATCCCATGACTTTAAATACTTTTGAGAAGTGAGTTTGTTTTTAAAATAAGAAATTTTGAATGGTGTAAACTCATTGATCAAATTTTAAATTTTTGGGCATGAATAAATGTTGGAAAGTGTTGAAAAAACAAATATTGAATTTTCTACATAGTGCATAATTTTTCTAAGTTTATTGAGTTTTTCATTACTTTTTAATGATTTAACTTCATGTTATGAATGTCAAATTGGTGTACCTTCTTTCTTGTAGCAGAGTTAACATTGTAGTGGAAGAATGAACTTGAAGCAACATTGGAAAGTGAAGAATAAGCCATGGAAATGAAGCTTGATGGAAGATAGAATTTGTTGGAAATGAGCATTTAACATAATTGTTGTAAATGTGCCTTAAAACCATAATTGATGAAGAGAAAGAAAACATATTTTGGAGATTGCATTTACCACGAAAATCGGAAGTTTTAGAAAGTCAGACAAAAAGTCGAGTAAAAAAAAATCAGTCGGTGAATAGTGTCATCCGTACGGTGAATTGTGTTATTCATACAGATGAATAGTGGCGTTTGTACGGTGAATAGTGTTTTCGGACTTTTTTTATTCGGTCCATGGATCCATGTGATTTTGGGCTTTGTTTGTAGGGTATTTGCTATTATAAATATGTATCTCTTATATGCTTGGTGTGTGACAGTATTAGTGTTTACACCAACAATGGAGAGCAAGGGTTTAAAGGTATAGCATAGGGTTTCATCTATCACAAGGAAAACCTTAGAAAAGCAAAGGTTTAAGGAAACTTTTGGAGTTGTTTAAGGTTATTATGAAACACTGTTACACCTTGGGTTTGAGTGATTCATATAGTGAGAGTTGGAGAGGTTGGGAAACACTTGGGTAGAAAATAGGGTTGTTCTTGGGAACCTGAAGGCGAAGGTTATTTTCTTGTAACTCATCTGTAATATCTTGTAACAACTTTCTGAGTTTAGTGAATTGGAGAGCTGCTCTCTCCCTCAGAGTAGATCGTTTGATCGAACTGGGTAAACAAACCTTTGGTTTTTTCTTGCCTTATTCTATTATATTATCTGTGTACGGATTGTTATTGTTGAAGACCATTTATTTTGGTTGCTATTGTTTTTTGCCTCACAAATTGATATTGAATTTTGTCGTAATTCATAACAAGATTCACAACAAGTGGTGCGGTGAGCGTGGAGCAAAGAGATATTGTTGACAAGTGAGCACCATGGTTAGTAGATGGCAGATCGAGAAATTTTCCGGTAACAACAACTTTGGGTTGTGGAAAATTAAGATGCAAGCAATTTTAATTCAAGAGAAGTATATCGATGCTTTGAAGAGTGAAGCATTGATGCCTGCAGGTCTTACACAGGTACAGAAGACCGAGATGGTGGATAAGGCTAGGAGTGCCATTATCTTGTGCCTCGAGGATAAAGTTCTAAGAGAAGTCGCCAGGGAGCAAACTGCGGTTGCAATGTGGGCAAAACATGAATCATTGTATATGAAAAGGTCCTTGGCTCACATGTTGTATCCGAAACAACAACTCTATTCATTCTGAATGGTGGAGAACAAATCAATAGTTGAGCAGCTCATAGAATTTCACAAGATTATAGATGATCTTGAGAATATTGAAGTGAAGATTGATGATGAGGACAAGGCTTTGCTCCTGTTGAGTTCATTACCCAAATCCTTTGAGCACTTTAAGGATGCCCTTCTTTATGGTAAGGAAGGTACTATTAATTTGGATGAAGTCCAGATGGCGGTGAAATCCAAAGAATTTTCAAAGTCGAAAGATTTGAAGATTGAAGATAGTGGTGAAGGCTTAAATATGTCAAGAGGAGGAGGTGAGCGTAAAGGGATGTCCAAATCAAAGAGGTCTGACAAGTCAAAGGTAAAATATTTTAATTGTCATAAAATCGATCAATTTAAAAGGGATTGTCCTGAAAGAAAGGTCAATGAAGATTCTGTTCAGTTCTAGATGCATTGGGTGAGGAAAGTTATGAGGATGCCGAAGCACTAGTAGTATCGAGTTTGGAAACTGAAGATAGTTGGGTCATTGACTTAGGTTGCTCTTATCACATGTGTCCAAGAATATAATACTTTGAAACTTTGAAGATGGTGCAAGGTGGAGTAGTTCGCCTTGGTAATAATAAGGCATGCATGGTTCATGGTATTGGTACGGTCAGATTTAAAATGTTTAATGATCGTGGACTTCTTATTCACAATGTGAGGTATGTTCCAGAACTCAAGCGAAATTTGTTATCTATAAGTATGTTTAATGATCTAGGCTATTGTACTAGAGTTGAACTTGGAGTGTTGAAGATTTCGCGTGATGAATTGATTATTGCTAAAGGGTCTAAAATATGTGGTCTATATATTTTAGAAGGTTTAAATGTTATTATTTGTAACGCCCCGGTTTTTTTTGTTAGATTTATTTAATCGAGTCTGAAATTCTGGTACCAGATATGTGATGTCACACTTAATGTCACAACAACACACTCTGCTATGGACAATAACAAACAACAACAGAAACACACAAAGAATTGTTTACCCAGTTCAGTTCAACAACTTAATCTGGGGGCTACCAAGCCAGGGATGAAATTCACTACTTGTAGAATTAATTTACAGACTCAACAACCTAGTTGACAATCTCCTAAACTTAATTTCTACTAATGAACTTTCTACCTAAGAGCCCACTTAGGTATGGGAACACTACTCAATCCCTAAAACCTCTCAAAGATCTAACACTTTGAGAAACACCTTGATCCTGCTTCACAGCTTTGATCAAGTTACAAAACTCTCTTGCTTCACAGCTCTAGAGAGGACATATTACACCCACCAATTCACACTTGAATGGTTAACACAATGCTCGTACAAAGACACTAATTGACCTTCAGTCTATGCTCTCTATCTTCTGTACTTTTCCTTCAGGATTGATGCGCTTTATATAGCTATTTGATCTGGTCTTGGACCTGCTACAATATCTGACCTGATTTGTTATTTAAAACTGAATCTTCGACAGATTTTCTCTCTCAAAATATTCTTAAATCTTCAACCTTTAAACACTCCTACAAATCTGCATCAAATCTGTTTGTAACAGAAAATATCTCCTCCAAGATATTCACATCCAATTACTCTGCCAGCTGTCTCAAATTCCAGCTAAAACGCTTAACCCTAACAACATCACTAAACCTGATGTTATTAATCTTCTGCAGACCTGATGTCACAACATCGCATGTGACATCAAACATCAAAACTTCAACAAGCTAAACACTTAACATAAACCAATGTTAAGACTCAATGTCATGACATCAACCATCAGACATTGACATTAAACACTTTGTTTTACCAAAATTCTAGCCAATCCAAGAACCAACAATCTCCCCCTTTGGCTAATTTTGGCTAAAACAATCTCTGCAACATCAGAGACTTCAGCAGCGGAAAAAATTTTAAAACAGTTAAAAACTCCTAGCAGTTAGCAGTTCTCCTTCAACACAGCTCCTAGCACAAAATGCTGCACATACTTCATCAGCTCAGCAAAGGGTCAAGCTCCCCCTCAAAGCAAGAATCAGCATACCAGCAACTGTTCAACAACTCTCCCCCTCACTATCTGCATTTCAGCATCACACTAGCTGCACAATGACTAATTCTTCTTCTTGGCATTGCAACACCTTGACTAACTCTTAGCACTCTTGGCTAACTCCCCCTTTTTAGCCACAATTGGACAACCACCTACTCACTACCAGTTAGTACTAAGCTAGCTCTCATTGTCAGTCTAAAGTCAGCATGCAAGACAAGACAAATCATAGAACATAAAAAAATAAATAGTGCATAAACAGGCACAATATTCAAATTACATATTAGGCACAAAATAAAACTAAACTACTATCTAGAAAAAGCAGCAAGGAAACTAGTCTTCATCAGAGCTGGCCCCATCTTCATCATCTTCAGTTTCTGAATTTTCAGTATTTACATTAGCACCTTTATCACCATCACCTTGTTCCAAGGATTTTATTAGCAGGTCTATCTTTATCTTTCTTGCTGTGCTGGTACTAATGACCTCATCAAGATCTTTGCAAGTGGCCTTCAGTTCTTCAAGTAATTCAGCCTTGGTACTCTTTTTACCACCAGCATCTGATGTTACAACAATGTCTGGAACATGATGTCCAGCAAACAACTTAGGATGCAAGGACAAGGTTGACTCCCTCTTGCAAGCTATATCTGAACTTGTTAAAGTTTCAAGATGTTGCTCCAAGATGATTCCATAAACAAGGGATGGGAATGCTATAGGTAACTTGATAGCATTTGTTTCAGCATGTTTCACCACTTGCTCAAAGATGTAGCTTCCAAAGTCAAACTTGATCTTCTTCCCAACAACATAAATAAACCTACCCAATCCAATAGCTATTGTTGTCTTGTGGTTTGTTGGCACCCAGTTGGCTGCTCCAATTCTGTGAAGAATGGCATACTTGAAGCTAAGTTTACTAGCCTTCAACTTCCCTTTCAATGGCCAAACCTTTACCTGACCAGCTGTAATCTCCTTGCAGACATCATTATCAGTGACTTCAAGCTCTGTAAACTCTTCTTCTTTTCTTCCTAGGTAATTGTTGATAACCTCAGGAGAAAATACAATACATCTTCCTCTCACAAACACCTTCATGAAATCTCCACTCCTTTTGTCAGAGATATTTATAGGAATGTTGACCATGAATTCCTTAACCAGACTGTCATAACACTTGGAGAGCCTACAAACAATCTTCACCAATCCAACAGCCTTAATCAGCTTCATAATATCCTTCATCTCTAAAGCTTCTTTCCCAAGCTCACTCTCTAGGGGTAGTCTTCTTTGACATACAAATTTCCACATTGATGCACTGCTGGCATAATGAAAGGAAATGTTGTCAACTGGCACTTCAGGGACTTTGTCAGAGATTCTCTTTAAGATTGACTTTCTCACAGGAGTGATGTCTTGAACATCATCCTCAACATCAAAGTCAGAATCAGAATCTTCCCTGATCTTCCTCTTTTTGGAGGATGTAGCAACCTTGCTCCAAGGTTTTGTAGGACCAACAACAACATTTTTCTTCTTGCCTTCAGAAGACTTCTTTGGAGAGGATTCAACAGTCTTTCCTTTCCTTGTCTTCAGTCTCTTAGCAATACTTGGAACAGCATTTCCAATGACTTCATCATCAGATAAATCAACCACATTGATCACATCCTCATTCTTTTCTTCACCAGGAGTAGTTTCAACAGGTGATGTTCTAACATCTGCCTTAACATTAGTTTCCTCATGCACATCATCTTCTTCCACTCCCACTTCAGAATCTTCAATAACAGACATAGCAAGTCTATGAAGATCTGAATCAACTCCTTGCATGTCTACCTTTTCTACAGGCATCTGATTCAAAGGTACAGAAATTCCTTTCACAGGTATACCTTTGTCCAGGATTTTGGTAGCTAGATTACCCATTCTCTTGTCAACATCAAACTTTTCTTCAACGGTTTGAGAAGTGGATGACCTAGGTGCTGTTCTATCGCTAAAAAGTACACTAGTGACTAGCCTCTTAGTCTCATTATCATTAAATTTAGTTCCAGCCCTTTTGGGTTGAAGTTTGGAAGGTCTTGACATACCAGATTCAGGAACCATCATGGAGATGGGTTCTACATTCAAAGCTTCTCCTGCAGACCCCCTTTTCTGTAGAAACCCTAGCTTTATCTCGCGAAGAGCTTTGAGAAACAGATTTCTTTGAAGGAGAATACATCTGTTTTGACATGGTTCCCTTGAGGCAGTATAGATGATTCTTCTTGTTGAAGGAGATGAACAGTCGGGAGATATGAGCTTTGATGAAACGTGATATTGCTACAATAGGGAATGATGGTCTAAGGCATGGCGCCTGATTTTGTGTATCCCTTAAAGACCAATCAATGAGTTTCTCCCTCCAAATTAACTTTCCTTTTAAAAATTTAAAAGGATTCACATTAAGAGTAATTAACCCTAATTGACCTTTCAGCAGACTTTCCCACTTGTTGTCACAATCTGTTGTTATAACATCAACCTTAACATCACCAGATAAGCTGTCCACTTGAGGTACCCATTGAAAGCAATTATCTCTGCATCTTATTCCCTTCATCACTACCTCATTCTGCTCATTTGTCACCACACACTCATCTTTGGTATAGCTGACCTTACATCCATCATCACAGAGTTGACTTATGCTAATCAGGTTAGCACAAAAACCTTTGACAAGTAACACATTGTCAAGATCAGGTCCATCATGACACTTCACTTTTCCAACACCTTTCACCACCCCTTTCTCTCCATTTCCAAAAGTAACACCAATTGATGAGCAAGAATTGACATCCACCAATTGGTTTTTGAATCCAGTCATGTGCTTTGAACAACCACTGTCAAAGTACCATCCATCCTTAGCAGAGTGTCCATCTGAAAAGTGAGCCAATAGACATTTAACCTCTTCTTTAGGAACCCACTGCTTAACAACCTTGGGCCTGTTCACCTTCTGTCTAGGTTGAGGGTTAGACTTGGGATAACCATGTAGCTTGAAACAAGAAAACTGCATGTGTCCAAATCTGCCACAGTAAAAGCACCTAACTCTGTCTTCTCTGAAGTGGTTAAACCTTCTGCCACCTTGATGATGATACTGATGTGGTTGCCACCCATAATGTTGTCTTCTTCTCCCATAGTTTGACTGTCTTCTATGGTAAGGATGCTGTCCTTTTGGCTGTCTTCTATGGTGATGAGGCTTCCTTCTTCCATAATAATAAGGCACAACATTATTATATCCATAGCAATACATGTTTCCCTGATGTTGAGACATCTGATGGAACATGTTCTATTTGAACCTAGAAGCCTGCATGCTCTTATGATATTATGGAGGCATATACTGCCTAGCTCCAGAAACATGTGCCTTCCTTTGATCATGCCTCTTCCCAACATGTTGAGGTTGTGGATGAGCTACCTGCTTAGGTTTAGGATCCTGTCTCTTTGTGTGATGTTGAGACATTGGTTGATACATTTCCTTCTTGGTTCCTGAAGTGCTTGCTTCAGCAGATACCTTTTCCTCAACCACAAATCCTATGCCTGACTTATCTCCAGCAACCTTTTCTGTCTGAAGGATCTTGTCAAGTGTGTCTGTACCACTGTTCAGCATCCTAACAGATTTGGTCATATGATCAAGATAAGCTTTGACCAATAAGACTTCATTTTCCAAATCAGCTTTAGCAGTCTCAAGCTGAACAATCTGTTTCTTCTGTTTTTCACTTTATTGACAGATTTCTGGATAAGTAGATGCTAACTCCTCAAAAGTCAGTTCCTCATCACTTGAATCACCATCAGAAACAACTATTCCAATTAAAGCTTTGACATGTTTGGCTGACTCTCCTTCACTTTCACTGTCAGAGTCTGACCAAGAAACTGCCATGCCTTTCTTCTGCTTCTTCAGGAATGTGGGACATTCTTTCTTAACATGCCCATAACCTTCACACTCAAAGCATTAAACACCCTTCTCATGAGTAGTCTTCTCTTCATCCTTCTCCTTAGTCTTGCTGATGTCAGAAGCGATGTTCTTGACATTAGGCTTGAAGTTCTTGTTCATTCTTTTGAACACTTTGTTGAACTGCCTTCCCAACATAGCAATGGCCTGAGATAGATCCTCCTGGGATTCAGCACTATTCCCTTTCTCTTCTTGAGCATTTGAAACCAAGGCTATACTTTTTGGCTTCTTTTCAGGTTCTTCCTCATTCAACCCAAGCTCAAAAGTTTGAAGAGATCCAATGAGCTCATCAACCCTCATCTAGCTGATGTCTTGTGCTTCTTCAATGGCAGTCACCTTCATCTTGTACCTCTTAGGAAGGGACCTAAGGATTTTCCTTACAAGCTTTTCTTTTGACATCTTTTCTCCAAGAGCACTGGATGCATTGGACGGCTCAAGAATACTCATGTGGAAGTCATGGATAGTCTCATCTTCCTTCATCTTCAGACTTTCAAACTTTGATGTTAGAAGCTGAAGTCTTGACATCTTAACTCTAGATGATCCTTCATGTGTAGCCTTCAGAATATCCCATGCTTCCTTAGCAACTTCACATGAGTTGATCAACCTGAAGATGTTCTTATCAACTCCATTGAAGATAGCATTTAGGGCTTTAGAGTTACCAAGGGCAAGCTCATCTTCTTCCTTGGTCCATTCTTCTTCAGGCTTCAGCTTTGAGGTGCCCTCTTTATCTTTCCCAGCATCATCTTTCTCCAACACAACAGGTGTTTTCCATTCTTTTATGATAGCCTTCCAAGCCCTGCTGTCCAAGGATTTCAAAAAGGTGATCATCCTTGGTTTCCAATAATCATAATTAGAGCCATCCAAAATAGGGGGTCTATTCACAAATCCACCAACTTCCTTGTCCATCTTACCAGAAAGTATCAGCCCTAGATCTCACCCAGATGCAGAGCAGGATGCCTGCTCTGATACCAATTGAAATTCTGGTACCAGATATGTGATGTCACACTTAATGTCACAACAACACACTCTGCTATGGACAATAACAAACAACAACAGAAACACACAAAGAATTGTTTACCCAGTTCAGTTCAACAACTTAATCTGGGGGCTACCAAGCCAGGGATGAAATTCACTACTTGTAGAATTAATTTACAGACTCAACAACCTAGTTGACAATCTCCTAAACTTAATTTCTACTAATGAACTTTCTACCTAAGAGCCCACATAGGTATGAGAACACTACTCAATCCCTAAAACCTCTCAAAGATCTAACACTTTGAGAAACACCTTGATCCTGCTTCACAGCTTTGATCAAGTTACAAAACTCTCTTGCTTCATAGCTCTAGAGAGGACAGATTACACCCACCAATTCACACTTGAATGGTTAACACAATACTCGTACAAAGACACTAATTGACCTTCAGTCTATGCTCTATATCTTCTGTACTTTTCCTTCAGGATTGATGCGCTTTATATAGCTATTTGATCTGGTCTTGGACCTGCTACAATATCTGACCTGATTTGTTATTTAAAACTGAATCTTTGACAGATTTTCTCTCTCAAAATCTTCTTAAATATTCAGCCTTTAAACACTCCTACAAATCTGCATCAAATCTGTTTGTAACAGAAAATATCTCCCCCAAGATATTCGCATCCAATTACTCTGCCAGCTGTCTCAAATTCCAGCTAAAATGCTTAACCCTAACAACATCACTAAACCTGATGTTATTAATCTTCTGCAGACCTGATGTCACAACATCGCATGTGACATCAGACATCAAAACTTCAACAAGCTAAACACTTAACATAAACCAATGTTAAGACTCAATGTCATGACATCAACCATTAAACATTGACATTGAACACTTTGTTTTACCAAAATTCTAGCCAATCCAAGAACCAACAGAGTCAATTTAATTATTTTTGGTCTTTATATTATTTTATTCTTGGTTATTATGTTTTATCGCGTTTTGAGAACGTTTGCGAGAAAATTGAGTGTAGGGGTATTTTGGTCTTTTTGGCTTGGTGGGTTATTGTTTTTTTCATAAAATAGGAAATAGAGAGAAAAATAGAGAGAATAGAAAGAAAAGAAGGAAAAGAGAAAGGAAAGTAGAAAAAGAGGAAAAAACTTGGAGTGTAAGAAATCGAATCAACCGACACTTCGAGGCGCGATTAATCGGATAAGGGTGTGAAACTCGATTATCTTATCATTGTGTATGAATATGTATGTGTATGTTTGAAGTCTACTTGTCTTTCCATAGTTTTCAATTCTAGGTTGGAAATGAGAAAATTATTGGGAATCGATGTTTTCGCGGTTGGAATGTGATATAAATGTGGTAGGATGCTTGTTGTTATGATTGTGGTATGTTTTAGTGGTTAGGTTATGGTTTGGAAGTGATTTTGGTTGAAGGAATATGGTTTTTGGACCCATAACAGCGCTGCAGAATTTTTGAGTTTTCCTTGGTTCGCCTAGCGAACCTGGGGCGAAGCGAAAGCGAATGATTTTCGAGGGTTTGCCTAGTGAGCCCGTCAGCGAATGTTCGCCAACACTGTTCGCCTAGCGAACTTTGTATCTTTTTAGTTATGATTGTTGCTGCCTTGGTTCGCCAAGAGGTTCGCGAAGCGAACGGCAAGGCGAAGGTTTGCCAAGGAGTTCGCCTAGCGAACTTTGTGTCTGTTTTGGTCTGGTTGTGGTTTCGCCTGGACATTTGCCTAGCGAAGGTGGTAGCGAATGCTCGCTAGAAGGTTCGCCTAGCAAACATGACAGTTTGTGCAGTTTTGTTTCCTTCATAACTTTTGATCCGTAGCTCGGATCGAGACGCGGTCGGATGCGTTGGGAAGCTAATGAAATGTTATTTCTTATAAAAAAAGGTTTTGAGATTAGTGGCTGATTTAATTGTGTCGAGAATTTGGAAATGTGTCATTTTGTCAACTTTTACCGTCGTAATTGTGTGCGATTGATGTGTTATCATGCAATATGTTTTGATATATATAACGTATAGCTTGTGTGCTGTTATATGATGTGAATGCATGTAATGCAATGTTGTGAAGATGGTTTGTAGCCTTATGGCAAATAAATGCATTGTTTTGGATTTGATTTCACTGCATGATTATTGATGTTGAGATGGTTCACATGGTTGTATATATGTGAGCGACGAAACGATTCCAAAGGGAATCTGCTATAACGGTCGTGAGACTTATACAAAGAGGACCTAAAGCGACGTTATAGACGATCGTGAGCCTTATACAAAGAGGACCTAAAGCGATCAGATCGTGAGCTTTATACAAAGAGGACCTAAAGCGATCCATAAACGTCGTGAGCCTTATACCAAGAGGACCTAAAGCGACGGGGAACATCGTTTGCCCAACGGGGAGTTACACTAAGTAACAAGCGATGATTCCAATAATTCCTGAGTGAATTAATGATGAGATGATGGATGGAACGGTACCGCATTGCATTGCATAGAGTCGTTGTGTCGGTCTCTGTGCATTTGCATAAATCATGAATGGATTGATTATGTGTGGAATTGTGAATGGAATTGATGAGTTGATATATATATATATATATATATATATATATATATATATATATATATATATATATATATATATATATATATATATATATATGTTGGTGATAAATGCATTGAGCATGATTGATATGCGGTTGTGATGGATGTATGAGATATGGATTGTGGTGTTTTGTATTTGAATTATGGTGTAAGTTGTGGTGAGAATGTTTTACATGTGTATTTTGTGTCATTATATATTTGTATGCAACTATATTATAATTACGTTTCTCACCCTTCTGCTGTTTTGAATGCTCGATGAGGCATTGCAGATTAGATGCTGGGGGTCTTTTTGTAAAGATTGTGTCTTCATTCTTTTGTCGGTCGGCTCTGATATGTAGCACCGGGAAGTCGGGGAGATCGTTATGTGATTTATGTGTATATGTAGATATATCTTTTTGGATTGTACATGTATGATTCTGTGTATGACAGACAAACTTCTATGTTTATATATATGAGATTTCAGTTGCAGATTTTCCACTTTTATTCTGTATCTAAATAGTGGGTGATAGGAACTGAGTTCCTCTGCTTATGTGGCTACCTGATTGTTGCATATCTATTTGAGCATGTTATTTTATTTCATCATTTTGATGTGACGCTCCCGTCTATGCCATGAATGTTTTAATTATACTCTGATTATCTGTTATCGCTTTTAATTGCTCGGGTTATAGATTGGGGGTGTTACATTAAGTGGTATCAGAGCCAGTTGTGTCAGTTTGTGTCTGTGTCAGTCTGTGTCGGTCATTGTGACCAAGTTGTTTGTTGTGCGGCATTTATGTTGGGTGGCTGTTTGTTTAACCATAGTTACTGTTATTGGATGAACAAAATATGGCTGGTAGGAATGATGCTACTCTAGCTGCTGCTATGCAAGCTATGGCTCAGGCTGTGCGGGGTGCACCTAATGCTGGTGGGAATGATGATGAAATTCTGGCACAGATATCAGATGTCTTATACGGATGTTGGGACACTGATATCCAACACAATGAACAAGATAACAATTAACAATAACAGTGCAGAAAGTAAATAACATAGCGATATGTTTACCCAGTTCGGTCTAACACACCTACTCTGGGGGCTACCAAGCCAGGGACGAAATCAATATACGATAGTATCAATTCACAGATCATACAAACATCGGATAATCTGCTCACTTAATCACAACCCTTCCTATGACTTCTACCTAAGACTCACCTAGGTATGAGGCCCTCCTCAAATCCCTCTACAACCACAACCCGTGATTGGTACCTTTCCACACAAGAAACAAAAACGAAAGACACACTTTCAAAACACACAATCCTCAATACTTCACATCTTATGAGGATTGACACACAAGAAACTCAATGCTTAAAAGCTTATGAGTAACTTGACAGAACTTACAACACAAGAAATCAGTCCTTATACTGTTATCAGAATGATACCAGTTAGGCTCACAAAATACACTCGAAAACCCTAAAAACACAAGTAAGTTCCACACCTAAAACTAGGTTTACATCAGTCAATATATAGCAATTAATCTGGACTGAATTGGGCTTCAAAAACGCAGAAATTAGACTGCTCACAAATCTGCAAAAATAACTCCAACAAAATAGGTCTTCAATCCAAAGTTTCCTATTATGTCTCCATAATTAGAAACAGCAGCAAATCCGAAAACCACCAAATAACCACAATCCAAAAATGCTTTGGATGCCACATAGGATGACCAAATATTCCCAGAATATTCAGTAATAATTTACACAAACAGAATCTGCATTAAAACTGAATTCACAGCGCGATGTCCTATGAGCAGTCATGGAACATCTTCATTCGACATGTTGAAAGCAGCCACTTAGAACATTAAGATTCAACATCTTGCTGCTAAAATAGTTTTAGCAAAATAAATGCCAACCACAAGCACAGAAATAACAATCTCCCCCTTTGGCTTATTTTGGCTAAAACTATACACACACAACCAAACTTGTAAAGAAGCACAAACAAAAATATCCATAGATCAGACAGCATAGATCAGACAGCAATGAAAACATAAAAAAAATCATAGCAGCACTCCCCTTCAGCTGTATATAAACACTCAGTACGCAACTCATCATAGCAAACTGGCAAAACTCCCCCTCAACAGCAGCAACATTCCACATTCTCCCCCTCAACTACTGCAGCAGCACAAGCACACAAGCACTCCCCACATAAACATCCACATACTCTCCCCACATAAACATCCACATACTACTCCCCCTTTTTAGCCATAAATATGACAAAGGCAAGTAAAACAAGTTAAGATAAAAATAAACCAGAGTAAAGTTCAGAGGAGATACAAAGCAAGGTTAGTCAGAGATCTAGACAAAAACAACAAAAGCAAAATAAAACTTCTGCAGAAGTTAAGCTATTATTCTGCAGCAGCATCATCGTCGAATTCGGCAATGTCTTCACTCTCTCCATCAGCAATAGCATCAGTATCAGTATCTCCACTCCCAGAGTCATCTGAACTCTGCTCACATTCTCTATCAGATTCTACAGAAGCAGCATCTTCAGCAGTTCCTTGGTCCTTACCAGTTGTCCCAGCAGAAGCATTCCTTCTCTCCATGAAGGTTTTGATCAGCTGTTCCAGTTTGGCCTTCCGATCAGTCTCTCTTCTAATGGATTCTTCTAGTTCCTTGCAAGTTTCTTGCAACTGAGCAACGACTTCATCATCAAGATTAGCAGGACTAGGAGTCTGTGTAGATGTCCCAACAATGTCTGAGACATGTGCTCCACCCAGTTGCTTGTAGTGAAGGGACAGAGGAGGTTTACTTTTGAGTGCAGTGTCACCCCTCAACACAAGATTAGGACATTGTTCTAGAATAATACCACAGATCAAGGAAGGGAAACAGATAGGCATCTTGACAGCAGGTGAGCTTGCTTGTTTCAAGATCTGCTCAAAGATGTATGATCCAAAATCAAAGGAAATCTTCTTCCCTATAGCATATATGAATCTGCCAAGTGTAGAAGAGATAATAGATGTGTGATTTGTAGGAACCCAATTTACCACAGCAATCCTGTGGAGGATGGCATATTTGACACTTAGTTTTCCAGATGACAGCTTCTCTACATTTGGCCAATGTCTCATGCAGCCACCTGTTATCTCCTTGCAAACAGTATTATCAGTAACCTCTAACTCAAGTTGAGGTTCATTATTCCTGCCCAGATAGTTGTTGATAATTTCAGGTGAAAAGGTGACAGCTTCTCCTCTCACACATACTTTCCTGAGAGTGTTGCCCCTGTTCTCATCACACTCTTCAGATATATTCACCACAAATTCTTTGACTAGATTTCCATAGCAGGGTCCAAACTTGGACACTGTTCTCATCATTCCAGCCGCTGCAATGAGCTCCATGATTTCTTTGTACTTTTCGAAATCCTTCCCCAATTCTCTCTCCAGAGCAATCCTCCTCTGATCTACAATTTTCCATCTATCTGTATTTCTCATAGAACTTTCAGTAGCAGTCTTCTTGCAGGTGGAGGTTTTCATACCAATGATGTCCTGGACATCTGTTTCAACTTCATAGTCAGAGTCACTTTGATCAGTAATTTTTCTCTTCTTAGTGGGCACTACAACCTTGCTCCAATGTTTAGGAGGTCCCGCTCTAACTGTTCCTTCCCCTCCTTCAGATTTTCCACGCAGTTTCGAAGATTTGGAGCCTTCACTTATCACCATTTTATCTCTTCTTCTCTTAATCTTTCTCAGCATTCCAGCAATAGGTTCCTCATCAGATGTGAGGTCATTAACATTAATAAAATCATCAGTCCTTCTTACATCCGCTCTCTTCTTACTTCTTCTTTCACGGTCCACATGCACGGGAATACCACCATCAGTCCTATCAGTAGGACTGCTATTGATATCTTTTGTCACAGATGTTGGGACATCAGACCCGACATCTGCCTTAATTTCACTCAGAATCGTGGCAACAACCTTTCTCAGTTCCTTATCCTTTTTAACAGCATCATCATCAGTGGAATTCTTATTTATATTTCGAGATTTATAATCTTTTTTCTTCTCAACTAGGCCAGATTTGGACCCCTTTTCAGCCACGTTCTTCTTAGGGCTTACTTGGTCAGCATACAAACTAGTCATGGAGTGGACTTTCTTCCTAGGTGAGAACGGTTTAGACTTCTTACCTGGAATGTTGACATTCGTTGTGTGAGGAGCTTGCTGTTTGCCTTTAGGGTCAGCCGACATAACATTCAACGGAGCAATATCGAGCACTAGGTCAGAGAGATTTATCATCCGCAGTGATTCTGCATCTCCAGCATTGATTCGTGGAGAACCAGTGTCATCAGGGGAGCCGTGCATGGATTCGGAGTTAGGATGTTGAGACATGTTTGATTGATCCCACGGTATAGTATTGAGAATGTTAGAAGAAAACCCTAAGACGCGTGAGTTTTGAAGAGAACGGGCAAGAGAAATTTGTGTAGAGTAAGTTTGCTGAAAATATGGTGTGTTTGCCCGCCTATTTATACTTTTAAGGACTGGGCCCAGAATAGAGCGGCATTCACAGAATTTGATTATCCGACTCGCCTCAAGTCCACATTTATCAAATTCTTCTTCTAAACTTACCTTGCTGGCATACTTACTAATTTTAAGCTCATTATTACATTTCACCAAGCAAACATCATGAGTAGCTTTACAATTTATCAGCACCTGTTCTAACTCGATAGTCTTTCCAATATCTTTCTTAGTCTCCAAGCTTAATTCAGTGTTCTCAGAATTCCACAGATAATAATTGTCCGACGCTCTCTTACCTCTCATGATAACCTTACCCTTCTTGTTTGTTATCAGACATTCAGAATTGGTGAAGTTGACCTTGAGACCTTGATCACATAATTGACTTATGCTGATCAAGTTTGCATCTAAACCTTCAACAAGTAAAACCTCCTCCAGATTAGGTTAACCTGCACAGTCCAGTTTTCCAACACCTATTACTCTCCCTTTTGATCCATTACCAAAGGTCACGTAGTTAACAGGATGAGACTCAACATCTGACAGACATCCCATGATACCAGTCATGTCCCTGGAACATCCACTGTCGAAGTACCACTTTTCCCTTGCAAAGACACTGAAGGACTTATAAGTTATATGTTCCTCTGCACTACTCTTAGGAGTCCACACTTTTGTTGCCCCAACCCACTCTCGTTTCCTACTGGACTGTAAGCCAGTCTTGGGGTAGCCATATAATCTGTAGCAGAAGGGTTTTATATGGCCAAGCCTCCCACAATAGTGGCATTTCCATCTTTGATTCTTTCTTCTTATCACATTCTTCTGATGTATACGAGGATGTTGCAACATGTTATACGACATTTTTTACTCTTTCTCAGGTTGAGCAGGTGTCACTTCAGGCCATTTTCCCTTGTCCATTTCGCTGGAACTTTCAAACCCTAGACCCCTAACATCTCCAACATCTCTCCCTGACTTCAGAATCTCATCAAGCACATCAGAGCTGCTATTAAGCATTCTGATTGTCTTGATGACATTATCCAGTTTAGAGTTCAGAATGACCACTTCACTTTTTAGATCAGAGATAGTAGCCAGATGCTCTACCTTTTCAGCTTTTAGATGAGCAATGATTTTCATTTGTTCTTCTTTCTGCTGACACACTTCTTCACTTTTGATGCATAAGTTCTTATAGGAAGCAGCTAGCTCTTCAAAAGTAAGATCATCACTGACTGATTCTTCATCAGACTCAAACAAACCTGTTAATGTTGTGACCCTCTTACCAGACTTCTCGTCAGTTTCAGTTTCAGAATCGTCTTCTGACCATGAGATTGATAAGCCCTTCTTTTGCCTCTTGAGATATGTGGGGCACTCAGACTTTATATGCCCAAAACCTTCACACTCATGACACTGAGCTCCTCTCTCTTGGTTAGAATTACCTTCAGCACTGGTATTTCTCCCAGCATTCTGATTTTTACTGATGTCAGATGGCTTGTCCTTAACATTTGATCTTGACTTCCAATCCACCTTTCTGAGTACTTTGTTAGATTGTTTGCCCAGTAACACCAGATCTTCTGAGAGGCCTTCATCTCTATCCAGATTACTTTCCCTTTCTGAATCACTTGCCTTTTACACAAAAGCTATACTCTTCTTCTTTTCAGTCTTTTCACTGATCCCCAATTCAAATGTTTGAAGTGATCCCACAAGTTCATCCACTTTCATTTTATCTATGTCCTGAGCTTCCTCAATAGTAGTCACTTTCATGTCAAACCTCTTAGGTAGAGATCTGAGGATTTTTCTGACCAGTTTACTGTCAGAAATCTTCTCACCTAGAGTGCTTGAAGCATTAGCTATCTCAATAATGTTCATGTGAAATTCATGAATGCTCTCATCTTCCTTCATCTTCAAATTTTCAAACCTGGTAGTGAGAATATGAAGTTTTGACATCTTTACTTTTGAGGTCCCTTCATGAGCAATCTTCAAGACCTGCCAAGCCTCTTTAGCAATGGTGCAATGTTCAATCCACCTGAATATATTCTTGTTAACACCATTGAACAATGCATTCATGGCTTTGGAATTTCCTACGGATCCTTTGTAATCTGCATCATCCCAGTCTTCCTCTTCCTTCACCACATCAATAGGGGTACCTTTTTCATCTTTAATCTTAGGGGGCTCCCATCCTTTTATAACAGCTTTCCATGCTTGATCATCCATGGATTTGATGAAAGCTATCATCCTTGGTTTCCAATAGTCATAGTTGGAACCATCAAGCAGAGGTGGTTTGTTCAGAAATCCTCCATCCTTGTCCATTGTACCAGAAAGTACCTTCCCTGAATCTCACCCAGAACCAATTAAGGGTGCAAGCTCTTGATGCCAATTAAAATTCTGGCACATATATCAGATGTCGTATACGGATGTTGGGACACTGATATCCAACACAATGAACAAGATAACAATTAACAATAACAGTGCAGAAAGTAAATAACACAGCGATATGTTTACCCAGTTCGGTCTAACACACTTACTCTGGGGGCTACCAAGCCAGGGACGAAATCAATATACAATAGTATCAATTCACAGATCATACAAACACCGGATAATCTGCTCACTTAATCACAACCCTTCCTATGACTTCTACCTAAGACTCACCTAGGTATGAGGCCCTCCTCAAATCCCTCTACAACCACAACCCGTGATTGGTACCTTTCCACACAAGAAACAAAAACGAAAGACACACTTTCAAAACACACAATCCTCAATACTTCACAGCTTATGAGGATTGACACACAAGAAACTCAATGCTTAAAAGCTTATGAGTAACTTGACAGAACTTACAACACAAGAAATCAGTCCTTATACTATTATCAGAATGATACCAGTTAGGCTCACAAAATACACTCGAAAACCCTAAAAACACAAGTAAGTTCCACACCTAAAACTAGGTTTACATCAGTCAATATATAGCAATTAATCTGGACTGAATTGGGCTTCAAAAACGCAGCAATTAGACTGCTTACAAATTCTGCAAAAATAACTCCAACAAAATAGGTCTTCAATCCAAAGTTTCCTATTATGTCTCCATAATTAGAAACAGCAGCAAATCCGAAAACCACCAAATAACCACAATCCAAAAATGCTTTGGATGCCACATAGGATGACCAAATATTCCTAGAATATTCAGTAACAATTTACACAAACAGAATCTGCATTAAAACTGAATTCACAGCGCGATGTCCTATGAGCAGTCATGGAACATCTTCATTCGACATGTTGGAAGCAGCCACTTAGAACATTAAGATTCAACATCTTGCTGCTAAAATAGTTTTAGCAAAATAAATGCCAACCACAAGCACAGAAATAACATATGAGTTCAGGAAAAATAAACTACCTATCTTCAAAGGAAGACATGACCCTGATGGTGCTCAGATTTGGCTTAAGGAGATTGAAAGAATCTTTCGAGTGATGGACTGTGCTGAGGAACATAAGGTGAGACTGGGTACTCACATGTTGTAGGAGGAGGATGACGATTGGTGGGTTAGTGCACGTCATGTGTGGGAAGCTACAGGTGAAAAGGTCACATGGGCTTTGTTTAGCAGGGAGTTTTTGAGGAAGTATTTTCCGGGAGATGTTAGAGGAAAGAAAGAAATAGAATTCTTGGAGTTGAAACAGGGTAATATGTCTGTTATTGATTACACTGCTAAGTTTGTGGAGCTTGTTCAGTTTTATCCACATTATGCTGAAGCAACTGCGGAGTTTTCCAAATGTGTGAAGTTTGAGAATGGGTTGCGTCCCGAGATCAAGCAGGCAATTGGTTATCAAAGAACTAGGAGGTTTCCAGATTTGGTGGATTGTTGTAGAATTTATGAGGAGGATAGAAAAGCTCGTTTTATTCATTATAAGAGTGTGATTGAAAGGAAAGGAAAGCAACCGTTTCGTGGGGGTCCTTATGTGTCACCAGCTGACAAGGGTAAGCAAAGGGCTAATTTTGATAAAAGGCCAAGTGGGGGAGGTATGAATAATCCGCTGAGATGTTTTAGGTGTGGTGACTTAGGACATCGTCAGTTTGAATGTAGAAAGGATATGAGGAAGTGTTCCAATTGTGGAGGTATAGGGCATGTAGCAGCTGAGTGTAAGAAGAGTGTGGTGAAGTGTTTCAACTGTGGTGAACCTGGTCATATTAGTACAAAGTGTTCGAAACCAAAGCAAGCTCAAGCTGGTGGGAAAGTATTTGCATTGGCAGGAACTCAGACTACTAGTGCGGATCGTCTGATCAGAGGTACTTGTTTTATTAATAATACGCCTTTAGTTGCTATTATTGATACCGGAGCGACTCATTCGTTTATTTCGTCTGAGTGTGTGCAGCGTTTGAATCTTTTGTTGTCATCGATGGATGGAGAGATGGTTATCGATACTCCAACAATGGGGTCGGTAACTACTTCTTTGGTTTGTTTAAGTTGTCCTTTGACCATTTATGGTAAAGATTTTGAGATGGATTTGGTGTGTCTGTCGTTGGAGGGTTTAGATGTGGTTCTGGGAATGAATTGGTTGCAGTTCAATCGAGTTTATATCGATTGTTATCATAAGTTGGTAAGATTTCCTTCTCTTGAAGAAGACGAGGAATCGAGTTTCTTATCTACGAAAGAGTTGAAGAAACTTTTGGCGGATGAAGCTCAGTTGTTCGGGTTGTTTGCATCGTTGACCGTGGATAGTCAAGTTGTAATTGATGTGGTTCCAGTCGTGTGTGATTTTCCAGAGGTGTTTCTGATGTGCCTCCAGAGAGAGAGGTGGAGTTTTCTATAGATCTAGTTCCTGGTACTAGGCTTGTATCTATGGCACCATATCGTATGTCGGCATATGAGTTGGTTGAGTTGAAGAAGCAGTTGAATGAATTGTTAGAAAAGAGGTTTGTGAGGCCGAGTGTATCGCCTTGGGGTGCTCCAATTTTATTGGTGAAAAATAAAGATGGAAGTATGCGATTGTGTATTGATTATCGCCAGCTAAATAAGGTAACGATTAAGTATAAGTATCCTCTTCCGAGAATTGATGATCTGATGGACCAGTTGGTAGGTGTGTGTGTGTGTTTAGTAAGATTGATTTGAGGTCAGGTTATCATCAGATTAGAGTGAAAGAGGAAGACATTCAAAAGACGGCTTTTAGGACACAATACGGACATTGCGAATATTCTGTGATGTTGTTCGGGGTTTCTAATGCGCCGGGAGTTTTTATGGAGTATATGAATTGTATTTTTCATGAGCAATTGGATCAATTTGTTGTTGTGTTTATTGATGACATCTTGATTTATTCTAAGTCTCGGGAGGAACATGCGGAGCATTTGCGTATTGTATTGCAAATTTTGAAGGAAAAGAGACTTTATGCCAAGTTGTCCAAGTGTGAGTTCTGGTTGTCAGAAGTGAGTTTTCTTGGGCATGTGATTTCAGGTAATGGTATTGCTGTGGATCCATCTAAAGTAGATGCAGTTCTACAATGGGAGGCTCCTAGATCTGTTACTGAAATTAGAAGCTTTTTGGGTTTAGCTGGATATTATCGAAGATTCATTGAAGGCTTTTCCAAGTTAGCACTTCCTTTGACCCAGCTGACTTGTAAAGGTAAAACGTTTATTTGGGATATTCAGTGTGAGGAAAGTTTTAGTGAGCTGAAGAGAAGATTGACTACAGCTCCGATTTTGATCTTACCGAATCCTAGTGAACCGTTTGTGGTGTATTGCGATGTGTCTTTGATTGGGTTAGGCGGCGGAGTGTTGATGCAAGAAGGTAAGGTTGTGGCTTATGCTTCGAGGCAATTGAGGGTTCATGAGAAGAATTACCCTACGTATGATTTGGAATTAGCGGCAGTGGTTTTTGTATTGAAAATTTGGAGGCATTATCTCTACGGTGCAAGATTCGAAGTCTTTAGTGATCATAAGAGTTTGAGATACTTGTTTGATCAGAAAGAGTTGAATATGAGGCAACGGAGATGGTTGGAATTTTTGAAGGACTACGATTTTAGCTTGAATTACCATCCTGGTAAAGCTAATGTGGTAGCCGATGCGTTAAGACGAAAATCATTGCATATGTCTGCTTTGATGGTTAAAGAGTGGGAACTTTTGGGAAGAATTTAGAGATTTGAGTTTGGTGTGTGAATTGACATCTAATGGCGTGAGGCTTGGTATGTTAAAGGTTACTATTGATTTTCTATTAACCGTTAGCGAGAAACAAAAGCTGGATGTGAAATTTGTTGATTTGATGACGGTTGGAGATGAAGGTATGAATGGTGACTTTAAAGTGAATGATCTGGGTGTTTTGAGATCCCGTGGTAGAATTTGTATTCCTGATGATTCGGAATTGAAAAAGATGATTTTAGAGGAAGGACACCGGAGTAATTTGAGTATACATCCGGGAGCTAATAAGATGTATCAAGATTTAAAGAAGATCTTTTGGTGGTCTGGATTGAAGAGGGATGTGGCTCAGTTTGTTTATGCGTGTTTGACGTGTCAGAAGTCAAAGGTAAAACATCAGAAGCCTAGTGGATTTTTGCAACCGTTGGATATTCCCGAGTGGAAATGGGACAGCATTTCTATGGATTTTGTGACAGGGTTGCCGAATACACAGAGGGGACATAATGCCATTTGGGTGATTGTGGATAGGCTGACTAAATTGACACATTTCATTCCGATTGACATCAGTTTTTCTCTGGAGAAGTTGGCTGAGACTTATATCCGTGTGATTGTGAAGCTAAATGAAGTTTCGTTGTGTATTGTTTCAGATCGAGATTCGAGGTTTACTTCCAGATTTTGGAAAAGTTTGCAAAAGGCGTTAGGTTCCAAGTTGAGATTGAGTTCGGCTTATCATCCGCAGACGGATGGTCAGACCGAGAGAACTATCCAGTCGTTGGAAGATTTGCTGAGAGCATGTGTTCTTGAGCAAGGTGGTGCTTGGGATAGTTATCTTTCGTTGGTGGAATTCACGTATAACAACAGTTTCCATTCGAGTATTGGAATGGCACCTTTTGAAGCGTTGTATGGAAGAAGATGTCGAACACCTTTGTGTTGGCATGAATCTGGTGAGAGTTCGGTGGTTGGACCGGAGTTAATTCAACAAACTACAGAAAAGGTGAAAATTATTCGTGAGAAAATGAAGGCTTCTCAGAGTAGGCAGAAGAGTTATCATGATCGAAGGAGGAAAGATCTGGAGTTTCAAGAAGGCGATCATGTATTTTTTAGAGTTACACCGGTGATGGGTGTTGGTCGTGCATTAAAGTCGAAGAAGCTTACTTCTTGGTTTATTGGTCCTTACCAGATATCCGAGAGAGTGGGTGTTGTGGCCTATAGGGTGGTGTTGCCACCGAATCTTTCGAATTTGCATGATGTGTTCCATGTTTCACAGCTTCAGAAGTATGTTCCGGATCCGTCGCATGTGATTCTGATGGATGAGGTTGAGGTAAGGGAGAACCTTACCGGTGAGAGTTTTGGATCGCGAGTTGAAGCGGTTAAGAGGCAAGGACATTGCGCTTGTGAAAGTAGAGTGGGGAGGTGCTGCTGAGGGCAATTTGACTTGGGAGTTGGAGAGTCGGATGCGGGAATCGTATCCGGAGTTGTTCGTCTCAGGTAATATTTTCGAGGACGAAAATTTCTAAGTGGGGGAGAGTTATAACGCCCCGGTTTTTTTTGTTAGATTTGTTTAATCGAGTCGATTTAATTATTTTTTGTCTTTATATTATTTTTTTCTTGGTTATTATGTTTTATCGCGTTTTGAGAACGTTTGCGAGAAAATTGAGTGTAGGGGTATTTTGGTCTTTTTGGCTTGGTGGATTATTGTTTTTTTCATAAAATAGGAAATAGAGAGAAAAATAGAGAGAATAGAAAGAAAAGAAGGAAAAGAGAAAGGAAAGAAGAAAAAGAGGAAAAAACTTGGAGTCTAAGAAATCGAATCAACCGACACTTCGAGGCGCGATTAATCGGGTAAGGGTGTGAAACTCGATTATCTTATCATTGTGTATGAATATGTATGTGTATGTTTGAAGTCTACTTGTCTTTCCATAGTTTTCAATTCTAGGTTGGAAATGAGAAAATGATTGGGAATCGATGTTTTCGCGGTTGGAATGTGATATAAATGTGGTAGGATACTTGTTGTTAAGATTGTGGTATGTTTTAGTCGTTAGGTTATGGTTTGGAAGTGATTTTGGTTGAAGGAATATGGTTTTTGGACCCATAACAGCGCTATAGAATTTCTGAGTTTTCCTTGGTTCGCGTAGCGAACCTGGGGCGAAGCGAAAGCGAATGATTTTCGAGGGTTCGCCTAGCGACCCCGTCAGCGAAGGTCAGCGAATGTTCGCCAACACTATTCGCCTAACAAACTTTGTATCTTTTCAGTTATGATTGTTGCTGCCTTGGTTCGCCCAGAGGTTCGCGAAGCGAACGGCAAGGCGAAGGTTCGCCAAGGAGTTCTCCTAGCGAACTTTGTGTCTATTTTGGTCTGGTTGTGGTTTCGCCTGGACATTCGCCTAGCGAAGGTGGTAGCGAATGCTCGCTAGAAGGTTCGCCTAGCGAACATGACAGTTTGTGCAGTTTTGTTTCCTTCATAACTTTTTATCCGTAGCTCGGGTCGAGGCGCGGCCGGATGCTTTGGGAAGCTAATGAAATGTTATTTCTTATAAAAATGGTTTTGAGATTAGTGGCCGATTTAATTGTGTCGGGAATTTGGAAATGTGTCGTTTTGTCGACTTTTACCGTCGTAATTGTGTGCGATTGATGTGTTATCATGCAATATGTTTTGATATATATAACGTATAGCTTATGTGTTGTTATATGATGTGAATGCATGTAATGCAATGTTGTGATGATGGGTTGTGGCCTTATGGAAAATAAATGCATTGTTTTGGGTTTGATTTCACTGCATGATTATTGATGTTGAGATGGTTCACATGGTTGTATATATGTATGCATTTGATTGTCATGAGTCATTGTATGTCAAGCATCATGATATGCATTCTTGTGATGTCGTGTGCCCTAGTGGGTGTGAGCGACAAAACGATTCCAGAGGGAATCTGCTATAACGGTCGTGAGCCTTATACAAAAAGGACCTAAAGCGACGTTATAGACGATCGTGAGCCTTATACAAAGAGGACCTAAAGCGATCGGATCGTGAGCCTTATACAAAGAGGACCTAAAGCGATCCATAAATATCGTAAGCCTTATACCAAGAGGACCTAAAGCGACGAGGAACATCGTTTGCCCGACAGGGAGTTACACTAAGTAACAAGCGATGATTCCAATAATTCCTGAGTGAATTAATGATGAGATGATGGATGGAACGGTACTGCATTGCACTGCATAGAGTCGTTGTGTCGGTCTCTGTGCATTTGCATAAATCATGAATGGATTGATTATGTGTGGAATTGTGAATGGAATTGATGAGTTGATATATATATATATATATATATATATATATATATATATATATATATATATATGTTGGTGATAAATGCATTGAGCATGATTGATATGCCGTTGTGATGGATGTATGAGATATGGATTGTGCTGTTTTGTATTTGAATTATGGTGTAAGTTGTGGTGAGAATGCTTTACATGTGTATTTTGTGTCATTATATATTTGTATGCAACTATATTATAATTGTGTTTCTCATCCTTCTGCTGTTTTGAATGCTCTATGAGGCATTGCAGATTAGATGCTGGGGATCTTTTTGTGAAGATTAAGTCTTCATTCTTTTGTCGGTCGGCTCTGATATGTAGCACCGGGAAGTCGGGGAGATCGTTATGTGATTTATGTGTATATGTAGATAGATCTTTTTGGATTGTACATGTATAATTCTGTGTATGACAGACAAACTTCTATGTTTATATATATGAGATTTCAGTTGCAGATTTTTCACTTTTATTCTGTATCTGAATAGTGGGTGATAGGAACTGAGTTCCTCTACTTATGTGGCTACCTGATTGTTGCATATCTATTTGAGCATGTTATTTTATTTCATCATTTTGACGTGACGCTCCCGTCTATGCCATGAATGTTTTAATTATACTCTGATTATCTGTTATCGCCTTTAATTGCTCGGGTTATAGATTGGGGGTGTTACATTATTCATTCATCGTTAACTAGTGGAGGCTTTCATGATAAGGAAGAGCTATGGGATTTGAGTTTAAGGCGTTATGAATTCCTTGAGAAATTTTTAGAGGAGTACAATGAATTTTGCAGAAATCAAGGGATAAAAATGCATGTTACCGCTGAGTTGTTATTGAGTTTTTGGGGAAGAGCCGAGGTTAAAACAACTTACTTGGTTGGTAGAGATTTTCTTCAGAAGAAGAATGGTGAAAACCAAGGGAGAAACCTGGGAGAAACTATAACGCAGAAAACTCAGTTTAAGGTGGAGTTTCCTACTATGGATGCTAGCAGTAGTGAGGGAATGGTTACAAAGATCTCTGATTATCACTTGACTCATGATAAGGTAAGGAGGGTTATTGTAGCATCTCAAAGGGACGGTTATGCTAGCCTTGGATATTATGTTTTTAACGTGGCTTAAGGACTGTAAAATAAAAGAAGAAAAACCTTCAGGGAGGCATTTGAAAACAGGTGGAGTGAAGGGTGGTTGAAAAATCATATTTGTAGGCTTGTTAAATTACCTAGGCAGAAAAGAGTAATTGGGAACAAGTGGATGCAAGTTGCGATATCAAGATTCAAGGGTTGCTTGAATTTGATCAAAGTTATTGATTAAAGTTTCAACTTGGTAGAGAGCAGTAATGTTGTTGATTGTTAAATTGGTATCAACACGGTTTAAAGTCAAGGTGGAGATTATTGTAAATGTACCTTAAAACCTTTGTTGATGAAGAGAAAGAAAACATATTTTGGAGATTGCATTTACCGCGGAAATCGAAAGTTTTAGAAAGTCGGATGTAAATTCGAGAAAAAAAAATCGGTCGATGAATAATATCGTGCGTACGGTGAATAATGCTACCTGTAGGGATGAATAGTGACGTCCGTATGGTGAATAGTGTTTTCGAGTTTTTGGGCTTTTTCGATTCGGTCCATGGATCTATGTGATTTTGGGCTTTGTTTGTTGGGTATTTTCTATTATAAATATGTATCTTTTATATCCTTGGTGTGTGACAATCTTAGAGTTTACACCAACAAGGGAGAGCAAGGGTTTAAAGGTATAGCATAGGGTTTCAGCTATTCACAAGGAAAACCTTAGAAAAGTAAAGTTTTAGGGAAACCTTTGGAGTTGTTTAAGGTTATTGTGAAACACTGTTACACCTTGGGTTTGAGTGATTCGTATATTGAGAGTTGGAGAGGTTGGGAAACACTTGGATAGAAAATAGGGTTGTTCTTGGGAACCTGAAGGCGAAGGCTATTTTCTTGTAACTCATCTTTAATCTCTTGTAACAATTTTGTGAGTATAGTGAATTGGAGAGCTACTCTCTCCCCTAGAGTAGATCATTTGATCGAATTGGGTAAATAAACCTTCAGTTTTTTCTTGCCTTATTCTGTTATATTATCTGTGTACGAATTATTATTGTTGAAGACCATTTATTTTGGTTGCAATTGTTCTTTGCCTCACAAATTGATATTGAATTTTATCGTAATTCACAACAAGATTCACAACAATAATCATGACATAAGTCATTTTTTTATGAATAATGGTGAATCCTTTGATCAAATGCTTGTGGAATAGGTCTAGGAAAATTCAGGAGTCAAAATCAAGTCAATGTCAACAGTTTACCAAAAGCTAACTATTTGATAAAAAAAGTCAATTGTATCCAAAAGATGTAGTTTTTTACTCTCTTTCCTTGTATTTCATTATTTTGATTTGCATCTCAAGTAATATGCATTGTACCATAAATCTCCAATAAATGAATGAAATCTTCTTTTTATTCCAACTCTGCCCTTTTCTTTGAATTCAAGCAATCTTTCGAATTAAGTAACAATCATTCCAATCCCCCTGCCAACCATGAATCTCGAATAAACAGATGATCCGTACCACAAGTAATATGGGAAATAAATCTGAATAATACCAAATAAAATCTGCCTCGAAAATCCACTTAAACTGATTAAATCCATTATTACCGAACCTTTGCCCCACTGACGAATTATGTGAAATGCGATGAATGAAACGCTAAAACGAATTACCTAATTGGATAACTCGATAACCATGCATGCAGATGATTTAAGCATGAGTCGGAAAAGAAAAGAAAAAAAGAAAATGGAAAAAGAGTGGGGAAAATTGGGTTATGACAGTTAAAGAAAGTTCTTTATGGCTTGAAGTAAGCTCCAAGAGCTTCGTATGAAAGATTAACTGAGTTCCTGATCAATAATGGATACAAAAGAGGTGGAGTAGATTAAACACTCTTTGTGAATACTGATAAAAGAAAGCTCGTAGTAGCTCATATATATGTTGATGACATTGTATTTGGTGAAATGTCATACCACTTGGTGGAGCATTTTGTCCGACAAATGAAGTCTGAATTTAATATGAGTCTTGTAGGAAAACTCACTTATTTTCTTGGTCTTAAAGTTAAGTAGGTGGAAGATAGCATTTTTGTACCTCAAAGAAAGTATGCTAAGAGTATAGTGAAGAAGTTTGGGCTTGGCAATGCAAGCCACAAAAAAATCTCCTACTGCTACACATGTGAAATTTACCAAAGATGAAAATGGAGTTGATATAGATCAAAGATTATACAGAAGCATGATTGAGAGTTTTCTCTACCTTACATCAAGTAGACCTAACATCACATTCTCTGTAGGTGTTTGTGCTAGATATCAAGCTAAACCCAAGACTACTCATTTTACTCAAGAGAAGAGAATCTTGAGGTATATCAATGGTACGTGTGTGACTATGGTATTCTCTACTCACATGGCACTAACTCAATACTAGTAGGGTATTTTGATGTTGATTAGGCTGGAAATGTAGATGATAGAAAAAACACATCTGGTGGATGCTTCTTCCTTGGTAACAACTTAATATCTTGGTTAAGCGAGAAGCAAAATTGTGTCTCATTGTCTACTATTGAAGCTGAATATATTGTTGTAGGTTGCAGTTGCACTCAATTTCTCTGGATGAAACAAATGTTGAAGGAGTACAATAGGGGACAAAATGTTATGACATTGTTCTATGACAACTTAAGTGCTATTAGTATTTCAAAAAATCATATTCAACACAGTAGAATTAACCACATTGACATAAGGCATCATTTTATTAGGGAACTTATGGAAGATAAAATTGTAAACCTTGAGCATTTAGCAACTGAAAAACAGTTAGCTGACATATTTACTAAGGCTTTAGATGCAATTCCGTTTGAAAGGTTAAGAAGTGCTCTGGGTGCTTGCATATGTGACATCCAATAGCAGTTAAAGCTTGAGAGGCGTGCATGAGACCAAGCAAGTATCTCTCTCCTATGATCCATGATGCACATTAAATGAGACTGATTATTCCATTTCGAACTCTCCTTTTATTTGGTCCTTTGTACAATTAAGTTTATTGTTCTTCTCTATTTCTTTTGGAGTTGTTATTTTGTTCTCTCTCCCTTCTCTTAAGTATGTTTTTCTTTTAAAAAATGATTCAATTATCTAGAAAAGCTAAGATGCTGGAGGACAAGTGTGGGAAAAAGACTAGGGCTTCATAATTAAATAAGTCTGAAACTAAGGTGGATACACATGATGGATCATCTGTTGGAGCATCCGTGACTGGGAAGAAGTCTGTGTCCAAAATGAAGTCCTAGAAGAAAAGACATGTGCAAAAACATGACTCTAACTCAGATGTTGATTAAGATTGGGTTACCTTCATTTATTCAAGGGGATGGTCTGAAGATCAAGTCTAAAAGGTGTTGATTCCAGGTGTTTTTTCTTAGTTTGTTTGGCCCTTATAGTTGGAAATGTTTTGTTTCCTTATTCTGGATTTGTAATGTCTTTATAGCCTCATGGTTTTGTTGCCAATAATTATCCTGATGCTCTAGCATCTTGTTCAACATATGTGATATTGTTGATGTTTGTCTACTTTTTATTTGTTGTGTCTATATGCTAACATACCGACATTTATACACTAATTAAGCCTGAGATGACAGTGCTAATTGATTTTCCAAATTTTGGTAAAAAGGGGGAGTAATGGTGTGTAGTGGAGTAGTGTGACTACTACTAACTCTGTGTTGATATGTTGATATATGTAGGTAACACTAACTGGATGATGTGATTGGTATTAATTGTTATGCGATTGTTGTGTGCATACATGATGAAGCATCTGGTCTAGCATATGGCTTTTGTGTGAGCTGATATGTGTGGGTTAGTAGTATATGATGATTTTGACTTGACTACTAACTCTGTGCATGCATGCATGACTAACTGATCATGAATGATTGCATGACTGGCAGTTATGGAGTATTGATTGTATGTAGCAACCAACTACTTGACTTCTGATATGCTATTATTTTCTATTGTTGCTTCAATTTATGTTGTTGTTGATGTTTGTTCTGAGGATGGGTTGTTTATGATACTCAATTGTGTTATGTCTTAAAGAGTTGTTTTGCCAAAATTTGCCAAAATGGGAGATTTGTGTTCCTTTTGAATGGTTGCATTATGCAAAACAACACGGAATGTTCAAGATGCTTTGTGAAGAAAGGACACATGTGGGAACAGATGTCCCAGCATATGGCCCTTGTCTGCAGGACAAGGTTGTTGCTATTTTGGCGCATATTTTTGCAGCATTGTGCAATAAGATTTATTTCTATCTTTTAGCAATATGTGATGTGATTTGTTTGACATTTGTTTGAAGATCAAATCAATTTAAGTGGGGATTTAAATTTGAATTTGAATTAAAAACAAATCATATCTTTTGTTGGAGACTTTTGTGGAACAAATCAAATCCAACTGCACCAGCTATAATTATGGATAAAATCAAATCAAATATACAAATAAGAAAAAACTCAGAATTACATTTCTATTTAAGGAAACTCACTTCATCATTGATTGAGTGCGCTAGAATTGAATATCTTTATGCTACGGTTTATTTGAGTCATTTTGTCTGTGTTTCTTGTACACCACGTTATTACTTCATTCATATCATAAGGCATAGTAGTTGGTTTATTTAGTTGAGTTTTAAATTCAGCATTGAATCATTCTGATTGTTGTTGTTGATCACTAGGGTTAGTGATTGAGAGAAAGTGAGAGGGGGTTCTCGTATTTAAGGGGAGACATAAATAGAAATACACTGAGGGTAGAATTAAGAAGAGGGATATTGGGCAAGGGGTTTGTTTCATCTAAGACAATTTTTACTAATTCTATTAAAGAGTGGATTTCTTTTCTTGAGTAGAGTTTCCCCCTAGATGTAGGTGTTATTTGCACTGAACTAAATTGGCAATCCTTGTATGTTCTTTTGTATTTTTGTTTTGATTTATCAATAATGTTATAGTGTGTTAAATCCGGTTTAAAAAATTGGATAAGTTGTCCCAGACATCTGGTTAAAGATATGTCCCCTGAGAAACAAAATTTCAATGTAGTGCAATTCTCCAAAGAAAACTTTCTCCCAAATTAAAAGATCCATGTAGATTTATAATTCCATGTACAATTGGGAAGTTAAGTATGGGAAAGACACTATATAATTTGGGAGCTAATATTAATCTCAGTGATGAAGAAGTTAAATTTTGGTAATGTGTAACCTATAAGGATGACGTTGACACTAGTTAACATATTTGTTAACTATTCTTATGTGATAGTGGAAGATGTGTTAGTGAAAGTTAATGATCTGTATCCTAATTTGATTTTACGATCCTTGATATAGAGGATGATTCAGAGGTACCACTCCTTTTAGGGAAATAGTTTTTAGCTATTGGATGACCTTTAATCGATGTATATATGGGTGAACTCATGTTGTGATTCCAAGGATAACATGTGATCTTTAATATATTTGAGGCTATATGTCACCAAAATGAGAGTTCTCAATGTTTCAAGATCGATATAGTTGAAAACATATTGGGAAAATTAACACAAATTGAATCAACATCTTTACCTTTAGAGATAGTTCTTGTAAACTTGGTTGTAACAAATGATGAAGCACTTGATGATGAAGAGGATGATTGTGTGAGGAATATTAGAGTCTCACAAAAGAAAGTAGTGCAAAATTAGGTTATGCCATGATTAAAATATCTCATGCCTTACTTGAAGTATGTGTTGTTGAGCAAAGATTTTACCAATTATACCATCATTAGCAACTCATTAACCAAATTGGCAGAGATGAACCTAATTAGGGTCCTAAGAAAGATTAATATTTTTCTTGGGTGAAACATTCTTTTATTTTAAGGGCGTAAGCCAACCTATTGTGTGCACAATATTAAGTTGGAGTAAGAATTCAAGTCATTCTTCCAACCGTAATGTTGGCTAAATCCAACTGTCATACCCCAAATTTTGACCACTAAGATTCCCCATCATTGTGCAAATCATCATCACAATATGGATGAACCATCAGTCTCCCCAAAGATGGGTGAGCACTCACTACAAACAATAATTAGGGTTTTAAGCCCTCTCTGAGCCTTAGACAAAGGATCAATCAAGAATTGACATGATCTTCAACTTGTCTATCCTCTCAAACATCCACAAGGGATCAAGAGGACTCCCACAGCAAGAATCAAGCATAATGTTGTAGCATTCCAGGTGGATTAAACCTTAAGATCGCTAGTGTCACCAAATTAGGGTTTGGTCAACCAGGGCCTCCAGATGGAAATTTTCCTCTGAGCATGAGCCAATGCTTTAAATCATAACCTAATATGCTCCATGGGACATCATGGACCCAATCATCAAGTCAATTTGGCCTCAGGGGATGCATTCATAAAAAATCAGGGATTAGGGTTTCTTGACCTAATTCACCCCTAAGTTGTCTTTTGGGACAAATCATGAGCCAAGACCTCAAGAGAGGATTTGAGGGTCTCTAATAAACTACATTGATCCATTTGCAACAATGGATTGATCCAAGAAGCTTGACCACCAAGTTTCAGTTTCATCTGAACCACAATTAGGGTTTTGATGAAAAAGTCAACTGTAGCTTTGACTTTTGACCAGGACATGCTCCTAAACCCTAGGAAATGATTCAATACACCCTATAACACCTATAAAATCAATCCATCAAGTTTGATTTAGGTCAAGGACTTGATTTCATAGAGGATCGCACAGTTTGGAATTCATCTGACAAAAAGTCAACTGTGCACAAAAGTCAACTTTGACTTTTTGAGATTTTTCACAATTATGGTTCTTTGACCCTAAAATGATGTTAATGTGTGATTGGAATCATCATTCATCAAGAAAAATAAGAAAAGTGGGATAACTTGTAAAAGGGGTAACCATAAAAACTTAGAAATTTTTCTAAGTTATGGAACAAAGTGGCTAGGGTACCAACTTTGGAGAATCATAACTCCTAAACCACAAGGCCATTTTTCCCCATTCAAAGCTGGATTTGTAGCTCTCATGGCCCTCTACAAAAGCTTCAACTACAACTCATTCCAATTCCTCGTGGATTTTAAGTTATGGAATGATCAAAAACACAAAAAGTGAAAATGTCACTTTTTTCCAACACTTAGTGAAATTTTCACTAAGTCAGAATCTGTCTTACTTTTTTCAAAATGTAGGGGCATTTTTCGCTTGGATCCAAAAAGTATCAAAACCAATTATGATCAAACAGTTGTTGTATTATATGAAGGCTTTGCAAAATGGCCAAGAACTCCATCAAATTCCACTTGAGCCATGAGATATGACAATGGCAATATGCTTTGCTGAAAACTGTCAAAGCAAGGCAGATTTGTGCATTTTGCTCGATTTTCCAAATTTGTACAAATGACAAACACACTTATCCATCTGAACACCTCAAGGGGAGACCAAGGAGGAACCAACTCTGATCCCAAGCCTCCCAAATCCTTGGAACTAAAAATAGAATGCCAAACCTAGAAATCCCTAAAGAGGGGACAAGACTCCAATTTTGTTTTGGAGCATTCAATGGACGCACCAAGGTGGCATGGATTGAGCCATTTCCAACTGAATCTAGTCAAGACATATCCAAGATCAAGGGAGCCAGCAGCCTGTGCCCTAACCTCTAGTCAATGGCTAGAGGAGACTTGGATTCTCATTGATCAACAGTGGCCAAACCTATGCAGCAGTTGCCAATCACTATTGCTCCCAAAACAAACTTGCTCTACTATAAATAGAGCTCATTTGTGATCAGTTTGAGTACACCAAAGCCATCAAACAAATGCTTTCCTCAAAATCACCTTCTCACTTCCAAATTTGCCTTCCAAAGCAAGTCACTATCGGGTTTTGAGTTTGAGAGATATTCCAACCAAACCAATCACACACACACCTTATAAACATCATATAGAAGTTATCCAAGCACTCACATAACATCTAGAACACCAGATTCTCAAAATCACCAGCCATCTGCACAAGCCTTTGACTGATTTGCAGTTGAGGTGCCAAATCAAGTTGCAGCTCATTTCAATCCACTCCAAGCATCCAGACACACTCCATAGCACCTAGGGAAGCTGTCCATATCCTTGGATCCAAGCTGTAACACCTCTAACACAAAACACGATCACCAGCTGCAAGAGATAAGCATGAGCTCTTCTAACTCTATGATCCATGCATTTTTTGCTGCACAATAATTTGGTCATATGTTCATAATCATGCATAGAGTGTTTACCCTTAATCAATTGCTTTGTTTGAATTATGTATGGAATTTCCGAGCCTTCATGCAAGTTTTAGGGTTCTTGAGGTTTCTCTTTGATTTCTTATTCCATGCTTAAAATAAATGAAATTAAAGACCATAGACATGATCGTGAGGTGAAAACGAGTAGATTGATATGTAGATTGCATGTTATCATCAAGTATTCAGTGAGATTGGATAGAAAACGCAAATCTGCAAAAACAGAGGGTGGCGCGTGTTCTTGCCATGTTCTTGGCGCCATTTTTGAATATTTGAATATTTGAATTTTTTATTTTATTTAATTGATTCAAAAATTAATTTCTCTCTGAATTTTAATGATTTTGAGTTGATTATTTTTTTAATAATTCACAAAAATGTTAAAATATTTTATTTTACCAAAAAATACCAAAAATATTATTTATTTCATATACTTGATATTTTTGTAAAGAATTAATATTTTAATTGTTTTTGACATTTAAAATATTTCTCCCTCTTGATTTTTCAAATTTTAGTGATTTCCAATCATTTTGTGGATAGAAACATGATTTTTGAAACATTAATCCAAGATCACAATTTGTTTCCACACATGTTTAACAATTTTGATCATTTTAATTGAATTTTTATTCAATTAAAATACATTTTGAAAAGCAAATTAGGGTTTTTGATTAATTCAACCCTCATCAAACTTTTTCAAACAACTTTGGGCCTCTAATAGAGTGTAAGACCCAACCCTTTTGTAAATAGTACCTTTGGGCCTCACACATTGTATAAGTCCCTCTGTATATTTTCAAACGTTCGGCGCGATCGTCGCCTTTAAACAAAACCTTTGGGCCTCTCATTGAGTTATAAGTCCCATCTCTTGTACAAAAATAAACTTTTTGGGCCTCTAATAGAGTGTAAGTCCCAACCCTTTTTGTACAAAAACCATTTTGGGTCTCACTTATTGTATAAGTCCCTCTGCACATTTTTAAAACAACGGCGCGATCGTCGTTTTCAAACAAAAACCATCTGGGCCTCCCCTTGTGTTGTAATTCCCATACATCTTTCAAAAATAATAAATCTTTTGGGCCTCTAATAGAGTGTAAGACCCAATCCCCTTTTAACCAAAACCTTTTTGGGCCTCAGTCACTTGTATAAGTCCCTGTACAATTTCAAAACAACAATGCAATCACTGATAAATCCTTGGGCCTCTCCTTGAGCTGTAATCCCCAACAATCTTTTCAAAGCACTTTCTCCTTTGATTTAGAATATAATATTGTTATCAAAGCTTTCTTTGTTGAACAACTAACAAAACAGCATAGAAGCTCTACAACCGAGTAACTGTTTACCCGCTTTCTTTATCCGCTTTCATATATATATATATATATATATATATATATATATATATATATAACTGTATTGTGGGGCTGCTCACTTTAAGTCTTCTTTCACAAACTTTTATATACTTGCTATATATCCACTGTGTAATACTAGTATAGTTATTTAGAGTTTTCCCTGGCAACTACGTCTAGCACTAGGTAAAGCCCTGTTGGTCACTCTTAAATACAAACAAAACTAGATCCCCATAGGATTACCAGACACAGTCTTCCCTCCTCTTGGGGTTAAACAATATGGAGACGTGAAAGGCAGCATTCTCAGTGAACCCTTTCTCAGACTGTCACCCTTAGATATCGTCAAAGAGACTCTACTCCCCAGGGATGATTTTTTCTCCGTGAATGGCATATCTTGGGTTTCTTCCAAATTCTCGGACTTTCCTGGCTTGATCTATTCTCGGTGAATGGCATATCTTGGACTTCTCGGGGTTTGGGGACCCACAGGCTTCTTAAAAGCATCCCCGCCTCATCTTGGGCATTGTACAAGGACCCTTCGGCTTCTTAAAAGCTCTCATGCCTTCTCTTGGGCTTAGTACAAGGACCCAGAGACCTCTACAGGTATAGGAACAGAACCTAGTCATCAATTTGCTAGAGCTGTCTTTCTGAGTCAAGTGTCAGACCTGTTAATGGGTTGACCTTCATCCCTTAACATACCAGCCTTCTCTTGGGCATCATACAAAGATCATTCACTACCTGATAATCGATTTCTCAAAACACAAGTAGACTTAGACAGTCTAAATACCCTTTGGATTTCCCATTTCCTTAAAGAAGAGGAAATAACCCTGATCCTCTGATTAGTTCCAAAGCACAACCTCACCTTTAATCGTTCCCTTTATAAGAACTGATTTTCTCTTTTATCCAACATACTGGACCTGTCACTAAACTGAAACAGTCACCAGCACAGTAGCCTCCTCTTGGGCTTTGTACAGTGATTCTCCCCAGCGGAGATAACCTTCTCACACTCTCTTGTTGAGTATAAAAGATTCTCTTGTTGAGTCACCCACTTTCAGCCTCCATCTCGGGCTTCGTACAAGATACCAAATCACTCTCTTGTTGAGTATAAAAGATTCTCTTGTTGGGTCAAACCTGTTCAGCCTCCATCTCGGGCTTCGTACGACATACAAAAATACTCTCTTGTTGAGTATAAAAGACTCTCTTGTTGAGTCACTTCCCTTTTAGCCTCTCTCTCGGGCTTCATACGAGACACATAAAAGCACTCTCTTGTTGAGTCAACCCTTTTAGCCTCTCTCTCGGGCTTCATACGAGACACATAAAAACACCCTCTTGTTGGGTCAATAGCCTCCTCTTAGGCTTTGTATACCCCGATTGAGTCAATCAACCTGTTAGCATCAAAATCTGTGCCTTGCTCACAGTATACAAACATTAACAACTCCTTTTCCTTCATCTAATTGCTATAAGCGGCAAGCCTCTGGATTATTCACATCCACGCCACTACCCCTCTTTTAGCATGAGAAATTCCTAAGGAAAGATGGCATTGCTCTAAACTGAGTTAAAGTCTTCTCCTTCAGGTTAAAAATCCCCTATAAAGGAAATTATGGCATTGCTGGATTCACATATCCCAGTTAAAGTAATTTTCCTTTATAATCTATCACCCAACAGTTGTGACAAACAGACCAAATATCCCCCTTTAAAGATGACAAATTCTCTCTAAAGTCAAAACCCTTCAGCTTCACATCTTGGGCTTCGAACAAGATACAAATAGACCCTTCAGCTTCACATCTTGGGCTTTGAACAAGATACAAACCACATTTAGCTTCACGTCTTAGGCTTTGAACAAGACACCAAAACAACCTTTTTTTTCCTCCTATAGAATAGGAGGAACTACGATCGCTCTGATTTCCCTGTTTCGTCAAACGGGAATACGTAGGCATAAGATTGGAAAAATCATAGCGAGCATACTAATCAAAATCCCAAAACCCAGTATCTCCACCAAATCAACCCAAAAGCATCAAATCTAAACACATTAGCATCTTACCTCACAAATAGTCCAAACACTGTGTTCTTAACAAAATAACCTAAGAGAGACCCACAATCTTAATAGCATCTGTAAACCAACAGTCATCTGTTTAAACTCGGTATGCAAGCAGGGTTAATTGGAGACATCTATTTCCCTTCCTTAATCAGCTTCAATAGGATAAAAAATGAATCAAATTGTAGTACCCCCAAAGCGATAGTGCTTCGCAACCACGCAAAAATTCGCGCTACAAAAAAATGGTGACTTCACTGTGGACTCACTGTAAGATCTATTTTACCTTAGTCATCATTCGTCCCCATTTTTCCACAAACAGAAAAATGGCGACTCCACTGGGGACCGCGAGATCTTGTTCTCTTCTCATCTCTTAGGTAGAAACCTTAAAGTGCCACAGGAAAAAATGGCACCCACCGTGGGGCCCGTCTTCTCTTTCCTACGATCCTTACGGTAGAAAGCCCTGAGTTCTCGAAATATCACAAAAATGGCGACTCTGCTGGGGAGTCATTGTCTATATAGGACCATAAGACTAGAGGTCTAGGATGATTAAGACAAATATATATACTGATTTTCCTAATTGATATATGTGTTTATTTTTCTGCTAATGGGAATGCGTGTGATGCCGCATGTAGAAAGATTAAGTATACACCTAAGATAGGTGATGGCAATGCGAGTAATCTTACTGGGAGTGAATTCCAGTTAAGAGCCCCCGATCGACCATCAAACTCAGTGGAGACTCCCTTTGCAGATACATTGCCTATACGACTCCGGTTGTTGAAAGTAGTGTAGTCGATTGGGTTATCTGAGAAGCTGAGGTTTTTAGTAGACTTAAGCCATTTTGTCGTGCGGAAGCTATCAGAAATAGTTGTCGCGCGATACTACCCTCATCTGAGATCGTTCTAAGATACATCAGCTCGCTGGCAATCCGCTTGCTGTTGTTATCCCAGAGGGGTCAATGATTTTGCGTACAGGTACAAAAAATCACCAGTATAAACCTTTGGGGGGTAGAGCCTTGACTTCATGACACCGACCCTTTGACCCCATGTTTTTTCCATGTTTTTGTGTGCTGCATTCATGCATTCATTTTAAAAACATTAAAATAAAAAAAAATCTTCTCTTCTAGTCTCTCTTTTTCAAATTAAACTGAGACAATGATTGCCAATGTCAGAGAAAGGAGATTGTGCTAATGGATTTCGGTAGAAGGAAAACTCATAAGTACACCTTGAAGGTTCCAAAGTTAGAGGATTTGAGAGGTTTGGCGAGAATGATCACCAACCACGAGGCTTTCAGAGCCAAGTATGGAGGACTGCTGTCTCTATTAAGGGTCCACGTAATTGAAGGAATCCTATCCACGTTAATCTAGTTCTACAATCCGGTTTATCACTGTTTCACATTCCCGGATTATCAGCTTTCACCAACGCTGAAGGAGTATTCTCACCTGACTAATTTACATATTACTGATCAGGCTCCATTTTCTGGACTGGAAGAAATTCCAAAGGATCAGACCATTGCAAGAGCAATTTATTTGGACGAGTCAGAAGTCAGGACTCACATGACCACTAAGGGTGGCATCCAGGGTTTGCCAGCCCAATTCTTGATAAAGAAGGCTCTATACTTTGCTAGTATAGGGAATGTGGCCGCTTTCGAGAGCATCTTTATTTTGCTCACCTACGGGTTATTTTTGTTTCCCAACATTGATAACTTCGTAGATGTCAACGCCATTAAGATTTTTCTGATTGGAAACCCTGTACCGACCTTACTCGTAGATGCGTATCATTCAATACATTTAAGGAATTTATACAGTGGAAGAATGATCACGTGCTGTGTACCCTTGCTTTATAAATGGTTCACTTCCCATTTGCCCAAGTCTGCTGCGTTTTGGGATCAAAAGAATACTTTACGTTGGTCGCAGAGAATCATGTCTCTTACCAACTCTGACATCGATTGGTACAATCGAATCTACGACGGGATCATAATCATTGACCGTTGTGGAAATTTCCCAAATGTACCCCTTATTGGAACTAAGGGAGGAATAAATTATTCTTCAGTTTTAGTTCATCGTCAATTTGGATACCCGATGACGCATATCCCGCGTAATGCTCATCTGGAAGGTCTTTTCTTCAAGGAAGGAGAAAATGACAGGGCACTAAATATGGAAATAGTGCATGCCTGGAAACACATTCACAGGAAAGGAAGAGAGTCTCTAGGAAAACCAGATTGTGTCTCAGTGGAGCCTTATCTCCACTGGGTACAAACTAGAGCTCTCTAGCTGAGGATGCCTTACCCTTGTCAGGAAGTTCTTCCGTTAAGGGACCCTGTCCTTTATTTCATGTCTGAGACCGAAAAACATCAGGTTACTCTCAGCAAAGTTCAGCAGGAGAAGAGGTCTTGGAGGAACAAGTACCATATTCTCAATGTGGAGTGCAAGAAAATACAGCAGTTATTAAGAGAAAAGGATGCTCTGATTGAGATTTTAGAGAAACATGTTGTAGAAAATCAGGATAACCAAAGGAATTTACTCTCTCCTTTCACTTGGCAAAGGAATGACAACCCGACAACGGCCCTTGAGCCCCGATCAAAGAAAAGGAAAGCACTCGAACTAGCACCTGAGCTCTCTTCAGAGAGGACTCATGATCCATTAGTTTAGATTTCCTTTTTCAACACTTTGTAATCTACTGTATTTCCATTTCCGCAATCCTTTGAATTCAATAAAATGGGGTTTCCCCACTGTTTGATATTTGCAATCCGATTGTCGAAGTTTACTGTTAATAAACAAAAATAATTAATAATCATTGCATTCATCATTCTCATAAACACATTCTTCTTACCTACGAATCTCACGTTTGCGTCTCGATTCTAGAGTCAAACTGTCTCATTCGTACAATACTCTGGCCAATCGTCAGAAAAAGATGGATGATCTCGAGGAAGAGAACAGAGAGTTGAGAGAAGAGATCGACACTCTAAAAGAGGATCTGAGAAAGCTTTATAATGACATGCAAGCTCTAGTAGAGGCTCAGATGTAACAACAAAGAACTGTGATCTCAGAGATCACATCAACGCCCATAGTGGAGAAGTATGATCCTAGGTACAAAATGCCGAAAGATCGTCCCTGGGGCATACCTATTAACTATATCCCGGAAGGATATGTTCCGCCAATCACTAAGGATCAAGGAACCGCAACAGGAGCCGCTGAGCCCAAAGGTTACAAACTTTGGGAAAGCGAAGATGCTAGGGGCATGACAGCAACTCTTGAAGGTTACAAACTTCGGGAGACACTGAGAGTCTCGGCCATAATAACTATACCACCGCCCGTGGTACACACTGTCCCGGAAGGACAGATTCCACAGATACCCTCTGGTGGAAACGACAGGATGTTCGACAGAATGAATGAATTCCAGGAACAATTCCTGGAGATGCAGAAAGAACTGCAGGCCCTTCGCAGTCAGGATCTATTTGGAAAGGACGCCGCGGACCTCTGCTTGGTCCCCAATGTGAAAGTTCCACACAAGTTCCAAGTGTCCGACTTTGAAAAGTACAAGGGTAACTCTTGCCCTCAGAGCCATTTGGTGATGCACGCTCGGCGAATGTCAGCTCAGACAAAGAACCAGGAGCTACTGATTCACTAATTTCAGGATAGTTTAACCGGTGCCGCATTAAAATGGTACATGGGTTTAAACCGCGCTACGATCGGCACATTCAGAGATCTTGGCGATGCTTTCATTCAACAATATAAATACAATTTGGACATGGCACCGGACAGAGATCAACTCAGATCAATGTCACAAAAGGACAAGGAAACCTTTAAGGAGTACGCTCAGAGATGGCGTGAAATTACCGCTCAGATTTCTCCACTTCTTGAGGAAAAAGAGATGACAAAGATCTTCTTAAAGACCTTAAGCTCATTCTACTACGACAGAATGGTCGCCAGTGCGCCCAGTGACTTCACCGAGATGGTGGGCATGGGAGTTCATCTTGAGGAAGCAGTCCGGGAAGGATGTTTGGTTAAAGACGTTGGGTCATCAAGTAGTACAAAACGATACGGTAGTGCTCTCCCTAAGAAAAAAATCAAGATATTGGGAATATCTCTCTTGGAAAGCAAAGGCGACGATACCAACCAGTAGCAGCTGTAACTCTAGCTATCAATCCCGCGCTTGTTCCTACGTATCAACCTCAGGTTGCTCAGAGCCAACCTAATCAACAGCAACTTTAGCAAAGGACACAACAGTCTCTTCAGCAGACTCGTCCTCAGTACAACAACAACCGTACAATGCGACCACTAGGGTTTGACCCTATACCCATGTTGTACGCGGAGCTGCTTCCATTATTACTGGTCAAGGGGCATGTCCAAACTAAGTCTCCTCTTACAGTATCGGAAAATCTGCCTTTCTGGTTCAAGGCGGATCAGACTTGTCCTTACCATCAAAGAGGACCAGGGCATAACATATAAAACTGCCTCAGTTTCAAATCTGACGTATAAAAGCTTGTTAGGAGTGGGGTCATATCTTTCAAGGATACGAATCCTAATGTTCTCACAAACCCGCTGCCTCAACATGGGAAAGATGCAGTCAATTTGATAGAGGGAGAGTCTAACAACATCTATCAAATTCATGATGTACTCTTATTAAGGGCCAATTTGGTCAAGATGCATTGTAGACAGAGCGGATATGGCCATGTGCCACCTCATAATTATCACCAGTGTGATATCTGCTCTAAAAACAACCAAGGATGTTCTGTGGTGCAATCAGCTCTACAGGAACAATTGGATCTCGGATGGATCCAAGAGCATCGAGTTCGTGGAGTCAACATAACCTATACTTCCAACATCATTCAGAACCACGACATCCGTGCAATGAATGTCAACTTGGTGGCCATGCACTCAAGGCAAAGCCAGTATCATAATCTGCCGCGGCACGATTATAATTCCTGTCTGACTTGCTCGGTAAACAAACAGGGATGCTCTTTTGTACAAGAGGCCCTCCAGCGTCAGATGGACTTAGATGGATCCAGGACTACCATGATAGAAATCCTTATTAGATCAACATGATTCAAATCTTTGATATTCGTCTGATGAATACCAGCTTGGTGGAGTTACATGCCAGGCAGGACCAACTCGGTTTTCTCACTTCACACGAGTATCTGAACTGTAAAGGATGTTGTGAGAGTAACCAAGGGTGCGCTCTCGTTCAGAGAAATTTACAACACTTGTTAAACCACTGGTGGCTTCCAATCTATCTGGATGAAGACGCGCAACAAATTAGTGTGATTAATGGAAACCCTACTCGGCGTCAAAGTCAGGATGTCCGATCTATGGAAACAAACCTGGTAAAGTTGCACTGCATTCAAAGCGGGCGTGGCCAGGTGCCACCACACAACTATGAACATTGTAGAGTCTGCTCGGAGAATAACCAAGGATGCTACCTTGTGTGGGCAGCCCTTCAAGGTCTGTTGGATCGTAAAGAGATTCACCTGTGTCAGAGTCCCGAGCCAATCAACTGGACGCCAGACTACTTTGCTGATCAAATCAAAGACGTTGTCATAATCTCTGATCATCAACAGAACAAAGATGTTTGTACCATCATCCCTCTACTAGACGAATCAAAGGTTCTTAGCCAAGAACTGATTGAAGTTACTTACGACAGTCAGAAAAATCAGAAGGATCCTGTAGTTATCTATCTACCGGGACCGTTACCGTATGAATCAGCTAAGGCGATCCCTTACAAATACGGTGCAATAATAATTGATAATGGAAAGGAAATTCCATTACCCTCTGTCGTGAATATTGCAGACATCAGTCGAGTAACACGGAGCGGTCGAATCTTCAATCGAGGAGTTGGAGAACCTAACAAAGAAAAGGAACTTCCGCCAGAAGCTCTCGATCCACCAGTCGGTCAATCCAGTAATTCCGACCTTTCAAAGAATGATGATGAGATGCTGAAGCTCATCCAAAAGAGTGAATATAACATTGTTGATCAACTGTTACAAACTCCTTCAAAGATCTCAGTGCTATCACTTTTACTCAGTTCCGAAGCCCACAGAGAGGCTCTACAGAAAGTCTTAGAGCAGGCCTTTGTGGAACAAGATATGTCAATACGACAGTTTGATAGCATCATCTCTAACATCACTTCCTGCAATAACTTAGGATTCAATGATGAGGACTTGCCAGAGGGGGACAAAAGTCACAACATGGCGCTCAATATCACAGTTAACTGGTAGGACGATGCTTTAGCCAGCGTACTGGTAGACACAGGATCGACCATCAATGTTATGCCGAAGTCCACTTTAATGCGACTATCATTCAAAGGATACCCGATGAGGGGCAGTGAGGTTATCTTCAAAGCATTTGACGGGTCTCGGAAAGTAGTTATCGGCGAAGTTGACCTTCCTATAACTATAGGTCCTCATACTTTCCTAATCAATTTCCAGGTCATGGACGTCCGGGCAGCATACAACTATTTATTAGGAAGACCTTGGATACACCAGGCTAGGACAGTCACTTCGACACTGCACCAGAAACTAAAGTTCGTCAAGAATGATCAACTTGTCACAGTTTGTGGAGAACAAGCCTTGATCGTGAGTAACCTGTCATCATCTACTTGTGTAGAACCCGAGGAGGTTGTTGGGACCCAGTTCCAAGCACTGTCGGTGAGCAATGAGAATCAATCAGAGAAAGGAACCTCGATTTCCTCATACAGAGATTCTCTCGAAGTGATCGAGAATAACAATGCAAAAGGATGGGGACAACTTGTCATTCCTACCGATAACAAAACAAAGAAGGGTCTTGGTTTTTCTTCAACCTGTACCCAGACAGCTGCTAACGACGAAAGTCTTCATCCTATTCAGGACTTCTTCCACAGTAGAGGTTTCCTTCACCCAGTACCTCAAGCGGTATATACCATCAACAAGGGAGATTCCTCTGATACAGATGAAGAGTGGAAGTCCTATCTTAACGAGGACAGTTATATCTCTCAGGAAGAGGTGCCTATGCCATTTTGCTATCCCGCACAGAGATTTATACCCAGGTCAGACGTCAAAATGATATATGGAGATTGTGATCCGGAAGGATGCTGGGCTCCACCAAACTCATTCAAGGAGGAAACTCTAATGAAAGACAACTTTGACCACTACTATTATGGCCCAATGGATGGCCTGCCTATCTGGCAGCCGTATCCAGGAGACTTGGGGCAAGAAAATCAGCCAAACAATGAAAATCATCTGAGCGTCATTGAAAAGAATACCTGCGTTCCCACCATGTCATGGGATCAACGCTCAGGTCATTCAGAAAATATCCCGCACGACGATGAATTTGCAAATGTTTCCCGGACTAGAATTCATCAACTATGCTTTTCCCGAGGTCAACGTCATCGAAAAAGATGATTCCTCCAGTTCCAAAGAAGTGTGGGACACCTTAGGACAACCAAGTGGAAAATTTGACTTCATGGTCAAGTACACCGCTCCCGAAAGCTCTCGTATCAGGCTCGAAGACATCCAGCCAACTGGATGGGGAGATATACCCGAGAACACAAACACTATGCAAAATACAACTGAGGAATCCTCCTACGACAACTCTGCCTGGGAGACAGATTCCAATGATCCTGCTCCGCCAGAAATCAGCGTCATTTCTGAAGACAAATCAAGGAAAGTCCCAGACTTTGTGATTCACCGAGGAGTTTGCCGCCAATGGGTTGCTGTCGAGGTTCTGAAGATTGTTCATAAGTCAAAGTAATTGTCGTCTTTATCTTAACCTTTCACCCTGCCCAGGTGAAACGGATGTTTTGATAGGGCTCGTTTTCTGTAAATATCCATCTTCGCTTCGCCCAAAGCGACAGAGTTTTGTTTTATAGGGTTGTAGTTTCAAGAATCGACTTGAACATAAATAAAATAACGTCGTTCTGTGATCTCCGCATTTATTGTTGTTTTCTCTTTTCACTTTTCTTAGAAAATGGTAATCCTAAAAAACAATTCAAAATAAACAAGCAGTTTTTCAAAAAAAAAATACACTGCACACACTTGCATTTTCTCTATCTCTTCTAAACACAAATCATCACGTCATACAGATTGCTTGTTTTAAACCCCGTTGAAACATACGATCCGATGCCTTCTCCCGACTTTGAGTTCCCGGTATTTGGGGCTGAAGAAGAAGTTGACAACGAAATTCCAGAAGAGATCTCCCGATCACTCCGACAGGAGGAAAGGTCCATTAAACCTCACAAAGAGCCGTTGGAAACGATCAACGTGGGTTAAGAAAAAGAGAGAAAAGAAATCAGGATTGGGGCACTGCTCAGTCCAACTGCCAAAGATAGTTTGACAAAGCTTCTCAGAGAATTTCCCTATGTGTTTGCTTGGTCCTATCAAGACATGCCAGGGTTGGATACCAGCATCGTGGAACATCACTTACCGTTGAAATTGGAATGTCCGCCAGTAAAACAGAGGTTGAGACTGACTCACCTGGACATGGCCGTCAAAATCAAAGAGGAGGTACAAAAACAGATTGACGCGGGTTTCCTCGCCACGTCAGAATATCCTCAATGGTTAGCCAATATCGTACCCGTTCCAAAAAAGGACGGAAAAGTCAAAATGTGTGTCGATTACAGAGATCTGAACAAGGCTAGTCCAAAGGATGACTTTCCTTTGCCGCACATTGACATGCTGGTAGACAGTACAGCAAAGTTCAAAGTTTTCTCCTTCATGGATGGATTCTCGGGCTATAATCAGATCAAAATGGCGCCGAAAGACATGGAGAAAACTTCCTTCATCACCCCATGGGGTACCTTTTGTTACAAGGTAATGCCGTTCGGTTTGAAGAACGCCAGGGTAACATATCAAAGGGCCATGACTACTCTGTTTCATGACATGATACACAAAGAAATTGAGGTATATGTCGATGATATGATTGCCAAATCTAAAACAGAAAAGGAGCATGTGACCCACCTGTCAAAACTATTCGAGCGTCTGAGAAAGTACAAACTCCACTTGAATCCCAACCAGTGCACATTCGGTGTCCGTTCAGGGAAACTTCTAGGGTTCATCGTCAGCCAGAAAGGAATTGAGGTTGATCCTGACAAGGTCAAGGCCATTCAAGAAATGCCTTCTCCAAAAACTGAAAAACAAGTCAGAGGATTCCTGGGACGTTTGAACTACATCTCCAGATTCATATTCCTCATGACCGCAACATGTGCGCCAATTTACAAATTACTCAAAAAGAATCAGGACTGCGTTTAAACAGAGAACTGCCAAACCGCCTTCGACAGTATTAAGGAATACCTGTTGAACCCACCGATTCTATCACCTCCAGTGGAAGGAAGACCACTGATCATCTACCTCACAGTCCTAGAGGACTCCATGGGTTGTGTACTTGGCCAACAAGTCGAAACAAAAAGGAAAGAGGTTGCCATTTACTATCTGAGCAAGAAATTCACCGACTGCGAGACTCGATACACTATGCTTGAGAAAACTGAAGGGAAATTTGCGATCTAAACGCAGCGGAAAACAAAAATTTCCCTTCAGAGATCCTTACGAAAGATCATGATTTGTGATAGAAAGGTTACCTCTTGTGGCGATGAAACCTTTGATTCCAAATCTCTGGATGATCACGAGCGTTGTACGATGAACAGCGCCTCTACTCAGTCCACACGAACAGCTTCCTTCAGTCACAGTGCTAGCTGATTATGATTGAAGATTTTGAGTGAAGGAGAGGAAAAATAGAATACGGCCGGGGTTTCAACAACAACAACATTTGAGCTTCTGCACAAGGGTTCTATTTATAGAACTACTTGTGTGGGCTACAAGCTAAAAGGCCCAACTCAATAATAATATTATTATATTATTATAATAACTATTATAATAATAAATATAATTTTATTATTATTATATTTTATAACTATTAAAAAATTAATAATAACTATTATTATATTACATGGTACCTTACCATATTCTGTATTCCATTCAAGTGCATCGTACCTTATGGTGTTCCTTATTTACTCTATCTCTTCTCCAACTGTCCTTATGTGTGTGACCCTGTAGGATTTCGCGATGTTGGTAATTATATTAAATCATGTATTTAACATAATAAACAAAGAGCGGTATCTAGCAACACATCACTGCTACCCAAGTCACAAAATTGTCATGTGATCTGACAAAACCTTTTGTGATAGTACTTGTGTGTACAATTACCCTTTTGGCCCTATGTCTATATTGAACACAAGGCATATATCGTGTCATCCTTGTCCAGTTCAATATTGGGCCTGTTAGTTCTTCTATTGGCTGCAATTTTGGTAAAACAATGTTGTTGTTGAAGATATCATTTGTATGATGTCTTAACATGAGTTCTTAACATTCAGTTTATGTTAAGTTATTTAGGGTTGCAGTTTTGTGTGCTGATGTTAAACATGATGTCTTGACATCAGTTGATAGAACATCAGAACATCAGTCTGTTATGTTTTGTTAGGGCTGCGTGTATCAGTTTGTTTTGAGAGATCTGGTGGAGAGATTGCAGGCAAACATCTTGGTAAAGATATATTCAGTTGCAATCAGATATAGAGCAGATCTTGTTGCTGTTTTTAGGGCTGAAAGATATGAAGATAAAATCCGTTTTTAAATTCAAATCAAATCAAATATTCAGAGGAGTCCAAGCCCAAGTCTGAGTTTATATTTAAAGCAGCCACAACCCTACTTGGAAGGTGAAGACTAGAGAGTGTATACTAAGTATCAGTTGTTAGAGTTTTTGTTTGTGTTTTGTAAGCCATTCATGCTTGAATTGGTATAGTTTGTTTGAGTTGTAATTGTCCTCTCTAAAGCTTTTAAGCAAGAGAGTATTGTTCTTGATCAAAGCTTTTAAGCAAGATTAAGTTGTGAACTTTGTAATCTTTGAGTTGTATCACTGAGGTGATTAAGGGGGAGTGAGTGGTATCTCATATCTAAGAGGTTCTTAGGTAGAAGCGTGATTGGGTAGTGATTAAGTTAGGAGATTGTCAACTGGGATTGTTGAGTCTGTAATTTAATACTACTAATAGTGAATTTCCTCCCTGGCTTGGTAGCCCCCAGATGTAGGTAGTTAGACTGAACTGGGTGAACAATTCATTGTGTTGATTGACTGTTTTATTGTCTTGTTCATTTAGCAGATTGTGTTGTTGTGACATCACACTTAACATCACACATATGATACCAGAATTTCAATTGGTATCGGAGCAGGCATCCTGCTCTGCATCTGGGTGAGATCTAGGGTTGTTACTTTCTGGTACTATGGACAAGGAGAATGGTGGATTTGTGAATAGACCCCCTATTCTAGATGGCTCAAATTATGATTATTGGAAACCTCGCATGGTTACCTTCTTGAAGTCCTTGGACAGCAGGGCTTGGAAGGCTATTTTAAAAGAATGGAAACGTCCTGTTATTGTTAAAAAAGATGGAACATCAAAGCTGAAACCTGAGGAAGAGTGGACCAAGGAAGAAGATGAACTTGCGCTTGGAAATTCTAAGGCTTTGAATGCCATTTTTAATGGTATTGACAAGAACATCTTTAGGCTGGTCAACACTTGTGAAGTGGCTAAGGAAGCTTGGGATGTCTTGAAAACTACTCATGAAGGAACCTCCAAAGTCAAGATGTCAAGACTTCAACTGCTGACAACAAAGTTTGAAAATCTGAAGATGAAGGATGATGAAACCATTCATGATTTTCACATGAATATTCTTGAGCTGTCAAATGCTTCTAGTGCCCTTGGAGAGAAAATGACTGAAGAAAAGCTGGTAAGGTAGATTCTTAGATCCCTTCCCAAGAGATATAAAATGAAGGTGACTGCTATAGAAGAAGCTCAAGACATCAGCAAGATGAGGGTGGATGAGTTGATTGGTTCTCTTCAAACTTTTGAATTAGGGATGGATGAGGAACCTGAAAAGAAGACCAAAAGCATAGCCTTGGTATCTAGTTCTGAAGATGCTAAGAAAGAGAATAGTCATAAGTCTCAGGAGGAGTTGTCCCATGCCATTGTTCTTCTAGGAAGATGGTTTAATAAGGTGTTAAAAAGAATGGACAGGAACTATAGACCAAATGTTAAGAACATCTCGTCTGACATCAACAAGAGAACTACAATTGAGGAGAAGCCTAATCTTGACAAAGGAGTCCAATTCTATGAGTGTGAAGGTTATGGTCATGTCAGAAAATAATGTCCTACATATCTCAAGAAGCAGAAAAAGGGGTTATATGTTTCCTGGTCTAATACTGAGAGTGAGAGTGATGAAGAGACTGCCAAGTATGTTATGGCATTGACTCGAATATGTGCTTCTGATGGAGAGTCTAGTGATGATGATCTGACCTTTGAAGAGCTAGAAACCTCCTATAAAGAGTTGTGTCTGAAAAGTGAAGAGGTTTGTCAAGAAAGGGAGAAGCAGAAGAAAATTATAATCCAGCTTAAGGCTGATAAAGCTAAACTTGAGAATGAAGTTCTGTTGTTAAAATCCCAGCTTGATCAAATGTCCAAATCCATCAGAATGTTGAATAGTGGAACTGACACTCTGGATGAAATCCTTCAGGCTGCAAAAGGAGCAAGTGATAAGACTGATCTAGGACTTAAGGGTGAAAAGAAATCTTCTTCAGATGCTAGTTCTTCTGGTACCAAACAGAACTTGTCCCATCAGATGTCTCAACATCAAGGGAAAGCTCATGTGTCAGGACCCAAGCAATATGTACCTCATCAGAAGACTCAACACCATGGGAAAGGTTATGCATCTAGACCTAAACATAACATGTCCCAACCTATGTCTCAACATAATGGGAAAATGTATGGGCCTAATAATACTGTGCCTCACTATTATGGCAGAAGAAAGCCCCATCATCATGGGAAAAGACAGCCTAATCATCATTACAGGAAGACAACCTCATTATCATAGGAGACAGTCTCAATACTATGGGAGGAGACAGTCTCAATACTATGGGAGAAGGCAGCCTCAATATTATGGCAAAACGCAGCCTCAGCAGTATAACAAAAAACATCCTCAAGAGAGAAGGCATGTTAATCACTTCAGAGAAGAGTTTCAAAGCTGGAGATGTCACTATTATGGAAGATTTGGTCACCTGAAATCTTTTTGTTTTAAGCTCTATGGATATCCTCAACCTAATCCCCAACCTAGACAGAATCAGGATAGTCCTACTATTGTTAAGCAATGGGTTCCCAAGGATGGTGCCACTTGTTTATTAGCTCAGATGTCCTCAACTGGTTCTGCCAAAGAGGACTGGTATTTTGATAGTGGTTGCTCTAGGCACATGACAAGTATGAAGAGTTTGTTGTTGAATGTTGAACATTATTCCAGCTGTGTAATTTTTGGAGATGGTGTCAAAGGAGAAATCAAGGGTGTGGGAAGACTGAATTGTGCTGGTGCTCCTAGACTAGACGATGTGTTATTGGTCAAAGGATTGAAGGCCAACTTGATCAGTATTAGTCAACTATGTGAGCAAGGACTTAAAGTTCACTTTACTAAAGCTGAATGTATTGTCACTAATGAGAAAGGTGAAGTTGTCATGAAGGGTGCTAAGTCCAAAGACAACAGCTATCTATGGGATAAAAAGGGAGAACATCTAGAGGTGAAACAAAGTCTGATTGATCGCAATGTCAAGATGATGTCATGACATCCTACTGTGACATTCCAAGGATCACCAAACACTCTAGTGTTAATCTTAGGGAAAGCAAGATCATTGAGGTTGACCATATAGGAAGGAGGTGTAATGACAGTTTCTCTAAGGATATATGTGTTGAACATTGTGATGTCGTAAGAGGAAAACTGGGTATGTGTAAAAGTCAACAGATGTTAATGACTTGTGCTGAACATTTATTAAAATTCAAAAATTTGAAATGTTATACATTTTGGTGGGGGAATTACATTTATTGGCTTTTAAGTGCTCAACAAAAGCAGCCCTCCTACCCTATGCAATCATTTCCTCACTTTACCTCCACACGCTACATCAATCCTCATTCACATAGTGTGTTCATCTTCTCCCGAAAGAATAGAAGTCTCAACACATTTTTGTTCATCAGTTGCTACAGAGGAACAATGTCTCAACAAATGTTGTCTCCCTCCAAGAAGTCTGCATCCAAGAGTCCCTCACATACAAAACCTAGGGTTTCGACGAAAGGGGTTTCTGAGGATGAAGCTTTGGATATAGCCTCTCTCTCAATGATTCCAGTTTCTAAGACAAGACCTGACAAGCTGCAAACAAAAAGGCCTTCTCATGATACATCAGGTAAATCTTCTGATCATTCTGCTGGTAAAAAATTTGATGATAGGAAAAGTAGAGAGTTTGTTACTAGCATTCTGTTTGGAGATAAATCTTCTCCTAGGACCTCCACTCCTCAAGCTGTTGGAAATCAGAATGAGGAAGAGACTGTAGATATTGATAAAAGTATAGGTCAGATTGTCACTAAGATTTTTGAGAAAGGGATTCCTGTGGCTGGAATATCAAGACATTTGGCTCAAATGGCTGTTGTGCAATCTGAAGGTAAAAAGGATGACATGCAACCAGCTGAAACCAATCTTCACAGGTTGGCTATTTCTGTCATTGAAGATGCTGAAACTGAAGCTGAAGCTGATGTTGATCCTAATGTTGGAGCTAGGGTTGATGTTGAACCTGATGTTAGAACATCACCTGCTAGGGAAGTTTCTTCTAGCCCCAAAGGAAAGAATCTTATTGAGGTTGTGAATGTTGAGGATTTGTCAGACAATGAGGTTATTGGCAATGCAATTCCAGGTATTGCAAAAAGATTGAAGTCTAGAAAAGGGAAGACTGTTGATTCATCTCCTAAGGTGAGAACTGAAAGCAAAAAGAAGAAGACTCCTGTTGTTGGCCCTGCAAAGTCTTTGAGCAAGGTTTCTGGCTTATCCAAAAAAAGGAAGATAAGGGAAGACTCTGACTCTGAGTTTGATGTTGATGAGGATTGCTGATAAGGTTCCTGATGTACCTGTGGACAACATCTCTTTTCACTATGCTGGAAGTGCTCACATGTGGAAGTTTGTGTGTCAAAGAAGATTGGCTCTGGAAAGAGAGCTTGGCAAAGATGCTCTGGAGATTAAGGAAGTTATAGAGCTGATTAAGTTTGCTGGGTTGATGAAAACTGTTTATGGGTTCTCCAAATGTTATGATGGGCTAGTTAAGGAGTTTGTTGTAAACATTCCTGTGGACATTACTGACAGAAGGAGTGTGGACTTTAGAAAAGTATATGTGAGAGGTAAGTGTATTGATTTTTCTCCTGAGGTTATCAACACCTACCTAGGAAGAAATGAGCAAGATTATAGAGAGCTGGAAGTTGCTGACAATGAGGTGTGCAAGGAGATCACTGCAACTCAAGTGAAGGTTTGGCCTTTGAAAGGAAAGCTGTCTGCTAGTTTTCTAAGTGTCAAATATGCTGTCCTGCATAGGATAGGTGTTGCAAATTGGGTCCCCACTAATCACAAAACTACTATCTCTGTTGACTTGGGGAAGATGATTTATGTTGTTTGGACAAAGAAAAACTTTGATTATGGGTCCTACATTTTTTATCAGACTGTGAAGCATGCTTCAACAAATGCTATTAAAATTCCTATAGCATTTCCTTCTCTCATTTATGGAGTGATCCTGAAGCAACATCCTGGAATATTGACTACTTCAGATACTGCTTGCAAGAGGGAGTCTGCATTATCCTTGCATCCCAAGTTGTTTGTAGGGAATCATGTCCCAGATATTGTCTCAACATCAGGTTCTGGTGTCAAGAAGGCATGTACCAAAGCTGATATGATTGAAGAATTGAAGTCTGCCTACAAGGATCTAAATGTGGTGATCAGCGCCAGCACTGCCAGGAAGATGAAACTTGAGCAGTTGATCAAGTCTTTGGAACAGGATGGAGATGATGAGGATGTCAACACAAATGTCAATGCTGAAGGTTCAGGTTCTGAGAAAGGTGATTCAACAACTGAGAATGAGGATCATGAAGATGTTTCTACTGATGATTCTGATGAAGATTGATTAAACTAGCTGTGTTGTTTCAATTTTTTTGTTTTATCTTTTTCTGTACCTTGAGTGCCTATTTTGTATCTTGGATAATGGTTCTGTTATGTTTATCTGGTTTTTGTTCTATGATTTGTCTTGTCATGTGATGCCTTCTTTTGACTGACAATGAGAGCTAGCCTAGGACTAACTGGTAGTTTTTGACAGTAGTGAGAGGGACTAACTATTTGATGGTTGGCCAATTGTGGCTAAAAAGGGGGAGAGTTACCTAGTTGTTTGCTGTGGTTCTTGTTTTGAGGGGGAGTTTTGTGTTGTGTAGCTTTGGAAGTCGTTGCTGCTGTTTGTATTATTTTTTTCCGCTGCTGGTATCTCTGGTGTAGGCTGAGATTGTTTTAGCCAAAATTAGCCAAAGGGGGAGATTGTTAGTTCTTGTATTGGCTGCAATTTTGGTAAAACAATGTTGTTGTTGAAGATATCATTTGTATGATGTCTTAACATGAGTTCTTAACATTCAGTTTATGTTAAGTTATTTAGGGTTGCAGTTTTGTGTGTTGATGTTAAACATGATGTCTTGACATGAGTTGACAGAACATCAGTCTGTTGTGTTTTGTTAGGGCTGCGTGTATCAGTTTGTTTTGAGAGATCTGGTGGAGAGATTGCAGGCGAACATCTTGGTAAAGATATATTCAATTGCAATCAGATATGGAGCAGATCTTGTTGCTGTTTTTAGGGCTGAAAGATATGAAAAGATTTGAAGATAAAATCCGTTTTTAAATTCAAATCAAATCAGATATTTGGAGGAGTCTAAGTCCAAGTCTGAGTTTCTATTTAAAGAAGCCACAACCCTACTTGGAAGATGAAGACTAGAGAGTGTATACTGAGTATCAGTTGTTAGAGTTTTCGTTTGTGTTTTGTAAGCCATTCATGCTTGAATTGGTATAGTTTGTTTGAGTTGTAATTGTCCTCTCTAAAGCTTTTAAGCAAGAGAGTATTGTTCTTGATCAAAGCTTTTAAGCAAGATCAAGTTGTGAACTTTGTAATCTTTGAGTTGTATCACTGAGGTGATTAAGGGGGAGTGAGTGGTATCTCATATCTAAGAGGTTCTTAGGTAGAAGTGTCATTGGGTAGTGATTAAGTTAGGAGATTGTCAACTGGGATTGTTGAGTCTGTAATTTAATACTACTAATAGTGAATTTCCTCCCTAGCTTGGTAGCCACCATACGTAGGTAGTTAGACCGAACTGGGTGAACAATTCATTGTGTTGATTGACTGTTTTATTGTCTTGTTCATTTAGCAGATTGTGTTGTTGTGACATCACACTTAACATCACACATCTGATACCAGAATTTCAGGGCCCTTAGACATTTATCCTGTTATGCAGGATGGGCAAATTCCATCTAGGCTACTCATGTCCCTCAGCATGCTTTGTGAAGTACCCATCAACTGTCTTTATGACCATCCAGTTACGGACAATGTTTGATCAGCAATAAAGTACTTTACTCTACATCTAGGGTACATAGTAGTTTCAGGTCGAAGGGTGGTATACACCACTATCACCATGAGAGTAACTTATGACACTTTGCATAGCATTCTATGTAGTAATCTCATATTGGGTCAATCTAGTACAAATATTACTCCTAATATTCATACCTATGTCAAGACTTGATAACTCCTTATCCATGATCCATGAGATGTGATCATCGGTCTATCTACATAATAGTCTTAATGCTTTAAGGTTATCCCATTTCACATTAAAGCTCGACTATGGATGCTTTAAGAATAGTATCCTTATGTTTAATGGAATCTCATGATTAAGTCATACTTAATGTTTCATTAAACGAACTAGCTATTCTAGGGACTTTATCACTTTGGAAAAACAAACATAATAAAGAAATGCCTTTTATTATTAATAAATAATTTGATACAAGTACCAAAAGTATTGGCCTCTAGGGCTTACACCAACAATCTCCCACTAGCACTAGAGCCAATCAGGCATACCCCTAATACCCATAGATCTAGTATGACAATCATGCTTCAGCTGCGTAAGAGGTTTTGTTAGTGGGTCAGCAATATTGTCAAGTGTAGGTACTCTGCATATCTTCACATCTCCACGATCTATTATCTCTCGAATGAGATGATAACGCCTAAGTATGTGTTTGGATTGTTGTTGAGATCTAGGCTCCTTAGCTTGTGCGATAGCACCATTGTTATCACAATAGAGATCAATAGGGTCCACAATGCTAGGGATTATGCCAAGTTCACTAATGAACTTCTTGATCCAAATAGCTTCTTTCGCTGCATTTGAGGCAGCAATATACTCGGCCTCGGTTGTAGAATCAACAACTGTTTCTTGCTTTGAACTTTTCCAGCTCACAGCGCCACCATTTAGGCAGAACACATAACCAGATTGCGATCTAAAGTCATCCTTATCTGTCTAAAAGCTAGCATCGGTGTAACCAATTATCGGGAGCTCTTCCTGACCTCCATATATCAAGAATGAGTCCTTAGTCCTTCTCAAGTACTTAAGGATATTCTTGACAGCTACCCAGTGAGTATCACCAGGATTGGATTGGTACCTACTCGTTGCACTTAAAGCATACGAGACATCTGGTCGAGTACATAACATGGCATACATGATAGATCCTATTGCAGATGCATGGAATCTTATTCATGCGATCCCTTTCTTCCTTTGTTGAAGGGGATTGTGTTTTTGATAGACATAGGCCATGTTGCATAGGTATGAATCCTTTCTTGGAATCATGCATATTAAAGCGTCTCAACACTTTGTCTATGTATGTACTCTGACTTAGACCAAGCAGTTTTTGTGATCTATCTCTATAGATCCTGATTCCTAATATATAGGCTGCTTCACCAAGGTCCTTCATAGAAAAGCATTTCCCTAACCAAGCTTTTACTTGTTGCAAGGTAGGGATATCGTTTCCAATGAGTAATATGTCATCTACATATAATATCAAGAAAACGATTATGCTCCCACTAACCTTCTTGTAGACACAAGGCTCATCTTCATTCTTTATGAATCCATATTGTTTTACAGTTTCATCAAAACGAAGATTCCAGCTTCTGGAAGCTTGCTTTAATCCATAGATTGATCGCTGTAACTTGCATATCTTTTGGGCTTCTTCGGGTATGTCAAATCCTTCAGGTTGTGTCATGTACACATCCTCAAGAAGATTCCCATTAAGGAAAGCAGTCTTGACATCCATCTGCCATATTTCATAATCATGATATATAGCGATAGCAAGTAAAATCCGAACAGATTTAAGCATTGCAACTGGTGAAAAGGTTTCATCATAGTCTACACCATGAATTTGTTTATAACCTTTAGTAACCAGTCTTGCCTTATAGGTATGTACCTTACCATCCATGCCAGTCTTCTTTTTGAAGACCCACTTGCATCCTATAGGATTAATTCCTACAGGAGGCTCTACCAAGGTCCAAACCTGGTTTGTGTACATGGAATCCATTTCAGATTTCATGGCTTCTAGCCACTTCTCAGACTCAGGACCAGTTATGGCCTCTTGATAGGTTACAGGCTCATCTTGATCCATGCGTAATACTTCACCTTGATCATTTATGAGATATCCATATCTCTCTGGTTGGTGACGTATCCTCCTCGACCTACGCTGGTCTTGTTCTACTTGAGCAGGTTGCTCTTCCACAACTACTTGTGGTTCCTGCTCTAATTCCTCCATAGGTGTATCAATGCTTTGTGATTCTTGAATTTCTTCAAGCTCTACTTTCCTCCCACTGATTCCTTTAGAAATAAAGTCCCTTTCCAAGAAAACTCCAGTTCGAGCGACAAACACTTTGCCCTCAGAAGGATTGTAGAAGTAATACCCTCTTGTTTCTTTAGGATACCCCACAAATAAGCATTTGTCAGATTTGGGCTCAATCTTAGTTGAAATTTGTCGTTTTACATAAACTTCACAACCCCAAATCTTCATGTAAGACATATGTGGTTTCTTACCACTCCATATTTCATATGGTGTCTTTTCAACCTTTTTGGATGGAACACGGTTAAGTGTGCAAGCTGGTGTCAGTAGTGCATGTCCCCAAAAGGAGTTTAGAAGATCGGCATGACTCATCATGGATCGGACCATGTCCAACAAGGTTCGATTTCTTCTCTCAGATACACCATTCCATTGTGGTGTTCCAGGAGGAGTGAGTTGGGATAGAATCCCACACTCTTTTAGATGGTCATCAAACTCTAGGCTTAAATATTCACCGCCTCGATCTGATCAAAGAGTTTTAATATTCTTACCTAGTTGGTTTTGTACTTCATTCTTAAATTCCTTGAACTTTTCAAAGGATTCAGATTTGTGTTTCATTAAATAGACATAACCATATCTACTAAAATCATCGGTAAATGTGATGAAGTATTGAAAACCTTCTCTGGCTGGTATGTTCAGTGGTCCACAAACGTCAGTGTGTATGAGGGCCAAAAGATCATTAGCCCTTTCACCTTTTCCTGTGAATGGGGGCTTTGTCATCTTTCCAATTAAACAAGATCTGCATATATCATATGATTCGTAATCAAAAGAGTCCAATAGTCCATCTTTATGGAGTTTGGAGATGCGTTTCTCATTTATATGGCCTAAGCGGCAATGCCAAAGGTAACTTGGATTTAACTCGTTAGGTTTCATCCTTTTAGTATTAATGTTATAAATTGGCATTTCAAGATCAAGGACATATAATCCATTGTTCATTTGTGCAGTAGCATAGAATATATCATTCAAATAAATAGAGCAACAATTGTTCTTTATTATAAATGAAAAACCAAACTTGTCCAAACAAGAAACGGAAATAATATTCTTACTAATTGCAGGTACATAATAACAGTTCTCTAACTGAATTATTAAACCACTAGGTAAAGTCAAAACATAAGTTCCTACGGCTAAAGCAGCAACCTTTGCTCCATTTCCAACTCGTAGGTCGACTTCACCTTTTGCCAAATCTCTACTCCCTTTTAGTCCCTGTACATTGGTACAAATGTGAGAACCACATCCAGTATCTAATACCCATGATGCAGAAGTAGATTAAATTTATTTCTATAACAAAATACCTGAAGTCGAAGTCACCACTCTATTCTTCTTATCTTCCAGGTACTTTGGGCAGTTTCTCTTCCAATGTCCGGTCTTACCGCAATAGAAGCAAGTGCCCTCCTTTGCTATACCTCCACTAGGCTTCAAAGCAAGGGTAGTATGTTTGGGTTTGGCAACTTCCTTGCCTTTCCATTTACCAACCTGTTTGGTGGGCCTTTTGTTCTGTTTCTTTCCATTACTGACCATCAGAATGGATTTCCCTTTTGTCTTCAGGTTTTGCTCAGCAGTTCTTAACATGCTTAGCAATTCAGGAAGAGTTTTGTCCATGTCATTCATGTTTAAATTAAGGACAAATTGATCGAAGCTTTCCGGCAACGATTGCAGGATCAAATCAGTCGCAAGCTCCCTTTTGAGGGCAAATCCCAATCTTTCAAGATTCTCCATATACCCAATCATCTTGAGTACATGGAGACCTACTGGGGTTCCCTCAGAAAGCATGGCTTGAAAAAGGGCTTTTGAAACTTCAAACCTTTCATGCCTTGCCTGCTCTTGATAGACCATTTTCAGATGTTCGATCATATCGAACGCTGCCATGTTTTCATGTTGCTTTTGCAATTCAGAATTCATGGTAGCCAGCATGAGGAAATCAGTTTCATTGGCATCATTGACATGCTTCTTATAAGCATCTCTTTCAGCCTTAGGAGCAGAACTAGGAGGTTCCTCAACAGGAACAGGTGTCTCTAAGACATACAACTTTCTGTCATGTTTGAGGACAATCCTCAAATTTCGGTGTCAATCCAGAAAATTTGTCCCAGACAATTTTTCCTTATCCAGGATTGTTCGTAAAATGTTATTAGATGTGTTTGTTGTCATGGTAATCTACAAAATGGAATGGAAAAATATAAGTGTCATAACATATTCAATTAGGCCTTTAATTAAATATGCTCCCACTATTTTACTCAAACCAAATGACCCTCATCATTTGATTCGGAAAATCCCGTTGGAAGATTTTCTAGTGGATCGAGATCCATATTTCACTTTGTTTTAAGTCAACGTTAGGATGATTACACAAAACTTAGCTATTTAGGTAGGAACTCCTTCCAATTGTATCCAATACAATTCTCGAATATTTCAGTTGGGTGAATAACTCCTTATTCCAATCCATCATATGGACTATTCCCAACTCTTGCTTCTAAACGCATATAATCTTATTATATTTTGCTTAGTTAAGTTTGACCCATTATTTTAGAAATTGGATATTACAATTATCCCATCGCACCTTACTAATATGGAACATGCACCTCGCGTTAGGCGAAACCTACAATATTCTATACTAGTCTTGATGAGTTCTAAAACTTGGAAAGCAAAAACTTAATATTTAGTTTTGAGGGATTTTTAATTAGTTTGATCTCACCGGCTTATTTATCATATAAATCGTTCCTCACACATGCATCAACATACCTACAATATATATCAACATACATACATACAAATGAAACAGTTATGGCCCCTAGCGCAATTGTTCTCCCAAACCAATGAGAGAACTTAAGCTAAACCTAATAACGATCTTCACTTCTCCAAGCAAGATCTCCAAGGCTATCCTTCTTTGTTTGGTAGTCTTCTCTTTCTTTATAATAATACATTACATAAAGGAAACTCGTTTTACATACGAGGGAGTGAGATGAGAAAAGAAGTTACATGGTGAGAATAAGAGAGAGGCACGACACGCAGGTCGTATTTATAAAATCCAAAACAAAGAAAAATAAACTAAGGCCATAACTGATCACCACAAGAAAAATAATAAATAAATTTTATTATTATTAATTTAAATCCTTTTTATTAAATAAATCAAATTAAATTTTCGGCGAATGCATGACCTAAAGCGCAGACTGTATTGACGCAACATTTGCCCCGTCATACTGCCTGTGACGACCGTCACAGTTTCCATGGCGACCGTCACACATCAGCCCATGACGACCGTCACAAAGCTATGGCGATCGTCACACCTGAAACTATGGAGACCGTCACCGTTTCAAACCCTGTGCCGACCGTCACAAACTCTATAGTGACCGTCACACTCTCAAAATGAGTAATCTTAATCGCAGACGGCGCAACCCTTGTGTCATCACACTCTAATGCCACAATTTCATACCGTCAACACACCATGATCAATAATTCAATATGATTGATCTGTATGCTATCGCTTCACCATACTAAAGTCGGATTCTGAAGCAGATAACCACAGATCACTCAACCGAATGATAATCATTACGTGATTTGAACTGACGAAATAAAATAGTATATCCAAAATACCATCTTTGCATCAAAGTTAATCATATCACATATGAATTAGATCGATCATATATGTGTAACTTATGGACGATTGACATATCGCTGCTTCACCATACTATTGTCGGATTCTGAAGCATAGTCAATATCAATCATCCAAACCGTACACAATCTGATGCCAAAAAATTCAATATCTGGATTTGATTTAATTTTTACGTGCTTTAATCTAATTAAAACAAAAATGACAGAAAATAAACAATTACCAGACTCATGATTTCGTAAGTGGCTCTGATACCACTGAAGGGAAATTTGCGATCTAAACGCAGCAGAAAACAAAAATTTCCCTTTAGAGATCCTTACGAAAGATCATGATCTGTGATAGAAAGGTTACCTCTTGTGGCGATGAAACATTTGATTCCAAATCTCTGGATGATCACGAGCGTTGTACGATGAACAGTGTCTATACTCAGTCCACACGAACAGCTTCCTTCAGTCACAGTGCTGGCTGATTACGATTGAAGTTTTTGAGTGAGGGAGAGGAAAAATAGAATACGGCCAGGGTTTCAACAACAACAACATTTGAGCTTCTGCACAAGGGTTCTATTTATAGAACTACTTGTGTGGGCTACAAGCTAAAAGGCCCAACTCAATAATAATATTATTATAATAACTATTATTATGATAAATATAATTTTATTATTATTATATTTTATAACTATTATAAAATTAATAATAACTATTATTATATTACATGGTACCTTACCATATTCCGTATTCCATTCAAGTGCACCGTACCTTACGGTGTTCCTTATTTACTTTATCGCTTCTCCAACTGTCCTTATGTGTGTGACCCTGTAGGATTTCGCGACGTTGACAATTATATTAAATCATGTATTTAACATAATAAACAGTGAGCGGTATCTAGCAACATATCACTGCTACCCAAGTCACAAAGTTGTCATGTGATATGACAAAACCTTTGGTGATAGTACTTGTGTGTATAATTACCCTTTTGCCCCTATGTCTATATTGAACACAAGGCATATACCGTGTCATCCATGTCCAGTTTAATATTGGACCCTTAGACATTTATCCTGTTATGCAGGATGGGCAAATTCCATCTAGGCTACTCATGTCCCTCAGCATGCTTTGTGAAGTACCCATCAACTGTCTTTATGACCATCCAGTTACGGACAATGTTTGATCAGCAATAAAGTACTTTACTCTACATCTAGGGTACATAGTAGTTTCAGGTCGAAGGGTGGTATACACCACTATCACCATGAGAGTAACTTATGACACTTTGCATAACATTCTATGTAGTACTCTCATAGTGGGTCAATCTAGTATAAATATTACTCCTAATATTCATACCTATGTCAAGACTTGATAACTCCTTATCCATGATCCATGAGATGTGATCATCAGTCTATCTACATAATAGTCTTAATGCTTTAAGGCTATCCCATTTCACATTAAAGCTCGATTATGGATGCTTTAAGAGTAGTGTCCTTATGTTTAATGGAATCTCATGATTAAGTCATACTTGATGTTTCATTAAACGAACTAGCTATTCTAGGGACTTTATCATTTTGGAAAAACAAACATAATAAAGAAATGCCTTTTATTATTAATAAATAATTTGATACAAGTACCAAAAGTATTGGCCTCTAGGGCTTACACCAACAAAAACTTGCTACGCTTTGGCCTGGGAAGCTAAACGTCTTCGCTAGTACATGATTCGTCACACTACTTGGTTGATCTCAGAAATGGATCCAGTCAAGTACGTCTTTGAAAAGCCTGCTCTCACGGGAAGGATTGCCCGTTGGCAGATGTTGTTATCAGAATATGACATCGAGTACCACGCTCAGAAAGCCGTTAAAGGAAGTGTTTTAGCCGATCATTTGGCTCATCAACCGATTGACGATCAAGAATCAGTAGGGTTTGACTTCCCAGACGAAGATATCATGTATCTAAAAATGAAAGATTGCGATGAACCACTACCCAGTGAAGGGCCAGAACCAGGTTCCCAATGGGGACTAATCTTTGACGGAGCTGTCAATCATTACGGAAACGAAATTGGGGCAATCATCATAACACCTCAGGGTACCCACATTCCTTTCACTGCCAGACTTACATTCAAGTGCACAAATAACGAGGCCGAATACGAAGCTTGTATCATGGGTCTCGAAGAAGCGATAGACTTAAGGATCAAAAACTTGGATGTATATGGCGACTCAGCTTTGGTCGTCAATCAGATCAAAGGAGATTAGAACACTTACCAATCAGGGCTGATCCCTTACAAAGATTATGCAAGAAAGTTGTTACTCTTCTTCAACAAAATCGAGTTTCATCATATCCCTCGTGAAGAGAATCACATGGCTGATGCATTAGCCACTCTCTCTTCCATGATTAGTGTAGGCCAATGGAACGACCTACCTAAGATCGACATAATGCGCCTTGAAAGGCCCGCTTACATCTTCACGATTGAAGCAGTCATAGACAATAAACCTTGGTATCACGATATCAAATGCTTCCTTCAGGAACAAGAGTACCCACCTGGGGCACTAAGAAAAGACAGAAAGACCCTCAGAAGGCTAGCAGATAGCTTCTTTCTGAGCGGTGATACACTCTATAAGAGAAACTTCGACATGGTCTTGCTCCGATGTGTAGACAGACCAGAAGCAGACATGCTGATAAAATAAATTCACGAAGGAACCTTTGGCACTCATGCCAATGGATACACAATGGCGAGAAAAATTCTAAGAGCAGGGTACTACTGGTTGACCATGGAATCTGACTGCTACAAGTACATGAGGACGTGTCACAAGTCTCAGATATACGCTGACAAAATCCATGTACCGTCAACGCATCTCAAAGTTCTCTCTTCCCCGTGGCCTTTTTCCATATGGGGAATCGACATGATCGAACCTAAGGCTTCGAACGGACATCGGTTCATCCTGGTAGCCATTGATTACTTTACCAAGTGGGTCGAAGCAACGTCATACACCAATGTAATCCGACAAGCCGTGGTCCAATTTATCAAAAACAATATCGTCTGCGGTTATGGTGTTCCGAGCCAGATCATTACTGATAATGGATCCAACTTGAACAATAAGATAATGAAAGAGTTGTGTGCTGAGTTCAAGATCGAACACCATAACTCATCTCCTTACCGACCCAGGATGAACGGGGCAGTAGAAGCGGCTAACAAGAACATCAAGAAGATTGTTCAAAAGATGGTCGTAACCTATAAAGATTGGCACGAGATGTTGCCCTTTGCTCTTCACGGTTATCGCACATCTGTCCTCACTTCAACAGTGGCAACCCCTTTCTCTCTAGTGTATGGCATGGAAGCAGTCCTTCCCATAGAAGTAGAGATCCCATCAATTCGGGTATTGATGAAAGCTAAGCTAACAGAGGCTGAATGGTGTCAAAGTCGACACGATGAACTGAATCTAATCGAAGAAAAGCGATTAACGGCACTATGCCATGGTCAGTTGTATCAGCAAAGAATGAAGAAGGCGTTCGACAAAAAGGTTCGACCTCGTGTCTTCAGAAAAGGAGACCTTGTGCTCAAGAAGATACAATTATTTCTCACTAACTCTCGAGGCAAATGAACTCCGAATTATGACGGCCCCTATGTGGTCAAGAAAGCTTTCTCAGGCGGTGCCTTGAGACTTGCAACCATGGACGGAGAGGAATTTGCCTACCCCACAAATGTTGATGTAGTCAAGAAATACTTCGCCTAAACTAAAAAACTAAAAAAAAACGTCTCGGTGGATTGAAAACCCGAAAGGGCGGTCCAGGCAAAAATTAGAGACATAATCAAAAAATCATCCCGGTGGATTGGAAATCTCAAAGTACAATCCAGGAAAAAGTTAGGGATAATGGCAAGTAACTATGTCCACAAAGGGGCAAGTCCCTCAGCAGCAGTTACACCATCCGAGAAAAACTCCAGTCCAGGTCATCTTCGATAGAAGCTCAGGATGTCCAGAATTCAAAGTTGGTAGAAGGATATCAGTCGTTATGTTTCGATGTAGCCCTTTTCCCTTAAATTACCATTTTCTAGACTTTGTAAATACTTTATGGAATCACGCGTTTGGCTAATTTCCATCCTATCAATAAAATTCGAGCCCTAGTGCTTTTGTTTGCAATTCTTATTTTGTTTTAGCTTTATAGAACGACATCTTAACATGATCAACGATTCTTGAAATAAAACAAAAATGAATTTACTTGTCAAACTTTTTTCTGCTTTTAAAATAAAGATGGAAATTTCTTTTGACTGTTGAACATCGAAAGAAAATCGATCGCTTCGCCCGAAGTAATCGAACTTCAAAGTGCAGAATCGAAGTACTCCTTCTAAACCAGTGCATCTGAATGAAGGATCAGCTGTGTCAGATACGAATATTTCATCAGACACCCCCGGCAGAGTTCTTATCTCCTAAGCCCGACCAACGTAGCTCCCCACGAGGACTACTTCTCCTAAGCAAGGCAGAATTGCTATCGTGAACCAGTGATACTTTACATCCCCCACTGTGGCCGAGTATCCAATTGTGTTCATCTACTAGTCTGTATGTCGCATCAGTTTTGTCAGTATATACATACATGCATCATGCATTATTGATTTACATTCATATTCATATCACATCATTATCACTCTAGTCGGTCTTGTCCCCTAGTGATAAAAGTCTTCACAATCGAGTTGTCAGTTCTTTCCTCGTCAGGAAATGTTGCGTCTGAACAATCTCTCTCCTCCAGTTTATTTCTGGATTAGAGTTGGCCCTTGACCACTTTGATAATTTGAACCTCTGAGAAAACCAGAGAAACTTTCGGCAAATGTCACTCTTCGCCATTGAAGATGATATCTTCACTTTCCCGGATTAAGGAAAATCCCCAGAGAAAGCCTCTTAATCAGAGATTCGACAATACATCAGTTTTTCTCTGAAAAATCCACTGACGAAAAGTTCATCAGCACCTCAAAATTGGATCACATCATATGGCATTTCTCCGAGAAGATCCCGAGAAAAGTATGATGTAAATACCCAAGCAGAAGCAGTCTCTCAAGAGTCTCATTTTCCCCATATAGAGTCAACAAATGGCATCTCCAACAGAGAAGTTTGTACCCCTCTACAATTCATACAGATGGGTTCCCCAACAAGTCTGACATCAAAAGTTTTTTCTATCAAATGGCATCTCTCCAGGAAAATTTGGTGAGAAGTTTGAGGAGAACCGCTACGCATAGCGTCCCTTGTCAAGAAAGTTTATTGAAAAAAGAAACTGAGACCAGTTCCTTGGTAGGAAACCAGGATCGAGGGGAAGTTTATATCAGAAACTAAGACCAGTTCCTTGGTAGGAAACCAGGATCGAGGGGAAGTTTATATCAGAAACTAAGACCAGTTCCTTGGTAGGAAACCAGGATCGAGGGGAAGTTTATATCAGAAACTAAGACCAATTCCTTGGTAGGAAACCAAGATCGAGGGGAAGTTTATTTCAGAAACTAAGACCAGTTCCTTGGTAGGAAACCAGGATCGAGGGGAAGTTTATATCAGAAACTAAGACCAGTTCCTTGGTAGGAAACCAGGATCGAGGGGAAGTTTTTACCTTTTCTAAGCATCATCGCTTAGCAAAAGAAGAAGGATGTGTGAACTACCATTCATAACCACCATCAAAATTTCGGGTGTTCCGATATTTAATCCTCTTGCACCCCGAATGCCCGAATACCTTCGCCATTCACACCTTCGGGTCCAAGAAGATTAAATAGGGGCATCTGTCATACCCCAAATTTTGACTACTAAGATTCCCCATCATTGTGCAAATCATCATCACAATATGGATGAACCATCAGTCTCCCCAAAGATGGGTAAGCACTCACTACAAACAATAATTAGGGTTTCAAGCCCTCTCTGAGCCTTAGACAAAGGATCAATCAAGAATTGACATGATCTTCAACTTGTCTAGCCTCTCAAACATCCACAAGGGATCAGGAGGACTCCCACAGCAAGAATCAAGTACAATGTTGCAGCATTCCAGGTGGATTAAGCCTTAAGATCGCCAGTGTCACCAAATTAGGGTTTGGTCGACCAGGGCCTCCAGATGGAAATTTTCCTCTGGGCATGAGCCAATGCTTCAAAGTATAACCTAATATGCTCCATGGGACATCATAGACCCAATCATCAAGTCAATTTGGCCTCAGGGGATGCATTCAAAAAAAATCAGGGATTAGGGTTTCTTGACCTAATTCACCCCTAAGTTAACTTTTGGGACAAATCATGAGCCAATACCTCAAGAGAGGATTTGAGGGTCTCTAATAAACTACATTGATCTGTTTGCAATAATGGATTGATCCAAGAAGCTTGACCACCAAGTTTCAGTTTCATCTGAACCACAATTAGGGTTTTGATGAAAAAGTCAACTGTAGCTTTGACTTTTGACCAGGACATGCTCCCAAACCCTAGGACATAATTCAATACACCCTATAACACCTATGAAATCAATCCATAAAGTTTGATTTAGGTCAAGGACTTGATTTCATAGAGGATCGCACAGTTTGGAATTCATCTGACAAAAAGTCAACTGTGCACAAAAGTCAACTTTGACTTTTTGAGATTTTTCACAATTATGGTTCTTTGACCCTAAAATGATGTTAATGTGTGATTCGAATCATCATTCATCAAGAAAAATCAAGAAAAGTGGGATAACTTGTAAAAGGGGTAACCATAAAAACTTAGAAATTTTTCTAAGTTATGGAACAAAGTGGCTAGGGTACCAACTTTGGAGGATCATAACTCCTAAACCACAAGGCCATTTTTCCCCATTCAAAGCTGGATTTATAGCTCTCATGGCCCTCTACAAAAGCTTCAACTACAACTCATTCCAATTCCTCATGGATTTTAAGTTATGGAATGATCAAAAACACAAAAAGTGAAAATGTCACTTTTTTCCAACACTTAGTGAAATTTTCACTAAGTCAGAATCTGTCTTACTTTTTTCAAAATGTAGGGGCATTTTTCACTTGGATCCAAAAAGTATCAAAACCAATTATGATCAAACAGTTGTTGTATCATATGAGGGCTTTCCAAAATGGCTAAGAACTCCATCAAATTCCACTTGAGCCATGAGATATGACAATGGCAATATGCCTTGCTGAAAACTGTCAAAGCAAGGCATATTTGTGCATTTTGCTCGATTTGCCAAATTTGTGTAAATGACAAACACACTTATACATCTGAACACCTCAAGGGGAGACCAAGGATGAACCAACTCCGATCCCAAGCCTCCCAAGTCCTTGGAACTAAAAATAGCATGTCAAACCTAGAAATCCCTAAAGAGGGGACAAGACTCCAATTTTGTTTTGGAGAATTCAATGGATGCACCAAGGTGGCATGAACTGAGCCATTTCCAACTGAATTCAGTCAAGACATATCCAAGACCAAGGGAACCAGCAGCATGTGCCCTAACCTCTAGTCAATGGCTAGAGGAGACTTGGATTCTCATTGATCAACATTGGCCAAACCTATGCAGCAGTTGCCAATCACTATTGCTCCCAAAACAAACTTGCTCTACTATAAATATAGCTCATTTGTGATCAGTTTGAGTACACTAAAGCCATCAAACAGATGCTTTCCTCAAAATCACCTTCTCACTTCCAAATTTGCCTTCCAAAGCAAGTCACTATCGGGTTTTGAGTTTGAGAGCTATTCCAACCAAACCAATCACACACACACACCTCATAAACATCATATAGAAGTGATCCAAACACTCACATAACATCTGGAACACCAAATTCTCAAAATCACCAGCCATCTGCACAAGCCTTTGACAGATTTGCAGTTGAGGTGCCAAATCAAGTTCCAGCTCAATTCAATCCACTCCAAGTATCCAGACACACTCCATAGCACCTAGGGAAGCTGTCCATATCCTTGGAACCAAGCTGTAACACCTCTAACACAAAACACGATCACCAGCTGCAAGAGGTAAGCATGAGCTCTTCTAACTCTATAATCCATGCATTTTTTGTTGCACAATAATTTGGCCATATGTTCATAATCATGCATAGAGAGTTTACCCTCAATCAATTGCTTTGTTTAAATCGTGTATGGAATTTCTGAGCCTTCATGCAAGTTTTAGGGTTCTTGAGGTTTCTCTTTGATTTCTTATTCCATGCTTAAAATAAATGAAATTAAAGACCATAGACATGATCGTGAGGTGAAAACGAGTATATTGATATGTAGATTGCATGTTATCATCAAGTATTCAGTGAGATTGGATAGAAAACGCAAATCTGCAGAAACAGAGGGTGGCGCGTGTTCTTGCCATGTTCTTGGCGCCATTTTTGAATATTTGAATATTTGAATTTTTTTTATTTTATTTAATTGATTCAAAAATTAATTTCTCTCTGAATTTTAATGATTTTGAGTTGATTCTTTTTTAATAATTCACAAAAATGTTAAAATATTTTATTTTACCAAAAAAATCCCAAAAATATTATTTATTTCATATACTTGATATTTTTGTAAAGAATTAATATTTTAATTATTTTTTACATTTAAAATATTTTCTCCCTCTTGATTTTTCAAATTTTAGTGATTTCCAATCATTTTGTGGATAGAAACATGATTTTTGAAACATTAATCCAAGATCACAATTTGTTTCCACACATGTTTAACAATTTTGATCATTTTAATTGAATTTTTATTCAATTAAAATACATTTTGAAAAGCAAATTAGGGTTTTTGATTAATTCAACCCTCATCAAACTTTTTCAAACAACTTTGGGCCTCTAATAGAGTGTAAGACCCAACCCTTTTGTAAATAGTACCTTTGGGCCTCACACATTGTATAAGTCCCTCTGTATATTTTCAAACGTTCGGCGCGATCGTCGCCTTTAAACAAAACCTTTGGGCCTCTCATTGAGTTATAAGTCCCATCTCTTGTACAAAAATAAACTTTTTGGGCCTCTAATAGAGTGTAAGTCCCAACCCTTTTTGTACAAAAACCATTTTGGGTCTCACTTATTGTATAAGTCCCTCTGCACATTTTTAAAACAACGGCGCGATCGTCGTTTTCAAACAAAAACCATCTGGGCCTCCCCTTGTGTTGTAATTCCCATACATCTTTCAAAAATAATAAATCTTTTGGGCCTCTAATAGAGTGTAAGACCCAATCCCCTTTTAACCAAAACCATTTTGGGCCTCAGATATTGTATAAGACCCACGGTGCTCTCAAAAAATCTCGGCGCAATTGCCAGTTCAAAAATAAATCATCTGGGCCTACCCTCGAGTTATAAGCCCCATTCCTTTTCTTTAAACATCTTTGGGCCTCTTGAGAGAGTGTAAGACCCACCCCTTTGTACAGAAAACCTTTTTGGGCCTCAGTCACTTGTATAAGTCCCTGTACAATTTCAAAACAACAGTGCAATCACTGATAAATCCTTGGGCCTCTCCTTGAGCTGTAAGCCCCAACAATCTTTTCAAAGCACTTTCTCCTTTGATTTAGAATATAATATTGTTATCAAAGCTTTCTTTGTTGAACAACTAACAAAACAGCATGGAAGCTCTACAACCGAGTAAGTGTTTACCTGCTTTCTTTATCCGCTTTCATATATATATATATATATATATATATATATATATATATATATATATATATATATATATATATATATATATATATATATATATATATAACTGTATTGTGGGGCTGCTCACTGTGAGTATTCTTTCACAAACTTTTATATACCTGCTATATATCCACTGTGTAATACTAGTATAGTTATTTAGAGTTTTCCCCGGCAACTACGTCTAGCACTAGGTAAAGCTCTGTTGGTCACTCTTAAATACAAACAAATCTAGATCCCCATAGGATTACCAGACACATTATTCCCTCCTCTTGGGGTTAAACAATATAGAGATGTGAAAGGCAGCATTCTCAGTGAACCCTTTCTCAGATTGTCACCCTTAGACATTGTCAAAGAGACTCTACTCCCCAGGGATGATCTTTTCTCCGTGAATGGCATCTCTTGAGTTTCTTCCAAATTCTCGGACTTTCCTGGCTTGATCTATTCTCGGTGAATGGCATGTCTTGAACTTCTCGGGGTTTGGGGACCCACAGGCTTCTTAAAAGCATCCCCGCCTTATTTTGGGCGTTGTACAAGGGCCCTTCGGCTTCTTAAAAGCTCGCATGCCTTCTCTTGGGATTAGTACAAGGACCCAGATACCTCTACAGGTATAGGAACATAACCTAGTCATCAATTTGCTAGAGCTGTCTTTCTGAGTCAAGTGTCAGACCTGTTAATGGGTTGACCTTCATCCCTTAACATACCAGCCTTCTCTTGGCCATCTTACAAAGATCATTCACTACCTGAGAATCGATTTCTCAAAACACCAGTAGACTTGGACAGTCTAAATACCCTTTGGATTTCCCATTTCCTTAAAGAACAGGAAATAACCCTGATCCTCTGATCAGTTCCAAAGCACAGCCTCACCTTTAATCATTCCCTTTATAAGAACTGGTTTTCTCTTTTATCCAACATACTGGACCTGTCACTAAACTGAAACAGTCACCAGCACAGTAGCCTCCTCTTGGGCTTTGTTCAGTGATTTTCCCCAGCAGAGATAACCTTCTCACGCTCTCTTGTTGAGTATAAAAGATTCACTTGTTGAGTCACCCACTTTTAGTCTCCATCTCGGCCTTCGTACGAGATACCAAATCACTCTCTTGTTGAGTATAAAAGATTCTCTTGTTGGGTCAAACCTGTTCAGCCTCCATCTCGGGCTTCGTACGAGATACAAAAATACTCTCTTGTTGAGTATAAAATACTCTCTTGTTGAGTCACTTCCCTTTTAGCCTCTCTCGGGCTTCGTACGGGACACATAAAAGCACTCTCTTGTTGAGTCAACCCTTTTAGCCTCTCTCCCGGGCTTCGTATGAGACATATAAAAACACCCTCTTGTTGGGTCAATAGCCTCCTCTTAGGCTTTGTATAAGAAAACCCCAATTGAGTCAATCAACCTGTTAGCATCAAAATCTGTGCCTTGCTCACAGTATACAAACATCAACAACTCATTTTCCTTCATCTAATTGCTGTAAGCGGCAAGCCTCTGGATTATTCACATCCACGCCACTGTCCCTCTTTTAGCATGAGAAATTCCTAAGGAAAGATGGCATTGCTCTAAACTGAGTTAAAGTCTTCTCCTTCAAGTTAAAAATCCCCTATAAAGGAAATTATGGCATTGATGGATTCACATATCCTAGTTAAAGTAATTCTCCTTTATAATCTGTCACCCAACAGTTGTGACAAACAGACCAAATATCCCCCTTTAGAGATGATAAATTCTCTCTAAAGTTAAAACCCTTCAGCTTCACATCTTGGGCTTCGAACAAGATACAAATAGACCCTTCAGCTTCACATCTTGGGCTTTGAACAAGATACAAACCACATTTAGCTTCACGCCTTGGGCTTTTAACAAGACACCAAAACAACCTTTTTTTTCCTCCCATAGAATAGGAGGAACTATGATCGCTCTGATTTCCCTGTTTCGTCAAACGGGAATACGTAGGCATAAGATTGGAAAAATCTTAGCGAGCATACTAATCAAAATCCCAAAACCCAGTATCTCCACCAAATCAACCCAAAAGCATCAAATCTAAACACATTAGCATCTTACCTCACAAATAGTCCAAACATTGTGTTCTTAACAAAAGAACCTAAGAGAGACCCACAATCTTAATAGCATCTGTAAACCAACAGTCATCTGTTTAAACTTAGTATGCAAGCAGGGTTAATTGGAGACATCTATTTCCTTTCCTTAATCAGTTTCAATAGGATAAAAAATGAATCGAACTGTAGTACCCCCAAAGCGATAGTGCTTCGCAACCACGCAAACATTCGCGCTACACCAACAATGAAGGAAGTGGCAATGAAAGAGATTGTGAAGTTACATTAAGTCGAGATGACTGTGGTTAGAAACAAAAAGAGTGAGTTGATACCAAAAAAGGTATGAATGATTGTGGTTAGAAACAAAAGGAGTGAGTTGATACCAACTCGCACTATTACCAGATGAAATATGTGCAGTGACTACATTAGATTGAATTCTAGAGACTTATACACGGGTTACAACCAAATAATGGTGGGTCTAGAGGACCAAGAGAAGACGATGTTCACATGCCCATTTAAATTCTTTGCGTATCAGAAGATGTTTTTGGTTTATGAAATACTCCAACTACCTTTTAGCGTTGCATGCTCTTTATATTTTTTATATGATTGAAAACTCTATAGAAGTATTCATGAATGATTTTTCTGTTTTTACAAAATCTTTTGAGACTTGTCTTAATCACTTAAATTTTGTTTTGAAAATATGCATATTCATGAAAAATGTCATTTCTTGATTACATAAGGGAATTTCTTAGGGGGACAAGCTCTTTGTTAGGCAATGAAGTTGGTCAAGTCAAAATAGAACTAATAAAAAAATTACCACAACCTCTTAATGTGAAAGGAGTGATAAATTTTTAGGATATGCTAACTGTTACGGACGTTTCATAAAAGACTTCTTTATGATTGCATAACCTTTGTGTTACCCCTTGTCAAAGAAAATGATTTTGTTTTTATCATAATTATTTAAATTCTTTCATTTTGATAGAGGAAAAGTTTGTCACCGCACTCGTAGTCACAACTTCTGATTAGGAGTTATCTTTTGAATTTATGCGTGATAGTAACGATTACACGGTTAGAGTGGTAATTGGCCTACGACTTGAAAAAAAGTTATTAGTATATATATATATATATATATATATATATATATATTTATATATTGTTGGAATTAGATTAGCAACGATTAATCAAAACATACATGCTCAAGAAATTATAATATATAATTTAGACGCGGAAATCAAGCATGTATAAAATTGCAGGATCGAGAAATTGATTTTAGGAATACCTGGATCCATTGAGAAAAATGCCTTTGTAGTAACCCTAAAACCTGGAAGATGATGGCTTTGGTGGTTCTTCCTCAACCGGTACTCCTTAGGCCTCGAATTCTCTTCAGATAGGGAGAAGAGATAATTGCTTGTTGTACGGTATATTGGGGACCATAGCCTATATATAGTGTGATGGCCAATTAGGGTTCCCATTATTCCCAAATGGGTCATCCTGACATTCACTCATATTTGAGCCCATACCAATTATTTAATTAATTAATTAAATAATTCCTAAATAAAATCTAAGTAGCCTTTTAACATTATTTGATCACATAATTTATTTAAGGCACTTTATTTGATAAAATAGCTAATATAATTAAATAAATATATTTGGCCACATAATTATTGGAATATTAATATATTACTAAATTATTAAAATATTCCAACAATCTCCCACTTGGCCAATATATCTTAATAATTATATCATAATTCTTTAGGCGCGCATCTGAATGCTATTTATCTTTAGATTTCAACTTTACAATCTGGTCCACCTCATACATCAATAATGGGACCATCGCGGCTGTCGTCACTAACGTATAACATGACGGAACCCCGACGACCACCACATCAACGTACTTGATGACATAGATCGATATGGATGAGTGGCATGGAAATTTCATGCAATGTGATCTCTGAATCATGCATATTTCCAACTGGTCCTACTGGAGTCTTTAGTGAGATCAAACTGGAGTTCCTTAGGTGCAATTCAAAATTACAATATTTGCACATAACAAAAAAAAACTTGATATTGTTATAACAATAATACCTCATAAGTTTTTATTTCTGCAGAAAATTAAACATAACATAAAGTTTGTACCAAAATAAAACCAAAGGATAGAACATAGTAAATTAAGAAAAAAAAACTCCCACTAATCTAAGGCAATCTCAAACTCAAGACCCATATGAGCAACATGCCCATGAAAAGCCTTAGGTGCTAAACCTTTGGTTAGTGGATCAGCTAGCATTAAGTCTATCCCTATATGTTCTATCAAAATTTGTTTCTCCTGAACTCTTTCTTTCACAACAAGATACTTGATATCAATAAATTTTGATTTTGTAGAACTCATATTGTTGTTAGAGTAGAGCACAGCTACACTATTGTCACAATAAACCTTCAAGGGCCTTTCAATGCTCCCAACAATGCGTAGGCTTGTGACAAAGTTCCGCAGCCAAATAGCATAATTTGATGCCTCAAAGCAAGCCACAAACTCTGTTGCCATGGTGGAAGGAGCCACTAAAGTCTATTTGGAAGACTTCCAGGAGACGGCTCCTCCAGCCAAGAGAAAGATGTAACCAGATGTGGAACGTCTGCTATCCGGGCATCCAGAAAAATCTGAGTCAGAATACCCAATGATCTCCAAGTTATCTAACTTACAATACGTGAGCACGAAGTCTCTTGTTCTCTTCAGGTAGCGCATTACACGCTTTACTGTTATCCATTGCTGTTTACCAGGGTTGCTTAGATGCCTACCAAGAACTCCTACAATGAATGCTAAGTCGGGACGGGTGCAAACTTGAGCATACATAAGACTTCCCACTGCTGAAGCATATGGAACCTTATGTATCTCTTGCTTTTCAAGATTCGTAGTGGGGCACTGTTTGAGACAAAACTTGTCTCCTTTAGCAACGGGTGTGTCTCCTGGTTTACTATCTTTCATGGAGAATCTATCCAGAACTGTATCAATATAGCTCCTTTGTGACAATCCTAAAATACCTCGAGAACGGTCTCTAAGTATTTGAATTCCTAAGACAAAGGAGGCGTCCCCAAGATCTTTTATCTCAAATTTATTTGTGAGAAATCTCTTGGTTTCGTGTAATAATCCTATATTGTTGCTTGTCAAAAGGATATCATCTACATATAGTACCAAGAAAACGAATTTACTCCCACTGAACTTTTGGTATACACAGTTATCAACCGGATTAGCCTCAAAACCAAATGAGGATATTACTTGATGGAATTTGTAATACCATTGACGGGAAGCCTGTTTAAAGCCATAGATGGATTTCTTCAGCTTGCAAACCATAGACTTTGGGTCTCCTGACAAAGTTTTCCGGTTGCATCATATATATTGTCTCTTCAATGTTTCCATTTAGAAAAGCAGTCTTTACATCCATCTGATGCAACTCTAAATCAAAATGAGCTACCAATGCTATCATGATCCTAAGAGAGTCCTTCGAAGAAACTGGAGAGAAAGTCTCTTTATAATCAATTCCTTCCTTTTTAGTAAAGCCTTTTGCGACAAGACGAGCTTTATATCTCTCAATGTTACCCTTTAAATCCCTTTTGGTTTTAAATATCCATTTACAACCAATGGGTTTCATTCCTTCAGGTAATTTAACGAGATCCCAAACATCATTGTCAGCCATTGACTTCATCTCATCCTTCATGGCATCAACCCAGTTAAGAGATTTTGGACTCCGCATAGCTTGACTAAAGTTGATAGGATCTTCCTCAGTCAAACCAATGCCATCCTCACGTTCCTGAAAAAATACAACATAATCATCTAAAATTGCACTCTTCCTCTCTCTAATGGATCTTCTTAATGGTGGCTCTTGAGGTTGTTGAGTTTGAACTATAGGTGGTGCTTGAGGAAGAAACTCAATATTGTCTTATTCTTGAGGGATGTTAGGGATAACATCATTGTTTATTACAGGATCAATTTCTGGAACAAAGATAGGTACAAAGACTTGATCATTGTGAGAAACAGTTTCTTCATCAAAGACAACACTCTTTATGCCTCCTTCCCCTCCAAACTCTACATCCTCAAGGAATCTTGCATTTCCCGTTTCAAAAATTGTTCTAGTGATGGGATTGTAAAACTTGTACCCATAAGAGCGTTCAGCGTATCCAATAAAATAACAGCTAATTGTCTTTGCATCCAACTTACCTTCATGAGGCTTATAAGGCCTCGCTTCAGCTGGACATCTCCAAATGTGCAAGTGTCTAATGCTGGGTTATTTTCCCAGTCCAGAGCTCATAAGGGGTCTTAGCTACTACTTTACTAGGTACTCTATTAAGAATATAAACTGCAGTCTTTAATGCTTCTCCCCAAAAGGACTCTGGAAGAGAAGAATGACTAATCATACTTCTTACCATGTGCTTAAGAGTCCGGTTTCGTCGTTCTGCAACTCCATACATGCTGGGTTTTCCTGGCATTGTGTATTGCGGAACAATTCCACACTTATCGAGGAAAAGCGCAAAGGGTCCTGGACGTTGTTCCCCTGATCCATCATACCGACCATAGTATTCACCACCACGGTCAGATTTGACAGCTTTTATTTTCTTTTCAAGTTGAAGTTCGACTTCAAATTTGAATGACTTGAACACGTCCAAAGATTGAGATTTCTCATGAATCAAATACAAGTAGCCATACCTCGAGTAATCATCTATGAACGTAATAAAATATTGTTGTTCATTCCAAGAACCTGTAGGGAAATGACCACATATATCGGTATGAATTAGTTCTAAGACATCCTTAGCTATTTCAGCATGGAAATTCCTCTTGTTTGTCTGCTTACCCTTGATACACAGAATGCAGACTTGAAAGTCTGACAAATCAAGAGATCTAAGAATACCGTCCGACACAAGCCTCTGAATTCTTTGTTTAGATATATGTCCTAATCGCCTATGCCATAAAGTGGCGGAATTCTCATTTAATTTTCGTTTTGTACCATGTGACTCTATTTGCATTACTTTGTTATAAGGAAATTCAATATCAAGCATATAAAGATTATCATTCAAAGAACCGTAACCAACAACATTTGAATCATATGAGAGGCTAAATTTATTATTTCCAAATGAACAAGTATAACCCGATTTGTCCAAAATAGAAATATAAATTAAATTCCGTCTAATAGACGGTGCAACAAAAGTCTCAATCAAATCCAAATAAAAACCGGTCTTTAATAATAATCTAAAAGTCCCTATAGCCTCTACTGCAACTTTATTGTCATCGCCCACATAGATGAATCTTTCAGCATCACTTGGTGGACGGCTCCACAGGAAACCCTGCATGGACATACTAATGTGAGTAGTAGCACCAGAATCTACCCACCAAGTATCCTTAGGTACAGAAACTAAATTAATTTCATAACAAACAAAAGTGAGAAAATTACCCTTCTTTTCACGCCATGCGACATACTTGGAATACTCTATCTTCATGTGTCCAACCTTTTTGCAAAAGAAGCAAGTGGTTTCCTTAGGTTGTTCCTTTGCCTTCTTATTTTGAGAAAAATTTCCTGCAGGTTTCTTTCTTTTATTTTGAGAACTGGTAGCCAAGTGAGCACTTTCAGTCTGAGCAGCAAAATTTGGAGGGGTAGCAGCGACAACTGGATCGATTGAAAAGAACAGCAAGCATACAACCTTAGTAGGAATGTCAAATAGACATGTACAATATTGTTTATATGCAAATTAAATAAGACCTAAACAAGATACCAAGAACACCATCAATTCCCAATCTTTGATTACAAGAATTAACTGTAAGCGGTACTCTCACGCAATGATCAAATATTAGTAATAAGTCTTGTCAGTTAATGGACGTCTTTGACATCAATCATCAACCACATGGATAAACTTAATAATTACTACATATTTACCATCACAGGTATGCATTATTCGGCCAAACTGTGTCTTCCTTTTGGCCGACCATAACAGTTCGCATGAATAATTACACACTACATCTTTTATAATTTTAATTGAATCAATTTTAAATAATAGAGGATACTTTTGCAACTTGTTGTTTCAACTAACCCAATCAAAATTATTAGACAATTTTTTTATTTAATAAATTAAATGGGAAGGCTTTAAAATTTACACACTAAAATTGTATGTTTACTATGATGCTTAATAATCAAATGATTATCAAACTATCCTAATTATGCAAGAAAATTCTCGCATAATTAAGTCTGAAAAAATAAACACATAATTGTGTTTATGTCATGTACATACCGGTATAATAAACCGGTTGTACTCGAAGAGTGTTAAAAAATTCTAAATTAAATTAACACTCGAAAGAGAAAAAAAATTCTTAATAAAATAAAATTAGTATTTAAATTTTCTTCACAATTAAAAAATTAAGTTGGATCCATAAAATAAAAAATTGATATAGTTAAACATTATTGATTCAACAAACAGTAACGAAATGAGATTTTCTCAAATGCCATTTGGTTACAGATAATATTAACTAATTGTATCCAAAAACAACCGTATCAACTTTTTACACCAAATTCACAATGATACGTGTATATGTAACTAATATTATAACAACCTCTAACACGTTTGAGATATTACCATAAATAAGGCCATAGGGGTTAAGGAAAACCCCCATTTGGCTTAAATACAAACGCACAGAAGACAAAGAATACAAAATATAGTAAAACACGATCAATAAGAAAAAATAGGATTAACATTCCAAAACCCTTGGCGTTGATGAGGGGGAAGGGAACCCTCATCATCCTGTTGTCTAAAAAACCACCTTACAGTAAACAATTTTCCCCGTTATGATAACAATAAAAAAAACTTAAACAATATATTAAAAAAAATGACATAATAATATATCATTAATAATTAATAATTTTATAACAACCTAAGCTCTGATACCATTTGCTGGAATTAGATTAGCAACGATTAATCAAAACATACATGCTCAAGAAATTATAATATATAATTTAGACGCAGAAATCAAGCATGTATAAAATAGCAGGATCGAGAAATTGATTTTAGGAATACCTGGATCCATTGAGAAAAATGCCTTTGTAGTAACTCTAAAACCTGGAAGATGATGGCTTTGGTGGTTCTTCCTCAACCGGTACTCCTTAGGCCTCGAATTCTCTTCAGATGGGGAGAAGAGATAATTGCTTGTTGTACGGTATATTGGGGATCATAGCCTATATATAGTGTGATGGCCAATTAGGGTTCTCATTATTCTCAAATGGGTCATCCTGACATCCACTCATATTTGAGATCATACCAATTATTTAATTAATTAATTAAATAATTCCTAAATAAAATCTAAATAGCCTTTTAACATTATTTGATCACATAATTTATTTAAGGCACTTTATTTTGATAAAATAGCTAATATAATAAAAATATATTTTGCCACATAATTATTAGAATATTAATATATTACTAAATTATTAAAATATTCCAATATATATATATATATATATATATATATATATGATCGTGAAGGCTGGATCAGATCCTATAGAATCAGGCCGCCAAGTGCGTCAGGGATGCTGGTCGTATGGAGAGGAGGGGGGTGTACCTGCAAGGTACTCCGACGCTCAAGTAAGAAAGGGTCAGAGAAAAGGGGCAAGTACAGAGTATGAATTCTTAGGGTGAATATTGGATACCTGACCCTCTCAAGTGAGAGGGTTTATATAGAGCCCCCAGCGCGTGGCCAACGGTCCAATTTTCGGGGCGAAATAACCGTTTTCCCCAAAGAATAGGTAACTACCCAAACTAGCCGTTATGTCGGGCAGGGTGCCCAAAACTAGCCGTTATGTCGGGCATAAGCGTGGTTTCGGGCACCTGCCCTTAGCTGTTCGGGGAGCAATGAAGCCGTGCGTAACGGGCAGTAATTCCGGGGAGGAACGTTGCATTCCTTGCCCGGTTAGAGGGGCAAAAAGGTAACTTTTGTCCCTCAGTGGATTGGACTTAGGAAATTTGGGCCGCTCTGGAGCAGAGGCGGATTGGCCCATGTCTAGCCATTGGTCCAGTCCAGAACAGGAGCCCCCCAAGTCGTAGCTCCCGAGCATGGGAGTGATGACTTAAGGACTGCTCGTTGCTCTGTGGAGCCAGTACAGAGTCGTTGTTTGAAGACGAGGAGGACTGTCTCAAAGTGCTAGTGGCTCCCGGTGTCCATGAGATTCGTGGTCATGACCTTGTTGCCCGATGTTCGGGGAGACTAAGGGTCAGACAGAATTGGAAACGTTGGGATGCCACGTGTGCCTAGAGCTCCATGTAGCAGTTAATAGGCAATGATGGCTAGTGGATAGCCATTATGGCCTACGAGCGCGTGTTAGCACGTGCCCCTTTGTATAAAAAGGGGGAAAATCGTTCCATTTGGAACTTTTTGCTCTGATTTCTCTCTGCTTCCTTCAGTACTCTTGCCCGTAACCGCCTTCCGCCTACTCCGACCACCGTGTCTGGCTTCGAGTAGCTTCTTTTTCTACTTAAATCAAGTAAGTTTTCCGATCCTTTGCCTGTTCTGCTTCTGTTTGTTGTTAATGGTAGATTGCATGCGGTTAGGGTTAGTTTCAGAGGACGAAATGGGTGAATCTCCGGCGATTGTTGGTGGTGGACGGTGGTTGTGCCATTTTTATACCTCTAACATGTCACCGGAGTTAGTAGTACGTTTTAGCGAGGAGGGTGGTTCACGGTGATGTTGCGGTAGCTATGTAAGCGTGATCGCCGTGTCTGTTCATCGTCCGAGTGGGTGATGAGTTTTCCGGTAGAACATTCCCAGATTCCGGTGAAGCTTTACGATTTCCGGTGAAGCTTCAACGGAAACTGGGTGTGGGTGCGGGGAAGCTCCTCGCCCTGGGATAATTAGTTTCGAGCGTCTCCTTGCGGGGAGGTTTCAGCTTTCCTTATGATGTTAGGGCTTAGGCCGGGGACGTTGTCCTTAGTCCTTTGTGCGTCCTTTCACTTGACTTAGCAGTGGAAGGGTGGATTTGATTTGTTGTCGAATTCACTTTCTTTTATGCTTTTCAGGTGACTGTAATGGCGACGGGGCCAGATAGAGAAGTTATTATAGATACATCTGAGGAGGAGACGGGCTCCGAAAATAATAGCAGTTCGAAGGTTTCGAGTTCGGCGCCCTCGAGTTCTTCCAGCAATGTCGGGGAGAACGAGGCGGACGACATGGACGAGGATGTGGACGGGTTCTCCGGGGAGGAGTGGGAGGTGGCCGAACCTGCCGAGCATGTGTCCACTTTTGCAAAGTCTTTGGTGGGCGTTTTCATAGAGGTAGGACCGGAGGGAGAGTGGAAGGTGCACTTCCCTTCGTTAGACGATCGTGTCTGTACTCACTTTGGGGACCATTTTACCATGTATGAATACGCTTTCAAGGAGTTGGGCCTGAGGCTGCCGTTCACTGATTTTCAGCAGTTAGTGTTCGTGCATTTAAAGTTGGCCCCCATGCAGTTGCATCCTAACTCGCTGGCCTTCATCCAGGCGTTTGAGTTGGTATGCGAGCATCTCACTATAGGGGCTACTCTTCCTTTGTTCTTCACTGTCTTCCATCTTCAGCGGCAGCTATCGGGGAAGAAGTACGGCTGGGTTTCTTTGAAGCAGCCCCGCAAGCTGTTCAAGCCATTTTCAGAGTCAATCCGGACATTCAAGGAATGATATTACATTGTTGAACCCATGTCTGAGGCTGCCCAGGACAGTACATATGTCTGGGAGATCAAAGTTGACGAGGACGGGAATGAGCTGCACGACGAGGAGGGGACGTTTATCGGGCGGAGACTCTACAAGTTCCCCCTCCACTGGGCACCCGACCATTTCGCCAAGAAGCCCAGTGACTATGTCTTCCAACCGAGCAATCTCCGCGGGCAGGACGCCGTGGCGTATGAGGTGCTGGTGAAGTGGGTCAACTCCTTTGGGCTTGCTGAGTGCTGGACGAGCAAGGGCAGCCCGATCTTTGAGGAAGATGGGAGTTAGAGGGTCGAGCGCCGATTTATCAACGTTAAGGCACTGCTGGAGTGCAAGACTCCCATGGATGCTGAGAAGCTGCTTGGTAGTCATAGTTATTTAGATTTTGTTCGTGTTTTTTCTTTTCCTCGTATCTAACATGTTCGTGTTTTGCTTGTGCAGGTGAGATGCCTCAGGCCCATGACAGGGTTGTAAGGAACGCTCTCGCGAGGAATAAGGTCGGGGCGGCTCCTCCGAAATCTCAGTTTGCTAGTGCTCGTGCTCCTTCTCCTGTTCAAACTGCCACGGGGACCTCTTCTTCTCCTACTCCCGCATCCCGGGGATCTCCTCTGTCCTTGACCGGGCGAGCGAAGCGACCAAGGGTAGATGACGCTGTGGACCTTACTCGGGTGCCGAAGAAAGGGAAGTTCGAGCTTCCTCCCTATATCCTTGATAGGAGGTTTTTTGAAGGCAACTCTTTGGTCGTTCCCCGGGCGGAATCTCTTCGCTTGGAAGGTATGGATCGCCCGAGCAAGAGGGCGCTGGTAGCCCAAGACGCTTCTGCTTTGGTCAGGATGCTAGAGATGGCGGCTGTTTATGTTGAAGGGGAATCTGCAACTGAGTTCAAACTCAATGCTGCCCGGGCTTCTGTGGCATCTCTCAAGGAAGAAGTCAAGAGTGTCGGCGAGGCTCGAAGAAGGCTGAAGAGGAGACGGTTAGGCTGAAGGAGGAGAACTCCAAGCTGGCGGCGGAGAAGAAAGCCGCCGAGGAGCTGATCAGGGAGATGAGGGCGGTCAATGCCCCGGGTGTCGACGAGTCGGACGATGTGAAAGAATTTAAGACTAGATCCGAGCTGGTTGCCCGCATGCTACTGGCCGAAGATGACGGTATTGCCGTCGCGGAGGAGTCTTTCAAAAATGTCGTGGCTCAATTGCGGGTGGTGAACCTTGAGCTCGATTTTTCTGTTGAGGGTACTCACTACCTGGCGCATGTAGAGGGTGGCTGTATTGTCGTGCCCGACGGTCTCCTTGAAGGTACCCCCGAGGATCGGCCCGCAGAGGACCAGAGACCCCAGCCAGAGCCCGCCGAGCATGCGGATGAGTGAGGAATTTGTATTTTTGATGTTGTTGTAATCTGTCCGGCATGCGTGCCGTGGAATTGCTTGTAATTTATTTTTGGGGGGGTGTGGCCCCCGTTTCATGTAACTAAGTACAATCGTGGCCCTTGCGGCCACTTATTATGTTAAATAATCACATGTTTAATTCTGTTGTTTGTATGAATTTACTTGCTTTTATTTTTTGCTAAGTATCGTATTCAAGCTCGTTGTAAATGTATATCTGCCCGTGATTGGGAATATTTGACTTGCGCAAATATTTTAGGGGGATTGCTCGTTGAAGACGTGTTCGACAGTGAGGGGAACTGGTCGAACGGCCGGGGAATGTCCTGGCGGGGTACGGAGCTCAGGTCGCGTTTGAGGCCTGAGTTCGCGGCGTGAACGTCCCATCGCGAGCTGGGGTTCTGCCAGTCATGGTACTTTGACGACAGCGATGCTCGATCGAGGACCGCCGTCGAGCAGTTACCCGGCTCATTATTGAGCGGGGTTCTGCTTTATTCGTATGCGACGCTTGTACCTAGACGCGCATAGTGGTCGGTAGCTGACGTTCGTCGTTGTGACGGGTCGAACCAAGGATTTAGCTGTAGTATTGTTTTAGCTTTTCAGCGTTCCATGGTCGAGCAAGTTCTTCCCCAGAGAGATGTTATAAATAGCAGGCCCCATTTTCCATTTTTGCTCGGACGCGATAGGGTCCTTCCCAGTTGGCTGCTAGTTTGCCTTCGCGAGAGTCTGTGTGGTTTCTTCTTAGAACAAGGCTCCCCACATTGAACTCTCGCCGTATCACCTTGGCGTTGTGCCTGATGGTAAATTTTTGTTTTAGTGAGGCTTCGCGAAGGGCTGCCCCGGTTCGGATTTCCTCGACGAGGTCTAGCTCTTATCTCAACGATTCGTCGTTCATCTCCTCGTATAGGGACGACTCTGTCTGCCTAGAGGGCACGTGAAATTCGACGGGAATTACAGCCTCAGTCCCGTATGCTAAACGAAAAGGTGTTTCCCCGGTCGTTGAGTGCGGAGTTGTGCGGTATGCCCACAGTACGCTGTGCAGTTCCTCGACCCATGCCTTCTTTGTTTCGTCCAGCCTTCGCTTGAGGCCTCGAAGGATGACTCGGTTGGCTGCTTCAGCCTGCCCGTTTGTTTGAGGGTGTTCCACGGATACGAAGTACTGCTTCGTGCCTAGTTGGGCGACGAAGTCTTGGAACTTCCTGTCCGTGAATTGCGTCTCGTTGTCCGTTACTATCACTTGGGTAATACCGAAACGTGCAAGGATGTTTCGTTTGTAGAAACGCAGGATGTTGAGGGCAGTTATTTTGGCTAGAGCTTCTGCCTCTATCCATTTTGTGAAATAGTCCACGCCCACTATGAGATATTTGTTCTGACTTGATCCTACCACGAAGGGTCCTAGGATGTCTAGGCCCCACCAGGAAAATGGCCACGGGGAGGACATAGCCTTGAGCTCGTTAGGCGGAGCCAGGTGCATGTCCCTCTGTCGTTGGCATTTGTTGCATTTCTTCACGTGTTCTTTCGTGTCGTTTTGCATGGTCGGCCAGTAGTAGCCTTCCCGGAGAGCCTTTCGAGCAAGGGACCTTCCGCCGAGATGTTGGGCGTTGATTCCCTCGTGGATTTCGCGCAGGATATGTGCGACCATTTCCTCCTCGACACATTTGAGCAGTGGAATGGAGAATCCTCATCTGTAGAGTTTATCTTCGACCAAGACGTAAGAGTAGGCTCTTCGCCTGACTACGCTGGCTTCCTTTGGGTCGGACGGGAGGTCGTCTTTGGCGAGATAGTTGTAGACTGGGGTCATCCAGCAGTTGTTGTCGTCGATCACCTGTACGTCGAGTGTCAGGGAGGCCTTTTTAATACTGGGTCAAGGAAGTACCTCCTGTATGACGGATTTGTTTCTGCCTTTCTTCTTCGTGCTGGCTAATTTAGACAGCACGTCTGCTCGTACGTTATGTTCGCGGGGAACGTGTTTCACTTCCACTGTTGTGAACTTCACCATTTCCTTCTTTACCAGGGCCAAGTATTCGGTCAGGTTGTCGTTTTTGGCTTGGTATTCTCCCCGGACCTTGAGGGCCACGAGTTGTGAATCTGTGCAAATGACGACTTCCACTGCGCCTAGGTCCTCGGCAAGGCGTAGCCCAGCAAGGAAGGCTTCGTATTTAGCCTGGTTATTGGAGGTTGGGAAAGACAATGTGAGTGATACCTCGACGATAATTCCTTCGTCGCTCTCCAGTATGATGCCCGCGCCGCTTCCTGCAGAGCTTGAGGCACCGTCGACGAAGATGGTCCATTTGCGTGCTTCGCTCGAGGGGGATTCTGCGAACGTCATCTCCGCGACGAAGTCGGCCAGAGCTTGGGCCTTGAGGGCTTTTCTGCCTTCGTATTGGATGTCAAATTTGGACAGTTCCAACGACCATTTGAGCATTCGGCCAGCCATATCTAGTCGTCTGAGCAGCTGCTTTATAGGCTGATCTGTTCGAACCACGATCGTGTGAGCCAAGAAGTGGTGTCTTAATCTTCTGGCTGTGTTGATGAGGGCCAGTGCCACCTTCTCTATCTGTTGGTATCTTAACTCTGGTCCTTGCAGCGCTTTGCTCGTGAAATAAATAGGCTTCTGCCTGTCAAGTGTCTCGCGGATGAGGGCGGCACTCACTGCTTTGGTTGCTACGGCCAGGTATAGGAACAACGTTTCGCCATTGTCCGGGCGAGAAAGGACAGGTGGCTCTGAGAGTGCTCGTTTTAGATGGAGAAGGGCCTTGTCGCACTCCTCGATCCATTCGAATGCTACCTCTTTGCGGAGGAGTTTGAAGAATGGTAGGGCGTGCTGGGCGGACTTGGCCACGAAACGAGATAGTTACGCGAGCATCCCGTTGAGGGACTGGATGTGTTTTTTGGACTTGGGCGTAGGAAACTCAGAGACTGCCCGACATTTGTCGGGATTGGCTTCGATTCCTCGTTCTGTTAAGTAGAAGCCGAGGAATTTGCTTGCTCGGACACCGAACATGCACTTCTCCGGATTAAAACGCATTTTGTATTTCCTGGCCTATTCGAAGACCTTTCTCAAATGGGCAGTATGATCGGTTTCCTCGTGGGATTTTACGATCATGTCGTCCATGTAGACTTCCAGCATGTCGCCTATTTCTCCCCGAAACACTTTGTTCATCATTCGTTGGTACGTTGCTTCGGCGTTCTTCAGGCCGAAGGGCATTACGTTGTAGTAATAGTTGCCCGATTCGGTCATGAAGGCCATATATTTTTTGTCGGACATTGCCATTGGGATTTGATTGTAGCCCGAGTAGGCGTCCATGAACGATAAAAGTTTATAACCAGCAGAATTATCAACAAGTTTATCAATATTGGGGAGGGGGTAGGCATCCTTCGGGCATGCCTTATTGAGATCGGTGTAATCAATGCACATGCGCCATTTTCCATTAGATTTTTTAACTAATACAACGTTGGACAACCAAGTGGTGTACTTGGCTTCTGAAATAAATTTGGCCTTGAGGAGGTCCTTTATAGCTTTTTCAGCAGCTTTCGTTTTCTCCGGAGACTGCTTCCTCCTACGTTGTGCTACGGCCTTGACGGCCAGGTCAATGGTCAGCTGGTGACAAGCGACGGATGGATCCAAGCCGGGCATTTCGGCGGCGCTTCATGCGAAGAGGTCGACATTCTCTCTGAGGCATGCTTTGAGTTGCTTCCTCGCAATGTCGGGCAAGTATGCTCAAATCTTCACTCCCTGTTGGGGGTCTTCGCCGAACAGAACTATCTCGAAGTTACCATCCGGGATTGGGCGCATCGGATGGGAGCTGTTGCTGGATGACGCAGACGGGCTGGCTGAAGCTGCTCGTTCCTCTTGTTGGTCCTCGGGGAAGCGGTTGTCGAGGTTGATAGAGTCGACTTGGAGCAGAGGCTTGGCCTCCTCGGAGTTGCTTGGCAGTGCTGGCTTGCTCGACACTTTTGGCTTGGGCGCAATGGTGTTGAGTCCCTTTGTAGCTGCTTCGAAACACCGTCGGGCAGCTTCTATATCGCCGTGGAGGGTGGCGACCATCCCTTTCGAAGTGTAATACTCCATCTTCAGGTGGACTGTTGATGGCACTGCTACCAACTCGGCCAGAGTTGGCCTTCCGAAAATGCATTGGTAAAGCGACGGGAAATCGATTACCAGAAATTGCACCTTGATGGATCTGGCCATTTCAGCTGATCCGAAGGTCACGATCAGCTCGATGTATCCCCACGGCTTGGTCACAGACCCGTTGAATCCCTGTAAATCAGACCCTACGTAGGGGGTAAGGTGCGATTCGTCCAGCTGAAGTGTTGAAAATAGCTGGGAGTACATGATGTCGAGCGAGCTGCCCTAGTCGACAATTATTCTGCGAACGTCAAAGTTCGCCATCCGGGCTCTGATGAGCAAAGGTATGCTTGAGTTCGGGGAGCCGCCGAGGAGTTCCTCCCGGTAGAAGGAGATGGGGACGGAGCCCTTCTGTGCCCGATCAAGCGTGGTCACTTTGCTAGAGCTTGTGTTGATCAGGTGTTCAAACTTCCGTTTCACGGAGCCCATAGTGACTTTGTTGAAACCCCCTCCAGAGATGACCATGGCGGAAGGAAATGTCTCGTACGGACTGTGGGCCGCGAAATATGCAGGGGCGCTGGGGACGTTGAAGTCCACTAGTCGCGATATGGACATAGCGACCTGTACATTGGCGTCTTCCGAGGAGGGTACCTCCTCCTCGACCTTCTTGGACTCCTGGGCAGGACGCCCAGGAGTGTCCTTCTTCTTCGCGAACTGTTTCAGGTGGCCGTCACTGATTAGTATCTCAATGGCATCTTTCAGATGGATGCATTCCTCCGTAGTATGACCGTGACTTTTGTGGAAACGACAATATTTTAATTTGTCCACGTTTGGTCTGTTCGGAAGTTGTTTGGGGAAGCGGACCCCAGCCTGTTTGAATTCCGAATTGGCGCATTCGGACAAAATATTTTCCCTAGAAACGGTCAGGGGAGTGTAGTCATGGAAGCGCCTGGAAGGTCCCTTGCTGTCGCAGGAGTCCCTTGGACGGTCCTCGTGCCTCCATTCACCTCGACGAGATGTCGAGGCTTCTTCTCCTTTAGAGGCCCGAGCGTTCTCCTGGCGGCGTGATGCTCGGACGTTGTAGGCCGCAATCTTCTCTTCGTACTGAATATGAGATTGGGCTTTGAGGAGGAGGGCGTCTAAGTTCCTCGGTGGCGCGAGGCCAATGGCTTTAGAGAACTCGGAGTCCGGGCGAACCCCTTGTTCGAGCAGAAACTTCTTCATTTTATTTGTCGTTGGGACCTGCACTGCTTCCTTGCTGAACCTCTCGATGTATGCGCGAAGAGGTTCGTCTTTCCCCTGGATTATGGATCCCAGAGAGGCCTCAGTTTTGGGGTGGCGGCGAGATGCTGTGAAGTGCCGCGAGAACATCCTGCCCAGCTATCTCCACGAGGTAATGGACTCCTCGGGCAGTTGCTTATACCATGTCATCGCTCCCTTTCGGAGCGTGGTCGGGAACAGTCTGCATTTGATGGCGCCCCGTACGCCTCGGTAGTCTAACAGCGCATCGATGTGCTCGTCGGGGTCGGTGGTCCCGTCGTACGTGCCAAGTGACGGGGGTTTCTCCAAGCATTTTGGGAGACGGGTAGCCAAGATCTCCTGGGACAACGGGCCGCGAGGCTCGTCGTCGCTGCTAGAACTGGTGTATGATGGAGACCGAACGGGATGCTCGCGACGCCGATTCCTTCGTGGAGAAGGTGAGCGGTTCCTTCGCGGGGAAGGTGAGTAGTTCCTTCGGGGAGAAGGTGAGTGGGCCCGTCCTTTAGACTTGATCGGTAGAGATTGGTCGTTCCTCTGAGTCCTTTTGTGGTCATGAGCGTGCTGGTCACTGTTCACTGGTAAATTTGACGAACAATCTCTGGTTTCCTAATTTATGAAAATTAGTTTACTAACAGGACCAACCACACAAATCTTAGGACAAAGTGCTTTTGAAAGTGTCTTTGATTTGAATAGGAAGGTATTCGTTTTGCATTTGCTAAGGTTTCTTTTAATGGTTTTCGACTAGAGAACAAAGGTATAATATGGCGAAAAAAGTAATTGAAGATAGGTTTAAACGAGAAATAAAGTAAATTGTTGAAGTAAAGGAAATGATTTGAATGTAAAGAAATGAAGAAAAACTTGGAATTTTATTAAAGTGCATAAATGTAAACTGGTGTTTTCCATACATACATTTTCCAGAACACTCGTTTCTCTCACACGGTTACTTTGAGTAATTGTGGTAATTTGTACAAAGTTTGGAACACACTGATTCCTATCACAACTATCCTATTTATATACAAAATAAAATAACTGCTAATAACAGCTACTTCCTAAAAATACGACACATGGCTTCTTGCATGTCTTTTCTCCATCATATTTGCTCCACGCGTAATCTGCCAAAGGTAACGCCCTTTTACATTCAAATTTCAAACTTCATGTCGAAACAACACACCCTTCCAGCAGTGTCGAAATGTCGAAGTCTTATATTTCAAATATCTTCTTCAATTTATACTTCCAGCTGCGAATTCTGTCGAAAATACTAAAAAATCTCAAATCATTAAATGGCGTCGAAAAATACCCATATACAAATTGCCCCCCAATAAATGATTTTTCGATCACTCCAAAAGAAAAAACATTTGTTGCCAATATTTATTCGACGCCTTTAATGACTCAGCAAGTCAACTGTTTCCATGATTTGACAATTTTGACCCTAAAATCATCATTACACTTTATCAAAACATCAAACTCAGCCCACGTTTCTGACAACCACCAACATCATTGCCTAAACCCTAGCACGTCTTAGGTAATTCAACTGCCACCCGCCACACTTCTTCCATGAGAAACTTCCACGTGGGCCACGATGTCGAGAGACGCGTCTGACTCAGACCTGAAGTCGTCAGTCATTTCGTCATCCTCTCCCACTTTTTCTTTAGATGGTACTGGTTCAATTGCATTGCATGAATTGTTGTTGTAAGATGCCTCTTTTCGATTCACCACTTCGGCATTGCTACTTGACTCTGGTTTGCTTCTTTCGACAGCAACTTTCTCAGCAACCCCTTTCTCAGCAGCTTCCTTTTCTGCCCTTTTTTGTCTTTGGAATCGCCTCCATTGGGACTTCGACATGGGATTCTTGCCTTTATAATTCTCTGAAGGATAAGGCCTTGGTTTTGGCCTTTCGCCTTCCTTGTTGCCAGCCATTGAAGAACCCCTCTGAACTTCAAAATTTTTCCACTTTCTCTGTCCCTGGGCCACCCTGATTGGTTGAACCCATTTATCACTAGGAGCTTTGTTGGTGGGTTTGAAGGTATTTGGGTGCCTTCCTCCAAACTTTTGCTGGTGTTGATCATTTTGCCTAGGGTCGAACCTCTCCGTTCTCGCAGGTGGAATTGCCCCCCAGTTTCCTTTCCTTTTTGCTTTTTCCATTCCCTCCAGATTATCTGTTGCCTTCTTGTCGAACACAGCGCTACAGCGGGGGCATAGCATAACCTCAGATTTTTTCTTCTGACACCTTTGAAAGAACTCAATCAAACTCTCTTCCTCTTTAGGATACGCCACTTTTTGATATTCCTCTCTATGGCGCTCTTCATCAGTCTGCATTGGAGCTTTCTGGGATACCTCCACCATATTAACATTGGTTGTTTGATCATCTCCAATACTTAACCTGTTCATCTTCAGAGTGAGCCCCTCCTCAATTTCATGCTTCTTCTTTGCCAGGTCGAAATCTCCCTGGCCCTCTTTTTTATCTCCTTCTGGAGATGGCTTCTTAATGTCATGTTGACAACAGAAACCAACATATTTCTCTCTGAGATCCTCTATTATCCTTCGTAGAATCCCATAAACAGTTGGCTTCGCAGGACCATCAGTAGTTTTTGCGTTAACCTTAGAGATACCTTCGCCAACCTTAGTATTGGCTTGGTCGAAAGTAACACCAAACTCCATGTTGTCTCCATTAAGGCCCTCAGTAGCCTTATTCTTGTCTTCGACAAAACCTTCAGTAGCTTCGTCATTCTTTATAAAGTTGAGACCCTCAGTGGCCTCCTTCTCTTTCTTGACGGAACTTTCAGTAGTTTTGCCATTCTTTGCATTGTTGAAACCCTCAGTGGTTTCATCCTTGTTCACATTGTTGAGGCCTTCAGTGGCCTCCTTGTTGATGCAATTCTTCAAGCTTCCTTCACCAAGGTATTCAGTAACCTTGATCATCACTGGTTTATTGATGAAGTCTTCGGATATTTCCTCCACATCACTTTCATCTGTAGGGATCTCAGCGATCTCTACCATGTTCACATTTGTGTCGAAACCTTCAGTGGCTTCTATCATCTCAAAGCTGCAGTCAGAACCCTCTTCGACCTCCACCATGTTCACTGTGGATGGTTCAGCATAGTGGGCTTCGACCATCTGCATCGGATTTGAATCAATCTTCATTTGTGGCTTCGACTTGTCGCCGAACTTGAATCTTCTGTCACGAATGGCATTTTGCACCAGATCCCTGAAAAGGAAACATTGAGATATTTTATGACCTAAAAAATTATGGTACTTACAAAAACCTCTCTTTTTCTATTGTTCTATAGGAGGCACTTTAGTGCCAGGTGGCACTATCATTTGACCATCTTTAACCAGCAAGTCAAATATTTCGTCACACTTAGTGACGTCGAATGTATAAGTCTTTTTAGGAAACTTATCATTCTTTTCAGGTTCGACTGAGTTTTTTCCATTCGACGGAGCCAATACTTTACAGGAGTATGGCGGACCCTGTTTCAATTCTACTAAGTCAACTTCTTGTTCGTCAAAACTAAACGATTCGCTCTCGTCATCACCATCTTCCTGACATACCCCCACATAAGCCACTCTTTCTTTCTTACTTTTAGTTACTCTAGCTTTTTCGACTTTTAAACGTTCGACCTGTCTCACCCTATCCGCCAATTGTGCCATGTCCCTCAGATATTGAGTGTCTAATTTCTTTCTAATTGAATAGTCAAGACCACCTGCTGCCATTTTGACTAATTCATGCTCAGGCACTTGCGTGAAACATCTCGCCTTAAGTAATCTAAACCTATTTAAATAATCGTCAATTGGCTCAGAGAATTTTCTTTTAACACTAGCCAACTCCTTCAAACTTATTTTCGTTTGTCCCATGTAAAATTGTTCATGGAACAACCTTTCTAACTGGACCCACGTATGGATCGAATTTGCAGGCAAAGACGTAAACCAAGTAAAAGCATTTTTTGTTAAAGAACTTGGAAAATATTTCATTTTTAAATTTTCATTGCGTGCAATTTCTCCTGCTTCGATTAAGTAACGGGCCACATGTTCGACAGTGGATTCGCTAGTATCCCCTAAGAATTTGGTAAACTTGGGGACTTTCCATCTTGGGGGTAATTCTTGTTGCAAAATATACTCAGACAATGGGGATGTATAACTGGGCCTTTGCAGCCCCACATTCACACCATTTCTGGCCATAATCCTTTCGACCATGGCCGCTAAATTTTTTTCTGCTGGCATGTTGTTATAACGCACTTGTTGCACAACATCATCAGCATTTTGGTCTCTATGGACTAACACCCTTCTTGGCTCTTGTTGGACAGGAATTTCGACATGAGGCTGTTCGACCACCAACTCTTGGTTTCTAGGGTTTACTTGAGGAACATTCACTGGCCTCTGGTTTATTGTGGTTTCCTCTTTGACAACTACTCTGGGATTCTGAACTATTTGTTCCCTTGGTTGGGTTTGAGGAACACCAAAGAAGTCAGCAATGCGCGTCATTTGCGCTGCTAATAACTGGTTCGTTTGGGTGGTGTTTTGTATTAAATGATTAAACACAACCCCCATTTGTTGCGTTAACATCTGCATCATATCATGGTTGCTTTCATCCATATGTTGCCTAATTACTTGTGCAGAATTGTTAGTGATTGCAGGCATATAAGTTTGGTATCCCGTTGACACAGGCTGACCCATTCTGCCTATGTGGTTCGCACCAGACCCTGATACTTGTAGGGGCGAAGTAACATTAACCAAAGGATCAGAGTATAACGATGACGCATTGTGCAAACTTGCCATCACAGCTGTTGGCATTCCATAAGGTTGTTCTCTATTATGTGGAGGCATTGAAAAGTTCGTCACAAATGGCCTATGAACACCCCCTAAAGGAGGAGGGGTCATATGAGGCATTTGGGGTCCAACTGTAGAGACACTAGGCGCGTTTTGGGATGCCGAAAACGCTGGTGTCGACCCCGTTGATGATGGTATCGCCTCTGATACAGAAACTGACGCCGCATTTTCTCCTGTCGAAGGAATAGGCGTTGGGTTGTTAACATTTTGATTATTAGGCGCGTTTTGATTCGCCGTTCTTCTTATTCTTGTTCTTTTTGGTCTTTCTTCGTTGTTCACGGCTAACTTGCCACTCCTTAGAATCATACAACGAAATAAAACTTTTTCTTGTAAGAATTTGCTATAAGAACAAAAGACAAACTAAACAAATGCACTAGGTCCCACCGGGTGTGCCAATTTGTTCGCTGGTAAATTTGACGAACAATCTCTGGTTTCCTAATTTATGAAAATTAGTTTACTAACAGGACCAACCACACAAATCCTAGGACAAAGTGCTTTTGAAAGTGTCTTTGATTTAAATAGGAAGGTATTCGTTTTGCATTTGCTAAGGTTTCTTTTAATGGTTTTCGACTAAGAGAACAAAGGTATAATATGGAGAAAAAAGTAATTGAAGATAGGTTTAAACGAGAAATAAAGTAAATTGTTGAAGTAAAGGAAATGACTTGAATGTAAAGAAATGAAGAAAAACTTGGAATTTTATTAAAGTGCATAAATGTAAACTGGTGTTTTCCATACATACATTTTCCAGAACACTCGTTTCTCTCACACGGTTACTTTGAGTAATTGTGGTAATTTGTACAAAGTTTGGAACACACTGATTCCTATCACAACTATCCTATTTATATACAAAATAAAATAACTGCTAATAACAGCTACTTCCTAAAAATACGACACATGGCTTCTTGCATGTCTTTTCTCCATCAGATTTGCTCCACGCGTAATCTGCCAAAGGTAACGCCCTTTTACATTCAAATTTCAAACTTCATGTCGAAACAACACACCCTTCCAGCAGTGTCAAAATGTCGAAGTCTTATATTTCAAATATCTTCTTCAATTTATACTTCCAGCTGCGAATTCTGTCGAAAATACTAAAAAATCTCAAATCATTAAATGGCGTCGAAAAATACCCATATACAGTCACGCGGGGAGATCTGGTCGCGCTTCCGGGCTGCGCGAGGCTCAGGCTCTTGGCGCAGTCTTCGGTCGATTTCTCTCCGGGGCTGCGGGCTCCTTGATCGTCGCTGGTTCCTCCGCGTAGGAGGGGATCTAGGACGGTGGGACTCCTCCAACGCCCCGATCCTCTCGTTTTGCTGCAGGATCAGGGTGTTGGTTTTGTTGAACGCCTCCAGGAGGGCTGCCACGGCCGGGTCGGCGTTGGGCGGAACAGGAATGGGCTGGACGTCAAGTGAAGGTTGATCGTTGTTATGATCAGCAAGGGTAGAGGAAGGAGAAGCAATGGCTCCATCCCTGAGGAAACAGACATCTCAGAGGAGAGATGACTGGCCGTCAACGTCAGATTTGTTGACGGGGAGGATGGTAGTTTGGAGAGCATCCTTGGTGCGATCTTGGGAGGCCATGATCGTGATGATATTTGAGAATTGTTTTGATCTTCGGTTTCTGAGGAAAGAAAGATGGGGAGAACAAAGTTTCCCACAGACGGCGCCACTGATCGTGAAGGCTGGATCAGATCTTGTAGAATCAGGTCGCCAAGTGCGTCAGGGATGCTGGTCGTATGGAGAGGAGGGGGGTGTACCTGCAAGGTACTCCGACGCTCAAGTAAGAAAGGGTCAGAGAAAAGGGCAAGTACAGAGTATGAATTCTTAGGGTGAATATTGGATACCTGACCCTCTCAAGCGAGAGGGTTTATATCGAGCCCCCAGTGCGTGGCCAACGGTCCTATTTTCGAGGCGAAATAACCGTTTTCCCCAAAGAATAGGTAACTACCCAAACTAGCTGTTATGTCGGGCAAAGTGCCCAAAACTAGCCGTTATGTCGGGCATAAGCGTGGTTTCGGGCACCTGCCCTTAGCTGTTCGGGGAGCAATGAAGTCGTGCGTAACGGGCAGTAATTTCGGGGAGGAACGTTGCATTCCTTGCCCGGTTGGAGGGGCAGAAAGGTAACTTTTGCTCCTCTGTAGATTGGACTTAGGCAATTTGAACCGCTCTGGAGCAGAGGCGGATTGGGTCATGTCTAGCCATTGGTCCAGTCCAGAATAATATATAATGCAAATAAGGTCAGAAATGAAAATAAAGTGAATTAAATTATCACTTAAAAAGAAATTTCTAGCAATAATATTTGCATTGGGAATATTTTATTCATATCTAATTATGTCCAAAGTTAATGTGTTTACATATCATGCAAAAATAAAACAATTTTTTTATCAAGGCGAATCCAAGCTTTGAAAATTAAAATGAATCCTTTTGTTGCAATAAATTCATTTGGATATCAAAGATAGACTAGAGTAGAGAATGTGGTGGCCGACCACCTATCAAGATCAGATAACTTCATTGATAAAGAAAAAGGTATAGTTATAGAGTTCTAAGATGATAAATTGTCTGTAGCGACCAAAAGGCTTGGTTTGTCTATATTTGTTCAAATAATAAATTGATTAAAAGAGAGTTTTTTTTTTTAAGTTTCAAATAATAAATTGATTTAAATCGCTTCTCAAATGAAATCAATTTAAATATTTTATTTATTTGCTATGATTTTATAACATAAAGTTTCAAAAATATTTAAAATAAAAAATTGTTTTGAATAATTTATCATAAGAATCATTTTATTTTATTTTTTGTTATGTTAGACCACCTCCAGCAGCGGAGGTTCATGAAGCTGGTTTGTCACCGTGACAAACATTCAAATGCTACTTTTACATTCATACAGAGCTCCACCTGTTCAGCAGTAATAATAAGCAACGTTGTTTGGTAATAAAATAATAATATATAGAAAAGTTAATCAAATTAAATAAAAATAAAACTCAAAATAAATGGCATTGAACATTTAATGTCAAGTTGCTCTAAGAGTTATTTTTCACCTGTTGCTCAAAATAAATAACTAAAATTATTATTTTAATTAATATAAAATTTAATATGAATAAAATATTAATATATAAAGTAAAGTTGTGAGACCTAATATAAGTTCTTCTGAGTTGCATCATTGAAGTGAAAAATTAATTGAGTTGTTTCAAGCTGACGTGGCTTAATAGGTCTCACAAATAACTTAAAAATGAGTGCACGGTTGGTGATGCTCTAAGTTACTAAATATCCACAAAAAAAAATTATAACAAATAAATTTAAAATAATTTATTTTTTAAAAACCGGATTTAATTCTTCCCCCGCCATGATAGTGATTCCACTTTTCTAGGTAGTTTGATAATGTGTTCCATTCAACAATTTCAACATTATCTTTGCCATCTTGACTGATGTGTCCTTGAAGATGATCTCTAACAACTTTTTCTTCAAAGCTTTTTCCCTTAACTTGTTTTGTTCATGCTTAACATGTGTCAATTTAATTCTTACATGATTGTCATTCTTTCCATAGTGATGCTCCTTCTTTTAGGTACACGTAGTAACTATATGTGTCAAACCACGCTTGTGTGTAGTTCAGTCTAGGGCTGGACAAAACCCGCCAAACCGTTAAAAACCGGCCCAACTAAACGGGTTTGTTAGAAACGGGCGGGTTCATATGGTTTCAACGGGTGACCGGTTCAAAATTGCAGGTTTAATTGGGTTAGATTAGGCGGGCCCGGGTGAAGAAAATTAAACCGTGGGTATCCGAACCCGCCCATAAAAGTATCATAAATATATGATTTTTTTTTCATCTCACTCAAACCCTAGCTCACTCTTCAATCTGTTTTTTTTTCTTTCTCTCTTCTCTCACCTAAGAGACTCATTCTCCACCGTAAACACATTCATCTACCCACAAAATCTCTATCAGAATTTGTACCACAACACCCACCAGTATCGGGGCCTCACTCTCACCATCACCCTTCAACGTAGTGATCTTAAACCGCCATCGCACTATCACAAACATTCTCAATATTAAATCTTGGAGATAGATACAGTTTTTAAAAGGTAGAGTTTTTCTTTAAACACTCACTCAAAGGTTGTTATGGTCCTCAAAATCCACCTTCGTATACTCTATATTAGTTTCTGATTTTTGGTTTCATATTTACAGGTATTTGGGGTGGCTTGATCCCCGAAAATGCACAAAATAATAGTATTCCTGAAGGTCTCTTAGATGCTGGTGTTTTTGATGTAAAGGTAATCAATTTCATGTTGAAAATCTATGGATTTTACAATTTCTAGGGTATGTCTGTGTTAAAATCAGAGCTTCTGTATTCAACGTTGTGTGTTTGACGTGCATTTTCTCTTTCTTGTTATGTTTTTTTTTCTGGGGACCAAACCAGTTTCATTTCTTTCATGATGTTAAGTTTTTCTTTGTGTTGTATCTGTAAAGTTTTGTTTATTGTTGTGGGTTTTATTGATGGGTGTGTTGGTGGTAGCAAGACATTTGACTTTTCGATGTTGGAGGAAGGTGATCGAAATAGTGGGAATGAGGAGGATAAATTAGCAGGAATTGATTTTCATTTTTGCAGTGTATTTAATTTTCTATTTTGATGAAAAACAAAGAGTGTGATTAAGAGAAGGGAAATGAATAAAGGGAAGTGGTTTTAAATCAGATTGCAAAAGACTCTGTGTGAATGGCATTTGTGTATGGAGAAATGTTTTGGTTTGTGTTCCTATCAACTGCTTATAAAAAATTATAAATCATTTTAGCATGTGTGTATGAAAGTATAAGTTATTTTATAAAATGAGTAGTTTTATTAATTATAAGAAAATTAAAAGGGTTTGAATTAGAATGAATAATAAATAATAAGAATGACTAGTAGTGTGTTTTCACTTTTTCACTAATTGTTGTGTTGTTCTCTATTAACATGTTGATATTTCTCTAATGTGATATTTGATACCAATGGATTTAAGTTTATGCTTCAAAAATCTTGATTAATACGGCCATTATTAGAGTTAGGTTCTTTTTTGTGGCCTTGTGTCTTCTCTTCTAATTGATGTTAAATTTCTTATAGAATTTCTTCATCTGCTGCTACAAACAAATATTAATTCTGCTACTACTACTTTTTCCAACACATATAATTGAAACATCTCATGTAATGTGAGTGGATATGTATACAAAACAACAAAAGTTAATTACTCAATGTTTTGTTTGTGAGGTTTGTAACTAACTCATGTGTTTAGTGAGAAGAGTAAAAACACAAACTTCTATAGAATATTGAGTTTGATGACAGGGGGTAAAAACTCAAACTGCTATAGAAATTTGAAAAATGTGAATTTAGTGAGTTTAATATTTATCTTTTTTATATTTTACTTATTACATATGTTAATTTTCAATTTTCAGGTTTGTTGTTGAAGAAAAAAGATATAAATATTTTGTTAATATTTTGATATAAATGTAATAATTTGCATTTCATTTTTAATTTTTGATTGATGAGAAGTTGTGAAATGTATTGTTTATAATATACTTTCAATGTATTTTAAATTTGGACCTGTAACTATTCTTAATATATTTCAATCAATTGAGCAGTGACCCAACTTGAATGCATGGGCTAAGTATAAAATATATTGCATACTTATCCAGAATTATTTTAAGGATTTAAAAAATAAAAGCTTAACATTTGTTGGGTTTAAAATTGTAATTGGCCCAATAACCCGAAATACTCGTCCGAATGCACCCGCAACCCGTTTAAAACCAACCCATCAAACCGTTATTAAAAATGGGCGGAATTGGGCCAGTATTCTCCAACCGCGGATTGGGGCGGGTGGTGGTTTTGGGCCCAAAACCGCCCAACCCGGCCCGTTGTCCAGCCCTAGTTCAGTCAGAGAGTAGCACTGTCTCACTTTCTTTATTGCACGGAGGACATGTCCCTAAGTAGTTATTCTTCTCTTCCACGGATATGAACATCTTAATTATTGGGGGGCGACTCTACCAAGTGTTTTTTGTGATGGTATTACATGTGCCTAAATATTGTATAAAAAACTGTGGTTTGTTCCTTCTAAAGCACACTTTGAAGTAAAGTTGGTGTGAAAAAAAAAAGGCATTTCTTCTCACACCACCCTTGTTTCTTAGGCACCATCTGAATTTCCGGTTTTGCCCCCTAATTCCGGATGTGCACATCCGGACGCACCAATTTTTTTAAAAACGCTGATTCTTTCCGGAAGTGCACATCCGGAAACATTCCTGATCTGCAGATCCGGAAAAAGGCAGAACATTATTTTTTGTTTTAAAAATCGGTTTTTTTGCTTGGTCGCATATGTTAATAAATCGTCGCAATTTAATATACATTTGACAACATCCATATATAAAATAAAATGATATATATATATATAATAAATCTCTGTCAAAATACAGTGCATACATCTAATATAAATATAATACATCAAACAAAAAACTACTGCGTATGGCGAAGGATCTCTCTTGGCTCCCCTGCTCCTATGCCCCCTCTGCCACTACCCGCCATCCTGGATCGATGTCTGCGGTACTGAAGTGCCCCCTGAGCAATCGCAATAATCCTGTCCACGGCAAGTCTGGCACCAGAGCCCTCAGGGAGGTGACCGTCCGCAATGGCCTGCCGCGCTATCTGCTCTATCTCACGACAGCGTGGTAGGACATCCTGAGTGTGGTCCAGCTGAGACTGCCGCTCCTATAATATCTCCTGATGAGCAGGTCTGGGTGGCGATCCCTCAGCAGTGGGCACCATGCATGGGTGTGAGACGGTGTAGAACCACACGATGTACCCAGCAACAACGCTCCAGTCTGTCTCTGCTCTGGTCGCCCGAGCCTCCTCCGGTACCAAGTGGGACTGGTAGTCAGCATATAGCTCATCTATCTGCCTGCGGGTCAAGCCTAGAGGAGCAGACTCATGAGGCATCCTGGGTATCGTCTGCGTGTAACCGAACTGACGCAAGACGCGCTCTGGCAGGTATCGGGCAGGACAAATGCAGCAACACGTGGCATATCCTCAGTGTACCCCTGGGCACTCCCCCAACCAGTAATATAGGGAAAGTGCTGTAAAATCCACGCCTGAAATGGAAAACATAACATGGGTGTCAAACATTATAATGAATACAGAAAGAAAAGAAATGAAAAAATCACTTAGAATATTAGATTGTTACCACGTATAGCGTACAGCTGCCTGCCACAGTCTTGGCTGCCCAGCGGCAACCATCAGAGAGCCTAGAATAGGTGAATGCCAGCGCAGCAGCCCCCCAGTTGTACCGATGGATCTCTGTCTGATCCGAAAGGTACCTGAGGTAGACGATATCAACATAATAGGCGTTGGTGTCCACAAACACCTGCGTGCCTAGCAAAAACAAGTAGTAGCACCTTAGGGCACGCGTCCTGTGGATCGCCACCTCAGCTGGATCACCATCTGCCCGTTCTGCCTCTGCAAGCGCCTCAGTAAATCAATCCATCAAAAATGAGAACCGGACGTGTGCGCCCCTCAACTGGTGCACCTCCGCATGTATAGCAAGCCACAGATGTATAACATATTTCTAACAATCCAACCACATAGCATATAACAATTGACGTGAACCACTCAGCTGTAGGCAGCATCTCAATCGTGTCCATAACCTTGCCCCCATGGTTATAGAACTTCTGTGAATCCTTATCCTGAAAATTTCCAAATAAAACAATGTTACAAATGAACATATTTTCAACGAATACAATTCTATAAATAAACCGAGAAAGGTTACCTGTCCTAGCCAGAAAAATCTGGCAGTATGCTCAGAGTACCCCACTAGTAGGGACATATCAGACGGTCCCCCAGGGTAACCGCCCAGCTCATCGAAATCGTCATCAACGTCAACACCCTCATGTGCTGGGTGATCACCCTCTGGAACAGGAACAGGAACAGGAGAACGAGGAGGAGCAGCTGATGGAGCTGGAGTCTTCCAACGACGCCTGCGTGCGGGCTGGGACCCTGATGAACTAGCAGTAGAATCCCGACGCCTCTGAGATGTAGAATCGGCGGCTGACGAAGGAGTGGCCTGAACCTGTGATGTGGAAGTGGCCTGAACCTGTGGTGTAGGATGTCCCTCAGCTGTAGGGGCTACCCCAACTCCCTCTGCGTCGGAAGCCTGGGCTGTAGACTGACTGCATCCGCTCACGTCGGACAGATGCGTGCTGAGCTGTCCGTCCATGTATGGTACGATCGTCTCTGCCAGCCATGTAATCTGCAAAGCATAATAAATAAATTAAATTTTGTTTAAAAATAATTAAACAAAAACAAACAAACAAGCAAAATTAAAAAAGGAAAAAAAAAAAAAAAAGTCTTCCGGATGTGCACATCCGGAAGAACTCAGAATTTTAAACGTTAGGTATTTCCGGATGTGCACATCCGGAAACACTAAACGTTTCAATGTTTCCGGGTCTGTACATCCGGTACGTATTTTGAAGTTTAAAAACGGCACTCATGGCCACTGTAACAACCAAAAGGGCAATTTTATGCCCTGATCGTCCGTTTGAAGCAGTAAAAATGACCTACATTGTCTCTAACCTATGTTATTCATACAACCTAACAATTTCTACACCTAAATATCTACTCTAAATCGATTACTCGAAAATTACTCTGAAACTCTAAAATTTAAAAACTTACCGATTAAAATGTGATACGGAGGATTTGGAGTGTGTTGATCGTTGTAGTAGTTGCTCTGCGCCGAACTCGAGTGGAAAAAATCGAGATTTGTGGTGATTGAAAATTTGAGAGTTTGAGAGAGTTTGAGAATGAGTGGAAATGGAAAGGTGAATAATGAGGGGAAAGAACGTCTGACGCGAACTAATAAGAAATACTTCCGGATGTGCACATCAGAATTCTTTCCGGATATGCATATCCGGAACATTTCAGCGTTTTTTAAAAATTTGGTGCGTCCGGATGTGCACATCCGGAATATAGGGGCAAAAAAATAATTTCACGTGGTGCCTAAGAAACTTGGGTGGTGCATTAAGAAATGCAAAAAAAAAACTCATTTAATGGAAATGTTCTAAGCAACTAGAGGAACATTTTTGTCATCTTAAAATGGATAAATTAGAGAAAAACTAGAACCCCAAATCTAAACAAACTTTACCATATATCATTAGGATCTACTAGTAACACAAACATCTCTAAATAGATGTGTCTGATGTCTGACATGTGTCAGTGTGTGACACCGACACATATCAAACATTCTAAATAAATATGCGTTAGGTGTCTAATACATGTCAATATTTAACACCGACACATGTCGAATGATTCATTTATATATATTTTTTTAAGTTATTATTAGTGTGACTTGTGAGTTTATTATGAAGTCTTGTTCTTTCACATGACATAGAATTTGTGTTTTTTTCAAATGAAATGTATACACCTGAAGTTTTGTAGTGTTTAGGGGTGAAGAAAGTTTCTCGCATGTCATTATCTATGTCACCCCTTATTTTGGCATATCATTCATTTTAATTATGTGTACTTAAGTTGGGCATAAGTGTCTTTGAATAATTCATGCATGGGCTGAACAAAATTCAAAGCCAATGAAAAAGAACACTACTAAACCAAAAATTGAACGCATAGTTAGTGAGCAGTTTAATTTGAGAATGACATGTCAAATGTGTCACACACATTACATAACCTTCACCTTTTAATGAAAGTGACCATCATTGTTTGACACTTCAATGAGAAAAGCCAAAATGGATACAAGCTCGCAAACAAAAACACAGTATTATCACTTTGCATATATGACCGAAAACATGAACGAAAGATATTTCCCCAAAAGGAGATAATTTCATGGTCAGAAATGCTTCCTGTTGAATTAACTTCTAATCGTCTCCGAGACAGATAAATAACTAAATGAAAAACTAATTATATACATGCATATGTGTAAACTGTTTCTACAACCAAATAAGAAATAAACAAGAAATTTGTATAATTTCTTTATAAGTTGTTTCTGTAAACTATTATGGAGAGTTTAAGAAAATAAACTAAAATTAACTTATTAGATATCACAAGCTCTTCCAAACACTTAGACAAGTGTTTATGTCATAGCTCATCACTTAAACTCAAATATACTCTTAAGATACTATATGTTGACTATAGACATTGCAATCCACATAGAAGTCAAACCAAAATTATAATAGGTCAATGACCAATTAGAAGAGTTGTATGGTGTTAATCTACAACTTGCAAAATGTGGTTTTGTTTCTCTTTGTTTGTCTCTATAGAAAGGTGCTAAGTGCTTGCTACTGTAGAATTCTGTTTTTCAATCACTCTAGCTCTGTGTCTTCTCTTGAAAATATCTTGTCTGAATCTCTTAGTCTCACTTCCTATATCCATGAAAGGCTTCTTCTCTATGTTTTCCTTTTCACTTTCCAACATCTTTTGCTTCCTTAACGCTGCCATTGCTGCAGCTTTGTTCTCCATTTCCTGATGTTTTGCCTCTTCCTGCAGGTGCGTTTTCATGTGGCAGGAGTTCACTTTAAGATTGGGAGTAAAGGTGAAGCAAAAAAGCTAATTAAGTGAAAAGCAAAGATTTTATAGATCAAATACTATAGGCTTTAGTGCATGTTTGAATTGGCGTTGAGACTGACCGGATCACTGCAGTGAGCCTGTGATTTTGGCAAAAACTACTCTTTGTAGCTTCAACAAAATCACGGTAACACTCGTATTTTATCAATCTGGCCGCTCATCCAAACATATACTTACAAAATAGAAAAAACAGAAGTACAGAAAATATTTGTTTAAGATTACCTATCTAAGGAAGCCTCGCATACTATAAGGTAGGACGCAAAAATGACAATCATGTTCAAATAAATAAATATTAGTACGAGAGATAGCTATTTGGATAAAAGTTTTCTTGAAATTGGTATGTATATATAGCTTGAAAGACATTTGGTAAAGTCATCGTAATAAACAAATAAATAATGTGAAGTAAGAAGAACCTGAAGACTTTGAATGAGGCTGTCAAGTGATTTGATCTTCCTATGAGGCCAGCGAGGAATGCCAAATTCTCTGCACTTTCTTTTGAGAACAGTCAGGCCAACATTTAGTTTTTTTGACGCTTCTGCAATTGGCATATCAAAGTACTTGACTAAATCTGATAAAGTAATTTTTGCTACATGGTAACTTGGTGCCCTCTTTTTCTTTCCTACAAAACCTGCAAACATTCATTTTTTCAATTAGATATAAAATCATTAAATAAACACGACATGGTTAACTCAACATTAGGAAGAATTTATGTACAGGATGGGGAAGGGAAACAGATCATTTGGCAACTTATTTACCACACTAGAACTTTTTTATATCCATAATTTCTTTGTTAACCAAAGTGTAAAAAGCTAAGGTTGAGTTGTTGGAATTAAACATTCAAAATTGCAAACGTGATAACTGGGAGCATTTGATTCAAAACCTGAAGAACTTTCAAAATCTGTCCCGTCATCCAGTAACTCAGGCTCGTCTTTTTCATAAGGAAGATAATTGAGATCTTGTTCAAACACCAGTGAGACTTTTTTTGCTGGCTGGCATTCATTGTTATTTCTTTTCGGTTTGTCCATTGTAGAGTCGTCTGGTATTTCACTGTGTTCCTCCTTCGGGTTCAACTTGTATATCATTTGGAGATCATTAAGCAAGTTTGGAATAGCAAGAAGCTTTGGATTTCTGAAAATTAAAGAATAAGACAGAGGGAGTTAGATATATGGCAATTACTTTATTGTTAGAGAACAAACCAATAGTCGAAAAATCATTTTCAACAGACGCGGCTATCACTCACTAAGCTATGCCAATTTCCGAGAACAAATCAATAAGTCGAAAAATCATTTTCAAGTTGAAGCCTTAATTTTGTTTTGTTTGTTATGATTAAAATATGAACTAAAAATAGTTACAAAGGGGTGTATATTTTCTAAGTTTAATATCATCCATTGTCAATCCATGTCCTCTTTTTTAACTTCCCCTAAAAAATAACTTCACTAAAAGTACGTTGTGGAACAATTAGAGGAATGGATTCTCTGCTGTCAGCATTTGCAGCAGTAGCATTTGTAACTGTAGGATGAAAATCAGAAAACTCGAACTTCAAGTTACATTTTAAATTCAATTTGACAGTGTTAAAATACAAGTTAAACTGATTTTCATCCAGCACAAAACATCCACAGACTGCAATGACTGCACCATTTCGTAACTGTAGTGAACCCTATTCAAAATTCAGTTACTAATAGCTTACATAAATAAAGAAATCAATCTTGAAACACATAAACAGTTATCCACTCCAACAAACAGGACTATTATAACTGAATATGAACTATTTATGTTCATTAAAAAAAACTGTTTATTGTAGAGAGATTCGCTGTTACTTCTGTAAGGACTTTAATTTTCATTCTCACAAGAGATGTCAACTCTTTTATGCTCTCTCAAAGAATAACAGAAAATCTTAATCAGTTATAATAAATCATAACCTAAAATTAAATGCATCCATCATTCAGAGTCCAATTTGCATACAGTGCAGTATTTTTCTGCTCTATGTTGCTATTTTATAATATAATTAATTAAAGTGAGGAAAACTCGGTAGGGCCAACAGATTAATTAAGCACTTATAGCATAAGTATTTATAGTATAAATGCAATCATATAAGCAGTTCTGGAAATTATATGAAAATATACATTACTCCGAGACAATCTGGCAAGTGCTTATGTCAGTAGATAAATTCAAATCCGTCGATTCATTATTCAAACAAACCCTAAATAGTAAATACATAATCATATAACCAAATTTCCTAATTCGAACTGAATAAAAGGGGGTATCTAGACTATACATACCTTGTAACCAACAAGAAAGATGGAATGTGAGAAAATTGAGGCGAATTAGAAGCATGAAAAGCAAAAACGCAAAGCCAAACTCCATTCTTATCCCCTTGAGAAATTTCTCGACACACAAAAGATTTCAACAACGTGAAAATCGGAGTAGCTTGCATTTCAACATAGGAAGCAGTTTCAGAAAACACAAACTCTCTTTCAACTTCCGTTTCTTCTCCATCGCATTCACCACGGTACACATGCACGCTTCGCATCAACTCTACGATTCAATTATCCATCACATTACATTACACAAAAAATTGCAGTGAATAACGAAAATCAAAGATGAACCGAAATAGAATAACCGAAAATTGAAGATGATTATGATTATACCTGGTTGAATGGTGTTGTTGAAGAGAAGTAGGTTAGTGAGCGAGGAATCCATGAAGGAGAAAGCATGAATGAATGAAATGAAAGAGTGAAGTGAGAGAATGAATTTTGAAATAAGGAGAAAAAAAGAAAGAAGCAAAAACTAGCTTTTAAGTGTAAGTTTGCATGATCTTCCGCTTTTTTCGTTTCTTTCGGATCAGTTATTGTACTTTAGTCCTTTTCTTTCTTTCGTTTGCTTACGTCACCTTCTTCTTTTTTTCTTTTCTTTTTTTAATATACAGCCAATTTATTTTCTCTCACGTGTAACTATGGGTGGTAATAGACTAAGCTACGTTAGGTTTTATAAGATCTGAGTCTAGATTACGATAAATTTAAAAGGTTTGAGTCTGTCATATAGCCTATTATAGACTCTTTTTTTTTTGTCTAACATGGCCTTTTTAAAAGTCTGGTCTGGCCTTAAAGCCTATTTATAACCCTTTTTCTCATTAAGGTTCACAATTATTCCATATTACTTAAAAAGTTTTATAGGTTGACAAATATATGCATATATATAGGCCGACCTATTTAGCATTTGTTCTAATATATATGTATATATAGGTCAACATATGTATCCTTTTTTCTATATGCATATATAAGACAACTTATTTAGCATATTTTTAATATATATAAAAATATAAGCCGATCTATAAGGCTTTATAGGCTTTTTTAATAGTCTAAGTCTGACATATTTAATTAAATAAACTTTTAAAAAGCCTAAATTTGGTTTTTTTATTAAAAAAGTCTGACCTGACCTAGCCTTAAATAGGTTAGGCTATAGGCCCCTGTAGGCCGATCTGACCTATTCTCACCCCTACGTATAACTTGTTGTTACTATAGTCTATCATTTTTAAATGTATTACTAAAAAAATTTGTTAATTATTTTTAATATTTTAATGATTAGTAAGTTATTTTGTTTAATTTTATAAAAATTTAATTGAAATATATTGATGGTATAAAATGATTTTACACAATTAATTAATCATAAACATTGAATGATGAAAAAATATTGATTTTTATGTTAATTGTCTATAAAATAATATAAATGAATGATGGTGGTGATGAATTAATAGTGTAAAACATTTTATACTAATAGTGTATTAAAATTAATATCATTCTATAATGTATTTTTTATTATTTAATTTATAAAAATATTAAAAGAGAAGTTAAATTTTATATATATATATTTAACGAATATAATAATAACGCACTATTCATTTAAGTATTCAAATGGATGTTTATTCTTTTTTTTCTTCAACAAAAAATTAATTAATTATATATATATATATATATATATATATATATATATATATATATAATGTTGACCTTAATTAATGAGTATAAATTTTCAATTTTAAAATATAGTAAGAAAATTAATAAAGTATTAATAATTTTTCTTTGATTTTTATAGTAACGTCTAATTTTGAAATGATAGTGTTTTGTTCTGAAACTATAATTGAATGTCATTTGTTAGTGCAGAATCATGAATGGTGATGTTAATCTTCGATAAGGTAGCGTATGGATGGACCTGCAAGGTTAGTATTACAATGTTTAAATCAACTCAAGATTTTATGAGTGTAGTGAAAAATGGAAATGAGAAAGTGTATCTTAATTTTTCTAATTTTTATACCTTGAGTCAAGTGAAGTGAATTTGAGTTAGATTGAGCCTTAGCTATTTGGGTCTTTGTCTGGTCTAGAACAGTTACCCTCAAGGCTTACAGATACCAAAGGAGTCGAGGAAGCCTTTAGCGGTTGAGGTTGGCCTCTAAGAATGTTATTTGATGCAAATTTGAAGTGAAGCGCTTGAAGTCAATTGAAAAGGTAGTGGAGAACAAGTGCATTAAATGCATTTCTATCATTGAAATATTTTGTTGCTTCCTTCTGACATGTGGGATGACATAACTAGCTATGGCATGACGTTGCTTATAGTGCACTCGAGTTTGCATGTCTTCCTATGGAGAAATCCAACCATTGATTTTATAACTACTTTTCATCGTTGATCTGGATCGTTAAAATATCTTCGCCTATAAATAGGGGAGTTGAACACTAAGGAAACCTTTCACAATCTCTGGAATTAAAGTTCATTCATATTTGTTATTATTAGCAAACATCTTCTTTTATTCTCTGAAAGCATTCACCAATGATTGTATCTCATATAACCAATTAACCTTCTACCATAAAGTTGTTGCCTTTAGCATTTTTTATTTTTTAGCCAAGATGAGTGATAGTCTTGTTCACATAGTGAGTGATTATGAGAGTGATATTGCTTTTATTGCGGGAATGGGGGTATCCCCTGATTATCCTTATCTTACCCTTGCTCGTGATCGTATGAGCCATAAAGTTATACCTCTGAATGACGATTATGATTCGAAAAGGGCATTTGGGAACTACCTTGATGAGGGAGCTTCTTCATTCGACTCTTTTGAAGCTATTTTATCAGATGATGGTGGAGAGGATGATGGTGCAAAAATACAAGTTATTAAGTCAAGGAAAGAACGTTTTGACAATTTCGTCCAGGTTTGACATAATACTAATAATTGTAAACCTAATAACACTAAGATTAGGGCCCACCTTGAGTGTTATGGTAAGGCATGTGTAGTTTCTTGGATCAAGCTTGGCGAGCAATATAAAGTTGATAAACTATCCCGAAAAGGCGTGACATTGGCGGAGTCGGCCGATGCAGTCAGGTACGGTTGGGTGGATGCATAAGTGGTGGGTACCCTGTCCGTTTTGAATATTGAAGCAAAAATAAATTTTACTAATATCTGTAGCGAGTGATTTTTGGATGTGGTTGCGAAGCACGATCGCTCTAGTACTACAACTCGATTCATTTTTTATCCTATTAAAGCTAATGAAGGAAGGGAAATAGATGTCTCTAACTAACCCTGCTTGCATACTGAGATTAAACAGCCAAAACTGTTGGTTTACAGATGCTACAAAGATTCGGGGTTTCTCCTAGGTTTATTTTGTTGACGAGGGGTGCTTTAGGCTATCGGTTGAGATGTTATGACGAATGTATGAAAGTATGGGATTTTGGATTTTTGTTTAGTGTGCTCGCTAAGATTTTTCTTTCAATCTTATGCCTACGTATTCCCGTTTACCGAAACAGGGAAATCAGAGCGTTCGTAGTTCCTCCTATTCTATGGGAGGAAATGGTTGTTTTGGTGTCTTGTTCAAAGCCCAAGACGTGAAGCGAAAGGTAGTTTGTATCTTGTTCAAAGCCCAAGATGTGAAGCTAAAAGTGTTGACCTTAGAGAGAATTTGTCATCTCTAAAGAGGGGGTTGTATGTCACAACTGTTTATAAAGGAGAATTACTTTAACCGGGATGTGTGAATCCGACAATGCCATAATTTCCTTTATAGGGGATTTCAACCTGAAGGAGAAGACTTTAACTCAGTGTAGAGTAATGCCATCTTTCCTTAGGAATTTCTCATACTAAAAGAGGGATATTGGCATGGATGTAGATGATCCAGAGGCTTGCCGCTTACAGCGATTAGATGAAGGGGAAGGAGTTTTTGATGTTTGTGTACTGTGAACGAGGCACAGTTTTGATGCTAAAAGGTTGATTGGATCAACCAGTGGTTTTCTTATACAAAGCCTAAGAGGAGGTTATTACGTGTCTCGTACAAAGCCCGAGAGAGAGGCTAAAAGGTTTTGACTCAACGAGGGAATCTTTTGGTATCTCGTATAAAGCCCGAGATGGAGGCTATTTGACTCAACAAGAGAGTTTTTATATCTCGTACAAAGCCCGAGATGGAGGCGAAAGTCTGTTTGGCTCAATAAGAACCTTTTTGTATCTCGTATAAAGCCCGAGACGGAGGCGAAAGGGGTGATTGACTCAACGAGGGAGTCTCTTTATGTGTCTCGTACAAAGCCCGAGAGAAAGGCTAAACGTTGTTTGACTCCGCTGGGGAGAATCATTGTATAAAGCCCAAGAGAGAGGCTAACTTCACTGGAGAAGGATCATTATACAAAGCCTAAGAGGAGGCTATGGTTACTGTTTCAGTTGAGTGACAGGTCCAGTATACTGATTTTGAAAGAGAAAATTAGTTCTTATATGAGCAATGTTGTACTCAGGGATTTGATTCGAGGATCCGGGTTATTCCTGTTCTTTAAGGAAATGGGAAATCTGAAGGGTATTGAGACTGTCTGAGTCTACGGGTTTTCTTCCTATTTAACGAAGGGGTCACTTGAGAATGTCTTTGAGACTCAAGGAGATTAGACTGTCCAAGTCTAGAGTGTCATCATTTGTACTGTGCTTTGAGAAACAGTAGTAGACTCTATGAAAGGACTGTTCTATGCAGATGACTAAGTTATGTTCCTATACCTCTAGGAGGTCGTCGGGACAATTTGTACGAAGCCCAAGAGGAGGCTAGAAACTTTTAAGAAGCCGAGTGGTCCTTGTACTAAGCCCAAGAGGAGGCTATCATTCCCGGAGGAAGAATCATTATACGAAGCCTAAGTGGAGGTTGTGAATACTTCTAAGAAGCCGTAGGGTCCTTGTACTAAGCCCAAGAGGAGGCAGGGTTGCTTTTAGGAAGCCTGTGGGTCCTTGTACGATGCCCAAGAGGAGGTCGATGCTTTTAAGAAGCCGATGGGTCCCCAAACCCCGAGAAATTCAAGGCAAGTTATTCACAAGGAATAGATCAAGTCAGGAAAGTTCGAGAATTTGGAAGAAACTCAAAGATGCCATTCACGGAGAATACATTCATCTCTGGGAGTAGAGTTTCTTGACAATCCCTAATGAGGACAACCGAAGAGAAGACTGTATCTGGTGATCCTATTGGGGATCTAGTTGTCTATTTCTACGAATAAACGAAACGACGTCACCTAGTTCTAGACGTAGTTGCTGGGAAAACTCTAAATATCTATACTATTATTACACAGTTGATATGAGTTTATGAAAGAAGACTTACAGTGAAACAGCCCCACAATACAGTTATATGTATATGAAAGCGGTAAATGAAAGCAATAACCACTTACTCGGTTGTAGAGCTTCCATGCTGTTTGGTTAGTTATTCAACAAAGAAAGATTGAAAACAACAGTATATTCAAAATCAAAGGAGAAAGTGTTTTGATAAAGAAAGATTTGGGGCTTACAGCTCAAGGAGAAGCCCAGGGTTTTATCAGTGAGGGCACTATTTGAATTTGTACAGAGGGACTTATACAAGTGACTGTGGCCCAAAAATTGTTTTCTGTACAAAGGGATGAGTCTTACACTCTCTCAAGAGGCCCAAAAAGTTTTAAAGAAAAAAAGTGGGGCTTATAACATGAGGGTAGGCCCAGATGATTTTTCCGTTTGAAATGGCGATCGCGCCGAGGTTTTCTTTTAACACAGAGGGGCTTATACAATATCTGAGGCCCAAAGTGATTTTGGTTAAAAGGGGGTTGGGTCTTACACTCTATTAGAGGCCCAAAAGGTTTTAAATGGGTCTTATAGCTCGAGGAGAGGCCCAAAAGGTTATTTTTCAAAAGGGCGGCGATCGCGCAGTTTGTTTTTGACGGTATCGGGACTTATACAATACACTGAGGCCCAAAAATGGTTTGGTCAAAAAAGGATTGGGTCTTACACTCTATTAGAGGCCCAAAAAGTTTTAAAGAAAATGATTTATGAGGGTTGAATTAATCCAAAAACCCTAATTTGTTTTCAAAAATGTGTTTTAATTGAATAAAAATTCAATTAAAATTATCAAAATTGTTTAACATAGGGAAAACAAATTGTGATCTTGGATTAATGCTTCAAAAATTAAGTATTGACCTACAAAATAATTAGAAGGCAATAAAAGTTGCAAAATCAAGGTGGAAAAAATATTTTAAATGTAAAAAATAATTAAAACATTAATTCTTTGCAAAAATATCAATTATACAAAATAAATAATATTTTTGGGATTTTTTGGGAAAATAAAATATTTTAACATTTTTGTGAACTATTAAAAAAAGAATCAACTCAAAATCATTAAAACTCAAAGAGAAATTAATTTTTGAATCAATTAAATAAAATCACAAAATTCAAATATTCAAATTTTGAAAAAAATGGCGCCAAGAACACGCGGGTGTTCTGGGCTTGCCCAGATTTGCATTTTCTCTCCAATCTCACTGAATACTTGATTATATCATGCAATCCACATACCAATCAACTCGTTTCAACCTCACGACCATGTTTATGGTATTTAATTTCATTTAAATTAAACATATAACAAGAAATCACGAAAAATCCTCAAGAACCCTAATTTCTGCATGAAGGCTAGGATTTTTTATACACGATTCAAACAATGCAATTAATTGAGGGGAAACATTCCATGCATGATTATGAACATATGGCCAAATTATTGTGCAGCAAAAATTGCATGGATCATAGAGTTAGAAGAGCTCATGTTTACCACTTGCAGCTGGTGATCGTGATTTGTGTTGGAGGTGTTACAGCTAGGTTCCAATGATCTGGATAGCTTCCCTAGGTGCCATGGAGTGTGTATGAATGCTTGGAATGAATTGAAATGGTTTGGAGCTGAAGATGGTACCTCAACTGCAAAATTGTCAAGAACTTGAGCAATTGGCTGGTGATTTTGTGAAATCTGTGTTCCAGATGTTATGTGAGTGTTTGGATCACTTCTATATGATGTATGTGAGGTGTGTGTGTGTGTGTGTGATTGGTTTGATTGGAAAAGCTCTCAAACTCAAAACCCGATAGTGACTTGCCTTAGAAAGCAAAATTGGAGTGAAATAAGAGATTTTGAGGAAAGCATCTGTTAGATGGCTTTGGTGTACTCAAACTGATCACAATTGAGCTCTATTTATAGTAGAGCAAGTTTGTTTTGGGATCCACAGTGAATGGCAACTGCAGCATATGTTTGTTCAATGTTGGCCAATGGAAATCCAAGTCTCCTCTAGCCATTGACTAGAGGTTAGGGCACAGGGCTGTGGTTCCCTTGGTCTTGGATAAGTCTTGACTGAATTCAGTTGAGAATGGCTCAGTCCATGCCACCTTGATGCTTCCATTGAATGCTCCAATCCAAAATTAGAGTCTTGTCCCTATTTTGGCCATTCTAGGTTCAACATGCTATTTCTTGTTCCAAAGACTTTGGAGGCTTAGCTCAGTGATTGTCCCCTTTAGATTCAATCCTCAGAGGTGTCCAAGTGGATAGGAGCATTTGGATTTGGCTGATTTTGGCAAATCGACCAAAAGTGCAAATTCTGCCTTGCCTTGGTAGATTTCAGCAAGGCAACTTTCCAATGTCATATCTCATGGCTCAAATTGAATTTGGTAATGTTCTTGGTCATTTTGGAAAGCCCTTACATGATACAACAACTGTTTGAACATATTTGGTTTTGATCTCTTTTGAATCCAAGTGAAAAATCCCCCTACATTTGGCAAAAAGTAGGGTAAAATCTGACTTAGTGAAATTTTCACTAAGTGTTGGAACAAAATGACTTTTCTTGATTTTGATCACTCCATAACTCAAAATCCATGAGGAGTTGGAATTAGGTCTAGTTGAAGTTTTTGTAGAGGGCAATGAGATCTACAAATCAAGCCTTGGATGGGATAAAATGGCTTTGTGGTTTAGGAGTTATGACCCTCCAAAGTTAGTACCCTAGCCACTTTATTTTTAACTTAGAAAATTTTCTAAGTTTTCTATGGTTACCCCTTTTACAAGTTACCCAACTTTTCTTGATTTTTCTTGATGAATGATGATTCAAATCATACATTAACATCATTTTAGGGTTAAAAATCCATTTTGGTGAAAAATCTCAAAAAGTCAAAGTTGACTTTTGTGCACAGTTGACTTTTTATCAGATGAATTCCAAACTGTGCAATTCTTCAGGAAATCATGTCCTTGACCTAAATCAAACTTGATGGACATGTTCCATGGGTGTCATAGGGTATATTGATGCATGTCATAGGGCTTGGGAGCATGTCCTGGTCAAAAGTCAAAGTTACAGTTGACTTTTCTCGCGAAACCCTAATTGTGGTGCAGATGAAATTGAGACTTGTTGCTCAAGCTTCTTGGATTAATCCATTGTTCCAAATGGATCAATATAGTTCATTATAGACCCTAAAATCATGTCTTGAGGTCTTGGCTCGTGATTTGTCCCAAAAGTCAACTTAGGGGTGAATTAGGTCAAGAAACCCTAATTCCTGATTTTTGATGAATGCATCCCCTGAGGCAAAATTGACTTGATGATTGGGTCCATGAGGTTCCATGGAGTATATTAGGTTATGTTTTGGATTATTGGCTTGTGCCCAGATGAAAAATTTCCATCTGGAGGCCCTGGTCGACCAAAACCCTAATTTGGTGACACTGTCGATCTTGAGACTTGATCCACCTAAAAGGAAGCAGCCTTGTGCTTGATCCTTGAAGTGGGAGTCCTTTTGATCCATTGTGGATACTTTAGAGGGTAGACAAGTTGAATATCATGTCATTCCTTGATTGATCATTTGTCTAAGAACTCTGAGAGGGCTTGAAACCCTAATTCTTGATTGTAGTGGATGCTCACCCATATTTGGGGAGACTGATGAAGTATGATGGCCCATCCATATTGTGATGATGATTTGCACAATGATGGGAAATCTTGGTGGTCAAAATTTGGGGTATGACAGATGCCCCTATTTAATCTTCTTGGACACGAAGGTGTGAATGACGAAGGTATTCGGGCATTCGGGGTGCAAGAGGATTAAATATCGGAATACCCGAAATTTTAACGGCGGTTATGAATGGTAGCTTACGCATTCATCTTCTTTAGCTAAGCAATGATGCTTAGCAAAGGTAAACTTCCCCTCGATCCTGGTCTTCAGCCAAGGAACTGGTCTTAATTTCTGATGTAAACTTCCCCTCGATCCTGGTTTCCTACACAGGAACTGGTCTTAGTTTATGATGTAAACTTCCCCTCGATCCTGGTTTCCTACACAGGAACTGGCCTTAGTTTCTTTCGTCAATAAACTTTATTGACAAGGGACGCTATTCGTAGCGACTTTCCTTCAAACTTCTTGCCGAATTTTCCTGGGGAGATGCCATTTGAATGGAAAAAGTTTCGATGTCAGACTTGATGGGGAACCCAGTCGTCTGAGTTGTAGAGGTGTACAAACTTCTCTGTTGGAGATGCCATTTATTGACTCTACTTGGGGAATGCGAGTCCCTTGAGAGACTGCATTCGCTTGGGGTCTTCACATTATACTTTTCTCAGAGATCTTCTCGGAGAAATGACATATGATGTGATCCAATTTTGAGGTGCCGATGACCTTTTCATCAGTGGGCTTTTCGGAGAAAAACTGCCGTACTGCCGGATCTCCGATTTAGGAGGCTTTCTCTCGGGATTTTCTTTAATCCGGGAAAACAAGGATATCATCTTCAATGGCAAAGAGTGATGCTAACTGAGGGCTCTCTGGTCTTTCAGAGGTTCAAGTTATCAAAGTGGTCGAGGACCCCACTTCAATCCAGAAATAAAACTGGAGGAGAGAGAATGTTCAGACGTAACACTTCCTGACGAGGAAAGGGCTGACAACTCGATTGAGAGGACTTTTATCACTAGGGGACAAGGCCGACTAGAGTGATAGTGATGCAATATGAAATGCAAATGTAAATCAACAATGCATGATGCATGTATGTTTATGCTGACAAAACTGACGCGACATATAAACTGACAGGTGAACACGACTGGATACTCGGCCATCGTGGGGCGAAGAAGTACCGTTAGTTCAGGATAGCAATTCCACCTTGCTTAGGAGAGATAGTCCCTGTTGGGAGCTAAGTTGGTCGGGCTTAGGAGGTAAGAACTCGGCCGAGGCGTGTCAGACGAAACAAGGTCTCTGACATAGTTGATCCCTTCATTCAGGCGTACTGGGTAGAAGGAGTACTTTGATTCTGCACTTTGAGGTTCGATTACTTCTGGAGAAGCGACCGATGTTCTTCTGATGTTCAACAGTCAAAAGAAATTACCGTCTTTATTAAAAAGCAGAAAAAGTTTTAACAAGTAAATTCATTTTTGTTTCATTTCAAGAATCGCTAATCATGTTAAAAAAACGTCATTCTGTAAAGCTAAAACAAATGAAAATTACAAACAAAAGTACAAGGGCTCAAATTTTATTGATAAGATGGAGATCAGCCAAACGCGTGATTCCAAAGAGTATATACAAAGTTTGAAAATGGTAATTTACAGGGAAAAGGGCTACGTTGAAACATAACGACCATTATCCTTCTACCAACTTTGAATTCGGGGCATCCTGAGCTTCTGTCGAAGATGACCTTGACTGGAGTTTTCCTCCGATGGATGGTGTAACTGTTGTTGAGAGACCTGCCTCTGTTGAACATAGTTACTTGCCATTATCCCTAACTTTTGCCTGGATTGTATTGTGATGTTTCCAATCCACCGGGATGATTTTTTTTTATGTCTCTAACTTTTGCCTGGACCGCCCTTTCGGGTTCTCAATCCACCGAGACGTTTTTTTTTAGTTTAGGCGAAGTATTTCTTGACTACATCAACATTCGTGGGGTAGGAAAATTCCTCTCCGTCCATGGTTGCAAGTCTCAAGGCGCCGCTTGAGAAAGCTTTCATGACCACATAGGGTCCATTATAGTTCGGAGCCCATTTACCTCGCGAATCAGTGAGAAATGACTGAATCTTCTTGAGCGCGAGGTCTCCTTTTCTGAAAACACGAGGTCGGACCTTTTTGTCAAACGCCCTCTTCATTTTCTGTTGATACAGCTGACCATGGCATAGTGTCGTGATTCGCTTCTCCTCGATCAGATTCAGTTCGTCGTGTCGGCTTTGACACCATTTAGCTTTGGTGAGCTTAGCTTCCATCAATACCCGGATTGATGGGATCTCTACTTCTATGGGGAGCACTGCTTCCATGCCATACACTAGAGAGAAAGGGGTTGCCCCTATTGAAGTGTGGACAGATGTTCGATAACCGTGAAGAGCAAAGGGTAGCATCTCGTGCCAATTTTTATAGGTTACAACCATCTTTCGAACGATCCTCTTGATGTTCTTATTAGCCGCTTCTACCGTTCCATTCATCTTGGGTCGGTAGGGAGATGAGTTATGGTGTTCAATCTTGAACTCTGCGCACAACTCTTTTATCATCTTATTGTTCAAGTTAGATCCATTGTCAGTAATGATCTCGCTTGGAACACCATAACGGCAGATGATATTGTTTTTGATAAATCGGACCACCACTTGTCGGGTTACATTAGCGTATGATGCTGCTTCGACCCACTTGGTGAAGTAGTCAATGGCTACCAGGATGAACCGATGTCCGTTTGAAGCCTTAGGTTCGATCAAGCCAATCATGTCGATTCCCCATATGGAAAAAGGCCACGGGGAAGAAAGAACTTTGAGATGTGATGGCGGTACATGAATTTTGTCGGAGTATATCTGACACTTGTGACACCTCCTCATGTACTTATAGCACTCGGATTCCATGGTCAACCAATAGTACCCTGTTCTGAGAATTTTTCTCGCCATTGTGTGTCTGTTGGCATGAGTGCCAAAGGATCCTTCGTGAATTTCTTTCATAAGCATGTCTGCTTCTGGTCTGTCGACGCATCGAAGCAAGACCATGTCAAAATTTCTCTTATAGAGAGTATCACCACTCAGGAATAAGTTTCTAGCCAATCTTCTGAGGGTTTTCCTATCTTTTCTGAGTGCCCCAGATGGGTACTCTTGTTTCTGAAGGAAGCATTTGATATCATGATACCAAGGTTTGTCGTCTATGACTGCTTCAATCGTGAAGATGTAGGCGGGCCGTTCAAGGCGCATTATGTCGATCTTAGGTATGTCATTCCATTGACCTACACTAATCATGGAAGAGAGAGTGGCTAATGCATCAGCCATGTGATTCTCCTCACGAGGGATATGATGAAACTCGACTCTGTTAAAGAAGGGTAACAACCTTCTTGCATAGTCTTTGTAAGGAATCAGCCCTGATTGGTATGTGTTCCAATCTCCTTTTATCTGATTAATAACCAGGGCTGAATCGCCGTATACATCCAAGTTTTTGATCCTTAAATCAATCGCTTCTTCGAGACCCATAATACAAGCTTCGTATTTGACCTCGTTGTTCGTACATTTGAACGTAAGTCTGGCAGTGAAAGGAATGTGGGTACCCTGAGGGGTAACAATGATTGCCCCAATTCCGTTTCCATAATGATTAACTACTCCGTCAAAGATTAGTCCCCATTGGGAACCTGGTTCTGGCCCTTCACTGGGTAACGGTTCATCGCAATCTTTCATTTTTAGATACATGACATCTTCGTCTGGGAAGTCAAACCCGATTGGTTCTTGATCGTCAATCGGTTGATGAGCCAAATGATCGACTAAAATACTTCCCTTAACGGCTTTTTGAGTGTGGTACTCTATGTCATATTCTGATAACAGCATCTGCCAACAGGCGATCCTTCCCGTAAGAGCAGGCTTTTCGAAAACATACTTGATTGGATCCATTTCTGAGATTAACCAAGTAGTGTGACGAATCATGTATTGGCGAAGACGTTTGGCTGCCCAAGCCAAAGCGCAACAAGTTTTCTCAAGCATCGTGTACCGAGTCTCGCAGTCGGTGAATTTCTTGCTCAGATAGTAGATGACAGACTCTTTCTGTTTGGTTTCGTCTTGTTGGCCAAGTACACATCCCATTGAGTCCTCTAGGACTGTGAGGTAAATGATCAGTGGTCTTCCTTCCACTGGAGGTGATAGAATCGGCGGATTCAACAGGTATTCCTTAATACTGTCGAAGGCGGTTTGGCAATCTTCTGACCAAACGCAATCCTAGTTCTTTTTGAGTAATTTGAAAATCGGCGCACAGGTCGCGGTCATAAGGAATATGAACCTGGAGATGTAGTTCAAACGTCCCCGGAATCCTCTGACTTGTTTTTCAATTTTCGGAGAAGGCATTTCTTGAATGGCCTTGACCTTGTCAGGATCAACCTCAATTCCTTTCTGGCTGACGATGAACCCTAGTAGTTTCCCTGAACGGACACCGAAGGTGCACTTGTTGGGATTCAAGCGGAGCTTGAATTTTCTTAGACGTTCGAACAATTTTGACAGATGTTCAACGTGCTCACTCTCTATTTTAGATTTTGCAATCATATCATCGACATACACCTCGATTTCTTTGTGTATCATGTCATGAAACAGAGTAGTCATGGCCCTTTGATAGGTTGCCCCGGCGTTCTTCAAACCGAACGACATTACCTTGTAACAAAAGGTGCCCCATGGGGTAATGAACGAAGTTTTCTCCATGTCTTTCGGCGCCATTTTGATCTGGTTATAGCCCGAGAATCCATCCATGAAGGAGAAGACTTTGAACTTTGCTGTGCTGTCTACCAGCATGTCAATGTGTGGTAAAGGAAAGTCGTCCTTTGGACTTGCCTTGTTCAGATCCCTGTAATCAACACACATTCTGACCTTTCCGTCCTTTTTGGGGACGGGTACGATGTTGGCTAACCATTGAGGATATTCAGATGTAGCGAGGAAACCCGCGTCGATCTATTTCTGTACCTACTCTTTGATTTTGATGGCCATGTCAGGGTGAGTCCGTCTCAACCTTTGTTTTATTGGCAGACATTCCGATCTCAATGGTAAGTGATTTCCACGGTGCTGGTATCCAACCCTGGCATATCCTGATAGGACCAAGCTAATACATCGGGAAATTATTTGAGAAGCTTTATCAAACTCTCTTTGGCAGTTGGACCGAGCAGTGCCCCAATCCTGATTTCTTTTCTCTCTTTTTCTGAACCCAAGTTTACCGTTTCCAACGGTTCTTTGTGAGGTTCAATGGACCTTTCCTCTTGTCTGAGTAGTCGGGAGATCTCTTCTGGAATTTTGTCGTCATTTTCTTCTTCAGCCTCGAATACAGGGAACTCAAAGTTGGGAGAAGGCATCGGATCGTATGTTTCAACGGGGTTTAAAACAAGCAATCTGCATGACGTGATGATTCGTGTTTAGAAGAGATAGAGAAAAATGCAAGTGTGTGCAGTGTATTTAATTTACTGCTTGTTTTTTATTATTGAATTGTTTTTTAGGATTACCATTTTCTGAAAAAGCAAAAAGAGAAAACATCAATTAATGCGGAAATTACAGAACGACGTTATTTTATTAATGAACAAGTCGATTCTTGAAACTACAGCCCTATAAAACAAAACTCTGTCGCTTTGGGCGGAGCGAAGAGGGAAATTTACAGAAAGCGAGCCCTATTAAAATATCAGTTTCACCTGGGCAGGGTGAAAGGTTAAAGATGGCAATTACTTTGACTGATGAACGATCTTCGGAACCTCGACGGCAACCCATTGGCGGCGAACTCCTCGGTGAATCACAAAGTCTGGAACCTTCCTTGATTTGTCTTTAGAAATAACGTTGATTTCTGGTGGAGCAGGATTATTGGAATCTGTCTCCCAGGCAGAATTGTCGTAGGAGAATTCCTCAGTTGCATTTTGCATAGCATTTGTGCTCTCAGCTGTATCTCCCCATCCAGTAGGCTGGATATCTTCGAGCCTGATACGAGAGCTTTCGGGAGCGGTGTACTTGACCATATAGTCGTATTTCCCACTCGGTTGTCCCAAGGTGTCCCACACTTCTCTGGAACTGGAGGAGTCATCTCTCTCGATGACGTTAACCTCAGGAAAAGCATAGTTGATGAATTCAAGTCCTGTAAACGTTGCAAATTCATCTTCATGTTGAGTAGTTTCTGAATGACCTGAGTGTTGATCCCATGACATGGTGGGGACACAGGTATTCTGTTCAATGATGGCCAGCCAATTTTCGTTGTTCGGCTGACTCTCTTACCCCAAGTTTCCTGGGTAAGGCTGCCACATTGGCAGACCATCCATTGGGCCATAGTAATTATGGTCAATGTTGTCTTTCATCAGAGTGTCTTCCTCTAATGAATTTGGCGGAGCACGGCATCCTTCCGGATCACAATCTCCATAGATCATTTCGACGTCTGACCTTGGTATAAATCTCGGACTCTGTGCGGGATAGCAAAATGGTATAGGCACCTCTTCCAGAGACATATAATCGTCCTCGTTCAGATAGGACTTCCACTCTTCATCTGTGTCAGAGGGATCTTCCTCATTGATAGCATGTATTGCCTGAGACACTGGGTGAAGAAAACCTCCACTGTGGAAGAAGTTTTGAAGGGGATGAAGACTTTCATCGTTGGCAGCTGTCTGGGTACAGGTTGCAGAAAAACCAAGACCCTTCTTTGTTGCATTGCTAGTAGGAATGACGAGCTGTCCCCGTCCTGTTGTATCGGTACTCTCGACCGCTTTAACAGCATCATTGTATGAGGAAATCAAGGTTCCTCCTTTGAACTGATTATTCTTGCTTACCGACAGTGCTTGGAACTGAGTTCCAATAACCTCCTCGGGTTCTATACCAGTAGACGATGACAAGTTACTTACAAGAAAGGCTTGTTCCCCGCAGACTGTGACAAGTTGATCGTTCTTGACGAACTTTAGCTTTTGGTGGAGGGTTGAAGTAACCGCTCCAGCCTGGTGTATCCAAGGTCTTCCTAATAAACAACTGTATATTGCCCGGATGTCCATGACCTGGAAAGTGACTTGGAAAGTGTGAGGACCAATAGTTATGGGAAGATCAACTTCGCCGATAACTGTTTTTCTGGATCCGTTGAACGCTTTGACGATTACCTCGTTGATTCTCATCGGAGGGCCTTTGAATGATAATTGCATCAAAATGGACTTCGGCATAACATTCAGGGCTGACCCTGTGTCTACCAGTACGCTGGCTAAAGCATCGTCCTGGCAGTTAACTGTGATATTGAGCGCCATGTTATGACGACGACCCTCTTCGGGTAATTCCTCATCACTAAATCCCAAATTGTTGCAGAAAGTGATGTTAGAGACAATACTATCGAACTGTCTGATTGTTACATCCTGTTCCATAAAGGCTTGCTCCAAGAATTTCTGTAGAGCCTCCCTGTGGGCTTCTGAACTGAGTAATAATGATAATATCGAGATCTTTGAAGGAGTTTGTAACAGTTGATCCACAATGTTATATTCACTCCTTTGGATGAGCTTCAACATCTCATCATTATTTTTCGAAAGGTCGGGATTACTGGATTGACCGACTGGTGGATCAGGAGTTTCCGTCTGAAATTCCTTTTCCTTGTTAGGTTCTCCAACTCCTCGGTTGAAGATTCTACCACTCTGTGTTACACGACTGATGTCTGCAATATTCACGACGGGGGGTAATGGAATTTCCTTTCCATTTTCAACTGTCATTGCACCGTATTTGTAAGGGACAGCCTTAGCTGATTCATACGGTAGTGGTCCCGGTAGATAGATGACTATGGGAACCTTCTGATTTTTCTGACCATCATAATTAATCTCGGTCCGTTCCCGGTTGGGAACTTTAGATTCGTCAAGTAGAGGGATAATTGCAAAAACATCCTTGGTCCTGTGATGACCAGAGATCGTGACAACATCCTCAACTTGCTCGGCAAGGTAGTTCGGCGTCCAGTTGATGGGTCCAGAACCCAGATATGGGCGAATCTCTCCACGATCTACCTGACCCTGAAGAGCTGCTCTCACAAAGTAACACCCTTGGTTACTTTCCGAACAGACGCCGCAACGTTCATAGTTGTGTGGTGGCACCTGGCCACGCCCACTTTGAATACAATGTAACCTCACTAGGTTAGCTTCCACAGATCAGACATCCTGACTCTGACGCCGAGTAGGATTCCTGTTGCTGATACTAATTTGTTGAGTATCTTCATCCATATAAATTGGCATCCACCAGTGATTTAACAAGTGCTGAAGTGCCTCCTGGACAAGGGTACAACCTTGATCGTTTTCGCAACCTGCTTTACAGCTTTGATAGTCATGTGATGTTAAGAATCTGAGTCGGACCTGCTCAGCATGTAACTCTACCAGGTTGGTATTCATCACGCGAATATCGAAGATCTGAACCATGTTGATTTGATAGGAATTCCTATCATGGTAGTCTTGGATCCATCCAAGATCCATCTGATGCTGGAGGGCCTCCTGTATGAAAGAGCATCCTTGTTTGTTTACCGAGCAAATCAGACAAGAACTGTAATCGTGTTGCGGCAGATTATGATACTGGCTTTGCCTTGAGTGCATTGCCACCAGATTGACATTCATTGCACGGATATCGTGGTTCTGAATGATGTTGGAGTTCGTGTAGACCATGTTAACTCCACGAACTCGATGCTCTTGGATCCATCCGAGATCCATCTGTTCCTGTAGAGCTGCTTGCACCACAGAACATCCCTGATTGTCTTTAGAGCAAATATCACACTGGTGATAATTATGAGGTGGCACATGGCCATATCCACTCTGTCTACAATGCATCTTGACCAGATTGGTTTTCAACAAGAGTACATCGTGAATTTGATAGACATCGTTAGTCTCTCCTTCTATCAAATTGACTGTAGCCTTCTCATGTTGAGGCAGCGGGTTCGTGAGAACATTAGGATTTGTATCCTTGAAAGATAAGACCCCGCTCCTAACAAGTTTTTGCACGTCGGACTTGAAATTGAGACAAGTCTCTATGTTATGCCCTGGACCTCCTTGATGGTAAGGGCAAGTTTGATCCACCTTAAACCAAAAAGGCGGATTTTTTGGTACCGTAAGAGGAGATTTAGTCTGAATGTGCCCCTTAGCCAGTAGTAATGGAAACAGCTCCGCGTACGACACGGGTATAGGATCAAATCCTGGTGGCCGTGTTGTACGGTTGTTGTTGTATGGAGGACGAGCCTGCTGAAGAGGCTGTTGTGTCCTTTGTTGATCAGGTTGGCTCTGCGCAACCTAAGGTTGATACGTAGGAATAGACGCAGGGTTGATAATAGGAGTCACAACTGCTACCGGTTGATAACGTCGCCTTTGCTTTCCGAGAGAGATATTCCCAATATCCTGCTCTTTTTTCTTAGGGAGAGCACTACCGTATTTTTTAGTATCGCTCGTCGATCCAGTGTCTTTTGCCAAACGTCCTTCTCGGACGGCTTCCTCAAGACGTACGCCCATGCCAACCATTTCGGTGAAATCACTGGGTGCACTGGCAACCATTCGGTCATAGTAAAATGAGCTTAAGGTCTTTAAGAAGATATTTGTCATCTCTTTTTCCTCAAGAGGTGGACAAATTTGAGCGGCAATCTCACGCCACCTTTGAGCATACTCCTTAAAGGTTTCCTTGTCCTTTTGCGACATCGATCTGAGTTGATCTCTGTCCGGTGCCATGTCCAAATTGTATTTGTATTGTTGGACGAAGGCAGTGCCAAGATCTCTGAATGTGCTAATCGTGGCACGGTTTAAACCCATGTACCATTTGAGTGCGGCACCGATTAAACTATCCTGAAAGTAGTGAATTAGTAGGTCCTAATTTTCCGTCTGAGCTGACATCCGCCGGGCGTACATCACCAGATGGCTTTGAGGGCAAGAGTTACCCTTGTATTTTTCAAAGTCGGGCACTTGAAATTTGTGCGGAACTTTCACATTGGGGACTAAGCAGAGATCTGCGGCATCCTTTCCAAATAAATCCTGACCGCGAATGGCTTGCAGTTCCTTCTGCATTTCCAAGAACTGCTCCTGGAATTCCTCCATTCTGTCAAATATAGTTTCCTTCTTACTAGAAGGTGTCTGTGGAATCTGTCATTCTGGGACAGTGTGCACCACAGGGGGTGGGACCGTGACTACGACAGTAAATCTTGGCGTTTCCCGAAGTTTGTAACCTTCAGGAGTCTTCAGTATGCCTCTGGCATCTTCGCTTTCCCAAAGTTTGTAACCTTCAGGCCCAGCGGCTTCTGTTGTGATTCCCTGATCTTCAGTGATCGGCGGAACATATCCTTCCGGGATATAGTTAACAGGCATGCCCCAAGGACGATCTTTCGGCATTTGATACCTAGGATCATACTTTTCTACTATGGGCGTTGAGGTGATCTCTGAGATCACAGTTCGTTGTAGCTGAGCTTCTGCCATGGCTTGCATGTCGTTACGAAGCTTCCTCATATCCTCTCTCAGAGCGTCGATCTCTTCCTTCAACTCTCTATTTTCTTCCTCAAGATCATCCATCTTTTTCTGACGATTGGCCCGAGTATTATACGAATGAGACAGTTTGACTCTAGAACCGAGACACAAACGTGAGATTCGTAGGTAAGAAGAATACGCGATGTGAGAATGATGAATGCAATGATTATATTAATTGTTTAAGGTTTAATCAAAATAAACTTCGACAATTAGATTGCAAATATCAAACGGTGGGGAAACCCCTTTTTATTGAATTCAAAGGATTACAGAAACGGAAATACAGTAGATTACAAGGTGCAGAAACAGAAACCTAAACTAATGGGTCCTGAGTCTTCTCTGAAGAGAAATCGGGTGCTGATTCTGGTATCTTCCTTTTCTTTGACCGGGGCTCTTGGGCCGTTGTCGGGTTGTCATTCCTTTGCCAGGTGAAAGGAGCGAGCAAATTCCTTTGGTCATCTTGATTCTCTACAGCATGTTGCTCCAAAATTTCAATCAGAGCATCTTTCTCTTTTAGTAATTACTGTATTTTGATGCACTCCACGTCGACGGTGCGGTACTTGTTCTTCCAAGACCTTCTCTCCTTTTGAACTTTGTTGAGAGTAACCTGAAGCTTTTCAGTTTCCGTCATGAAGTACATGACAGATTCCCTCGGCGGAAGAATTCCGTAACGAGGATAAGGCATCTTTAGCTTGAGAGCTCTAGTTTGTACCCAATGGAGGTAAGGCTCCACCGAGACACAGTCTGGTTTTCCCAGAGACTCTCGTCCTTTCTTATGAACGCGTTTCCAAGCGTGCACTATTTCCATCTTTAGTGCTCTGTCATTTTCTCCTTCCTTGAAGAAAAGACCTTCCAGATGAACACTCCTTAGGACGTGTCTCATCGGGTATCCAAATTGACGCTGAACGAGAACTGGATGGTAATTGATTCCTCCCTTAGTTCCTATAAGGGGTACGTTGGGGAAGTTTCCACAATGGTCAATGATTCTGATCCCATCATAGATCCTATTACACCAATCTATATCAGAGTTGGTAAGAGACATGATCTTCTGCGACCAACGTAAGGCACTCTTACAATCCCAAAAAGCAGCAGACTTGGGCAGGTGAGAGATAAACCATTTGTAAAGCAGAGGTACACAACATGTGATCTCCCCTCTGCTGTACAAATTTCCTAAGTGTACAGAATGATACGCATCTGCGAGCAAAGTCGGTACAGGGTTTCCAATGAGAAAAACCTTAATGGAGTTGATATCAACGAAGTTATTAATGTTGGGAAACAAAAATAACCCGTAGGTGAGCAAGACAAAGACGCTTTCAAAAGCAGTCACGTTTCCTATACTGGAAAAATACAGGGCCTTCTTTGTCAAGAATTGGGCTGGAAAACCTTGGATGCCACCCTTGGTAGTTAGGTGAGTCCTGACCTCAGACTCGTCCAAATGAATTGCTCTTGCAATGGTCTGATTCTTTGGAATTTCTTCCAGTCCAGAAAATGGAGCTCGATCAGTAATGTGTAGATCAATCAGATGAGAATACTCCTCCAGCGTTGGTGCGAGCTGATAATCCGGGAATGTGAAACAGTGATAAACTGGATCATAAACTGAATGAGTGCATCCATGATTCCCTCAATCACATGGACTCTTAACAGAGGTAGCAGACCTCTGTATTTGGCTTTGAAAGCCTCTTGGTTTGTGATCATCCTCGCTAACCTTCTCAAATCCTCTAGCTTTGGAACCTTGAAGGTGTAACTATGAGTTCTCCTTCTACCGAAATCCATTAGCGCAATCCTTTTCTCTCTGATATTTGCAATCACAGTCTTAGTTTAATTTGAAAAACAGAGAGACTAGAAGAGAATTTTTTTTTTAATGCTTTTAATGTTTTTTTAAATGAATGCATGAATGCAGCACACAAAAACATAGAAAAAACATGGGGTCAAAGGGTCGTTGTCATGAAGTCAAGGCTCTACCCATCCCCAAAGGTTTATACTAGGGTGATATTTGTACCTGTACTCATTATCATCAGCTCCTCCCAGGAAAGCAAAACAACAAGCGGATCGCCAGCGAGTTGTAGAGCGATCTTAGAGTAAGTGCCATTCACCGAGAATAGATCACCAGCCTCAAATGAGGGTAGTATCACGTAACAACTATTCCCGATAGTTTCCGCACTACAAAAGGGTTTGGCTCATCAGCTTCTCAGACATCACAATCGGCCCATTGTCTAGGTGAGAGAATGGGTTGCATTGGTCAGCCTCCACTGAGGTTGATGGTCGACCTTGTCGCCATCACTTATCTTAAGTGTATACTCGATCTTTCCACATACGGCATCACACGCATTCCCATTAGCAGAAAAATAAACACGTATAGCAATTAGGAAAAGCGGTGTATATATTTGTCCTAATCATCCTAGACTTTTAAAAGCTAAGAATCTTAAGTTCCTGACAGAAAATGGCTTCCCGGCGGAGTCACCAATCTGTGGTTTCATTCCAAATTAACGGCGTTTTGACCTAAGATCCTAGTGACGTCAAGGTTTCCATAAAAAAGAACAAGATCCCTAAAGAGATCAACGGCTTTCCCCAGCAGAGTCGCCATTTTTCTGTTGGAAAATGGGGACGATGATGACTAAGGTAAAACAGATCCTGATGTAATATCCCCAGTAGAGTCGCCATTCTTCTGTAGCGAGTGATTTTTGGATGTGGTTGCGAAGCACGATCGCTCTAGTACTACAACTCGATTCATTTTTTATCCTATTAAAGCTGATGAAGGAAGGGAAATAGATGTCTCCAACTAACCCTGCTTGCATACTGAGATTAAACAGTCAAAACTGTTGGTTTACAGATGCTACAAAGATTCGGGGTTTCTCCTAGGTTTATTTTGTTGACGAGGGGTGCTTTAGGCTATCGGTTGAGATGTTAGGACGAATGTATGAAAGTATGGGATTTTGGGTTTTTGTTTAGTGTGCTCGCTAAGATTTTTCTTTCAATCTTATGCCTACGTATTCCCGTTTACCAAAACAGGGAAATCAGAGCGTTCGTAGTTCCTCCTATTCTATGGGAGGAAATGGTTGTTTTGGTGTCTTGTTCAAAGCCCAAGACGTGAAGCGAAAGGTAGTTTGTATCTTGTTCAAAGCCTAAGATGTGAAGCTAAAAGTGTTGACCTTAGAGAGAATTTGTCATCTCTAAAGAGGGGGTTGTATGTCACAACTGTTTATAAAGGAGAATTACTTTAACCAGGATGTGTGAATCCGGCAATGCCATAATTTCCTTTATAGGGGATTTCAACCTGAAGGAGAAGACTTTAACTCAGTGTAGAGTAATGCCATCTTTCCTTAGGAATTTCTCATACTAAAAGAGGGACATTGGCATGGATGTAGATGATCCAGAGGCTTGCCGCTTACAGCGATTAGATGAAGGGGAAGGAGTTGTTGATGTTTGTGTACTGTGAACGAGGCACATTTTTGATGCTAAAAGGTTGATTGGATCAACCAGTGGTTTTCTTATACAAAGCTTAAGAGGAGGCTATTACGTGTCTCGTACAAAGCCCGAGAGAGAGGCTAAAAGGTTTTGACTCAACGAGGGAATCTTTTGGTATCTCGTATAAAGCCCGAGATGGAGGCTATTTGACTCAACAAGAGAGTTTTTGTATCTCGTACAAAGCCCGAGATGGAGGCGAAAGTCTGTTTGGCTCAATAAGAACCTTTTTGTATCTCGTATAAAGCCCGAGACGAAGGCGAAAGGGGTGATTGACTCAACGAGGGAGTCTCTTTATGTGTCTCGTACAAAGCCCAAGAGAGAGGCTAAACGTTGTTTGACTCCGCTGGGGAGAATCATTGTATAAAGCCCAAGAGAGAGGCTAACTTCACTGGAGAAGGATCATTATACAAAGCCTAAAAGGAGGCTATGGTTACTGTTTCAGTTGAGTGACAGGTCCAGTATACTGATTTTGAAAGAGAAAAGCAGTTCTTATATGAGCAATGCTGTACTCAGGGATTTGATTCGAGGATCCGGGTTATTCCTGTTCTTTAAGGAAATGGGAAATCCGAAGGGTATTGAGACTGTCCGAGTCTACGGGTTTTCTTCCTATTTAACGAAGGGGTCACTTGAGAATGTCTTTGAGACTCAAGGAGATTAGACTGTCCAAGTCTATAGTGTCATTATTTGTACTGTGCTTTGAGAAATAGTAGTAGACTCTATGAAAGGACTGTTCTATGCAGATGACTAAGTTCTGTTCCTATACCTCTAGGTGGTCGTCGGGATAATTTGTACAAAGCCCAAGAGGAGGCTAGAAACTTTTAAGAAGCCGAGTGGTCCTTGTACTAAGCCCGAGAGGAGGCTATCATTCCCGGAGGAAGAATCATTATACGAAGCCTAAGTGGAGGCTGTGAATACTTCTAAGAAGCCGTAAGGTCCTTGTACTAAGCCCAAGAGGAGGCAGGGTTGCTTTTAGGAAGCATGTGGGTCCTTGTACGATGCCCAAGAGGAGACCGATGCTTTTAAGAAGCCGATGGGTCCCCAAACCCCGAGAAATTCAAGGCAAGCTATTCACAAGGAATAGATCAAGTCAGGAAAATTCGAGAATTTGGAAGAAACTCAAAGATGCCATTCACGGAGAATACATTCATCTCTGGGAGTAGAGTTTCTTGACAATTCCTAATGAGGACAGCTGAAGAGAAGACTGTATCTGGTGATTCTATTGGGGATCTAGCTGTCTATTTCTACGAATAAACGAAACGGCGTCACCTAGTTCTAGACGTAGTTGCCGGGAAAACTCTAAATATCTATACTATTATTACACAGTTGATATGCGTTTATGAAAGAAGACTTACAGTGAAATAGCCCCGCAATACAGTTATATGTATATGAAAGTGGTAAATGAAAGCAATAACCACTTACTCGGTTGTAGAGCTTCCATGTTGTTTGGTTAGTTGTTCAACAAAGAAAGATTGAAAACAACAGTATATTCAAAATCAAAGGAGAAAGTATTTTGAAAAAGAAAGATTTGGGGCTTACAGCTCAAGGAGAGGCCCAGGGTTTTATCAGTGAGCGCACTGTTTGAATTTGTACAGAGGGACTTATACAAGTGACTGTGGCCCAAAAATTGTTTTCTGTACAAAGGGATGGGTCTTACACTCTCTCAAGAGGCCCAAAAAGTTTTAAAGAAAAATAGTGGGGCTTATAACACGAGGGTAGGCCCAGATGATTTTTCCGTTTGAAATGGCGATCGCGCCGAGGTTTTCTTTTAACACAGAGGGGCTTATACAATATCTGAGGCCCAAAGTGATTTTGGTTAAAAGGGGGTTGGGTCTTACACTCTATTAGAGGCCCAAAAAGTTTTAAATGGGTCTTATAGCTCGAGGAGAGGCCCAAAAGGTTATTTTTCAAAAGGGCGACGATCGCGTCGTTTGTTTTTTACGGTATCGGGACTTATACAATACACTGAGGCCCAAAAATGGTTTGGTCAAAAAAGGATTGGGTCTTACACTCTATTAGAGGCCCAAAAAGTTTTAAAGAAAATGATTTATGAGGGTTGAATTAATCCAAAAACCCTAATTTGTTTTCAAAAATGTGTTTTAATTGAATAAAAATTCAATTAAAATGATCAAAATTGTTTAACATAGGGAAAACAAATTGTGATCTTGGATTAATGCTTCAAAAATTAAGTATTGACCTACAAAATAATTAGAAGACAATAAAAGTTGCAAAATCAAGGTGGAAAAAATATTTTAAATGTCAAAAACAATTAGAACATTAATTCTTTGCAAAAATATCAATTATACAAAATAAATAATATTTTTGGGATTTTTTGGGAAAATAAAATATTTTAACATTTTTGTGAATTATTAAAAAAAGAATCAACTCAAAATCATTAAAACTCAGAGAGAAATTAATTTTTGAATCAATTAAATAAAATCACAAAATTCAAATATTCAAATTTTGAAAAAAATGGCGCCAAGAACACCCAAGAACACGCGCGTGTTCTGGGCTTGCCCAGATTTGCATTTTCTCTCTAATCTCACTGAATACTTGATTATATCATGTAATCCACATACCAATCAACTCGTTTCAACCTCACGATCATGTCTATGGTATTTAATTTCATTTAAATTAAACATATAACAATAAATCACGAAAAATCCTCAAGAACCCTAATTTCTGCATGAAGGCGAGGATTTTTGATACACGATTCAAACAATGCAATTAATTGAGGGGAAACATTCCATGCATGATTATGAACATATGGCCAAATTATTGTGCAGCAAAAATTGCATGGATCATAGAGTTAGAAGAGCTCATGCTTACCACTTGCAGCTGGTGATCGTGATTTGTGTTGGAGGTGTTACAGCTAGGTTCCAATGATCTGGATAACTTCCCTAGGTGCCATGGAGTGTGTATGAATGCTTGGAATGGATTGAAATGGTTTGGAGCTAAAGATGGTACCTCAACTGCAAAACTGTCAAGAACTTGAGCAATTGGCTGGTGATTTTGTGAAATCTGTGTTCTAGATGTTATGTGAGTGTTTGGATCACTTCTATATGATGTATGTGAGGTGTGTGTGTGATTGGTTTGATTGGAAAAGCTCTCAAACTCAAAACCCGATAGTGACTTGCCTTAGAAGGCAAAATTGGAGTGAAAGAAGAGATTTTGAGGAAAGCATCTGTTAGATGGATTTGGTGTACTCAAACTGATCACAATTGAGCTCTATTTATAGTAGAGCAAGTTTGTTTTGGGATCCACAGTGAATGACAACTGCAACAGGTGTTTGTTCAATGTTGGCCAATGGAAATCCAAGTCTCCTCTAGCCATTGACTAGAGGTTAGGGCACAGGGCTGTGGTTCCCTTGGTCTTGGATAAGCCTTGACTGAATTCAGTTGAGAATGGCTCAGTCCATGCCACCTTGATGCTTCCATTGAATGCTCCAATCCAAAATTGGAGTCTTGTCCCTATTTTGGCCATTCTAGGTTCAACATGCTATTTCTTGTTCCAAAGACTTTGGAGGCTTGGCTCAGTGATTGTCCCCTTTAGATTCAATCCTCAGAGGTGTCCAAGTGGATAGGAGCATTTGGATTTGGCTGATTTTGGCAAATCGACCAAAAGTGCAAATTCTGCCTTGCCTTGGCAGATTTCAGCAAGGCAACTTTCCAATGTCATATCTCATGGCTCAAATTGAATTTGGCAATGTTCTTGGTCATTTTGGAAAACCCTTACATGATACAACAACTGTTTGAACATATTTGGTTTTGATATCTTTTGAATCCAAGTGAAAAATCCCCCTACATTTGGCAAAAAGTAGGGTAAAATCTGACTTAGTGAAATTTTCACTAAGTGTTGGAACAAAGTGACTTTTCTTGATTTTGATCACTCCATAACTCAAAATCCATGAGGAGTTGGAATTAGGTCTAGTTGAAGTTTTTGTAGAGGGAAATTAGATCTACAAATCATGCCTTGGATGGGAGAAAATGACTTTGTGGTTTAGGAGTTATGACCCTCCAAAGTTAGTACCCTAGCCACTTTATTTTTAACTTAGAAAATTTTCTAAGTTTTCTATGGTTACCTCTTTTACAAGTTACCCAACTTTTCTTGATTTTTCTTGATGAATGATGATTCAAATCATACATTAACATCATTTTAGGGTTAAAAATCCATTTTGGTGAAAAATCTCAAAAAGTCAAAGTTGACTTTTGTGCACAGTTGACTTTTTATCAGATGAATTCCAAACTGTGCAATTCTTCAGGAAATCATGTCCTTGACCTAAATCAAACTTGATGGACATGTTCCATGGGTGTCATAGGGTATATTGATGCATGTCATAGGGCTTGGGAGCATGTCCTGGTCAAAAGTCAAAGTTACAGTTGACTTTTCTCGCGAAACCCTAATTGTGGTGCAGATGAAATTGAGACTTGTTGCTCAAGCTTCTTGGATTAATCCATTGTTCCAAATGGATCAATATAGTTCATTAGAGACCCTCAAATCATGTATTGAGGTCTTTGCTCATGATTTGTCCCAAAAGTCAACCTAGGGGTGAATTAGGTCAAGAAACCCTAATTCCTGATTTTTTATGAATGCATCCCCTGAGGAAAAATTGACTTGATGATTGGGTCCATGAGGTTCCATGGAGTATATTATGTTATGTTTTGGATTATTGGCTTGTGCCCAGATGAAAATTTTCCATCTGGAGGCCCTGGTCGACCAAAACCCTAATTTGGTGACACTGTCGATCTTGAGACTTGATCCACCTAAAAGGGAGCAACCTTGTGCTTGATCCTTGAAGTGGGAGTCCTTTTGATCCATTGTGGATACTTTAGAGGTTAGACAAGTTGAAGATCATGTCATTCCTTGATTGATCCTTTGTCTAAGAACTCTGAGAGGGCTTGAAACCCTAATTCTTGATTGTAGTGGATGCTCACCCATCTTTGGGGAGACTGATGAAGTATGATGGCCCATCCATATTGTGATGATGATTTGCATAATGATGGGAAATCTTGGTGGTCAAAATTTGGGGTATGACAATATCATGGTCGGCGACCCCCTGGATTGGTCGGTGCCTCTTGTGGGTCTAGAAAAGAGAATATGCAGCTTTTTTGGCGACTATTCGGTCCCGCTTTATGAATGTTTATTTACTAGGATAGGATTGTAGTTGTCTTTCTCAAACTTTAAGGTGGGAGTCCTGAAGCATTTGAAGGTTGCCCATTCTGAGCTTCATCTGGGGGCTTGGGCTTATATGTGGGTGTTCCAACTTTGTGTTGAGCATAACTCTTGGAAGCCTTCTTTTGAGTTATTTTCTTTGATCTGTTTTATATGGTGGACACTTCTTAAGATGACACTTGTGAATAAGGGCTTATTGCCTTCCACCCTGAATATCTTTTGTTCGACCATTTCACCCGTGACTGGGGCGATTTTCGAAGTTGTTTCCTACCGGTGAAACCCCTCACTCCATAGAATGACCCCGCCTTCTGTTATTCTTTAGTCGAATCTTCCCGCTTATGTAAAAACAGGTTCCCAAAGTATTGTTCTTGGCCTCACTTTCATCATAATGTCAACTTTTATCTCTTCAAGTTAGGTCATATTTCCTCCGACAAGGAAACGGTGAAATATGACATATGTTCGCGGTTTCAAGGACTTGGATATGAAGAAGGGTTTGACCCCAAAATAGTGCCTTCTTTTGAGTTGAGGAACAAGCAAATTAAAAGTTATGACATCATGAGTGTGGTCGGTCGAGGGGCGAGGAAAGAGATCTTTGGTGAGGACAAATTCCTATAGTTTTTTCTACATGTTTGATTGCATCTTGCAGATAACATAGACCAATTGAAGCTGATCTATGACCTTTCCAATGCTCGAGGTATCTAGCCTAGTCCTGCTGGCCAGGTTGTGACACCTCATCCTATGACCACTGCTCATGTCCCGGCCGCTAAGACTCATGCCAATGCCCCTAGGGTTGACCAGCTTGTCAATGTTACGATCATTTTAACCGTGAAAGATATGCCACTTCCTCCTATTTCAACAAAGAGGGTTGGGACGAAGGCCAACCTTCCCTTCTAGAAGAGGATTCTCCCAAACGATCTCGTGTGAACGGGGACGTCTCTCTAGGATCAATGACTCCCTTCCTACGCCTGCCTGCCATTCTTCCATATCGGCTTGCATACACTCATCAGGAAGTTGATGTTGTTGTATCGACAGAGGATTTATCCTTCGTCCAAAACCTTTATGAGGAAAAGAATATGAAGATCTTTTTTGAGGTCACCTTCAACATGTATCCCTCTTCTATGTTATCTCTTACTGCTACCAGCAGATGGGATGTGTTGGTTGTAGGCAATCCTTCCAAGGAAATGGACACTCGGACGGGTAAGTTTGAAGAGATTGAGCGCAAATGCTCGGCAATTCATAAAGGATTGTTCGCTTTGTAGGTGAAGGCCAAGATTAATGACTCGTTACAAGAAGAGTTAAAAATAAACGACTCTCATTCTACTCTAGATGCCCGAGTTTCTAAGATGGAGTTCTCCCATGAGGCGGAGAATAGGGATGGCAATGGGTAGGGTACTATAGTACCCGTCCCCATACCCGCAGTTGAAAAAAAATCCCCATACCCGAGGCCATACTCACTTGGGTATCAAAACTGGCACCTGTCCCCATACCCTATGGGTATATAAGTGCCCGTACCCGTACCCGTTACCCGTATTTCTAATAAAAATAAATATATCAAGTGTAAAATATCATAATATTTTAAGTTTTTAAAAATATTTTTAAAAAATTAAAAAATTGTATTGTTGAATTTTGAAATAAATGATCACTTATATTAAATATGTAATAGTTTAAAATTGATTTTTTTTTTAATTTTATAAAAAATTATTTTTATATAATAATATAAATTAAAATATATAAATATATATTGTGCGGGTATGGGGCGAGCTGGGTACTAAGGTGCCCATACCCGCACCCATCCCCGCTTATTTAAGTGAGTAATTATCCGAGCTCGTACCCGTACCCATTTTTGCGGGTTTTTACCCTACCCATTGTGGGTAATTTTGTGGGTACCCACTGGGGATAGGCCAAATTGCCATCCCTAGCGGAAAAAAAAACGACATCAGGAAGTTTTTGACGTTGTTGCTAAGATGAACCACGACTTGGAGGACGGTCGAAGACATTTCAACAGGAGGCTGAGGCTCATTTTGGGGCTATAAAGGCTCTTGAAGGCGGGGTTATCGTCCCGAGGGAGAAGTTCCATGATTCTCTTTGTTGCATCCCAAAATTTTCTCTTCTTTTATTAACCTTAGTTGGCTTATGCTTCATTCATTAGGTCATGTTCATTCATGCATTGCATTGGTTCTAAAACATGGGATCAAGGTATATTGGTTTTCCTCAAGAGGATGATTTGGTTTTCAAAGCAATGAGAAAGGAGATGTCCTCAACATCATGGTATTCTTAAGCTACAAGGGTTTTCATACTCATCAAAGTATCTCAACAAGTTCACCCAATCATCTGAGGATTAGGGTTTCAAAGGATTTACGGTTGATCAAACTCCTATTGCCTCTGAGCTAGGGTTTTGGGCAAAGTACATTTATGATTATGGTTCTAGGGTTCAAAGTTCACTTCAAGGATTCTATATATGCCTCATGGTTCATCACAGAGCATTTCAAGAGTTTCCTAAGTGATAGAGGAAGAAATTGGATTCATCTGGTCAAAAAGTCAACTAATGCCCTACAAAAGTCAACTCTTGAGTTTTTAGGTAAACCATGGGCTTTTCAAGTCATCATGCATGATATTATAAAGTTTGATCAATAGAAATCAAGAGAAATCATAAAATCAGGAAAGTTACTAAATTAGAGTTTTCTAAATTTTTCTAAGTATGGGAAAATAAAACAAACCTTGGAAATTGGGAAAAGCATAAATTAGAGTTTTCTAAGATGTGTATCTCTCTCCTCAATGACCCAAATTGAGCAATCAAGGGCTAGAATTGAAGATGACATCATACTGTTTACCTTGAAAATTGGTAAACAACCGCTGATCTTCTAAAACAATAAAGTTCTAGTAACTTACAGGATCGATCAGATTGATCCTAGGACATGTGCTATGAGTGTATTTAAAATGTTTCACAAATGCATAAAACAAACCTTTCGACCATGCTGGCACACAAAAAGGACGTTTTGAAATGTAAATAAAAAGTGATAAAAGGCAGGAAAATGTTTAAGTCGAACAAGAAACTTAGAGAAAGCAATGTAAAAGCAAATTCACTGAAAGACTGAAGTTTAAATGGTAAAGAAAATGCATAAAGTCTTGAATAGACTGCAGAAATGTAAATGCTTAAAGGTAAAGGCTTCTTAATGTAAAAACTGCAAAGTAAAAACTTTGTAATATGAAATACTTGGAAATGACAGACTAAATTAAAGGACTTCAAAGTAAAGGATCTAAGGTAAAGACTTCAAAGTAAATTGCATTGCAATGAAAGATAATGGTGATTACAATCACGCACATTCTCGCCTCACTCTTTTCTCTACACGCTGGATACTTTGAGTGATTTCAGAGTTACTTGTACAACACGATTTTTTCACACATTCTAACTCTAGAACTAACCTATTTATAATACTCTAAAATAACCACCACTTGACGGTTTACTCCTAGAACACGCCACTTGGCACTTTGCATGTCTTCAACTTCTGGATATTCGCCACCTGTCCTCTTTTCAAATTCAAATAGTAGAATTTCCCTCCAATAATTAACTGTAACTGCAGCGCATTATCCATAGCCATTTTACCCTGTCGAATTGACTCTTTGGACTTGGACATAGGGCAAAAGAGCAACCCTAAGGAGGATGAAGCTTCCCCTGATACACCCACCTTGCATAAGATGGATCTTAGGTATCTTCATGATGGTACTAGATTGGTAAGAGCTGTTAACCAGTTAAAGGATTTTGACCTTTGGATGACCAGGATGGAAAAGGTCAAAGCTGATCATTGGAAAACCATTGGAATTTATGATCTGCTTATGTTGTCGAAGACCAATATTCCTTATTGTTTGCACCTGCTGGCAGCATCACTTTACTTTTGGGATAGTACCCACTACACTTTTCATCTTCCTTGTGGGATGGTTACCCTCACACTCTTCGACCTGGCTGCCATTGCAGGGCTTCGACCAGATGGAATTTCTTATGATCCTGAAACTGATGCAGAAGATACCATAGGGATCTCTGATTTCAAGCTTACATACACCCGCTTCATAAACCACCACAAACATGACACTGAAGAAATAACTGACAAGGAACACATTGCATTCCTCACCGTATGGTTTCGAGATATATATTTTGCTCAAAATCCCTACAGGTGGCCAAGAAATATCTCACTCTGGCCAACCAACTTCACAACAACAGAGGAGTTTGCCTTAGTGGGTTAATTTTGGCAAACCTCTATGAGTCTCTCAGCGAAGGGGCAGCTCGACTCAAAGACTTGGAGGCCCAGGGCACTGTACACCTGAATGGCCCCCTCTGACTGCTTCAATTATGGCTTAATGCAACTTTCGAAGCTAGCCTTCCCAGGAAAGGGCAAGTCGATGAGGCCTCTGCTGAAATCAAAGAAAGGAGGGTTGAAGGTACTCGCCTGGTGAAACTCACACCCAATGATTATGGGGAAACTCTCAAAGGATCCTTCTCCAGTTACATTATGATGTTTGCCAAGCGGTATGATTTCACACCCAGTATGGCCCCTTTTGCTGAAAGAAAATGTGGACCTGAGTGGTTTACAAGGCTATTCCCTAATTCATCCAAGAAAACTCCATGTTGAGTTTGTTTCAATCTAGGAAGCCTTTTTTATTCCTAGATTTATCATTCAGAGGCTGAATCTTGGAAGAGATATGGCAGCCTTGATTGCTTACCAACCAAACCTTGTCTCTCGACAGTTTGGGTTGGCTCAAATTTTCCCCAAATGTATGTATGAGAAAAAAGGCCATGTAGTCCTTCATACTGCCAGTTTTGATGAAGGAGGTGCTGTAATCCCTTTCGACCGGTGGAACGTGAGAAAAGCAACTCTTTCCCCTGTGCACTTTCAACCCACATTTTTGTGCACTAAACCATTTCACAACTGGTGGTCGAAGTACTATAGTGAACAATTTCTTGATGTTGTTGCCTTCTCTTCATTACTTGACCAAGCTTTTCTTGATGTGCAGGAGAAAACCAAGAAGAGTAAGTTCATTCATGTTAAAGAAATTAAGGCCTTCCAAAAGTACTTTGAAACTGTTTATCGACCAGATGATATTAGTCGAACCGTTCGTGAGGCTGCTGTCACTTTGAAGGAGAAATTTCTACAAAAAATGGATCAGTTGAAAATCCCTTCAAACGTTCCTCTTGAGAAACGTTATGAGGTGGATTTTGAACTCTTTCCTCCTAAGTTCCCTCGACTGCCTAACACTGATTTTGGAGTGGCACTTGCCCCCCCCCCCCATTTCCAGACTAGTTTGTCCGTGGTGAGCACCTAAAACTCCTTCGACAACAGTCTCAACCGAAAGCCCAACAGGTGGTTGCGACTAAACATACGCTGGACAGTTTCAAAGGACACCTTCATATAGGGGTCGAGGATGTTCGTGTCGAATCCGAAATACATGAAGGTTTGAGGCCCTCGATTTGTGATTTTTAACTAACCACTCAATTATTAATCTTGTAATAATCATCTGTCCTTTAGCTATGGCCAGGAAGACCAGCTCATCGAAGGGTGTTGCAAGAGTCGAATAGGAAACTGAAGGCACAAAGGTATTTCATATCCCTTGCCTAAATCTTTGTGTAACCAACTTCTAATATTTGCATCACCTTTTAGACTGCTCGAAAACCTCAAACGCCTTCAAAAAGGGGCAAGAAAGGTGCTCAAACAGTTGTCCCTTCAGATGCTGATGATGAATCCCCTGAGGAGGCAGTGGCTAAAAAAAAAAAGAAGCTTACCAAAGCTTCTGGAGCTACCACTCAATCCTCCTCAAAGGTAGCCAGAATTCTTGAGAAGACACCTGCTGATAGTGGTGTCAAGAAACAACTCTCCCAGATTGCGTCAAAAACGACTGCTGGTGGTCCTGAGAGCGCAAACTTAAGTCCTGATGCCACAATTGTACAGGTATGCACACTATCTTTACTCAGCATTTGCATTCCTTATACAGATTTCTTTCAATCTTATTCTATTTACTTGTGGTCTTCAGGCTGATGTAGGTGGTTCTAACCCACCACAAACTTCATTCAGCTTTGCAACAACTATCCTGAATAGCCAAGGTGAGCCAACTTATCACCCTACCTCTGACCTTGGTTCTGGATATAGTTCACTGAGCGAAATTAACCAACCTATTCCTCTTACAGTTCCTCCTTCTGAAGCAGATGAAACAAACAAAAACTTGCCCACCAGGACCAACACTCAACAATCCCAAACCGATGGCTCTGAACATGAAGAGGATGATGTTTCTAACCAACAACCTCTCGACCATACAGAGACCATTGCCATGGATGTAGAAGGAAGGCCAATTGAAGAGGAAGAAGATGAGGTCGAAAATGAAGAAGAATAAGAAGAAGAGGGGGAAAGGACTGAGCAGGATCAGACCCATTCACCTGTGGCTGAAACAGGTCCTGTCAACAATCCAACTCCTGGGCCTATAGTCACTTCGACTACTGGAGGATCCCCCACTGGAGTCCCACTGGCTGCCCTTAAATGGTCGAATCCTCGAGAGTATGCCAGAATGATACTTGGGAAGAAGTACAGCTCTTCAGGTACTAGCCTTAGTACTTCGACTAGTTCTGGGGGTCCAGCTCCAGATGACTTTGCCAGCCCTATCCTTCAAAAGATCAAAGAAAAATTCTTCAAGGGAGACATCCACAATGTCTTACTTTAAGATCGAACTGCTCCTCTCTTCCTGAAAGATAGCCTCCAAAAATTGGACCTTTCGACTCTTAGTAAAGATGTGTCTGAATTCCTTGTGGAGTTAACTACTTTAATAAATCAGATGTCTGAGGACGTCAAACTTCTTCCCAAGATCTAACACACCATTGAAGTTACAACTGGACTAGAACATTCAGCTTGGGATGAAGCACACGCATCAGAAGCTAAGGTCGAAAGTCTGGAGATTGACCAAAATAAAAGGCAGGCAGAGATATAGTCGAACCAAAAGGACATTGATACCTGGAAGCGGCAAATTGAAGAACTGCAAAACAAGATTTCTAACGCTGAAAAGCGCAACCTTAAGCTGAAAGACTTCGATGATACTGAAATGGCCAGAGAGCTAAAGCGCACTATAGACTTCCTTGATAAGGCCCAAACGCTTGAAAAGGAACTTTCAGCAGCTAAGCTCAACAAAGCTCTGTGTGAGAAACGCCTTAAGACTCACAAGGTCAACTTTCTTGAGTTGAAGTCGAAGCTCCCTTTTTGATTGTCCTATGATTTCTTATTTGTAGTTCTTTTTCTTTTTGATCATCATGTTTTTTGGCCCTTTTGAGGCCCTATGTAAAGACAATCTCAATGCCCCCTGGCATCTATCTAAATACTTATGTTTGCTATTGGCTCTTCGACTTGCAAAATCTTTGATAAAATCATGGCGCGTTTTCTCTTAAACTTTGCTAATCTTTGTAATTAAAGTACTCTGTCTCTTTTCTTGGAAATCATGAAAATAACGCAGCTTTTAACAGCTTAGTGTTCCAACGGCACAAGTTTCTATTCCATAAAGGAATATTAATAGCGTGACCCTAGGGTATATTCCCAAGAGCAATTTCACGTGTTTCCATTGTTGACTGACTAATCCTTACAAGGCTTTGCCTCTATAAAATCCTCTTCACATGAGCCATATTTTGCACCCACTGAAGCAAACATGAGTACTTCCTCAAAGAAGGCAGTGACCAAGAAAGTGGCTGAGGAGACAAAGAAAGTTGAGGCAATAACTACTGCCTACAATGATACTTCAACTGGAGCAACCTCCCGCGCCAAGAAGCGAGAAACTAAGATGATGGTCCCCAAGAAAGGACATTCCAAAGCACAAAACTCTGATGATGAAGCTGACAAAGATTGTGTCGCCTTCCTCAACTCTATTAATTGGAGAGACTATGAATGATCTTTCTCCTAGGTTTCATGTTGTTGTACTTGTTTCCTTTCCTTTGTATGCCATTTTGGCCTCAAATGACCTATTTTGGATTTTACAATTTTAATAAGACTTATGTTCTAATATGAATCTCTTGCAAAATAGGCTTATATTTTTTCAAATATTTCCCATTTACCCTTAAGACTCTTAGATCACCCTCAATCTCCTTAACCTCGTAAGCATTATTACTGAATGCCTTAATAATTCGAAAGGGACATTCCCACTTAGGGGACCACTTCCCTAAAGATCTGGTCTTTCGATCCATAGACAAGATCACTTTCCACACCAATTCCCCAGCTAAAAAGGTTTTAATCTTGACCTTTTTGTTATAAGACTTCTCCACCCTTTTCTTTTGCCTTTTCAGTAACTCCAACGCATGGAGCCTTTCTTCGTCTAAATCCACTAACTCATCAAGCATCATATTCCAATAAGACTCAGATGGGATCTCATGATGCCTTTGGATCCTTATGGACTGAAGATGAATTTCTACAGGCAAAACTGCATCATGACCAAATGTCAGACGAAATGGGGTAGTATTAGTTGCCTCTTTTGTGGACGTTCGACATGCCCAGAGTATTTGGTCCAGAGTTTTATGCCAATTTCTTGGCCTTTTTCCCACATTTTTTTTATCAACCCAATAACTACTTTATTTGCCGCTTCGACTTGGCCATTAGCTTGAGCATAATAAGGTGTGGATGTTAAAAGCTTGAATCCCATTTCTTTAGAAAACTCTTGCATTTTTCGACCAGTGAAGACTGATCCTTGGTCTGTTGTAATTGTCTCTAGGATTCCAAACCTATAGATGATGTGTTTCTGGATAAATTCAATCACATCTTCTTGATCAACATTTGGCAAAGGGATAGCTTCGACCCATTTGGTAAAATAATCGATACCTACCAAAATGTACTTATGATTTTTAGATGATGCTGGTCGAATTTCTCCAACCAAATCCAAAGTCCATCCTCTAAAAGGCCAAGGTTTAACTATATAGTGTAATTCACTTGCAGGGACGTGTTGAATGCCAGTGTGAACTTGACATTCCTGACAACCCTTAGCAAATTTGATACAATCTTTTAACATGGTTGGCCAATATATGCCTTGTCGAAATAACAACCATTTTATTTTATGGCCTACCTGATGTGCCCCACACGTCCCACCATGGACAGTCGAAAGGGCCAAGTACGCTTCTGCCTCACTAAGACACTTAAGCAATACTCCCTCAAGAGTCTTTTTGAATAATTCATTACCCAACAAGACATAACTCAAAGCTTGATACTTGATTTTCCTTTCTGTCGAAGATATTGGATTTTTTAGATAATCTACTATAGTTTTTCTCCAATCCTTGTCAGTTATGCTATCAACTGCCAGAATTGCAAAATTATCTTCATCAGCGTATCCAAGCTTAGTTTCTTCCAAATATGATGGGGCTAATCCTACTGACACCACCCTTCCTCTGACTTCAACTTCGATTGCATCTTGTAATTTGTCTTTCGAAACTTTATACCCTGATGCAATCTGAGCCAAGTCATTAGCTACCTGGTTTTCCAGTCTAGGGATGTGTCGAAAACTAACTGCGTCGAACTTTTTCAAAAGTCGATTCACAACTACAAAGTACATAATCAAGTTTTCTTTTATGCACTTGTACTCCTTGGTAACTTGTTTTATGACCAGTTCTGAATCTCCCATTATTTTGACATGAGTTGCCCCCAATTCCAACAATACTTCAAGTCCAGCAATTAAAGCTTCATATTCAGCTTCGTTGTTTGAACAACGGCCTTCAATTTTATACTTAAGTGTTGTTGGAATTTTATTAGGAGAAATAACAAGCACTCCTATGCCTGTCCCATCTTTGTGGCTCGACCCGTCGAAATATAACTTCCAAGGTTCCACTTCAAGATAGTTCAGAGGGGTCTCATTTGTAGAATGGTCAACTATAAAGTCTGCCACTACTTGTCCTTTAACAGCTTTTAAAGGCTTATAAGTTAAGGAATATTCAGTTAATGCTAATGCCCATTTTCCAATTCGACTATGCAAAATAGGTTTGGACAACATATGTTTAATAACGTCATAACGAGAAGAAACATAAACATCAACTGGTTTTATATAATGCTTAAATTTTGTACAAGAGTAATACAAACATAAACATAATTTTTCAATCATGCTATATCTAGTTTTTGCATCATTTAGAACTCTAATAAGGTAATAGACGGCCCTTTCGACACCATCATCATCCTCTTGAGCTAACATGCTCCCTAAAGTCCTATCTGACGCAGCTATGTATAATCTCATACACTTATTGCCACAAGGTGGTGAGAGAATCGAGGGGTGACTCAGGTACTCTTTGATTTTGTCGAAGGCTTTCTGTTGCGCTTGCCCCCAGTCGAACCCATCCTTGCTAGCTCGAAGCAATGGCGAAAAGGGTTGCATTTTCCCACTCAAGTTGGATATAAACCTCCTCAAGAATTTTATTTTGCCCAAGAGAGACTGCAATTCCTTCTTTGTTGATGGTGCTTTTGCTTCCATAATGGCTTTGGTTTTATTCTGGTTAATTTCGATCCCCTTCTTGTGGACCACAAAGCCTAAGAAATCCCCTGCCTGCACACAAAAAGCACATTTGAGAGGATTCATTTTCAGACCATGCTTTCTCATCATTTCAAAGGAATGTCGAAGATGGCTTAAATGATCTTTTCCTGAAAAAGACTTAACAACAATATCATCAATATAGATTTGCATAAAAGTCTCAATAAAATCATGAAAGATCGAATTCATTGCTCGATGGTAAGTTGCCCCAACATTTTTTAGACCAAAAGGCATTACTACCCATTCATAAGTGCCTAATGCCCCTGGACATCGAAAAGCAGTTTTTGGGACATCTTCCTCAGCAATGAATATTTGGTTATAACCAGAATAACCATCCAACATACTCAAGTATTCATGTCCTGCAGCAGAATCAATCAACATTTCTGCCACAGGCATAGCATATTCGTCTTTAGGGGTTGCAGAATTTAGATCTCTAAAATCTATACAGACCCTTAAAGAACCATTCTTTTTAATGACTGGTACAATATTAGCTAGCCATTCGACATACCTAGCTGTACGGATGAACTTGCATCTAAGTAACCTTTCAATTTCCTCTTTGATCTTTGAAAGGATTGTTGGGGCAAACCGTCTTGGATTTTGCTTAACTGGCTTTTTCCCAGGTATGATTAGTAACTTATGTTCAACAAGCTCTCTCCTCAAACCAGGCATTTCTTCATAGTCCCAAGCGAAGCAATCCTTAAATTCCTTCAATAGTCGGACCATTTCAACTTTGAGTTGTGGGTCAAGGTTAACACTAACATAAGTAGGCCTTTTTACTCCCCTTTCACCCAAGTCAATTTCTTCCAAAGGATCTTGCGCCAGCATTCTAATTTTATCTGACACTGGATCCCTTTCAAAACCCAAAGGCTCATTATCATAAATAGCATCATGCCTTTGATTTTGGTCTTCGATTTGAGACCCATCAGGTGGTTCAGGCTCAAAGTCCTTACCAGGGCCTACTTCACAAATTTGAGTTGTGGCTTCGACAGCCATGTGGTTGTGTGCAGCCTCCAAGGCCGCTTGTAACTTAGATTCGGCCACATAGGCCGAAATTCTTTGTAGTGCATCAAATTCAGTCATTGTTACTGAATTCACTTCCCCAGCCTGTGGGGTCTACATCATGCTCCCCACAGTATGGGACATTGCCTTCTTCCCTTATGACCTCTCTAGCCCATCGAAATCCCTCCACAGGGTGCAGGTGTAATGAGCAGAATGCATGGTCATCTGGGGTGAAATCAAATTCTGCTAAAGTACAAGGCGCAATATGCGCCAATTTTTTGTCAAACTCGACACCATCAACATGATTAACATGCACCTTAAAGTACCCTTGATCACCTTCAATGTTTTCTACTATACCATCAGGTCTCCAGATTGTGATCCGCTGGTGCATTGACCAAGGTACCGCTCCAACACCATGGATTCATTCTCTCCCCAGCAGAAGGTTATAGTTAGCTTTGCTTTCGACTACCATAAACAGGGTAGGTCTTGTTACTGTTCCCACAGTTAAATCAACCTGCAGAACGCCAAGAGTGGTACCAATTTTCCCTTCATAGTTAGAAAAGACCATGTTGTGGGGCTTAAGATCAGAGTCGAATTTACCAATCTTGCTTAGTAGGAAATGTGGCATTAAATTGACTGTAGCCCCACAATCCACCAAGATTTTATTCACAGCCACGTTCTCTACTTTCCCTGTAATGTACAGAGGTTTCAAGTGCCCTTTCATGGCCTCAGTTGGTCGTTCAAAGAAAGCATTATGTTCCTCGACACAGCCATTGTTCATCACATAGTAGCACACAGGTTGGTGCGCTGCCATTTCAGCCTCAGCGTTGGCATCCAAGTTTTCTACTTTAGTTATCCTATCATATTCTCTTGGCATTACTGAAACCACATTAACAATGATGTTTAAAGAGGCATCAGAGTCGGAATCGAAGTTGTGAGTCGAATCTTCGTCTTCAGCTGCTTCGACTACAAACCTCTCAGCTTCTTCCTTCTTGGAAGTAAACAACCTACACCCCACATGCATCTTGTAGCGGCAAAATAGTGAGTGTAAGCTATTGATTAACTTAACTCGAAAAGCAAGAGTCACCACCACACTTTTATTTTATCCAAAAAGGAAAGGAAAAAGAGCGAACAAAACCTACACAAGCTCTAAACAAGAACAAGTGAAGAGAAACCGGGTAAGGGGGTTGGTTACGTTAAGGGAAGATGTTAGCACCCAAAACGTCTATAGTACTCTATAGGAGCCCTTTGAAATATCTACCGCTTTTGGTCTGAAAAGGTTTGCTTGAAAAGTGATTGAGGAGATGAGAAGAGAAATTGTTTTTTAAGATTTTTGTGTTTGGAGAGACTTGTCGTCTCATGCCTACGTACCCACGATGTGCAGTGTAGGATCAAAACCTCGTAGTCCGTGGTACAAAGAATGAAATTTGTTTGTTTTGGTTGTTTTTAAATGTAAAGACAAGTCGTCATTTCTAAGCGAATAATTCCGCTTAAAGAAATGAATCATGTCTAAACTTATGAAAAAGTTAAAGGAAAAGTGCACGAGGGCACAAAAGAGAGTAAGTGAGTTTGGTGTTTTTTAAGTCTTTTGAAAAAGGTGACGATATGCTTATGTAGTTTAGCATTTGTTAAGAAATGAAAAGGGAAAGAGTAAGAATCACTTGACAAAGTCAAGGTTTGTTTATGAAAAAGGTGATAGTTTGAAATCAAGAAAGTTTTGAAAAAGGGAGAGAGTTTTGAAAATTGAAGAATGGGATGGAGAAGAAGAGACTATCCTAAAGCATAAAGTAAAAGCTAAGGATAAGAAAGATCTAACCACACAAGTAAGCTTCCAAGTCTTTGAACCATAATTCCAAAGCAAAGGGAGAAAGGTCCTAAGTCTAAGTCCAAGGTTCCAAGAATAGTATTGAAGTCCAAGGTCTAGGTGCAAAACTCCATGTCCATTGCAAAGGATAGTAACCATAGTCCAAGATTAGAAGCACAAGTTTTTTAGAGGTTTAGGCCTTTATTAATGTTTTTTGGTCCAAGTGGACAAAGTGAAAAAAAAGTATAAGCATAAACATATGTCCAACGGACAAAGGAAAAATTGCGGAAGCATAAACATGATATGAAATGATAAAAATGAAGCATAAAAGTAAAAGAGATAAGGAGCGAGAAGGAATTATAAAGAAGTTAGTACAATAGTAATGTTAGTAAGTTAATGATTAGTTGTTAGAGTTAGTGATCAATAATAATTGAATAATTGTGCTTAGGTCAAGATTAATGAGAACTCATTAGAGGATTGATAAGACCAAAGCCTCCTAACAACAAGTTTCATAAGTTTTGAACCAAAAGATAAATAATCAACTATTCTTGCTAGTTTTCCGATGCGGGACAAATATTGCGCTATGTTAAGCAATCGCCAAGTAATTTACGGAGTAATTACCCTACAATGAGGCCGGTCAATAGCTCTTTGTGCTAATGCATGCTAGATGAACGATGTGTAAATCGTCATCCGAAAGCAATACCGCACGAAAAGAAAAATGGTAGCGATCTCGTCTTGATCGAAATTCCACAAAGGAATTCCAAGATCTTTTAGACTTTCATCGATCAAAAAGAAAAATAATCAAGATGAAGAGAAGTGGATCTAACATTTATGATCCACACAACAAACAACAAAGATAAATTCAAGAAAATAAAATCAAGACTATTTTTAATAATTTTTCCAAGAAAATGTTTTAGAAACAAAATTTAAAATGTCAAGATCTACAACAATAGTAAATCAAGGTTTTAAAATAATAAAAGAGAATTAAGAAGAAAATTGTATAAAAAAAATAAAAATAAAAATAAAAAAAGAAAATTAAAGAAAGATTGTATGATAAAAAAATGAAGAGAGGGAGGTATGTTAGAAATAATGGTGGTGGTGTGTAGTAAGATTCAACGGACCAAGGCCCAAAGTTTTATTAAAAAATAAAAGAAATAAAAACAAACAATCATATTAAAAGAAAAAAAAAAGAAGAAAAAAAAAATCAGAAGATGGATCTAATCGTCTTCTTCAACTTTTCCTCACGGTGACACTGTTCATCAAGGAACGAATCTTCGCCACTTCTTTCCGCGGCCGTTGCTCCCTCTCTCCCGTCGCCGTGCTTCCCATACCTCACTTTCTCATTCTTGTTTTTTTTTTTAAATCCTTCATCAATCTTATAAATCGCAAACAAACGACAAGGCGACTACCTTCGAAGATGCTTCGGTAGAGAAATCCAGGTACGAAAACTTCTTTGATTCTGCGTCCTTCTTCTAAGAGTCGTTGTGCGAGAATTGCGAGATGTTGTTGTTGATGTTGATGTTTGCGATGTATGTTGATTTGAGTTGTAACAGAGTCCGCGGTTGGTATTGAGAGGTTGATTGAAGTGTTGATGAAATTATGATTCTCGGAGGATTTGGTTTTGTATGAATGTGAAGATTTGCTGAAGAATCGTTGTTATTACAGGTTGTGTGAATCGAATTTGCAGATTGGAGATGGAGTGAAGTTTTGGAAATTGGAGTGTGTGGGTGAATTGAAGACTTGAGGAAAGGTTGAGGATGGTTCAGAAATGATTTTAGCAGCGTGTTTTTGGCTCTCAAGCTTGAATTTGAAGTGAGGTATGAGCTCTTATTTATAGAACAAGTGAGGTGAGAATTGAAATTGAAATTCTAAAATTGTTGCCGTTTTGGAGTTTCTCGCACGCGTTTTGAAATCTTTCACTGTGTTGTTTATTGCGATGCCGTTTTCACTTATTCTTCTGCATTTTGAAATTGATCATGTGCAGCGTTTTGTTATGCAGCTTGTGTGTGATTTTGCACGGCTTGTTGGCTTGTTTCATGTGCGGATGGCTTGCGTGTTGATTTTTTTGCTTGTAGCTGCGTGTGTTCGGTGTGACGGAACGGCTTGTGTGGCTGACTTTTTCCTCATGGGCTTGGAGTGAAGCTGACTTGGTGTATGATAGCAGTTCACGTGCACGGCTTAAGGGATTTGTAGCTTGGAAGTGTAGTATGATGGCTTGGAATTTGGATGTTGTTTTGCATCAGCTGGGCTCCATGATCTTATTTCAATTTTTTTTGTTTAATGTAAATGGACATATATTTTGTGATAATTTTTCCATGGGCCTCAATAAAGATATGTGGGCTTTGATATATTTTTGGAATTGAATTTGGATTAAAATGGTGATAAAAAAAAAAGGTTAGAGAAAAAAAAGATAATTGAAGAATTAAAATAATTTAGAAAAAGAAAAGGAAAATTGGATAATTGATATAGAATTGGATATTTGAAAATGGATATGAGAATGGATAAAATTGGACAAATTTGGATAATTGGTTATTTGAGAATTGAAATGGGTAAATTTGGAAAATAATGGATAGAAATCGGATAGGTAAAAATGGATAAGAGAATTAGTTTAGAAAAAGAAATGGTTTTAGGAATGGAAATGAAAATGGATCATGAATAGCGGATCTTTATTTTTTTAGCCCAAAACCAAACTTGACTTTTTCCACAAGCCCCTGATAAAGTGCACATAGCTACCACACCTGAACAACAACCATTTGAATCTGTTTGAACTTGTCTGAACCAGTTATCTGAGAAAATAAATCCACAGTTGAACACTTGAACTTAGATGAACTTGATGAATATCACCACACAACAACTTGACTGTCACTGCTTGAGAAACAACCCATTGGCACAAATGACAGGCAGATGAAGCAAGCTTGATAGTCTGACCAAGATAAGGTCAAACATCCATCTGGACTGGATCAAGAACAACAGTAACATTTGACTTGAAATTAGGCCCTTGCCTTGACAAAAACCTACAACACACACAGAGGGAGAAACTGCAACAAATTTTTGGTATTTTAGTCAGAGGTTAGTAAACATAAACAAGTAATGAAGCAAGTAAGGATAGTATACAGATACCTAGGGGAAACAAAGATTGTGATCATGTTTGTGGTAATGATATGCAAATGAAAAGTGCGAAATCTTAGGGGTAAAAATTAGGGTCTTACACATCTTATTTGTTATTTTTGTCCCAACATCTTTATTGCTAGCAGGCAGAACGTTGGTACTAGTTTCAGTTAGATCTTTGGCCTGAGCTTCCCTCAAAGCCTTCCTTCGTCTCTGTTCCCTTCTCCACTGGGACCTAGACATAGGATTTTTGCCTTTGTAATTCTCAGAAATATAGGCAGCTTTATTGGAGGACTTGAATTCTTTCCGGTACTCCATTGAAGAACCTCTAGCTACGTCGAAATTCTTCCATCCCTGTTTCCCTTTCCCTGCTGCTTCAACTGGTTTGACCCACTTTCCAGTTGGTACCTCACTGCTAGGCTTGAAAGTAGCCTGCTTAGCCCTTGGCATTTGTGGCCTTTGGCCATATTGTTTTTTAGTAGCTTTTCTTGGGTCGAAACGCCCTGGCCTTTGAGCAGCTCTTTTCTCACGTCCAGATTTGGCTTCTTTCCCCGCTTGGAGGCTATGAGCAGCTTCTCTGTCGAAGATAGCACTGCATCGAGGGCACAACATGACTTCAGAGTTCTTTCCTTGGCACCTGTGGAGAAAATCAACAATGGTTTCTTCTTCTCTGGGATAAGCCAACTTGTTGCAGTCTTCTTGACGAACCTGTTCATCAATATCCATGGCTTGTCCGTTAGTCACTTCGACCATGTTTATGTCAACTTCATCTTTTAAGCGCATTTTGGAGAAGTTAACATCAAGGTTTTCAGCAGCCTCATCCATCTGTATGAAACGGTCAGCAGTCTCTTTTGTTACCATCTGCAATTTTGATGCTTCAGCTTTGTCATGGATCTCGACTGTAGCCTCAGCGTCGAACCTTTGAACCTCAGAAGATGTCCTAAAGTAGTGTTAAGCAGCCATACATATCAAATGTTTGAGCTGGAAGCCATCCATTTCCTCGATTTCTCTAATGAACACAACATCATTGGTAAGGTCTTCAGCAACCTCCACCACTGTGGCATTTCTGCCAAGAGCTTCATTAGTGCTAACACTGTCGGAGCTGCTGTCAGATTCCTCAGCTAATTCGACCATGTTAACCTTATGGGGCTCTGTGTAATTTGCTTCAGCTACTTCAAGAGGGTTGGTATCAATCTTCATCTGGGTCTTAGTTTTCTCCCCAAATTTGAGTCTGCCTTCCTGAATAGTATTCTGCACCAGATCCCTGAAAAGAAAACATTGAGAAGTTTTATGACCCAAATAATTATGGTATTTACAAAAGCCTCTCTTTTTTCTTTGCTCTAAAGGTGGTATTTTAGCACCAAGAGGCACTAGTATTTGACCATCCTTAACTAACAAATCAAAAATTTCGTCACATTTAGTGATGTCGAAAGTGTATGTTTTCTTTGGGAACCTATCGTTCTTTTCGATTTCGACAGGGTTTTTCCCATTTGAAGGGACTAATAATTTACAAGAATAAGGAGGACCTTGCTTAAGTTCAGCAAGATCTATTTCACTTTCGTCGAACCTAACAGGCTCGTCATACAATTCTTCGATGCCCTCCTGGTATTCGACGTAAGCTACCTTCTTGTTTTTGTTCACCCTAGCTTTCTCATCCTTGAGACGCTCTAACTGTCGAACTCTGTCAGCTAACTGGGCCATATCACTTAGATACTGGGTGTCCAGTTTTTTTCGTGATAGAGTAATCAAGGCCACCAGCGGCCATTTCGACAAGTTCATGTTCAGGCACTTGTGTAAAGCACCTAGCCTTAAGTAGTCGAAACCTGTTCAAGTAATCATCTATTGGCTCATTGGACTTTCGTTTCACACTAGCCAATTCTTTCAAACTAATTTTAGTCTACCCCGTATAAAATTGCTCATGGAACAAACGTTCTAACTGGGTCCAATTACAAATCGAACCAGATGGTAACGTAGTGAACCACGTGAATGCATTTTTAGTGAGGGAACTAGGGAAATACTTCACCCTTAGACTCTCATCATTCGCAATCTCACCAGCTTCGATCAGGTAGCGCGCCACATGTTCGACGGTAGATTCTGTAGTATCTCCTGAAAACTTAGTAAACTTTGGTACTTTCGTCCTGGGGGGTAATTCAGCCTGGAGTATATAGTCTATTATAGGCGAAGTGAAGTTTGGCCTAGAAAAACCCATATTCAGGCCATTTCGAGCCATTATTCTCTCGACCATGGCTGCCAAATTGTTCTCTGCTGCTACATTATTGCGTCGAACCTGATTCACCATATGATCAGTGTTTTGATTTCTGTTTACAAACACCATCCTTGGTTCCTCCTCTTCAAGTGTAGGTATTTGATTCCTAGGAGGCTCCTCCCTAGGTGGTTCGACCAACTCTGGATTCACCGGATTCACTTGTTGAGCGTTTTCCCTCCTCTCGACTCCTTGATTTTGGTGTTGAACAGGAGCGGGCATTCCAATGAATTCTGCTATATGCTCTATCTGGGCTGTCTCATTTGATTGGTTTGAGTAGTATTCTGGATCAATGGCTGGAAAATCTCTCCCATTGTCTGAGACAAAGTATGTACCATTTGCATGTTGCTCTCATCCATCTGTTGCGTCAAATATGCTGCAGATTCATTTGTTAAGTTGGGTCCTTGAGCAGAAAATCCCAAACCTATGGACTGGCTGTTTCAACCCATGTTAATTCCAAAACTTGACTCCTGTAAAGGGGAAGATATCACATTCTCTGAAAATATTGGGGGTGCAGTACGCAAATTCTGCATCATTGCCATTGGCATGCCATAGATTGGATTCCTAGGCAAAGGCTATGAAAATCCTGGGGGAGGAAACTGCCTATACATCGAACTTCCTCCTGGTGGAGTCTGAGGATTTGTCACTGATGGGCCAATGTACTCCAGGACTGACTGTGTGTAAGGCCTCACATATGTCGCCCCTGGTCCTGCTGTCGAAGGCGTTGGCTCTGTCACCATGGTTAACACTGTTGACCCTCCTGTCGAAGGAACTGGAGTTGGCGCCACAGTACTTCTTGGTATTTCTTGAGGAACGATGGTGCTGTTCTGAGCGCTTAAACTGCTTGGTTGAGGATTCGTCCCAGCAGAACTGGGATTTGGATTTCCTTGGTCAGATGCCATTTTCCTTGTGTTTCTTCTCTTTGGTCTATATTCGTTTGAATTAGCTACCTTTCCACTTCTCAAGTGCATACAATGAAGTTTGCCACAATCTCGACCAATGAAACAAAAAAAATTACAAAAAGGCAGTTATAAAACTTCCTTTTGACAGTTATTTAAAAGTTATAAACTTCCAAATACACGTTTAGCACTGTCCCACCGGGTGTGCCAATTTGTTTACCTTGGAAATTGGTAAACAACCGCTGATCTTCTAAAACAATAAAGTTCTAGTAACATACAGGATCAATCATATTGATCCTAGGACATGTGCTATGAGTGTATTTAAAATTTTTCACAAATGCATAAAACAAACCTTTCGACCATGCTGGCACACAAAAAGGACGTTTTGAAATGTAAATAAAAAGTGATAAAAGGCAGGAAAATGTTTAAGTCGAACAAGAAACTTAGAGAAAGCAATGTAAAAGCAAATTCACTGAAAGACTGGAGTTTAAATGGTAAAGAAAATGCATAAAGTCTTGAATAGACTGCAGAAATGTAAATGCTTAAAGGTAAAGGCTTCTTAATGTAAAAACTGCAAAGTAAAAACTTTGTAATATGAAATGCTTGGAAATGACAGACTGAATTAAAGGACTTCAAAGTAAAGGATCTAAGGTAAAGACTTCAAAGTAAATTGTGTTGCAATGAAAGATAATGGTGATTACAATCACGTACATTCTCGCCTCACTCTTTTCTCTACACGCTGGATACTTTGAGTGATTTCAGAGTTACTTGTACAACACGATTTTTTCACATATTCTAACTCTAGAACTAACCTATTTATAATACTCTAAAATAACCACCACTTGACGGTTTACTCCTAGAACACGCCACTTGGCACTTTGCATGTCTTCAACTTCTGGATATTCGCCACATGTCCACTTTTCAAATTCAAATAGTAGAATTTCCCTCCAATAATTAACTATAACTGCAGCGCATTATCCATAGCCTTTTTACCCTGTCGAATTGAATCGTTGGACTTGGACATGTTTGAAGTCTAAAAATCATTCTCTTCAACTCAGGCTTTCAACAAATATGGTCGAAGCCTTCTGGTCGAAGCCTTCTTCTCCTTTAGCTTATTATTTTAAAGAATAACTTCTTTAAAATCCAAATCTATTTGAAATCATGTAGCGTCGAAATTAGGAGCTAACACATACACTACAAGTTTGTAGAAGAAATCAACTTTAGAAGATGCATGGATCAAAAGTTATGATGGCATGAAGTTGAGAAAAAGTAAGATTCAAGTTTCCAACACTTAAGAATTTTTCTAAGTGTCAAAATTCAGTTGAGACTTTGTGTTTTCAATGGCAAATTCCATCACTTTCCAAGCTTCATTTTAATTTTCCTCCAACATGAAAGTTGTTAAGCATTCTCCAAGCTTTCTTTTGATACCAAGAACCCCTCATTTGGATCCATAGAGCTCAAGTTATGATGCTTTAAATGCATGGTCCTCAAGTTGGCAAATTTAGTAAGTGTCGGACAACATTGACAACCCAACTTCATGACTTCGGTTTTCTATCATGCAAGCCTCATCTCAAAAATTCTTCAACATGAAAGTTGTACATTGCAACAAGAACATTCCAGGGATACCAAGTTTGCTCCATTTGGACCATCCTACCTCAAGTTATGGTCCTCCAAAGTAGACTTATTCACTTGTTTTAAACCATGAATATTTGTGTTACCAAATTATACATGATGATGAATTCACAAAGGATCAAGTTATAAGTCCATTTTTGAGGTTATAGGTCATTCATGCTTCAAGTGTAAAGGTCCATAATGTTCAAATGCAAAACAACTTCAAGTGTGAACACAAGCTTATGGCATTTTCATGACACCATGTTCAAGATACCATATCTTCCAAACCAAGAAACTAATCAAGACAACTCCAAAGGCCATTTATTCACATCATAAAACACTTCATGTTGCATCAAGAATTGGATCCAATGGTGGAGAAATGAACACATGGGCGAGCAACAAAGTTTGTAAAAACTCACTACACCAAACATTTTCAAGTAAGACAATAGTGATAATATTCTAGAATTAAGCCACCTCATCGATCCTAAATCATTCCACTATCATTTTCCAGCTCACCTCACATGATTTTTACCTTGGTTCCAAGCCTATATCCAAACCACCACCATCCATGTGCATTTTTTCTCTTTCTCACTCCAAGCCAAGAATAACAACTCCAAACCTCTTGCCATGTTTCCAAACCTCTTCCCTACCCTAAAATGAACCTCACTCTAAATATAGAGCCATTCCCTTACATTTCACAATCTTGGAGAGCCAAGAAAATTCTATTAAATTCGTGGCCAAACACTTCTGAAAATGGAGCTCGTGTGCACAGTCCAGACAACCATAGTGAGATTTCTTCACCCAGATCTCAAGTAGGAAGAACAAGGAAGAGAACGCAATGAAGAACAAGCCAAATAGAGGACTGTGGAGGGAGAACGAAGCTCATCTTCATAGAACTTTGTTCACAGCGGTATCGGTAACTTTGTGAGTTTTTCCAAGATTCTTGATGCTATTATGTTCATTTTGTTCTCATGATTCCAAATCTATGATTATTTTTCATTTACCATGCTTGAAAGTCATGTAACTAGCTTGATTTAGTTTTGGTTGGTTTCGAGTTTGCTCGATTTTCTCATTAATCGTGTCGTATGAGCAAAAACTAATATCATTTTCGGATTCCTCGTGAAATTTTGGTTAAGAATCATGTGTTACTTCGCATTTTTATAACACTTGATGGATCATGATTTTTTGCATGAAGATGATGATGAATAGTGCCTGCGGATTTCTTCATGGTTGCATGAGCTCTGCAGCGTTTTCCGTGCGTGACATCATCATTTCCTTTAGTGAATTGGGATTTTAATCGCGTGTGGTGCATGTGCGTGTGATACCGTGGTCTTCATGGATCTGAACCGTGTATTTTGCAAATCTGGATCTAATGGTTCATGTGATAACGCAATGTTAGCCTTTGATTAGATCCAATGGATCTGATCAAATCTGGGTTTTGTTGTTTTTTTATGGTTTTCTCTTGGACTTAGTGTGTTGGGCTTATTATTTTTGCTATCTGGACTTCCTTTTTTCTATTGCACCTCATTAATTGTTTTGATCATAACTTTTTCATTTTAAATTATTTTTTAGATTATTTTTTTTAATTGCATGGAATTTTATTCTCTTTCATTTTATCAAGTGCATTTTCCGCTTAGGATTTATTTTATTGCAGTTGGTACTATTTAGTTAATTTTGCATATTAGTTTCATTTTATTTTGAATTTGTGATGGTGAAATGATGTTTGATATTGATGCATTGATTCTTGGTTAGTATTTGGACTAATTTTTGAAGTTTATTCTTAATGTTTCCTTGTGATTAATTCTTAACATGTGGTTAGTTTCTTAATCTTAGCTTTGATTAGATTTTGTTATCTTTTATTTAGAATTGATTAGAATTCTCTTGCCTAATTCTTGTTGAATCTGGTGGTTGAATTCTTGACTAAAATTCTTTGATGCAATTTAATTGTTTTTTTAGTTAAATTTGATTGACTTCGTTAATTCAACTTTGTGCTTAATACTTGAGATGTTTGTGCTTGATTATGCATGAGATTGCTTATAAATTCTCCTTGGTTTTGGTGATACTTATTGGCCTTCGGTTGATGTTGTTCAATTCTTCTTGTGCATAAGTGAATTAAATGTAGAATGTTGTTGTTGCATACACTGTTGTTGTGAATAAAGTGTGTCGTTATATGTTGCTATCTCGTTGCTGCTGAATGCACACCTGTTCTGTTCTGGAAATAGGAGTTGTTAAATGTTGTTCTTGCTTGTTGCTGGAATTTACTACTGTGCTGAGCTGAAGCGCTATTATATGCTGCCGTTTTAGTTTATTTCTTTGTTTTTGCTTTTTGCTCACATGTTCCCTTAAGGTTCCTAGTCCAACTTAATTTTTGATTAAGCTTGGAGTAGGATAGACATTAGGCTCTCAATCATTTGCATGACAATATTAGAATTCCCTTTCTCATCTCAACTATAGGACCATTTGGCATGACAATATTTAGGGTGGAGATTCCTTAGTCTTTTTCTTTTGCCTTTTGAGTCTCTCTCTTCTCTCTCTTAAACCAAATCAAAATACGTAATAAATATGAGATGCATAGTGCGTCATAAGCCTTAAGTATATGGGAAATGATGAGTGGGAGTCTCTCCTTACTTCTTCTAGAGTGCTTTGCCTACGTCCCGTCTGGGGGCGATCTTGAAAAGCATTCGCTCCTATGTCATAGACTTTAGTGCAATACGTATCTCAAGCAAAGTTAATTCACTTCTTTAAAACACTTGAACAAATGCAAATCATTTTGTCCTTTGGGATTTTCCTTCAAACCTTTTCAGAAAGGGCATGCTACTTCCGTTCTACCACAAATAGGCCTCGTCCCTAACTGCTAGAATGCGAACTTATCATCGATCATAAAAGAAACTAAGAAAACCGTAGTCCCACGAACTACGTTGACTCTGACTTTCCTATTGCAAGAGGGAATACGTTGGCATAGGACAATGAAGTCCTATCGAGTCTCCTTTTGTTTTTTTTTTTACGTTCCCTTAGCAAGTAAGCTTTATATATACACACCCTTTGATTAGAACAACAAGAGTGGATCTCGTTGAGTACAACGGACGCGAGGGGTGCTAATACCTTCCTCTCGCGTAATCTACTCCCAAACCCGGAATTTGATTGCGAGGCCATGTTCTTTCCTTTTTTGAGGTTTCTTCAATTGTTTCCTTCCCCCGTCGGGATAAATAACGTTCAGTGGCAACTCTGTTTTCCACCGGTTGTTTTTCGCGTTGCGACAGCTGGCGACTCTACTGGGGACTCTGGTTCCCTATGCAAGTCATTCCTAGCTCTTGTTTGTATTTTTTTCTTTGGGTGTTTATCTTTATGTTTTACTTGCTTTATTTATTTGCATGCATTGCATTTTGTTTCACTCACCATATATTATTCTGGATCATTGCTATGCTGTTGGGAGGGATTGTTACTGAGAGATAAGCCCACTACCCAGGCTTGAGTACATACACAGGATTAGCGTGGATAGTCGTGTGGCTTGCGTAGCATCTTGTTACATTTAGTTGGCACGAGACCCACATTCAGATGATGTTTTCTTGGGTGACATTCTGTCCTGCGTGTCTTATGCAAATGATAGGGTGTTCTCATAGAGAGCTTATGACTCTAGAGACCGTTGATGGCAAATCAGTTGAGGCCTCCTTGAGAGATAATAATGCCAAACCAGAAATGGTGAACGTATTATTATTTCTCGACCTGAGAGCCTGTGAGACTGAGGACCTACTATGAGCCTTGTCTAAGACTAGAACCCACATGTGAGAGGGGATGGATTTTTGCAGAAAACTGTGACCTTCATCCTACCCGGTTTTCTAGTGTTCTTGTCAATCTGAGCTTTTGAGCTTGGGTTTTTGGTATTCTCGCCAGAGCATGCTTTTAAACCTATTATGTTCGACCTGTTCCATATCAGTGCAGCAGTTATTCATAATATATAGAAGCTTTGATCCCATGTCCATTACATCCATAACATTACATAACATAAGCATTTATGCATCATTTTGCATATCATTCTTCAACCAAAAAATAACATAGCTAATTCATCTCTTGCTCGTAACCTGTAGTTGATTTCCCGACTCTCGTATTGGACTTGAAACACATTTTGGAAGGATCATGAACTCAGGAGAGCAAAACTAGTTTGTGACCAGAGCAGATGTTGAATTGATGAAAGACCAGTTGGACCAACTAATGGAAGCAATGACAGCCTTGGCAAAGAGATATGACAATATTCAGAGGACTCCAGTCACTGGGAATGTCATTCCACCTCAAGTGAAAAATGTTGCTCAAGCTCAGCCTGTGCGGATCCCTATTGAGAATCCTACTGTATAAGAATGTCCTATTGTCCGAGATAGACATTCCTTTTCTCTTGATGCCACGGACGATCAGAGCTTTACATTCTCTATGCCAGATTCCCAAGGGGCGGTCCCTGTGATGAAAACCAAGGACCCACGAGCTATTGAGAATATAGATAGATATCTTGTGTTGGAAGATAAGCTTAACGCCATAGAGGTCGTGATGCTCTTGATCTAAATGCTTTAAATATGGGTTTGATACCTGGCCTTGTAATACCTCCAAAGTTCAAGACACCGAAGTTTGAGAAGTATAAAGGGGATAGTTATCCATAACAACATTTGGTGATGTTTTGCAGAAGAACGACCTCATATGTCCGCAACCAAAAACTTATGATTCACTATTTCCAAGACATTCTGAGTGAGGCATCACTGAGTTGGTACATACAGCTAGAGAGTAGCCACATCCAATCATGGTCAGACTTAGCCAAAGCCTTTGTGAAGCAATATAGATATAATTTTGACATGGCTCCCAGCCGCATGCAGTTGCAAGGTTTATCTCAAGAGAACAATGAATCCTTCAGAGGGTATGCTCAAAGATGGAGAAAGGTAGCTGCTCGCGTTCAATCACCACTATTGGATAGAGAATTGGTTGACTTGTTCATGGATACTTTGCAAGGCCCATACCTGGATATGATTGGCAGTGGAACATCAAACTTCTCTTACTTGGTATCAATTGGAGAACGCATCGAGAGTGACCTCAAGAGCGGAAAGATCCAAGACGCCTCGAACATCCCAGCTAGTGAAAGTGAATCAGTTGTCAGTTCCCAAGAAGAAGGGGAGTAAGAAAATAATTCTATCTGGGAATCTCCGCTACCTTATCCTCAGTACTCATGTATTTCAACTGTTCAGAGTCAGCAACCTTTTGGGTCTTCGTGTTAGATATCATTCTCTCCATAGGGCAGTATCCTTCTCTAAATCAAGGACCTCCTCAGTATCAACGGTCATACCAACGTTAGCACACTCTGCATCAGTCGCATCAGCACGCCCGACAAAGGCCAAGAAATCTAGAAAGGAATTTCACTCTGCTACCAATGTTGTACGATCGGGTATTGGCAGATTTGATCAAAGATGGATTGATAGTGTCGAAGTAATTGAACCCAGTGCCTTTTTCATACCCACCAGGATTTGATGCCAACGCCCGATGTGACTACCATGTTGGGGCACATGGGCGTTCAACTAAAGACTACAAGGTGCTCAAGAGCAAGGTTCAGACTCTGCTTGACTCCAAGATGTTCTCATTCATGCCTCAAGGCATTCAAATCAACAATCATCCTTCACCCAGTCATGTGGGTCCATCGGTCCATGCCATGGAAGAAATCACCGAGAGTAGATGTGAAGATAATCTCAACAAGCAATTCTAAAGATGGCTAGCTCAGTAGCAAATCAAGATTAGAAAGCCCAGTTCCCCGAAGCTGGCAATCTTTTAGATCATATCTTCACTTTGAATTTGTAGTTTCTTTCTGTTAAGTGCAAACTCATTTGTAAAACCCGTTTGTTTTCAATTGATAATGATAATGAAATAAATATGCATGTTTTGAATAAATCCACTTGTGTTCACTCATACATTTTTATCGAATCCAAACGCTGGTTTAAGCAAAGTCCAAGGGACGATGATGAAATCAAAAGATGCAAAACTTCCGATTGTATGCTTTTGAAATAAAACCTTGCTGATGATGTGCATACATTGTTTCAAATCCCCAGACACCGAAGACATAAGGAAGATAATCCCTTATCAACCAAGTTGAGCCTAGAAGTAGGAGTTTCTTTTTAAAATGAAAAAACCCTCAATCTTTACCCAGGTGTAGGGTAGTCTTTAGTTAATTTGACCATGCGTTCAGTTTCCAAAAAGGGAAAAAGAGGAGTGTCCTATTCGAGGATCAATCATATCTTATCCCTCTCGAGAGGTTGTACCTCACAAACCCACAGTGGTTATCCCTCACCAACCAAGGAATGAGGTAATCACAACCCTTTCAAAAAAAATCAAAGAGAACAGGTGTCACACGATTTGTTCCAAAAAGAAATCAAAAAGAAAAAAAGAAAGAATGTCTGCTAAGTCAATAACTTGAAAATAAGTGACTTAGGCAAAAGTTAGGGCATCCCGCTGGACATAAAAAATCATCACACAAAAAAATAGTCCAGGCAAAAATTAGGGAAAAACAAGCAAAAGACGAAAAGCGAAAAGCGAAAAGGATTACAAAAGAAAAATCCTTGACAAAGAACAAAGTTATGTGACTACAGACACCAAAGACAAAAGGGGTGACTATCACTCCGAAAACCTTGTGGGTTCCTTAACCATCATTCTATCATTCAATAACCTTTTTGAAAGATGAGTGCTTGTGTCAAGTTAGCTGAACGTAAGACTGGAAAACACTAAGGAGAATGGGTAGGTACATATTAACTTTGAGCCTAAAAATCTATTTTTCTTAAACCGTGAACCAGACCACGTTACAACCCTCAAAAGACCTAATTGTAGCAGGGTTGTTTCGAAAGCATACTTTGGTAAGATCGCGTCAAAATTGACTCCTAAAAGGATTTTCTTACCATTCATGTTGGTATCGATGTGACATTCTGATCAGTGATTCATTCACTATAATTCCAGTGAACAGACTTGGATTTCAAAATTGTCATATGCATTGCGTTAAAATTATCATTTTCAAAATGATATATTTTACTTGCGGGTAAGCACTTGACCTCAAGAGAGTTTCTACAATGAAAGGATTGATCAAAGCTAATATGCAAAAGGCCTGAGTACTCCGTTGAGCATGGGCAAGTTATCAAATGATCACTCCAAGAGGGTAATTCACTCTAAGATTCTGCTAATATATGGCAGTCAGGTCGAGATTCGATAAATCTCTCGAAGATCAGTTAGTCAGAGGAACTCCTTCACAGGTCAGCCAGTCAGGGGCAAAATCACTTCAAGGCTGGGGCAGGCCATCCCACACAAAAAGTTAATTTTATCCAGAAGGCGATTAATCTGAAGCGCCTCTCCAAGGTTCAGAATATTAGGGCAGTCCATCTCAAACCATCAGGGTACAGAGGTTCCAGGTTTCTTTTCTAGTCAGATTCCTGTAGAGATCCTGCAGGCTGAGGCAAGAATGGCGACAAAGGAACGTTTCCTCTCCATACTTCCAGAGCTACTCAAGAAAGTTCTGTCAAATTCCAAGTTCAAGATAAATGTCAGGAAGCCACGCTAAATACATTCCCTAACCCTTCAACCAGAAATCTTGTAGTCAGACAAGACACTTTCCAGTTTCAACCGTACCTGACCTGCCTCGAAGCCACCAGTCGAGCCTTCAAATCCTTGCATTAATCATTGTCATGCATTAGTCATGTCGTTTCGCTCATGCATATCATTCATCTAGCATAGCATATCATGAAGCCTTGTAAGACCAAATGAGAATCCAAAGTCTAATCCCTATTGGTGTATTGGCAACCACTAAAGTCTAATCCCTATTGACACCTCAACCAAAGTCCAATTCCTATTGGCAACCACCAGAGTCTAGTCCCTATTGGCATCCTCATAAACTCAAAATCCAATCCATATTGGTACCCAAAAAAAAACTCTCACCTTCGAAAAGAGAAAACCAATCACCATCAGGTTTCACCTGTCTTTCCTAGCAAAGTTCAATCATATTTGGCACATCCTTCTTTCCCCGGCAGCCCGAGCATACATCGCCATTCTGCATATAGTAATCATCATTACATTGCATCCTCAAAATGCCTAGCATTCCCATTTTGAAATGGAGCATTACGCCATGGAAAAATTCAAACATGCATATAAACCATAAGCTAGATTTGGTACCTTGCATGAAGCCTGGATCAACCCTTAATCAAGACATTAACATATCCCCAGAGATAATGACGATCTTATTCCCCAGCAGACATTTCAATCAACCCCTATGCTTACCTTTCTTTTGGGTCGTAGATCATACGTCGATCTTACCCTCCATCAGTCCTTGTCCATCAACCCTTTGATGGCGACATTCCAGATATTATCTTTCCGTCAACCCCTTAACAATGTCAGTGTTCTTTCCGTCAACTCTTTGACGATGTGTCTCTTCGGTGAAGTTTTTCTTTCCCGTCAACCCTTTGAGATGTCAATTTCTTTCCTGTCAACCATTTGACGATGTCAATTTCTTTCCCGTCAACCCTTTGACAAAGACAAATCCTTTCCCATCAACCCCTTGATGAGGTTCCTACCTAAGTTTTCTTTCCCGTCAACCCTTTGGCGATGTCCGGTTCTTTTCCGTCAACCCTTGGACAATGTCAATTTTCTTACCATCAACCCTTTGATGACAACATTCCAGATGTTATCTTTCCGTCAACCCCTTGACGATGTCAGTTTTCATTCTGTTATTCCTGCGACAATGTTGGTTTTATTTCCGTCAACTCTTTGACGATGTGTCTCTCTAGTGCAATTTTCTTCCCGTCAACTCTTTGACAATGTGTATCTTTAAGTAAAGTTTCCTTTACATCAACTTTTTGGTGAACAGAGCTGGTGTTCTTCATGATCCCCATCTTCAGGTAACACTCATTTGTGTTTATTTCAATCCATCAATACTTTGGTCGTATTGATGTTCAACAATCATTGTGTTTGTTTCAGTTTCGTCAATACTCAGTCCGTATTGACTTTCAACACTTGTCGTGTTTATTTTAATTCATCAATACTTAGTCTGTGTTGATCTCGAGCACTCATCTGTGTTTATCCCCAGGGTCACAGATCATCCACCGATATTACCCTTTGCTCACCCTTTATTCCCCAGCGGAGCCGTCTTCTCTTCGCTTTAGGTCGTAGGTCTGTTGATTCTACTTCCTTTCACCCTTCGTTTAGATATTGGGTTGGTTGAACTTACTTCTCTTATTCAGTTCCCTACCGTCCCTTTGTTGTAAGCCCACCTTCGTCCGACATTCTTTTCAAAATCTAGTTCCGGACTGGTACCCGGTTCCCGACCAACCCATTTCGTAAATCCAGTTCCGGATTGGTATCCAGTTCCCGACCAACCTTTTCCAAAGTCAAGTTCCCTACTGGTGTCCAATTGCATTTTTTATTTCCCCATAGAGTGAAAATTTTATGGTTTTTTTGTATTCAATCCCCTTCTACCTTGAATGTCTAAAAATCGTTGCTTTTCATACCTTCAGGTTTAAGTTGATTGAATAGGGGTAGCTGTTGCGCCCCAAAATTTGCCCTCCTTTTTTTAACCTTAATTGGCTTATGCTTCATTCATTAGGTCATGTTCATTCATGCATTGCATTGGTTCTAAAACATGGGATCACGATATATTGGTTTTCCTCAAGAGGAGGATTTGGTTTTTAAAGCAATGAGAATGGAGATTTCCTCAACATCATGGTATTCTTAAGCTACAAGGGTTTTCATACTCATCAAAGTATCTCAACAAGTTCACCCAATCATATGAGGATTAGGGTTTTAAGGGTTTCAAAGGATTTGCGGTAGATCAAGCTCTTATTGGCTCCGAGCTAGGGTTTTGGGCAAAGGACATTTATGATTATGGTTCTAGGGTTCAAAGTACACTTCAAGGATTCTATATATGCCTCATGGTTCATCATAAAGCATTTCAAGAGTTTCCTAAGTGATAGAGGAAGAAATTGGATTCATCTGGTCAAAAAGTCAACATATGCCCTACAAAAGTCAACTCTTGAGTTTTTAGTTCAACCATGGGCTTTTCAAGTCATCATGCATGATATTATAAAGTTTGATCAAGAGAAATCATAAAATCGGGAAAGTTACAAAATTAGAGTTTTCTAAATTTTTCTAAGTATGGGAAAAGCATGTTCATGTGGTCATTTTGCAAGATGTGTATCTCTCTCCTCAATGAGCCAAATTGATCAATCAAGGGCTAGAATTGAAGATGATATCATACACTACAAGTTTGTAGAAGAAATCAACTTTAGAAGATGCATGGATCAAAAGTTATGATGGGATGAAGTTGAGAAAAAGTAAGATTCAAGTTTACAACACTTAGAATTTTTCTAAATGTCAAAATTCAGTTGAGACTTTGTGTTTTCAATGGCAAATTCCATCACTTTCCAAGCTTCATTTCAATTTTCCTCTAACATGAAAGTTGTTAAGCATCCTCCAAGCTTTCTTTTGATACCAAGAACCTCTCATTTGGATCCCTAGAGCTTAAGTTATGATGCTTCAAATACATGGTCCTCAAGTTGGCAAATTTAGTAAGTGTCGGACATCATTGACAACCCAACTTCATGCCTTCGATTTTCTATCATGCAAGCCTCATCTCAAAAAAAATTCATAATGAAGGTTGTACATTGCAACAAGATCTTTCCAGGGATACCAAGTTTGCTCCATTTGGATCATCCTACCTCAAGTTATGGTCCTCCAAAGTAGTCTTGTTCACTTGTTTTGAACCATGAATATTTGTGCTACCAAATTATGTATGATGATGAATTCACAAAGGATCGAGTTATTGGTCCATTTTTGAGGTTATAGGTCATCCATACTTCAAGTGTAAAGGTCCATAATGTTCAAATGCAAAACAACTTCAAGTGTGAACACAAGCTTATGGCATTTTCATGACACCATGTTCAAGATACCATATCTTCCAAACCAAGCCACTAATCAAGACAACTCCAAAGGCCATTTATTCACATCATAACACACTTCATGTTGCATCAAGAATTGGATCCAAGGGTGGAGAAATGAACACGTGAGTGAGCAGCAAAGTTTGTAAAAACTCACTGCGCCAAACATTTTCAAGTAAGACAAAAGTGAGAATATTCTAGAATTAATCCACCTCATCGATCCTAAATCATTCCACTATCATTTTCCAGCTCACCTCACACAATTTTTTCCTTAGTTCTAAGCCTATATCCAAACCACCACCATCCATGTGCATTTTTGCTCTTTCTCACTCCAAGCCAAGAATAATAACTCCAAACCTCTTGCCTCGTTTCTTCACCTCTTCCCTACCCTAAAATTAACCTCACTATAAATAGAGAGCTACTCCCTTACATTTCACAAGCTTGAAGAGCCAAGAAAATTCTGTCAAATTCGTGGCCAAACACATCTGAAAATGGAGCTCGTGTGCACAGTCCAAGCAACCATATTGAGAGTTCTTCGCCACAATCTCAAGTAGGAAAAACAAGGATGAGAACGCGACAAAGAACAAGCCAAACGGAGCACTGTGGAGGGAGAACGAAGCTCATCTTCAGAGCACTTTGTTCACAGCGGTATCAGTAACTTTATGAGCTTTTCCATGATTCTTGATGCTATTATGTTCATTTTGTTCTCATGATTCCAAATCTATGATTATTTTTCATTTTCCATGCTTGAAAGTCATGTAACTAGCTTGATTTAGTTTTGGTGGGTTTTGAGTTTTCTCGATTTTCTCATTAACTGTGTCATATGAGAAAAAAACTAATATCATTTTCGGATTTCTCACGAAATTTCGATTAAGAATCATGTGTTACTTCGCATTTTTATAACACTTGATGGATCATGATTTTTTACATGAAGATGATGATTAATAGTGCATGCAGATATCTTCATGGTTGCATGAGTTCTGCAGCGTTACCGTGCATGACATCATCATTTCCTTTAGTAAATTGGGGTTTTAATCGTGTGTGGTGCATGTGCGTGTGATACTATGGTCTTCATGGATCTGAACCGTGTATTTTACAAATCTGGATCTAATGGTTCATGTGATAGCGCAATGTTAGCCTTTGATTAGATCCAACGGATCTGATCAAATCTGGGTTTTTTTTATGGTTTTCTCTTGGGCTTAGCGCGTTAGGCTTATTGTTTTTGCTATCTGGACTTCCTTTTTTCTATTGCACCTCATTAATTGTTTTGATCATAACTTTTTCATTTTAAATGATTTTTTAGATTTTTTTAATTGCATTGAATTTTATTCTCTTTCATTTTATCATGTCCATTTTCTGCTTAGGATTTATTTTATTACAGTTGGTACTGTTTAGTTGATTTTGCACATTAGTTTCATTTTATTTTGAATTTGTGATGGTGAAATGATGTTTGACATTGATGCATTGATTCTTGGTTAGTATTTGGATTAATTTTTGAAATTTATTCTTAATGCTTCCTTGTGATTAATTCTTAACATGTGATTTGTTTCTTAATCTTAGCTTGTAATTAGATTTTGTTATCTTTTATTTTAGAATTGATTAAAATTCTTTTGCTTAATTCTTGTTGAATCTTGTGGTTGAATTCTTGACTAAAATTCTTTGATGCAATTTATTTTTTTTAGTTGAATTTGATTGACTTCGTTAATTCAACTTTGTGCTTAATACTTGAGACGTTTGTGCTTGATTATGCATGAGATTGCTTATAAATTCTCCTTTGTTTTGATGATACTTATTGGCCTTCAGTTGATGTTGTTCATTTCTTCTTGTGCATAAGTGAATTAAATGTTGAATGTTGTTGCTGCAAACACTGCTATTGTGAATAAAGTGTGTTGTTATATGTTGTTATCCTATTGCTGTTGAATGCACACCTGTTCTGTTCTGAAAATAGGAGTTGTTAAATGTTGTTCTTGCTTGTTGCTGGAAATTACTGTTGTGTTGAGCTGAAGCGTTGTTATATACTGTTGTTTTAGTTAATTTCTTTGTTTTTGCTGTGTGCTCACATGTTCCCTTAAGGTTCCTAGTCCGACTTAATTTCTGATTAAGCTTGGAGTAGGATACACATTAAGCTCTCAATCCTTTGCATGACAACATTAGAATTCCCTTTCTCATCTCAACTATAGGACCATTTGGCATGACAACATTTAGCGTGGAGATCCCTTAGTCTTTTTCTTTTACCCTTTGAGTCTCTCTATTCTCTCTCTCAAACCAAATCAAAATACGTAATAAATACGAGATGCATAGTGCGTCATGAGCCTTAAGTATATGGGAAATGATGAGTGGGAGTCTCTCTTTACTTCTTCTAGAGTGCTTTGCATACGTCTCATCTGGGGGCGATCTTGCAAAGTATTTGCTCCTATGTCATAGACTTTAGTGTAATACGCATCTCAAGCAAAGTCAATTCACTTCTTTAAAACACTTGAACAAACGCAAATCATTTTTTCCTTCGGGATTCTCCTTCAAACCTTTTCAGAAAGGGCATGTTACTCCCATTCTACCGCAAACAGGCCTCGTCCCTAACTACTGGAATACAAACTTAGCATCGCTCATAAAAGACACCAACCAAACCGTAGTCCCACGAACTACGAACGCTCTGATTTCTTCATTCTCTTTCGAATGAGGATATGTAGGTACAAGACGACGAAGTCTTAGCGAGCACAATCACCCTTCCCCCTTCCACTCGTAGTCCTTCGAACTACGTTCACTCTGACTTTCCCATTGCACGAGAGAATACGTAGGCATGGGATGGCGAAGTCCTATCGAGTTTCCTTTTGTTTTTTTCTGCGTTCCCTTAGCAAGTAAGGTTTAGATATACACACCCTTTGATTAGAACAGCAAGAGTGGGTCTCTTTAAGTACAATGGACGCAAGGGGTGCTAATACCTTCCTCTCGCGTAATCGACTCCCGAACTCGGAATTTGATTACGAGGCCTTGTTCTTTCCCTTTTTGAGGTTTTTTTTATCGTTTTCTTTCCCCCGTTGGGATAAATAACGTTTGGTGGCGACTCTGTTTTACACTGGGTTTTTTTTGCATTGTGACACTCTTCCGCAATCTATACAAGGTGTATTCAAAGTCCGTAATTTGGTTGTGGAATAGGCAAATAAATTTTGTCCCAAATCCACAATTCATGTTGAGAATTTAGAACCCTTCTGTCGCGGCATGAAAATATCTGAGCATCGCACGCTCGATGATACAACATAGTCGCCACCTAACTTTATTTATTCCAAAAGGAAAAGAAAAATATCGATAAAACCCAAGGAAAGAGAAACGAGTAAAGGAGTCGGTTAAGTGAGGTTTGGAGTTAGTTATGTGTTGTGAGTGAATGTTTGAAGTGGAAAAAGGAGATGATCTGGTGGTATGAACCTGTTATAAAATAATTGCAGTTAGTTTATAATTCAAAGTTTGTGAGTTATTGCAAGTTTGAAAACTGGTTTTTGAAGTGAGTTTGAAATTCAGTTAATGGTTAACTAAATCTGGTAGCCTTGAAATCCGTGCAAAGTTAGTTAGTTGTTTAGGTTAGTTGTGTGTAGTTACGAATTAATGTTAAGACAAATGGTAATTTGATGACCACAAGATGTGGACTCGCCCTCACTGCTTTGGATTTTTGAAATTAGTGAAATGATAAACTTGTTAGACTCAACTATTAATGTATGTTATTAAATTTGGAAATGATGCAGTTAGGAAACTCAGTTAAGAATCAAAATTTTGTTGAAAGATTTTTAGTAATTAATTGAATAGTTAGTCAATTTAGTTGTTAGGAGAATATTTTAAGCTATGTCACTGCTGATGAACAAATGTTTTCTTAAATCTGAACTGAGCTCATCATATGTTGTTATTGTGCATGGATATTTGTGATAGTTATTTTGAATTAGAAGTAGCACTACTACAAAATACACCTTCGGTAACATAATACTACTACGGTTATGCTTTCAACCGTTGTGGTATCGCAAACTGGATGCGCTTGATATATTTTTTAGGGTTAAATATACAAACCCCCCTGCAATGTTAGCGAGTTCTTATTTTAGCCCCTGTTAAAGTTTTTTTTAAAAAAACCCCCTCATCTTAGTTAGATTCCCTCACTTAGACCCCTGATTGCCACATTGCAGCAAAGATTCTTTCCTATTGCTTGCGTGACAGTCCACGTGGCATTTTGAATATTTTTTATTATTTTTTTATTTTTAAAATTTTTTAAAATTTTTTATTTTTTTATTGTTATTTTTATTTTATTTTTATTTTATTTTTATTTTTAATTTTATTTTATTTTTCGTTTTTTTTATAATTTTTTTTATAATTTTTTTCATTTTTTTAATTTTTTTTCTTTTATTTTTTTATATTTTTATATTTTTATATTTTTTTTATTTTTCGTTTTTGGACCTAATATTTTTTTTCGTTTTTTCGTTTTTTAAAAATTACAGAGGCTAAAACAAAATATCGCTAACAATCTTAAAATAGGCAAAAAAAGTTAAGAGAATTATGCTTGCTTGAGGGTGGTTTTGAGAGCTGGGAGAACAAGGTCATGGTGAGCATCAGTACACCATAACTTTGAAGTAATGAATAATTCGTCGCAATTTTTAACGAGACCTTCCTCTAAAGCTTTTGACACATCTTGGCCTAGAAGATATTCAGTATTATACAAAAAAGCAGTATCAAAATGTCTGTAGCCAATGTCAATAGCATCAATCAAAGCTATTGGAGGAGGAGGAGTCATTGTTCCATATCCTATCGATGACATCTTTTTTCCTGAATTTAGTACCACATCTGGAACTTTCTTTGCTTCCATCTTCGTTTTTCTTTTTGATGTTCGTTCAAAGCACAAGCTTCACACAATTCACAATTTTCTCTTATGATATGAATGGAAACCCATATGCAGTATTAATTACATAGAAGTACAAAAGAAGAGAATAACAATGCGCATCTATCTTTTTAGAAAAACTGAAGTATTTATTTTTTTTCACTATTTTAGTCCTTGTTATTTTAAGGGTTAAATATACAAACCCCTTGAAAAAAAATAAATAAAAAATATATTTATATACAAATTAAAAAATATATAAAAAACGAAAAAAAATAAAATAAAAAATAAAAAAAAATAAAAAACAAATAAAAAAGATTAAAAAAATGAAAAAATAAATAAAAAAATAAATAATAAATAATAAAAATAATAAAAATTAATAAAAATAATAAAAAAATATTAAAAATGTCACGTGGACTGCCACGCAAGCAATAGAAAAGAATCTTTGCTGCAATGTGGCAATCAGGGGCCTAAGAGCACCTCCAACCGTGAACCTATTTTTGGATTCTTTGTGGGACCTATTAAACCATGTCAGCTTGAAGCAACTCAACTAATTTTTCATTCCAATTGTGCAGCTCTGAAAAACTCATATTGGGTCCCACAACTTTATTTTATATATTAATATTTTATTCATATAAAATTTTATATCACTTAAAATAATAATTTTAATTATTTAAAGTTAATATTTTATTCATAATTAATTTTATATCACTTTGAAGAACTCAATTATGTTGTTGCTACTCTTTACTTCGTTCTACAGGCTGGAAGTCAAAAAATAGCATGCACACAGTGCCATGCTGGCAAACTGTGTTGAAGAACCTCCGTTAGAGGTGGTCTAAGAGAGGGAATCTGGATATTATGAGGGGGTGTTTAAAAAAAAATTACAGGGGCTAAATTGAAAACTCACTAACATTGCAGGGGGGTTTGTATATTTAACCCTATTTTTTTATTATTTTGAAAATTATTTAACCACGGTTGTGATAAATAACTGTGGTGATAAAGTAAGTGTTACAAGCTTCAAAATCCTAGCAACTACATTTTTTCTTTTTTTCCTATTACAAAAAGCGTGTGTCATTTAAGTTCATAAATAAGATCTAAATTTTTATTTTTTGAAATTATTTAACCAAAGTTTTCCTTGATAACCGTGATGAAAAGTGATATTTTAGTATATAAGCAAGTACAACCTTCGCTCTTCCCAAAAGAGATAAACGACTGTAATGATGATTGAAATTTTTCTTCATTTCTCAAAACGGTCACAAGTCATTCAAGAATATCAATCATTAGAAGTAATCATTGCAAGCATTAAATCATCATATGTTTCATCTTCAACCTCTTTTATAAATACACACTTTCATATAATGAATTTCCACATCTTCAAACTATTCTTCTTATTTCCTATAGCAACATGAGTTCTCCATCTGAGAAGGCTAATAGAATTATCTCAAAAGGAGTCACTCTTGAGAACCAAACCATCACCACAGTACAACACCATCAGCAGTCAACTGAGGAGGTCCAACCATCTGGGTCGACTGTCGTCAAGGATGCACTAAGGGTGAGGAAGGCCAAGAAGAAGAAGAAGATGCTAAAGAATAAGAGAAATGTGTCGAGGAAGATTATTTACTATGATTCAGATGAGGGTATTGAGGAGCGAGTCGTGGATTGGGAAGATTCATGTAGTGCTAGAGGATATTTTTCCGATCTTGAAAAAATTATGTAATGAAAAAATTATGTTCTATGTACTTTTTCCTTATGATCAATGAAAAAATATTTTTTTTTTGAAATTATTCTCCGGTATGTTATTATTGTTATTGTTATTGTCGTAGATTTCGTTCATTGACTTTGTCCAGTTTTCCTATTACAAAAAACGCGTGTCACTTAAGTTCCTAAATAAATAAAAAATTTAAAATTATTTAACCACGATTTTACTATTCAATCATTGTAATAAGATCAATATTTCACTGCAGTTGCATCACGGTTTTCATGTCAGCCATGATGAAAAGTGATATTTTTTAGTATATAAGCGAAAGTATATGTCGTTCAATACATAACAGTTGTTTCTCTCAAAAGAAAATCCTAACATATTTCACTTTTCTCTCTCATAACATAACCCTAACATCCATGTCACTCTTTAAACATACTTCAACCTTCAGACCCGTCTTCACCATCGCTACCTAAAGGTTCGTTCATTAAACTTATGTTTTTGATTTCGTTTACATTTCTTGTTAAAAATGGGTTCTCATTTTTTCGTTTGGTGAATGTTTTCGTTTTTTCAGATTCGTCTTCACCGCCTTAACAAAGCCCATACTTTGGCTATGGTACATATGGTTTGTGTTGCTGTGAAAAAAATACAAGAAGTATGAAGCTATTGTGTAAACTTCATTCACTTTGTACTTTTTTTTCATAGCATCATAAACTAGATGAACTTCATAATTTGTTCCAGTTCTACGATTAGTTTCAAAAAAGGTACATTGTTGAAACATTTTATTATATCTTGTGTTGTTGTATGTTGTTGTTGTTGACTAATGTTCTATGAACTTCAGAAGTTGTTGTTGCTATTTATTATATCTTGCGTTCTTGAACCTTTTTTTTTATTATTTTATTATGTTGTTGATAAATGTTATTGTATGCTGTTGTTGTTGATTAATGTTTTCAGAACAAGAACAAAACATTGCTAAGTCACGAGAAAGAGGCTTCTCATGACTTAACAATGTTTTGTTTTTTAAATTCTTATGCATGTTGCACAGTAGATGAAGTTGAGTTTATTATATTCTTGTAGATTATTTGTTTCTCTAACCCTTCACTGAAAAATACATTTCATTTAAATTGACATACAAACTTATAATCTGAAAATTAAGTTGTATTTAAAAACCAACTTATATCAATCAATGTTCTCCGAATTGCATCCGTCTCACCATTCATCTCACGATGTTTAACATTTAGAATGTGGATCAATGACTTGATTTCTTCATTACATCTATATTTTCTCTTATAGTTTAATTTGAATAATAACAATTTATTGGCCAATAAGTTGATGTTATTCAAATTAAAATAGAATAAAAGGAAACGATGCCATGAAGGACTTAGACCATTGAACCACATTCTATATGTTAAAGAGCGGGAAATGAATGATGATACGCATGCAATTTGGACAACAGTGGTTTGTTTAAGTTGGTTTTCAAGAATAATTTAATTTTCAGATTATACACTGCTTCATCAATTTGATTGGTTGTATTTCTTTAGTGAGGTGTATGGAAAAACAAGCAATCTACATATTATATAATAAATTCTGCGTACTTTCAACAACGGTTTTATATTTTAACCGTGATGAAATGTTATTTACGTTCCAAATAAAATACTGCATGTGGGTTTCGAACCGGGTACCTAAATATATATATATCACAATGGTTGATATAAGTAACTGTTGTGATAGGTAGCACGCGTCCTGCCTTATTATCACGGTCTCGTGACTGTGGTGGAAAGCGCCAGACATACAATCACCCTTTACCTCACAAGGGTTGGTCGGGCATTATGGTATCTCTTTTCCAACCGTTTTGGTATGGCTTTTCTGTAGTAGTGTGGATTAAAACTGCAGGATTGAGATTAAATTAATTAGTTTTAAGTGAATTTGATATTGATTTTGAATGTCCCCCTAATTATGCACTCTTAATTGCAGTATGCTTGGAATGGAAGCTTTGGCATCTAGATCTCATTTGAGTGTTTGGTTCTTTGTTCTGGTTTCTTTATGTTGATACATTGCTAATGATGGATTATGTTTAAAGTTAGTTAAAGTGGTGAAGTTATGACAATGAAATGGTTCTGTTATGAGTTGATATTGGATGAAGTGCGATCAAATTGGCTTTTATGAAATTCGAGTAAAAGGGATAGTTGAGTTCAGTTATGAGATGTTGAAATGAGTTTGATTGTCTTTGAGTTAGCTATGCAAATAGTCGATTTTGGCATTAGTTAATTAATTGGAATGGATTAAATGAAATTGGTTAATGTCTACTGTGTTTCTGAATGTGAGTTTGATTTTATTTACTTGCTTGCAACTATACACCTCATTGTCAACAAAGGAAATCCTCCAGGTCATGAGCATACTCATTTTTGAGACAAATTCTGATGTCGGTTTATGATATTTGCTCGTGATTGGTCCGATGGAGAGCATGTCCATTTGTATGGAGTCACAAAACTTAGTGCCCACGCTTCTGTGCAAAACTGCGTCCACTCAGACCGGCTAGAGTGTTCGATCCATAATATGTTCCAGTTATATTTCGAATATTTAATTGCATCTAGTTGGTTTTTATATGCATATATATTATAGGAAACACAATGTTAGACTTATGATAAAGAGTTTTTACAATACTCCCTCAGTTCCTTTTTAATTGTCATTTTTTGACTTTTTACGCATACCAAGAAATCCAATAATTGTTATTACTTTTTAGACTATGATTTTTCTTTTGCCTATAATGTCCCTAGCTTTTAATTATTTTAATATACATTTTTCTCTCTCCATAATAAATAGTTAGGGGCAATTTTGACAAATCTATAATCATTACTACCTTGAATTTTGAAAATGACATTTAAAAAGGAACAAAAAAGTATTCCAATAGTGACACTTATAAAGGAACGGAGGGAGTAATAGATTTCATTCTTTTGTCTATCTCTTTCCATCTAAATGATTGAAAACTAAGGAAGTTGGTGTTTGCTATTATCATGAATCTTATAATTGAATGATTGTTATGATAGAATTTGTATGGTGGTTTTGAAGATGTATTAGCTTTGGGAAGGCTTTTTTAACATAAACTCTAGTAGTGCTAACTATCTTGTAACAATTTTGACAAAATATGTGTATGGTATAAGTACCAAATATTGTAGGTGCTATGTAAAAGCAATTATCTGAATTAATCAATAAAAATTTAATTTATTGTTTATTTAGAAATTAATTATAACAACACAAATTTAATACTTGAAATAAATATCGAAAAATGTAAATTTAACTATCTTTTTGATATAAGGTCAAAATGCAACAAGATGCAAAAATGCGAATGAATTTTGAATCAATTGTACACGAGTTATTAACAAAAGTCAACCGAATTAAACCTTGTTATTTTGATTTTTATTGTAAAATGTGCTTGATGAACGATAACGTTACATGTAGATTGATGAAACGACAAATGTGAAATACATATGAAATGATTGACCTAGATAACTAAACGGTATGAGTATGCAGATGAATAAATGATTGTATCTAAACAAAAGGTTAATAAGAGAACTATGCATGCAATGGAATATAACAATGAGCTAGATAAAATTGAAAAAATGAGGGAAAATTTTGGGGTATGATAACTGCCCCTATTTAATCTTCTTGAACATGAATGCACGAATTGCAAACGCTTTTTGGGTATTCAAGGTACGAGAGGATTAAATACAAGAATATCTGAAAATTTTCCCGTTGAGAATGGTTATTATATGAAGAGAATGAGTATTGGGGACATGGGACGGTAAACTTCCGCAGGCTCATCTACTGGGGATTGACTAAAGCATTATGCTAGGGAAATGAATCAGTCGTAAGAGAGATGCTTGATGCGCATGATTTATGCAATGCATGGTTGGTCTTTCATGATGCATGAAGCCATGTAAACTATGCAGCCATGTGGGTCAGAAGTAAAATTTGATTCTGGTATGGTGGTGAATTGAATTGAGGAACCCCTAAGTTAGATAAGGAAGCTTCAGGATGCCCCTGCAGCTGGAGGTTTCAATTGAATCCTTTTTTATATAGGTCTCTAATTGTTGGACATAAATCATCAACACAAAGGTTAGAAAAAAAGCATCGACCATAGAGGTTGGAAAAAGGGATCCTCAACCATGGAGGTTGGGAAAAGATCAACAACGGGGAAGGTTGGAAAAAGGTCGTCAACCGTGAAGGCTGAAAAAGATCATCAACCATGAAGGTTGGAAAAAGGGTACAACCATGAAGGTTGGAACAGGGTTCATGAACCATAAAGTTAGAAAAAAAGGATCATCTACCACAGAGCTTGGAAAAAAGGATCCTCAACCACGAAGGTATGGAAAAGATCAATAACCGCGAAGGTTGGAAAAGAGATCATCAACCACAGAGGTTGGAAAAAAGAATCGGCTTGCGTACACTAATGAGGAAGTTGATGTTGTTGTATAGGCATGGGATTTATCCTTTGTCCAGAACCTTTATGAGGTGGAGAAGATGGAGATCTTCTTTGAGGTCACCTTCAACATGTATCGGGCCTCTTATTTGTTTTCTCTGACCGCTACCGACAGAAGGGATGTGTTGGCTGTATGCAATCCTTCTAAGGAAATGGACACGTGGACGGGTAAGTTTGAAGAAATTGAGCGCAAATGCTCGATAATTCATAAAAGATTGTCCACTTTGTAGGTGAAGGCCAAGCTTAATGACTCGTTATAAGAGAGGTTAAAAATAAACGACTCTTCTTCTACTCTGGATGCCAAAGTTTCTGAGACGGAGTTCTCCCTTGAGGCGGATAAAAGTGGCATCAGGAAACTTTTGACGTTGTTGCTAAGATGAACCATAACTTGGAGTACGTTCAAAGATATTTCAACAGGAGACTGAGGCTCATTTTGGGGCTCTAAAGGCTCTTAAAGGTAGGGTTACCGGCCCGAGGGAGAAGTTCATTGATTCTCTTCAGCAATCTATACAAGGCGTGTTCAGGGTCCGCGATTTGGTTGTGGAATAGGCAAAGAAATTTTTTCCCAAATCCACAATTACTGTTGAGGATTTGGAACCCTTCAGGGTTGCTTCAAAAGAGACTTTTGAGGGTGATATGAGCATTTCAACTTCGGGTGCTACAACTTGATCACTTCCTCATTTTCTTTCATTGTTTTCGTTTCTCCTGTAATATTTTCCATGTCGTTGTTCCTTGTCTATGACAATCAATATCTATATAAAAATACTTTTACCTCAGTGAGTTGTGGCTTTATTTAACTGTGAGTCTTGAATATGAATTTTGCTTCACTTTATTATTGTGTTACATTTTTTGTCAGTTGCAAGTTGTTGCAACGTCAGGGCTTACTTGTCATCCCTACAATGTAAAGTTTGTTTGCTTTTGGGTGATTTAAATTTTGTCTACCTCTAGGGCACCACTGGTGTCCACCGGTCGTTTGTATGTATGCGTCGTGACAACTGCAGGATGTTTCCCACTTTGGTATGACAACCTTAGCGGATTTGCTTCATGAGGATTATATGCCTCATTGAGTCAAGGTGCTTGGTGTTCGTTAGTGGGTCGTGAATCTGCTTCGCGGCAGCTGCAAGGTATTGTCAGTTTTGAGTGTGAGAACCCTTTATGACTTTGCTTTACTTTGAACTTTGTAGTATCAATTGGAGTTTCTTGGTTACTAGTTATGATTGAAAAGAGTTATTATGTGTTTTCCATCTCACTAGGAATCGTCCTCGGCCAAAGGTAAGGTTCTCATCCCTACCCTTAGGGCTGGCCTGGTTTGTGGTGGACACCTCTGGGCTCCACCATCTACGCTCTTGGAGTGGCTAGTTCCTAAGAAATTATGCGCCAACTATGTTGAAAAGAGTTCTCCTTAAACGTGAAGTTTGTCCTAAAAGACTGACTCACACAATCTTGCATGGAACACACGATATTCTTTATGGTCGCATAACTCAATAATTAGTATATCAATTATATAAATTGTGCAACTGCTTTAAAGAGTATCTAACTACTAAAAGGAGTTGTGAGGATACATCGTTCTCTCATTTATTCTATATCTTTGGATGGATGGGGAGTTGGTGTAGACATTCTTATATTTATCTGTTCAATAGGGGCAATGGTTTTCTTGGAATTCATTTGGGCGTCTTGATCAACGAGCACCTCGGGGCGGTCGACACTTTGCTCTTCCATTTCTTCGGGGTCGACAATATGTTTACCTGAGACATGGGTATTGGTCCTCTGGAACCTGCCCACATTTTACTTACATAAGGCGTATGGTCGGACGATGATGAAATTTCTTGAGGGGCCTTTCTCCAAAACCTTTCTTTGGATTTTATGAATTGAACCTGGTTTCTTTATTTGACATGATCACCTCCTTTCGGATCGGCAAGGCTGGGGTGAAATTAAATAAGAGTGTCGACCATAGACTCCTTCGATGGCACTTTACCTTTGTGTGATGGAGCCTAGGATATCTTTCCCTCTCGTATTTCTTCTGGAAAGGTGTAACCTTCACGAGATGTAATGAAAGATATGATTGAGTTAAGTGGGGTTTTGATTTATGAACCTTAAGCCATTTATGCAATTTCAAATCCTATTGATGATGTTGAAGACTGGGGGAATAATCACTACATTTCATTTAGGGCTTCATCCTCTATTACAAACATTTAACATGGAGCTGATGGAAGTGAGGTTAATGCTCTAGTTGATAATTGAGTGAAACCAGTTCCAAAGGCCTGCTGCAAAAGAACATTAGAGAAATAGGTAGTAAGAAGATATATGATTCGTGTTGTATAAACTACACATGAAATGAATGTGACAACTTCTAGAAGAAAGGTTATCGTCATTTTGGACTTTGTTGTAGAGAAACCTTTAACCATAGTTGATTTTGAAGGTGGGATAACAATACTCTAAATTACCGTAGCCCATGCCTATAATTGACCTGCATGAGAAAATAAAATATATGTGTATTTTAGGGTAAAATCCCATGAGTTAGTGTGTTTACATAGAAATTAATCATCTTTATGTTTAATATGAGTGTTGTACCCCAAATTTTACCCTCATTTCCTGCTAATTGATGTTTGATTTATTTTTCTCTGCACTTCAATTTAATATTTTTTTTATTTGTTGTTATTTTATTTAATATTTATTTTAGTGTTTTATTTGTTTCTTCTATTTTCATTTAATGTTTATGTTAAATATTTTATTTGTTTTTATTTCAATTTCAATATGGTTTTTCCTTATTTCTTTTATTTTAATATGTTTTATTAACTTTAATTAATCTTCAATTTAATTTAATTTAATTTTAATAATTAGTTTAATTAGATTAATTATTCATTTAGTTTATTTTTTCAGCTAGTTTCTAATTTAGAATATTAATTAGTTTATTATTATTTTTATTAATCATATTATTAATTCAAATTAAGAAAAGAAACACTTCCATTTCTCGCCAATTGAGATCCACCGTTCAATTACTAACAAAAGGTTAAGAAAATTTCAAAGTCATTACAAGGCCCATTGTTTGGATTGTCACAAAAAACATACAAAAAGTCTTGTTCACTTTAAGAGTCAATGATACTACATGTGAGGACAAGGTCATTTAAGCTACATTTCAACGTGAGGACAATACATATACCACTTGAAATTAGAATGTTTAAGCCAAGTGAAGTAACCCAACAAAGCCACACCACCTTACAGCCACCGTACAACACATACAAACAAAGCCCATTATGTGAAAAACAAACAAAAACACAATTGTCGTGAGAAGTGGTTTTCACTCTTTTTTCAAACCGTATGAAAACCTCTGCGACACAATGACAACCCATGCTTCAAGGCTGCACCACGCTCCTCTTTTCATGCTTACCAACATGTCCTTGCGAATCAGAACGGCTCTCTCATTTCAAATCTCACAAGCTAACAGTAGTTTTTTTTCAAAAAGCTTACCTTGTGTTGAAGCATAAATAGAGACACCAACACTATCGTTGGGGGGCCTTCTCTCCTCATCTCTCATACGCAATCAACCTTACACCAACAACAACAGAGCATCCATTCTTCAACAAAACCCCCAATCTTCATCTTCAACAAAGAACTCAAATCAAACCCAGGACAATTCAGAAGAAGCAGAAGAAATTCTTAGTGTGGTCAAAGGAGAAGAGTAAAGTTATAGAATCTTACCTTGGATTTCGTCGCACCGGTAATTGCCGGCTTTCGTTTGGACTTGTTTATGTTGAGTTTCATTGAACCAAAACATCGCTGAAGAAATGCAAACCAACCTCACTTCATACTTCTCCTCCAACCGAATCACAAAACTCCATCTTCAACAACCCTTCATTCCTTCAACGCATATCCTTCTTCTAACCTAACAAATCCTCATCCTTCAAACCTGAGACATTTTCCAACCTTAACCTTTTTCAGCCGCAATCCTCTCCATCGAACCTCTTCCACTTTACACCTAACGAACATCATCTGTATAGTTAACTTTCCAACCTTCATCATCGCACTCTGCTACGAATAACATCAACAAATTCCACCTCATACACCCTGTTTCTTCTTTCTCCTTCAACACTCCTCTTATTCGTCAACAACAAATCACTCATCTTCATCAGACCCCTTTCATTCGCCTTCAGTATCGTTTTCCTCAACCAAAAAAAAATAATCAGAATGATAAACTTTTACAATCCCTCGAACCCACTCTCAACAATACCCTAAAACACCCAAACCTCCACGAACATTCTTACGACAACAACAACCATCCGAAACCAGACAACCCAGAAAAATCAGCGAGATTGAGAAGAGTGAGAGACGAACTGAATCGAACCGGAATAGAAAAAGAAGGTCAAAAGTTTAAGACAGACAAGGAGAGGGTTACCTGAAGCTTTTGTTGAAGATCGTTGAGCTTGATTCTTCAAGAGGTATACTTTTCATCTTGATCCTTCCGCATGACTATGCTTCTATTTTGACCCCTGAGTGATTTTATTGGTTATGTTATCTGGATTTACTTGTTTTTTTTTGTTTTAAGATTAGGGTTTAGTTTGGGAACGACTGCGATTGTAGGTTTTGGTTAGGATTTAGACAAATTCGTTTCCAGATTGGGAATGAGGAGGGATTTTGAAGGGGGGTTAGTGTGCAGTTTTTTTATTTGGATGTTGGAGAAGACGGCGGTCTCCGCCGCGTCTTCATCGTCGCCAGCGACATTTTGCAGTTTTCGATGAGATTTCTTCTTTTGTTTAGTGGAGGAAAGGTACGCAGAGAGAGAGAGAGAGAAGTTTTCGTGAATGAGCTTATTCAACCATTATGTTGCTTCCTTGGCTTTTGTTCTTTCTTATTTCAATACGCGTGTCTGGATACGCCGGTGACAAGTGTCACCGGTTCCTAGCTTTGCTTATGTTCATGTGTGTCATACCTGTGAAAGTCTATGGTGATCTCTCACTTGGATCCTGTTGGTTTAATCTCCTTTTGGTCAGATCTTAGATCTGACGGCTCCTAGGTAAGATCCATGGTAGAGTCTCCTTAGACTCTCTTCACTAGATCAGGCGGACTATTTAGCTTTTGGGTTTTTTTGTGAGTTGCTGTTAACACCCCCTAAGAACCCATTTAGGCTTCTCTCTTGTTTGTGAGTTGCTGTTTGCACCCCTGTTTCTTTTTATTTTAATTTAATTAATTTATTTTAAGTTAAATCTTAATTTAACATAGGCGTAAGGTGCGATGCCTTATCGAGTATACTTAGAAACTAACTCCTAGGGTTTCAACCTTTAGCAAACATAACTTAACATAAAATTAACAAGAGGCTCCCGTAGAGTACTACGGACGTTTAGGGTGCTAATACCTTCCCTAGGCGTAACCAACCCCCGAACCTTAGATCTCCCCCCTTTAGGTTTTTCTAACGACCTTGAACCTTTCCTTTGGATAAATCAAAGTCGGTTGTAAAAGAAATATGATGCAAGTTAATTAATAACTTGTTATCCGATTTTCACCGCAACAGAAATGGCGACTTCACTGGGGATCAAAGATTTTAGAGGGTTAAGCCTATCTTGTATTCATGTTATGTATGCTTGCTTGTTTTACTTATATCTGCTTATATACCTGTCATATTTGCCTATATTTGTATATCTGTTCTATGGGTTGACATGGTATCTATGAGTGAGATAAGTCCTAACCCGGACTTAAGAGAACACATTTGTTTAGGAACCGTGGACATAGTCAAGGGAACTTCGAGGGAGAAATCCCAAAGGAGGGAACTTGAAGTCCACACTCAGTTGAGGCCCTCTCGGAAGTGGTATATGTTGAACGAGCAATCGTGAATGTGTTACAACTTTCGACCTGGGTGCCAGGGATACTGATGACCTTTAGTTACCCTTTTCCCCCACTTGGCCTGTTTTAGACGTAGTGCGATGGCTATGAGGGAGTAATCCTAAATGGTTGTTACGCGATACTACACTCAGACGAGACTCTTTTGAGAATTTTATTGATCACCGAGCAATTGGGAAGTTGATAAAATCCGAAAGATGGGTTGTCGACTCTGGGAACTTCTTAGAACCCTGTTCAGCAGGTGAAAACTAGTAGTACATACCTATTGGGATGGGTAGACCTTGGCTCCATTCATGAGACCTATAAACCTAGGGTTTGTTTGTCTTGTTGTGTGTACATATGTTTGTGCTCGTGTGCTTTATGCATCTCCACATTCAAGCATTCCTAGCCCTTTGGTTTCTAAAAACTCAAATGTTTGTTTCCTTTTCAAAAGATCAACAGAGCTTGGATTTTAAAAAAACAAAAACTTCGTCTGTTTTCCAAAAAAATTTCGCAACTTGCCTTTGAGTTCCTTGAAACCATTTGGCTTGCATTAGCATCTCATTTGCATCATGTCATAGCATGTGCATTTCCTCTCTGTCTTCGTCTCATGTCGCTGTTTTCCCTTCAGAATTGTCTTTGAATCGTCACCCGAGCCAAGCTCGACAAAGGATGTCTGAACAATACTGTGAAATGGACAGAGTCAACAATGAATTGAGTGAGCTCCGAGGAGGAGTGGGGCAGATTCTGGAAGCAATTCAAGTTATGAGTGCAAGGATGGATACACAAGCGACGGTGGTCTCCGAGATTATCACTACAACTGTAGAACCTCCCGTTACTATTGTGAACCCCACTTTAGGCATACCTTTTAACTTCATGCGTTCTCCGGCCATCACTTCTACTCAACAAGCTGTTCCCTTGGTTAATGAGGCTTTTCAAGCTATTCCTACCTTCACTCCAGCAACAGTGCAAGCTCAGGTGCGCCCAATTTTTCAGAACCCACATCCGGTTTATGATCATGTCAATATGTCCGAAGAAGGGGATAATCGACATGAAAGGTTGAAGGAAAGTGTAGAGACAATGCAGAGGAAATTGGACGCAATGGAGAGGAGCAATGTATCTAATACTAATGTTAAAGACATGTGCTTAGTCTCAGGCTTGGTAATTCCACCCAAGTTCAAACTACCCAATTTTGACCTATACTCTAGTGCGACCTGTCCTAAGTCGCATTTGGTCATGTATTGCCGACGAATGGCTGCATTTATGGATAATGATAAGTTGATGATCCACTGCTTCCAAGATAGTTTGAAAGGGGCTGCCGCAAAGTGGTATTTGACTTTGGACCAATCTAGGATCCAATGTTTTCAAGATGTATCTGATGCTTTTGTAAAGCATTACAAATATAACATGGAGTTGGCGCCAGATCGTAGACAACTATTGAGCATGTCTCAAAACAATACCGAGTCTTTTAGAGAGTATGCACAGAGATGGAGAGAGCTGGCTTCACAAGTAGAACCACCTTTATCCAAAAAATAGTTAACTGATTAGTTTGTTGACACGGTGAGACCGGAATTCTATGAAAGGATGATCAGTAGCGTGTCTGCTAATTTTTCCGATATTGTGGCTGTGGGGATTAAAGTAGAGCTTGGTCTGAAGAGTGGAAAAATGACCAAGAGAGCTGGTAGTTCAAGCGACGATGCCAAGATATCCTTCAAAAGGGAAGGAGATACCAATGTGGTGATGACGAACAAAAGGAAGAAAAATCAGTTCTGGAAGCGTCAGCATCAACAACAGTGTTATTCTGTTCAGCAACCTTATGTGGCCGCCATCGCGCCAACATTCAACCACCAAGCTTCTGTTTATCAGCCGGTTCCTCAACCACCAGTGTATCAACGAGCGTCCAACGCTCCTGCTTATCTCCAACGGACTCAAGTTTCTCGTCAGAACATTCCAGGTAAAAGAAGGGGTGGAAGGCCTCCGATTCCTCCCATTCCTATGACGTATACAACATTGTATCCTATTTTGGTGCAACAAGGATTAATAACTACAAGGTCATCAGACCCGCCTCCTAATCCGCTTCCACCTTCTTACAATCCCAATGCTCATTGTGCATTCCATGAAGGTGCACCAGGCCATAATTTAGAAGGTTGTTTTGCTTTGAAGCATATCGTGAAGGACTTAGTGGAGAGAAACATTTTGTCTTTCGACGGCTCCCAGCCTAATATCAGGAACAATCCTTACCCGCTCATGAGATAGGTAATGCTACGGAGGATGTATCAAGACAAATATGGATTAGGGGTCTATGATTGAACTCCTCTTTGATTTGCTGTATTTGATTCCCTAAAGCTGGCAATCTTTTGGCTGTTTTAGCAATTTTATTGTATTTCCTATGCACTCTGAATTTGTATTTGCTTATAAGCTTTGTTGTACTTTCAAATTGGTAAGGTTAATGAAATGTTTGTGCATCTTTTGGATTAAGTCCATTCGTTTCACTCATCTACTTTTATGCTCATATAAAGAATATATATCTCCATCTAGCTTCTTCCCCTTTTTCAAATTTTTGTTAAAGCAAAGATTAGGGGAGGATGATGAAAACCTCATGTTCATAATTGCTGTGGTATACTTTCAAATTAACCTCGCCGAGGATGTAAGGAATTGTTTCACATTTCCCAAACAAGGAAGATAATCCCTTGTTAACCCTTTTAAGCCTAGAAGTAGGAGTTTTCTTTCTTTACAAAAAAAACCCTTAAATCTCAACCTTGGGGGCAGGGTAGTTCTCAGTTTAACTCGGTTATGCATTCAAACACGAGCGCTTCATATAAGGCGCCAGTCAACTTTCAAATCAAGTGACTTCCTATTTTTGGAGATTTGAACGAATATCTTGAGTTAACTGAGCATAGGCTTTGAGCCTTTATCCTTTGTTTCATAAACCATGAACCAGGCCACATTACAACCCCTAAAAGACCTAATTGAGGTAAGGTTGTGTTGAAAGCATACTACAGCAAGGTTGATTAACCTGACTCCTAATAATCTTTGTTATTTGCGTGTGTTGATCACTTCATTTGTCATTCCGTAAATGGCTAGATCCACCTTTGCTTTTGATTTAATCATTCCACCGTGTGGGTTTCATCAATAAACTTGATTTCAAAAGCTTGCATGAATTTTGCATGAAATTACCAATTTTTGATGAACAATACTTGTTTGCAAAGACAATTTAATATCAAAGAAATCCCAACAAATGTAGCCAGCTAGGGAATTTGACCTGATGAAGGAAGCTTAGTCTGGGGCATCCAAGTGTGAGGATTTACCAATCAACCATTCCCAGAGTTTTTGGATCAGGGGCAGAACTCGTCAAAGTTTAAAATATTGGAAAAGTCTTCTCCAGGTCATCTTATGACAAGTTCTGACTTCAGTAACCCGTCGGCAGGAGAAAATCCGTTCCCCCAGTAATTTCTACTACAGTTTGAGTATCTCGAGTATAACTGAACAGAAACAGCTACGTCAAGATTCAAAAGTTGGAAGATATTGAAGCATCTGGTATTTCAAGTCTTCCGTAAAATTCTTTTGATTATTCAAGTTGGAAGATATTGAAGCATCTGGTATTTCAATCCTTCAGTAAAATTCTTTTGATTATTCAAGTTGAAAGATATTGAAGTATTTGGTATTTCAATCCTTCTGTAAAATTCTTTTGATTATTCATCCCCTAATCTGGGGCAGTTATGCCGAGATCTCTCCAAGAGTTTGAAGATATTGAAACACCCTGTATGCCAATTCTTCTATAAAATCCTCTTGTTATCGTAAAGACCGTATAGCCTGGGGCAGATAAGAAGTTGAAGATGATCATTATGCCAGTATCCTTTGCTAGCTCCCCAATAAGCTGTTACTTCAGCTAATCTTGACAAATTCTCCATGGATCCTCTACCAACAGAGAGGTCAAGCTCATGATGGCAATCCTCATGATGCTATACCTCAGGTGGAATACTCTTTTCACCAGTGAAGTTGTTGATTCTTCTTCATCACCAGTATTGGTCCAGCCCTTTGAGTTTGGCTGGGTATCCTTGTCGAGACGTTTATTTCATCTCCGGTTTCGCTTCTTGTCTGTTTTGTCAGCATAAGCATAAGCATGGCATAAGCTCATATGCATCTTAGCATTTTTTTAGCTTTTTCGCTTCCTTTTCTGGTGTTTTCCTGTTTTGGTTCACTTTGGCGTTTATCTCCCCAAGTGACTGGGTTTGTCTATTCTCTCCAATAGAGTTGTCAGCCCTTAGGCATAAAGTGCCCATCTTTTCTGAATTCCCCACGGAGTTTGATTCTCGTGGATGATGGTTGGTTCAGTTATCTTTTCCACATGTGGATTAGATAAATCCCCATTTGAGTTCATTCCTTAATTGGAGTCTTGTTTGACCGTTTCTTTCTAGCTTGTTCCTAGATTGAACTTTGATCCCCGGCAGGTACGGTTTTTAAACCTATCTTTGAACGTGCATTTATTTTGCACTGTGTCTCGCAGGAATCTTTTACAAGATCCTCATTGAAGACATAATTATTTCTCCAACGGTATTGTGATATCAACATATCTTTGAAGCAACAATCTCTTGAAGAAGCTTGGCAGTCTCTTATAAGCAGCTTATCTATCTCTGGTATTATTCAACCTCTTCGAAACCGTAATTGGGTATTCCCCAGGAAGCCTTATCTTCAGTTACGCAACCCCAGTACTAACCTATCACATTCTATACCTTTATTGGGGCCCATTTCTTGGTTCAATCTCCAATAAGGTTCTTCTTTTTCCAAAGTGTCAACCGGTCATACTTGAACCTGTTGTTCCATCACTTTAGATGTCTTTTCCCAGTGAAGACCGTTTTTCGGTTCAACCTTCATTGCGGATCCTTTCTAGAATGTCATCTAGTCGCGTTTAGCCTTGATGATCAATCATTCTAGATACCTTTATTGGAGCCCATTTCTTGGTTCTATCTCCAACAAGGTTACTTCTAAAGCGCCAACCGGTCATACTTGAACCTGTTGTTCCATCACTTTAGAGGTGTTTCTAGGATGTCATTTAGTCATGTTAGACTTAATGATCAATCATTCTAGATACTTTATTGGGGCCCATTTCTTGGTTCAATCTCCAATAAGGTTCTTCTTTTTCCAAAGTGCCAACCGGTCATACTTGAACCTGTTGTTCCATCACTTTGGATGTCTTTTCCCAGTGAAGACCGTTTTTCGGTTCAACCTTCGTTGCGGATCCTTTCTATAATGTCATCTAGTCGCGTTTAGCCTTGATGATCAATCATTCTAGATACCTTTATTGGAGCCCATTTCTTGGTTCTATCTCCAATGCGGTTACTTTCTGGCTCCTACCGATTTTTCTTCATGAAGCAGATTATTTGTTATCTCAACCAACTCTTATGAGTACCAGAGTCTATTCTTGGCTCATTAACCTTGTTCCCATTTGAACTCCAGTTGTTTATCTTCGCCTATCATGAACCGTTTGCTTATATCAAGTTATCTCGAACCTGTATTGCTCATTCCAGGTGTTTTTATCTGGCGCGCAGAGTTTGTCTATGTCTTTCTGGTTTTTCTTGAAGATCCCATCTTGAACTCTTCGGTATAAGAATCCCCATGATGTTTTGCTTGTTTATCTGTACTTTTTAGACTGATCCCCGGATCAGGTTTTTCTTTTTGGTTTCATGCCCAGGAAAAGTGTGGGTTTGTTTTGCCCCCTGTAGTCTATCTCCCCGGATTTTCTTTCCCCAGTGGAGATTGTTTTTTGGTTTTTCCCCGGTGTTTCTTTGGGGCCTCCCTAGTGAGTATCTTTCGTTGGTTAGCTTGTATCCCCAGTGAGTTTTTCTCATGGATACTAGCTTTCGTCTTTCCCTAGTGAAGCTCATCTTGTGGTTGCTTCCTGTATGTCCTTTGGCGCTTAGTTGTGTCTGCATCTTTGCATCTTCTTCGGCATCATGTCTGTTGCATTGTATGTCTGCGCATCTGAGGGTAAAATTTTCGGTTATCTGTATTTAAATATCTTTCACCTTTGATCCCATGAGGATCTTCGTCTCTCATGTCGTCCGGTGAATATACTTAAATAGGGGCAACTGTTGTACCCCAAATTTTACCCTCATTTCCTGCTAATTGATGTTTGATTTATTTTTCTCTGCACTTCAATTTAATATTTTTTTTATTTGTTGTTATTTTATTTAATATTTATTTTAGTGTTTTATTTGTTTCTTCTATTTTCATTTAATGTTTATGTTAAATATTTTATTTGTTTTTATTTCAATTTCAATATGGTTTTTCCTTATTTCTTTTATTTTAATATGTTTTATTAACTTTAATTAATCTTCAATTTAATTTAATTTAATTTTAATAATTAGTTTAATTAGATTAATTATTCATTTAGTTTATTTTTCCAGCTAGTTTCTAATTTAGAATATTAATTAGTTTATTATTATTTTTATTAATCATATTATTAATTCAAATTAAGAAAAGAAACACTTCCATTTCTCGCCAATTGAGATCCACCATTCAATTACTAACAAAAGGTTAAGAAAATTTCAAAGTCATTACACGGCCCATTGTTTGGATTGTCACAAAAAACATACAAAAAGTCTTGTTCACTTTAAGAGTCAATGATACTACATGTGAGGACAAGGTCATTTGAGCTACATTTCAACGTGAGGACAATACATATACCACTTGAAATTATAATGTTTGAGCCAAGTGAAGTAACCCAACAAAGCCACACCACCTTACAGCCACCGTACAACACATACAAACAAAGCCCATTATGTGAAAAACAAACAAAAACACAATTGTCTTGAGAAGTGGTTTTCACTCTTTTTTCAAACCGTACGAAAACCTATGCGCCACAATGACAACCCATGCTTCAAGGCTGCACCACGCTCCTCTTTTCATGCTTACCAACATGTCCTTGCGAATCAGAACGGCTCTCTCATTTCAAATCTCACAAGCTAACGGTAGTTTTTTTTCAAAAAGCTTACCTTGTGTTGAAGCATAAATAGAGACGCCAACACTATCGTTGGGGGGACCTTCTCTCCTCATCTCTCATACGCAACCAACCTTACACCAACAACAACAGAACACCCATTCTTCAACAAAACCCCCAATCTTCATCTTCAACAAAGAACTCAAGTCAAACACAGGACAATTCAGAAGAAGCAGAAGAAAGTCTTAGTGTGGTCAAAGGAGGAGAGTAAAGTTACAGAATCTTACCTTGGATTTCGTCACACCGGTAATTGCCGGCTTTCGTTTGGACTTGTTTATGTTGAGTTTCATCGAACCAAAACATCGCTGAAGAAATGTAAACCAACCTCACTTCATACTTCTCCTCCAACCGAATCACAAAACTGCATCTTCAACAACCCTTCATTCCTCCAACGCATATCCTTCTTCTAACATAACAAATCCTCATCCTTCGAAACTAAGACATTTTCCAACCTTAACCTTTTTCAGCCGCAATCCTCTCCATCGAACCTCTTCCACTTTACACCTAACAAACATCATCTGTATCGTCAACTTTCCAACCTTCATCATCGCACTCTGCTACGAATAACATCAACAAATTCCACCTCATACACCCTGTTTCTTCTTTCTCCTTCAACACTCATCTTATTCATCAACAATAAATCACTCATCTTCATCAAACCCCTTTCATTCGCCTTCAGTATCGTTTTCCTCAACAAAAAAAACAATCAGAATGATAAACTTTCACAATCCCTCGAACCCACTCTCAACAATACCCTAAAACACCCAAACCTCCACGAACATTCTTACGACAACAACAACCATCCGAAACCAGACAACCCAGAAAAATCAGCGAGATTGAGAAGAGTGAGAGACGAACTGAATCGAACCGGAATAGAAAAAGAAGGTCAAAAGTTTAAGACAGACAAGGAGAAGGTTACCTGAAGCTTTTGTTGAAGATCGTTGAGCTTGATTCTTCAAGAGGTATACTTTTCATCTTGATCCTTCCGCATGACTATGCTTCTATTTTGACCCCTGAGTGATTTTATTGGTTATGTTATCTGGATTTACTTGTTTTTTTTTTGTTTTAAGATTAGGGTTTAGTTTGGGAACGACTGCGATTGTAGGTTTTGGTTAGGATTTAGACAAATTCGTTTCCAGATTGGGAATGAGGAGGGATTTTGAAGGGGGGTTAGTGTGCAGTTTTTTTATTTGGATGTTGGAGAAGACAGCGGTCTCCGCCGCGTCTTCATCGTCGCCAGCGACATTTTGCAGTTTTTGATGAGATTTCTTCTTTTGTTTAGTGGAGGAAAGGTACGCAGAGAGAGAGAGATAGAAGTTTTCGTGAATGAGCTTATTCAACCATTATGTTGCTTCCTTGGCTTTTGTTCTTTCTTATTTCAATACGCGTGTCTGGATACGCCGGTGACAAGTGTCACCGGTTCCTAGCTTTGCTTATGTTCATGTGTGTCATACCTGTGAAAGTCTATGGTGATCTCTCACTTGGATCCTGTTGGTTTAATCTCCTTTTGGTCAGATCTTAGATCTGACGGCTCCTAGGTAAGATCCACGGTAGAGTCTCCTTAGACTCTCTTCACTAGATCAGGCGGACTATTTAGCTTTTGGGCTTTTTTATGAGTTGCTGTTAACACCCCCTAAGAACCCATTTAGGCTTCTCTCTTGTTTGTGAGTTGCTGTTTGCACCCCTGTTTCTTTTTATTTTAATTTAATTTATTTATTTTAAGTTAAATCTTAGTTTAATTTAGGTTAATCCTCTTTTTAATTTAATTAATTTAGTGTTTCTAGGTTCTCTTGATTAAGATTAGGATTATTAATTTATTTTAATTAATTAGTTTAATTTATTTAAGAAAAATATTTTCTAATTAGGTTTTTTAATCACTAACAAGATAATTTAATTAATTAGTTGGGTTTAATTAACTATTTAGTTAATTATTTCCCTTAGGTTTAATTAGGTTTGATTAATCATTTTTATATAGGTTTTCATTTTGTTTATCTGTAACCTAATTAGGTTTTATTATTTCAAATCATCTTGTTTTTATTTTGAACTTAACCTTTGATGAATATTGTAATTTGTGTTTTGCATCTAATCTTGCGCTTGACACTTGTTACCTTTTGTCACTATCCCCAGTCCAAAGGAAGGTGATTAATATTGACTCTTAAAGTCATAGCCCCCATCTTACCTTAGTAGCCTCATAAGAGCTAAACCTTATTTCTTGGCCTCGTCAGAGCCATGAAATTATAACTAGCCTTAGGAGAGAGTTCTTACACTCTTGGTGATATTCATCCTAATGAATACTCACTTTCCCTATTGACTAAAACTTCAACATAGGACCATTATAACTTAGATCTAGAGAGTTCTTGAACTCTAGAATGAGCTTGTACTCATTCTCCCCTGTGAACTTTGACCATAGTCAAAAGTTCATTACTTAGTAGAACTACGCATACTCTGATTCTACTCCCGAGGATACGTAGGCGTAAAGTGCGATGCCTTATCGAGTATACTTAGAAACTAACCCCTATGGTTTCAACCTTTAGCATAGAACCTTTAGCAAACATAACTTAACATAAACTTAACAAGAGGCTCCCGTAGAGTACTACGGGCGTTTAGGGTGCTAATACCTTCCCTAGGCGTAACCAACCCCCGAACCTTAGATCTTCCCCCTTTAGGTTTTTCTAACGACCTTGAACCTTTCCTTTGGATAAATCAAAGTCGGTTGTAAAAGAAATATGATGCAAGTTAATTAATAGCTTGTTATCCGATTTTCACCGCAACAATGAGTATTAGATTTCTTTGTATGGTTCAATCAGTTGGGAAATAAAATATGAAGATCTCTGAGAACACGTCAGTTGTAATTCATAATGAAGCCACTTACAGTTAAATTGAGCTCCTTATACCATTGAGAAAATATGTTTATGATATCATCCAATGATCCATCATGCCAATCATGTATCCAATAATTTATGTTGACCCCATTACCAACTAACCAACTAGTATTCTTTGTCAAAGTTTGAATTTGAAATTTTAGACTACTCCAAATTGAAGAGAAAATTTAATATATAATAAAACGGTTGTCTCTCATCACCCTACTCTTAAGGAACCAGTCCAATTGGTTGTTAGAATGAAGCATGATTTAGCCCATCTTGAGAATTATTGCATCATTGAGTCTGGTTAATGACCTAAGCCTTGAGCCATAATCTTCCACAAAAGTGCAAATGGTTTTTCCGGCCAATATGACAATTTTTCTCTGATTTAGGTCCCACCTCCATAAAATTTTACTCTAAAATATATCTAAATATTTGATTATATTAGCATAACAAAGGTAAATCATTATGGAACATGTTAGAATGTTGTGAATCACACTCTTTATAAGTAGTGGTTTGCCAATAGTGGATATGACAAATGTCTTCCATGCAGTCAATTTGATTTTGACTCTATCAATGATGATATAAAATTTGTTGGTTTATCTTTAAATATAGGGGGCTTATGTAGGAAAGTTGAAGACTACCAATATTAAAACTATAGAGTTTGTTATTTAAACTAATTTATCATGAGTCAGTAAGCCTCCAAAAATAGTGGATTTTTTAGGGTTGATTACTTGACTAAAAATCTATCTATATTTGTTAAAGAAAGTTGTTAAATCATAGATATTAGAAAATATACCTTTGCAAAAAATTATAACATCATCAAGACAAAGGATGTGTGAAAGGACATGCATAGATTTTGTGCATTTACTATGAGCAAGTTGATTAGAGTTTGCCATCTTAGTGATTCCTTAGCAGAGAATATTGGTCTCTCTCTCTCTCTCTCTCTCTCTCTCTCTCTCTCTCTCTCCATCTCTTTATTTCTTTTATTGTTGATTATGCAATTTATCTAGTTCATCATTGTTTGATCAATTTGATTGTAAATTGTTTTCTACTATCTTTTAAAGGTGTTGTTGTTGATATAATCACAATCACTTTGATTGTTATAGGTTTTAACATCAACAAAACATACTATATTTCCAATTGTTATTGATCACACATCAAGTGTTTGATAATTTGTCTGTGTGTATTTCGTTTGCGTTTTGGTTCATTGGATATACGAGTTACGATTAGCATTGCATTTAATTGATTTACAGCTTGATCATTGTTGAACATTTACGTTCGTTATCACTCTGTTTAGTTTAAGATATGTATATTGCTTTTCGATAGTAAGTTCAGTTAGAAGATTTGATCCGGGTCGTTTTTCCGCTGCACCATATTTTTGAAAACAGATTTTTGCCAAAAGTTTTTTGTTGTAAAATTTATGATTTATTCACCCCCCTCTAGATCGAAGCCTGTTGTCTAACAAGTGGCATCAAGAGCTTTGGTTCATTTTGTGCTTGAGATACATTTCTTAGAAGAATGGCTACCGAACCTAAGGGTGCATACAATAGAGCACCAATTTTCACCGGCGAAAATTATGGCTATTGGAAAGCACTTATTGTCATACCCCAAATTTTGACCACTAATATTTCCCATCATTGTGCAAATCATCATCACAATATGGATGAACCATCATACCTCATTCGTCTCCCCAGAGATGGGTGAGCATCCGCTACAATCAAACTTAGGGTTTCAAGCCCTCTCAGAGCTCTTAGACAAAGGATCAATCAAGAAATGACATAATCTTCAAATTGTCTAAACCTCTCAAACATCCACAATGGATCAAGAGGACTCCCACATCAAGGATCAAGCACAAGGCTGCAACATTCCAAGTGGATTAAGCCTCAAGATCGCCAGTGTTACCAAATTAGGGTTTTGGTGGACCAGGGCCTCCATATGGAATTTTTCCTCTAGAAATGAGCCAATGCTTCCAAGCATAACCCAAAATACTCCAAGGGACCTCATGGACCCAATCATCAAGTCAATTTTGCCCCAGGGGATGCATATAATAAAATCAGGAATTAGGGTTTCTTGACCTAATTCACCCCTAAGTTGGCTTTTGGGACAAAGCATGAGCCAAAACCTCAAGACATGATTTGAGGGTCCCTAATACACTACATTGATCCATTTGCAACAATGGATTGATCCAAGAAGCTTGATTCACAAGTTTCAAGTTCATCAGAACCACAATTAGGGTTTGGCGGAAAAAGTCAACTGTGCCTTTGACTTTTGACCAGGACATGCTCCCAAACCTTGGGACATGATTCAATACACCCTATAACACCTATGAAATCCATTCATCATGTTTGATTTAGGTCAAGGACTTGATTTCATAGAGGATCGCACAGTTTGGAGTTCATCTGATAAAAAGTCAACTGTGCCCAAAAGTCAAAGTTTGACTTTTTGATTTTTTGATCAATTATGGTCCCCTAGACCTAAAATGATGTTAATGTGTGACTGGAATATTCATTCATCAAGAAAAATCAAGAAAACTGGGATAACTTGTAAAAGGGGTAACCATAAAAAACATATAAATTTTCTAAGTTATGGAACAAAGTGGCTAGGGTACCAACTTCCAAGGATCATAACTTGAGATCCAAGCAACCATCTGGGCTGATCCAAAGATGGATTTGTAGCTCTCATGGCATACTTTAAAAGTTTCAACTACACCTCATTCCAATTCATCATGGATTTTGAGTTATGGTTGGATCAAAATGGCCGAAAACAAGAAATGTCACTTTTTCCAACACTTAGTGAAATTTTCACTAAGTCAGAATCTGTTTCACTTTTTCCAAAATGTAGGGGCATTTTCACTTGGATCCAACAAGTGTCAAGACAAACTATGATCACACATATGTTGTATCATATGAGAGCTTTCCAAAATGGCCAAGAACCCCATCAAATCCCATCTGAGCTAAGAGTTATGACAGTGGCAATATGCCTTGCTGCAACTATCATAACAAGGCAGATTTGTGCATTTTGCTCGATTTGAGCAATTTGTGCAAAGGATAAATAAGTTTATTCATCTGAACACCTCAAGGAGAGACCAAGGAGGGACAAACACTGATCCGTAAGCCTCCCAAGTCTTTGGAACTAAAAATAGCATGTCAAACCTAAAAAACCCTAAAGAGGGGACAAGACTCCAATTTTGTTTTGAAGCATTCAATAGATGCACCAAGGTGGCATGAACTGAGCCATTTCCAACTGAATGAGTCAAGGATGATCTCTGAACTAGGGAACCAAAGGCATGTGCTCTAACCTCTAGTCAATGGCTAGAGGAGACTTGGATTCCCATTGATCAACATTTGCCAAACCTCTGCAGTAGTTGCCATTCACTATTGCAGGCAAAACATACTTGCTCTACTATAAATAGAGCTCATTTGTGCTCAGTTTAAATACACTAAAGCACTACAACACTTGCTTTCCTCAAAATATTTTTCTCTAGGCAAAAATACCTTCTTTAGCAAGGTAACTTTGAGTTTTTGAGGTAGAGAGCAATTCCATCACAACTCATGATCCAAACACATCCAATATGTCATATCTAAGCTGTCCAAACTCTCACAAGTGACCTGTAACACCAAAATCACAAAGTCCCCTCTCAAAACCTCAAAATAGGACTTTTTTGCATTCTTCAAGCCATGTCTTGATTCAGTCACTTTCAAAACCAGATAAAACCTCAAACACACTCCAAATATCATCCTTGAACTATCCCAAATGGTTCCCCACATCTGGAACACCATTTGAGCGAGTTGTTATTTTGGTCACTTTTGCCCCTTTTGCAAGAAAGGGCCAGTTTCCATTCCTGAGGTTTCCAGTTGATTCCAATCATCCTAAAAGCTTCCAAGGGTTCATTTGAGGGTGTCCAAAGCATCAAATCATTTATGGAACAAAGCACTTGACAGATTGCCTAAAAAGCTCCTAAAGAGGTAAGCATCTTAACTTGAACTCTCTAAAATATGCATTGCTTTGAAGTCCACTGATCATACACATCTTATACATATTCATCATGTGATTCATGCCTGTACCATGAGGTAACACAGAAAATGCAAATGGAGGCCTATTTCAAAACCACCATCGGGTTTTAAAATGGGGACCTCATCTGAGAAAACCACCACCACCATTGGATTCCTTGTGAAATTCTAGGCTGGATAGACCTAAATTTTGTCCCAATCCATGGAGAAATGAGAAAGTTACAAGCTTCACGTTTTTGGCCAAAAACAAGGCAAGCCTTGTATATTTGTGGGTGGGCTTTGATACACGGATGTATCACCACCCCAGTGGTAGGACGCGCGCACTGCACACAAGAGGTCTGGGGTTCGAATCCCCCTTGCCCCAGATCCTCTTTTTTACCACTTTTTCATATTTTATTATTTTTCTTATTATTTTTAATGATTTGAAAAATTAATAACTCCCTCAATTTTAATTATTTTTTATTGGTTGTTTTTGCAAAAAAATCACAAAAATGTTGAAATATTTTATTCCACAAAAAAAAAATTATATTATTTATTTAATATAGTTGGTATTTTTATGAATAAATTTATTTTTAATTGTTTTTAAACATTTTAAAAGTGAATATTCATCTTGAAAAATCAAAACCAAATGAGTTTTAATTCATCTTGTGATTAAAACCTCATTTTTAAAACCTTAACCCAAAATCACAAGTTGTTTATTCAAGCTTATTTGATATTTTATCATTTTTTATTGATTTTCTTTAAGAATTCACTTTTAAAAATGATGAAATTAGGGTTTTGATCGATTCCACCCTCATCAATCATTTTCAAACACTCATGGGCCTCTATTAGAGTGTAAGACCCATCCCCTTTGTAAATACACCAATTTTTGGACCTCAGTCATTGTATAAGACCCACTGTATTTTCAAAAACAACGGCGCAGTCGTCGTCTTTTTAACAAAACCAATTGGGCCTCTCCTCGAGCTATAAGTCCCGTTCCTTTTCAAAAATAAAAACTTTGGGCCTCTAATAGAGTGTAATACCCAATCCCCTTTTAACCAAAACCATTTTGGGCCTCAGACATGTATAAGTCCCTCTGCGTTAAAAGAAAAATCTCGGCGCAATCGCCAGTTAAAAAATCAAATCATCTGGGCCTACCCTCGTGTTGTAAGCCTCATTTCTTTTCGTTTCAAAATATTTGGGCCTCTAATAGAGTGTAAGACCCATCCCCTTGTACATAAAAACTTTTTGGGCCTCACGTATTGTATAAGTCCCTATGTACAGTTTTTAAAACAACAGTACGATCATCGTTAAAACTTGGGCCTCTCCTTGAGCTGTAAGCCCCAACAATCTTTTCAAAGCACTTTCTCCTTTGATTTTGAATTAAAACATATGTTGTCATCAAAACTTTCTTTAATTTCTTTGTTAAACAACTAACCAAACAACATGGAAGCTCTACAACAGGTAAGTGCTTATCCGCTTTCATTTACCGCTTTCATATGTATATAACTGTATTGTGGGGCTGCTTCACTGTAAGTCTTCTTTCACATCCTTTTATATACTTGTCACATATTCACTGTGTAATACTAGTATAGTTATTTAGAGTTTTCCCCGGCAACTACGTCTAGAACTAGGTAAAGCCATGTTGGTCACTCATAAATACAAACAAAACTAGATCCCCCGTAAGATTCCAGATACAGTCTTCCCTCCTCTTGCGGTTAAACAATATGGAACAAAGAGAAAGGCAATATTCTCGGTGAACCTTTTCTCAAACTGTCACCCTTAGAAATTGTCAAAGAAACTCTAACTCCCCAGAGATGATCTTTTCTCCGTGAATGGCGTCTCTTAAGTTTCTTCCAAATTCTCGAACTTTCTTGGAATTATCTCTTCTCGGTGAATTGCATTTCTTGAACTTCTCTTGGTTTAGAGACCCGCTGGCTTCCTAAAAGCATCCCCGTCTCCTCTTAGGCATTGTACAAGGACCCTTCGGCTTCTTAGAAGTTCTCGTGCATTCTCTTGGGCTTAATACAAGGACCCTGCCGACCTCTTAAAGGTATAAGACAGAACTTAGTCATCCTTTGCTAGAGCAGTCTTTCCCGCGTCAAAACTTCGGCCATTGTAGGGTTAATACTCATCCCTTAATGCCCGTGCCTCGTCTTGGGCATTGTACAAAAGATAAAACTCTAGACTTGGACAGTCTAAAACTCTCGAGTCTCAAAGACATTCTCAAGTTCCTTTCAAACATAGGAAAAAACACCGATCACTCAGGATCAATCTCCAGTAGAAACTCAGTCTCTTTCATGAGAGTTCCCCACACTTGGACCCGCTTCAGGATCTCAATAATCCTCAACAGTAAGTCAGCCTCCTCTTGGGCTTTGTAAATGATTCTCCCCAACGGAGCTAACCTTTTCAGACTCTCTTGTTGAGTCAACTTTTAGCCTCTATCTCGGGCTTCGTACGAGATAGAAAAACACTCTCTTGTTGAGTATAAAAGATTCTCTTGTTGAGTCAACTTTTAGCCTCCGTCTTGGGCTTTGTACAAGACAGATAGTAAAACACTCTCTTGTTGAGTATAAAAGACTCTCTTGTTGAGTCAATCTCCTTTTAGCCTCAATCTCGGGCTTCGTACGAGACAATAAAACACTCTCTTGTTGAGTATAAAAGACTCTCTTGTTGAGTCAATCAACCTTCAGACTCTCTTGTTGAATCAATCACTTGTTCAAGACTCTCTTGTTGAGTCAACCTTTTTAGCCTCTGTCTTGGACAGATAAAAGTACTCTCTTGTTGAGTCAAACCCTTTCAGCCTCCATCTTGGGCTTTATACAAGATACATTCTCCCCAACGGAGTCAAAATCCCTTCTAGCCTCAATCTTGGGCTTTGTACAAGACAGAAAGAACATTTTTCTCCGAAAAAGTCAAACTTCTATCCTCTTCTTAGGCTTTGTATAAAGAAAACCCCGGTTGAGTCAATCAACCTTTTAGCATCAAATTTGGGCCTTGCTCACAGCATACAAACATCAACAACTCCTCTTTAGAGATGACAAAATCTCTCTCCCCCAAAACCCTTTAGCTTCACATCTTGGGCTTTGAACAAGATACAAACCACCTTTAGCTTCATGTCTTGGGCTTTGAACAAGACACCAAAACAATCTCTTTCCTCCCATAGAATAGGAGGAACTACGATCGCTCTGATTTCCCTGTTTCGGGAATACGTAGGCATAAGATTGTAAAAATCTTAGCAAGAATACTAATCAAAAACCCAAAATCCCGTACGTTCATACATCAATCGAAAAGCATCAGACCTAACACCTTACCAATAGCCTAGACATTGTTTTTAAGAAAATAACCCTAAAGAAGAACCCCCCCTATTTTGATAACATCTGTAAACCAACAGTTTTGACTATTCAACCTCAGTTTGCAAGCAGGGTTAATTGGAGACATCTATTTCCCTTCCTTAATCAGCTTCACATGATAAAAAAAATGAATCGAACTGTAGTACCAAAGCGATAGAGATTCCAAACCACAAAAATTGCGCTACAGAAAAATGGCGACCACAGTGGGAGGCATTCTTTCTTGCACCTTTCTGAGTGAAACCTTAAGTTTACACAGTACCGCAGAAATGGCAACTCTGCTAGGGAGTCATTGTCTGTATAGGATCATAGGATTATAGAGGTCTAGGATGTTAAGACAACTATATATACTGCTTTTCCTAATTGATATCCGTGTTTATTTTTCTGCTAATGGGAATGCGTGTGATGCCGCATCTGGAAAGATTGAGTATACACCTAAGAAAAGTGATGGCATTATACGGGTAATCTTATGGGGAGTGAATCCCAGATAAGAGGTCCCGGTCGACCATCAAATCAGTGGAGATGCCCTTTGTGGATTCAATGCCTATACGACTCCGGTTGTTGAAAGCAGATTGTTCCATTGGGTTATTTGAGAAGCTGAGGATTTTAGCAGACTTAAACCATTGTGTAGTGCAGAAACTATCGGAAATAGTTGTCACGCGATACTACCCACATTTGAGATTACTCTAAAGGTGAACCAGCTCGCTTGGTGATCCGCTTGATGTCGTCATCCGATGAGGGATCAGTGATTTTGAGAATAGGTCAAAAAATCACCAGTATAAACCTTTGGGGGTGGGTAGAGCCTTGACTTCATGACACCGACCCTTTGACCCCATGTTTTTTCTATGTTTTTGTGTGCTGCATTCATGCATTCATTTCATTAAAAAAACATTAAAAAAAAAAGAAAAATCTTCTCTTCTAGTCTTTCTTTTTCAAATTAAACTAAGACAATGATTGCAATTGTCAGATAAAGAGATTGCTAATGGATTTCGGTAGAAGGAAAACTCACAAGTACACCTTCAAGGTTCCAAAACTAGAGGATTTAAGAGGGTTGGCAAGGATGATAACCAACCCTGAGGCTTTTAGAGCTAAGTATGGAGGACTGTTGTCCTTGTTAAGGGTCCATGTAATCGAAGGAATCCTGTCCACACTAATCCAAATCTACGATCCGGTCTATCACTGTTTCACATTCCCAGATTATCAACTAGCACCAACACTGGAGGAGTACTCTCACCTGACTGATTTACATATTACTGATCAAGCTACCTTTTCTGGACTGGAAGAGATTCCAAAGGATCAAACCATTGCAAGAGCAATCTATTTGGACGAGTCAGAAGTCAGGACTCACATGACCACTAAGGGTGGAATCCAGGGCTTGCCAGCCCAGTTCTTAATAAAGAAAGCTCTGTACTTTGCTAGTATAGGGAACGTGGCCACTTTCGAAAGCATCTTTGTTTTTCTTACCTACGGGTTATTTTTGTTTCCCAACATTGATAACTTCGTTGATATCAACGCCATTAAGATTTTTCTGATTGGAAACCCTGTACCGACCTTGCTCGCAGATGCTTATCATTCTGTACACTTAAGGAATTTGTACAGCGGAGGAATGATCACATGTTGTGTACCCCTACTGTAAAAATGGTTCACTTTCCATTTGCCCAAGTTTGCTGCATTTTAGGATCAAAAGAATAATTTACGCTGGTCGCAGAGAATCATGACACTTACCAACTCTGACATCGATTGGTACAATCGAATCTATGACGGGGTCAGAATCATAGACCGTTGTGGAAATTTCCCAAATGTACCCCTTATAGGAACTAAGGGAGGAATCAATTATCATCCAGTTTTAGTTCGTCGTCAATTTGGATACCCGATGAGACATGTCCCGCGTAATGCTCATCTGGAAGGTCTTTTCTTCAAGGTAGGAGAAAATGACAGAGCACTAAAGACGGAAGTAGTGCATGCCTGGAAACACGTTCATAGGAAAGGAAGAGAGTCTCTAGGAAAACCAGACTGTGACTCGGTGGAGCCTTATCTCCATTGGGTACAAACTAGAGCTCTCAAGCTGAGGATGCCTTACCCTCGTCAGGAAGTTCTTCCGTTAAGGGACCCCGTCCTTTGCTTTATGTCTGATACAGAAAAACTTCAGGTTACTCTCAACAAAGTTCAGCAGGAGAAGAGGTCTTGGAGGAACAAGTACCGTATTCTCAATGTGGAGTGTAAGAAAATACACCAACTATTGAAAGATAAAGATGCTCTGATTGAGATTTTAGAGCAACATGCTGTTGAAAATCAGGATGACCCGAGGAATTTGCTCGCTCCTTTCACTTGGTAAAGGAATGACGACCCGACAACGGCTCAAGAGCCCCGGTCAAAGAAAAGGAAAATACCAGAACCAGCACCTGAGCTCGCTTCAGAGAGGACTCAGGACCCATAAGTTTAGATTTCCTTTTGCAGCACTATGTAAATTACTGTATTTCCATTCTGCAATCTTTGAATTCAATAAAACGGGGTTTCCCCACTGTTTGATATTTGCAATCCAGTTGTCGAAGTTTACTTTGAATAAACAAATATATATATATATATAATCATTGCATATCATTCGTAACGCATTCTTCTTACCTACGAATCTCACGTTTGCGTCCCGATTCTAGAGTCAAACTGTCTCATTCGTACAATACTCGGGCCAATCGACAGAAAAAGATGGATGATCTCGAAGAAGAGAACAGAGAGTTGAGGGAAGAGATCGACACTCTGAAAGAGGATCTGAGAAAGCTTCACAACGATATGCAAGCTCTGGCAGAAGCTCAGATGCAACAACAAAGGACTGTGATCTCAGAGATCACATCAATGCCCATAGTGGAAAAGTATGATCCTAGGTACAAAATGCCGAAAGATCGTCCCTGGGGCATGCCTATTAACTATATCCCGGAAGGATATGTTCCGCCAATCACTGAAGATCAGGGAACCGCAATAGGAGATGCTGGGCCTGAAGGTTACAAACTTCGGGAAAGCGAAGATGCCCGGGGCATGACAGCAACTCCTGAAGGTTACAAATTTCAGGAGAGGGAAGGACCTAGAGTCACTTCCATGATGACTATACCACCACCTGTGGTACACACTGTCCCGGAAGGACAGATCCCACCGATACCTTCTGGTGGAAACGAAAGTATGTTCGATAGAATGAATGAGTTCCAGGAACAGTTCTTGGAAATGCAGAAAGAACTACAAGCCCTTCGCGGTCAGGATCTATTTGGAAAAGACACCGCAGACCTTTGTTTGGCCCCCAATGTGAAAGTTCCGCACAAATTCAAAGTCCCCGAATTTGAAAAGTACAAGGGTAACTCTTGCCCTCAAAGCCATTTGGTGATGTACGCTCGGAGGATGTCAACTCAGACAGAGAACAACCAGCTACTGATCCACTATTTCCAAGATAGTTTAACCGGTGCCGCACTCAAATGGTACATGGGTTTAAACCGCACTAAGATCGGCACTTTCAGAGATCTTGGCGCTGTCTTCGTTCAACAATATAAGTATAACCTGGACATGGCACCAGACAGAGATCAGCTCAGAGCCATGTCACAGAAGGATAAGGAAACCTTCAAGGAATATACTCAGAGATGGCGTGAAATTGCCGCCCAGATTTGTCCACCTCTTGAGGAAAAAGAGATGACAAAGATCTTTTTGAAAACCTTAAGCTCATTTTACTACGACAGAATGGTTGCCAGTGCGCCCAGCGACTTCACCGAGATGGTGGGCATGGGAGTTCGTCTTGAGGAAGCAGTCCGAGAAGGACGTTTAGTTAAAGACGCAGAATCATCAAGTAGTACAAAACGATACGGTAGTGATCTCCCTAAGAAAAAAGAGCAGGATATTGGGAATATCTCTCTCGGAAAGCAAAGGCGATGGTACCAACCAGTAGCAGCTGTAACTCCTGCTATCAACCCTGCGCCCATTCCTATGTATCAACCTCAGGTTGCTCAGAGCCAACCGATTCAACAATAATTTCAGCAAAGGACGCAACAACCTCTTCAGCAGGCTCGTCCTCCATATAACAACAATCGTACGACACTACCTCCCAGTTTCGACCCTATACCAATGTTGTACACAGAATTTTTTCCACTCTTACTGGTCAAGGGGCATGTCTAAACCAGATCTCCTCTTACAATACCAGAAAATCCGCCTTTTTGGTTCAAAGTCGGTCAGACTTGCCCTTACCATCAAGGAGGACCGGGGCATAACATAGAAAACTGTCTCAGTTTCAAATCTGATGTGCAAAAGCTTGTTAGGAGCGGGGTCTTATCCTTCAAGGATACGAATCCTAATGTTCTCACAAACCCATTGCCTCAACATGAGAAAGCTGCGGTAAATTTGATAGAGGGAGAGTCCAACAACAACTATCAAATTCATGATGTACTCTTATTAAGGGCTAACTTGGTCAAAATGCATTGTAGACAGAGTGGATACGGCTATGTGCCACCTCATAACTATCACCAGTGTGATATCTGCTCTAAGAAAAATCAAGGATGTTCTGTGGTGCAATCAGCTTTACAGGAACAATTGGATTTCGGATGGATCCAAGAACACCGAGTTCGTGGGGTCAACGTGACTTATATGAATTCCAACATCATTCAAAACCATGACATCTGTGCAATGAATGTCAACTTGGTGGCAATGCACTCAAGGCAAAGCCAACATCATAATCTGCCACGACATGATTACAATTCCTGTCTGACTTGCTCGATAAACAAACAGGGATGCTCTTTTGTACAAGAGGCCCTCCAGCGTCAGATGGATCTTGGATGGATTCAGGATTACTGCGATGGAAATCAGTATCAAGTGAATATGATTCAAATCTTTGATATTCGTTTGATGAATACCAACTTGGTGGAGTTACACGCTACACAAGTCCAGCTCGGTTTTCTGACTTCGCATAATTATCAGAACTGTACAGTATGCCGTGAGAGTAACCAAGGGTGCGTTCTTGTGCAAAGTACTTTGCAACACTTGTTAAACCACTGGTGGCTTCCGATCTATATGGATGAAGATGTGCAACAAATCAGTGTGATAAACGGAAATCCTACTAGGCATTAAAGTCAGGATGTTCGATCTATGGAAATAGACCTGGTAAGGTTACACTTTATACAAAGCAGACGTGGCCAGGTGCCACCACATAACTACGAGCGCTGTAGAGTCTGTTCGGAAAATAACCAAGGATGTTACCTCGTGCGAGCAGCCCTCCAGAGTCAGTTGGACCATAAAGAGATTCGACCATGCCCAAGTTCTGGGTTAATCAACTGGACGCCAGACTATTTCTCCAATCAGATTAAGGATGTTGTCGGGATCTCTGATCATGAAGGGACCAAAGATGTTTGTACCATCATCCCTCTACTTGACGAATCGAAGGTTCTTAACCAAGAATTGATTGAAGTTACTTACGTCAGTCAGAAAAATCAGAAGGCCCCTGTAGTTATCTATCTACTGGGACCGTTACCGTATGAATCAACTAAGGTGATCCCTTACAAATATGGCGCAACAATAATTGAGAATGGAAAGGAAATTACATTACCCTCCGTCGTGAATATTGCAGACATTAGTCGAGTAGCACGGAGCGGTCGAATCTTCAATAGAGGAGTTGGAGAACCTAACAGAGAAAAGGAACCTCACACATAAGTTCCTAATCCACCAGTCGGTCAATCCAGTAATCCCGATCTTTCAAAGAACGATGATGAGATGCTGAAGCTCATCCAATGGAGTGAATACCACATTGTTGATCAGCTGTTACAAACTCCTTCAAAGATCTCAGTGTTATCGCTTTTGCTCAGTTCTGAATCCCATAGAGAGGCTCTACAGAAAGTCTTAGAACAAGCCTTTGTGGAACAGGATGTGTCAATACGACAGTTTGACAGTATCGTCTCTAACATCACTTCCTGCAACAACTTGGGGTTTAGCGATGAGGAATTGCCAGAAGAAGGAAAAAGCCACAACATGGTGCTCAATATCACAGTCAACTGCCAGGACGATGCTTTAGCCAACGTACTGGTAGACACCGGATCGGCTCTCAACGTCATGCCGAAGTCCACTCTAATGCGACTATCATTCAAAGGATCTCCGATGAGAGGCAGTGAGGTCGTCATCAAAGCATTTGACGGGTCCAAAAAAATAGTTATCGGCGAAGTCGACCTTCCCATAACTATCGGTCCTCACACTTTCCTAGTCACTTTCCAGGTCATGGACATCCGAGCAACATACAGTTGCTTATTAGGAAGACCTTGGATACACCGGGTTGGGGCAGTCACTTCGACACTTCACCAGAAGCTGAAGTTCGTCAAGAATGACCAACTTGTCACGGTGTGCGGAGAGCATACCTTGCTTGTGAGTAACCTTTCATTGTCCACTGGTGTAGAACCCGAGGAGGTTATTGGAACTCAGTTCTAAGCGCTTTCCGTGAGCAATGAGAATCAATCAAAAAAAGGAACATCAATTTACTCGTACAAAGATGCTCTCAAAGTAATCGAGAGTAACAATGCAAAGGGATGGGGACAACTTGTCATTCCTACTGATAATAAAACAAAGAAGGGTCTTGGTTTTTCTGCAACCTGTACCCAGACAACTGCTAACGATGAAAGTCTTCATCCCATTCAGAACTTCTTCCATAGTGGAGGTTTTCTTCACCCAGTGTCTCAAGAAGTACATACCATCAACGAGGGATATTCCTCCGACACAGATGAGGAATGGAAGTTCTATCTTAACGAGGACGGTTATATGTCTCAGGAAGAGGTGCCTACACCATTTTGCTATCCCGCACAGAGTCCGAGATTTATACCGAGGACAGACGTCGAAATGATATACGGAGATTGTGATCCGGAAGGATGCTGTGCTCCTCCAAATTCATTAGAGGAAGACACTCCGATGAAATATAACTTTGACCACGACTACTATGGCCCGATGGATGGTCTGCCTATCTGGCAGCCGTACCCAGGAGACTTGGGGCAAGAAAATCAGCCGAACAATGAAAATTAGTTGAGCGTCATTGGAAAAAATACCTGCGTCCCCACCATGTCATGGGATCAACACTCAGGTCATTCAAAAAACGTCCAGCACGACGATGAATTTGCAAAGTTTGCAGGACTAGAATTCATTAACTATGCTTTTCCCGAGGTCAACGTCATCGAAAGGGATGACTCCTCTAGTTCCAAAGAAGTGTGGGACACCTTGGAGCAACCAAGTGGAAAATACGACTTCATGGTCAAATACACCGCTCCTGAAAGCTCTCGTATCAGGCTCGAGGATATCCAGCCAACTGGATGGGGAGATACACCTGAGAGCACAAATACTATGCAAAATACAACTGAGGAATCCTCCTACGACAACTCTGCCTGGGAGACAGATTCCAATGATCCTGCTCCACCAGAAATCAGCGTTATTTCTGAAGACAAATTAAAAAAGGTACCAGACTTTGTGATTCACCGGGGAGTTCGCCGCCAATGGGTTGTTGTCGATGTTCTGAAGATCGTTCATAAGTCACAGTAATTGACGTCTTTATCTTAACCTTTCACCCTGCCCAGGTGAAACGGATGTTTTGATAGGGCTCACTTTCTATAAATATCCCTCTTCTCTTCGCCCAAAGCGACAGAGTTTTGTTTTATAGGGATGTAGTTTCAAGAATCGACAAAATCATAAATAAATAAACGTCGTTCTGTAATTTCCACATTAATTGCTGTTTTCTCTTTTCGTTTTTTCAGAAAATGGTAATCCTAAAAAACAAAAAATAATAAAAACAAGCAGTAAAAAAAATACACTACACATACTCTTGCATTTCTCTCTATCTCTTCTAAACACAAATCATCACATCATGCAGATTGATTATTTTAAACCCCATTGAAACGTACGATTCGAAGCCCTCTCCCAACTTTGAATTCCCGGTATTTGAGGCTGAAGAAGAAGATGACGAAGAAATTCCAGAAGAGATCTCCCGATTACTCAGACAAGAAGAAAGGTCCATTAAACCTCACAAAGAGCCTTTGGAAACGGTCAACTTGGGCTCAAAGGAAGAGAGAAAAGAAGTCAAGATTGGGGCCCTACTCAGTCTAATTGTCAAAGAAAGTTTGATAAAGCTTCTCAAAGAGTTTCCCGATGTATTCTCTTGGTCCTATCAGGACATACCAGGGTTGGATACCAACATCGTGGAACATCATCTACCGTTAAGATCAGAATGTCCGCCAGTAAAACAGAGGTTGAGACGGACTCATCCAGACATGGCCATCAAAATCAAAGAGGAAGTACATAAATAGATTGACGCGGGTTTCCTCACCACGTCAGAATATCCTTAATGGTTAGCCAACATCGTACTAGTTCCAAAAAAAGGACGGAAAGGTCAGAATGTGTGTAGACTACAGGGATCTGAACAAAGTCAGTCCAAAGGATGACTTTCCCTTACTGCACATAGACATGATGGTAGACAGTACAACAAAGTTCAAAGTCTTCTCCTTTATGGATGGATTCTCAGGCAATAACCAAATCAAAATGGCGCTGAAAGACATGGAGAAAACTTAGTTCATTACCCCATAGGGTACCTTTTGTTACAAGGTAATGTCGTTCGGTTTGAAGAACGTCGGGGCAACCTATCAAAGGGTCATGACTACTCTGTTTCATGACATGATACACAAGGAAATCGAGGTATATGTCGATGACATGATTGCTAAATCTAGAACAGAGGAGGAGCATGTGACCCACCCGTCAAAGCTATTCGAGTGATTGAGAAAGTACAAACTCCGCTTGAATCCCAACAAGTGCACCTTCGGTGTCCGCTCAGGAAAACTCTTAGGGTTCATCGTCAGCCAGAAAGGAATTGAGGTAGATCCTGACAAAGTCAAGGCCATTCAAGAAATGTCTTCTCCAAAGACTGAAAAACAAGTCATGGGATTCCTGGGATGGGACGTCTGAATTACATTTCCAGATTTATATTCCTCTTGACCGCGACATGCGCGCCGATTTTCAAATTATTCAAAAAGAATCAGGACTGCGTTTGGACAGAAGACTACCAAACCGCCTTCGACAGTATCAAGGAATACCTGTTGAACCCACCGATTCTATCACCACCAGTGGAGGGAAGACCACTGATTATCTATCTAACAGTCTTGGAAGACTCGATGGGTTGTGTACTTGGCCAACAAGACGAAACAAAAAGGAAGTAGTCTGTCATCTACTATTTGAGCAAGAAATTCACCGACTGCGAGTGTCATACCCCAAATTTTACCCTTAGATTCTGGCCATTTCTCATCATTCTAGGAAAGCCATTTTTGCATTTTTGTTAAACATTGCATTGATCATGCGTTTTTAGTCATTTTATCATTCCATTTTAGAATTTGTTTTATTTTAAGATTTATTTAGAATTGATTAAGTTTAGTTTTTCAATTTAGTTTAATTTTAATTAAGTTTAATTTTTAATATAGTTATTTTTAATATAGTTTATATTTTAGTTAAGTTTATGTTTTAATTTAATTTAATTAGTTTAATTTTTAACTAGCTCTTATTTTAATCGGTTTAAGTTCATTTAGTTTTGTTATTGTATTACTTTCTTTTGTCTTAAAGAATTCAAAAAAAACACTAAATTTTGTCTTCCCAACTCCCAGCTATGTTGCGCATCCCACATCACAACCCGTACAAAGCATGCATGCTATCACTACTACCCACAGACCTCTGCACACAACCCAGCTACGCAACAAAGACAACATTTCAATTTTCTGCAAAATGCCACAAGCCTGTGAACTACAACCTCCCTTCAAAGCCATGATTCATTCATTCATCTACATTCCAAAACTGAAACAAGAAGGCCTGAAAAAAAAAACCTTTGACCACGCACAACAGCTATCTCTGCTATACAAAGATGACATTCTGCATCATCTGCCAAAAGGCTCCAAATCTCTGCTATCCATACAACAACAACATTAATTCCACACAAAACCATTCCTTCACGCCACCCTTTAACAACCATAAACCTCCTCACAACCTCACCTTAAAACCATATTTTACTCACCTCTTTCCCTTCCCAGATCTATTACACCACCATAAATCTTCCTCTCAACCCATTGTTCTCTGTTCCAACCATAAATCGTTTAACCTTTTGCTTCCATTACACCACCAACCATCATTTTCCACCACTTTTTCTAAACAACAAAAACCGTTCAAACCATTTCAACTCATCTCTTTTCCTTCTGCTACCGCTGCACACAAGAACGGAGAGGAAGCTATTCAAAAGAGGTTGCGAGACCGGCGCGAGAAGTGATAGTTAAACAAAACCTCCGCCGTTACGAAAACCTGATCACCGCCACGGTATCGCCGCCAACGTCGTTAGAGATTCGAAGTGCCCTTTACGTCATATCCGAGTGGTATATTTCGATTTATCTTTTTCTTTTTAGTTGTGTTCATTGTAGATTTGTTTGTGTGGTAGTAAAGTAAATGTGATTAAGTTTTGTGATGTTATTGTGTTAGTTTGTGTACTGCTTTGTGATTTGTGCGTGTTGTTTCTATAATGTGTTACCTGTAGTATGTATTTGTTCATGTTTAATTAAATTCTTGTTGTATAATTTGATAATATGTTATGTTATAGAATTTTTAGTTGTGTTCAATGCGAGTATTGTATGGTGTGTTGCCAAGTTAAGGTGTTATAGTGATCATCATTTAGTTTGCTAATGTTGAATAGTGTGATGTTTGTTAGTATGTTGTAGCTATGCGTTCAGATGTTATTTATTATTTACCTTAAGTGTGTTGTATCTATGTAGTGTTATGTGTATTACGTTTGTATTGAATTAATTCTAATTGTAGTAAAATAATTGTTAGTGTATATTGTATGTTCTAAAGTGATTCAGTACTTGATATGAAATTGTGAGTGTGTGTGACGTGAACGTTATGTTTATAATATATAATTAGTAATTGGTGTAAGATATTAATAGTTATATTTATATTAATTAGAATTAGTTCATTTAGTTTCTTTTATCTATTTAAAATTAGATTTTGTTTTTTAGAATTAGTTTTTACTAGAATTAGTTAATTATCTTTCAATTAAATTTTAATTTATTTAAATTTAGTTAATTGATTTTAAGTTAGGATTAGTTTAGTAAGTTTTTAGTTAATTAGCTTTTAATTAATTTTTATCCATATTAACTTTAGTTAGACTTTATCTATTTAGATTTTTATTCAATTTCTAATTTTGATCTTGACTACCCTCATTTTCATTCTAGCTAATTCTTGGTTTTCATTTTTCAATTTAATTCTTGCTACACTTACTGTATATGTTGTTGTGCATTTTACTTTTGATACCGGAGGTTTCCTCTTTGTTATTCTGTATACCTCATTCCAAAGGAAAGGATTCTCGTTGACTGTCATGTCATTTAGGATTGCCTTGTCCATCACTTCCTTTATCGCACGCTGCTGCGCGATTGAGACTTACCTTCCCATTTTACCTAGCCTTAGGTTTGGAGTCGCCGCACTCCGCGTAAGTGTCTTGCTGTCAGCCCCTACTTTTCCTTGGAACCTTGACCACAGTCAAGAGCTCTTTACCCCCATTGAGGGGAACTACGGACACTCTGATTTCTCAAGTTCATCTTGAGAATACGTAGGCATAGGATTGCGAGATCCTAGCGAGCTACCTTTTTCTTTTTCCACCTTTTTCCTTTACATCCAATGCCTTCTTAGATTCCACCTTTTCTTTTACACCTTTTTACCCCTGTAAGGGGAACTACGAATGCTCTGATTCCATTCCCGTCAGGATACGTAGGCACGAGATGCGATGTCTTGGCGAGCATACTTAGTGTATATACCCCTAGGTCTTTCTTTACCTTAGCATATTTCCCTTAGCAAGCAAACTTTAGCATAACACAAATACTAACAAGAGGTTCCCGTAGAGTACTACGGATACTTGGGGTGCTAATACCTTCCCTTAGTATAACCAACCCTCGAACCTAGATTCTCTTAACTTAGGGTTTTCGTTCTTTACCCTTTCCTTTGGATAAATCAAAGCTCAATGGTGAATTTCAAAGCTTTGCGATGCAAGTTAATTAATAGCTTGTTATCCAATTCTCACCGCAACAGCGAGACTCGGTACACTGTGCTCGAGAAAACTTGTTGTGTTCTGGCTTAGGCAACCAAACGTCTTCGCCAGTATATGATTCGTCACACTACTTGATTAATCTCAGAAATGGATCCAATCAAGTACGTCTTTGAAAAGCCTGCTCTTACGGGAAGGATTGCCCGTTGGCAGATGTTGTTATCAGAATATGACATCGAGTACCATGCTCAGAAAGCCGTTAAGGGAAGTGTTTTAGCCGATCATTTGGCTCATCAACCGATTGACGATCAGGAATAAGTTGATTTGACTTCCCAGACGAAGATCTCATGTACTTAAAAATGAAAGATTACGATGAACCGCTACCCAGTGAAGGGCCAGAACCAGGTTCCCAATGGGGACTAATCTTTGACGGAGCTGTCAATCATTATGGAAACGGAATTGGGGCAATCATCATAACACCTCAGGGTACCCGCATTCCTTTCACCGTTAGACTTACGTTCAAGTGCATAAACAACGAGGCCGAATACGAAGCTTGTATCATGGGTCTCGAATAAACGATTGACTTAAGGATCAAGAACTTGGACATATATGGCGACTCAGCCCTGGTTATCAATCAGATCAAAGGAGATTGGAACACATACCAGTCAAGACTGATTCCTTACAAAGATTACGCGAGAAGGTTGTTACCCTTCTTCAACAGAATCGAGTTTCATCATATCCCTCGTGAAGAGAATCACATGGCTGATGCATTAGCCACTCTCTCTTCCATGATTAGTGTAGGTTAATGGAATGTCATACCTAAGATTGACATAATGCGCCTGGAAAGGCCCGCTTACATCTTCACGGTTGAAGCAATCATAGACGACAAACCTTGGTACCACGATATCAAATGCTTCCTTCAGAAACAAGAGTATCCACCTGGGGCATTCAGGAAGGACAGAAAGACCCTCAGAAGGTTGGCAGGCAGCTTCTTTCTAAGCGGCGATACACTCTATAAGAGAAAATTCGACATGGTTTTGCTTCGATGCGTAAACAGACCAGAGGCAAACATGTTGATAAAAGAAATTCACGAAGGATCCTTTGGCACTCACGCCAACGGACACGCAATGGCAAGGAAAATCCTGAGAGCATGATACTACTGGTTAACCATGGAACCCGACTGCTACAAGTACATGAGGAGGTGTCACAAGTGTCAGATATACTCAGACAAAATTCATGTACCGCCAACACATCTAAAAGTTCTCTCTTCCCCGTGGCCTTTTTCTATATGGGGAATCGACATGATTGGCATGATTGAACCTAAGGCTTCGAACGGACATCAGTTGATTCTAGTAGCCATCGATTACTTCACCAAGTGGGTCGAAGCAGTGTCATACGCTAATGTAACCCGACAAGTAGTGGTTTGATTTATTAAAAACAATATCATTTGCCGTTATGGAATTCCAAGCCAGATCATTACCGATAATTGATCTAACTTGAACAATAAGATGATGAAAGAGTTGTGCGCAGAGTTCAGGATCGAACACCATAACTCATCTCCCTACCGACCTAAGATGAACGGAGCGGTAGAAGCGGCTAATAAGAACATCAAGAAGATCGTTCAAAAGATGGTTATAACCTACGAAGACTGGCACGAGATGTTACCCTTTGCTCTTCACAGTTATCGCACATCTGTCCGCACTTCAACAGGGGCAACCCCTTTCTCTCTAGTATATGGCATGGAGGCAGTGCTCCCCATAGAAGTAGAGATCCCATCGATCTGGGTATTGATGGAAGTTAAGTTAACAGAAGCTGATGGTGTCAAAGCAGACACGATGAACTGAATCTGATCGAAGAAAAACGAATAACGACACTATGTCACGGTCAGTTATATCAACAAAGGATGAAGAAGGAGTTTGACAAAAAGGTCCAACCTCGCGTCTTCAGAAAATGAGACCTTGTGCTCAAGAAGATACAATCATTTCTCACTGATTTTCGGGGCAAATGGACCCCAAATTATGACGACCCTTATGTGGTCAAGAAAGCCTTCTCAGGCGGCGCCTTGAGACTCGCAACCATGGACGGAGAGGAATTTGCCTACCCCACGAATGTTGATGTAGTCAAGAAATACTTCGCCTAAATAAAAAAAATTATTAAAAAAAACGTCTCGGTGGATTGAAAACCCGAAAGGGCGGTCCAGGAAAAAATTAGAGGCATAATCAAAAATCATCCCGGTGGATTGGAAATCTCAGAGTACAATCCCGGAAAAAATTAGGGATAATGGCAAGTAACTACGTCTGACAAGGTTGAATCCCTCAGCAGTCATGCCAGCCATCAGAAAACTCCAGTCAAGGTCATCTTCGACCGAAGCTCAGGATGTCTAGAATTCAAAGTTGGTAGAAGGATAGCGGTCGTTATGTTTTAATGTAGCATTTTCCCTTAAATTACCATTTTCTAACTTTGTAAATACTCCATGGAATCACGCGCTTGGCTGATTTCCATCTTATCAATAAAATTTGAGCCCTAGTGCTTTTGTTTGCAATTCTCATTTGTTTTAGCTTTACAGAACGACGTTTTAACATGATTAACGATTCTTGAAATAAAAGAAAAATGAATTTACTTGTCAAACTTTTTCTGCTTTTAAAATAAAGATGGCATTTTCTTTTTACTGTTGAACATCGAAAGAACACTGACCACTTCTCCAGAAGCAATTGAGCTTCAAAGTGCAGAATCAAAGTACTCATTCTAAACCAGTACGCCTGAACGAAGGATCAACTGTGTCAGAGACCGTGCTTCATCTGACACCCCCGGCAGAGTTTTTATCTCCTAAGTCCGACAAACATTGTTCCCCATGGGGACTATCTATCCTAAGCAAGGCAGAATTGCTATCTTGGACCAAGTGATACTTTTCATCCCCCGCAGTGGACGAGTATCTAGTTGTGTTCATCCCTTAGTCTGTATGTCGCGCCAGTTTTGCCAGCATATACATACATACATCATGCATTATTGATTCATTCATATTTATATTGCATCATTATCACTCTAGTCGGTCTTGTTCCCAAGTGATAAAAGTCCTCTCAATCGAGTTGTCAGTTCTTTCCTCGTCGGGAGGTGAATCATCTAAACGATCTCTCCTCCAGTTTATTTCTGGATTGAAGGTGGTTCTTTGACCACTTTGATAACTTGAACCTCTGAAAAGTCAGAGAGCTTCCGACAAACATCACTCTTCGCCATTGAAGATGATATCTCCGCTTTCCCGGATTAAGGAAAATCCCCAGAGAAAGCCTCTTAATCAGAGATTCGGCAGTACAACAATTTTTCTCCGAAAAATCCGCTGACAAAAAGGTCATCGGCACCTCAAAATTTGATCACATCATATGGCATTTCTCTGAGAAGATCCCGAGAAAAGTATGATGTAGTAACCCCAAGCGAAAGCAATCTCTCAAGAGACTCGTTTTCCCACACTAGAGTCAACGAATGGCATCTCCAACTGAGAAGTTTGAACACCTCTACAGATCAGACAAACGGGTTTCCCCAGCAAGTCTGACATCAAAACCTTTTCCATCAAATGGCATCTCCCCAGGAAAATTCGGCGAGAAGTTTGAGGAAAACCGCTACGAACAGCATCCCTTGTCAAGAAAGTTTATTGACAAAAGAAACTGAGACCAGTTCCTTGGCTGAAGGCCAGGATCGAGGGGAAGTTTATTTCAGAAACTAAGACCAGTTCCTTGGTAGGAAACCAGGATCGAGGGGAAGTTTATTTCAGCAACTGAGACCAGTTCCTTGGTAGGAAACTAGGATCTAGGGGAGGTTTATTTCAGAAACTGAGACCAGTTCCTTGGTAGGAAACCAGGATCGAGGGGAAGTTTATTTCAGCAACTAAGACCAGTTCCTTGGTAGGAAACCAGGATCGAGGGGAAGTTTACCTTTTCTAAGCATAATTGATTAGCAAAAGAAGAAGGATGCGCGAACTACCATTCCTAACCACTATCAAAATTTCGGGTATTCCGATATTTAATCCTCTTGCACCCCAAATGCCCGAATACCTTCGCCATTCACACCTTCGGGTCCAAGAAGATTAAATAGGGGCATCTGTCATACCCCAAATTTTGACCACTAAGATTTCCCATCATTGTGTAAATCATCATCATAATATAGATGAACCATCATACCTCATTCGTCTCCCCAAATATGGGTGAGCATCCACTACAATCAAATTTAGGGTTTCAAGCCCTCTCAGAGCTCTTAGACAAAGGATCAATCAAGAAATGACATGATCTTAAACTTGTCTAAACCTCTCAAACATCCACAATGGATCAAGAGGACTCCCACATCAAGGATCAAGCGCAAGGCTGCAACATTCCAAGTGGATTAAGCCTCAAGATCGCCAGTGTCACCAAATTAGGGTTTTGGTCGACCAGGGCCTCCAGATGGGATTTTTCCTCTGGGCATGAGCCAATGCTTCCCAGCATAACCCAAAATACTCCAAGGGAGTTCATGGAACCAATCATCAAGTCAATTTTGCCCCAGGGGATGCATATAATAAAATCAGGATTTAGGGTTTCTTGACCTAATTCACCCGTAAGTTGGCTTTTGGGACAAAGCATGAGCCAAAACCTCAAGACATGATTTGAGGGTCCCTAATACACTACATTAATCCATTTGCAACAATGGATTCATCCAAGAAGCTTGATTCACAAGTTTCAAGTTCATCAGAACCACAGTTAGGGTTTCACGGAAAAAGTCAACTGTGCCTTTGACTTTTGACCAAGACATGCTCCCAAACCTTGTGACATGATTCAATACACCCTATAACACCTATTAAATCCATACATCAAGTTTGATTTAGGTCAAGGACTTGATTTCATAGAGGATCGCACAGTTTGGAGTTCATTTGATAAAAAGTCAACTGTGCCCAAAAGTCAAAGTTTGACTTTTTTATTTTTTGATCAATTATGGTCCCCTAACCCTAAAATGATGTTAATGTGTGATTGGAATCATCATTCATCAAGAAAAATCAAGAAAAGTGGGATAACTTGTAAAAGGGGTAACCATAAGAAACTTAGAAATTTTCTAAGTTATGGAACAAAGTGGCTAGGGTACCAACTTCCAAGGATCATAACTTGAGATCCAAGCAACCATCTAGGCTGATCCAAAGATGGATTTGTAGCTCTCATGGCATACTTTAAAAGTGTCAACTACACCTGATTCCAATTCATCATGGATTTTGAGTTATGGTTGGATCGAAATGGCTGAAAACAAGAAATGTCACTTTTTCCAACACTTAGTGAAATTTTCACTAAGTCAGAATTTGTTTCAGTTTTTCCATAATGTAGGGGCATTTTTCACTTGGATCCAACAAGTGTCAAGAAAAACTATGATCACACATATGTTGTATCATATGAGAGCTTTCCAAAATGACCAAGAACCCCATCAAATCCCATCTGAGCTAAGAGTTATGACAGTGGCAATATGCCTTGCTGCAACTGTCATAACAAGGCAGATTTGTGCATTTTGCTCAATTTGAGCAATTTGTGCAAATGACAAACAAGTTTATCCATTTGAACACCTCAAGGAGAGACCAATGAGGGACAAACACTGATCCATAAGCCTCCCAAGTCTTTGGAACTAAAAATAGCATGCCAAACCTAAAAAACCCTAAAGAGGGGACAAGACTCCAATTTTGTTTTGGAGCATTCAATGGATGCACCAAGGTGGCATGAACTGAGCCATTTCCAACTGAATGAGTCAAGGATGATCTCTGAACTAGGGAACCAAAGGCCTGTGCTCTAACCTCTAGTCAATGGCTAGAGGAGACTTGGATTCCTATTGATCAACATTTGCCAAACCTCTGCAGCAGTTGCCATTCACTATTGCAGCCAAAACAAACTTGCTCTACTATAAATAGAGCTCATTTGTGCTCAATTTAAGTACACCAAAGCACTATAACACTTATTTTCCTCAAAATCTCTTTCTATAGGCAAAAATGCCTTCTTTAGCAAGGTAACTTTGAGTTTTTGAGTTAGAGAGCAATTCCATCACAGCTCATGATCCAAACACATCCAATATGTCATATCTAAGCTGTCCAAACTCTCACAAGTGACCTGTAACACCAAAATCACAAAGTCCCCTCTCAAAACCTCAAAATATGACTCTTTTACATTCTTCAAGCCATGTCTTGATTCAGTCACTTTCAAAACCAGATAAAATCTCAAACACACTCCAAATATCATCCTTGAACTGTCCCAAATGGTTCCCCACATCTGGAATACCATTTGAGAGAGTTGTTATTTTGGTCACTTTTGCCCCTTTTGCAAGAAATGGCCCGTTTCCATTCCTGAGGTTTCCAGCTGATTCCAATCATCCTAAAAGCTTCCAAGGGATCATTTGAGGGTGTCTAAAGTATCAAATCATTTCTGGAACAAAGCACTTGACAGATTGTCCAAAAAGCTCCTAAAGAGGTAAGCATCTCAACTTGAACTCTCGGAAATATGCATTGCTTTGAAGTCCACTGATCATACACATCTCATACATGTTATATATGTTGTGTTTGGACTAATTCATCATGTGATTTATGCCTGTACCATGGGGTAGCACAGAAAATGCAAAGGGAGGCCGATTTCAAAACCACTATCGGGTTTTAAAATGGGACCTCATCTGAGAAAACCACCACCACCATTGGATTCCTTGTGAAATTCTAGGCAGGATAGACCTAAATTTTGTCCCAATCCATGGAGAATGAGAAAGTTACAAGCTTCACGTTTTTGGCTAAAAACCTTGCCTTGCCTTGCCTTGGCAAGCCTTGTATATTTGTGGGTGGGGTTTGATACACGGATGTATCACCACCCCAGTGGTAGGACACGCGCACTGCACACAAGAGGTCTGGGGTTCGAATCCCCCTCGCCCCAGATCCTCTTTTTTACCACTTTTTCATATTTTATTATTTTTCTTATTATTTTTAATAATTTGAAAAATTAATAACTCCCTCAATTTTAATTATTTTTTATTGGTTGTTTTTGCAAAAAAAATCACAAAAATGTTGAAATATTTTATTCCAAAAATAAAATAAAATTTATATTATTTATTTAATATAGTTGGTATTTTTATGAATAAATTCATTTTTAATTATTTTTAAACATTTTAAAAGTGAATATTCATCTTGAAAAATCAAAACCAAATGAGTTTTAATTCATCTTGTGATTAAAACCTCATTTTTCAAACCTTAACCCAAAATCACAAGTTGTTTATTCAAGCTTATTTGATATTTTATCATTTTTTATTGATTTTCTTTAAGAATTCACTTTTAAAAATGATGAAATTAGGGCTTTGATCGATTCCACCCTCGTCAATCATTTTCAAACACGCATGGGCCTCTATTAGAGTGTAAGACCCACCCCCTTCGTAAATACACCACTTTTTTGGCCTCAGTCATTGTATAAGTCCCACTGTATTTTCAAAAACAACGGCGCAATTGTCGCCTTTTTAACAAAACCAATTGGGCCTCTCCTCGAGCTATAAGTCCCATTCCTTTTCAAAAACAAAAACTTTGGGCCTCTTATAGAGTGTAAGACCTAATCCCCTTTTAACCAAAACCATTTTGGGCCTCAGACATGTATAAGTCCCTCTGCGTTAAAAGAAAAATCTCGGCGCAATCGCCAGTTCTAAAATCAAATCATCTGGGCCTAACCTCGTGTTGTAAGCCCCATTTCTTTTATTTTCAAAATCTTTGGGCCTCTAATAGAATGTAAGACCCATCCCCTTGTACATAAAAACTTTTTGGGCCTCACATATTGTATAAGTCCCTCTGTACAGTTTTTAAAACAACAGTGCGATCATCGTTAAAACTTGGGCCTCTCCTTGAGCTGTAAGCCCCAACAATCTTTTCAAAGCACTTTCTCCTTTGATTTTGAATTAAAACATATGTTGTCATCAAAACTTTCTTTAATTTCTTTGTTGAACAACTAACCAAATAGCATGGAAGCTCTACAACGGGTAAGTGTTTATCCGCTTTCATTTACCGCTTTCATATGTACATAACTGTATTGTGGGGCTGCTTCACTGTAAGTCTTCTTTCACATCCTTTTATATACTTGTCACATATCCACTGTGTAATACTAGTATAGTTATTTAGAGTTTTCCCCGGCAACTATGTCTAGAACTAGGTAAAGCCATGTTGGTCACTCTTAAATACAAACAAAACTAGACCCCCCATAGGATTCCAGATACAGTCTTCCCTCCTCTTAGGGTTAAACAATATGGAACAAAGAGAAAGGCAGTATTCTCGGTGAACCTTTTCTCAGACTGTCACCCTTAGAAATTGTCAAAGAAACTCTAACTCCCCAGAGATGATATTTTCTCCGTGAATGGCATCTCTTGAGTTTCTTCCAAATTCTCGAACTTTCCTGGAATGATCTCTTCTCGGTGAATTGCATTTCTTGAACTTCTCTTGGTTTGGGGACCCACAGGCTTCCTAAAAGCATCCTCGCCTCCTCTTGGGCATTGTACAAGGACCCTTCGGCTTCTTAGAAGTTCTCATGCCTTCTCTTGGGCTTAATACAAGGATCGTGACGACCTCTTAAAGGTATAAGACAGAAATTAGTCATCCTTTGCTAGAGTAGTCTTTCCCGCGTCAAAACTCCGGCTATTGTAGGGTTGATACTCATCCCTTAATGCTCGTGCCTCCTCTTGGGTATTGTACAAAAGATAAAACTCTAGACTTGGACAGTCTAAAACTCTCGAGTCTCAAAGACATTTTCAAGTTCCTTTCAAACATAGGAAAAAACACTGATCACTCTGGATCAATCTCCAGCAGAAACTCGGTCTCTCTCATGAGAGTTCCCCACACTTGGACCCGCTTCAGGATCTCAATAATCCTCAGCAGTAAGTCAGCCTCCTCTTGGGCTTTGTACAAATGATTCTCCCCAATGGAGCTAACCTTTTCAGACTCTCTTGTTGAGTCAACTTTTAGCCTCCATCTCGGGCTTCGTACGAGATAGAAAAACACTCTCTTGTTGAGTATAAATGATTCTCTTGTTGAGTCAACTTTTAGCCTCCGTCTTGGGCTTTGTACAAGACAGATAGTAAAACACTCTCTTGCTGAGTATAAAAGACTCTCTTGTTGAGTCAAATCCTTTTTAGCCTACGTCTTGGGCTTTGTACAAGACATAGAAAAACACTCTCTTGTTAAGTATAAAAGACTCTTGTTGAGTCAATCTCCTTTTAGTCTCAATCTCGGGCTTCGTACGAGACAACAAAACACTCTCTTGTTGAGTATAAAAGACTCTCTTGTTGAGTCAATCAACCTTCAAACTCTCTTATTGAATCAATCACTTATTCAAGACTCTCTTGTTGAGTCAACTTTTTTAGCCTCCGTCTTGGGCTTCATATAGGACAGATAAAAGTACTCTCTTGTTGAGTCAAACCCTTTCAGCCTCCATCTTGGGCTTTATACAAGATACATTCTCCCCAACGGAGTCAAAATCCCTTCTAGCCTCAATCTTGGGCTTTGTACAAGACAGAAAGAACATTTTTCTCCGAAAAAGTCAAACTTCTATCCTCTTCTTAGGCTTTGTATAAAGAAAACCCCGGTTGAGTCAATCAACCTTTTAGCATCAAATTTGGGCCTTGCTCACAGCATACAAACATCAACAACTCCTCTTTAGAGATGACAAAATCTCTCTCCCCCAAAACCCTTTAGCTTCACATCTTGGGCTTTGAACAAGATACAAACCACCTTTAGCTTCATGTCTTGGGCTTTGAACAAGACACCAAAACAATCTCTTTCCTCCCATAGAATAGGAGGAACTACGATCGCTCTGATTTCCCTGTTTCGGGAATACGTAGGCATAAGATTGCAAAAATCTTAGTGAGCATACTAATCAAAAACCCAAAATCCCGTACCTTCATACATCAATCGAAAAGCATCAGACCTAACACCTTACCAATAACCTAGACACTGTTTTTAAGCAAATAACCCTAAAGAAGAACCCCCCCTATTTTGATAGCATATGTATACCAACAATTTTGACTGTTCAACCTCAGTTTGCAAGCAAGGTGAATTGGAGACATCTATTTCCCTTCCTTAATCAGCTTCACAGGATAAAAAATGAATCGAACTGTAGTACCAAAATGATAGTGATTCGAAACCATAAAAATCGCGCTACACTTATGCGTATTCATGTCAACTCCATTGACAAAGGTATTTGGGATGCTATTCAAAATGGTCCAAATGAAATAACTATGACCAATGCGAATAGTGTCACAATACCTAAACTGGAAGCACAATGGGATGATAATGATAAGAAATTGTGGTCACGTGATTGAAAAGCAAAAAACATCCTTACTTCCACCTTAGGAGTTGATGAGTTTTATCGCGTTTCTCATTGTGAGACCGCCAAAGCTATGTGGGACGCATTAGAGATTGCCCATGACGGTATTAAAGATGTCAAATAAGCTAGGATCAACACATTGAATCAAGAGTTTGAGTTGTTCTGTATTGAGCATGGTGAAACCATTGCGGATATGCGAAAACGGTTTACTCATCTTATAAATCAATTAAATGCACTAAGTAATCTCGTTTCTAATGAACTTGCTACTAACAAAGTTTTGAGGTGTTTAAGTAGGGAATGACAACCAAATGTCACTGCTGTTAAAGAAGTAAATGATCTTAAGTCGCTTGATCTTACAGTTTTGTTTGGTAAGTTGAAAGAGCATGAGCAAGAGCTTACTTGCTTGGCAAAATAGGAGAAGGAATATGAAAAACGGTTAAAGAATGAAAAAGGGAAAGACAAAGAAAAAGGGAAGAAGTTCATTGCTCTAAAGACTTTTAGCTCAAGGCCTTCTCAAGATGAGCAAAGGGATAGTGAACTCAAAGATGACAACGAATCTGACGAAGAAGATATGGGATTATTCATAAAGCGAGTCAATAGATACATGTTAAAACATGGCGACAAATATCCCAACAAGTACCGCGATAAATCAAGAAGGTTATCAAGTTCCTCAAAAGAAGAAGATGAAGGCAAAAAGGGAAAGTTACAAAGTATGTGTTACAATTATGGTAAACCCAGTCAATTTAAGTCGGAGTGTCCAAAAATCAAGAATGAAAAAAGCCGTCACAAAATGTCTAAAAAAGGTAGAAGAGCCTATGCGGCTTGGGAAAGCCAGAGTGATTCATCAAGTTATGATAGCTCTACTTCAAGTGAGGAATCAGCCAAGCTTTTCTATATGGCAAACAACAGAAAGAAAAAGGTTGTAAGTCACTCTAAACTTTAAGCTTCTCATAACTTAGCTTTTTATCAACTTTAAGAATCCTTTGAGAATCTACAAAGACAAGCCATAGATGCTTTCAAGAAATTAGCCTCAAACAAGAAAATTATCTCTCATTTGGAAGCTAAGATTGCTGAAAATGAAAGACATGAGGAAGCACTAAGGAAATCTATGTCAAATACTCTAGAAGGACAAGATAAGGATCCTAGATCTTTATGGAATTTTGGTTGTGAAACATGACACATTTGGCAAAAGGAGTCAAAGACTCTTAAAGCTAAACTTTATAAGGCTTTGCAACCCAAGGCTACTTTTGTTATAAATACTTCCAAGTATGACTTTCCAGCTCAAAATTCATATTGAGGTATAGTTACTATAAAAAGGAACTAAATAGAAAATGATTATCTTCTCGAAATTTGTATTCTCACTACTGTTGCAAAAAGGGACACACTATTGCAAAGTGCAGAGTTAGGAAACTTCATGTTTCTAATGATGTCTTTAAATAGACCCCTAGATGAAATCAAGGTTTTAATAATCCCTAAGGACCCAACGAAGATTTGGTACCTAGCACAAGTTGTTAATCATGCAGGAAAAATGTCTTGACTCTATGGAAAGAGTACGGGATTTTATTCGTAGAGCATCAAGGCACAATACGGTAACATGTCCTTATCATTTTGATCTATGTGACTAACGAGGCAGATTTTTTTACCAACTAGGTTAACTCTTTGTGTTTTTCGTTTAAGTGGTAAAAGTATGTGAATGATTACTAATAAGCTATCCAAGAAGCATAAAAAAGGTATTATGTTCAATTGTGTAGGATATCTTTAACTAAACTTGCCCAAGAACATCAAACTATAAGTGATCAACCTAAATTAATGAAACATGAGAAAAAGCAAGATAAACATCATAGTTGAGCAAGATGAAAAGTCCAGCTGCAACGAAAATTCGTCTCTCAAGTTGAAAGAATATTCAACATTCATCAAGTGCACTTCTTGAATACATTGCTAATATCACATTCAAATACTTGTGCAATAATGAAAGTGGTAAGAACTTTTTGGTCTTATTTGTGTTTTGTGGCACGTGTTGTATTCACTTCAACTTTCATTCAAAAGTTCTTCGTGGAATGCTTGTGCATACTCCATCTTGTGTACAGTGAGGTAATATTGTTTCAACCTTAGTTCTTGCCATGTACGTAAGTGTTTCTTTTACCTGATTATTTCATAAGGATATGTGATGAACTATATGTGATGCTTGTGATATGTGTTTGCATCCAAAAATATCAAATGTGATTGTTGTATGTTGCATTTTATGTGTTTATAGTAACCATACATAAATGCTGTCCAAATTCATCTTTATCTTGAACCAAGACATGCTTGTATTTTTATTTTATTTTTGCATATGTCAAGCAAACGAAACATAAATTTGATTATATGTATGCATATCTCATAAACCTACTATTCACGAGTCATCTTAAGTCTCTCAATGTCACTAAAAATCAATTGATTGAAAAGTTATTGAAGATTGGAGTCTTCAGGTTGACACAATTTGGTACATGTCGACCTGTGTAAGTCAATGTTTCAGTATAGGCCGACACGTTTGATTTCAGGTTGGCTCATGTCATTTAAATTTAATTTCCAAAATGTGTTGCTTCAGTATGTGTCGACCTATAGCATGGACAAACCGACATATACGACCTAAGGTCGACTCATAAGCAACTGTTGAGGCATTTATTTTCATTTCTCTTCACTCCTACTCTTGGTCTTGCATGCACAAAATATCCATCTTCTTAAATCCACTCAAACCCTCAACATTTACCATTACTTGTGTTTTGTGCTTGAATCAAACATCATAAAATCCTCTTTAATCATCAAATATTTATTATATCCCTCATTAATCCATAAATTTCTTCATTTCCCTCAAAATTTCCAAGAACTCACTCTATCTCATCATAATTTGAATTTATCCATAGTTGTGAGTTTGTAGCTATTTCTTTGTGTTAGTTTTTTGTTATTGCATGTGTTTGAGTGTGTGGGTGTTGTTGTATCACTCATTCTCTCACGAGTTTCATTCAAACATTTCCATAAACACCTTGTGTGCGAGTTGTTTTTTCACAAATTTAATGGCCTCTGAGTCAAAGAATGCATCCAAAGGAAAAGACTAGGCCTCCTCATCCACTACAGTCTCTAAGAATCCATTTTCTTTGATTTCAAAGAAGTATAAGTGAGAATTTGGGCTTAAGCTTGTGACTCCCCTGGTCTTCAAGCAATACATATGGAAGAAGAAAATAGTTGAATTTTTAGCTCTACCCGAAGTCATGACTCGTGTTGAGCATTAAAACATAGACTATTTCCTTCAGTTGGCCCAAGATTATAACGAGGATCTCATTCGAGTGTTCTACTTCGGGCAACATAAACAGAAAGGTACAGGCTTCAAATTTTCTATAGATGACAAAGTGTATCATTTAATAAATGAGTTATGGAGCACTCTATTCGGTATTACTATCAGTGATACTGAAATTGATGAAGATTTTGATGAAGAAGAAACTAATGAAATGGTAACCGATTCTGATAAGCATAAAGATTTCAATTGGAATGCTCACTTGAACGAAATGTTTAAGGTTCCTTGAGCTGCAAACTATTATGAACCAATTACCACATGTCAATTAAAGATGTTACCTTGAATATTATTGTGGATTGTGTCTCATGTCTTGCGTCCAAAAATGGTGGATTTTCAAGAGTCAATTTTGCAAAAATTCATTTTGTGTATATCTTGCTGTACAACGTCAAAATCAGCTGGCCACACTACTTTGTTGATCGTATATTTTCTATCTGTTCCTGCAACAAATGTACCTCTTTATGTTATCCTTCCATGATTGCAAGAATTTTAAAGCATTTCAAGATTGGTGTGGCAAATCTCATCAACAAATCACCAAATTCATCTCATGAGTTCTCACAACGTACTCTCACCAACATGAGCTATTTCTAGGATATCGAGCATCGAGCATACTATCTCCGTAAAAATTGTAGGAAGATTTTCAACTTCGATGATCCAAACGTGGTTGTTGATGAAGCTGAAGAAAATCAAATGGAAAATGACAATCCTCATGGTGCTCTAGATGGCGATGCAACTATGCAAGATGCGGACCAAGGAGTTGGTCAAGGTGGCAGTTTTTATGTTGGCCCTAATGACACTACTGTTATTATTACCATGTTGCAAAACATGTAGGTGCAGTAAGACGGGAGATATGCTACACAATTGGAAGAGCTACGTCTCATGAGGGAGCACATGACCACTCAGGATGCTGATTTCCATTTCTTTACTGCTTACACGACGGAAAACCTCGTATCCTTACGCAACACTATTGATGAAAATCACACTGCTGAGATGGATCGGTTGAATCACATCATTCATACCCAGGAAATAGATGGAGATCATTATGAGAGTTTCTACCATGAACTATGTGAGCTCGGTACATTCAACGTAAGACCAAGGCCAATAGGACGCGAAAGGCATTGACTGGGGTTATGATATGGTGTTTTGTGGTGTCTTTTCCTCATTTGGTTCTGTCCTTTGAGTTTCATCAGTTTGCATTTCTGAATTATGGTTGTTTGCTTGTCAGTTCTTGGTTGTTAGAACAATATCTTATGCATCTACTTTGTTGTACTAAGTGTTTACTTGTGTATTTCATTTGGATATTGGTGTTGTTAATTTTTGTGCTTATGCAATTTACATATTTGTTTTATGTGAGTGCATCTCATTTCTTTGCAATTGCCTCTGTGTGGTATTTTATATTTGCGTAATGAGCATTTGCGTGATGCTTCCAATGGATTGATTATTTTCTTTCTTTTTGAAGTTGTCAAAGGGGGAGAAGATGAGATAATAAAGAGGATTATGCAAGATATATGCATACATTTAGGGGGAGTTATCAAAGGGCTATCAAGAACAAGGCATAATGTCAGGGGGAGTCGTTATGTGTATCAAGAGAAGTGCAACAGGCTACGGTTACATCATATATGTTTGCCATCATCAAAAGGGGGGAGTATGTGAGTGTTGAGCATTTGAAACTATAAATTCAGTCGGGTTTTAAATGATGTCAAACAAGGAATGAATAAGGTAGTTTATTGTAGTGCTCTTGTATATTGGACGTCGTCAATCTAAATTTAGGTGTTCATTTGTCTCCTTAGCCTTAGGATGCATAAAAAGAGTCTTTGTACAAGTTTGATAGGCCTTAAGCATGTTATGCACATCAAAAATCAAGTTTATGTGTCAAAACAACAACGTAGGCCGACCTATACATGATTAGACTGACTTATTGAAGCCTCAACTTCAGTATAGGTCGGCACATCCATGTTTCAGGCCGGCTCCTACGCTCCAAGAACGAAGCCTCTAGATTCTGCCCACAGGCTTCATTTCAGGTCGCCTCACAGGCCGGCTTGAACACCTTCATAGGCTGGCCTATGACCTTCATAGGCCGACCTATGCATGTTAAAACTTGAAAAAATCTTTTTGCATCTTATTTTTCTTGCATCCTTTTGCCCATTTTCTTCACATACCTATATATACCCATACATGCATCTTCTTATAGGCAAGATTTCCCAGTGAATAAAACCTAAACGAAACTAGATTACAAAGTTGCCCATCATCTTCCTCCCTTCTTTTATGCATACACACAATTGAACTACACATAATCATTTTTCGATTGGGTGACCATCTAGATTAAGGTTGATAACGTCCAATTAGGTTTGGTGTAACCGATAATATTGGGTTTGGGGCTTTGTGTGTTTCAAATAATAAAACCAAGGTGGGGTTTTCCTTCAAGTTCGGGTTGATTTGAAGGTTTTGGATGAGATCACGTTAACATAGATTCGACCAAGTGAAAGCCTTGGGACAAGGTGTAACACCCCATTTTAATTTATTTAATCGTTGTGTGTTATTTTAATTGTTTGGCCTTGTTTAGGGTGTGTGTAGTTGAGCGCGTGGGCGTAGTGTCCTTAACGGAACAGGAAAAACAGATATGTCGGGATAATAATAAAGTAATGACGAATAATTTGGGGGCATATTTGATAATAGTAGTATGAGATATATTATTATTATTATGTCAAATATTATTAACATTACTATTATTATTATTATTATCACTATTAATATTATTATTATTAAATAATATCAGATTTAATTAATAATATTGTTTAGTGGGAGGAAAATAGGGAGTCTAATTAATTAATCAGTATTAGGGACAAAATTAGGGATAACGGTATTTTCACCAAGAAAGAGTTAGAGAGGGAAGAATAAGAGGAAGAACTAGGGCTTTTGCATCATCCATTTTTGCTGGATTTTATGATCAAATTCGAGGTAAGGGGGAGAATGAATTCATAATGGGTGATAATTGCATGAGAGGGTAGAGGGGGGGTCCTTTCCCTCGTAGGAATTTGTAGGCATAAATTCTTTCTTTGTGAATCTGTGGTTTTATGACTAAAATTGTGATGAAAATTGTATGAATCGATTTATTCTGTCATGATCAGTGTAAATACATTATGTTGTTGCTGCTATGTGAATGTTGGCATTGCAAATCTGGTTTTGTTGCAGGTTTGAGAAAACGATTGTAGATCTGTAGGTGTTAACCTTGTTAGAATAACGAAATAGGATAGTAAGATGAAACTACAGGTCTTAAAATCAATGTAACTAATTTAGAGCAGATATGGATGCTAGAAGTGAGATCATAGTGGCAGAATTCGGACTGATATGAAAAGTTGGGATTTTTCACAGTCTCTGCCCATACGCGTAACAGAGGAGTCGTTACGCGTATGGCATTGCGTGCCAGAGGGCTAATACGCGTATTGGCAAGGCAATACGCGTATGGAAAAGGTGGTTTTAGGGGCAATACGTGTAATAGGCTAGTGATACGCGTACAGAGATCTGGAAATGGAATTTTTTAGAGAAATCAGTCTCTGCTCATACGCGTAACGCTTAGGGTAATACGCGTATGGCAAGGCAGCAGAGGGGCCTTACGCGTCTAGTACGCAACTGGATGGGTGAGTGAGCTGGGCAATACGCGTATGGGTGTGAGCAATACGCGTATGACCAGCGAGAGAGAATAATCTTGTTGTTTCGTGATTTCTTTCCTGATTTCGCGTCCGATGCAGTTCTTTTTTGTATGAGAGGTTGGGGTAGATGTCAGAACTTGCTGAACCTAGTAATGGTGGGAAAATTAATAAAAATGGAGTTTATGTGGATTAAATTAGATAATTAGCTAATTAAGACAATGTAAGGTGTTGTGCTTCGATTTTGTGTATTATGTGGACTGTCTTGGACAAGGTGGTAATTCTATTGTGAATTACGGTGAGTATGTAACTCACGTGTGATCAGGAGGATCGTGTCGATGTATAATTATTATTATACATGTGTGTTGTGCATAATTCTTGTCATACATTCATGATGTTTCTGGTGGAGACAAATCATTGCTCAGTGGGAGTGTATGTGATTTGTCCTGACTCCAATGGGGAGTTGTGATGGAGATAAATCATTGTCAAGTGAGGTGTATGTGATTTATCCGGATTCTATTAGGAATCGGGTTCGATTGAATGAACCATGGTGTGTTGGTACCACATGCATTATGTCATGTCATTGAGTCGCATTGCATTATTATGTGTTTGGTGAATTGTAAATGAAGTGACAAGTATGTCGTGACTGTGTGTTGTTTATGTGTGAATGTGTGATTACTACTCTTTAACATGTATTATACACCATTAATTATTGAATGTAGTTCTCACCCCTTTGTTGTTTGTTGTGTCTGTACTTCTCTGGAAGTACAGATAATCCAGGTACTTGATTATTGCATGGAGTGCGTGTTGCCTGATCGAGTCTTAGGAGTCGCTCTGATACGTAACACGGGATATTGCGGATTTTACCAATTGTTATTCTTTCATTTTTTTTGTTATGTATCCTTACTTATTCATTTTAAAACATTGTGGGTTGGATTTCCTAGAGGGAAAAATGACGTATTTGGGAGATTTCAAAGCTTTTGGATATCATTGGAGCCATTGTAGAGCTTTTTCTTCGTTGATTCTTCATGATCTTCGAGTTTACACTTATCGTATTGATTAATTTCAACTTGAGTAGCTAGATTTTTCTTAGGTTAGTTCTTATTTGATGATGAACCTATTGAAGGTGTGAGAAAAACACAAGAAATGAGGGGTTTGAATTGGGTTTTCAAAATGAAAGCTTTTTGTGAAACTCAAACAAAGAACACAAATAGACTAACAATAGAGAAAGACACACGATATATCCTGGTTCACTTGAAAACTATCAAGTTAATCCAGTCCACCCGCCAAGGTGATTTCGCCTTATACACAAAAAATTAATCTACTATAACCAAACTGATTACAACTGCACTAACAACTTCTGGTGACTAACATACACAGACTAACTGTCTCTTCTTAAGGATTCTGACCCAACTGGTCCCTTAAGGAATTCAAACAACAGTTAGATCAAATAAAATGTTTACAATGGAATGCTTCTATGTAAGCTGATATAAACACAATCTCTAGCTCAAATTAACTTAGAGAAAATTTATACAGTAAGAACTATTTTCTTCTTTGTAGTGTAGTGCTTTACTGTTCACTCAGGGATTTCTCTATGTGTATTTCTGTGTTTCTTTCTCGTATGAATCAGTGTCTTTGTATATATCTTTTTCACACTCAGTGTCACATGATTCTTTGAATGATCAAGTCTTTATATAGCTAGAAAAAAGATCTGTTGAAGGGCAGATCAGGAATATCAGTAAAATTACTGGCGACTTGAAATAATGTCGTTATGCTGGGATGAAAATCATACACTGAAATTGTCCTTTGTACCACCAAATCAGGGTAGTGGAATGGTAGTGGAAAGGAACGTGTTTGATTTGTACTATGTAGTATTTTCCCTCGCAAACGTTCCATCTTCTTCTATTCATCAGAGGCTTCTAAATTGATATGGTTGAAGCATGATCAGAAGAATGGATCACTGGGTCTTTAGAGTCTTGAGTCTTCAGAACTTGTTCAGCAGAAACTTGTCTTCAGAGTCTTCAGCACTCCTTTTTCAAAACCTTTGGTTATCAGAAACATAAGTCTTCAGAACTTGTTCAGGAAAACCTTGTCTTCAAAGTCTTCAGAACTTGGTCTTCAGAAACTTAAGTCTTCAGATTCTTCAGAACGTTGTTCATCGGAACCTTGTCTTCAGAGTCGTTAGCACTTAATCTTCAGAAGATAAATATCAGAGTTATATTCAGATCCAGAATCCAAGAGAATATTGTAACAACAACATATTATCTTGTTTGAGTCTTTTTTAGGCACAGTAGATCAGAAGCAATCTTGCTTCTTTGACGCAGAAACGACTTTTGATAATTTGAAAGTGACATTTCACATGATCTCTATCTGAGTCAGAGCTATCTTTATCAGAGTCAGAACTTGTTTGTCAATACTTTAAAAAACAAATTTAGAGTGCCAAAATTGTTCTCACACAAATACAACTTTGTTATTATCAAAACATAGAGATATCTTGCAGAACCAAAACTTGTTCTAACGATCTCCCCCTTTTTGATAATGACAAAACAATGTATTTTGATAACACAATTTTGTACGAAGATAATAAGAATTGACTCAGATAAGTTCAAAGTAAACTTCCCTTTACCAAGCTCCCCCTGAATCTAAGACTTAAATAAAATCTTATAAGATTTGGGATACAGGGCCTAATTGCAAAGATCTAGACAAATCCAAAATATCAGAGCTTGATTATAGTAGTAATGCATTCTGATAGCAGAGCTTGATTATGTAAATCAGAGCCTGATTGATATCAGAGTCATTTTGCCAATATAAATATTTTTCCTGAAAAATATTCTAAGAAAATATGCAATTAAAGTGTTAGAATGTTAGAGCTATGATTAGAGATAAGATATTTATCAAGATAACTTTCCATATTAATACTCCCCCTTTTTGTCATAATCAAAAAGGGTAATCAAAATAATAATTCAAAAGTACATCATATTAGAAACAAACAGTCAAAGACAAACTACGGGGTAGCCTAAAAAAGGTGCCTAAGGTTGAGAAGGAGGAGGGGTCCTCTGAAGGATCTTAGCAAGAGCATTCTGAATGTTGACAGTGACTTCATCTTGCTTGTCCATTCTTGCTCTGAACAACTCATGTTGCTTCTGAAAGGTAGTCAGAGTTTTTAACACTGGATCAGAAAAGGAGTTTTCAGCAGCTTCTCTTTCAGCTTGATCTTTAGCTTCCTTAGCTAACCTTTCAGCCTCTTTGTCTTGAGCTTCTTTGGCTAACCTTTTTGCCAGTTCCTTTTCTGAATCTAGCTTAGCTTTAGCTTCCTTCTTCTCTTGCAACCTCTTTTTAGCTTGTTGAACAAAATAATCCTTTGTCTGAACAGAAAGATTTTGAATCTTCTGAAATTCCTCAGACATCCACTGAATGAATTGATCCCATGGAGCACCCAAATCATAAGGGTCTTCACTAGAAATTCGATTCATCAGAGAGTGTCTTGAATCTTATAACCACACTGTCCTTAAAAATAGATATTGCTTCATCTAGGTTAGGAGGAAGGTCAGAGGGTTGATTCTCAGGTAAAGGTTGATTTTCTTCAACAGAGCCACCAAGATTAGTGGTATCATTGTTTGAAGAAGGATCAGGATTATCTATTATAGATTCTGGAATTGGTTGTGGAGCATTTAATGGAGTTGGTGAGGGAGAGATGGTTGTTTGAGGATGTTCGGTGAGAATTTCTACAATGAATTGAGTGGTTAATGGTAAGGAATTGGTTGGAGATGGTTGAACAGATGTGACAAGAGTTGGTTGGATAAAAATGGTGGAAGTTGGTTGAGTACAGGTAAGTTCAAGTGTATGTGGTGAAAATGGTGTAGAAAATGGAATTACTTCAGTAGGTGATTCATAAATGGGTGTTGGGGAGGTGGTGACAACAGTAAAAAAATGGTGGAGGAGTGAAGAATAATGGTTGAGTTGTAGGTGGTGGTGATGATATGGGAAGAGATGAAGACAAATTTATGTCAATAGGAACAAGTGCAGTTACAGAGGGAGATTCAAAAGACTTACTTTGTTGTTCTGGATATGATTTCAGAGAGATGTTCCTTGTGATGGCTATGGATTTCTCAGTAATGATGAACTTGTTTCCCATAACATATGACACAATGAAGTGTTCATCAGCGTCAGCATATCTCCAGAATTCCTTGACGAGATTTGAGTAAATGGGACCGTAGAGACGATCAAAATAGGTTTTCCAACCTTGAGCATTTAGATTCTCAGACAAGTCTATTCCATTTTCCTTTAGGTTATCAAAGTCTACCAGCCATTCACTTAGAACTTCAAGTTCTGAGAAGGGAGTAGCCAGATGAATATGAGCAGGACGATCCACTATGTGAACTACAGTTGGTTTCTGAAAAGTGGAAAGTGATTGATGGAGAGAAGTTGATTATGTTTGAGCAGTTGTTGATGAGGCCATTGAGGTCTATTCTGCTTGTTGATGTTGTTGAGAAAATTCAAAAACGCTTTGTTGTTGAGAATCCATTGTAAGAAGATGATGAAGATTCAGAGCACTAAAAGGGTTTTAGGGTTTCTAAGGAAAAAGTGTGGAAAGTGAGAGTATCGTAGTGTGTGAAAGTGAGAGAGTGCATATTTATAACAAAAGTGATGATTATGACAAGGTGGGAGTAATAGGAAATAGTTACATGAAATCTAGTCTCACGAAATCACAACGCTCGAGGTGTCTCTTCAACAGTATGTATGATTTGATTTTGGACACGTGTCACAAATAATCATAACCGTTTGTTTTCAAGAGAGCATGTTTGATGTTCCTAACGTCAAGAATACTAAGAGGTATCTGACCGAACTAGTTTCTGATCAGGAAATCTTCTAACTTGTAGAAGTATCATGAATTAGAAGTTCAATAAAAATAACATACTTTACTTAACATCAGAATCTTATATCAGAAGTTCTGGTGGCTTGACACATTAAAATACCATCTTCTCATTCTGGACAAGGTTTAATAAATAGGTTTTCCAGAATGAATACAAATCTATCTTCAGCAAGGGGTTTTTTAAAAATATCAGCCCACTGGTGATCTGTATCCACAAATTTTAACTGAAAAGTACCCTTCTGAACATAGTCACGTAAAAAGTGATGTTTTATTCCAATATGTTTTGCCCTAGAATGTAGAATAGGATTCTTAGATAAACAAATGGCATATTATCACAAAAGATAGGAATGCTACACTCGTGTATCTGATAATCTTCAAGTTGATTCTTCATCCAGAGTATCTGAGTACTGCACGAAGATCCTAAGATGTATTCTGCTTGTGCAGTTGAGTTGAGAGAGCAATTATTGATTGTCTTTTGCTTGCCCAGGAGACGAGGTTACTTCCTAGAAACTGACAGTTTCCAAAAGTGCTTTTCCTTTCCAATCTGTCTCCAGCATAATCTGCATCACAGTAACCAGAAAGCTTGTACTCTGATGTTTTCTTATACATCAATCCATGGTTAGTTGTTCCTTTTAGATAGCTTAGGATTCTCTTAACAACAGTTAAGTGAGTTTCCCTTGGGTCTGATTGGAAACGAGCACAAAGACATACACTGAACAAAATATCTTGACGAGAAGCTGTCAAATACATAAGAGAGCTTATCATACCACGATAGAGCTTCTGACAAACCTTTTTATTTACTTCTTCTTTCTCCAAAATACATGTCGGATGCATAGGAGTCTTAGTAGGTTTACTTTATGACATATTGAATTTCTTCAGAAGTTCTTTTGCATACTTGCTCTGATGAATGTACGTTCCTTTTGTACATTGATCAATCTGAATTTCCAGAAAGAATCTGAGTTCTCCCATCAGACTCATTTCAAATTCAGCCTGCATTAACTTGGAAAATTCCTTGCACAATGAGATATTAGCAAAACCAAATATAATATCATCAATGTAGATTTGAACAATCAGAATGTCATTTTTAAAGGTTTTACAAAAGAGTGTTGTACCACTTTTCCTCTGGTAAAGTCATTTTCCAAAAGAAAGTTACTTAGCCTTTCATACCAAGCTTTGGGAGCTTGTTTCAAACCATATAACGATTTTTTAAGTTTGAAAACAAAATATGGGTTTTCAGAACTCTCAAAACTAGGAGGTTGGTGCACATACTCTTCTTCAGAAATATACCCATTTAAAAATGCATTATTTACATCCATCTGATATAAAGTAAAGTCATGATTCACAGTAAATGAGATTAAAATACGAATAGATTTTAACCCGGCAACTGGTGCAAAGGTTTCTGTATAGTCTATCCCTTCTTGTTGACTATAACCTTGTGCAACCAGTCGTGCTTTGTTTCTTACGACCTCACCATTCTCATCTAATTTGTTTCTGAATACCCATTTTGTTCTAATGGCGTTGACACCTTTGGGTTTCTGAACAAGATCCCAAACATCATTTCTGGTGAATTGATTCAGTTCTTCTTGCATGGTCAGAATCCACTCATTTTCCTTAAGAGCTTCATCAACTGATGTTGGCTCTATCATAGACACCAAACCCAGAAGGGTTTCTTCAGAAGGTCTGAAAGATGAACGAGTTCTGACTGGACCAACTTTATCTCCCAGAATCAATTCTTCAGAATGATAAGTCTTTAATCTATTCTTCTTCTGATGAGATGTATTATTTTCATTTTCTGGTAAGGTTGTATCTGAATCTGGAGAATCTGCATCTTTGTCTACTTCTCTTGAATCTTCTTCTTCTTTAGATTCTGATAAGGTGATCTTCAGATCTGCAAACTTTTTAACTAGCTTTGAATTTTCATGGTCAAGCTTATCATTGAATCTGGCATGAATTGATTCCTCAACAATTCGTGTTTCTATGTTATAGATTTTGTAGCCTTTAGAGCGTTCAGAGTATCCTAACAGTAAACACTTTTGAGCTTTGGAGTCAAACTTGCCAAGATTCTCTTTAGTGTTCAACATAAAACAAATACAGCTAAAGGGATGAAAATATGAAATGTTGGGTTTTCTATTCTTCCACAATTCATAAGGAGTCTTACCCAAATAGGTCTTATTGAAATCCTGTTCTGAATGTAACATGCTGTATTTACTGCCTCTGCCCATAAGTGCTTAGCCATGTCAGTTTCTTGGATCATGGTACGAGTCATTTCTTGCAAAGTCCTATTCTTCCTTTCCACTAATCCATTTTGTTGTGGAGTTCTGGGATAGGAGAAATCATGGGAAATGCCATGGGAATCAAAAAGATTCTCAAAGTATTTGTTTTCAAATTCTCTGCCATGATCACTTTTGACTCTGACTATTTTGCAATCCTTCTCTTTTTGCACTTGAGAGCAAAAGGTAGAAAACACAGAATGAGACTCATCCTTGTGTTTCAAGAATTTTACACATGTCCAACGACTATAATCATCAACGATTACTAATCCATACTTCTTTCCACTGGTTGAAGCAGTTTTCACTGGTCCAAACAAATCAGTGTAGAAGTTCTAACGGTCTAAAGGTAGACACAACATTCTTTGCTTTAAAGGAAGTTTTAGAAAACTTTCCTTTCTGACATGCTTCACAAAGAGAATCTGAAGAATACTTCAGATTTGGCAAGCCTCTGACAAGTTCAAGCTTATTTAGCTGAGAAATCCTCCTCATGCTAATATGGCCTAAACGTCTATGTCAAACCCATTTCTCTTCATTAACAGACATTAAGCATTTGACATTCTATTCACAAAGATCATAAAGTCTAATTTAATAAATGTTGTTTTTTCTCTTTCCAAGAAATAGGATTGAACCATCTTTCTGTCTTACAGCCTTACAGGACTTTTGATTAAAAATGATATCATAACCATTGACACTAAGTTGACTAATTGACAATAAGTTATGCATCAAACCATCGACCAAAAGAACATCAGTAATAAAAGAAAGGTTACTATTACCAATGGTTCCAGAGCCAATGATTTTTCCTTTCTGGTTTCGTCCAAAACCAACGAAACCTCAAGGCTTAAGTTCCAGACTTTCGGACATATGCCTTCTTCCCGTCATGTGTCGCGAGCAACCATTGTCCAGGTACCATGATTGGTGTTTCAACTGAGCTGCTAAGGATATCTGTAACATAGATTATCTTGTCCTTAGGTACCCACTTTCTGGGTCCTCTCTTGTTAGTTTTCTTAGAGTGGTTAACAACTTTGGGCTTTTGTGCAACAGGATTATCAAGTGGAATTTGTGCATGATATTTAACTTTAGAAACAGATTTTTGTCTCGGTGGAGCTTCTTGTGCAAGCTCAGAACAAACAATCTCAGTGCCAGAAGGCACAAAATGGTCATAGAGAGGTTTTGGTTTAACGGGTTGACTTTCGTCAATTTCATATAATTTTGTACATCCCAAACATTTCTTACCATTTCTGCTAACTCCATAGATCATGTAAGCTATTCTGCTTTTATCTATGCTTTTAGCCAGAAAATACTAGAATGCTCTATCATACTTGTTGATACAGCTTATGTCAGAGACATTGGAGATTAATTCTTCTTCTAATTTAACAATTTTGCTTTTCAGGGCACAATTACTATTTTTTAAGGAAAAATGTTTTCATTTAGATAAGAATTATTCTGTTCAAGCTTATCTTTTTTCTCAGAAGCAATTACATGTGATCTTTTAATATCTTTGTATTTACTCTGAAGTGTTTGATACTTTTCCAGCATTTCCGAAAGACATGACTCTAATTCACAACGAGAGAGTTTAGATAATACCCCTGAGTCAGAGTCTGAGTCTGATTTTGGTTCTGATGATATTTTGTCTTCTGGTTCTCTAGAAACTTCATTGTCAATTGTTGCTACTAGCGCAACATTTTCTTGTTCTTCATCAGAGTCTTCTTCTTCAGAATCAGAGTCGTCCCAAATTGCCATTAGTCCTTTCTTTGCTTTGGAGAAGTTCTTATTAGGCTTCTTGTCTTTCTTAAACTTTGGACACTCGTTCTTGTAATGACCTGGCTCATTACACTCATAGCAGATGACTTCTTTTCTGGAGTTCTGCTTCTTCTGTCCAGATGATGACTCAGAGTGGCCTTTGTTTCTTCTTGATCCTCTGAAGTTTCCTTTCCTATGCTTCCAGAGTTTATTGATCCTTCTGGAGATTAGCGATAGCTCATCTTCTGATTCTTCACCGAAATCTTCTGATTCTTCCTCAACTTGATAAGTCTTTGCCTTTTCAGGTTTAGACTTAAGAGCAATAAATCTACTTTTCTTTTGAGGTTCATCTTCTTCAAGCTCTATTTCATGACTTCTTAAATAACCAATAAGTTCTTCAAGACATATGCTATTAAGATCCTTGGATAGCTTTAGAGTTGTTACCATTGGTCTTCATTTCTTGGGAAGACTTCTGATGATCTTTTTAACATGATCAGCAGTTGAGTAACCTTTGTCCAGAACTGTAAGTCCTGCGACTAGCATTTGAAACCTTGAAAACATAGTCTCAATTGTTTCATCATCCTCCATTCTGAATGCCTCATATTTCTGGATTAGGGCCAACGCCTTTGTCTCCTTTACTTGAGCATTTCCATTATGAGTCATTCGCAGAGAATCAAAAATGGATTTGGCAGTATCTCTATTTCTTATCTTCTCATACTCGGTATAAGAGATAACATTTACCAATATGGTTCTTGCCTTGTGATGATTCTTGTAATCTTTCTTCTGTTGGTTGGTCATTTCACTTCTAGACAATTTAACACCAGTAGCATCAATTGGGTGAGTGTAGCCATCGACTACCAGATCCCAAAGATCTACATCATAACTAAGAAAGAAACTTTCTTTTCTATCTTTCCAGTAGTCAAACTTTTCACCATCAAAGACTGGTGGTTTGGCACTGTAATGATCTTTCTCTTCTATAACAGAATTAACATTAGCTGTTGCAGCCATGATATCTCACAGATACTGGATCGATACTGAACACGGTGAAGTGTTGATAAATCGTTTTATCACAATCATAACCGGAGCTCTGACGCCAATTGAAGGTGTGAGAAAAACACAAGAAATAGGGGGTTTGAATTGGGTTTTCAAAATGAAAGCTTTTTGTGAAACTCAAACAAATATCACAAATTTACTAACAATAGAGAAAGACACACGATATATCCTGGTTCACTTGAAAACTATCAAGTTAATCCAGTTCACCCGCCAAGGTGATTTCGCCTTATACACAAAAAATTAATCCACTATAACCAAACTGATTACAACTGCACTAGCAACTTCTGGTGACTAACATACACAGACTAACTGTCTCTTCTTAAGGATTCTGACCCAACTGGTCCCTTAAGGAATTCAAACAACTGTTTGATCAAATAAAATGTTTACAATGAAATGTTTCTACGTAAGCTAATATAAACACAATCTCTAGTTGAAACTAACTTAGAGAAAATCTATACAGTAAGAACTATTTTCTTCATTGTATTGTAGTGCTTTACTGTTCACTCATGGATTTCTCTATGTGTATTTATGTGTTTCTTTCTCGTATGAATCAGTGTCTTTGTATATTTCTTTTTCACACTCAGTGTCACATGATTCTTTGAATGATCAAGTCTTTATATAGCCAGAAAAAAGATCCGTTGAAGGGCAGATTAGGAATATCAGTAAAATTACTGGCGACTTGAAATAATGTCGTTATGCTAGGATGAAAATCATACACTGAAATTGTCCTTTGTATCACCAAATCAGGGTAGTGGAATGGTAGTGAAAAGGAACGTGTTTGATCTGTACTATGTACTATTTTCCCTCGCAAATGTTTCATCTTCTTCTATTCATTAGAGGTTTCTGAACTTGTTCAGCAGAACCTTGTCTTCAGAGTCTTCAGCACTCCTTCTTCAGAACCCTTGGTTGTCAGAAACATAAGTCTTCTGAACTTGTTCAGCCAAACCTTGTCTTCAGAGTCTTCAAAACTTGGTCTTCAGAAACTTAAGTCTTCAGAGTCTTTAGAACGTTTTTCGTTAGAACCTTGTCTTCAGAGTCGTTAGCACTTAGTCTTCAGAAGATAAATATCAGGGTTATATTCAGAGCCAGAATCCAAGAGAACATTGCAACAACAACATATTGTCTTCTTAGAGTCTTTCTGAAGCACAGTAGATCAGATGCAATCTTACTTCTTTGACGCAGAAGCGACTTTTGATAATTTGAGAGTGATGTTTCACATGATCTCTATCTGAGTCAGAGCTATCTTTATCAGCGTCAGAACTTGTTTGTCAATACTTTAGAAAACAAACGTTAGAGTACCAAAATTGTTCTCACACAAATACAACTTTGTTATTATCAAAACATAAAGATATCTTACAGAACCAAAACTTGTTCTAACACTTATTTGTATTTGATTAAGGCATATGATCGGATGACGTTAATGTAATTGTCTTGACTCTCGGTTATTATTCAGTTATAGATTATGCCCTTTGCATATTGTTTGTTACGACATTTAATTAGATTGTGATAAGTAGTGATTACTCTATCTCAAAAGCAGTGGGATGGAGACAAAAGCCCATGGTAGAAAAATCAAATTCGTAAAAAGGAATGATGCAAGCACCATACTTGTCTCATATTCTTTCGTCCTTAAAAGGACTCACGGTTCCCTAGTCAGAAAATGTACTTACTTCTATAAAAGCACCGTCAATACCACTTGGCATGGCAAAAATAAAAGCAGTGAAAGAATAAACATGATCCATCCAAGAAGATGGACTATCCTTTTGAGACTTGTGAATAATTTTATGTGATTTCTTGTTCATAGTGCACTAACTTTGTAGTTGCAGGGAATGAAAGGTAGAAAAGTGAAACAGTTAAACTATTGAACTGGATAAAGAAAGACCCAAAAAACGGAAGAAAATATTTATTCTCCATAAAAGAAAACTACAAATTAGAAGTAAAAAAGTTTCACAAAACATGTCTAATCACTCACACGCAACACTCAAAGAAGTTTTGATTCCCAAAAATTGTAATGAAGATATTTATGAAAAGACTTTTTAAAGTAGGGTGCATTAAATGCATGGCTCTTTAAAAGAACTGAAATAGTTCCCAATTATTCATATTTAAAATAATTAGGGATTGTCCTACATCAGGGATTATAATATAAATGGTTTCCCCCATAATATTGTTAGATCAAGATTTGGTTCTGCCAGATAACTCTAAGTTTTGATAATAACAAAGTAGTATTTATGTGAGAACAATTTTGGTACTCTAACGTTTGTTTTTCTGAAGAATTAACAAACGGGCTCTGACTCTGATAGAGAAGACTTTGAATCTGATAGAGACCATGTGCAACATCACTGTGATTTGACCAAAAGTCGTTTCTGTGCCAAAGAAGCAAGTCTGCTTCTGATCTACTCACGTTCAGAAAGATTCTAAGAAGACGATATGTTGTTGCTGCAATGATCTCTTGGATTCTACCTTTGAGCGTGACTCTGATGTATTACTTCTGAAGGCTTTCTATCTTCTGAAGTCATTATCTTCTGAAGACTAAGTGTTGAAGGCTCTGAAGACAAGGTTATTCTGAACAAAGTTCTGAAGACTTGAGTTTCTGAAGACTAAGTGTTGAAGACTCTGAAGACAATGTTCTGCTGAACAATGTTCCGAAGACTCTGAAGATTAAGGTTTCTAAAGACCAAGGGTTCTGAAGATTGAGTGCTAAAGACTCTGAAGATAGGGTTATGGCTAACAAGTTTTGAAGACTCTGAAGACCCAAGACTCTGAAGACCCAGTGATCAACTCTTCTACTCATGCTTCAATAATCTCTATTCAGAAACCTCTAATGTATAGAAGATAAGATCAAACATTTACGTGGGAAAATAGTACATAGCACGTATCAAACACGCTCTTTTCCACTATCATTCCACTACCCTGATTTGGTGGTACAAAGGACAACTTTTGTGTACGATTTTCATCCCTACGTAACGACATTATTTCAAGTCGTCAGCTCTCTCAAGAATACTCTTGATCTGTACTCCAACGGATCTTTTACTGGCTATATAAGGACTTGATCACTTGAAGAAAACAAGAATACGTGTGAATGAACCAAGAACAATGAAGCATCATAATACAACGCAAGAAACATTGTTCATACTGTATAAATTTTCTTTAAGTTATTTGAGCTATCCATAATGTTTATATCTGCTTGTGTAGAAGCAATTCATTGTAAACATTAATTTTGTTCAAATAGTTATTTGTATTAATTAAGGGACCAGTTAGGTTAGAATCCTTAAGAAGAGATAATTAGTCTTGTGCTTGTTAGTCACCAGTAGTTGCTAGTGCAGTGTAATCAGTTGATTATAGTGGATTAAGTCTTTGTGTATAAGGCGAAATCACCTTGACGGGTGGACTGGATTAGCTTGATAGTTTTCAAGTGAACCAGGATATATCGTGTGTCTTTCTCTCTTGTTAGTTTCTTTGTCATCTTTGTTTGAGTTTCAAAAAAAAGCTTTCATTTTTTAAAACCCAACTCAAACCCTCCCCCTTTCTTATGTTTTCTCACACATTCAGTTGGCATCAGAGCTCCGGTTCTGATTGTGATAAAAAATTTATCAACTTTCACTGTGTTTAGTATCGATCCAGTATTTGTGTGAAATATCATGGCTGCAGCTAATGCTAATCCTATTCAAGAAGAGAAAGATCATTACAGTGCTAAACCACCAGTCTTTGATGGTGAAAAGTTTGACTAATGGAAAGATAGAATTGAAAGTTTCTTTCTTGGTTACGATTTAGATCTTTGGGATCTTGTAGTCGATGGCTTCACTCACCCAATTGATGCTACATGAGTAAAAGTGTCTAGAAGTGATATGACAAACCAACAAAAGAAAGATTACAAGAATCATCACAAGGCAATAACTATACTGCAAAGTGCTGTCTCTTATACTGAGTATGAGAAGATAACAAACAGAGATACTTCCAAATCCATTTTTGATTCTCTAAGAATGACTCATGAAGGAAATACTCAAGTTAAGGAGACAAAGGCGTTTGCTCTAATCCAGAAATATGAGGCATTCGAAATGGAGGATGTTGAAACAATTGAGACTATGTTTTCAAGGTTTTAAATGCTATTCGCGGGACTCAAAGTTCTGGACAAAGGTTACTCAACTGCTGATCATGTCAAAATGATCATCAGAAGCCTTCCCAAGAAATGGAGACCTATGGTAACTGCTCTAAAGCTATCCAATGATCTAAACAGTATAAGTCTTTAAGAACTTGTTAGTTCTTTAAGAAGTCGTGAGATAGAGCTGGAGGAAGATAAACCTCAAAAGAAGAGTAAATCTGTTGCTCTTAAGTCTAAATCTGAAAAGGCAAAGGCTTATCAAGCTAAGGAAGAATCAGAAGATTCTGAGGAAGACTCAGAAGATGAGCTATCACTTATCTCCAAAAGGATCAACAAATTCTAAAAACATAGGCAAGGAAATTTCAGAGGATCATGAAGGAACAAAGGTCGTGTTGACTCATCATCCAGACAAAAGAAGCAGAGTTCTGGAAAAAAAGCCATCTGCTATGAGTGTAATGAGCCAGATCATTACAAGAACGAGTGTCCAAAGCTTAAGAAAGACAAAAAGCCTAAGAAAAACTTCTCCAAAACCAAGAAGGGACTCATGGCAACCTGGAATGACTTTGATTCTGAAAAAGAACATGCAAATGTTGTGCTTGTGGCAACAACAATTTACGCTGGAGTTTCTGGAGAACCAGAAGATAAAATGCTATCAGAACTAGAATCAGACTCAGACTCCGACTCAGAGGTATTATCTAAACTCTCTCGTTGTGAATTAGAGTCATGTCTTTCAGAAATGCTGGAAAAATATCAAACTCTTCAAAGTAATTACAAGGATCTTAAAAAATGACATGTAATTACTTCTGAAGCAAGAGATAAGCTTGAGTAGAATAATTCTTCTCTAAATGAAAATATTTTCTCTTTAAAAATAGTAATTGTGCTTTGAAAAGCAAAATTTCCAAACTAGAACAAGAATTAGTCTCCAATGTCTCTGGCACTAGTTGTGTCAACAAGTATGATAGAGCATTCTAGTACTTTCTGGCTAAAAGCATAGATAGAAGCAAATTAGCTTCCATGATCTATGAAGTTAGCATAAATGGCAAGAAAGGTTTGGGGTGTACAAAAACATTTGAAATTGACGAAAGTCAGCCTGTAAAACCAAAACCTCTGTATGACTATTTTGTGCCTTCTGGCACTGAGCTTGATTGTTCTGAGTTTGCACAGAAACCCCAACCGACACAGAAATCTATTTCTAAACCTAAATATAATGCACAAATTCCACTTGATTATCTTGTTGCACATAAACCCAAGGTTGTTAAACACTCTGGGAAAACTAACAAAAGAGGACCCAGAAAGTGGGTACCTAAGGATAAGATAATCTATGTTGCAGATATCCTTAGCAGCTCAGTTGAAACACCAATAATGGTACCTGGACAATGGTTGCTTGCGACACATGACGAGATGAAGGCATATGTTCCAAAGTCTGGAACTTAAGCCTGGAGGCTTCGTTGGTTTCGAAGGAAATCAGAAGAGAAAAATCATGGCTCTAGAACTGTTGGTAATGGTAAACTTCCTTCTATTACTGATGTTCTTCTGGTCGATGGTTTGATGGATAATTTATTGTCAATTAGTCAACTTAGTGACAATTGTTATGATATCATTTTTAATCAAAAGTCCTGTAAGGCTGTCAGTCAGAAAGATGGCTTAATCCTTTTTATCGGAAAGTGGAAAAACAACATTTACAATATTAGACTTTCTGATCCCTGTGAACAGAATGTAAAATGCTTAATGTCTGTTAATGAGGAGCAATGGGTATGGCATAGATGTTTGGGCCATGTTAGCATGAGGAGGATTTCTCAGCTAAATAAGCTTGAACTTGTCAGAGGCTTACCAAATCTGAAGTATTCTTCAGATGCTCTTTGTGAAGCATGTCAGAAAGGAAAGTTCTCTAAAACTTCCTTAAAAAAATGTTGTGTCCACCTCTAGACCGTTAGAAATTCTACAAATTGATTTGTTTAGACCAGTGAAAACTATTTCAATCAGTGGAAAGAAGTATGGATTAATTATCGTTGATGACTATAGTCGTTGGACATGGGTAAAATTCTTGAAACACAAGGATGAGTCACATTTTGTGTTCTCTACCTTTTTCTCACAAGTGCAAACAGAGAAGGAATGCAAAATAGTCAGAGTCAGAAGTGATCATGGTGGAGAATTTGAGAACAGATACTTTGAGAATCTTTTTGATTCCCATGGCATTTCCCATGATTTCTCCTGTCCCAGAACTCCACAACAGAATAGAGTAGTGTAAAGGAAGAATAGGACTTTGCAAGAAATGACTCGTACCATGATCCAAGAAACTGACATGGCTAAGCACTTCTGGGCAGAGCCAGTAAATACAACGTGTTATATTCAGAACAGGATTTCTATCAGACCTATTTTGAGTAAGACTCCCTATGAATTGTGGAAGAATTGAAAACCCAATATCTCGTATTTTTATCATTTTGGCTGTATTTATTTTATGTTGAACACTAAAGAGAATCTTGGCAAGTTTGACTCCAAAACTCAAAAGTGTTTACTGTTAGGATACTCTGAACGCTTGAAAGGCTACAAAATCTATAACACAGAAATACGAATTGCTGAGGAATCAATTCATGCCAGATTCAATGATAAGCTTGACCATGAAAATTCAAAGCTAGTTGAAAAGTTTACAGATTTGAAGATTACTCTATCAGAATCCAGGGAGGAAGACTCTAAAGAATGAGACAAAGATGCAGAAACTACATAATTAGATACAACTTTACCAGAAACAACGAATAGTCCATCTCATCAAAAGAAGAATAAATTAAAGACTTCTCATTCTGAAGAATTAATTCTGGGAGACAAAGCTGGTCCAGTCAGAACTCATTCATCATTCAAACCTTCTGAAGAAACTCTTATGGGTTTGGTGTCTCTGATAGAGCCAACATCAGTTGATGAAGCTCTTATGGAGAATAAGTGGATTATGGCCATGCAAGAAGAGTTGAATCAATTCACCAGAAATGACGTTTAGGATCTTGTTCAGAAACCAAAAGGCGTCCACGTCATTGGAACAAAGTGGGTATTCAAAAACAAGTTAGATAAGAAAGGTGCGACCGTAAGAAATAAAGCACGACTGGTAGCACAAGGTTATAGTCAGTAAGAATGGATTGACTATACAGAAACCTTTGCACCAGTTGCCAGATTAGAATCAATTCGTCTTTTAATTTCCTTTGATGTAAATCATGACATCACTTTATATCAAATGGATGTAAATAGTGCATTCTTAAATGGGCATATTTCTGAAGAAGCGTATGTGCACCAACCTCCTGGTTTTGAAAGTTCTGAAAACCCAAATTTTGTTTTCAAACTTAAAATATCGTTATATGGTCTGAAACAGGCTCCCAGAGCTTGATATGAAAGGCTAAGTAACTTTCTTTTGGAAAATGACTTTACCAGAGGAAAAGTGCATACAACACTCTTTTTCAAAACTTTTAAGAATGACATTCTGGTTGTACAAATCTACCTATATAAGAAAAGTTAAGCCCTTGGAATATATCCTTCTACCCATCATCGTAACTCTGCCACGTAAACACTTTTGATACAAATATGGTCTTTTAACCACCCTTTTCTAACTATTAGTTCCTCTAAACAATAGTTACCTAATAATTTGAACTATTAACCACCTATTTACAGTACTACAACCGAGGAGAGCAACAAACCCTACCTCTCGTCCTCTCTCTCTCTTTCCCCTCAAACCCTATCTCCGCCGCCACCCTTTCTCCTTCCAATCTTCAATAAAGAAATCACAATTTCTTCTCACTCTCACAAGCATCCAAAATTTGTAAATAATCTTAGGTATGCATTCTTCTTTTCTCTTACTATTTCGTTTCAATTTCTTTTGCAATAATTGTTGGTTGTGTTGCTGTGGCGGTGAAGAAGAACAATGACAATGTTTTGGTTTTTCAGGTTTTGATTTCCACTGCTTCTTTTTTGCATAAGGTTTTTCAGGTATTAATACTAATATATATTTATCTTCATTCGAAAAACCCAATGGTGTGCTTTGTTTTTTTCGACATTTGCTTCAGTGAATGTTATTTGTATGGATTTGTTATTGTTTGTAGTGTTTCGAAGAAATAAGTTGTGTTTCGCTGATTTTTTTCATTTTCATCAGTAGATTCGTTTTGATGTTAATTTTTTAGGTGTTATTCATATTTTTGGCTTTAAAATTTTTCTTACTCAGTTGTACAGGTTTGTCTATGAATTTGTTAGAACGACTGTGCTTCTTACAGTTAGATTCCTTTCTTCTTTCCCACTAACACAAGTCATTGTTGTTTCTGTATGAAAGTCATAATGTTTTCTGTTTACAGGAACAAAACTTCCTTCAGCATCCCTTGATTCCCTTAGCAAGTTCTATGATATTAGAGAAGCTGATATGAAGAAGAAATCAAAATAGTTTTCTGGTAGCATTTTACTTTGATAAGTGACAAAAAAAAAGGAACACTTTTATTATCAATATAACTATCATTGCAGTTATATTTATATGCTAGAAAATTACCCAGAAAAGGATCATAATGAGCATCTGGGCAGTTATAATATTTCTAATATCAATCAGATCATAGAGATCATTCCATTATGGTCGAAATCGGGGTTCACACTGTTAGCACATTCCTAAAGAGGTTTCCTATTGCAGACCCTGATGCCAAAAAGGTTTGTTGTTTCCTATTGTTGTGTTTATTTGTCTCTCATTATGTTTTGATTACTAATTAGACTCATTTTTGTTATAGCCTGGAGATTTATCAACTATAATAGCTTGCTTATGTGTCATTGTCTGTATTTGAAGTGACAAATTTAAACACTGCCAAAACACTACTATCAAGAAAAGGGTGCATAAATCACTGGTCTGGCTTATATGTGTTTCTTTTACTTAAATTTTCTATTTGTATGTTACCCTTGATGTTTTTTTGTTCAACTTTGTGATGTTCAACTTTAATCTGATAGTAGTGGAAAGACGACGGCTATAGACGTTGTTGCGATGGTGAAGGAGATCGTTAACTCTACGAAATCAAAGATCTACGACGGACTTAAGGACTATGATATGAAGTTTTTTTTAAAACCATTGTCACATTTCACTTGCTGTTGATGTTGTTATTATTACTACTATTATTGAATCTCTTTTCAAATTAGTTTTGAGAGTGCCCTCAACGTGTTTGATCTAATGTCACATTCATGGTTGTTTATTTTTAGGTAAGATATCATTAAATCAAATGTCATGATTGTTACCCTTGGTGAGTGAAACATCAACTGTTCTACAAAATGTTGCAGAGATTTCAGGTATGCAACTGTTGTAGGTACTGGTATGGTGAGTCTCTGTTGAAGCTTTGTTATGGTTAAGTCATATATTTGTCCAAGCTTTGTTATGGTTACTTTATATTTTTGCAGCTTAGAAATGGAATACTCACTAGATTCCACTGTATTCGAAAGTGGCCCTTCAAAGCAGTAACATCTCTTTCGTGCCTTTGGAATCGAACATACTATGAATGATTATTATTCTATATTTGCAGCTTGGAAATGGAATCATCATTAGATTAAACTCTACTCGAAAACGGCCCTTCAAAGTGGTAACATCTTCTTTTGTCTTTGTAAAATATATTATATACGGTTAAAATTCACCCTTTAATATGCCATTGTCATTTCAGATTAAGGACAGAATCATATGCTTCTGGTTTCAAAGCAGGTCGTGAGAACACAACTGAAATCCAAATTGAAACCATAGCTCAAGTAAAGCTTCTGTAACACCTATGTTTTATAATCCCGAGGACGTTAAATGGTTCAAAGTAAAAAACAATTGTTGCCCATTTTCTAAAATCATTTGATATAATTTTGATGATTTGTAGAGTATCGAAAAAACTTATTCTCTAGAAGCTATTCTCAACTATCACCCTAACATGATTTCTTAATGTGGGTGGTGATTGCAGCCTGTAGAGATATATACCAAATGTGGTCTTTGTGGCCGAATTAAAGAACCTGTTGGTAGACACGGTATGTTATGTTCCACACCCTTACTGCTAATCTTACTAGAAAGGTGCAGGAAGCTTCTCATTTTAGGTCCTGTTGAAAATGCAAATTTTTTAAAATCTGGTGTGCCCTTGGAATTTATCCTTCTACCCTTCATCTTAACTCTGCCACGTAAACACTTTTTATACAAATATGGTCTTTTAACCACCCTTTTCTAACTATTAGTTCCTCTAAACAATAGTTACCTAATAATTTGAACTATTAACCACCTATTTACAGTACTACAACCGAGGAGAGCAATAAACCCTACCTCTCGTCTTCTCTCTCTTTCCCCTCAAACCCTACCTCCGCCGCCACCCTTACTTCTTCCAATCTTCAATAAAGAAATCACAATTTCTTCTCACTCTCACAAGCATCCGACATTTGTAAACAATCTTAGGTATGCATTCTTCTTTTCTCTTACTATTTTGTTTCAATTTCTTTTGCAATAATTATTGGTTGTGTTGCTGTGGCGGTGAAGAAGAACAATGCCAATGTTTTGGTTTTTCAGGTTTTGATTTCCACTGCTTCTTTTTTGCATAAGGTTTTTCAGGTATTAATACTAATATATATTTATCTTCATTCGAAAAACCCAATGACATGCTTTGTTTTTTTCTACATTTGCTTCAGTGAATGTTGTTTGTATGGGTTTGTTATTGTTTGTAATGTTCCGGAGAAATAAGTTGCGTTTCACTGATTTTTTTCATTTTCATCAGTAGATTCGTTTTGATGTTAATTTTTTAGGTGTTATTCATCTTTTTGGCTTTAAAATGTTTCTTACTCAGTTGTACAGGTTTGTCTATGAATTTGTTAGAACGATTATGCTTCTTACAGTTAGATTCCTTTCTTCTTTCCCACTAACACAAGTCTTTGCTGTTTCTGTATGAAAGTCATAATGTTTTCTATTTACAAGAACAAAACTTCCTTCAGCATCCCTTGATTCCCTTAGCAAGTTCTATGATATTAGAGAAGCTGATATGAAGAAGAAATCAAAATAGTTTTCTGGTAGCATTTTACTTTGATAAGTGACAAAAAAAAAGAACACTTTTATTATCAATATAACTATCATTGCAGTTATATTTATATGCTAGAAAATTACCCAGAAAAGGATCATAATGAGCATCTGGGCAGTTATAATATTTCTAATATCAATCAAATCATAGAGATCATTCCATTATGGTCGAAATCGGGGTTCACACTGTTAGCACATTCCTAAAGAGGTTTCCTATTGCAGACCCTGATGCCAAAAAGGTTTGTTGTTTCCTATTGTTGTGTTTATTTGTCTCTCATTATGTTTTGATTACTAATTAGACTCATTTTTGTTATATCCTGGAGATTTATCAACTATAATAGCTTGCTTATGTGTCATTGTCTGTATTTGAAGTGACAAATTTAAACACTGCCAAAACACTACTATCAAGCAAAGGGTGCATAAATCACTGGTCTGGCTTATATGTGTTTCTTTTACTTAAATTTTCTATTTGTATGTTACCCTTGATGTTTTTTTGTTCAACTTTGTGATGTTCAACTTTAATCTGATAGCAGTGGAAAGACGGCGGCTATAGACGTTGTTGCGATGGTGAAGGAGATCGTTAACTCTACGGAATCAAAGATCTACGACGGACTTAAGGACTATGATATGAAGTTTTTTTAAAACCATTGTCACATTTCACTTGCTATTGATGTTGTTATTATTACTACTATTATTGAATCTCTTTTTAAATTAGTTTTGAGAGTGCCCTCAACGTGTTTGATCTAATGTCACATTCATGGTTGTTTATTTTTAGGTAAGATATCACTAAATCAAATGTCATGGTTGTTACCCTTGGTGAGTGAAACATCAACTGTTCTACAAAATGTTGCAGAGATTTCAGATATGCAACTGTTGTAGGTACTGGTATGGTGAGTCTCTGTTGAAGCTTTGTTATGGTTAAGTCATATATTTGTCCAAGCTTTGTTATGGTTACTTTATATTTTTGCAGCTTAGAAATGGAATACTCACTAGATTCCACTGTATTCGAAAGTGGCCCTTCAAAGCGGTAACATCTCTTTCGTGCCTTTGGAATCGAACATACTATGAATGATTATTATTCTATATTTGCAGCTTGGAAATGGAATCATCATTAGATTTAACTCTACTCGAAAACGGCCCTTCAAAGTGGTAACATCTTCTTTTGTCTTTGTAAAATATATTATATACGGTTAAAATTCACCCTTTAATATGCCATTGTCATTTCAGATTAAGGACAGAATCATATGCTTCTGGTTTCAAAGCAGGTCGTGAGAACACAACTGAAATCCAAATTGAAACCATAGCTCAAGTAAAGCTTCTGTAACACCTATGTTTTACAATCCCGAGGATGTTAAATGGTTCAAAGTAAAAAACAATTGTTGCCCATTTTCTAAAATCATTTGATATAATTTTGATGATTTGTAGAGTATCGAAAAAACTTATTCTCTAGAAGCTATTCTCAACTATCACCCTAACATGATTTCTTAATGTGGGTGGTGATTGCAGCCTGTAGAGATATATACCAAATGTGGTCTTTGTGGCCGAATTAAAGAACCTGTTGGTAGACACGGTATGTTATGTTCCACACCCTTACTGCTAATCTTACTAGAAAGATGCAGGAAGCTTCTCATTTTAGGTCCTGTTGAAAATGCAAATTTTTTAAAATCTGGTGTGCCCTTGGAATTTATCCTTCTACCCTTCATCTTAACTCTGCCACGTAAACACTTTGTATACAAATATGGTCTTTTAACCACCCTTTTCTAACTATTAGTTCCTCTAAACAATAGTTACCTAATAATTTGAACTATTAACCACCTATTTACAGTACTACAACCGAGGAGAGCAATAAACCCTACCTCTCGTCTTCTCTCTCTTTCCCCTCAAACCCTACCTCCGCCGCCACCCTTACTCCTTCCAATCTTCAATAAAGAAATCACAATTTGTTCCCACTCTCACAAACATCCGAAATTTATAAACAATCTTAGGTATGCATTCTTCTTTTCTCTTACTATTTTGTTTCAATTTCTTTTGCAATAATTGTTGGTTGTGTTGCTGTGGCGGTGAAGAAGAACAATGACAATGTTTTGGTTTTTCAGGTTTTGATTTCCACTGCTTCTTTTTTGCATAAGGTTTTTCAGGTATTAATACTAATATATATTTATCTTCATTCGAAAAACCCAATGACATGCTTTGTTTTTTTCGACATTTGCTTCAGTGAATGTTGTTTGTATGGGTTTGTTATTGTTTGTAGTGTTCCGGAGAAATAAGTTGCGTTTCACTGATTTTTTTCATTTTCATCAGTAGATTCGTTTTGATGTTAATTTTTTAGGTGTTATTCATCTTTTTGGCTTTAAAATGTTTCTTACTCAGTTGTACAGGTTTGTCTATGAATTTGTTAGAACGATTATGCTTCTTACAGTTAGATTCCTTTCTTCTTTCCCACTAACACAAGTCTTCGCTGTTTCTGTATGAAAGTCATAATGTTTTCTGTTTACAAGAACAAAACTTCCTTCAGCATCCCTTGATTCCCTTAGCAAGTTCTATGATATTAGAGAAGCTGATATGAAGAAGAAATCAAAATAGTTTTCTGGTAGCATTTTACTTTGATAAGTGACAAAAAAAAGGAACACTTTTATTATCAATATAACTATCATTGCAGTTATATTTATATGCTAGAAAATTACCCAGAAAAGGATCATAATGAGCATCTGGGCAGTTATAATATTTCTAATATCAATCAAATCATAGAGATCATTCCATTATGGTCGAAATCGGGGTTCACACTGTTAGCACATTCCTAAAGAGGTTTCCTATTGCAGACCCTGATGCCAAAAAGGTTTGTTGTTTCCTATTGTTGTGTTTATTTGTCTTTCATTATGTTTTGATTACTAATTAGACTCATTTTTGTTATAGCCTGGAGATTAATCAACTATAATAGCTTGCTTATGTGTCATTGTCTGTATTTGAAGTGACAAATTTAAACACTGCCAAAACACTATTATCAAGCAAAGGGTGCATAAATCACTGGTCTGGCTTATATGTGTTTCTTTTACTTAAATTTTCTATTTGTATGTTACCCTTGATGTTTTTTTGTTCAACTTTGTGATGTTCAACTTTAATCTGATAGCAGTGGAAAGACGACGGCTATAGACGTTGTTGCGATGGTGAAGGAGATCGTTAACTCTACGGAATCAAAGATCTACGACGGACTTAAGGACTATGATATGAAGTTTTTTTAAAACCATTGTCACATTTCACTTGCTGTTGATGTTGTTATTATTACTACTATTATTGAATCTCTTTTCAAATTAGTTTTGAGAGTGCCCTCAACGTGTTTGATCTAATGTCACATTCATGGTTGTTTATTTTTAGGTAAGATATCACTAAATCAAATGTCATGGTTGTTACCCTTGGTGAGTGAAACATCAACTGTTCTACAAAATGTTGCAGAGATTTCAGGTATGCAACTGTTGTAGGTACTGGTATGGTGAGTCTCTGTTGAAGCTTTGTTATGGTTAAGTCATATATTTGTCCAAGCTTTGTTATGGTTACTTTATATTTTTGCAGCTTAGAAATGGAATACTCACTAGATTCCACTGTATTCGAAAGTGGCCCTTCAAAGCGGTAACATCTCTTTCGTGCCTTTGGAATCGAACATACTATGAATGATTATTATTCTATATTTGCAGCTTGGAAATGGAATCATCATTAGATTAAACTCTACTCGAAAACGGCCCTTCAAAGTGGTAACATCTTCTTTTGTCTTTGTAAAATATATTATATACGGTTAAAATTCACCCTTTAATATGCCATTGTCATTTCAGATTAAGGACAGAATCATATGCTTCTGGTTTCAAAGCAGGTCGTGAGAACACAACTGAAATCCAAATTGAAACCATAGCTCAAGTAAAGCTTCTGTAACACCTATGTTTTATAATCCCGAGGATGTTAAATGGTTCAAAGTAAAAAACAATTGTTGCCCATTTTCTAAAATCATTTGATATAATTTTGATGATTTGTAGAGTATCGAAAAAACTTATTCTCTAGAAGCTATTCTCAACTATCACCCTAACATAATTTCTTAATGTGGGTGGTGATTGCAGCCTGTAGAAATATATACCAAATGTGGTCTTTGTGGCCGAATTAAAGAACCTGTTGGTAGACACGGTATGTTATGTTCCACACCCTTACTGCTAATCTTACTAGAAACATGCAGGAAGCTTCTCATTTTAGGTCCTGTTGAAAATGCAATTTTTTTAAAATCTGGCGTGGGACAAAGTGATGTTATCAAAGGTTCTCGACGCATACGACTGCCAATAGTATGTATTTGTTGATATAATGGTATAATTAGTGGTCATATATCACTTTTAACATATATTGATATAATTTTATTTTCTGTCAAGTATACCAGGGTATTATGCAAATCATTAATGTTTCCTTTCATTCTGTTACCAAATTTTTGTAGTTTAGAAAATTAAAAGGGTGACCTGGTGCAATCAGATTGCACGGGGAACAAGGAATGTACATGATTTGAATAATCAGTCTCTCTACAATCACCATTACAGTGCGCTCTTTCTCATAGTAATCCAATATTGTCATATATAATTGTTGAAATAGCAGGATCCTCAGCTTGGGCGCACAAAAGTTGGAGAGTCAGAGACGAATTTACTCGAACTGTAACATCTGCAATTACTCGAACTGTAACATCTGAAATTTACTCAAATTGTTTGTGGAGTATGTAGTTGTTTCTAATAGTTACAACATTGCTACATATTTGTGGAGCATGTAGTTGCTTCTAATAGTTACAACATTGCTACATGTTATTTTCTGTTGAATAAATTAGAATAAGCCTATTTTTTACTGTTTCTATTGTGTAAATATCTTATACATAGCATTCTTGAGTTGTGTTGATATGTAGGAAATAAGCTATCAATGAAGACATTAATTGATCCTCAACACCACTTATATAATACTGACTTCAATTTCCAGGCAGAAGAAAAGAAGAAAGTTTATCAGTATTTATCAAGATATTGCTCTCCCTTTTGGAAAACCAGTTTGACGATCCTGACATCAACCAATTGCATAGAAACACGGTGCTCAGGCGTTTAGGCATCCGGATGTACATCTGCTTATAAAAGAATGCTTCTTTTAGTCCGGATGGAAAGTTGTTAGCTGTTCTTGGGGACAGTACTGAGTGATTCATATTGCCAATTCCAAAACTAACATTACTTTTAATAACTGTGTAGGACACGGAAGATCAAATAAACGAGTTTGATGTTTGGCACGGTCTAGCAAATTTATATGCAAGCCTTTCACATTGGAAGGACGTTGAAATCTGTTTGCAAAAGGCTAGAGAGTTGAAGCAATATTCTGCCGCAACAATATAAACCGAAGGCAATATCATAACCTTTATACTCTTAAAAGTGCTATTCGATATGCATTTAATAATATCAATGTGGTTGTAGCAGGTGTCGTGTTTGACGGTTGTGGACAAACCAAAGAACCTCTTGCGGCTGTTGCAAATGTTGTCCAAATTGAACCAAATCATGTCCCAAGCAAGATCTTGATGGCTTCTTTGTAAGGTGGATGAATTGTAAACAATTTCATTTGTAATACTGTTAAATTGTGAATTTATAATAAAATAGTAGTATTATATTAAACAATTTATATTATACCATTATGATTACAAGAATAATTACAATTGTGATTCTTTTTTGTTTTATATTTTTATTTATTGTAATTTAAATTAATTTATTATTTCATTTATATGATTTTTATAAAAAAAAACTATTTTTTACCTGTGAAACATCTTACTATTGTTCCAAATTTTTCTTAAAAAACTAAATCATAATCGGTATTAAATTTTAAATTTATATTATTATTATTTGGTATTATTTATACCATAGAGTCATTACAATATTGAAAAATTTTAGTACTCTTTAAAATATTTATCATTATTTCTTTTAATAATAACCAATACATTTGTATTCTTTTAATAAAATTTATAAAATAATATTTACTTACGGGCAAAAATAGATTGTTGATTCAAATATTTTTTATAAATTTGAATATATAAGTAATGTCAAAGTAAAATTAATATTTACATCCAGAAAAAAATACATTGTTGATTAATTTATTTATATATGCGGGAAAAAATATTATTGTTATAAAAGGGAATAACTTTAATTGTTCCAAATATTGAATAATATAAAATTATCATTAATTTTTTCAAATATGTGAAAAGATTAATGACAAAAAAATATTATTCTTATAATCCATAACAACTTTGTTAAAACACGAATATAAAACAATTATAATAGGAACATGAAAATATTGATCAAAATATTGAATAAAAATGAGAAAAAATTTACTGTTGGTTCTAATATTTTTGTAAATAATGTTAAAACAAAAATAATTTTTATATATAAAATAATATATTGTTGTTTAAAATATTTTTATATATGGAATAAATTATATGCACTAATTTATTATATCTTTTAAAAATAATAATTTTTTGATTGAACAATTTAATTTTTTTAATATCATTTTTATTATATTTTGAAAAAAATGCGCGTATCATATCGGTACCCGTGCAAATGCACTGGTCTGGCTTTTAAAAATATAAAATTTTGTTAATAAAACAATATTATTTTTCTGATTTACAATTTTATTACATTTTAAAATAATTATACTGTTCATTAAAATAATTTTATATATGGAAGAAAATATTGAAACTAATTTATTATTTCTTTTAAATATAATAAACTATTTTAGTTAGGCAATTTTATCTTTTTACCATTTCATTTTTCTTATTATATTATTACATTTTAAAAAGTAAAGCATACTTACCACACCAGTACTCGTGCGAACGCACGACCGCACGGGTAACACACCAGTACCGTGTGAACGCACTGGTAATCATACCAAAATCCGTGCGAACGCACGGGTTTTTACTTTTTTTGTTCAATTAAAGAAAATAAATGTTAAATTTATGCCATTTGTACTAATGACTTTTCATTTTTTTTATATTTTATTTTAAACCATAGTAAAATTAGTTTTCTACTGATTTTCAACTAATTATAATTTTGGATATTTATTTGTCTCATTTCTTGAACTTTATAAACCCTTTTATTATAACTCTATCAACCCTAAAAAAATATTTTTTTTCTATTTTCACAATTTTTTTTACAAAGTATGTGTTTAATAGTTTTTCTTAACAATAGTTGTTTTTAAAAACTCATACAATTATCTTTCAGTCCATTTTTTATTTTTTATTTTTTCCAATAATATTTTGATATTTTCTAATTTGTTTGAATTTTGTTGACAAACTGGTGATAATTCCGCGGTCCACAGCGGTACCCGTGCGGACGCACGGGTATCCTACTAGTTTACATTGATGATATTATATTTGGTTCTGCTAATACTTCCTTGTGCAAGGAATTTTCTAAGTTAATGTGGGCTGAATTTGAAATGAGTCTGATGGGAGAACTCGGATTCTTTCTGGGAGTTCAAATTGATCAATGTCCAAAAGAAACGTACATTCATTAGAGCAAGTATGAAAGAGAACTTCTGAAGAAGTTTAATATGTCAGAAAGTAAACCTACAAGGACTCTTATGTATCCGAAATGCATTATGGAGAAATAAGAAGTAAGTAAAAAGGTTTGTCAAAAGCTCTATCGTGGTATGATAGGATCTCTTATGTATATGACTGCTTCTCGTCCAGATATTTTGTTCAGTGTATGTCTTTGTGCTCGTTTCTAATCAGATCCATGGGAAACTCACTTAACAGTTGTTAAGAGAATCCTAAGGTATCTAAAAGGAACAACTAACCTTGATATAACCTTTCTGGTTTTTGTGATGCAGATTATGCTGGAGACAGATTAGAAAGGAAAAGTACTTCTGAAAACTGTCAGTTTCTAGGTAACAAATTCGTCTCTTGGGCAAGCAAAAGACAATCAACCATTGCACTTTCTACTACAGAAGCAAAATATATCTCAGTGTCACTGTGCAGTACTCAGATACTCTGGATGAAGAATCAACTAGAAGATTTTCAGATACACGAGAGTAATATTCTTATCTTTTGTGATAATACTTCTGCTATTTGTTTGTCCAAGAATCCTATTTTACATTCTAGGGCTAAACATATTGAAATAAAACATCACTCTTTACGTGACTATGTTCAGAAGGGTGTTTTTCAGTTAAAATTTGTGGATACAGGCCACCAGTGGGCTGATATTTTCACAAAACCCCTTGCTGAGGATAAATTCATATTCATTCTGGAAAATCTATTTATAAAAATGTGTCTAGAATGAGTAGATGAAATTTTGATGTGTCAAGTCACCAGAATTTCTGAAATAAGATTCTGACATTAAGCAAATTTTTTTTATTTAATGTCTTTCTGATTAACGATACTTCTACATGTTAGAAGATGTCTTGATCAGAAACTTGTCCAGTCAGATACCTCTTGGTATTCTTGATTTTGGGAACATCAAATGTGTTCTCTTAAACAGACGACTGTGATTTTCTTGTGACACTTATCCAAAACCAAATCATATCTTACTGTCGAAGAGACATCTCGAGCGTTATGATTTTGTGAGACTAGGTTTCAAGTAATTACTCCTTATTATTCCCTATTATTATGGTAATCATGATTTGCCGCATTGGGTTTGGTAACTTATTTGAGAATATATTAAATCTTTACGCCTTCCCCTATTATTGTGCATTCATTAAGATGTGTGTAAGACAAAGATTTCTTAAAACTAAGCACTTCTATTCTCAACCTTTATTCCTTGTCAGAATCTTTCCTTCCAATTTTAAGTATACATTTATTCATATTTATTGACTAATGTCAAGATTTGAATAACATATACCTAATTTGTGACCTTTTGGAGATTGCTACACTCTTTTCCCATTCTTTGATAACTTTGTCTCTCACCCTGCTCTTGCTGTATGTCTCTTATCTTGGAAATGATGAATTTTAGTTTTAGTTCATCTCAAATTAATTGCTATTTATTGCTGATACATTTCTTCTCTATATATATATCATACTCCTCCTCACTTCTCTTCCTCAGTCCTTCAACTTATTTATCCTTCCTATCCTGTTTTTATCACTATGTCTATCAAAACTTTTCTCGGCAATGAAGAAGTCATGGAAATCATCTATAAGAAAAGACCTAACCTCCCCAGACTCAGAGACTCAGGTTTATACATATCTACCAGTACGCAGATTCGAGGGTGGTCTGGATACTAAGCAATCTTGCATGGAACCATCTTTCCTGTCCTTGTGAAGGAATTTTGGAAATATGCCAGGAATGGAGAAGATAACAACTCTATCTGGTCTTCTGTTTTTGGTGTTCCGTTCATTATAACACCTACCTCCATCGCTTAAGCCATCAACGATGTCCAATCTGGAGTCACTGTTGAAGATTTCCATCTGGCATACTCCTTTGTTGAAGAACTCATAGGCATTCATGATGTTTCTCTTAACAGATATGAACCTTACAATGTCCATGTCAACCTGCCTCAAACTATCTTTAATCACCTGAAGTATTGTGTTGAAATCTCCAGAAATCAACATAAGTTCTTCATTCCCTATGGAAGAATTCTGTCTGAGCTGTTCTTCAAGGCTGAAATCATTGGATTAGCCAGAATACTTGGACCAGAAAATGCTACGGTTGAAGAAATATGTGAAAGGGTTAATAAGGTAGAGGCTTTTTTATGGTTTGTGGGCGGGTGTTCTTGTTGTTCTTGTTGGTGGAGGATTTGTTCTCTCTTTTCATGCCTTTGATTAATCGTTTTGCTTGTATGTCTATCTATTATTTTTAGTGGTTCTCTTGTTTTGCTTCTTGCTCATGTACCTCCGCCTCTGGCGTTTTTAATTAATGAAAAATTACCTTTTGTTGCTTCTGATTACATCTTATTGCATTTCTTTATGATTGTTAACAAATAGGGAGAAGTATTGATTTTAATATATCTAATTTTCTCTTGAATCAAACCCAATAGTCCAAATGTTTGCGCTAACCATTGTTTACATTTTTTATTATGACAAAAGGGGGAGTATTAATGAAAAATTATTTTGATAAAAATATCTTGTCTCTGAATCATAGTTATGACATTCTAACATTTTATATGCACACAGTTTTTCTTAGAATGTTTTTCAGGAACAATATTAATATTTTGGCAATCAGGCTCTGATATAACCAATCAGGCTCTGTTATATAATCAGACTCCATTACCATTATAACCAGGCTCTATTATTCTGGATCTGACAAGATCTCTATAATCAGGCTCTTGTATTCCAAATCTGATAAGATTTTTTTTTAAGTTTTAGATTCAGGGGAAGCTTGATAAAGGGAAGTTAATTCCAAACTTATCTCTGTCATTACCTATTGATTATCTTTGTATAAAATTATTTTATCAAAATACATTGTTTTGTCATTATAAAAAAGGGGGAGATTGTTAGAACAAGATTTGGTTCTGCTGGATATCTCTAAGTTTTGTTAATAACAAAATAGTATTTGTGTGAGAACAATTTTGGTAGTCTAACATTTGTTTTTCTGAAGAATTAACAAACAGGCTCTGACTCTGATAGAGAAGACTTTGACTCTGATAGAGACCATGTGCAATGTTACTCTGATTTGACCAAAAGTCGCTTCTGCACCAAAGAAACAAGTATGCTTCTGATCTACTCACATTCAGAAAGATTCTAAGAAGACAATATATTGTTGTTGCAATGCTCTCTTGGATTCTGCCTCTAAGTGTCACTCTGATGTTTTACTTCTGAAGGCTTTCTAGCTTCTGAAGACTAAGTGCTGAAGACTCTGAAGACAAGGTTCTGCTGAACAAAGTTCTGAAGACTTGAGTTTCTGAAGACTAAGTGCTGAATACTCTGAAGACAAGGTTCTACTGAACAACATTCTGAAGACTCTAAAGACTTAAGTTTCTAAAGGCCAAGGGTTCTGAAGACTGAGAGCTAAAGACTCTAAAGACAAGGTTCCGGTGAACAAGTTATGAAGACTCTGAACACTCAAGACTATGAAGACCCAATGATCAACTCTTCTACTCATGCTTCAATCATCTCTATTCAGAAGCCTCTAATGTATATAAGATAAGATCAAACCTTTACGAGGGAAAAAAGCACATAGTACGTATCAAACACGTTCCTTTCCACTACCATTCCACTACCCTGATTTGGTGGTACAAAGGATAACTTTTATGTAGGATTTTCATCCCTGCGTAACGACATTATTTCAAGTCGCCAGCTCTCTCAAGGATATTCCTGATCTGCCCTCCAATAGATCTTTTACTGGCTATACAAGGACTTGATCACTTAAAGAAAACAAGAATGCGCGTGAATGAACCCAGAACAGTGAAGCACCATAATACAACGCAATAAACATTGTTCATACTGTATAAATTTTATTTAAGTTATTTGAGATATTCATAGTGTTTATATCTTCTTGTGTAGAAGCAATTCATTGTAAACATTAATTTTGTTCAAACAGTTGTTTATATTCCTTAAGGGACCAGTAAGGTCAGAATCCTTAAGAAGAGACAGTTAGTCTTGTGCTTGTTTGTCACCAGCAGTTTCTAGTGCAATGTAATCAGTTGATTATAGTGGATTAAGTCTTTGTGTATAAGGCGAAATCACCTTGGCGGGTGGACTGGATTAGCTTGATAGTTTTCAAGTGAACCATGATATATCGTGTGTCTTTCTCTCTTGTTAGTTTCTTTGTGATCTTTGTTTGAGTTTCAGAAAAAGCTTTCATTTTTGAAAACCTAATTCAACCCCCCCTTTATTGTGTTTTCTCACACCTTCAAATATTGCCTAAAGAGGTCGAAGATATTAGGTACTCTTATCCTACCGAGGAAAAGATAATCGCCTTTATGAAATAGGTTGATGTTTCTTCTTTGGAGAACAAAGGGACGGTCATTCTGTAGTCTTTTTTACCAACAGAAAAGGTTAATATGATCATTTCTCCTAGTTCCCCCATCCTTGCTTATACCTCTATCTCCCCCCTCTCATTAAGGACACAAGGGTTCTTTTTCCTCTTTCCACCCTTTATGGTATAAATTTCAAGAGTTCTTAGCGTTGCACATTCGTAGATAGTACCCAATGATTGGGGCTTTATTAGGGCATTCGAGATTATGTGCCAAAGACTAAAGATTAAGGTGTCCTTTAAAGGTGAGAAAAATACACAAGAATGGGGGGTTGAATTGTGTATGCCAAAAACGTTTCGCTTTTGAAAAGTTATTTCAGATTCTGAACAAGGTTCAGAGTTTGATATCGAAAATAATAGTAGCAGTGGAAATAATAATGATCAAAAGCAGTAAGCAAGCAACACAAAAAGATTATCCTGGTTCCTCTCCTCAACTGAGAGTAGTCTAGTCCTATTGTCTTAACAAGAGCTTTTCATTATAATCAATCAGATTATACTTTGCTCAAACAAACTAGCAAGCGACTTCACTGCTCAACCAATCCAAAAAGAGATTTCACTTCTCAACCAATCAAAAAAGAGATTTCTGCTCAAGCAACTTAGCAAGATACTTACGCTCAATCAACCTAGAAATAGACTTCACTGCTCAATCGCGGAGGCAAAAGACTTCCTATACTTTAAACAAACAATTTAGTAGAAATGATAACCACAATACATAAATACACAACAGTCAGAATTATAGTAGTTGTGCAACAACCACACAGTTTATTAACCTCTTGAGATTTATAAGATAAACAAAGATAAGAAATCTTAAGATCTTATGCAATAACAGTTACAAATAAAAGCTCAAAGTTATGCTCAAGATATTGTATTGTGTTATTGTAACCTTCATTTAAATCTTAAGATTCCTTTTATAAAGGCATAGAAAAAGTCATTTGAGGGTTAAACATAAGAAATAACTTAGTGAAGAATCATGCTAAGAAATAAGTTGGAGGAAATATTTGGTTAGAAACATTGTTCACTGAATAAATGAATTGTTCACAATACCTTTCGAAGTACTAGGTATCTACCAAAAGGTAGAACAGACTGAAGAGGGCACGTCACCATTCCTTTAGCCTTGCAAAATGAAACCCAATTTGACTCTCTAAAAAAATATGGCGCTTTGACAAGATTGGTCTACTTTTGGTACAAGGTACGAATCAGAGGCATCTCTAGCCTAAAGAGTCTGAGCTGTCACCAGAGGCTGGAACACATGATCAGAGTTTGAACCTTCAGAGGGTGATGAAAACATCCAGAGTTGCCAGATTCTGATCAATAAGAATCACCAAATTATGATCATTCAGAATCTGAGTTACACTGTTTCTCCACATATACTTCCAATAGGATTAATTTAGGGTCAATTCTAAGCTTGGGATCCTGCACACTTAAACATATGTAAGTATACCCATTTGTTCTTTAAATACTTTATTGTCATCAAAACCCAAGGGATATGATAAATTTTGTTCCAACATTCTTTTCCTTTCATACCATTAAACCTTCTGCCAAAGGGGGGATGGGTAACCCTAGGTGGTCTTTTAGGGAAGTTCGTGTTCAAACCCAACTCCAATCATTACATGAACTAGAGAGACAAGTTTGTGCGAGTTAGAGGGCGATAGGGTTCCCCAATCGTTGTAGGGGTAGATGAAACCCCTTTATTCCCTCTGGTATAAACAAACAACCCCGTGGCAATTATTGGATATAACTATTAGTACATCACCTCCATAGAGGCCAAGATTATTCACCTCCTAGAGAAGTTTGGGGTTATGGAGTCTCGTACCATGATTGAGTAGTGGAAGGAGAACGGTGACTCCCTTGATAAATTTTTTAATAAGCTTAAATATTTTGATGGTTTTTTATGTATTTTTTAGTGGTGTTTTACCATTGTAAGTTTCCTCGCAAGTCAGATGGAACAAATTTCCTTGAAGGAGTGGAAGAAGAGATGGATAAAATCCAAGCCGTCCGCAGGGAAACTGATAGCCCTCAAAGCCTTCTCGAGGGTTTTATCGTCAAGGGAATAAAAAGGTATGCCAAAAATCAGCCTCCAGACTCACAAAACTCTAAAGCCTATAAGCATGAGGGGGAACTTTCCCAATTTCCTAGGGCAGAGTTGTTCTGCCAATTATATAAGAGTCATATGCTTTAAGGTCTCCTAGCGGTGAGACTCGGCTACCCTGGTGTTCCTTGTGGACTGATTATGGATTTGATGTCATTTTGTTTATAGACTCTCACTTATCATTCTCTAAGGAGTTTCTGGGCGACTACAAAATCCTCCGCACTAAGCCATCCTCCAAGCTTTTTGACATGAATGAGAATTACTTGCTAAGGGGTTGATGTTGAAGTATGTCGATCGGGAAAGGCAATATGAGGTTAAGAACGAGTTGAGGATGAAGCTTAAGCGATATGAAGAAGGCCATTCCAAGAGCCAGAAGCTTCTAGGGACCTTCCAAAAGGAGAAAAGTCATGGGCGACCAAGTTGAACAATGCGTAGACCAAAGCTAAGGAATTCATCGCCAAGGAGGAGTCCTTGGTGTTATCCCTGGAGGATTCCATCCCCTCCAAAATGGCATTGAAAGGCGAGGTGTCAGAGCTCAACGATGACTTGGTGGCGACCTCTGGTACTTATTTCGGGCATGTGAATGGCCACGTGTTATTCTTCTATCCCACAATATACCTGATCATGTTGGATAATTTTAAAGCTATATGCAACAACCAGTTAGTTGAAGATGACATGGCGTCCCCTTTAGAGCACTAATGATCTCCCTCAACTGTAAGCGCTTAGGATGAATTCGACGATGATGTTACGAGGGAGACGAGCTGATGACTCCTCACCCGAAGAAAGTATCTGTGGAAGAGGCAATCTTGAAGGATGGTCAGTGAGTGGATTTTTTGTTCTTGCTTCTTTGGCCCTTTATCGCTTTTTCCTGCATTCTTGCCCATGTGGGGCTTTTTTGATAAAACTTGAACTGTTATGCCTTTTTGGCATCTTTGTCTTAATTTTCTTGTTATTGTTTCTCTAATTTTGTCTGTTATTTTAGACATATTTGCATAATTTCTTCGGAGCTCTAATTGGGCCCTTCGTTGATATTCCTCAATAAGGCATCACAAATCTCTTGTGCAAGTTCAGTGTATCTCATAACCTCAAAAGAAGGCAACAATGATTCCTTTGTGAGGATTCGATGATTTTGATTGCCTAAAAGTCGGCAAGGATCCCTCTATGAGGATCCAACATTTGTGATCGCCTAAAAGGCAAGAAGGATCCCTCTATGAGGATCCAATATTTGTTATCGCCTAAAAAGGGGCAAGGACCCTTTTATGTGGATCCAACATTTTTGATCACCTAAAAGGCGACGAGGATCCCTGCAAAAGGATCTAACATTTATGATCGCCTTAAAGGGCATCAAGGATCCCTCATAGGGATCCAACGTTTTGGATTGCCTCCAAGGGCGGGGTCCTTAAGTTTCATGCAAACAAAAAAGTTAGAGACGCCAATGAAAATATCTAAGAAATAATAAAGTGAGAAGTTTCATTAAAAACCTTGCCCCGTCACAAAGGGCGACAAGGATTCCTCTATGAGGATCCAACATATTTAATCTCCTCAAAGTGAGGAAAGGATCCCTCGTATGAATCCAACATTTATTATGTCCTCAAAGAACGACAAGAATTCTTCCATGAGGATCCAACATGTTTAATTGCCTCAAAGGGTGGCAAGGATCCCTCACGGGAATCATGCGTTTCCCATCTCCTCAAATGGGCGATTAGGATTTCTCCATGAGGATCCACCATGTTTGATTGCCTCAAAAGGGTGGCAAGGATCCCTCGTAGGAATCCAAAGTTTCTAATCACCTCAAAGGGTGGAAATGATTCTTCCATGAGGATTCAATGTTTTTTCGCCTTCAAGGGCAGTATGGTGTTTTTGTAGGAGATCTAACGTTTCTTATCGCCTCAGAGGCTGATTTCATGCATATACCTTTCCTCTAGTTTCTTGTAAAGAAAAAGGAGACAACAATGAAAGTAATTCAAAATAATAAAATGGCGATCCATATTAAAAACCCCTGCCCTCTCATGAAAAGCAAGGAAAAATAATGCTTCCCCATAAAGATAATTTGTCCTTACAAACGAGAGAGGTATAATACTCGCTTAAAGCCAAAATAATAGTAAACAAAACAAACAACAATAAAAAGAGAGTACTTATGGAGCTTTCCCGTTGAGGCTTCATTCTCATATCTTCTCACCCTTTTGAGGATGAGCATCTCCATCTTTTAGAGCCAATTTCGATGGCTTGATTCTTTGGCCCACACTTTTGGTGTTCACACCTAGAGTTTAGACTTTCTTCAACTTTATACTTTCCAACTAGCATTACATAACTACTTATTGGTTTCTTTGGATGAATCCAACCCGCCCATTAGAGAACGAGTATTTCATGCACATATATAGGGTGGATAAGGTGAAACATAACTGGTTGAAAATGGTCGCCCTATGATCATGTTATAGGAAGAAAGGGCGTCATTAAACAAATACCTGACATTTATCTCCTTAGATTTAACCCTGCTCCAAAGGAGGTCTTCAACATTATGTAACCTTTTACTTGTACTTGCTCATATGAGAACCCAACCAGCGACCCTTTGAAAGCTTTTAGATCATCTAGGTCGAGGTGAAGCCTCTCAAATGCATCCCAATAGAGGATAATTGTGGAACTTCCTTGATATACTAATACTCTTATAATTTCCCAGTCATCGCACCTTATGATGATAATCAAGGGATCGTCGTTATGGGAATGAATACTTGTTATGCATTTTTCCCCAAAAATATGATCTCGACCTCTGGTGCCTTGGTCTCGCCTATCTCAAAATCTGTGGGTAGGTCTTCTATAGTTAATATCTGGCGAGCATATCTTCGTCGAGCTGAGCTAATCTCGTTGTCCCCAACAAATCCTCATGCAATAGTATCTAGGTATGGTGAATAGTATTGTTGCTATTTTCTATGCTCAACTTCTTTCCCTTTCTAGTATCGAGGCTTCTAGCATCGTCACGCCCACGAGGTTTAGCCTTTAGGAGGAACCGTCTTTGACATATTTATTGAGGTGACCCTATTGTTAGATGTCAAACATGTTATATATTTGTATGCAATAATTGGCATTTTTCATTACTTTCCATGCGGAATCGATTGATTTAAGTGGTAAATTGTGTTGTAGTGCTTACATTGGAATACATGAGTAGAGCTTGTAATTTGTGTGTTAATGTGCAGGTTTAGGCATGAAATGATCAAGATGGTGAGACACATTGAGTGGATGCAAGTTGCCACTGAAATTGTTGCTGCAACAGAGCATTCGCAGTGCGAAGAAGCTGGCGAGGGTGCAGCGAAGGTTCGCACTGCGAACGTCAGCGAAGCTCCCAGCGAAGGGTGGCAGAATGTTTTTCATGGAAAATATCCAAAAGTTCGCACTGCGAACTCCTAGCGAAGGCTCGCTAGTTGGTTCGCCGTGCGAAGGTCCAGGCGAAGGGTGGCAGAATGTTTTTGAGGCAAAATTTCTCTCATTCGCAGTGCGAATGGGTTGTTCACAGTGCGAACCCTCGATGTCAGCATTGGGCGGTTTAAGTCTCAGAGGCACTTAAAGTGCCATTTTCTCTCATTCGCAGTGCGAATGATTTGCTCGTCGTACGAATGCTGCAGATTTTAGAAGTGTATAAATAGATTTTTACTTTTATTGGAAGGATCTTTTGCTCATTTTCACCAAAAATCATAGTTTTCTGCATTTTGCTCATCTAAGAGTGTAATTTCACTTGGAGAAGCTGAAGTCACATCCATTCTCGATTATTCGACTTGGATGTTCATTCATCTCCTCTTTTTACTTGTCATCATAGCTACCATGGGAATGTGTAGCTAAACACTCAATGTTGAGGTTAGAAGTAGTTGATTCTGATTATATGTATTTGTTTTGATCTAGTGTGTATGAACAAAGTCTTTGATCAATATAGATGAAGTTATTTTCTCTTAATGCTTTATGTGTGATTTGTTTTGCTCTAGACATAGATTCTACAAATCATGACCTAATAAATTCATCTCTTAAAAACCAAACTCTAGACATAGATTTGGGATTTGTTATTCGCTATGTGTTGAACTTAACGATTGTTGTTTAGATTGTTAGCGTGAGACATCATTTAACAGTCTAAACAACAATACTCACGACTTTGCTTTAGACATAAACTTAGTCGGGAGGATACGCGGTTGTATTGGTCGGAAACCTTGTTCATATGCTTAATTATTCGGATATATGTGGAAAGGATTAGCGAAACCTAACCTTGACATTCTTTTATAAAAACCTTTCAAACTCTTTGTTAAAAATGACTTTTTGCTACAAATTGATGTTAAACGAAATTGAGAACCAATTGAAACCTTTGAACTTAAAACGGTGTAACTATTGAACGGCAAGCATCAAATATCAGGCAATCCCTGTGGAGACGATTAAAAACACCCCCACTATTACTATACTAACAAAATGGCGCCGTTGCCAGGGATTGTTAAGTGATATTGCAAGCATTGCGATAGTGTGTTGTTTTAAGCCTGTTAACTTTATCTTGAACTTGTTAATTTGTTTGGTTTAGTGTGCAGACTTAGTTTATGCGAGGGAAACTACCGGCGGACCAACTTTTTTTCGATCCTGAGATTAAGAGAACCGCTCGTAGAATTAACAGCAGAACTAGACGAAGGAGGCAGCTAGCAAGACAGAAGCGAGAACAAGAGGAAAGTACTTTTACACCACCACCACTTCCACAGATACTTCCAGTTTTGGAGGCAGATCCACCACCACCACCATCACCTGCTTCTAGGCCTTGCACAAATAGTCTGAGACACAATGCTCAGTTCGCTCGCCATGCACATAACGGTCGTCATTCCGAAATGAAGACCGGTATTCTCCAACTGTTATATCAAAGTCCATTTACGGGTATGGATCATGAAGATCCTTTCACCCATCTGACGAAATTCTATGAAATCGCGGGAGCGACTGGTGCGCCCGAAGCTGAAGAGGAATCTCTGTTTAAGAGACTATTCCCGCATTCTCTCATTGGGAAGGCAAAGGAATGGTATCTTGATTAGTCAACGGCCACAATGACAGATTGGAATGCATTGGAAGAGAAATTTTTGGAGACGATTTAAAAACAACCCCCACTATTACTCTACTAACACCTATTGGATCAAGCATTGTATCTCCTTTTTAAGCTGGTAGCAATCTTCTGTGTGGTGTCCCTTAAACTTATGGAACTTGTAGCATCTTCTAGGCTTATGCCAAATCACCTATTCTTCTAGAGCTAAAGGCGTAGGGATATCATGCTAGTGAAATACCTCCCGCCATATTTGTTGGCAGTGGGTGTTTAGGGGCTTGAAACTCTCTATGGCTTTTCCATTTCTTTTAAAGGTTGTCTTATCCATGACAGGCAAGGTGTAATTGTTCTTCCATGAATTTTACAAGCCTTCAGCGTTAGGAACACACTATTTCACGTCGCGAGCCTTCTTCTCGACATTACTCTCGCCCTTTATATAACACTCCACCCATTATGACCACCTTTGCTAACGAAGATGCTGACCTTTGGGCGAGGGATTCATTAAATTTCTTTGTTTTGAGACCATTTAAAATTCTCCTACAAACATTTCTTGGTTCAAGTGGATGACTTTTGAAACATGTGGGGTACTCCCTCAGTGACTTTGAGGGGCCTCACCGAATGTTAAACAAGCTAATGTGAACTTCTTCCCATGGCTCATCTGAGAGAGGCTAGGGATCTAACACTTCCATTTGTGCTTTTGAATATTATAAACATTTTCTTCTAGAGTTTGGTTTTGATTGTGCATCTCGTCCATAGCGGTGCGTATCTCCGCCATGGCGGTAGGATTGTCACTACCTCCAATATCCTCTTACGTGGGAGATTGTGCCTTTCCAATAACCATGTCAAAATTATGGTGATAATAGAAGGTGTGACCTATGTCAATTTTACCGAGGCCCTATAGTGGGCTCCAATGTACTTGATAAAAAAAGTACAAATGCGCGACACCCTTATGCTGGTAGAGGTGGCCAGAGGATTTAGGGTTTTTGGGTGTTAGGGCAAACTCACGAGGGTAAGGAGCCATGTTTTAGAGGTGTTTTTTTATGTGGTTAGAGAAAGCTCGCGAGGGTGAGAAGCTCTGTTAATGAGGTGTTTTTGTATGAACAACCAGATTGTACTCATTTCTCAACCATAAGGTTGAGATATTTATAGAGGCATATGGGTCGGGATTTAGGGTTTCCTAAGGAGTAGCAACCATCTCTCCTTAACTGTGAGACTTGTTGACTGCCTACTTCGCTTAGAATTGTGACTTGGACCACTTCCTCACGTGGTTATGGAGGACATACACGTCACAATCCATGTTTCCCATCAGGACGAGCCTTATGTTGAGTAAGGATTATGCCTAAGCGACATATTCTGGGGTGAGCACTTGATGATGAATGACCCTGTATCACCGTGTTATGGGTATTTTGCAAATATATCATTACAATTGTTGTTATTGTTGTTTTGTTGGGACTTACCAATGTACTATTTTTAATAACGTGACTTAGTAAAGTTTTGAACTTAGCAAAGTTTTCATTCAAGATGCATGATTTTACAAGGATTTTGATTTTAATTTAAAAAAGTATTATGGATCGTAGTTGGATGAAAGCTCGTAGATTAAGTATGGAGTATTAGAAATGAGTTGTTGAATTTCTTGAATTTGTGGTAAGAAAACTTCTTGACAATAATGAAATCTTTTATTGTTCTTGTGTTATGTGCGGGAATATCAAAAAATTAAAAAAGAAATAATATTCAATCACTTGTCTTGTTATGAAAGCAATTAACATTATACAATATGGACGTGGCATGGTGAAATGGATAAAAACCAAATTGCAACGTTACATATAAATGAAGTTGATGTTGATATAGACGATCGACTATAAGAAATTATGGTTCGTGATAATGGAGAAGATTCTTTTAAGAAAGTTCATGTGTATGATACTTTATGTAGTGACAAAAACAAATCATTATATAAGGGGTGCGCGCATTCTACACGATTACCAACGGTGTTAAAATTGTTCAATTTGAAGGACAAAAGTGGGTGGATGAATAAAAGTTTCACATAATTGCTTGACTTGTTGAAATAACTGCTTATAGAATGTAACACGTTGTCAGACCGTAGTTTTGAGACCAAAAAGATATTGTGTCGAATGAGTTTGGAATATATCAAAATACATGCAAGCCATAATGATTGCAAATTATACAGGAAACATCATGAAAAACTGAATGAATGCCTTAAATATGAGGAGTCGTGCTACAAGGTGAAATATGATAGCGCTGATGACGATGACTATGTAAGCAAATGTTATGTTACTATTTCTATATTTGTGTAATGATTCATAAAATTACATGTTATAGTAAAATTTATGTAAAATTAAAAAAGTAAAGTATTTCACCACGATTGGTTCTTCCAACCGTGGGGAAATGTAATTCCCTATATCTATCACCTCGATTAAAAGCAACAATCGTGGTAGAAAGATAATGATACGCACCATTTAAAAATGCCAAAATATTGTTGATGGATATCAAACCCAGGACCTTTCCATTTTTCACAACGGTTGGATTTTCCAATAGTGGTGAAAATGGCGCACTATCTAGTTTTTCACTTCAGGCACTAGCTCGTGGGGGGAAAATAGCGCACTTTCTATAACATTATTTTACACAATATGGTATAATTGTTTAATGGATATGGACTGATATTGTAAAATAATTTTACACGGTCGTCCAATTGTAAAATTATTTCACATTATCCGTGCATTTCCCACTTTTCCTTTAGAAATTTTTAAAGTTTAAAAATAATTGTCCTAAAAATTAGATATACACTGAGATTGTAAAATAATTTTACACTCTCATCCAATTGTAAAATTGTTTAACACAATCAGATATGCGTAAAATAATTTTACACTGTCATTCAATTGTAAAATTATTTTACACTAGGCTTAATTAGTCCCGAAGCCCCTTAACTTAATTTCAGATTTTACTTTAGTCCCTTATTTAATAAATATTCCATTTTAGTCCCTTAAAAACCATTATGTTAGCCAAATTAATTTTTTTGTTAAATGTTGAGAAAAAACATTAAGTTTGAATGATGTGGCATGACAGCATAGCAAAAATCAAAATGATGAGTCAACAATTTCGTCATGAGACTAAATTGAAGTCATATAGTTAGTTAAAGGAACAGACTTGGACAATAACCAAATTATGATTAAAGTGACTAGAATAAAATTTCATAATATTTTATCAGACCATAATCTGTTATTTAACAGACCAACATTTCATATCAACATAATCTTGGATTCAATGACATTAAATTAGAATTTTGTTATTTTTTTTATTCAACCAAAGTCATTAAACTAAAATGACATTAAACATGTTCCAAAATGACATAAGATATAAACAGACACAACTACAAAATGTGTACACAAGCACTACTACAAATTTTGATCTTTTTTAAAGTCTTGTTTTCATCTCTGAAATTGACTGAGGTAAAAAGAGTGGTGGCGTATACTGAATTGATATTTCTGACTTGGTGGTGTAAACTCAATATATTTTATTCTTCTTAACACGTTTCATAAGTTGAAAATATTATATCAGTGGAAGCCCCTTTCTCAAGGAAGCCTCATCAATTTGGATAACACCAATACCACCCCTTTTTCAATGTCTTATACTTCATTCTTGATAGCTAAAACAATTTGATAACAGGTCTCAAATTTGTAAACAGAGTCAGATACACCAGGTTAAAAATGCCAAATATAATATGGTGAATGACAACTATCTCTCTTTATGTATGTTTAGCTTTTCGCGTGAAAAGGGGTCTATTTTATACCTATAAGAATTCTATTCATTGGACCCTTGGTAAAGCTCTGGGCAAGAGCTGACCAGAAGACGACCATTGCCTTTGGGAGACTCACATCATCATAGATGATTTATGACTTGATACAACAAGATCCATTGGATTACACCCACCAATTGGAAATAAAGGCAAAGCCTAACAATTGCTCACAAAATTTCTCAACCATATAGTTCATTGCCAACAAAATGAAACCAACAATTAGCTAGACGTATAATTTTTGAATCAACAATCTAACAAGAGCATAAGTAAGTCGAAAGCAGTTGCTTTTCAAAACTAAAGATAATTATAAAAGTTAACTAAATCCAAGCGTAATAAAACTATCTTCACTTAAAAAGATAAACTGAAGGTCATAAAGAGATGATAAAAGCTGACCTATAACTTTTTGTGTACCAGGCCATCAATAACAAGCTCTTTTTTAAGTTCAACAACTTGGAGGATTTCCTCCTTGATTTCCTTGATGCACTATTTCTCAAAGATCCTAAATAAAACAACAAGAATCAATAAAGGAATGTACAATGTTAAATAAACAAGGCAAAGAGATCCACAATTGCAGCATTATCTTACTTTTTAGCCTTACATTCACGACGCACCCTCCTAAGTTCTACAGTCTGAGGGAATGATCTAATAGTGGTGGTTGAGAGCATTAGTAAAGAAGAAAGCCAGGAAATGATAATGCATTAATTCGGTGAATTATATAGTGAAACAAACATGAATTTGCATTTGTAAATAGAACTTTTATCATAAATCCTCAAAAAGTCACAAACAAACTATTGACAGTTGCATCTATTGCTTACCACTACTTACTATTATTGTAAAGTATATACTTTCGTGAACACTTGGCCTTAACAATGCCAAATTATCCCCACATCACATCCAATTAATAATTTGAGAAAAAAAAGAGAAATTAGGATTTTAATACAACATGATTCTTTTCAACAACAAAGCACAAAATAAAAAATTTAAGAACATAGGACACGCACTCTAGGAAGGGATGAAACTCGCAGTTGCTTAAGCAAATCCGATATGGTGGTCAGTGGCGTAGGTGGAAGAAAACAAAGAAAAGGAACTCGAATCATGCTCAGTTTGATTCTTCGTTTGAAATCGCAAGGTCGAAGATGACGATAGGGTGGCCTACGGTGATGTTCTTCGAAACAAAAATCTAGTCAGTTCATTAGAAAGTCCATGAGATGAGGAGTACAAATATTGTTTTGATTTTTTCATTATGAGTGGTGGTGGCCGAAGATAGAACGTAGAAAGAGGCGGCGACAGTGATAAGGTTTGAGGGCAAAAAGAGAAAATGCGTTTTTGAGAGTTTTTTTGAAACAAATTCAATGGATTTAATCTGAGATTTTTTTTTGTGAATGAGTTTTTTTATTGACTTTAAAATAAATAAAAAAAAATCAGTTGTAGTGTTTAAATTTTATATTTTAAATAAATAAGAAATAAAACAATTCTATGTGATCACAATCTAACAAAATTTGACAAAATTTAACAATAACACCAAAGTGACTAACATGATCACGAATATTTATTAAATAACTGACTAAAATTTAATATAACATTAAGTTAAGGAATCAAATTATATGATGCATTAAATCTTGGGTTAATAGCCATTTTCACCCCTGCCATATAGGCGAGATTCGAAAAACCTCCTATAAAAAAAACTTGCATAAAATACCCTAACATTTCTAAATAATTTCATGGAATACCTTTAACACGCCACATCACCCAAAATGCTTATGTGTCATTATTTTTTCATATTTTCTTTTAATTTGAATTACCACACGGGTTAATGATGAAACAGGTTGACCAAAATACCGCTAAGTGAAAAAACATTAACATTGTCTTCTTCATTCCATAACGTGTTCCAGATTTGTGCCCTAAAAGTATCATTCAAGCATCTTCTATCTTCTTCATCCTGCTTCTCCTATCTTCGTCATCCAGCATCTTATATCTTCTTCATTTCATCTCTTCTTCGATTCAACCGAAATTATGAGTAACCTAGTATGTTTAAACTCTAGCACGTCTTCGAATGGAAGAAAAATTCCAAGATGCGAGCATAATATGAATATGAAGATGTTTGTTTCAAAATCGATGGCAAATCCTGGCAGAAAGTATTGGAAGTACAGGTTTTGGGGCAAAGAAGATGACTGCAACTTATTTCATTGGGATGACGAGTTTTTTGGTGGAGAAGAAACAACTTTCGTGGAAGGAGAGGTTGTAGATCTAATGAGCAAAATGAAGATAGCTTTTACTAAGGAGATTGAAGAATTGAAGAGAAATGTGTATAGCTTAAGGATTAAGATCAATTTTGTTATAGTTGTGCTTATTGCCTCATGTATCTTTTTTCTTTTTGGGTCGTGTAACAAATAAGGTTTAATGTCTGCACTGTAATGAAGTTTATGCTTATTCTGAATCAATGTAGTTGTTGTTTTTGCTTATGAATGAAAGTATTCTTATTGATGAATCAAATTTGTTACAGCTGTGCTTATTGCCTAGTTATTCTATACGTTGTTGTATTTGTTGTTGTAGTTATTCTATATGGTCATTAGTTAGACATCAATGTAATACTAGTATAATTGTTTTGATAACGGAACACAAGATTGTTTTGATATCGGTACAACCAATGTTAAAGGTTCCAAACAAAGTTAATTAGAATTACAAGATGTCTCAATAGCATTACATAAGATAATGTTAAAGTGTTACAAAACAAAGCAGAATTAAAAATAACTGATGCATCTTATCACAATGTTACAAAACAAAGTAGAATTCAAAATAGTCATTATGTTCCTAATTACTGAGTCATTCTCCTTTCAATATCCTCCCACTTGTTTTTTTCTTCACAGATGGCTCTTCATCTAACATCAATGGTGCATCAGGTGTTGAACCAACTCCACCAATTTGTCTTGCATTCCTCACCTTCTTCAATCTCTCACTGCACCTCTTTTTCTTCACAAACTGAGTAGCACTCTTCTTCTTAGCAACATTTTTTTCTTAGCAACAGGGTGAGTAGCAGCAGGCTCAGTTGTAGGCACATCAACATTGATTGTTGCAGGCTCAGTTGTAGGCACATCAACATTGGTTGTTGCAGGCTCAGTTGGTGCATTGGCAGGTGTTGGATTTACTACCTGTGATTGTTGCTCTTCAAATGCATTCATCATGTCATCCAACATAGCATCTATGTCTGCCTCATTCATTTCTTGGTCAACTGGTTCAGCAGTATTAATTGGTGCATTATCAGTTCCTTGGTCAGTTGGTGCATTATCAGTTCCTTGGTCAGTTGGTGCATTATCAGTTGGTGGAGCAGGTGTGGATGGCTTAGTCCTTGGTGTTTTCCTCTGCAAGAACATTAACATAACATCAGAATGTAAGAACATTAACATTACCAAATTTGTAAGAACATTAACATAACATCAGAATGTAAAGGAATTATCAAGCATTGTTGTTATACCTTTCTCTTCAATGCATTAGGATCATGCACTTTGCTTTGACACTTTCTTGAGTTATGACCAAAATTTTCACACTTTGTGCATCTATATGCTACTCTAATTCTCCTCATCCTTGCCCCATTTTCATCATGCTCTCTAATCCTTAACTTCTTAGGCCTTCCTGGACCCTTCTTATATTGAGGTGGCAACATGTTCTCAACATCCACTGTAGGCCACATGTCCATGCCATTGATTGGACTAACATTGTTTTCGTAGTAAGTTTTGTAAGAATCCCTCATGTAACAAGGGTCAACAAATGTCTCAGGGTCCAAATTCTGATAATGCATTGCAGACACAGCATGCCTACATGGTATACCTACAAGCTCCCAAAAACCACATGAACATCTTTTTTTTTCCAATATCAACAACAAATCGCAACCCATTGTATGAATGATGCACCTGCCATAGCCCAACCATACTTCGTGTGGGTAGGCATTCTCCACTCATCATAGTTTCCTTATCTAGTCTTTTCCTAGGATTAGGCATAACCTTATGTGTCTATTTTTCAAGCTTCACTAAGTTATTGGCAATCCTATTCATCAAATAATTCCTAATCCATTCTACCATTGTGAGAATAGGTTTATCCCTAGCTTGTAAGATAGTACTATTAAAAGATTCAGTCAAGTTATTCATTAACACATCACACTTAGGATAGAAACTAAATGAATGCTTACACCATAACTTGGTAGGCACTCCCATCAACCACTCTCATGCTTTCTTGTCAAGTTGCCAGAGCTCATTCACCTTTTTCTCCCATGCTTGAAAGTATGTAGCTTTGGCAGCCCCCATCAATAGATCTCTTATTGCAGCTCCACCACCAAATTTCTTCTTGAAATTTGCGTATAAATGTCTTAGGCATATTCTATGTTCAATATGTTCAAACATATCTTCAAATACACTTACAAGACCCTAAAATAAGAAGGGAACAATTCATGCCATAAACAAATCAATTCAAATACACTAATAAACAGATCTACACAAAGCTACTAAACAGTAGTGAATTAAAGACATCTGGACACATAAATAATTGTTACCTTCTGTTGATCCGAGATAAAAACATATTTCCTTTCACACCCAATGTCTTCCATGATCAGCTTCATAAACCATTTCCAGCTATCCTTAGTTTCAGTTTCTACAACACCAAAAGCCAAAGGGTAGTATTGGTCATTTGGATCCCTTGTCACAACAACTAGTAACTGACCACCATATTGAGTCTTAAGGTGACAACCATCTACTCCAATAAATGGCCTACATGCCTTAGTGAACCCTCTCTTACAACCATCGAGGCAAAAATAAAATCTTCCAAATCTTGGTGGCAGGGTTGGTAATGACCTCTCAGTGTTAATCTTGACTGTATTTCCTGCACAGTGCTTCTTCAACTCAGTTGCATATCTCCATAGCATGTTAAATTGCTCCTTTGCATCTCTTTCAATAATTTCCTCAGCCATAGATCTAGCTCTCCAAGCCTTCCCTTTGGTTATGCCAACTGAATATTTCTGCCTTAGCTCAGACATTATTTCTGCAACTTTAACTTTACCTTGTGACTTCCTCTTTTCAACAATAAGTTTAGATACCCATTTGGAATTGGCAAATTTGTTATTTAATACCCTTGCACATGTGTATGTCCCCACCCAAGTCTTTATTTGGTAAGTGTGTCTATCCCTCACTTTACTACACAAAGCTAAAAAACCACATTTACCCTTGCACTCTACCCTAACCCTATAACTCTCATTCTTAACAAACTTTATCTCTCTCTCTCTCATTTAACGCTGACCACTCTCTAATAACATCTTTAAATTCAGATAGAGAATTGAATTCCATACCTAATTTGAATTGAAAGTCCTTGTTGAGCAACTCACCTCTAAACTTCTCAAAAACTTTGGCTTGGAATGTTTCTCCTCTATGTCACTTTCATCAGGGTCAGAGCTATCCAATTCCTCACTATCATACTCCACCTCTTTACTTCTAAAGTTACTTGGATTCCTTTGTGAACAAGATCCCAACACATGTTAAGGTACTATGACACTGACTTTGGACCCCTTCTTAATGGGTGTCATCTTCTTTGGATCCTTTGATGCCCTAACCTTGAATCTCAATGACTTACCTTTTACCTGAACCCTATTTCCCTTTTCTGGTATGACCATTTCCTCAAGTACCACTTCATCATTTTGTTCCTCTACTTCATCACGTGATATCTCTTCTTCACTGTCATCAAATTTTATGTCTTCATCACTACTATCTTCTTCACTGCAGTCACTAAAAACATCAACATCCGGGTTCGACACCTTAGTCATCATGTCTTTAATACCGTGTTCTACCCAAATATGACCATCCACATTACAAGACATGCTGTGAGAGGCAATGTCTCCAGCTTGAACATCATCAACAACATGAGTAAACCCTTCGTCCACTTGTGGAATGTTCCTCCATAGCCTGAAACCTTCGTAACCCCACTCTCTAACCAAACTAACAACTTCAAAGAAACTCCACTTATCAGAGTCTTGACCTTCGACGATTATTTCACTCCTTCCCCGGTAAAAGATGTGACCTTGATGCACAAAGTTTCCACCATGATGGAAAATGACACCAAAAACACCCATTTCTGCAAATACCATTAAACCTAGCAATGAACAACAATGAAGATCTAAATACAATAACTCATCAACAAAATCAATAAAAATCATACCTCTTTGGTGTCTACTGATGCGATTCCTACAACCAATTATTGAAGAAGTCAACGACGCGAAGACTAGAAGACGGATTCTGAACAATTTTTCAAACTCAAAGAAAGAACCTTAATTGTTAGGGTCGGAAATGAGATAGATGAAATGTGTTAGTTTTCACTAAGTTAATGTTTTTTCACTTAGGGGTATTTTGGTCAATCTGTTTCATCATTAACCCATGTGGCAATTCAAATTAAAAAAAATTGAAAAAATAATGACACATAAGCATTTTGGGTGATGTGGCATGTTAAAGGTCTTCCATGAAATTATTTAGAAATGTTAGGATATTTTATGCAAGTTTTTTTTTATAGAGAGGTTTTTCGAATCTCGCCTATATAACAGAGGTGAAAATAACTATTAACCCTAAATCTTTATAGGGTATTTTTTATTTTCTCTTAAATTTTTTTAAAACTTTTTTAAAATAATTAATTAATTTTTTTGAAAATTATTTATAGATTATTCGTGACCTTGTGGCGGAAGTTAGGTTTACCTTTTTTTTTTCTCCTTACATTTATACTCTTCATCTTCACGCCCAATACCAAAACCCTCTTCAATTTTTCTTCCTCGTTTTTCCCTCTCTCGATAGCTCATGCACCAGTGAGACTATATTTTAACACCATTATTTTCAAAATCAAGGTATTCTATTTCTTCTTCCTTCGCTCTTCACTTTCAGCTTTTCCTTTTACACTTTTATTATTATTATTAGGGTTTCGTTTCTTAAACCTGTTCTCTTTCTGTGAATCAGTGTTTCCAAAATGGCGCATCTCGGAGGCGGCGCTGAAGCGCACGCACGGTTCAAGCAGTACGAGTACAGAGCCAACTCTAGTTTAGTTCTCACCACCGATTCTCGTCCACGTGACACGCACGAACCCACCGGAGAACCAGAGTCGCTGTATGGAAGAATCGATCCAAAAAACTTCGGTGACCGTGTTTCCCACGACCGTCCACCGGACCTCAGCGAGAAACTCAATGCCGCGAAGAGAAAGAAGAAGGAAAGAGAGAGGGATCCGATTGATTCCGTCTCTTCTCGTCGGAGCAAGCGCCGCCGTCTTCAGGAAGAGAGTGTGCTTACTGCCACGGATGACGGTGTTTACCAGCCGAAGACTAAGGAAACCCGTGCTGCTTATGAAGCCATGCTTAGTGTTATCCAGCAGCAACTTGGTGGTCAGCCGCTTAGTATTGTTAGTGGTGCCGCGGATGAGATTCTTGCGGTTTTGAAAAATGATACTCTTAAGAATCTTGATAAGAAGAAGGATATTGAGAAGCTTCTTAATCCTATACCTAATAATGTGTTTGATCAGCTTGTTTCGATTGGGAAGTTGATTACTGATTTTCAGGAGGTTGGAGATGCTGTAAATGGTTCGGGTGGTGGTGATTTGGATGGTGGTCTTGATGATGATGTGGGTGTTGCGGTGGAATTTGAGGAGAATGAAGATGATGAGGATGATGAGAGTGATCTTGATGTGGTGCAGGAGGAAGAAGAGGATGATGACGATCTTGCTGAAGCTAATGGTTCGGGTGGTATGCAAATGGGGGGTGGTATTGATGATGAAGATATGGAGGAAGCTAATGAAGGGATGAATTTGAATGTGCAGGACATTGATGCTTATTGGCTACAGAGGAAGATTTCTCATGCTTTTGAACAACAGATTGATCCGCAGCAATGTCAGAAGCTTGCTGGGGAAGTGTTGGATATTTTGGCTGAGCCAGATGACAGGGAAGTGGAGAACAAGCTGTTGTTTCATCTTGAGTTTGATAAATTTAGCCTCATTAAGTTTTTGCTGCGGAACAGGCTTAAAATTGTGTGGTGTACTCGTTTGGCGAGGGCACAGGATCAGGAAGAGAGGGAGAAGATTGAAGAAGAGATGAAGGGATCTGATTTGTTGCAGCCAATTTTGGAGCAGTTGCATGCTACAAGGGCATCTGCTAAGGAGAGACAAAAGAACTTGGAGAAGAGTATAAGGGAAGAGGCTAGAAGGTTGAAAGATGATAGTGTTGGAGATGGAGACAAGGACAGAGATAGGGATAGGGAGAGAAGCAGGAGGGGTGTTGGTGATAGAGATGGGGAGAGTGGTTGGTTAAAGGGTCAACGCCAAATGCTTGATTTGGATAACCTGACTTTTGCACAAGGTGGTTTGTTTATGGCAAAGAAAAAATGTGACCTCCCTGATGGGTCTTATAGGCATCTTAGCAAAGGTTATGAAGAAATTCATGTCCCTGCATTGAAGGCGAAGCCCCTTGATCCTAATGAGAAGCTGTTAAAGATTTCTGCTATGCCTGATTGGGCACAACCAGCCTTCAAAGGAATGACACAATTGAATAGAGTTCAGAGCAAAGTCTATGAAACTGCTCTCTTTAAGCCTGATAATCTTTTGCTTTGTGCCCCAACTGGTGCTGGAAAAACCAATGTTGCTGTTCTTACTATCCTTCAGCAGATTGCACGTCATAGGAATCCGGATGATGGTTCTATTGACCACAATGCATATAAAATTGTTTATGTTGCACCAATGAAAGCTCTTGTGGCCGAGGTTGTTGGGAATTTGTCTAACCGGTTGCAGGAATATAATGTTAAGGTCAGAGAGCTCAGTGGAGATCAGTCACTAACAAGGCAGCAGATAGAAGAGACTCAAATCATTGTGACAACTCCTGAGAAGTGGGATATTATCACACGGAAGTCTGGAGATCGAACTTACACACAACTTGTGAAGCTCCTCATCATTGATGAGATTCATCTCCTTCATGATAACAGAGGGCCTGTCATTGAAAGTATTGTTGCTAGAACCGTTAGGCAGATTGAAACAACAAAAGATTATATTCGATTGGTGGGATTGTCGGCTACTCTCCCTAATTATGAAGACGTGGCACTATTCTTGCGTGTCGATCTGAACAAGGGGTTGTTTTATTTCGATAACAGTTACAGACCTGTGCCCCTTTCTCAGCAGTATGTTGGAATCACAGTAAAGAAACCCCTTCAGAGATTCCAGTTGATGAACGATATCTGTTACGAAAAAGTTATGGGTGTAGCTGGAAAGCATCAGGTTCTTATCTTTGTACATTCAAGGAAAGAAACTGCTAAAACTGCTAGAGCCATTAGAGATGCTGCACTCGCAAATGATACTCTTGGTAGGTTCCTTAAAGAAGACAGTGCAAGTCGTGAAATTCTCCATACTCACACTGATCTTGTGAAAAGCAGTGACCTTAAAGATCTTCTGCCGTATGGTTTTGCTATTCATCATGCTGGTATGACAAGGACAGATCGGCAACTTGTTGAGGATCTGTTTGCTGATGGACATGCACAAGTTTTGGTATCTACTGCTACCCTTGCCTGGGGTGTGAATCTTCCTGCCCATACAGTGATAATTAAAGGGACACAGATTTACAATCCTGAAAAAGGGGCCTGGACTGAATTGAGTCCTCTCGACGTAATGCAGATGTTGGGTCGTGCTGGAAGGCCCCAATACGATTCTTATGGCGAGGGAATAATTGTTACTGGCCACAGTGAGTTACAGTATTACCTCTCTCTCATGAACCAGCAACTTCCTATTGAGAGCCAGTTTATTTCCAAGCTGGCCGATCAGTTGAATGCAGAAATAGTTCTCGGTACAGTTCAAAATGCGAAGGAAGCCTGTCACTGGATTGGATACACTTACCTGTATGTCCGTATGTTGAGGAATCCTTCTCTTTATGGTTTAGCACCAGATGTCCTAACCAGAGATATAACATTGGAGGAAAGGAGGGCTGATTTGGTAAGTATCTCAATTCTCTAATTTATCTATTGGTTTTTATTACCTGAACTAAATCAATTCCCGGGTCATTATTCGGCTGTTTACTTGGTTCCTTGCTGTTTATGATTGTTGTTGTGATTGCTTTGACTTATGTAGTAAATTTGCTTGAAAGGGAACCATATCTTATGACTTTGAGAGTTACCTGCTTTAGTTTTTACTTTATTTAGGTTCCTTTTTGGGGGTGTCTGCTCTGGTGCCTGGTATAATTTACGTAGAACTGCATAAAAAGGGAACCGGTATCTGGTGACTCTAGTAAAACATAGGCTCTTTAATATTTTTTGATGTTTGATTTTTCTCTTGAATAGTTAAGACACTGGCACTTTAATTTTTTTGAAGTTTGGTTTTTCTCCCCTGGGCTAAACCGATTCCCGTGTCATCTATTTTATCAAACTCGGAACGGTCGTTAACTCGGTGCATAACGGCACAACCGAGCTAACGCACCCAGCCGTGTTGGAACGGCCACGTTTACGTGAACGGGTTCAGAATGTCGCGGGTTTGACGCGTCTAGAGTGCCCACTCAAAGTTTTATTTGTCTTTTGGTTTTTATTACCTGAACTAAACCAATTCCTGTGTCGATATTTGGTTATTTACTTGTTTTCTTGGTGTTAGTGATTGTTGTCATTGCTTTGATTATTGTAGTAGAGTTGCCTGAGAAGGGAACAGATCTTATGGCTTTGAGAATTACCTGCATTAGTTTATTTATTACTAGGTTCCTTTTTGGTGGTGTTTGTTCTAGTCATTGGTATAATTTACTTTGAATTGCCTGAACATGGAACCAAATTATTGGGGACTCTAGTAAAACATAGGCTCTTAACTTTTTTTTGATGTTTGAGTCTTCTTTGAATATTTATTACACATGCTCTTTAGTTTTTTTTTAAGTTTGATTTTTCTCCTCTGAGCTAAACTAATTCCCATGTCATTATTTGTTTTTTTTTACTTGGTTCCTTTCTGTTAGTGATTGTTGTTGTCATCAGTTTGACTTGTGTAGAGTTGCATGAGAAGGGAACCAAATCTTCATGACTTTGTGAATCACCAGCCTTTGTTTTTGTTTACTTACCAGGTTGCTTTTTGCTAGTGTCTTTCTTGTCATTGATATAATTTATTTACTTAGAATTGCATGAAAAGGGAACCAAACCAAACCATCTTGGACTCTTGTAAGACATAGGCTCTTTAACTTTTTTATTTTTTTATTTTTTTTTAATGTTTGATTTTTCTCATTTGAATATTTCAGACAGAAGGCTCTTCAACTTTTTTTAAGTTTGTTTTTTATCCTCTGGCCTAAACCAAAATCTATCTCTTTATTTGGTTTTTTACTAGGTTCCTTTCCGTTAGTGATTGTTGTTGTCATGGTTTGATTTGTGTACATGAGAAGAGAACCAGATCTTCATGGCTTTGAGAATCACCCACTTTAATTTTGGTTTATTTACTAGGTTCCTTTTTGGTAGTGAATGTTCTTGTCATTGGTATAACTTATAATTGCATGAAAAGAGAACCAAGTAACTGTAGACTCTAGTAAGACATAAGCTCTTAAACTTTTTTTGGTGTTTGATTCTTCCTTTGAATATTTATTACACAGGCTCTTCAACTTTTTATGAAGTTTGATTTTTCTCGTCTGAACTAAACCAATTCCCATGTCAATTATTATTTGTTTTTTTACCAGGTTTCTTTCTGTTAGTGATTGTTGTCGTCATCGGTTTGTCTGAACTAAACCAATTCCCATGTCAATTATTATTTGTTTTTTACCAGGTTTCTTTCTGTTAGTGATTGTTGTCGTCACCGGTTTGATTTGTGTAGAGCATTAGAAGGGAACCGGCACTTGAGTTTTTGAATTGAGACTTACCCAATTTAGTTTTGGAATTGAGACTTGCCCATTTTAGTTTTGGACTTGTTGCTCTGAGACTTACCCGCTTTAGTTTTGGTTTATTTACTAGGCTCCTTTTTGTAGTGTTTGTACTTTTCATTGGCTTAATTTATGTAGAATTGTATGAAAAGGGAACCAAATCATCATGGACTCTAGCAAGACATAGGCTCTTTTTACTTTGTTTATGTTTGATTTTCTTTAAATATTTAAGACACAGGCTCGTTAACTTTTTCTTTTAAAGTGTTATTATTTGGTTTTGTACTGGGTTCCTTTCTGTTAGTGATTGTCATTGTTATCTGTTTGATTTGTGTAGTGTTGCATGGAAAGGGAACATATCTTTATGGCTTTTAGAACCACCTTAGGTTTGGCTCTGAGAATTACCCAGTTTAGTTTTGGTTTATTTACTGGTTTCCTTTTTCCTAGTGTCTGTTCTTGTAGTTGGTACAATTTATGTAGAATTGCATGTAAAGGGAACCAAATCTTCATGGACTCTAGTAAGACATAGTCAGTAACTTTTTTTTGATGATCGATTTTTCTCCTTTGAATGTTTATTTGATGAATTTCAAATGATATTCAATCATATATTTTTTTTTGGATATATAGCTTTTTTCATACTGCCTTGTGTTTTATCAATCGATCATCTAACATTGATTTATTTAAATTTTGCAGATTCATACGGCTGCAACCATCTTAGATAAAAATAATTTGGTGAAGTATGATAGGAAGAGTGGATATTTTCAGGTCACCGACTTGGGTCGAATTGCAAGTTACTACTATATAACTCACGGAACTATATCCACATATAACGAGCATTTGAAGCCTACTATGGGAGACATAGAGCTTTGTCGGCTGTTCTCACTTAGTGAAGAATTCAAGTATGTAACAGTAAGGCAAGATGAAAAGATGGAGCTGGCTAAGCTTTTAGACCGTGTTCCCATTCCCATCAAGGAAAGTCTGGAAGAGCCGAGTGCAAAAATCAATGTTTTATTGCAAGCATATATTTCACAATTAAAGCTTGAAGGGCTCTCAATGACATCTGATATGGTTTTCATAACTCAGGTTTGTTTCTTACCTTTGAGAAGTTGTCGAAAGTGGTATTATATTTCTTTTATGACTCTGTTTCTTTCTTTTGAGAAGTTATTGAAAGTGATACTCTATTTCTTTTAAGACTGTTTCTTACCTTTGAGAGTTTATTCGAAGTGGTGTTCATCTTTTAATTCTTTTAGCTGATTTGTGTATTTCGTTTTTCTCTTTCAGAGTGCTGGACGTCTTTTGCGGGCTCTTTTTGAGATTGTCCTGAAACGTGGTTGGGCACAATTGGCTGAGAAGGCTTTGAACTTATGTAAGATGGTGACCAAGAGGATGTGGAGTGTCCAAACTCCTCTTCGTCAGTTCACTGGAATTCCAAGTGATATATTAACAAAATTGGAGAAGAAGGATTTGGCTTGGGAAAGGTATTACGACCTATCATCACAAGAGATAGGTGAACTGATTCGTGCACCGAAGATGGGGAGGACCCTTCATAAATTTATCCATCAATTCCCAAAGCTGAACCTTGCAGCACATGTGCAGCCAATTACTCGCACAGTTTTGGGGGTTGAGCTCACAATAACTCCTGATTTTGCGTGGGATGATAGGATACATGGGTATGTTGAGCCGTTCTGGGTGATTGTGGAGGATAATGATGGTGAATATATCCTTCATCATGAGTATTTTTTGTTGAAAAAACAGTATATTGAGGAGGATCACACTTTGAATTTCACTGTGCCGATATACGAGCCTCTTCCTCCTCAATACTTTATCTGCGTTGTTTCTGATAAGTGGCTTGGATCCCAAACTGTACTGCCTGTTTCTTTCAGGCATCTAATTTTACCTGAAAAGTATCCTCCGCCTACTGAACTATTGGATCTTCAACCACTTCCGGTTACTGCCTTGAGAAATCCATCTTATGAAGCTCTTTATCAGGATTTTAAACATTTCAATCCGGTACAAACACAAGTCTTCACAGTACTGTATAATTCTGATGACAATGTCTTGGTTGCTGCTCCAACTGGGAGTGGCAAGACTATATGTGCTGAATTTGCAATTTTGAGGAATCATCAAAAATTGCCTGATAGTGTCATGCGTGTTGTGTATGTTGCACCCATTGAAGCTCTTGCCAAAGAAAGGTATCGTGATTGGGAGAAGAAATTTGGGGGCGGACTCAAGTTGAAGGTAGTGGAGTTAACTGGAGAAACTGCGACTGATCTGAAACTGCTTGAGAAAGGTCAGGTTATTATTAGTACTCCTGAGAAATGGGATGCTTTATCCCGCCGCTGGAAACAGAGGAAACATGTTCAACAAGTTAGTCTTTTCATCATTGATGAGCTCCACTTAATTGGAGGTCAAGGTGGTCCTATTTTAGAGGTTATTGTTTCCCGGATGAGATATATTGCCAGTCAGGTTGAAAATAAGATTCGTATAGTGGCTTTGTCAACTTCACTTGCAAATGCAAAGGATCTGGGAGAATGGATTGGAGCTACCTCCCACGGCCTTTTCAATTTCCCACCCGGTGTTCGACCCGTGCCATTAGAAATTCACATCCAAGGTGTAGATATTGCCAATTTTGAGGCTAGGATGCAGGCAATGACCAAACCGACTTACACTTCTATTGCTCAACATGCGAAGAATGGGAAACCTGCTATCGTATTTGTACCTACAAGAAAGCATGTTCGACTGACAGCTGTGGATTTGATTACATACTCAGGTGCAGACAGTGGTGAGAAGCCTTTTTTGCTGCGGTCCGTAGAAGAACTCGAGCCTTTTATTAACAAGATTAGTGATGAAATGTTGAAAGTCACTTTACGGGAAGGTGTTGGCTACTTGCACGAGGGCTTAAACAATCTTGATCATGACATCGTGTCACAACTATTTGAAGCTGGTTGGATTCAGGTCTGTGTTTTAAGCAGTTCCATGTGCTGGGGAGTGACCTTGTCCGCTCATCTGGTAGTTGTGATGGGCACACAATACTATGATGGGCGAGAGAATGCTCAAACAGATTACCCTGTTACCGATTTGCTGCAAATGATGGGTCATGCCAGCCGGCCTTTGGTGGACAATTCTGGGAAATGTGTCATCTTATGCCATGCACCTCGTAAAGAGTATTACAAGAAGTTTCTATATGAAGCATTCCCGGTTGAAAGCCATCTTCATCACTTCTTGCATGACAACTTAAATGCTGAAATAGTTGCTGGTATTATTGAAAACAAGCAAGATGCTGTAGATTATCTTACATGGACATTCATGTATAGGAGGCTCACCCAAAATCCTAACTATTACAATTTACAAGGAGTTAGTCACAGACATCTTTCTGACCACCTCTCAGAGATGGTGGAAAATACATTGAGTGATTTAGAAGCAAGCAAGTGTGTTGCTATTGAGGATGATATGGACCTTTCTCCTCTTAACCTTGGAATGATTGCTTCATATTATTACATCAGTTACACAACTATTGAAAGGTTTTCATCATCATTGACTTCAAAAACAAAAATGAAAGGTCTGTTGGAGATTCTGTCATCTGCATCAGAATATGCTCACCTTCCAATAAGACCCGGGGAAGAAGAGGTGGTTCGTAGGTTAATAAACCACCAAAGGTTTTCCTTTGAAAACCCAAAAGTCACAGATCCACATGTTAAGGCAAATGCTGTGCTGCAGGCGCATTTCTCTAGGCAATTTGTTGGTGGTAATCTATCATTGGACCAGAGGGAGGTGCTGCTTTCTGCAAACAGGCTGCTGCAGGCAATGGTGGATGTAATATCGAGCAATGGTTGGCTGAGCATGGCTCTTCTTGCTATGGAAGTAAGTCAAATGGTGACACAAGGAATGTGGGAGCGAGATTCTATGCTGCTACAGCTTCCACACTTCACAAAGGATTTGGCTAAGAAGTGCCAGGAGAACCCAGGGAGGAGTATAGAAACTATCTTTGATTTATTAGAGATGGAAGATGACGAGAGACGAGAATTGTTGAACATGACTGATTCTCAGCTTTTGGATATTGCCCGATTTTGCAATCGTTTTCCTAATATTGATTTGTCATATGAGATCGTGGACAATGACAATGTGCGAGCCGGGGATGATGTCACACTTCAGGTCACTCTTGAGCGGGATCTTGAGGGTAAAACAGAAGTAGGACCTGTTGATGCTCCCAGGTATCCGAAAGCCAAGGAAGAAGGGTGGTGGCTTGTTGTTGGTGATACCAAAACCAACATGTTGCTTGCAATTAAACGGGTGTCCTTGCAGCGGAAGTTGAAAGCCAAACTGGAGTTTACTGCTCCTGCTGATGCTGGAAAGAAATCCTATGTCCTCTACTTCATGTGCGATTCTTACATGGGTTGTGATCAGGAGTATGGTTTCACCCTTGATGTTAAGGAAGCAGATGGTGAAGATGAATGAAAAAGTAATGTTTCTAATTCTTTTTTCTCTTGCTAAGATCTATTAACATGTTAATTGTTTAGTGCTTTTGGTAGCATATACTTCATTTTAAACAACATTATAGTTGTTGGTTGGTTCTGGAGTTTATGAATTTTTTGTCCTTTGCAGTTTCATGAAAGCTGCAATTGAGAAGAGGATGATTATATTTCCATGCTGAAGTTTTTGTTTTGTTCTGGTAAACAAACACCTTACTCATCCTTAATTAAACAATTAACTTGATTATTGCGTACTAATTAAATGTTCACCTTTACATTGTGGCAGTTTAGGAACTAATTGCAGCAAGAGATAACATAAGGAGGTAGCCCTGTAGGTTGATTATGGAAAAACTGTAACCCGTGGATCACTAATTGCTACATAAGAAATGGAATGAGTATGTTGATTATTGGGACAATGGTGATAATTTTCTTGAGAGTTGTTTATGTCCTTGAATGACCAATTTGGGATTCTGGAGAACTCTTTGTCTTCATACATGCTTTTATATAGTTTTGAAGACCTGTTGAACTTAGCCTTACTTTAGTTTGTACACAGATGTTTATATTGCAGCTCGGTTATCCAACTTTATTTACCCCATTTGATGTCAAAGTTACTGATTTGTGTTTTGTAAATAATCTGCATGAATTTGAAAATCAGTTGCTGTTATGAATGACTTTTTTTTTTTTTGAGCGAGTTATAGGGAAGGAATTTGTAACCCGGTATCAAATATTCCCGTACAAATAATTTTTAAAAGAGCTTTTAATGTTGAATATATAATTATTTTTTCTTAAAATTCTACCATTTGTTTTAGCACTAGGCATTTAAGATTTTAACCTGATATCATTTGTATATTACATTATTTCCAGAAATATCATCATCGGCTATATGAGTTGATAGAATTATGTAGATTTTGGTAGTTTTGTTGTGTTCAGTTTTTTAACAGTTATTTGAACAACCATCTTTTATTTTAAAGAGAAAAAAAGAAATGCATTGTCAACTAATCACATGAATTTGTCATGAATTTGTCATAAGGTGTTAGTTGAGAACTTGATGAAGTCTGAAACCAGTTATGTGATTGTATTGTTAAACTTTGACATGACCCCTGATTGCCTTTCATTTTTGGTATCTATGGTTAATAATAGATAAAATCGAAACAAATTCATTGATGGAAAATTTTAAAATATTTAAATTCAGAAATAAATAATGTGTAATGCACGCATAAACAGATGACTTTTTTAGGAAATTCTTAATGTCAGGTGAGTCATCATTGATGTGCAGCTTGGTTACATTGAACGTGTTCGAAACACATAAAGGATACTTTCCTACAGGGAAGAGAAATAACAAATCAAATGTGTTTTTAATAAATAACTTGGATCAGTAATACGCAAAAAAAACTATCATCTACCTTCCTCTTTCACTTTTGCAAATTGTAAAATGACGATTATAGGTAAAGAAGTGTCTTTCCTTTTTTGAATGTAGTCATGGAACTGCAAATCATATTCTTCCCACAATGTACAGTGAATTGTATTGTTACTACAAATATATAAAACACATCAATGGTTACGAACAACGTAAAATTGAAAACACAGAATAATCAAAGCAGTATTGGGGAAGTGGTTTTGTAGACATACCCCAAGTCCTTCAACACCAAATTAATTTGTTTTCTTTTGCTACCACTGTGTAATTGTGTGTAACCAATCTCACTCACCATACCAATAACGTCTACAACATTCAATATTTGCAAACAAAACATACGTTATAAAACAATAACAAAACATGATATAACTTAATGGTTGATTATTACTCAAACATATACGTATATACACATCTATTAAAACATCTATTTTCCACTTTCCACATATAATATCTGCAAAAGGCGTGAACTTCATGTTTTTCGGAGGAATCACATGCTTATTTTTGTCGCAGACAGAAGTACCACCAGTAAACACCGACACAAATTTGTGGTCGGATGGCTTGAATAATAGTTCATTCAACATCACTTGAAAATTTGCAATGGTATAAGTGTTATTCACGGCTAAGACAAAATTAAACGATTGTTTATACATTGTTAGGACTTTCACATGAATATCCGAACCCTGAAAGGTTGACAAACCATTGTTGAAGTAGATTCAGTAGTTCATGAAACATACAAACAATATGATTATAAAACCAGAATATAATAAATAAGATAAAGATGTTTACATGCATTATAAATAACTTTTTATGGGATTTTTATAAACCAACAACCATGATAAGAAATCGAACTGAGCATGGATGCAGAAATATTACCTCCTTATCAACCACAATCATCTCAAAATGTTCCTTATTCTTTGAAACAACACTATATTTGTGATGGATTCTGACTGCCATCTTCCAAAGCTCTTGACTATCGTTGATGTCCTTAACCATTGAAAAAGGTCTTGCCATTGTTGTTCTTAATGTCCGGCAAAGTTAGGGTTTTTTGCAGGGGGAAGGTTTGGAAGCAGAGAGAGGTTTCCACTATTTTTTCAAACGAAATGTGTTTTTTTTTGTGAGGAAACTTAAGTGAGATGGGTGTTACATGTCCATCCATTTGATCATTGCCTTTCTGCCTTGGAAGAAACACTTCACAAGCACGTGGTTTCTGACTTGCGCGGACTTGGAAAGTTGTTCCCATGATTCACAACACCTTTACGCCACTGTTTACCCTTTTCACTATTGTTGCAAACTTATTGTTAATATTCAGTTTGGGTTTGGCCATATTTTAGGTTATTTGAGTGCTTAAACACAGGTTGAGAATCAATTATGTCTGCATCCAGTTTGGTTTAGTTGGTTTTAGACACATAATATCCCCAAATTTATGTGCTGACAGCAGTTAATCAAAGATTAATAGAATAGTTATCATAACTGTTCTGGACTGGGCCAGCGCCTGCCCATTGGCCGAGCATGCCCAACCCAATAGACTTAGAAGGCCCAACAAGGTCCACAATTATCCAGTGTCGGGCACATCCTCACCACCCCCTTTTGTCGGGCACGTATTGGACATGTATTTTCGAACAGAGTCTTTACGTCTAGGAGAGCACCTCTCTCCTCGGCCTCCACATTCGCCTCCCCGCGAGGACACGTCACCTTGTAACCTCCCACTTCCGAAGGAATCAGTCTGCCCACCTTCCGGAGATCTCGAGACCGTTACCCCAGGGCGAAGACGATGTGCTGGTCTTCCCTACGCCACGTAAGCCCTGGCAGTCACCTGGATTGGGCCTGGCAATCCAGCCCAGTGCAGGTGACCGTTGGCCCCGTGCTGGGGGAATTCTATAAATACCCTCTCATTTGAGAGGGCCAGGTGACGTTCATTCTAACTCTCACACCTATATTCTGTTCGCCTTGGTCAACCAAACCAACCAATTGATTGCCCAGCAGAATCTCAGGATCGAAGTGCTCGAGATAGGGCGGCCACGACGCTCTTCCCCACGAAGACATCATCACCCACCATCTCCCAACCGTTCTCCTTCCCCGCGAAGGACTCCCCCGGCGAACTCTCGCAGCCCTTCCCCGCAGTGCGAGGGCCGCCGACCACGCTTGGAGCGACCCCAGCCCGTGGTCACCCAGAAGCGCCATCGGTCCCCTCCTCCGCAGGTGCCAAGGGGATCCCCGACCAGGAAGAGGAGCAAAGCCGACGACGAAAAACCGAAGAACCACTCCAGAAACTCTCCTCGACGACATGGACCTGGTCGAGGTCATCGCTCCCCATCACGGTCGCCAGTTAGAAGTGATGAGGACGACCAGAGGACCCCTCTGTCCAGGAAGATCATGGACACCCTCATCCCTGTAGGCATGGAGAAGCCTCCACTACTGGGAACCTATGATGGCACATCCGACCCCGACGATCACGTCGAGAGCTTTGAAGCCATGCTGGACTATAGGAATGTCGGGGGAGATATCAAGTGCGGGCTCTTCCCGAACACTCTTCGGAAAGGCGCCATGACTTGGTACAAAAGTCTCGCGCCTAAATCAATCACGTCCTGGAGGCAACTGAAGGGACGTTTCTCCAAACATTTCACCGCCTCTCACTAACATCCGAAGACGGTGGCCTCATTGGAAGGCATCTTCCAGGGGAATAGCGAATCTCTTAGAGACTACATTGAGGGATTCAACCGAGAAGTTGTCGAGGTCCACACGACCGACGACATGAAGAAGTTCCTGATCGTACGGGGACTACGTATAGGGACCGAGTTCGTCAAGTCTGTGGGCATCCATAGACCCCGCAACTTGGAAGACCTCCTCCACCGAGCTCAATCCTACATCGAGTTCGAAAAGTCGGAGGCTGCCCAAATCGCCCTCGACTCAAGACGTCGGGATGGCCCCCGCTGCCAAAGAGATGAAGGCTCTCCTCCCCTTCAGCGTGGGGGAGAGAAAAGACGTGACAGCCGACCCAGGGACTCTCGCGAACCGAGGGGACCAGCTGGCCGGTTCACGGAGTACACTCCGCTCAATGCTCCCCGCGAGCGAATTCTCAACGAGTGCGCTAACTCGGAATTTCAAAAAGGGGGTGTCAACTTTCCAAATCCGACACCCCCCAAATCAAACACGAATAAGTTCAAGTACTGCAGGTTCCACCAGAGCCATGGACATGTCACGGAAGATTGCATCCACCTCAAGGACACAATTTAGATCCTGATCAAAGAAGGGCATCTAAAGCAGTACGCTAAGAGGAACGACGCTCCTCGGTCAGATGCCCGCGATGCTCAAAGCGTCGAGGAGACGACGCCTCTTGCCGGGGAAAACCGCCTGCAAGTCGCCCTCAACATCACTCGACCCGAGGATTTCTTCGTCCCCGAGGGAATCGAGAACCAAGAGGCAGTTCGCAACATATGGGCGAACTTCCCCCATGAAGACCCCGTCACTGCCCGCAGCACATGGGAGAGCTTCCCTAAGGTAATGGTCATATCAGGCGGAGGTTTCGAGAAGGTCTCCGTCAGGTCGATCAAGCGGAAATTTGACGAGCTGGAATCCGCGACCTTAACGAAGACCACCACCCTCGAGAAGGTGCGAGGGAATTCAAACCCCATAACTTTCTACCTGGAGGAGCTGCCAGGCAGAGCGCCCAATGCCACTATTCCCCTCTTGATCCAGACACAGATGGCTAATGTCGACGTCCGTAGGATCCTGGTCGACCAGGGGAGCTCAGTGGACATCATGTACGCCCACCTCTTCGAGACCCTCCAGCTCGACGAGAAGCATTTGACCCCTTACGTGGGCTCGGATCTAAAAGGGTTCAACGACACCACCACTAGACCACGGGGTTATGTTGAACTGATGGTCACTTTCGGGAGCGAGGATACCGCCCAACAAGTCAAGACCTGCTTCTTGGTGGTCGAATGTCCATCCCTCTACAACTGCATCCTGGGGAGGACCACTCTAGCCGACTCACAACGGTACCATCGACAGTCCATCTGAAGATGAAGTACTACACGGCCAGGGGCTGGGTTGTCACCATGCACGAGGACATTGAAGCGGCCAGAAGGTGCTTCCATCGACACCAAACCCAAGACCGGAGCAAAGCCATCCCCGGAAGCAGCGCAGAAGCCACTCCCGCACGTCAACGCGATCGACCTCGACAGCAGGTTCCCTGACGAGTAGGAGGAAGGCAGGGCAGCTGACCACGACCTCCAAGCAGAAATCAACAGGCAGCCTCTCCACCCAACGCGCCCTATCCCAGACGGAGACTTCGAGCTCGTTGCCCTCGGAGACGATCCAGGGCAGAGCGTGAAGATTGGCACCGGACTCCCCGACCTGGCAAAGAAACAGCTGAAGGCATGCCTCCAGGAGAACGCTGATTTGTTCGCGTGGAGTGCCTCCGAGATGCCTGGCCTCGACCCAGAGGTGGCCTGCCATCAGCTCACCGTAGATCCGGCCGCTAGGGCCATAGTTCAACGTAGGCATAAGCAGTCTCCCGAAAAGGCGGAGGCTGCTGAAAAAGCTGTAAAAGACCTCCTAGAGGAAAATTTTATTTTAGAGGCCAGGTACACAACCTGGCTGTCCAACGTTGTACTTGTCGAAAAGAATAATGGAAAATTGAGGATGTGTGTTGACTATATCGACCTTAACCGTGGGGTCATACGAAAACAAATACCTGATCATCGACGTGGATTATTTCACGAAGTGGATTGAGGCCGAAGCCCTGGCCAAAATCACAGCTCATAACATACTACGTTTCTACAAGAGGAACATACTCGCCCGATTCGGCGTGTCCCAAGTGATCGTCACCGACAACGGGACACATTTCACCGACAAGAACTTCCAAGACTTCGTCACCAAACTGGGCACGAAGCAGCACTTCACGTCCGTCGAGCACCCTCAAACGAATGGGCAAGCTGAAGCGGAAAACAGAGTAATCCTGCGAGGATTGAAGCGTCGACTAGGAGACGCCAAGCAAAGGTGGGTCGAGGAACTACACATCGTCCTCTGGGCCTACCGGACAACCCCACATTCCATGACCGGGGAGACTCCCTTTCACTTAACCTACGGAACAGAAGTGGTGATCCCTGTGGAAATAAGGGAACCCTCGAGGAAAACGGAATCGCCCTTTGATGGGGGGACAAACAATGAGGTCCTAAGGGAGGAGCTCGACTTTGTCGAGGAGATAAGGTCCGGTGCGTCCCTCCGAGAAGCCTCACTTAAACAAAAAATAACTATACGTTATAACAACAAGGTTATTAAACGTGATTTTCAAGTAGGCACCCTCGTCCTACGAAGGAACCAGAAAGATTCGCGAGAAGGCAAGCTCGCCGCGACTGGGAGGGCCCATACCGCGTCTGCGTGAAGACGGGGACAGGAGCCTACTACCTCGAAAATATACACGGGGAGGAACTTGCTCGACCTGGAATGTTGAGAAGCTTAAACAATACTACAGTTAAACACTTCCCGCGACATAGTAACGTCGTGATTACGAAGACGCACTAAGGTACAAGCGCGACTCCCCTCCATGACACACGAAGATCAAAGACCGCGTTGTGTGTGCGCGAAGACCTTTGATCCGAAGAGTATTCCTCGACCGAGCTCCGTCGTCGCCATACCAGTCAGGCTGAACGCCCAGCTCGCGATGGGAAGTTCACACCACGAAGCTAAGACCTCGACCAAGCTCTTAGCCGCGTCAAAGTTCGGAATACAAACCCGACCACTCGAGCAGTTCCCCACACTGCCGAGGATCAACAAAATCGAGCAAACCCCAAACCTAGACAAATCACTTAGACAAAAAACAATAAGTATATCAAGCATACAAGCATTACACACACAAATAAGCGAAAGTCAAAGCATTAATCCGGGCAAAAGCCCATTGTGCAAATATTTCAAAGATGTCATAAGGCCCCTGGCACGCAGGCCGGGCAATTACAAATTTCACGGCACGCAAGCCGAACCAAATAAGAGTCACCAAAAGAAAAATGGCGCGCAGGCCAAGCATAACGAACAAGTGAAAACCTAGTCAACTGTGTCCTCCTCTGGCCGCTCATTCCCCGTAGCCCCTCCGTCGACCTCCTCCTCCTGCATCGGCTGCACGATCTAACCCTCGACCACCTCATAATCGGGGTCAGTCCCTTCAGTGATGAGGTCGGGGTTCACAATCCGAAGCTGCTGCATGACATTATTGAAACCCACGTCAGCCGCCACGAGGATATCCTGCTCCGTCTACCTGAGCTTCGCGATCAGCACTGCCCGAGACGTCAACAGCCTGTATTCCTCGGTTTCCTCCTCACCAGGGTGAACAGCTTCCTCTAGCTCGGCGACCCTCGCCAAGCTCGACCTGGGCCTTGTTCTGATTTTTGCAGTCGGTCAGCTCCTTGTCCACCTTCTCCATCTCAGTTGAAATAGACCTGAAGCTCTCCTGCAGCCTGGTCAGCTCGGCCGCTGGGCATGTCTCGTCGTTCAGGACCAGGGCAGCAGCGCAAACCCGCATCACCGCGGACACGTCTTCCACCAAAGCCTTTCTCCGAGAAGCTCGATCTGCACCCAAGATGGTCTGAGCCTCAGGTGCACCAACACACAGGGAATTGTTCCCCGTAAAGAAATTCGGCCTCGAGTGACAAGGCGGGAGCACGAACTTCACAGCGGGAGGGCTTTCACTCTCGGTAAGATCGACATCCACGTGCTCGCCGAGTCTCTGTCTCTTTGGGGACCCCTGAGTGCTGGGAGATTGGCTACCCTGGGGAGAACCGGAAGAATCCCCGGTTGCCAGAGTGGGGCCTGGGCACTGTGACCGAATCTGTTCGACCTGACCCTTTCCACTCTTCTTCGAAGTTCGGTTGGCCGCCAGCTTCTTGATACGCTCCTCCGAGCTCGACATAGTCTCTGCAAAAGAAAAAGAAATACATTAGTGAATCGAAGACCAAAATGCAGGGAAAGATCAAGTCGAGGAGGCATCCACCACCTAACATCTTAAGAGCGTCCTCGTCAGAAAACGTCTCGAGGAGGGCCCTCGTGTTAATTAATCGGGCTCGCTCTAGAGGCCTCCCGTCGTCGCCGCGGATGAGTTTCCCGTCCGGTGTCACGAGCTGTGTCGGGAAGAAATTGGCGACGAATTTGACTATCTCCTCGTGAGCCAGACGATCCTGTTCGATCAGTCGACCAGGACTGAATGTATAATTGTCTGTGCTTCTCTTGAAATGCTCCTCCATCCAGAACAGAGAGAAACTCCGTTGTAATCGCCGAAAATCTAATGGCTTCCCCGGGAACTTCATCAGTTCACCGGAGGACCATCGTAGAAAACGCATTGGGAAAGAAAAAGACCATGAAACTTACTTGAAAACGGCTATTGCAAAAGTCCGGTAAGACGACGTGCGGCGGTGAAACGGTGGAGAGAGCAGATAAAGAGGGAGAGCAACTGCGAGTGAGGGAGAGCAAAACGTGCAAATGACACGGGCTGGATCTTATTTATAGAGCCCTCGTAGAATTCGAGGCGCCCCTAGGCATTCGAGTACCTTAACCTTAGCCTAGCCGCCCTAGGTAATGATGGTGTGTGACACGTGGCACACGGGTTCCCACGTTAGTCCTTTCGTCTGCTTTGCCGCTCGAATCCGCAACCTCTCATCTCCCCGCAATGTCGGCCACTAGCGACTGGCGAGCAAAACGCGAAATTTATGCCCGCCTGCGAGCAAAAATCGAAATTCCCGCCCGTCCGTGGTCTTTCCGCGGTCACAGACTCGAAAGTTCTCTCCGTAACGTCTCCCCGACAGAAGATCACATATAGACACCTGAACTACCTTCAGCCCGGTCTGTCGAGCAGATCCTTGACTGGTTACTGGCCCTTAAGTCATTACTCCGACACCTCGGAGCAACGACTTGGGGGGCTCATGTTCTGGACTGGGTCAGCGTCTGCCCATTGGCCGAGCAGACCCAACCCAATAGGCTTAGAAGGCCCAACAAGGTCCACAATTATCTAGTGTCGGGCACGTCCTCACCACCCCTTTTTGTCGGGCACGTATTGGACAGACATTGTCGAGCAGAGTATTTACGTCTAAGAGAACACCTCTCTCCTCGACCTCCACGTTCGCCTCCCCGCGAGGACACGTCACCTTGTAACCTCCCACTTCCGAAGGAATCGGTCTGCCCACCTTCCACAGATCTCGGGACCGTTACCCCAGGGCGAAGACCACATGCTGGTCTTCCCTACGCCACGTAAGCCCTGGCAGTCACCTGGATTGGGGCTGACAATCCAGCCCAGTGCAGGTGACCGTTAGCCCCGTGCTGGGGGCATTCTATAAATACCCTCTTATTTGAGAGGGTTAGGTGACGTTCATTCTAACTCTCACACCTATATTTTGTACTTGCTTACTTCCGTTTCCTGACTTTAGCATCGGAGTACCTTGCAGGTACACACACCCTCACCCCCTCCCCCGCCGTTCCATCACTACCGGAATTGAAGATCTCACGGCGCTGTTGGCCACTGCCATACTTTCTGATCCCGGTACGATCAATATCAATGAAAGTTCTTATATTATAGATTGAAATCATTTATTTTAAATTATTTCAGAGTAGATTAAAATTTTAGAGATATTTACCTAAGAATTTACCTTAAAACAATGTTGGAAATATTGTTCACTTTCACTATATTTTGGTTTGGTTAACAACAAATTCAGAATCAATGTCGAAATTCTTATACAAGAGATGATCGGCGCCTAGTTGGAATGACCGGGCGTGCGCTGTTCGATGCAAACAAATTGCACGCCGTGTTTGAACTCGAGCCATTTTTGCTGTCACTGTCAAAGAAACCAAACCCCATAACGCTATCTCAATGCCATCAAATTCATGCAAAACTCATAATAACGCAATGCCTTTCACAAACGCATTTAGCCAATACCCTTTTGAGTTTTTACTCAAAATCTTCCAACTTTCACCATGCCCACCAACTGTTCAACCAAATGCCTCACAGAAATGTTGTCACTTGGACAACCTTAATTTCCTCGCATCTCAAATACGGGTCTGTCCCAAAAGCCTTGGAGATGTTCAATCAAATGTGTGTGTCGGATGAGAGACCCAACGAGTACACTTTTTCTGTTCTGCTTCGAGCTTGTGCCAACCATGATTTTTGGAGTGTGGGTTTGCAGATTCATGGCTTGCTTGTTCGGTATGGCCTAGATAGAGACAAATTTGCTGGGAGCTCTCTTGTGTATATGTACCTCAAAGGAGGAAATAACTTAATGGACGCGTTGCGTGTTTTTTATGGATTGTTGGAGAGAGATGTTGTTGCTTGGAATGTTATGATTTCTGGGTTTGCTCAAGTTGGTGACTTTAGCATGGTGCAATGGTTGTTTTCTGAAATGAGGGAAGTACAAGGGTTGAAGCCTGATAATAGTACCTTTGTTAGTTTACTCAAGTGTTGTTCCTTGTTGCCAGAAGTAAAGCAAATCCACGGGCTTGTGTACAAATTTGGTGCTAAAGTTGATGTTGTGGTTGAGAGTGTGATGGTTGATTTGTATGCCAAATGTGGGGATGTGAGTTCTTGCAGGAGGATTTTTGACTCCATGGAGGAGAAGGATAACTTTGTGTGGAGTTCAATGATTTCAGGATATACCATGAATAATAGAGGAGAGGAAGCTGTGCGTTTTTTCAAGAATATGTGTAGACAAAGGGTGAAACTTGATCAACATGTGTTATCTAGTACTTTGAAAGCTTGTGTTGAAATAGAGGACTTGAACACTGGTGTTCAAGTGCATTGCCTAATGATAAAAAACGGGCATCAGAATGATTGTTTTGTGGCAAGTGTGTTGCTGACTCTCTATGCCGGTTTTGGTGAACTAGGGGATGTGGAAAAGTTGTTTAGAAGGATTGATGACAAAGACATTGTAGCATGGAACTCTATGATATTGGCTCGAGCTCGGCCGGGTCACGGATTTAGTCATTCTATGCAGTTATTGCAAGAACTTCGGCGAACAACCTTATTGCAAATTGAAAGTGCCACTTTGGTTGCTGTTTTGAAATCGTGTGAGAATGAATCAGATTTATTTGCAGGTAGACAAATTCATTCACTTATATTGAAATCAAGTTTGTGTTATCATACTTTGGTTGGCAATGCACTAGTCCACATGTACTCTGAGTGTAGACAAATTGATGATGCATTTAAAGCTTTTGTTGACATTGAATGGAAAGATGACAGTTCATGGAGTTCTATTATTGGAACTTACAAACAAAACGGCATGGATTTAGAAGCTTTAAACCTATGCAAAGAGATGTTGAATGAAGGAGTCAATTTTACAAGTTATAGCTTTCCACTATGTTTTTCAGCTTGTTCACAACTTTCAGCTATATGCGAGGGAAAACAACTCCATGTTCTTGCTATCAAGTCCGGCTACAACCGCGATGTGTATGTTAGGAGTTCCATTATAGACATGTATGCTAAATGTGGGAACATTGAGGAGTCAGAGAATGTTTTTAGTGAACAATTAGAACAAAATGAAGTGATTTTCAATGCCATGATATGTGGATATGCACATCATGGAAAAGCACAACAAGCCATTGAAGTATTCAGTAAGTTGGAGAAGAATGGTGTGGCCCCCAATCATGTAACTTTCTTAGCTTTGATGTCAGCTTGTAGCCATGCAGGCTTTGTTGAAGAAACTTTGCATTTGTTTACATTGATGCTTGACAAATACAAGATAAAGCCAAAATCTGAGCATTATTCCTCCCTGGTGGATGCCTATGGTCGGGCGGGAAGGTTGGAAGAAGCTTACCAGATAGTGCAAAAGGATGGAAGTGAGTCGGCATGGAGAACATTACTTGGTGCTTGTAGGAATCATAATAACACAAAAATTGGAGAAAAATCTGCAATGAAGATGATAGAAATAAATCCTAGTGATCATGCTTCATATGTTCTTCTTTCAAACATTTACAATGGAGAGGGAAAATGGGAAGAAGCTGTTAAATGGAGGGAGAAGATGTCTAAGATTCATGTGAAGAAAGATCCGGGAAGTAGTTGGTTGATTTGAGGAGCACTGAGAATTGAATCAATGGGGAATGTGCTCCTTATCACCATTTTGGAGGGCATCAAAGCAAAGTTTCTGATCTTATATCATTTGTTATACACTTTGGATGTTATGGCTCTCACAAGTTCACAACATTCTTGTCCTACAATTTTGCCGAGTGTCTCATAAAAGATGCAATGGAATGCAGTAGGTATAGATGTAAATTCATATTGTTGTACTTGGCAAATACTACTTTTTTTTTTCTGAGAATGATCATATACAGTATGAATGCTGCTCTGAAATGATTCATGAATGCAAACTTGTATTTTGTTGCTAATTTCTCACACCATCATCACAAATCTGTTATTGCCTAATACACACAACCTTTGTTTCAAGAAAATAGCATGGACACAGACACGGCCATTCTAAAAGTCATTTCCAAACCTTGTTTGCAAGAACATAATTATTACCAATTGTGTAACATTTTGCTTTAATGTGCAAGTTGTTTTTACTTATAAAAGTCACTATAATAACATTTACTGTTTTTTACAATTTGGCTGCACCGCAAAATGTTACGGAAGCCATATATTTGCATGTGCGAAAACAACAATTCATTTACCACTTTGTTAATTGATAGTATGATTCATATAGCTATGATCCTAGTATGTTAATTGATAGTTTGATTCATATAGCAATGGTCCTAGTATGACATGACAGATGTCTGGTACATCATCAGATGAGCTATCTCAAGAAAACCCTTCCCAAAATTCTTTAACTATGTAGTACAAAGTAGAATGAGAGTTTCAGAAGCAATCAATTGTAAAGTACTATCTCCCTACAAGACCATATATAATTTTAAACAAAAAAAAAACTAAATTAGAGAAACTGTGATATTTTCAATCTAAAGGAGATGTAATGTAAGACATTTTGGCCATTAATCAAAACTGCAATTAGAGCATTCTTGTTCCATAAGCACACCCTTCCAAAGTAATAAATGATATAGAAGGCCCATTTCATCAAGGAGCTATTCTGCTTCTAAATAAGAACAAATCCAATCAAAGAAGAGATTATGGTAGACCATTCAGAATATCAGCTGTAAAATCTTATCAATCACGAAAAGCTCAAAGTTAGACCCAGGTTATTGAAACGGTAACACCACAGAGCTGCTTTGTTTTGTTACAAAATCTGCAAGATTGCTAGACTTATCATAAACATTTTTTACACAAGTGTTATTGAACAAGCTTGAAGAACTTCATCAGCAAAAATTCACTCGGCAAGAATCTGGCACGTTTGCCTCATTCATGTCTTTGAACTCCGTGTACTGTTAAGGCTTTTCTACCCAAGAAATAATATATCAAGAGGGCAGAAGTAGACAACTAGCTTAACTCACTCTTCAGCTATTCACAGCTCAAATGAAAGTAAAGGCATAATGATAATTTTGTATTCATTTATTGGAATTGAAATCAGTGTATCAAACTATTTGTAAACAACATACACTAAGAGTTTAGAACATGACTGTGACACATATAATCAGTTAATTTAACTCTGCTTAAACAGTATATCCATTCAGAGCAGAATTCTTCTGAGGTGAAAAAAATTGTTTAATTTTAATGAAAATAATCATATGACAACTTGAAATTGATTAAATAAATGAATTAGCTACTGATAATAACTACCACTAAATATACATAAAAAATAAAAACTTTAGAAACATACTTACAATGTCACCTATAAAATCTTACCAATCATGTAAACATTGCCACTGCTTGTTGAAACGATAACAAAATCTGAAAAGATTAAGGGACTTATCAGAAGCATTTTTATTAATATAAATCCCAAATTGAGAGGTACAACAAAAGGCGTTATATTACTCCCACACAGGTTAAGTGAAGAGAAACATAAACGTTTATATATTCAAATCGGAGCATCCACTAACACGACCTTACTTGAACAGGATCTGTTCTATAGGCTCGTACTACTGTGTCCTTGATTTCTAAGGAGACAGGAACATAAGTCTGGTTGATGATTCACGACCGTGTGATCAGAGCGTGATTAACGGCCAGGATAGTTTTGTTGAAAGGATGGTTGAATTCGATAGATTGAACGAAATTGAAAAGGTATCAAATGCGGAAAAGTCCAAAGGTCAAGCTCCGATACATTTAGACGGGGACTTTTGTTTTAACTCTTTTGTATAATCGTACGACAAAATGTACATTTTGAAGTGAAATATATTGAATTTTTATTCATATTCCTTTTTAATGCACTTATGAATTTTATTCCAATGAAAGCATTGCAATTGATTGCATAACATATTCAATTCTGATTGAAAAATATATCAGTAAAAAATTCTGATTTGCAGATACGAGAAAGTTTCGGATATACACATTTGGAACCAATATTTATAGGATTTTTCCGTATCTGCATATCCGGAAAGAAGTTAGGCAGAAATTACTTTACCCTAAGTTTTTTATAAATTAGGGGTTTCATTTGATATATTTCACACAAACTCAAAATGTCTCAATTGTATGAAATCAAGTTCCGTTGGTATGTCGCAAGTGTCTTCTACATCGACGGCAAAACATGCAGTCGCACGTTTAAGCTAATGAGGGACATCTCCATCGGCGAGATTATTGCCAACATCGAACATCTCCTACCTTACGGAGACAAACGGAAGGTTGTGAAGCTTGAGTATCGTTCACCTTCGATTGACAACGAAGGGAACGTCGCTTACAGCATTGTTGAGCTCAAGAATCAAGAGGATGTTAGAGTGATGTGGCAAACTTTTTTCGGTTACGAAGAACGATTCCCACTCGAGTTCGAGGCGACCGTCAAAATTCAAAGAACGGTCGATGACATCTTAGAGATGTGCAAGCGTCCACCGGGCTATTGATCTTGTAGTATTTAAATTTTTGTCGATGTAATGCCGAATTTTTGAATGTAATCCCAATTTTATTTTATGAATGTGAGAAACATTGTTGGATTTTTGGTATTCTGCATCTGGTTTTATTCCGTATTTGCAAATGCGAACTTTTACCGGATGTGCGCATCCGGAAAAAACTAAAAAATTCAAAAAAAAAAGTGCGTTCGAATTTGTACATCCGAAACAGAGGGGTATTTTTGTAAGCACACAAGGTGCCTAAGAAACTTAGGTGGTGTGTTAAGAAACTCTCCCAATTAATGGATATATACATTTTTTTAGTATTTTATTTTTAAAAGGATTTTAGGCTGTCTTAAAAAATATTAAATTATATATATATATATATATATATATATATATATATATATATATATATATATATAATTTAATTGGTATGCACTAACAATGTAAAATTATTTTACACTGTCAACTAATCATCCTCGTGTACCCGTCACATCAGACTGTAATTTTTAAGTTAACGATATGACATGTGTTGAATGCGGAATAACGGCAAGCAGCAAAAATATTTATTTTCGGAAGAATTCCCTCCGGGATTTATGTCGTGTCCACGAGATCGGTTTGAGGGAAATAATGTCGTTCGATGTAATACCTCATATTATTTAAGTGCTCAATTGGATATCAGATGAGATCAGGTGAGATTTTGTGTATTCTATCTTTGGATAATTGGATTAATGAAATCCTCTAAGTACTTTAAGTATTATCAATTGGGATCAATAGAGCAACTAATGAGCTCTGAAGAGATCAATTATTTAATAAAGGGTTAAATATGTAATTGGTCCCTGAAAATAACTCATCATTCAAGTTTGGTCCCTATAAATATTTTCTTCAAGGTTTGGTCCTCCTAAAATTTTTCGTTTCTAACTGTAGTCCCTCCCGTTAGTTCTCACTAACGGAGGATGACTTGACGTGCCATTGTAGATATTTTTTGATGATGTGGCAGACATGTGGATATTTTTTTTATAATATTATCATATCTAAACCCATAAATGGTAGCTAATTTGTAGCTATTTTCTAACTAATCCCTAGCTAATCTAAATACACCATATCCTATTAGTAATAATCTGTAGTTAATTCCTAGCTAATTTACAGCTAATATACAGCTAACTCCTAGCTAATTTAAACATATCAATTCAAATCAAATCTTAAAACTTTTGAAGTAACTCGAATCAAATCCAAATTTACACTATAGAAATAACATACATACTAGTAATGAATTTGAGACAAGAAAGACACTAGTTTTTGAAACAGAAATATATATTAGGAAAGTTTTTACTTCATTGGAAAAGTATTCATAATTTCATATCTATAAAATTAGTCTTGTAACCTTTGGCTTCATTGTTTCATCAACTTGTAACTGCAAGATCTGGACCTGTAACCTGCAGGTTATTTAACAACAATTCTTTTACGAACAAGCACCTAATCGTTTATCAACATGTTTGCCTTCAAATATATGGTAACATAGCTAGATCAATTGTTTGGTAAATTATTTGTACACTAAAATAATCTTATATTACATAATAGGAGACAACCTGAATTAATTCTTTGTTGTTGATAGATTGGTTACTTTGACCTTTCAAACTATCCTGTTGATAGATTGGGGTCTTACCACTTGTATTCCACAATATATCTGGGGTATTTCTAATGTCGTGCTATGGCTTTTAAACATGCAGAGGGATCAAATGGTCAAACATCCAATAGGAACTTTCAGAGCTTGACTGTGGAGAGGCTTCGATTAAGAGGTCAAACATCCAATTGGAACATCCAATAAGGCAAGTAGTATGAAAGGTCAAACATTCATTCATTAAGTTCCATTGAGACAGCATTTTCAATTGAGACAGCATTAAGTTCCAATTGAGACAGAATTCAAGTATACATTCATTCATTAAGTTCCGTTGAGACAACATTTTCATACAAGCATATGGATGAATTCACGTGTTGCTTGATAGTTCTTTTTTTGTTTATGTTTGCTTAATGATGGTTCATGTATATCAAATGAGAAATGATATTTAAGGCACAAAGTTAACTTCAATTTGAACAATTCAAATCAGTGTTGTCTAGCTTAACACAATTTGAACAAACCGGTATTGTTTCGCGATATAAATATTTAACATAAAGTGTTGTCAAATAGTGGTTGTATTGACATTATCACTATAGATAACATTGCAGCATAGCAGAATTTGATCGGACTACTATTTCTGCTATTTGCAATTGACAACATTAGTTAAAATATGTGATAAATTATGTTTAGTGGATGATTAATAAATATAAAAAAGTGTCTCAACTCATTAAGCATCTACTAAAAATAAATAATCACAATGTTGAACGTCATTAATCACAACTTTCAGGCATTTTAATATACATATATCCATCAACCGTCTGAATTATGTTCAATTATAGATTAGATTATATTGAATATTGTGGTTAATAGTTTTTAAAAAATTGAGTTGCGATTCCTTGTTATATTCATTACTATTCACTAAACACAATTAACCATATATTTGAACTGACCATTTAAATCTCAATCTTATGTGTCAATAACTCAATTCTTCAAATGATATAACGGATGTGGTCTAGTTTATTATTTATCCATAACTGGTTATTGTGAATGTCCTTGCTAGTGCAACTTTCATACATATTTTTCATTCTAATTTGTGAAGTAAACTGTACAGGAGGAGCTTATTACTCGTCTAAAAGATGCAGATGGGTCAGCATAGCATGGAGGATAGAATTCCTGGTCAATCGACGTCAAATGTGAAAGTAGTTAGTTTTTCTTCTTAATGTAACATAGGATCTGGAACTAATTTTGAATATTATCTTTTTGGCCCTATTATCTCGTGAGGTAATGTTATGTATTATTTTATGATAGTTTGGTTTGATTTTAATTCTTAATCAGGGGATGAAAATCACTTCTCAAATACTTTCAAGTCAAGTAGAATTGCAGTGCAATCTTAGTCAACATGGTTTGATCAAAATCCAATTCAATTCGAGTTACTTCCAAAGTTTTAAGATTTGATTTGAATTGATATGTTTAAATTAGCTAGGAATTAGCTGTAAATTAGCTAGGAATTAACTACAGATTATTACTAATAGGATATGGTGTATTTAGATTAGCTAGGGATTAGTTAGGAAATAGCTACAAATTAGCTACCATTTCTGGGTTTACATATGATAATATTATAAAAAAAATATCCACATGTCTGCCACATCATCAAAAAATATCCACATGGCACGCCAGGTCATCCTCCGTTAGTGAGAACTAACGAGAGGGACTACCGTTAGAAACGAAAAACTTTAGGAGGACCAAACCTTGAAGAAAATATTTATAGGGACCAAACTTGAATGATGAGTTATTTTCAGGGACCTATTACTTATTTAACCCTTTAATAAAAGAGACAAATCAATAATTATTAGTTTAAGAGAAGATTTTAAAGTAACTCTAATAATTGATCAATTGATGTGAGACGATAAAATATCAATTGGAGATATTTTACTCTATTGGATTATATTATATAATATTAGTATTATATATATATTTATTAGAAAAGAAAGAAGAAGAAGATAGTAAGAAGAGGAGGAAAAGGAAGAGAAAGAGAGAAAGTGGAGAAAGAGGAAGAAGAGAGAAAAACCCATGGATCATCTTCAATATTCATCATCTTTTTCAACCTCCTCTTCGATTATCAGGCGGGTTTTAGTTAGAAACTCTAAGTTCTAAAAATCCATGATTTGAACTTAGGTTAGATTTGAGAGAAAATGAATAAACGGATGAATCAATAAAATCTAACGGATGAAATGCGATATAAAATGCGTAGTATAGTCGAGTTATGATATGGGGTTGATAGAGTATGAGTTGGAGGTGTTTTGGGTGAAGAAATGAGGGTTTTTGGCTCCAAATGACCTATTTTATCGTTGCTGAGAATATGTTCATAATCAATTCAATATGTTCATAATCATTACAGAATACGCATAAATAGAATATTTATTTATGTTGACTGTCATAATCAATTCAATATGTTCATAATCATTACAGAATACGCATAAATAAATAGAGTTAGCAACAGACACGGAAAAACATCATGCATAAACAAATAGAATTAACAATACACATGGAAAAACATCATGCATAAACAGAAAAAGATACGCGACAAAACATCGCGAATAAAATCTATAAAACAATCACGGCAAAGCATCGTGAGCATCATCAATTAATAGGAGGAGAGCATCAAGAATTAATCGAGGAACCAACCCAAAACAAACCTAAAAAGGTGCCTACTTTGAATAAGCATAAGTGCATGAAAAATTAATCAATTCTGCAATTTCTTCATACCATCATAAAATATGCAAAATTATGAACACATTACAAAAAGAGTGGCTCAAAAAGGATTAGGGAGCACAAAGTTATGACCTTTCAAAATTGTGAAGAAAAAATGAAAAAGAATGGGGTTTCTGGAAAAACATCAGAAAGACACGAAGAGGTTTCTGGAAAAACATCATAAGCAAATGTCGTTTCTGGAAGAACATTAGAAAGGCACAAAGAGGTTTCTGGAAAACATCAGAAGCAAAGGTCGTTTTTGAAAGAACATCAGAAAGACACGAGGAGGTTTCTGGAAAATCATCAGAAGTAAAGGTCGTTTCTGGAAAAACATCAGAAAGACACGAGGAGGTTTCTGTAAAAACATCATAAGCAAAGGTCATTTCTGGAAGAACATCAGAAAGACACGAGGAGGTTTCTGGAAAAACATCAGAAGCAAATGTCGTTTCTGGAAGAACATCAGAAAGACACAAAGAGGTTTTTGGAAAAACATCAGAAGCAAAAGTCGTTTCTGGAAGAATATCAGAAAGACACAAAGAGGTTTTTGGAAAAACATCAAAAGTAAAGGTCGTTTATGGAAGAACATTAGAAAGACACAAAGAGGTTTCTGGAAAAACATCAGAAAGACACAGAGAAATCAGAACTGCACCTTAAGGTTTCTACCAAACTTCCTCCTACCATAACTTCTTCATTTTTTAACGAAATTGAAAGATATATAAAAGCAAATTGCTTGGAAAAATCTCAGGAATCCAATGGTATTATTTTCACAACCTAAAACTCAATGATTAAGGCATACTAAGGTTAAAAAAAAAACAGATTTGAACCATAAGGTTTCTAACCATAAAAGCTCAATACATGAACATGGTATCAAAGTGTGAAAATGTTACCTATTGGAGAAAGTCCAATGCTTCTTCAAATGGAGCTACAGAAATGAAAGAGAGGTTTCTTGAGCCTTGTTAGTCCTTAGGAAGAGTGCAACAATGGTGAAAATGCTTCAAGCTCCAAGTTGAGTTGTGGTCCTTGAGAATGATAGCAAGAAGCCTTCCTTTATGAAAACGAGAGTGTGGTGTTGAAGTTCATGGTCTTGTGGAGTATACTATAAAGTGGAAGGTGAGGTGGGTTATGTTAAGAAAGTTATGTGAGAATGGAGTTTTAGAGGGTGAAGTAGAAATACTAACATACAGCAAGTTGTATTGTATGGCCAAAGAAAAAAAATGAGGAAAGTTGGTGATAATGGATGAGTTGAAATGGTGATATGCAGGGTAGTACTGCGAGTGATGGTGAGTATTTCAAAGTGTTGTGAGGTGATGAGTGAAGAATGGTTTATGGTTAGAAGGAGTAAGGTTATGCCTCTGTGAGAAGGAGAGTGATATGCTGCCTTATGTATGTGTGTGTGTATTACTTTATTATTTCTTATATTTTTTTAATTTTAAAACATAGAAGAGAGGGAAGTATGAAGAGTCAACAACAACGTTGTCGAGGTGTCTGACACTGTACATGTAGCATGCATGCTACGTTGTTTTACCAAAATGTAATAAAACAAAAAAAAAACTATTCTAAACTTAATGGACAAGTTTTTCCATAAAAGAATAAAAATAAAAAATTTAAATATTAAAAAATAAAAAATTATAAATAAATTAAAAAAGATAAAATAAAAAAACCATTAATTAAAACTAAAAATATAAATCTGATTAAATAAAAGTATCATTTAGCTAAAAAAAAGTCGGTTTAAAACGGAAAAAACGAGTCGATATCGAAATGCTCAGAAAAATAAAATGAATACATCAAAATGATCAGCGCAAAATATACGTATTGGAAAAATACATCGTTTGGTCAAATTTTCGAAATAAATTTTACCCGGTTAAATGACTTAAACTGTTCAAAAATGCGACCGAAAAGTAGTCGAAAAATTAAAATGAGTGCGCCCGATTAAACTACGCAAAACGTAGATTAATATGACTGACGTTTATAGGCTAAATTATAAAATATTTCGTCCATTGATTTTACGCACAATTGACTTTTAGTTTGATCGATTCAGATGTAAATCTAACAAGTTTATTCCGGTTAATAAATTAGGTATTATGCAAGATGGAATGCATGATAGACTATGCAGAGGATGCAAAAAGAAGCAGGATCTTAGAGTAAAAAATTAGGGTATGACATTGTGGAATTCACCACAGCTGGATATAACCTTATCATAATCCTGGGAATACCAAGAGAAATCAACAGATCGGAGGGATCCCATCCTTTGTGATGAACTTGAATGAATGAATTTGTGATTAATTTGAATGTGATGAATTTGAATGAATGTGAATGTGATGAATTGATTATGAACATATTGAATTGATTATGAACATGTGAATGTGATGTGGAGTGATGAACATGTATGCATTTTCAATTTGCTAATCTTTGTTTCATCTTCAATTCTTTCATGTGCATTGGTTTTCTTGGCGTGAAGAATTTGGATTGGTGAAGATTTGTATGTAGCAAATGGCCATGGAGGAGGAAGATTTCAAGGATGTTTGGTAGCTTGAATTGGCACGAAAAGAGGGGTTTGGGACTTGAAGACTTGGCATGGGAGCTTGGATGACTTAGTCTCTTAGGCATTGTGTAATCTTTTTAAAATTAAGTTTTGTTTCATGTCAAAAACGAAAAACTAGTAGAATTTTTAACTTATAATTCCCTTGTTACTTCAAATGTAATCAATTTTCCCTGAAACTCAATTTTATCATTGTAACAATATTTGGACCTTGTTAAAAGATTAAAAAGTTAATAATTTAGTCAATGAAACAAGACCATTATTAGCTAAGTGGAGGAAGAAAATGATTTTTTTTAGTGACATGAAATTGTAATGGTTGAAAAGTGGTATCTATTTTAATAATAGATTCAAAAATTGATATAGATGTGTATGATATTGCGATGTTGCCTTTTCTAGTGCATTTACTAAACCTATTTTTACTTTTGTAATTGTTTGCATCTTTGTTATCCGTCAGATCTAACACTTCTTGAAACATGTTCCCATTGAAAAATTGCATGAGAATTTTCTTACAAAAACATAAGTGATTGGGAAAGTAGCTTCCAACGTATATTTTCCCAAATAGTATCATGCACTTATCTATCAGGGCTTTATAAAAGAGTAGATGCAACACACAATATTTCTTGAAAAGGCAAAGAGATCTTACTACTATACGTACCAACAAAAGATGTATAAGACTAGTACATAGCACACAATATTTGCACTGCTACATCAATTTTGAATCGACATACTTTGCACTATTTCAAAGTTCATAACTCAACACCAACCTCCAATACATGATAGAACATCCAAGAATTATTTTTAAGTCTGGCAATTTCCACCTATGGACTGAAAAAACAATGTATATGACAAAGAGCAATCCAACATACACCAGGATATGTAATCTATCATAAATACTCGGCAGTAATAGCAGACCAGGTTATAAATCTTCAAAAATGCTTGAAGCCACCATGACATAATATTTTAACTTTCAACAAACTTGAAAACTCAATTGGGAGGGGGCTGCGCGAACGCAAGCCCCCACAGCAACAAATTATGATGTAGGCTCCACCACTTGGGTAGACCTTAGGCTAGCACCCCTCCTAAGTGCAATGGAGGTCACTTGCCTAGGCCATGGGCCTTCTTGATCACCCATTGACCCCATCCAGGTAAGTATGTTGCAAAGCATCATACACTTCTCTTTTATAATTGATGTTCCATACTATTCACTCTAACAAATCCGATGTGGGACTAAGATAACATAACACTAATTCACTCTAAAGAGGTAAAGGGAAAAGAAATGTCAGCATTCTTTTGTGAAAGATAATAATCATACAAATCTAAACTAAGATCCACTAAGATCCATTAGTTCCCCAAATTTAGTGTTGGAATTCTATGTACAGTCTATATTCACAATCCAAATAGATGAACTATGTATAACCATATTGCAGATGTATGCAATCTTTTGTTCCATGATCTCCTCACTTTTCCTCTATCATGTTTTTTAAAACAGTTATTTAACAGAGGTCAAATCTAACCTTTCATATCAATCTTTATTTTGTTTCCAGAGATCAAATCTTACCTTTCATATCAATCTTTATTTTGTTTCCAGAGATCAAATCTTACCTTTCATATCAATCTTAATTTTGTTTCCAGAACTGAGACCAAATCGTAACTTTCATATCAACTTTGTTTTGTTTCAAGTTAACTCTTTTAATCTGAAAAAAGTACTGAGGTTTGTGAGTTGAAGATTGTCATTGTGGCTGGATGAGAACTTTGGTACTGGTTTGGTGACTGGGCAATTTTTACAATTGAGATGTCATGTTGCAATATAATCCAAGCACAAAATTATGTCTAATGCAAAATAAAATATCAAAGCAAATTGTACATATTAAAGAATCAATAAAGGTTGATGCAAATTGTACATATTAATTAATTAAAGAATCAATAATGGTTGATCTTCTTAGATGAAGTGTAAGTATAAACATTGAACTATATTTGTAGGACTTTACCCCAAAGGGAGTCCTTCCAAAAATTCTCAAAGGCTTGAGTTGAACCCAAGCCTAAGAGGGGGTTTGGAAATAGTTTTCAACCAGCAATAGACGCGCCTCGGTTAGAACCTCACTAGCTGCGTCATTGCCCCAAGCGCAAAGATAATTTTAGCATAGAACTAACTTTCTTTTATATATAACTTCAAAGTCATCTAATGCCTCTCATTAGCAGTGTGGGACTAGGAAATTTTACCCTGAAGTCCTCACTCATCATTCTTTTCCATAAACAAATCTAACAACTAAGACAACCACAAAGAATAAAGTTGAGAAAAAGAGATCTAACTGGTTCAAAAACTAAGACAAGAAATAACATTACAGTAGTAAAATAGCCCAGTCACCAAACCAGTACCAAAGTTGTTGAAATTTACTTCCTTCTAGTCCAGCCACAAAATGACAAGCGGGTTCATATGGGGTATTGGATGGTGTGAGTTTGGTTATGTTTGCAATTTGTCATTCAATACAGTATTTATAGGAGGAGGAAAAAGAAAAGTGTTAAGACTACAAAATGTAGACATTTAAATCAGTCATAAAATTTAGGAGGATGCTAACGCAATTTTGAACCCCTATAAATTTTAGTCATACAAAATATTGTAGTTTGTAAAAATATTTCTATTTTATATTTTCTACAAAAGCTAAATACAATTCCTTATAAAGCTGAATACTAAATTTAATAACTAAAGTATCCCAATCTAGACAATTGAATTTCAACGCAAACATAGCACATGAATTATGAACTCACCTTGCAACTGAGGAGATGTACTGAGCCAAACAATCTATTCCATCTTTCATTTTAAGTCTTTAAAGACCTTGCCATTTCATTGATTAAAATCTATAGTGGCTATAGCATATAAAAAATCTGTTGTCGACGCAGATGCTTTACCTTAGATTTCTGACGCAAGTCAACAAGTTATGCATGCACTATAAATAGTTAGACATAACATACTTTATTCGAAAATATTAAATACTACCAAATACCAATGAAAGATGAAACAAACAGTACTCTCAATCTATCACACACCTGGAACGTAAATCCAGTCTCTCTATCTATCACGCATAGTGTAATCTATGTGGATGCTGATGCAGCGGCTTTCAATTCCCACTGGATCGTAATTTCCCACTGCAGCAGCTTACATGATGTAATAGTGTTGAAGTAGATTACTCAGAAAGAAATTACAAATCTTATTGAAGATGAATATTGAGGATTAAATAGCAATGCCCAAGACCAACACACAGTTTCGTACAGAGATTCTGTTCCTTTTAATTTTTGCCTGTGTTTGTTCATTCTTCTACCTTAATCACAAATTAATTAAAACTATTCACTCATTCCTAATCTAAAATCATTGGTAGGTTATGAAGATGAACCAGTTATGGCTTTAGAAGCTGAATCATTTTAGGTTTCAGAAAAGAACTAGTTGAGTTGTTTGGGTCGCCAAATTTATTCCAATTAGTGATAAATAGTCAAATTACACTGATAAACTACATACTTGAACTAAAATTGCAGAGCCCTCGATGAAGAGGACTCTTCCAAAAACTAGCGTATGCCGCTAAATGTGACGCTGACACGGTATTCTTTAGTAAAAGGCGAAAGAATAGTTCGCTATGTCATCATCACACGGCTCCGTATCAAAAAAAGGTGGAGGTCCTTTCATTTTATATGTAAGTAGTATAGTTTCTTTTATGAAGTAGGCAATGTGGGACTTGAGTCGGATACCCATTTACTTGGCCCCTATCCCAATCTAGCACAATTGAATTTCAATGCAAATACAGCACATGAATAATAACTCACCTTTCAACAGAGGAGCTGTATGAGACAATGATCTGTTCCATCTTTTGTTTTAAGTCTTTACAAACCTCACCATTTTCATGATCAAAATCTACCATGGCTATAGCATACAAAACAACCCTGTAGAAGAGTTATGCATGCACTGTAAGTTAACAGTTACAAACTGAGCTACTATAGCACCAGTCCATCTATGCCTAGAGTAGATAATAACAAATAAACTCAAAATCACCATTGCAATCACACTTTGAGAAAGTGAAAGAGGGATGAATGAAGTTTTACCTTGTGACACCTCTATACTGTGAAGTTCTCTGTCCAAAAGTGTCAATGGATTTTCTATGAACAGGTTGCTTCTATCCAAGCTTAGCAGCACCTCTTTTTTTAGCTTCCATGGTGACTGATTCAGTTCCAGAAGGTGAGATCTGTGTAGGAGCAGTAACACAGCTAGATTGAGAACCAGGACTCATTGATAGGCTTAGAAATTGTAACTCACCACACCCAACAGAACCACCACCATTATTGTTATTTCCCATGTTTGTGTTCATTTGTTGCTCAAGAGTCTGAGAAGCATGAGAAGAAGAAGAATAGAGAGAACCAGTTTTGAGGCATTTGGGAGCTACAAACATCAACATTTGTTGATGTTTCCTTTGATTCAACCTCTAATGGTGTTTGAAACATACCATGGAAACCAAGTGCTGCATAATATGGATGTCATGTCATGTGGCTTTGTTGTTGTTGATGAGGATCTGCATTTTGTTGGTTATTGTAGTAAATGCTGTCTATGCTTAAAGCCATTGCTGCATCTCTTTCATGGCTACCATATTCATCATGAGTCCCCGTGCTGCACCACCTTGAAAGTCCTCTAGTTTAGGAGATGAAGATGACACCATCACTATACAACATAGTAGCAACAAAAAAAAACATAATCATTAACGAACCATAAACAAACAACATTTAGAAAAACAACTTTTTAATAAAAAGAACATATGAAAATTGAACCTTGTGACTGTGATCTACCAAGAGCTTCCATGATACAGAGAGAGTCATCCGATTTAAGAGCCATAACAGACAAAGATGAATGAAAGTAAGGATTTTCAGGAACGCCATAACAGATAGGTGTGTTGGTGAAATGAGAAGGGGATAAATAGAAAGCAGTGGGAACAGTGTTGGAAACTGAGGAAGTTTGGGTTTGTTGGTAATGATGATGATGATGGGGTGAGAGAGGTGTCATTCAAAACCCAGGGATCATTGGATCTTGGGTTCCACCATGTGTACTAACTATAATTTTTTTGTCACATTCTTCACCCCACACCTCTCTTCCGGTTTCGAAATTAGAGATTCGGAATATGATTTAAACATTTTGATTTTTAGAATCCAAACTTATTGTGAATTTAGTAAACATTCAACATAAACACTCTGTTAAATAAAATTCAACAACAACATAAAAATTAATTAAAAACATCAATGGAACACACAAAATCCTTGATGACACTAATCAGTTTTGTAATCAGGTGCAACCATGCATGTTGTGGTTTCATCAAATATCCTAGAACGAATCAAGTTTGAACAGATAGTGTTTTGCTCTAGAACTAGATGACGATCAGAGATGTTGAATTGAATTCACAGTGAGTTGTAGTGGTTCGAGGCTTCTGATGTGGGGAGAAGATGCTGACGTGCTCTGGTAGATAATGAAGAGTACTATAGTCATTCAAAAACACCAATGAGAAACTATAGTACTCTTTGTTGCACAGCAAGGTGATCAATTTAACTTTATCAAACCCCCACCAAATTGTTCAAGCATATCAAACTGAGCTCCTGCCAAACATCATAGTATTAAAATAAACAGCTTCTCTCGAAAGGAGACAGCTAATAGAATTTAAAAGGTGATTGTTAATGCGGCAGATGGCAGAAGATTGAATCATGGATCTAGTGGAAATTTTGGTCGATCTCATCAAGAGAAAATTCTAAGATGTGTTCATACATGGTGGATGTTTGCTACAAAAATCACGGCTTTCCCACCGGCTTTCAATTCAGAAATTCTACCGGAAGTAATTGTCTGAAAGTAGACAAATTCAGAAGCAAATGCACCCGGGGATGCTGAACAGAAACAAATTGAAAATCTTACTGTAGAGGAATACTGAGGATTAATAGCAATGCTTAAGTCCAACACATCGAAAGGAGTAGCAGATGTTGCCTCACACGGTGTGAGTCAGGCTTGTACAGTGACCTCCACGCAAGGTATCAATCTATGTCGTATTGTTCTGCAATCGGAAAATTAGATTTATGAATTTCATATAATGGTGCTACTGACCACATATGCTCTACTTTAGACATGTTTTCTACATATAATAGGATGAACTCAATACCGGTTAAATTACCCGATGGCAATAAGGCCATGGCAGAATTTTCTGATAAAGTGCATCTCATTGACTCTATTTTGCCTCTCATCTTTAATGCAAGATGTGTCATACGAGACGATTGGTTTTGGTAAAATAGACTCTGGACTCTACTTGTTTGAGATAGCAGAATCCTTGAAGCAACGTGTTATAAGGAATTTCTCTTGCAAGTTTATTAGTTCTCCATAATCATCCCATTTTCATCGTCATCTATAGGTTATGTCTTATACGGAAAGAATTTATAGTGGGGTACATTTGAACAAATCTGAACGAGTGCTAAATACTTTTAGATATGTTAGTTCTTAAGAGTACATTGACCAGATCCATTTGGGCCTATTACTAGGTAGAGGAGCTGTGGATTTGAAACTTAATGCAACATCAGTCATCTCTTTTGCAGATGAGTTCTCATTAGAGTGTGAGTTAAACTATAAGGACAACTAAGAGGTTAATACTTCTATATAATACTACAAAGCTGATAATTTCATGGAAAAAATAAAACAGAATTAAAAAAAAAAGTACTAAATAATAGTAAGATATACCAAAATGCAAAGCATCCTAACATAAAGTTGAACTCATATTGCAGAGCCCTCAACTAAGAGAACTCTTCCAAAAACTAGCGTATGCCGCTAATTGTGACGCTGACACGGTATTCTTTAGTAAAAGGCGAAAGAATAGTTCGCTATGTCATCATCACACGGCTCCGTAACTAACCTTTGCAGAGGTCCTTTTGTTTTATATCTGAGCCGCTTAATTTCTTTTACGCATTAAACGATGTGGGAGTTTAGTCAGATACTTACTTGACCTCTACCTTTTCTATCCTCTACAATAAATAAACATCTAAAGCCTATCACTTGAAAGTCTTTGGAACAAAGACAGCGCTGATGGAATCGTGAAGGACAGGTCTAGGATAAGCCAATGACTATATAAATCCTCAGCCGAGGCTAAACTAACACCTTTATGTGATCCAGTATCTTGCAATATCTGTCCAAACATTGACATGAAAATAACAGGGACGGATTAGTTTGATCTTGACCCAAAACATATATTGCTCTGATGACAACAACCAGCACAAAGACAATGGCTTCACTAAATCTATTCCATCTTTTGTGTAAGCATATAGCATATACTACTGCCAAACATCAGATTTCACTTAGAGTATAAAAAGTAGTAACAGATTTTATGGGAAGGAGACAACTCAATAAAGAGAATTTTGTATTCATTTATTGGAATTGAAAGTGCAGATATCATTAGTGTATCAAACTGCTTGTAAATAACAGACACTTAAATCATCATTGACTAGATATACACCATCAGTATATCCATCCAAGGCAGAAGTGTGTTTTAAGGTGAAAAGTTTAGTTTAAAAAGCATACAACTTTGAATGAAAATCTCAATATGACAAGTTAAAATTGGTTAAAGAATTGAAATTGCTACTGCTAACTAACACTGAATAAAATACATATTTACAATGTCACCTTTCCAACCATGAAAAGCTCAAAGTGGGTCCAGAGCTGCCTTGTTTGGTAACAAAATCTGGGAGGATTACAAGACTTATTAGAACCATTTTTATTTTTAAATAAATAAACCCCAAAGCGAGAGTTACATAAAAAAAAACAATGATAGTGCTTGAACATGATTTGTTCTATAGGCTCTTACTGTTGTGTTCTTGGATTCTAAGGAGACAAGAACATAAGTGTAGTGGATGAATCATGACCGCATGATCAGAGTGTGATTAATGGCTGGGATGATCTCCGTCTTGTGGGCATCATCTTCAGCCCTAGATGATCTTTACCGGTAACCAGACTCAAAACAACATCTTTCTGCAACTAACCGGAGAATATCAAGTACAAGTTTTTATGACGACATAACCCACAAAAAACAAGAAAACATAAAAGAAAAAGTTCAGTTTTTAAGAAAAGGAGTGGCATTGTATTGCTTACTTTGATTACTTCCCAGGGAGAATATGAAAGATTCTTGCTGATTGCTTCCATCTCACAAAGATAACATGCTTCCTTCTTCAAACCTTAACAAAAAACCCATAACATTATCGTCAAGTACAAATTTTTATGACAAACCCATCAAAATAAACAGAAGGGAAAAAAAGGTCGATTTTATGAGATAGTAAATATTGCTTATGTTGCTTACTTCCAAAAGATCAGAGCATGAATTGGAAGATTATGGTTGTTTGTAAAACTTTGCAAGTGAAAAGGAAGAGCTTGGGTCCATTCAATAACTTGATCGGTTTCCTTGTTCAGAAGCAAAGCAAACAGATTCATGCTCCATGTCAAAAACATAAATGCACTACAAAGTTCCATTACAAAAACCAAACCTTTAACTGCTTTTACCTTCTTTCTTTTTCTTCTTCTACAGCTTTTTGGTTTGGTGGAGGGCTTTTTTTTTTCAGCTCGTGGAGATGCCTGTTATTGTACAAGGGTAGTATCTGATTTGACATTGTTGTGACACGTTTTTCGGCCATAAGATTATGTTTGGTTTGAAATAGAAGTTGTGAAGACAGAAAATATATGAGACAGTGAAAGAGAGAAAGAAGTTAAAAAAGAAATAGAAGAGACTAATATAATTCTTTTTAAAATGATGACTTTTTTAAAACAAAATAAAAATTAAAAAAATTACATTATTTGAAATATATTTGATCTATCAACATTATTTAAAAACTTATGTTAATTAATATTAATTTAATAAACTTTTTAATTTTTTTATTATTTATATTAATGTACTATACATATTTTATTTTCTATTAATTAGTATTATTTACATATTTATGATATTAAACAAATGATTTACTTATTGCTTTGAGAAAGAATTAAAAAAAAGCATTTTCCTTCGTATATAGAAGAAAGGACAACACTGATACCCCTAATGACGGGGCTTTCAGAACCATTTATGTCTCCAATAAGATAGGAACTCAAGGGTTTGTCATCTTCGATTGAACCCCCGCCATAGCTAGAACTGCCACTAAGAATAATGATGCTTGCAATGGGTCGATTAACTGCTAAAGATGTGTCATTTGGCATGTCCATGTTTACTATATACGAGATGAAGCATCAATCGCATCACTAGATATTTCTAGAACATTTGCAGGATCATCTCCCACAAAAAACCCATAAAAAACAGACTTTGAACATCTCATTCACAATCTAACGGCGTTCACGTCTTCTAACAACGGAAACATAAAGTCTTCTGGGAGGAATCGTAATTGTGAACTGTAGTGTATCACCCCTACCGAGCATCTTACTGACAGCAAACTGGTACCAGCCATTCGCCATGAACTTCTCCATCTTGTTGATCTTTCCGTTACGCCGGGCGGAACGCACCTCAGCATGATAAATCCTCCCGTCGTCTACATCTACCAACTCAATGTCTCTCTGGTTCACGCCTAAAATGTCCCTTGTAACAGTCTTTGGAAAATGCTGAAAAAATGGAAGCATAAGAATGACTTATACAATTTGTATGCGTTAACTCCATTATGTGCAAGGACCGTGTAATTTGAAACTTACCATGACATTTCTTGTAGCCCTGTAACCGAAAGTGACTGTCTTTTCCCATTTGATTGTGTTTATTTGATATACGGTATAATATATAAATTTAAAATGAGTTATTTAATTAAAAGATAAAAAATTATTATAAAATTAATTGTATTATCTTTTAGTCACGATAAATAGTAGCATTTTCCTTTTCCTTAAATGAACTCACAACCTTTGCTTATACACGCACAATATTTTTCAGTGTTGAGTCAATGTCATTGCATATTCGGTAAATATATTCATGGCCTATCCCGTAATCAAAGTTAGGACTAAGTAACAATATTAGACAAATAATTATTAAAATACCTAAATGACATTAAGTTATAATCAAATACCATCATATTTGAAGATCATGGTTTTCTTAATTTTCTGTCGGTGTGAAAAACATGACCAACAAATTCATTAGATGGCCAAGAATCTACCTATAAGTATGTTTGGTTGCATATATTAACTTCATATTTATTTTGGGTTTTAATTTTCTAAAAATTATCTATATTGATTCTTTAATTATTTAAAATTTATTATATTAACATTTTTTATTTAATTTACAACGAGTTCAACAATTAATTTTTGAGTTTTCTGTGGTTGATTAAAAAAAATTAAAATAATACTCGCGTTTTAAAAAATTAAAAGATTAATATAAACTTTTTTAAATAAAGGGGCTAAAATGAATTTCGAATAAAAAATACAAGACTAAAAAAGATATTAAATTAAAAATATGAGAGTCAGAAAGAGAAAAAGAAGCTAGAAAAGAAATAGAAGAGACTAATATAATTATTGTTAAATGATAAAATTATCTTTAAATAAAATAAAAACAAAAAAATTATATTATTTGAAATATATTTTATCTATCAACATTAATTAAAAAAATTATGTTAATTACTATTAATTTAATAAATTTTTTAATTTGTTTGTCTATTATTTATATTAATTTATCATAAGGAATTTATTTTGTATGATTTATTATTTAGTATAATTTACATACTTGTGAATAAATGATTTACCTCTTCTTTTGACAAGAGATAAAAGAAAAAGCATTTTCCTTCATATATATATATATATATATATATATATATATATATATATATATATATATATATATATATATATATATATATATATATATATATTATTTTTAGATTTGTCACTTCTAAACACAATTTTTCATTATATCATAATTGTATTGCAGTTGTCGACTCAGTGAGAATTCTATCGTATGTTTAAAATGCATTAAAAAAATTTAATCTTGGCTATGGATGAAGAAACGAAAGCACCTGGAAAAAATAGGTGTTCTTTGCCGCTACGCACAAAATTATTTGGTGTGTTTGAAGTGTTTTGGATTACTCTATCAGTTTTTCACAACAAGTGGTGTTCAGTATGGGACAAATGGATATTGTTTACAAGTGATCATCATGAGTAAATAGGAGATCGATAATTTTTTTTTTAAGACAACGATTTTGGGTTGTGGAAAGTGAATATGCAAGTAATTTTAACTCAAGAGAAATGTATTAAAGCATTGAAGGGTGAGGCATCGATGTCTCACGCCTGACACAAACATGGACAAAGTTGGTGGATAAAGATAGAAGTGTCATTATCTTATGCCTCAGAGATGAAGTTGTGAGAAAGCCTTAATGCGAACCATGCTTTAAAATATGCTTTAAGGCCAAGCCAGACTTTTAAAAAGATCAGGTCAGGCAAAAACAACCTATAATAGGCCATATGTTAGGCATAGGCCTTAATAATTTATTGTAGGTCAGACTCAGACCTTTTAAGGCATAGCCTGGCCTATTTCCACTCTTGACAATGTGCCAACATTGTTGTTGACTTCAACCAGAGTTCTTTTGTTTGGCTGAAGACTCTTCTAGGTATATCCTCTTGGCTTTTTGTTTCCTATTTTCACTAAGTTTTTAATGTGTGGTTCCTTCGATTTCAGGATTGAATAAGAGTTGCTCAGCAGAAACCTTACCTCGCATAAATTAGAAAAAACATATCTACTTCTAAAAGGTAGTAAGTTAGCAACTATAAACAAAATATACATAATATACAGTTATACAAAAATATATACGTACTTAAAATAACAAATATTGCGTTTATCTTTAATACTTAGCACCAGTTACCGACAACAACACCATTTTCTTGTAACTTATTGCTAGAGTAAATTTTATAACTATCATATCCACAAAGACCGGTGTTTTTAAAAACAAGGTAGCAGTGATTTGTTATCTTAAACAAGACAAGGATTTTGTGTTTGTTCTATTACAAAAAAAAAAGTAAATGAAAAGAAAATAAATGACATAAAGTAAAGTTGGATATTTTAGTGTTAACGGTGAGAATTCTTGTTAGGAGTAGATTTCATCATTACACACACACACACACACTCTCTCATTTTAAAATCTCTCTCACTTGATATGCCCCCTATATATATATATATATATATATATATATATATATATATATATATATATATATATATATATATATCATACAGATCCATAAGTCAGTAACATGCTCATCTATTTAGCATATAATACTACCACGCATTACCCTCATTTGTATCTTCTTTCAGTCTCCACGTTGTGATATCATTGCATTACCCAATAGAACGGTATGCATTAGCATTAACCAACACATAACGTTAAGTCGCAACAGTCTTAACGGAGTTAAACTCCACACCGATCCTACGATAATGTGTGTGGATATTGAGCATATACCTATGTCTAAGCTTAGTACTCAATAGGTTTTAGGTTGCAAAGCTAAAACAAACACTAATATTAAAGAGTCGTCAATATTACAACATGAGTAGATTTTACATAGAACACTATGACCTATTTAGTACATGAACATAATGACTACATTTAACTCCAATAATAGAAATTTTAGCTACGCTAACACATGGTTAGTGTAACGGTCGGTCTTTCTAGAGAAGTCGACTTTGGAAGCAATATATGTCATATCACCTGATCAGTGATTCCGCCTTCTGACTTCCTTTCTTATCCTCCTGTTGTAGACCATGGTGTCAAAACTGTTCAAGGTCAAGGGTGTTGGGGAATCAGAGCTTGATACCCACTAAATGCATAAACCATTATATTCATGTATTCATTTTCATCTTGCATATCATGAATGAAACAGATCATGCATAAACCTTAGCCGGATTTAGCAACCTCTCAAGAAAGTTCAGTCAAATCCTTAGTAGACCAAGATTCAATAGTTGTTCTCAAAAGTAGAATAATTTTTTTCTTCAGTATAAGTGCTTTCAAAGTCAAATCAGTATTAGTGTTAATTATCAAGGCGAGTTTCTTCCCCAGTAAGGTGATTGAGCTTCTCTAACTAAACTATAGTGTCAATGGAATTTCTGCTTGGTTTCCCCAGTAGATATCTCCCACATAGTTTTCTCTGAAATTTTTCTCCGGCATAACTTCATGAGCTCCCCAAGCGAGTTTCATATCAGTAGGATTTCTAAGTAAGGTATCCTCAGCAAAATTATTACAACAAGTTTCTTTGAAGTATGTGTATAAGATGGACATCTCTTCACAAGGATAGCTTAAGGTAGCAATATCCCCAGTGAGTCCAATGGACAAAAGTTCCATAATAGACAAATGTTACTGAATGATCCTCAATACATCTCTAGCAAGTCTCATGTATGTTTACTCTCTAGAGACTCTCTTGTATTTACCCAACAGGTTACTTCAGTCAATCCCCGACAGAGTTAGTGGTCCTTACTGATCTACTCTCTAAAGAAGCATTCGGATTGGACCATTCGGTCTGATGGTTAAAAGTAAATGCTAAACCTCTTGGTTAGTATTAACCTTTCATTCCCCAACAAATCTTCGAGATCTTCTCATTCCCTATAGAATCTTTATGTTTAATCTAAGCAGTAACCTTCGGGCAGACAACAATCAACATAATTCAATATCAAAAGCAAGGATCTCTTTGTGTTAGATTTTAGTATCATTATCAACTTTCAGCAGTACGAAGATCTCTTTGTGTTAGATCTGAGTTTTCATTTTCAGCAATGTAATGATCTCTTTGTGTTAGATTGGAACATTCAACTTTTTCAACGTGTGAGGATCTCTTTGTGTTAGGCCCGCACATCAACTTTTATAAATGTGAAGATCTCTTTGTGTTTGATCTTAGAACCATTTCAACATGTGAAGATCTTCTTGTGTTAGATTAAAACATTCAAACGTCAGTAGTGTGAAGATCTCTTTGTGTTATGTCTTAACATCATTTTTAGAAGGCGGCGATCTTTTTGTGTTAGATCAGAATATTTCAGCAATATGAAGATCTCTTTGTGTTAGGTCTTAGTTTTTCATTTTCAACATGTGAAGATCTATCTGTGTTAGATTGGAACATTCAAACATCAACGATGTGAAGATCTCTTTGTGTTAGATCTTAGCATCATTTTCAGAGGACGACGATTTCTTTGTGTTAGATCGAAGTATTTCAGTAATGTGAAGATCTCTTTGTGTTATATCTTAGTTTTTCCTTTTTAGCAATGTGAAGATCTCTTTGCGTCAAATTGGAACTTTCAACTTCTCAAAAAAGCAAGGACATTTTTGTGTTAGATTTAAGCATTTATCCCTTGCTTGTAATGATCTCTTTATGGTAGATCTTAATATCAAACTTTTTAGCTGCGTGATGACCTATTTGTGTTAGATCCAAACAATTTTTCAAGGGCGACGATCTCTTTGTGTTAGATCAAAGTTTCTTTTCAGCAGGTGATGATCTTTTTGTGTTAGGTCTAAACATCACTTTCAACAAAGTGACTATCTCTTTGTGTTAGATCGAAGTCACTCTCAGCAGTGCAATGATCTCTTTGTGTTAGATCAAAGCATCATCTTCGGGGCAAGATCTCTTTGTGTTAGATCTTAGCGTCCTTTTTAACAGAGAGACTATCTCTTTGTGTTAGATCAAAGTCATTTTTCAGTATGATGATCTCTTTGTGTTAGATCAGAGCATCATTTTTAGGGCAAAATTTCTTTGTGTTAGATCTTAGTGTCCTTTTCAGCATGTGAAAATCTCTTTGTGTTATATCGAAGTCGCTTTTCAATATGATGATCTCTTTGTGTTAGATCAGAGTATCATTTTCAGAGCAAGATTTCTTTGTGTTAGATCTTAGCGTCCTTTTCAGCATGTGACGATTTCTTTGTGTTAGATTGAAGTCGCTTTTCAGTGTGAAGATCTTTTTGTGTTAAATCGGAGCATCATACTCAACAATACTAAGATCTCTGTGTGTTAGATCAGAACTTTCAACTTATCAGAAGCGAAGATCTCTTTTTGTTAGATTCAAGCATCTTGGTTCAAAGGAAATGATCTCTTTGTGTTATATCAAAAGCTTCTTACCAACAGTATTAATATCTCTTTGGATTATATCTTAGCATCATTTTCAGCAAGAACAAAGATCTCTATGTGTTAGATCAACATTTCTTATCAACAGATCGACAATCTCTATGTGTTAGATCAATGTCACTCTCAGTAGTGCAATGATCTCTTTGTGTTAGATCAGAGCATCATACTCATGGCAAGATCTCTTCATGGTAGATCTTAGCATCCTTTTCAGCAGAAACAAATATCTCTACGTGTTAGATCGACGTTTCTCATCAATAAGGCAATGATATCTTTATGTTAGATCAGAGTTTCTTTTAGGGGTTTTATCGATACTTTTCATTTTCTGCTTTGGAATAAATAAAGTTCGATGGCGACTTTGTTCGAACATTCTTTTCTGCGAGCATGCGAACGCCTTGTGAGGGATCCCGTTTTTCAAGATGCAACATATGTATAGTAAAAAATAATAGCCTTCAGTATGCCTCGCATGGATATGGATATATATATATATAAAGTCACAAAATTTGTTAATCTCATTAATTTCTTCAAGCTTTGAAATTGCTTTTAGATTTTTGGAAGTTATGGTTGCAGTAATGCGATCATATCCTTTGTTTATATACTTGAAAAGGTACTTGATATATGTAGTCTAGTTGCACCATTCCATATTCATACGAGCTTGATATTTTATTAGCAAACCAAGATTGTAAGTAACAACGTGCCTATTATCCAAAGTTACGCCACTCTTTTCATTATGTGCATCATTAACTCTTATGCGATAAATTGGAAAACCATATTGTTCAACAATTATTTTGTCTTGAAATTTTTGTGGAATGAACTTTGAACATTTCCCACTTTTCATGCAGGGTGAAAAAGTCTTTGATAATCCACATGGACCATGCATTATGTGAGACTTTACCAAGGTGTACAATTCTTTTTGTAACTTAGGGTCTGATATCTCAGTAGGGGTAATTCTATTTATATCATCTGGTATTGAATACTTACTTGTTAGATGGAGAAAAATCAAGATGTGTGCATGTGGTAATCCCTTTTTTTGTAACTCAATTGTGTACATATATGCATTAATGTTATAATAAGATATGTAGTTATTTAAAATCAAACATGATAAAACAAAAAGGCAATGAAAAGCACAATAGAATTATAGATGTCTTACATTCTAAAACCTTTCCCAATACACATTTCTTTGTCAAGTCATGTAGAAGCTCATCGAACTTCATTTTAAAAATCCTTGACATGAGATTATGATGATCTTAAGGTTTTAAGTTTTGCTGATGAAGTACATTTTTTATTCCAGGCCAATTTGGGTTGCAAGTGAATGTTATAAAAAAAGTCAGGGAAATCAATTATTGTTGATATAGTCATTCCATCAAAATACAATGCATCCATGCACCTTTTGCCTCCAACAAACGTAGAGGGTAAGACAACTTTTTTCCCTTTTCTTTGATCATGTATGTAAATTTCCTGGTGTCTCTGATAGTGTATAGTATTTCCTACTCTGAGTTTGGATTGATTATTTCTCACCCACTATAATTTTCCAGACTCCGTTATAGTATAACCATCAACCAAAAACGGGTGAAATAACTTGTGAGATGCCATTAATATTTTAGGCTCAATGTGTTTATCTTGTATTCTAAAAGAAATTCAATCCTTTATTGTAACCTTGTTCCTCTTTGTTTCTTTTTTGTTTTTCTCTTTCGATAGGGAATATTTGGTCTGTATTCATCCTCTCGATATGCAAATATTAAGGGATACTAATAGCTGAGATATGCATCATGAAACTCATCAATTCTTTTTAGTTCCACATACATTATTTCCAATATAACATCTCGCTGGGATGCGATATCTACATTTCCTACAATAAGTGTTGCAACCTCTAATACAATCGGTTGGGTATATATCATACCATCTGTAGATGATTATGATATAGTCGGTTAGTTATGTAATCTATCACGAGCCATTCTAAATGATTTGACAATACATTATGCTCATCAAGCCTGAAAGACAACTTTCTGAAAATTTATGGATCAACATAAGTGTTGTTGCTGAGAATTTTCAAATAAAAAACATATAATATATGAATTTCATAAAATATATAATAAAATAATGAGTAAAATCAAGGAACATATCAAAGTTTTACCTGAATGCATCCATTCTATTATTAATTTCATTCACTGTATCATATATGCACAATTGAGCATATTTAAGTGTATGGCTAGGCAAAGGAAATATACTACCTATTATGTGACATGGTTGACCCTGAATTCTTATGTTAAGTGGCCATCTACCTTTATATAAGGTTTGGTAAATTTTAAATCCAGATGATGTAAAGTAAAACATTGCATTATACACTCTCGGGTTCTATTGGTAGTTTATTCTATCACTGGTGTCTTTGTTAAAAAGAAGATGTTAAAGAATTTGTAGTGGGTCTTTGAGAAAAGGTATTTGAAGCTTACCATTACCACAACAAAGTTGATATTTCAGTGTCAATGAGTGTTTCTACTTGCCATCCCTCTATTGATACCACATTTTTGCTCCGAATTATTAATTTTCATAAATTGGAAGTTCAGTGTCTAAATATGTTGCCATAAATGGTTTAATTCATATCAATGTAATTGTTGTACCCCAAATTTTTCCCTTCGATTCATTGTTTCGTCTGTATATCATCCTAGGTCAATCATTCGTGCATAGCTAACCGCTTTATCTAGTTTTTGCTTGTCTGTTTCGTTTGCGAATACAGGTACTGCTACAGAAGATTCGAGGTCTTGAAGCGATGTTGCATGTGTGTTTGTGGAGGTGCTCTGGTCTTTGCAAGTTGTGTTAGATTCTTGTGTGATTGTGCCCTCAGCCGTTTGGTCCCTAAGCCACTACAAAATCCTTCTTTCTCAAGACTCCACGGAGGAATTACCCAAGGAAGACCAGGATTTATGGCCAATGGAGATCATGACTTTTAAGCTGGATAAGAGTTTGAAATGAGCTTGGAAAGTCACAAGGTCCAGCGTTGCAATGGAAGTACAAAGCTCTTGTCCTTCATCAATTGCTCAATTTAAATTTGGTTCACTTTCGAAGGTTTAAGCATCCAGTTGATTGGGTGCAAGGTTCACTAAATTCATAAACCATTACAAAATGAAGTCTTAAGGCCCACCTTATAAAACCATTTCGTTCTCTACAAGAATATTTGGCCCAAGTTCCTGTTTGAGTTTCATTTTGAGAATTCACGAAGGCTAAATTTTTGAAATTGGCAAGAGTCAAAATTCAGGCCATTGTTCTTTTTTTAGTATACCTTTTCAAAAGTAGCTTACATTTTTGGAATGTTCAAGACCATATTTTAAGAGCTTGCCTAATTCTATCTTTTAGCATTGTCATGAGGGTTAAAAGAATTTCTTGATATGCTCATACGACCTGCCCCTTTTGTGGGCCACGTGGAAAAGTTGTTCACACGCAAAGGAGTGTTGGGCTTGGTTTAAATAGGTGTGCTTCTCATAGACCAATTTATGAACAAAATTGAAAGCATTGAGGTGGTCTCGCAAGTACACTGAAAAAGAATGAATTCACTTTGCTGCTAGATTGTGCTTTTTACGTAATGAGAGGTGGTCTCATCAGTCATTTACATAAGATCATTTATTTTTAGATTGTATGTCATGATCACCTCATCTTTTAAGATGTCATTACAAATAACCTTGAAATTATGAGGTGACATTAGAATATACCAAGTTCAACTTACAAAGAATACAAGACAACTTTAAACTTATCCTAATCCTAAAAAACTCAGAACCTATCCCTCCATTGTTAACAACTCGACAAGTATTCCATAACCCTCAATTGCAGCGCCCTTTTTATGTGAGAAATCGCCTTGTGATCTCCAAGGAGTGATAGTAATGAGGCTCCAGTAGCCTGCAATGTAGAAATCCAACAAACTGCCATGAGAATTTTGATAAAAGGAATTTTAAATATTTGGACATGGATTAATCTATTCGATCTAAACTTTCAGGCCTATTTGTTAATAATAGAAGAATATTGAAAGTTTGGGGAGGAAGCTTGATACCTCTTTATTTTCTCTGATCCGCGCTCCCACATTTGTAGAAACATGATTTTGCTGCCAGACCCATACGAGGCGCCCTTTGCTTTCTTGATTTCCCTATGAGGACACCGCATTTGGTTTTTTCCGTTAGCAACTTAATCATTTGAATAGAAAACCAAACAACGGTTCATACCAAGAGAATGTAAAGAAGAAAATAGCAGTTGAAATACACGAGCTTTCGCATAGACGGTCCAATTCTTAAGTTTTATCTCCTTATCTTCAAATCCGTACATTGCAGCTGTACAAGACACGATCAAACATTGGTTAAGGAAGTCTTAATTGAATCCAAGTTTTAAATGTAAAGAAGTTTTAGGATTACTTACATCAAAGTCACACCATATACATCAACCATCATTCCTAAGGAGAACACGCTTCTTCATGCTTCTCAATCCATGCGAACCTCTTACAAGGAAGTTTGAAACCGTTAGTTCAAAATAAATCCAAACAGGTTTTCATTTGAAAGAAAAAAGAAGTTATGAATATTGAGCGAAGCGGAATAATGCGCAAAATTTTAGATTTTTTCAAAAAGGAGTCATTATTGTGTTTCAAAGAGGTTTTAAGATAGGCCTCAGAAGTTTCCATATCAGTAAAAAAAACAAACCCAAACGAGTTTGCAATTAGAGAGAAAAAAGGCTACAAACTTTGAGTGAAGAAGAATGATTTTCTAGACAATATCAAAGCAACATTATTATGATTCAAATAGGACTTAAAGATCAGAATCGTTTTCATCATTTCAAAACCAACGATTGAATAGCATCACAGTGATTACAGGATCTTTTTTCCAAAACAAGAAAGAATGCTACTCAAAAAATAGATTTATTTCCATAGACAGAATTGGACAAGAATCAAAACCATCAAGTGTAAAATCGTCCAAGACGACAAGGGAAAGTTTTCAAAAGGTTTCCAAACCGTCCAAACCATAAATCAGAGCCATCAAATCGTACCAAATCACTTCAAGGCACAATCAAACCGTATCAAACCATTCAAACCTTTCAAAAAAAAAATTCCAAATCAGGACCAAACCAAATCGTATCAGACAAATCAATGCTTTCAAATCAGACCACAAAAACTTTCCAAATCCAAATCATCACAATATCGTACAAATCAAATCAGCAAGAATTTGGAATATTGACATCAATACAACATTAAAATTCTTCTACAAATATCATCATTGGCCTTGACTATAAAAGGGACCGAGCGAGAGAGGAGAGGAAAAAAAGAAAAAAAAAACGAAGAGGAAAAAAGAAGATCACAAAAATCAGCCGTCACACGAGAAATCACTAAATCATTTTTTCCAAACCCACAAACACAGGCTCAGAACACCGGAAGTGCTCATCATCGCTTCAACATTCAGAGAAAGAAGAAGAACAAAGCAACATCATGAATCGTACAAAGGAGGTAAAGAAAAGAAATAAATCTTCCCTGAAGGAGAGAGTCGTTCGCAGATCGCCTCCGATCGTCGCCCTCCATTCCTTTCCTTTTTTTTTAGTTTATGAGCATTGTAACATGTAATCGAAATAACATAGTGAAATGGGGTCGGGAAACCATGGGGAAATGGTTGTTTGATTGATCGTTAGAGATCGAGAGAGAAACTGAGAGATTGAGATCGAGAGTGGAAGAGAGAGTGGCGGTGCAGATTTAGGGACAAACCCTAATTTTGTTTTGACAAGGAGTGGCGAGAGAGAGAAGAGAGGAATGTGATTCACGTGAGGCTCCCTCAGTCTTTTCTTTTTCTTTTTTTTTTTTTGATCTTCCTTTTATTAACCCTTCTTTTTTCTTTAAAATATAACTTAACTCTTTTTCATAACTACTAGTAAGGTTTTTTTTTTATTTAATAAATCTTAATTAAAACTTATTTTATTAAAACACTAAAGTAAAACCTTATTTTATTAAGCTCTTAATAACCTTTATACTAAATAATCCTTTTAAATTAATTAAGAAAATCTTTATCCTTTTTTCAATTAAAATAATCCCAGTAAATAAATCCTTCGCTTTTTTTTTTTACATATTAAACCTTAACGTCAACTAAAAATAAAGCTTTTAAATATTAAATTAATTTCCTTTTGTTAAAAAAAACCGTAACAAATCCTTCTTCCTCCTTTAATAACTTTTCAACTAAAATAAACTCTTAAAACAATTAGTTTTTATAATAATCCTTAAAAATTCTCACCATGATTAATCAACTTTTTCAATAACCTTAAAAATAAATCAAATCGTTAGATTCCCCACGTCTGAGTGAATCGCATGCGGTGTGCTTTTTTTTATGATTGATATCTTTTTTGCCTTGCTATTGTGGATGTATGTTTTATTCTCAAAACCTTTCAAAAATAACAAAAACTCTCGATCCAACGTCGAGCCCCTTTTATACCTATATAAGTCGATCGCCTTTGGGCCTCGCATTCAACCTTTTCGGTCACAATAGACTTTAACTAGCCCACTTTGCTAGTGTGCACTAATAATCTAAATTACTTGTCCCCTCGACATTCCAAAGGAAAGATACCTTAATATTGACTCAAACGTCATAGGACTAACACTTTAGAACCCTTGGCCTTAGGATTCGGAGTCGCCGTACTCCACGTCTCGTCGTAGACCCTTAGAATCTTAGCCTTAGGATCGGAGTCGTTGCACTCCAAGTAAATGCTCCGCCGCGAACATTTACAATCCTACCCCTCTTATACCAACCTACAACTTTAGAGTCGCCGCACTCTATGTAAGGTCTTGCCCAAGACTTTACCTCCCCTTGGAACCTTGACCCCGTCAAGAAGTTCCTCTTTTCAGAACTACGCATACTCTGATTCTACTCCCGAGGATACGTAGGCGTAAGGTGCGATACCTTATCGAGTATACTTAGATACTAACCCCTAGGGTTTCAACCTTTAGCATAACACCTTAGTAAGCGAATGAGAGATAACATGAATACTAACGAGAGGTTCCCGTAAAGTACTACGGACATTTAGGATGCTAATACCTTCCCTAGGCGTAACCTACCCCCGAACCTTAGATCTTTAGGTTTTTTCGCTTTTGAACCTTTCCTTTGGATAAATCAAAGACGGTGGTGAACATTTAAAGAAATGTGATCCTAGTTCATTAATAACTATGGTATCCAATTCTCACCGCAACATAAATGACGACTTCACTGGGGATTGTCGAGGGTTTCCCCCATCTTGTTTTTTTACTTATGTTATCTTTCTTTATTTGCTTGCTTATTTGCTTATTACCTGTTGTGCTGGGTTACTACTTGTGTGGTGAGACAAAGTCCTACACCCGGACTAGAGTGAAAATTATGATAGGAACGGTGAGAATTCAAGGATACTTTGAGGGAGTCGATTCCTGAAGAAGTTGAATTAAGACTTCACCACTCAGTCTAGGCCCTCTCGAATTTAATTTTGTCCAACGAGTCTATTCGTGAAGACGCTATTATTTCGAACTAAAGGCCATCGAGACTGGGGACCGTAGTTACCTTTAACCCAACTTGGCCTAGTAGGATGTAGTGCGGGGACTATGCAGGAATTTATTTCTGCAATAGTCGCTACGCGATACTACACTCGGACGAGATTCTCTTGAGAATATTTTTGACTACCAAGTGATTTGGAAAATCGATAATATCCGAAAGATGGATTGTAGACTCTGGGAACTTTGTAGAACCCGTTCGGTAGGTACATTTAAAACTATAGTACACACCTATTGGGATGGGTAGACCTTGGCTCCATGCTATGACCTTTCAAACCTAGGGCCTTTTTGCTCGTGTGTGCTTTGTGTTGTGTGCCTTGTGTGCCTTGTGTGTTGCATACATTCATAAGCATCATTTCATAAAGATTCATGGAACTTGACTATATTTATAAACATTGTAGGGATACTATGGATACCGAAAGAAGGAACACAAAGAAGTACACTTTTCAGATTCTTAACTTGGATGATCTAAGGAGGTTAGAAGCGTTGGTAACAAATGAGGAGAGTTTCAATAGGAAGTATGGAAGACTTTTTTATGTGATGAATACAAATGTTGATCAAGGGTTACTTTCTACCTTGCTCCAGTTTTATGACCCACTGTATCACTACTTCACCTTTCCAGATTACCAACTTGTACCTACACTTGAAGAATACTCTCAGATAATTGGGTTACCTATTCTGGACAATTATCCCTTTCCGATCTTCGCAAACAAGCCTGATGAAAAAGAAATCGCTAAACATACCCACCTGGATTTGGCTAACATTCAAGCCAATATGATTTCAAAAGGAGGAACTTTCGGTTTTACTACAGATTTTCTGGTTGCCAAAGCCCGACATTATGCCACTCAACAGAATAAGGATGCTTTCGAAGCAGTTTTTGCCTTACTCATCTATGGCGTTCTTTTATTCCCAAGTTTCAAAAATTCTGTGGACCTCAATGCCATTAAAATTTTCCTGAAGAAGAATCCAGTACCAACCTTGTTGGCTGAAGCTTATTATTCTGTTCACTCAAGGAGTACTCGTGGAAAGGGGATGATTACTTGTTGCGTCCCTCTGTTGTACAAGTGGTTTATTTCACACTTGCCCAAAGCACATGACTTTTGGGATCTCAAGAAGGGGTGGTGGTCACAGAAGATAATGTCACTCACTCATTCCGACATCGACTGGTACAACCGTGTTTATGATAAGGTGGTCATCATAGACAGCTGTGGAAATTTCGGTAATGTACCTCTCCTTAGCATTAATGGATTAATCAGCTACAATCCAGTCTTGGCCCGCAGACAACTAGGATTCCCTCTGAAAGACAAACCTGCCAGTGCTCACGTGGAAAGCATTTATTTTGAAGGAGAGAAATTAAGCAAGGAGTTAAGAGAACAGGTCTTGGACGCTTGGGGGCAAAAGATCAAGAAGGATAAGAGTAGCTTAGGGAAACCTAATTGTGTCTCTTTAGAACCCTATCTCCAATGGGTCCGGAAAAGAGCCATTGAGTTGAAGATGCCTTATAAACACCAGGAGCCAATGGTCCTAAAAGAAAAGTCGGTCTTCTACTTCTCGTTTGATGCAGATAAATTGAAAATTGCTTTGGACAAGTCTCAACAGATGGAGGAGTCTTAGAAGAACAAGTACCAGATAGTTGTGGAGGAGAATGCAGAGCTTCAACAATAACTCAAAGCAAAAGACGAAGAAATCACTTCTTACAAGAAGAGGAAAGCCCGAGAAGAGTTACCTTCTTCTAGCTCTCAGTCAACACATCAGAATTCGGTCGTCAACAGGCTCATCTTGGAGAATAGCCAGAAGGAAGAGGAAATCAAGAAGCTCAAGACAAGGCTTTTTGGAGAATCTCCTTAGATCTTTCTTCATTATCTTTTATTTAGCTTTTCAGTTACGATTCTTGAAAAGTGTGTTGTCGCTTTATAATAAACTTTGTTTTAATTAACGATTTCATCTTTCGGTATCCCAGACATTATTTTTTTGTAACCGACTTTTATGATTAATAAAATGCGTCTTTCTATATCCCACGATGATTATAAATAGTCAAGTTTCCATGAATCTTGTTGCATAGCATTTGCATTTTCTTTTTCTCTCTATCAAGGAACTCGAAATTTGTTTTGCAAGCATTGTATGATGGATTACGGAAAGAATGGAGTTGTGCCGTACACCTTCAAAGTTTCGGATGTTGAACAACTAAAGAAACTAGGAGGTCAGATCAAAGATCCCGAAGCGTTCACCACGAAGTATGGAAGGATCCTCCCGCTGCTGCAGGTGCGAGTGGCTCTGGTCTTTTAGAAACGTTGGTTCAACTTTACAGTTTGATTTATCATTATTTCATCTTCCAAGATTTCCAGCTGATGCCTACGCTGGAAGAATACTCCGCTCTGTTGGGGATCCCTGTCGAAGATTCACCTCCGTTCTCCGGTGGAGAAGGAAGGCCCAGCCAGGAAGACATCGCAAGAGCAACTCGCATAAAGCTGTTAGAGATCCAAACTCATATGACGTTTAGAGGAGGAATTGATGGTTTGCCTTCCCAATTCTTGTTCGAGAAGGCTCGACACTTTTCTAGTGTAGGGAACACTGGAGCGTTCGAGCACATCTTCGCGTTGCTGGCCTACGGTTTGTTTTTATTTCCCAATGTTGAAGATTTTGTTGACGTCCATGCCATAAGGATTTTCATGCTCAAGAATCCAGTTTCCACATTGTTAGCTGATGCCTACCACTCTATCCATTCAAAGGCTCTGAAGGGAGAAGGTCAGATTACTTGTTGCACCGCTATCCTCTATAGGTGGTTTATTTCGCACCTACCGAGGTCTACTGATTTCTAGGATGAGAAAGATGGTTCAGAATGGCATGTGAAGCTCATGGCTCTTACTCATTCGGATATCGTTTGGCATGACCCGATATGTGGAGGTATCCCCATGATTCATAGCTGTGGAGACTTTCCCAATGTACCTCTTCTTGGTACAAAGGGATGTATCAGCTATAATTTTGTGCTCGCCCGTCGTCAACTGGGGCACCCAATGGAAGAAGTACCCGATCCAGAAAACCTGACCAGAATTTTCCTCTATCAAGGAGAGGATCTTGAGTTAAAGACCAGAATTGTGTTTGCTTGGCGTCGCATCAATCGACAAGGAATGACGACGACAATAAATCCTGATTGCTCAATTACTGAAGAATGTCTCGCATGGGCGCGTGAAAGGGCTCTGACCTTGAGGATGCCTTATCCCCGTCCCCAGCCACCAGTTGTCCAATCAGATGAAGTTTCGAAGTTGAAGGCTGAAATAGAGAAGCTTACTCTGGACAAAGCAAGGATGCAACACCAGATCGACAGGCTAATGGAAGAACTCCGTGGAAGACAAGGGGCATCATCCAGTGGATTAGACTCCTAGTTCCTTTTGTGTTATGTTGCCTATGTAATAAAACTCTGGAGGTGTACCAGCCCTTGAAATTTTAATAAAATGTTTTATTTCGGATATCTACAATGAATGCAATACGATTTTTAGTTCCTTGATAGTTGCATCGCATTTGCATTTCGTATCGTATGCATGTGCATTCTTTTCCTTCCTTTCCCTTATTTTCGGTTTTTCATCTTTAGTTTCGTTACCCTGAATCCTCTGCACCGATACAATACTAGATCTCAAGCTCGAAGAAGGATGATGGAACACAATCAGGAACTTGATCGCGTCAGTAACGAGTTGGAGGACCTACGCGGGAATGTAGGACAGATTATGGAAGTGCTGAATGTTATACGTGCAAAGATGGATACCCAAACCACGATTGTTTCTGAGATTACCAACACTGTTGTAGATACTCAACCTACTGTTGTCACTACTGCAAATGTACCCCCGTACGGCTTGCCATTTGGATTCGTACCCCCGCCTACCGCAGGTCCTGTTGTTCAGCAAGTGCACCAAGCCGTTCCTCTAATCACTGAAGCTCCTCAAGTAATCCCTACATTTGCTCCAGCTACTGTGCACACTCGTGTACAACCTTATTTCAATGAGAATAAACAAGTTTATGATGTCCCTGACATGTCTGGAGATGGGGACGAGAACCATGAGAAACTCAAGGAGAATATGGACACTTTTGATAAGAGATTAAGGGCAGTAGAAGGTGATCAAATATTTGGCACTGTTGCTAGAGAAGCATGTCTGGTATCTGGTTTGGTCATTCCTCCGAAATTCAAGACTCCGAATTTTGACCAATATGATGGAACCACGTGCCCTAAAAACCATTTAATCATGTATTATCGGAAGATGGCTGCTCACGTCAAAAATGATAAGCTAATGATCCATTGTTTCCAGGATAGTCTGAAGGGTGTTTCATCAAAGTGGTATCTGAGTTTAGATCAGTCTCGTGTGAAGTGTTTTCAGGATGTGTCAGACGCTTTTGTCAAGCATTACAAGTATAATATAGATTTGGCTCCTGATCGAAGGCAACTCCTAAACATGTCACAGAAGAACACTGAATCATTTAAGGAATATGCCCAGAGGTGGAGGGAGATTGCTTCACAAGTAGAACCCCCTTTGTCTGAGAAAGAGCTAGCCGAGTGGTTTGTTGACACAGTTCGCCCAGAATTTTTTGAGAGGATGGTTGGAAGTGTAACTGCCAATTTCTCTGACATCGCTGCTGTGGGTGTAAGAATAGAAGCTGGTATGAAAAGTGGAAAGATGCCCAGTCCTCTAATAGCCCTAATGCCAATAAGGACCACGGTAAGAAATCTTTCAGTAATCCTCACAAAAAGAAAGAAGGTGAGACCAATGCTGTGATGACCGGCAGAAGGAGAAGTCAACCTCGGAAACATCAACCAAATTATAATCAACAACAAGGCTACCCTGTCCAATTTGCGCAACAACCCTATGTGGCCGCTGTCACCCCTACCTATCAGACAATTCAACCTGCTCCGGTTTACCAACCAATTGCTAATCAATAGCCTCCTGCATATCAAGAGCCTCCTGCATATCACCCGGCTCCTGCCTACCAGCCAGCCCAGACTCCACCAAATTATCAACGAGCGCCCAACGCTCCTCGCCAGAATACCCCAGCCAGAAGACCTTATATACCTCATCCTCCTATTCCGATGACCTATACTGAGTTGTACCCTTCATTAGTGCAACAAGGATTGATAACTACCCGAGCTTTGGGTCCGCCTCCTAACCCACTTCCACCCAACTATAACCCCAATACCTACTGTCTGTTCCACGAGGGAGCTCCCGGTCATGATTTGGAAGGTTGTTATGCTCTTAAAAATATCGTAAGAGACTTAATGGAAAAGAAGATTTTATCCTTTGGTGACACTCAGCCGAATGTTAAGAGTAATCCACTGCCTAATCACGGAAGTGCCAATGCTATTGAAGAAGCGTCTGAGGAAAATTTAATTCTTGATGTGGCAGAAATCAAAACCCCTCTCCAGGCCTTTCAGTCAAAGTTGTTCGAAGCTGGTATCGTGAAGGTTTGTCATAGAGATTGTGAAGATTGTGAGATCAGTGTCAGGGGATGTCAGACGGTTTAAGATAATGTTCAGACTTTGATCAACGATGGTTTCTTACGAGTGAGTAGCAAGCAGAAAAAGAGTGAGGTCGCCGTGGTTGAGCCCATATTCAATTTGCCAGATCCAGGTACTAAGGTTCCCGTCTTCAATTTGCCTGAATCAAGTCCTACAGTGGCTGCTTCCACCACACCAAAGCCAATTTTCAACATACCAGATTCTGCTACTACAACTATAGTTGGTTTGCCAAAGCCAGTGATTACTCAAAGGCCTTGCCCTTACCCTCTCAAGGATTTTACATCAGTACCCTGGAAGTATGGCAAAGATTTTAGAAAGGTTGTTCCAAAAGAAGACGTGAAAAGTGTTGATAGAGAAGTAACTAATATAGCAGGGGCAAGCAGGATGACACAGAGTGGTCGTGTATACACTCCCCATTTCAGTGATGCTCCACCAAAAGAAACCGTTACGACTGTTCCTACCAACAACAAAGGTAAAGAACAAGAAGCTGTTGCTAATGACGAAGACGCTGAGTTCTTGAGGATTATCAAGAGGAGTGATTATAAAGTCGTTGACCAGCTTCACCAAACTCCTTCAAAAATCTCTGTTTTGTCCTTGTTGATGCATTCACCTGCTCACCGAGCTTCGTTGCAGAAATTGTTAGCTCAAGCTCATGTTGCACAAGACATTACCACTGGTCAATTTGATAGTGTGATTGCCAACATTACTGCTTGTAACACCCTCAGCTTCAGTGACGAGGAATTACCAAGAGAAGGTCGGAACCATAACCGAGCTTTGCATGTATCTGTGAGATGTCAGGAAGATACTCTAGCGAGAGTACTTGTGGACACCGGTTCTTCTTTAAATGTGATACCTAAGAGGACTCTTAACAAGTTGGCTTACAAAGGGGCAGAATTGATACCTACATCTCTTATAGTTAAAGCTTTCGACGGTTCCCGGAGGACTGTAATGGGAGAAATTGAACTACCAATTTTAGTGGGTCCACATGTTTTCAATATTACCTTCCAGGTGTTGGATATTAACCCCGGTTATAGTTGTCTACTTGGAAGACCTTGGATTCATGCTGCCGGTGCTGTAACCTCGACTCTACATCAGAAGATGAAGTTTGTGATTGACGATAAACTGGTAATTGTTCATGGTGAAGAAGACTTAATGGTCAGTAATTTGTCTTCATTCCGCTATATAGAGGCCGATGAGGATGCTTTGGAAACTTCTTTCCAAGCACTTGAGATATCAAATGTTGTTATGTTGGAAGTTGAGGAAACAACGGGTAAGGGTAATCCATCTTTTGCATCTTTTAAGAGTATCAAGTCTACCATTGCAGAGGGTGTGCCCGAAGGTTGGGGCAAGATCATAGAAGCTACAGCAAATCCAGATCATCAAGGGTTGGGTTACAAACCAACTAAAAGTAAATGACCAACATCTGTCGCCAGTTATCCGAGAACGATTCATGAAGTGTTTATCAGCGGAGGTTATCAAGTTAATGCTATTGGAGATAATCATGAAGATGAAAACTCAAGTGATTTTGTGTTCAAAAGTGCTGCTGCTCTTAACAATTGGGAAGCTGTGGAAATCCCAGTGATCATTCCTTTGTCAAAGTAACTTGTCGTTTTTGTTATTTTCAATAAGTCCATAGCTCCGCCCAAGGCTATTGGATCATGTTTGTGGGCCACCCTTTTTTTTACTTTCGAATAAGTATCAATGAATGCATTATGTCATTTGTGTTTGTTTTATTCATGAGTCATTACTTTAAGAAATTGGCAATAAGTTAAAAGAATTTAATTTCATCTGCATCGTCCTTGGTGCATTTAATAAGACAAATTATTTTAAAACTTGCAGAATGAATTTAAACCACGTTGAATCCGATGACCCTACTCTTATCCCTAACTTTGACTCGCCCATCTATCAAGCTGAAGATGAGAGTGAATAAGATTTCAAAGTTCCCAATGAACTGGTCAAGTGGGCAGAGTATGAGTACACTGAACTTCAACCGCACAAAGAGCAAGTGGTTTTGATTAATCTTGGCTCCGATGAAGATAAGAAAGAGGTCAAAATTAGTACTACACTTGGGGCAGATGTTAAACTGAGATTGGTTAAACTGCTAGGAGAGTATGTGGACGTGTTCGCATGGTCATATCAAGATATGTCTGGTCTAGACACAGATATCATTGTTCACAAATTGCCACTTAAACCATATTGTCCACCTATAAAGCAGAAACTTCGGAAAACTAGACCCGACATGGCTCTGAAGATTCGAGATGAAGTTAAGAGACAACTCGATGCCAGTTTTCTGACAGTAGCAAGATACCCAGATTGGTTAGCCAACATTGTGTCGGTGCCCAAAAAGGACGACAAAGTTAGAATGTGTGTGGATTATAGGGATTTGAACAAAGCAAGCCCGAAGGACGATTTCCCTTTGCCGCACATCGATACACTTGTGGATAATACAACCCGCTTCGGAGTGTTCTCTTTTATGGATGGTTTTTTCGGTTACAATCAGATCAAGATGGACCCTGCAGATAGAGAAAAGACTGCTTTCATTACTCATTGGGGAACTTATTGTTATAAAGTCATGCCCTTCGGTCTGAAGAACGCCGGGGCAACATATCAAAGAGCGATGGTCGCCCACTTCCATGATATGATGCATAAGGAGATTGAGGTATATGTGGACAATATGATCGCTAAGTCCCAGAATGAAGAAGACCATTTGGATCATTTATTTAAGTTATTTGAACGACTAAGGAAATATCAGTTGAAGTTGAATCCCGCTAAGTGTACTTTTAGTGTCAGATCCGGAAAGTTGCTTGGATTTATTGTTAGCCAAAGCGGAATTGAAGTGGATCCTGATAAAGTCAAAGCCATCCAGGAGATGCTTGCTCCACAAACTGAATTACAAGTCAGAGGATTTCTCAGACGACTGAACTACATCTCTAGATTCATTTCTAATATGACTGCTACCTGTGAGCCAATATTCAAGTACTCCGTAAAGATCAGACCATTGAATGGAATGCTGATTGTCAGCAAGCATTTGAGAAAATCAAGGGTTATTTGCGAGAACCTCCTATTTTGATTCCTCCTGTGCATGGAAGACCTCTGTTTATGTATCTGACTGTTCTTGAGAAGTCTATGGGTTGCGTCTTGGGGCAACACGATGAGACTGGACGGAAAGACACACGCCATCTACTATTTAAGTAAGAAGTTTACTGATTGTGAAAGTCGGTATTCGCTGTTGGAAAAGACTTGTTGCGCGCTAGCATGGGCCGCTAGACGTCTTAGGCAGTATATGATCTGTCATACCACCCTGTTGATATCAAAAATGGATCCCATAAAATATATCTTTTAGAAGCCTGCTCAAACTGGAAGATTGGCACATTGGCATATGTTGTTATCTGAATATGATATCCAGTATGTGACTCAAAAAGCTATTAAAGGAAGCATCTTATCGGACTATCTCGCAGACCAACCGGTTGAAGACTATGAACCTCTTAAATTCGACTTTCCTGACGAAGACATTATGTTAGTAAAAGATTATGAAGAGCTCGGTCCTGATGAAGGTCCTGAGCCAGGTTCCCGTTGGAAGATGATGTTTGATGGTTCTTCCAATTATAGTGGACATGGCATAGGCACTGTTTTGGAAAACCCAGATGGTGGATACACCCCATTCACAGCAAGGTTGGATTTTGAATGTACAAACAATATCGCGGAGTATGAAGCGTGTATTCTAGGTCTTGAAGCTGCTATCGACCTCCGAATCAAAATCCTTGAAGTGAATGGAGATTCAGCTTTGGTGATCTACCAAGTTAAGGGTGAATGGGAAACCCGAGATGAGAAGTTAATTCCGTACCGTGCTTATATCATGGAAATGCTCCAATACTTTGATGAAATCACATTTCGACATGTTTCGAGATCTAAAAATCACGTGGCTGATGCTTTGGCCATGCTAGCCTCAATGTGGAAGGTCAGATTCGTTAATGAAGCTACTCTCATTCGAATCGAACGAAAGACTGAGCCTGCCTACTGTCAGCTAGTGGAAGAAGAAACTGATGACAAACCCTGGTTCCATGACATTAAGAACTACTTGCTGAAGCAAGAATATCCAGCTGACGCTACAAACCTTGACAAGAAGACTCTGAGAAGATTAGCATCCAAGTTCTTTATCAGTAATGAAGTGCTGTATAAGAGAAACTATGATATGGTCCTACTTAGATGTGTTGATAAACATGAAGTAGATATGTTACTTCAAGAGATTCATGAAGGGACATTCAGAACTCACGCCAATGGTTATGCTATGTCGAAGAAACTCTTGAGAGCTGGGTATTATTGGTTAACTATGGAGTCTGATTGTATACAGTATGCCAGAAAATGCCACAAGTGTCAGATCCATGCGGACAAGATGCATGTGTCCCCAACGCAGTTGAATGTCTTACCGTCGCCATGGCCTTTCTCAATGTGGGGCATCGACATGATTGGGGCAATTGAACCTAAGGCCTCCAATGGTCACCGATTCATTTTGGTCGCTATTGACTACTTCACTAAGTGGGTAGAAGCTGTTTCTTATGCCAACGTAACCAAGCAGGTGGTAGCCCGCTTCATCAAGAACAACATTATCTGCCGTTATGGGATGCCAAGCCGAATCATAACGGACAATGGCACCAATCTGAATAACAAAACTATGAAGGAGTTGTGTGAAACTTTCAAGATTACTCACCACAATTCCTCTCCTTATCGTCCTAAGATGAATGGGGCCGTGGAAGCTGCAAATAAGAATATCAAGAAGATTCTGCGAAAGATGGTGAAGACGTACAAAGACTGGCACGAAATGCTACCTTTCGCATTGCATGGATACATAACCTCAGTGCGAACCTCAACAGGGGCTACCCCTTTCTCACTAGTTTATGGAATGGACGCGGTTCTCCCGTTTGAAGTAGAGTTACCATCTTTGAGGGTAATGATGGAGACCAAGCTGGATGAAGCAGAGTGGATACAAGAAAGATTTGACCATTTGAATCTCATTGACGAAAAGCGCTTAACTGCGATGTGCCACGGTCAGTTATACCAGAAACGGATGAAGAGGACCTTTGACAAGAAGGTTCGAGTCAAGGAATTCCGAGAGGGAGAACTGGTACTTAAGAAGATTTTGCCTGTTCATAAAGACATGCGTGGAAAATGGGCGCCCAATTATGAAGGTCCATTTGTTGTAAAGACAGCCTTCTCAGGAGGATCGTTGATACTCACCACAATGGATGGAGAGGAGCTTGCCCATCCAGTAAATTCTGATGTCGTCCGGAAGTATTATGCATGAAGAGCCCGCTGTGACCAGAGCATAGTTATGGGGTTTTAGTCGTAGGGTTAATAAGTGTCGTTGGATTCAATGTAACCTTACTCTATTGCCAATTTCAATTGTAATGCTCTATGAAGCTTTTGCCGTTTACAAACTACTATTTTGAATAAAATCAGCCTTTTACTTTCGTCTTCTCGTTTTTGAGCCCTATTCATTGATAATAATTTTGAAAGTGGAAAATTTTCAAACTTAAACTTTTTTTTTTCTTTTTCCAAAAATTGTCGATAAGATAAATTGCTTTGACTTATGGAATGATCCTAAGGAAGTTATCACTCCCCAGCAAGCCTTTACTGCAGGAATTCATGACGATTCCCCAGTGAATCATTCCTCCAAGCAATTATGATGGGACCATTACAAGAATTTAGCATCTGGTTGACCTAAGGATCCCCAGTGAGCCTCCTCGGTTGTCAACCTTCCCCAACGAAGCAGCGGATATTTATTTTATCCCCATCAAAGTCTCTACGAACACGAGTTTGATTCGTCCAGGATCTTTCTCATCCAAATAATCAGATTCATCTTGACAATCATTAAGTGAAGTCATGATATTATGTCCCCAAGTGGATTGTTATTTCCCCAGAGAAGTTTGGACGTTGAAGTTTAACTATTGAGTTCCATCTTTGGATTTCTACAGAGCTTGACAGTGTATCTCTCGTGCAGATGATGGACGGGCTTCCTCATCGTTTTGTTTTTCCTCCTGTTTTCTTTTGTCTGTTTTGTCAGCATGAGCATAGGCATGGCATGACATCATTTGCATTCGCCTCCGTGCGTGTTCGCTTTCTGTTGGTTTCTTGTCGCTTCATCTTGATCGTTGGTTGTGTTTGCGCCACGTTTGGGTTTGTCCGATCTCTCCAAATAGAGTCGTCACCCTTAGGCAGAGAGTGCTAATCATTTCCAAGTTTCCCCACAGAGTTCAACCCTCGTGGATGATGGTTATTTCAGTTATCTTTTTCCGTGCTTGGATAAGATAAATCGCCATTTGAGTTCATTTCTCAATGACGGGTCTTATTTGACAGTTTCATTCTAGATCGACCCTAGATTGATTTTTGGTCCCTGAGGATTCCACCTTTACCTTTTGGTCGTCGAACCTAGGTTGAGCGTGCATTTATGTTACACTGTGTCTGGCAAGAAGAATCTTTTTTCCTTCCAGATAAACTGCAGTCTCTTCGGAGAAGTTTATCATTTTCTTGTTTTTTTCCTTCCAGATAAACTGCAGTCTCTTCGGAGAAGTTTATCATTTTCTTGTTTTTTTTAGATAAACTGCAGTCTCTTTGGAGAAGTTTATCATCTTCCTGCTTTTTTTAGATAAACTGCAGTCTCTTCGGAGAAGTTTATCACTTTACCGCTTCTTTCAGATAAACTGCAGTTTCTTCGGAGAAGTTTATCATTTACCACTTTTTTCAGATAAACTGCGGTCTCTTCGGAGAAGTTTATCATCTTCCTGCTTTTTTTAGATAAACTGCAGTTTCTTCGGAGAAGTTTATGACTTTACCGCTTTTTCAAATAAACTGCAGTCTCTTCGGAGAAGTTTATCCTTTTACTGCTTTTTTCAGATAAGTTGCTGTCTCTTTGGAGAAACTTATCCCTTTATTGATGGTGTGTGAGTCCTGTACAATTGATAAGCTGTAGTCTCTTTTGGAGAAGTTTATCAGGGCATTTTCCGCACGAAGTCCATTCACTTGGCATACAGGAGAGTTTTAATAACCCTGTACTTTTTCCTGACGGTTCCTGAAGACCCCGTTTGATCTCTTCATTTAAAGGAATTTCCAGGCGCTGGATGTTATTTCTTATTGAAAACTCCATCTTTTTTGTTTGCATGATCCTACCGCCGTGTGGATCATGCTTTGTCTTCTTGCTTGCTTATATATCAACTAGTCACGCTTGAACCTGCTGGGTCGTCGCCCTAGAGTCCCCAGTGTTGTTTTCTTTTCCCCAGTGCGTCTGGCCATCCCCAGTGAGTTATTACTCGTTGTTTTGGCTCTTTTCCTCGTCTGTTTCGTCTGTATTTTGCATTTATCATTCCATCATTCTCATCATACTAGAGTTCATGGCATGTCAGCATTAGGATAGTCTTGTCCATAGTATTGCATGTCATTGCATCTAAGGGCAAAATTTTCGGTTATCTGTATTTAAATATCTTTCACCGTGACCTATTGATGATTTTCATCGTTCACGTCATCCGGTGAAGATATTTAAATAGGGGCAACTGTTGTACCCCAAATTTTTCCCTTAGATTCATTGTTTCGTCTGCATATCATCCTAGGTCAATCATTCGTGCATAGCTAACCGCTTTATCTAGTTTTTGCTTGTCAGTTTCGTTTGCGAATACAGGTACTGCTACAGAAGATTCGAGGTCTTGAAGCGATGTTGCATGTGTGTTTGTGGAGGTGCTCTGGTCTTTGCAAGTTGTGTTAGATTCTTGTGTGATTGTGCCCTCAGCCGTTTGGTCCCTAAGCCACTACAAAATCCTTCTTTCTCAAGACTCCACAGAGGAATTACCCAAGGAAGACCAGGATTTATGGCCAATGGAGATCATGACTTTTAAGCTGGATAAGAGTTTGAAATGAGCTTGGAAAGTCACAAGGTCCAGCGTTGCAATGGAAGGACAAAGCTCCTGTCCTTCATCAATTACTCAATTTAAATTTGGTTCACTTTCGAAGGTTTAAGCATCCAGTTGATTGGGTGCAAGGTTCACAAAATTCTTAAACCATTACAAAATGAAGTCTTAAGGCCCACCTTACAAAAGCATTTCGTTTTCTACAAGAATATTTGGCCCAAGTTCCTGTTTGAGTTTCATTTTGAGAATACACGAAGGCTAAATTTTTGAAATTGGCAAGAGTCAAAATTCAGGCCATTGTTCTTTTTTTAGTATACCTTTTCAAAAGTAGCTTACATTTTTGGAATGTTCAAGACCATATTTTAAGAGCTTGCCTAATTCTATCTTTTAGCATTGTCATGAGGGTTAAAAGAATTTCTTGATATGCTCATACGACCTGCCCCTTTTGTGGGCCACGTGGAAAAGTTGTTCACACGCAAAGGAGTGTTGGGCTTGGTTTAAATAGGCGTGCTTCTCATAGACCAATTTATGAACAAAATTGAAAGCATTGAGGTGGTCTCGCAAGTACACTGAAAAAGAATGAATTCACTTTGCTGTTAGATTGTGCTTTTTACGTAATGAGAGGTGGTCTCATCAGTCATTTACATAAGATCATTTATCTTTAGATTGTATGTCATGATCACCTCATCTTTTAAGATGTCTTTACAAATAACCTTGAAATTATGAGGTGACATTATAATATACCAAGTTCAGCTTACAAAGAATACAAGACAACTTTAAACTTATCCTAATCCTAAAAAACTCAGAACCTATCTCTCCATTGTTAACAACTCGACAAGTATTCCATAACCCTCAATTGCAGCGCCTTTTTTATGTGAGAAATCGCCTTGTGATCTCCAAGGAGTGATAGTAACGAGGCTTCAGTAGCCTGCAATGTAGAAATCCAACAAACTGCCATGAGAATTTTGATAAAAGGAATTTCAAATATTAGGACATGGATTAATCTATTCGATCTAAACTTTCAGGCCTATTTGTTAATAATAGGAGAATATTGAAAGTTTGGGGAGGAAGCTTGATACCTCTTTATTTTTCTCTGATCCACGCTCCCACATTTGTAGAAACATGATTTTGCTGCCAGACCCATACGAGGCACCCTTTGCTTTCTTGATTTCCCTATGAGGACACCGCATTTGGTTTTTTCCGTTAGCAACTTAATCATTTTAATAGAAAACCAAACAACGGTTCATACCAAGAGAATGTAAAGAAGAAAATAGCAGTTGAAATACACGAGCTTTCGCATAAACGGTCCAATTCTGAAGTTTTATCTCCTTATCTTCAAATCCGTACATTGCAGCTGTACAAGACACGATCAAACATTGGTTAAGGAAGTCTTAATTGAATCCAAGTTTTAAACGTAAAGAAGTTTTAGGATTACTTACATCAAAGTCACACCATATGCATCAACCATCATTCCTGAGGAGAACACGCTTCTTCATGCTTCTCAATCCATGCGAACCTCTTACAAGGAAGTTTGAAACCGTTAGTTCAAAATAAATCCAAACAGGTTTTCATTTGAAAGAAAAAAGAAGTTATGAATATTTAGCGAAGCGGAATAATGCGCAAAGTTTTAGATTTTTTCAAAAAGGAGTCATTATTGTGTTTCAAAGAGGTTTTAAGATAGGCCTCAGAAGTTTCAATATCAGTAAAAAAAAACAAACCCAAACGAGTTTGCAATCAGAGAGAAAAAAGGCTACAAACTTTGAGTGAAGAAGAATGATTTTCTAGACAATATCAAAGCAACATTATTGTGATTCAAATAGGACTTAAAGATCAGAATCGTTTTCATCATTTCAAAACCAACGATTGCATAACATCACAGTGACTACAGGATCTTTTTTCCAAAACCAGAAAGAATGCTACTCAGAAAAGAGATTTATTTCCATAAACAGAATTGGACAAGAATCAAAACCATCAAGTGTAAAATCGTCCAAGACGACAAGGGAAAGTTTTCAAACCGTCCAAACCACAAATCAGAGCCATCAAATCGCACCAAATCACTTCAAGGCACAATCAAACCGTATCAAACCATTCAAACCTTTCAAAAAAAAATTCCAAATCAGGACCAAACCAAATAGTATCAGACAAATCAATGCTTTCAAATCAGACCACAGCAAAACTTTCCAAATAAAACTTTCCAAATCCAAATCATCACAATATCGTACAAATCAAATCAGCAAGAATTTGGAATATTGACATTAATACAACATTAAAATTCTTCCACAAATATCATCATTGGCCTTGGCTATAAAAGGGACCGAGCGAGAGAGAAGAGGAAAAAAAGAAAAAAAACCGAAGAGGAAAAAAGAAGATCACAAAAATCAGCCGTCACACGAGAAATCACTAAATCATTTTTTCCAAACCCACAAACACAGGCTCAGAACACCGGAAGTGCTCATCATCGCTTCAATATTCAGAGAAAGAAGAAGAACAAAGCAACATCATGAATCGTACAAATGAGGTAAAGAAAAGAAAGAAATCTTCCCTGAAGGAGAGAGTCGTTCGCAGATCGCCTCCGATCGTCGCCCTCCATTCCTTTCCTTTTTTTTTAGTTTATGAGCATTGTAACATGTAATCAAAATAACATAGTGAAATGGGGTCGGGAAACCATGGGGAAAGGGTTGTTTGATTGATCGTGAGAGATCGAGAGAGAAACCGAGAGATTGAGATCGAGAGTGGAAGAGAGAGCGGCGACGCAGATTTAGGGACAAACCCTAATTTTGTTTTGACAAGGAGTGGCGAGAGAGAGAAAAGAGGAATGTGATTCGTGTGAGGCTCCCTCCGTCTTTTTTTTTTTTTTATCTTCCTTTTATTAACCCTTCTTTTTTCTTTAAAATATAACTTAACTCTTTTTCATAACTACTAGTAAGATTTTTTTTTATTTAATAAATCTTAATTAAAACTTATTTTATTAAAACACTAAAGTAAAACCTTTTTTTATTAAGCTCTTAATAACCTTTATACTAAATAATCCTTTTAAATTAATTAAGAAAATCTTTATCCTTTTTTCAATTAAAATAATCCCAGTAAATAAATCCTTTGCTTTTTTTTTTACATATTAAACCTTAACGTCAACTAAAAATAAAGCTTTTAAATATTAAATTAATTTCCTTTTGTTAAAGAAAACCGTAACAAATCCTTCATCCTCCTTTAATAACTTTTCAACTAAAATAAACTCTTAAAACAATTAGTTTTTATAATAATCCTTAACAAATTCTCACCATGATTAATAAACTTTTTCAATAACCTTAAAAATAAATCAACTCGTTAGATTCCCCACGTCTGAGTGAATCGCATGCGGTGTGCTTTTTTTTATGATTGATATCTTTTTTGCCTTGCTATTGTGGATGTATGTTTTATTCTCAAAACCTTTCAAAAATAACAAAAACTCTTGATCCAACGTCGAGCCCCTTTTCTACCTATATAAGTCGATCGCCTTCGGGCCTCGCATTAAACCTTTTCGGTCACAATACACTTTAACTAGCCCACTTTGCTAGTGTGCACTAATAATCTAAATTATTTATCCCCCTCGTCATTCCAAAGGAAAGGTACCTTAATATTGACTCAAACGTCATAGGACTAACACTTTAGAACCCTTGGCCTTAGGATTCGGAGTCGCCGTACTCCGCGTCTCGCCGTAGACACTTAGAATCTTAGCCTTAGGATCGGAGTCGCCGCACTCCAAGTAAATGCTCCGCCGCGAACATTTACAATTCTACCCCTCTTAAACCAACCTACAACTTTAGAGTCGCCGCACTCTATGTAAGGTCTTGCCCAAGACTTTACCTCCCCTTGGAACCTTGACCCCGTCAAGAAGTTCCTCTTTTCAGAACTACGCATACTCTGATTCTACTCCCGAGGATACGTAGGCGTAAGGTGCGATACCTTATCGAGTATACTTAAATACTAACCCCTAGGGTTTCAACCTTTAGCATAGCACCTTAGCAAGCGAATGAGAGATAACATGAATACTAATGAGAGGTTCCCGTAGAGTACTACGGACGTTTAGGATGCTAATACCTTCCCTAGGCGTAACCAACCCCCGAACCTTAGATCTTTAGGTTTTTTCGCTTTTGAACCTTTCCTTTGGATAAATCAAAGACGGTGGTGAACATTTAAAGAAATGTGATCCTAGTTCATTAATAACTATGGTATCCAATTCTCACCGCAACAGTAATCGTACATTTGAGTACGATGTAGTAAAAATTTGAATAAAACAAAGATAATTTTATGTTACAGACTCACCTTCATGAGAACCTGCGTTGTGAGCATGTGTATGTCCAGCTTCAGTTTCAATAGGAATGTCATCAATATCAGAAGCACATGCTGAACTTTCATCTGAAGAATCACGATCACTGGAACCGTTTTCCAATCCAATGTTGCTTGTATCAGTAGATTTCTCATTATTCACATTGAGTATGTTAAGATGAGAACATTCACCAATATTGATGTCGGCATTTGCACCTTCAAATGGTGTTGATATACTGTTGAATCTATTGATCAAGTTAAAGCCAATTATGTTCTTTGGGCTTAAAGTCTTCCGTTATTGATAGCAATTATGGCTTGATACATGTGGTGTATATTTTTTATATGCGAGGGAAAAAGTGTTGTCAATGAAGTATCTATAGTTTGCATGAGACTTTACTGGGCATGTGTTAGTAATATCACTCAATGGTGTAAGTGATGTTTTGATGGAATCTAATTTTGAAGCTGGTGTGTTTTTCTTATTCCTTTTCATGTGCATGGTAAGCTTTCTTCTCTTCCTGGATGCAACACCATCGTGTTTTAATCCTTTAAGTTTTTTTTTTCCTATTGTTAGAACTAAAGCTAATAACAATGTTATAAGTGTTTAAAGATTAAAATAATGTGGGTATAAAATGAAAACTTTAAATTAGTGTTGACAAAATATGGCGCAATAAAAAAATATAAATAAGTTTAATCTTCCTCAAATAGAGTAGTTGTTGGTAGTCCAGTCAATCAGGTCCAATCTTCGTGAAATTTGCTACAAGATATACAAAATACTGTTGCAAATCGTTTTAACATATTTTTATAAACACATATCACGCCTCCCAATCAAGTTAAGCATGACACGTATTGCCAACAGGATATATTATATATACTAAAATATGCAACTTATATTTGTTATGGAATGGTTTATATAATCCAAAAATGCAAAATTCACGATATGTAAATGAATTAAAAGTTAAATCCAATTTTTACAAACACTTTCTTTAAACCTTTATAAGCATTATTCAATTACATTTCTAATGTCTGTACTGAACTAATATTGTCATACCCCAATTTTATCCGGACATTTTAAATTTTTAGGCAACAAAATTTATTTTATTTTGCTTAGAATTAAATTTTGGTTTTACAGACAGATCGATTGAATCAATTTCTTAACTGGGGGTAAATATCAATGAACAGTTTTTTCAAGGTTTGGCCTGTATATATTTGTTTTATTGATCTACAGTACACGTAGTTTAACACGGTGTGCTCGTTTTTTTTTGCACGGTCGCATTTTGATATGCCTGAGCCTTTTCATCCGGATACTTTTTACTGCGAGATTTAATCTACGACTGTCTGTTTTACAGAACTTTATTTTGCATAGATTATTTTAATGCGTTCATTTTCTTTTTTGCTCATATTTGTCGCGGTGAAAATTGGATATCAAGCTATTAGTTAACTTGTATCGCATTTATTAATGTCACCACCGGTCTTTGATTTTATCCGAGGGAAGGGAGAAAAACTGAATTCCCACTATGCAATGCAAATGCACTTAAGATTCTAAGTTCAGGGGTTGGTTATACCTAGGGAAGGTGTTAGCATCCTAGATATCTGTAGTACTCTATAGGAACCTCTTGATTTATTTTATGTTATCTGTTATCTGTTTTGCTAAGGGTTAGGGGTAGGTAAAGAAGATGAGTTATCATCTTAAGAAAAACCACCACACTTTTAAAAATGTTTAAAATTTTGTGAGGTATGGGATTGTATGTCCCTTTCTTTGAGATGATTAACATCTAATTCCCTTGTGTGGAGAATTAGGTAAGCTAAAGTTTGATTGTAAAATCAAAATTAAGGGGGGACTAACCTAGGAAATCTATCCTAAGTTGTCTAAAAAACTTATCTTAAGGGTGTCGATTATGATGCAAATGAAATGCACCATGCACAATAACATGGTTATCATGCATGGGATTTTCCCTTGGATATTTATGCGGTTAAATTATTGTTATTTAGGCGAGGGTGCTAGCAAAGTGATGCTAGACTTGTGTCCAGTGATCAAAAGGTCGAATGCGATGCCCGAAGGCGATCGACTTACATAGGTAGAAAATTGGCTCGACGTTGGATCGAGAGTTTTAATATTTTTGAAAGGGTTTAAATAGTATATCCAATAAGCATACATCGAGCAAGAAAATAAGATCAGATAAGTAAACATACAAGCGATGCACACTCGAGCGCAAGGGATGGTTAACGGGCTTTGATTATTAGGAAAAGAGTTTGAAAAAAAGGTTTATTTTTATAAAGGTATTAGGTTGAAGATTATTTAAAAGGTTAGAGATTTCTTATTATACAAGGAGTTTTAGTTATTTTTAAAGTTTTTATTATTATTGAGGATCATTTTAGAATTGTGTTATAGATTATTTTCTTAAAAAGGTTGAGGGTTAATTAATTTTAAAGTTTTATTTTAGTTTTAAAAAAAAAGTTAATTAAAGAGTTTTCAAATTAATTTAGAAAATGTTTTAATTTTAATATTCTTTTTTTTTATATAAATAAAAGTTTTAATATTACTTAATTTTAAAGCTATGTTAAAAGCTATTATTAATTATTATTAAAAGAAAAAATTATATCTAATAAAAAAGTTCTATTATTATTACTATTATTATTATAGCGTTGTTACATTAAAAAGTGATTATTAGTTTTAAAAGAAAAAGGAAAAAGAGATTTTATCTCACTAACATGATTAATGTTAATATTCTAATAAAAGAGTTTTATTATATAAAAAAAAGTGATGTTTTTTTTTTTAGAGATACTAAAAAAGTTTTATTTTTAATCTTAAAAAAAGCATTTAGTTTTAATATTATAAAAAAAGGTTTTTATATTTTTTTAGGGAAAACTAAGAACGGAGGGTGTATGGTGGTGTGGTGTGTGCGTATGTATGTGATCGTGTGATACAATGCTAGTAGAAAATCAGAGAAAGAACAAGACGTTCGCTCATCTCCTCTCTCTCGACGCTCTCGTCTACTCTCTCTCTGCTCTCTCGCCCTCTCGAAAACTTAGGGTTTTGAAAACCACGAGCGGCCACCGTCACTCTCAATCTCTCAACTCACTCGACCAAACAAAATCAAGCAAAATAAACCCCACTCCCAGCAAACCCTAACCCAGATTTCATTATGATTTTGGATGATTACAAGTACAAGATTTAAAACAATGAAAAAGGAAAAAAAGAGCCGCCGACGGTGGAAGGTGGGGAGAAGCAATCGAGACCTCCAAGAAAAACTCCGTCCACAGGTAAGTTCTCTTCTTCTTTTTCTGACCGTGTGTGTGTTTGTGAGTCTTCTACTGGTGGTTGATTTGTGGGAATTTCTCTGTAGTATGGTTTATGTTACTGCTATGCGTGTGTGGGTTTGTGAACTCTTGCTGATGTGTGTATGGATTTGTGAACTCTTGCTGATGTGTGTATGGGTGTCGTTGCGATTTCTGGTGTGGATCGAATTTGCGTAACTCGTAGGTTTTTGAATTTCTGGAGCTTTATGGTTGGAATTGTATGAAGTTTGTGTTGGAGTGTTCTTTTGTAGCTCCTGGTGTATGAATTTGATGTTGATTGTATGATTTTCTGGCTATTTGGGTTGTTGGATATGTGAGGGTGTAGGGATTTGCGATGAATTTGAAACTGGTAGCTGGTTTGGTGAATTCGTGTGTTGGTTTCTTTCTGTCAAATTTTGCCCCTTTATATAGGCCCCTGAAGTTTGAAACTCTAATTTTGAAATTGAATACCCTGATGATCTTGTGATAATCCTTTCCGTTTTCGCCGCGAGCTGCTTTGGAAATATTTTAAACTCTTGCCTTTTTGTCTAAAACAAATTTGAACTGATTGGAATCTATTTGAATTGGTATTGAATCGCTTTGATTTGCTGCTGAAACTTCATGATTAACTTCCTTTTCCGTTACGATTGTTTTGGAAGGTACCTCAATTGGGCTTATGAATGATTGAAATGTTTTAAATACGTCCTGATTTGGAATGAAATGCTTGTCAATAATTGATGAGGATTCAATTCTGATTATGTCTGAAAATTCTTTGTATTGTTTTGAAAAAAGATTCTTGTCTGATATTCGTTCAAAGTTTTTATTTTCTCCTAACTTCTTCTTCTCATTCTTTTCATACGACTCTATGGCTCTTTCTTTTTCATGTACTTATTTTTGGAGCGAACCGGACACGACGGGCCCGGCTTCTTGTTGGAGTAAGTATTGAAGTTCTGTTAAGATTATTAGTTTGAGGATTTCTGTTTTGACAGTTTGCAGTGATTGTTAGGTTGGTTTAGGTTTTAGACTGAGGTTAGTGTAATTGAAAGTTAGGTCAAGCTTGAGTCAAGAGATTAACCATGTTGAAGGTCTGAATTGGTGCATAAATGGGGCTGTTTTGAACTGATGTACTCTGAAATATTGTGATTCTTTGTATGAAAAAAATGCTAGCTGTAGATGAATCTTTGGATTTTTAGTCGTTGTATCTTTATCTGAATTACTTGATTTTACTGTCATTACTTGCTCTTTAGTTGACTGCCATTACTTGACGGCAGATGGAGTACACTTTCGACCCGTGCGTGCGGAGGATGTCGTTGGAATTTGAGGCAAAAAATCAGTGGGCATTTAACATATAGCTTCTCGATTTTCACCTTGTAACTTACAATTCGTCGTCACCAAACCTATGTATTGGTAAGAAAACCAAAGCATATTATGTCTTATGTACTTATTCTCTGTTTAGACAGGTTATTGATGAGCCTCTACTGCAGTTACAAAATCATGATGGTGTGAATGCATGGAATAGAATTGCGTCCTGGGCAACATATTTGTTTTTTGAGATAATTTGTCTTTGTGAGCCTCGCATTATCGCATAGAAGTTGGTATCAGCTCGATAGGGACGGTTTCCCGCCGAATCATAGCAGGGCTGCTGTCATTCATAAAAAAAGGTGAGCCCATATCCATCTTCCTTTCCTACTACACCTTTGATTTGATTCATCCTTAATATTGTTTTAACCATTAAATTCAGCAATCTTTTGGAAATAACATGTTATGAAAACGCAGTTGTTGCAACAGGACCCAAGAGAGTAGCAGCTGAAAGTGTGACGCCTATTGAGCTTCACGGGATGGGGTTGAATTTAAGGTCGTCTGGCAGCATATGGATAATGAAGAACAAATGTAGTTTGGTAGAGTCAAATGCTTTGAGCATTGAAGAATTCATCTATATTTTGCAAAATGTAGTGCAACAACACCACATTTGTAACATTGATATCATTTGTATGGAACTCTTGTAACAATGGTAGCTTGAACCTTGGATTTTGGAGTCAATTTGCATATAAACCGTGGATTTACATTTTGTGACTCGAACTTCTAATTTTCCGATTTGTACTTTCTTGGAGTAATAAAAAAACTTGTAATTTAGAAAGAGCTTGAAACTTCTCAATTCATGTTGCAATCTTCGAATGTACCTTAATTTACTTTTGAAATGGACTTTGTATACTTAGAATTGTAAAGGTTGTACTTGGAATGATTTATTGTACTCAGATCCGATGATACAACGTTGGCATATCTCCCCACATAATTTATTAGGATCAGAAAAATTACTTGGCCTTGGTTGTAGGATAACTGAGGGATTCGTTTTCATTGTAGTTGAACATACGTCTTATGGTTTGGAAATTCAACGTAAATTGAATTCAAATTTGAACTTTGTATGTTTTGAAACTTGAACTTAACTTAAGCCTATGGTGATAAATTCCAAATGAAACTCTTTCGATCATAATTCCAATAAAAGCTTGTACTTTAGAAAGGAGATGTGCGTCCCATACAACGAATGCCATTCACAGATATTGTCAAATGGTTAATTCTTTTATCAATGGTCAAGGTATCTTGAACATTAATTTCTCAGGTGATCTTCAAACTTGCTTGAAGAATGCGTGACGGCTTCAAGAATATAAATATTCTTCTTGAGACAGAGCGTGAGCTCCATACGGGAACCAAATGTGAATTAGAATCATAGGAATGATAAAGGAGCTTCAAACTTGGTCTTAGACTTGTGACAACCATGGACTTGAATTTACATCTTGCAATCCGAACTTCTAATTCCTTCCAAAGTGAACTTTCCTTGAGGGGCCAGTATTTAAACACATAGCACGCACATCTCTTGAGTCTTGAGGAGCTTACGGAAAAGGGGAAGATGCCATCTTGTAATACAACTTAATACACAACCAATAACCGGTCTTGAGGGATCAATTCCAAATCAAAGGGTGTAAGGATTTAGTCTGTGGTGGAAAAACTGAGGAGTCTTGAGGGGAGAAGAAGGCTTGGTAGTGGCTTAGGGACCAGAATGGGGAAGGACACAATCTCACGGGAATCCACACACATCTTGCAGAGACCAGGGAACTTCCACAAACACACACACACAGCACAACCTTCAAGACCTCAGGCCTTCTGCAGCAGCACCTGTGTTCACAAATGAAACAAACAAGCGAACACTAGATAAAGTAGTTAGTTATGCACGAATGATGACCTAAGATGCAAAGAACAAGGCGGGGATCTTAGGGTCAAAAATTAGGGTGCAACAGATGCCCCTATTTAAGTTTCTCCTATTCGGAGATATGGAGATTGAAATCTTCGTCTCAACAAGATAGGAGAGACTTAAATACAAACATGCGCAAAATTTTGGCCCTAAGATGCCGCCAAATGCACATGAGATGATATGCAATGATATGACAAGGAATCTGTGAGGGATAATGTCACAGGGGATAACTGATGTTGAAACACAAAGAAAGAAAGACCCGACGAGGACGACTCAGCGAGACAAGACGAGACTCCATGGGGAAAGAGCTAACTCCACTGGGGGAAAGAGACTACCAATCTGACAATCACAAGGTATTCTGAGCAGTTGGGTGTCTTCCAGTGAGAACCAAAAGTGTATATTGCAAAGATGGTAAGCAAAACACGCTTCTTGGTATGGTTCAATTTATTGTGCAAAGTCTTGAAATAAAGCGCTACGAGATTGTCGGCCTCGAGCAAAATCTTGGGACACTCGTTATGAGGTCGTCTGCCTCGAGCCAAAATCTCGAATGAAAGCTACGAGGTTGTCTGCCTCAAACAACAAAGTTTGAAATTGAGTACTACGAGGTTGTCTGCCTCGAACCAAAATCTTGAAATCGAATGCTACGAGGTTGTCCGCCTCGAACAAAGTCTGGAATAAATGTTGCGAGATTGTCTATCTCGAACAAAGTCTTGAAATAAATGTTGCGAGATTGTCTGTCTCGAACAAAGTCTTGAAAGCTGCGAGGTTGTCTGCCTCGAACACAATCTTGAAATAAGTGTTGCGAGATTGTGTGTCTCGAACGACAAAGCTTGAAATTGAATAATACGAGGTTGTCTGCCTCGAACAACAAAGCTTGAGATTGAATACTACGGGGTTGTCTGCCTCGCATGCATCTTGAAACAAACTGCCACGAAGTTGTCTGCCTCTTAGCACAATCTTGAAATAAAACGCTACAAAGTTGTCTGCCTCGAGCAAAATTCTTGAACCCCTCCTGGAAAGGCAACTTCACAGGGGTTGGGATTTCACCGGAGATCTTGTGACTTCAGCTAGAATCCATAACTTGTTGGAGATTTGGAAGTTTCAACCAGGGATCTTCAAAAGAGATGTAGTCCGACTGACTTGTAGAATATGTCTTCTCAAATAAAGAGAAAGATCATCTGAGTCTTCATCAAACTTCTCGAAGAGATGCCATTTGATGGAAGCAAATTGAATTATGAGCTCACCGGGGAGAATACCACCGAGAAATAGTATTGCTGTAAAATGAGATTCGTTGAAGCGATAAAATTCTTGCAATAGGGATTCTCAAATAAAGAGAATGCTTGTAATGTCTTCAACAACCTTCTCTGGAAAATAAGCTGATAATTTTGACAACTTTATCGGGGATAGACAAAATGTCTTGAAGAGATTGCCATTTGTCATCCAGATAGAAAACTGAGCTCAAATAAAGAGCTATCACTCGTTGTCTGGATTTAAATCCCATAATAGTGCTGGGGGAATAACTTTCGTCTTCCATAGAGATCTTTGAATAAATTCTTCTTGGGGTGACAAAGTGCAAAATAAATGCACACTTGATCTAGGTTCAACAGCCTAGAGATATCCAAAAATGTGATTGTCAGGGACCAAAGTTCAATTCAGGAAATAACTGAAAAGAAACGGTCAAACAAGACTCAATCCAATGAGGAATGAACTCAAACGGGGTTTATCTTTATCCAAAAATGGAAAATAAAACTGAAGCAGCCATCTTCCACGAGGATCAAACTCAGTGGGGAATTAGAGAGAATGTGTTCTTTCTGCCTAGGGCTGGCGACTCTACTTGGAGGGAGCAGACAAAACCCAGTCACTTGGAGATAAGCACAACCAAAGTGAAAGAACAAACAAACAAACACAAAGATGAGAGATGCAAAAAAAGCGCACATGCCATGAATCTACGTGCAAGGATGCCATGCTATGCGTATGCTTATGCTGACAAAACAAACGAAGAAGAAGCAAACAGGAGATGAAAACAAGCATCTCGATACGAATACTCGGCCAATCTTTGCAATATAGAAGCATCACTAGGGATGAATGGAAAAAACCATATACGGAAACAAGTCCCACTTCATAGCTTCAAACTTTCTCTGGGGAAAAGAGCACTCCACTTGGGGTGAACATCGTGACTTCACTTAGGATTGTCAAGATGAACCTTGTGATTCTGTTGGGAATGAGAAAGATTCACTAGGAACGAATCAAACTCATGATCGAAGAAACTTCATGGGGATAAAATAAATATCCACTGTGAACTCAAGTAATCTGAATGAAAGTTGTGGATGGGTAAAATAAATATCCACTTCATCGAGGTAACTTGGATTAATAGTAGTTAGAAATGCCAGAGATAAAACTTCGAGAGGATGAAATAAACATCCGCCTTCACTGGAGAAGATTTTGTAATAGTGATAAAACAATGAGGAGTGAAACAAACACTCGCTTCGCTGGGGAATGTTGAAACCAAGGAAATTCACCGAGGATTCTTAGATTGCTAGCTGGAGGAGTCTTGCATCAAAGGTGTCATAACTTCTTGTAGTAGAGATTTACCGGGGATTAGTCGTGACTACCTGAAGTAAAGATTTACTGGGGAGTTGCCACATTACCTGGGATAGAAGCTCTTTGAGGCATGAATAAAGTCGTGAGACTGATGTAACTCTGTATTGACAACCTGCATAGTAGTCATTATTTTGAACAACATTTTTTGTGGATGAGAAGCAATCTTCATTTCTCAAATGCCCCAGATCACTTGGTTTATAAGAAGAAGTCGTCCTAAGAGGATTTTACAGAAAACTTGGCGTCCAACTGTTCCAATGTTTTCAAGCTCTTGGAGAGATTTCCCAAATCTCGACATTACTGCCCCAGATTGACTGTATTCTGTAACCGATTCTTTAAATTCTTTGAGAGATTTACCTAATCTAGACGTAACTGCCCCAGATTGACGGTGTTCTGAGTCTTCAAACTTGCCCCTTGGGGTCAGGCAGTGAAAGAAATAGCTGGGAAACAACTTACCCCTGTTCCGCAAGGTCTTCAGGTGACGTGCCCCTGGATACTATCATCTCCTTGAAACAGTACTAAATTTTAGCTCATCAATGCCACACGTATGTTAATTTCTACGATGTTAAGCAATGTTAGCAAGTAGAAAATGTTGATTCTGAAACAGATAATGCAACGTATGTTTGTCTTGAACTTTTTTTATATAAAATATTTTTGTGATTGGATTACCGATTTTATAATGCCAACACTAATTTGAGCATAGCTCATGGGAGTCAGGAAACGATGTCTTGATGAGTATGCTTTTGAAATAAACCCTGCTTCAACTAGGTCTTTTGAGGGTTGTATCGTGGTTGGTTCACAGTTTAAGAAACAAAGGATATAAGGCTCAAAGTTTGTTTGTGCCCACCCCATCTTCGTGATATTTACTTCATTCTTGTTAACTGAAAATTACCCTGCCCCAGGTTAAGAACGAGGGTTTTTGATTTGGAAGAAGAAAACTCCTACTTCAAAGGCTCAAAAAAGGTTAACGAGGGTCTATCTCCCTTATATCTCCGGTGTTTGTGGATTTGAAACAATGCCTTACATCACTAGCAGAGTTTATTCAGAAGCATACGACAAAAGAGATTGCGCTTGATTTAGTCATCCTCCACTCAATTCTCTGCCAAGGCAAGAGATTGGGCAACATTGGCATTATAAAATAGAAAAAACATTTTAAAAGAGTGGAACGAATGGATTTCTTCATGACAAACATGTTTATTGCATTAATTATTCAAAATAACAAGTTCTTGCATGCAAACCAAACTTTTACAATCAAAGAAATAGTCATAAGTGCAAGCAAATAAATAAACAGCCTGATGAGCTCGGGAACATGTTCTTCTCTTGATCTCACCGGCTGGATCTTCTCTAGTCTTCACCTGCAGGGCATTCTTGCATCATGTTCACATTGATTCCCCATGTTGTGGTAAAGGATTGTTCTGCACATTTGGGTTGGAATCTTTGAAGGTTAGGATTCCACTTTCAATCAATCTCTGGACATCGGCTTTCATCCCATAACAACTTTCAATATTATGACCTGGCGCCCCTTGATGATAAGGGCAGAATAAGTCAGCTCTGTACCAGAAAGGAGGGTTCTTAGGCACCGCTGGTGGGGACTTAGTCTGGATATGGCCCTTGCGTAACAATACTAGGAAAAGTTCTGCATATGACATGGGAATCGGGTCGAAGTTTGGTTTCCTCAGTGCACGACTTGGATTGTTGAACGATTGTCGGGCTTGTTGAGGAGGTTTCTGATTTTGCTGAGGATACTGCTGTTGTGGTGAAGCAGGTGGAGCTTGAGGTGGTTGCGCAAACTGTGGTTGGTAAGCTGGAGCATTGCTAATTGGGGTCACAGCAGCAACGTATGGGCGTGGATGATACCTTCCTTTTTGTCGTCCATGATGCACAACACTTACTTCTTGTTCTTTCTTCTTCCCAAAATTACTTCCATACTTTTTGACATTGTTGGAAGTATTCCCTCCCTTAGCTAGTCTTCCTTCGCGGACGCCCTCTTCCAAGCGCATTCCCATATTCACCATCTCAGTAAAATCACTAGGGGCGCTTGCTACCATTCTCTCATAGAAAAATGGGCTCAGTGTTTTCAGAAAAATTCTGGTCATCTCTTTTTCTTCCAGAGGTGGCGTAACTTGAGCAGCTAATTCACGCCAATGCTGGGCGTACTCCTTAAAGTTCTCTCTTTCTTTCTGGGCCATGGCTCTCAGCTAGTCTCTATCTGGTGCCATGTCGACATTATATTTATATTGCTTGATAAAAAGCTCACAAAGGTCATTAAAATTGCGGACCTTTGAACTATCTAGCCTCATGTACCACTTGAGGGCTGCACCAGTCAAACTATCCTGGAAATAATGTATCAATAGAGGATCATTATCCTTATGAACAGACATCTTTCGGGCATACATAACTATGTGACTATGTGGGTAAGAATTTCCTTTATACTTCTCCAAATCAGGGAGTTTGAACTTTAGAGGAACCTTAACATTAGGAACCAAGCATAGCTCAGAGGCACTATTCCCAAACAGCTCCTTCCCACGAAGGGCCTTGATTTCTTTCTTCATTTCCAAAAACTGGTCTTGGAAATCATCCATTCGTTCTTCCATTCCAGCACTCTCACTAGGAGCGGCATGAAACACAAGTTCTTCCAAATGAAAAGGAGTAGTATTTACCACGGGTGGTGGCACAGTCATTACAGCAGTCGTGGCAATAACTTGCGAAATAAGTGGGCGGTATCCAGTTGGAATAAAGTTAGGAGGCATACCCCACGGATAACCAGGAGGCATGGAGTACTAAACTTCACCTGTAGTAGGCACCGCTGGGATCGGTGCTGATATCATTTCTGAGGTAACCGTACTATGTGATGGCTGATTCTGAGCAGCCATCAAAGCTTCCATCATCCCATTGATCTTCTCTAGACTTTCCTTCAACGTTGAAACCTCTTCCCGGAGTGCTCTGTTTTCCTGCTCGAGTTGATCCATTATCTTCTTGCGAGTGGCTCGAATATTGTATCGATGATTCAACTTGACTGGGAAGGGAAACACAAATGAGAACCTGGAATGCAAAGGAATGCAAATGCAAATGCGAATGCTATGCAACAAGATTCATGGAAACTTAGCTATTTATAATCATTTTGGAATATCAAGAGACTCGATTTAAAAAATCATTAAAACGGTTTTGATAATCAATATCCGGAATATTAAAACAGATTTATTAATAACGCGTTGGTACACTTTCCAAAAGTCATAACGGAAAAGCTAAATAAAAGTTGATAGTGATGGATCTAAGGAGACTCTTCCAACGATCTTCTTGAATCCTTTGACTTCTTTCTTCCAACTGAGCTTCTACTAAAATAAGCTTGTCGACGAAGTGTTGACTGATGGGATAAGACGCCTTGAGCTTTCCGTTTCTTGCAATAGGTAGCATTTTTTTGAAATTCTCCTTTTGTAGTCATCTTAGCTTGAATACTAACCGAAGATAGGAAATGGATTCTTGTCTTGAATAAGTAACTCCATTAGCTGAGAATATTCTTCAAGAGTTGTCACCAATAGTGATGGACTGGAGTAGAGTAAATAATATTTCCTTATCAATAAGAGTTTCCCCATATCTGGTCTTGAACCCTTCTTTATCCGTCAATAAGGTCTCCAATCCCCTTAGATCGTCCAAGTTATGACTCTTGTAAAGGTACTTCAACGTTTTTTCCTTTTAAGAAAAAAAATTTAGAGTCCATGATATCCTTATGATGTTTATAAACAAGACTAAGTTCCATGAATCTTTATGATATGATGCTAATGCTAATGAATATATGCAACACAAAGCACACTCAAGCAAAACAAACAAGCAAAGAGTCCTAGGTTTGAAAGGTCACAGCATGGAGCCAAGGTCTACCCATCCCATAGGAGTGTACTATAGTTTCAAATGTACCTGCCGAACGGGTTCTACAAAGTTCCCAAAGTCTACAATCCATCTTTCGGATATTATCGATTTTCCAGATCACTTGGTAGTCAATAATATTCTCAAGAGAATCTCGTCTGAGTGTAGTATCGCGTAGCAACTATCGCAGAAATAGACTCCCGCATAGTCCCCGCACTACGCCCTGATAGGCCAAGTTGGGTTAAAGGTAACTACGGTCCCCAGTCCCGAGGGCCTTTAGATCGAAACCATACCGTCTTCACGAATGAACTCGTTGGACAAATATTTTATTCGAGAGGGCCTAGACTGAGTGGTGAAGTCTCAATTTACTTTTTCAGGAATCGACTCTCCCAAAGTATCATTGAAGTCTCACCGTTTTCCTATCTTAATTTTCACTCTAGTCCGGGTGTAGGACTTTGTCTCACCACACAAGTAACAACCCAAGCAAACATAACAGAATATATAACAAAAACATAATTAATCAAGTTAGGGGGAACCCTCTTATAAGTATCCCCAGTGAAGTCGCCATTTCTGTCGCGGTGAAAATTGGATATCAAGTTATTAGTTAACTTGTATCGCATTTATTAATGTCACCACCGGTCTTTGATTTTATCCAAGGGAAGGGAGAAAAACCGAATTCCCACTATGCAATGCAAATGCACTTAAGATTCTAAGTTCGGGGGTTAGTTATACCTAGGGAAGGTGTTAGCATCCTAGATATCTGTAGTACTCTACAGGAACCTCTTGATTTATTTTATGTTATCTGTTATCTGTTTTGCTAAGGGTTAAGGGTAGGTAAAGAAGATGAGTCATCATCTTAAGAAAGACCACCACACTTTTAAAAATGTTTGAAATTTTGTGAGGTATGGGATTGTATGTCCCTTTCTTTGAGATGATTAACATCTAATTCCCTTGTGTGGAGAATTAGGTAAGCTAAAGTTTGATTGTAAAATCAAAATTAAGGGGGGACTAACCTAGGAAATCTATCCTAAGTTGTCTAAAAAACTTATCTTAAGGATGTCGATTATGATGCAAATGAAATGCACCATGCACAATAACATGGTTATCATGCATGAGGTTTTCCCTTGGATATTAATGCGGTTAAATTATTGTTATTTAGGCGAGGGTGCTAGCAAAGTGATGCTAGACTTGTGTCCAATGATCAAAAGGTCGAATGCGATGCCCGAAGGCGATCGACTTACATAGGTAGAAAATTGGATCGACGTTGGATCGAGAGTTTTAATATTTTTGAAAGGGTTTAAACGGTATATCCAATAAGCATACATCGAGCAAGAAAATAAGATCAGATAAGTAAACATACAAGCGATGCACACTCGAGCGCAAGGGATGGTTAACGGGCTTTGATTATTAGGAAAAGAGTTTGAAAAAAAGGTTTATTTTTATAAAGGTATTAGGTTGAAGATTATTTAAAAGGTTAGAGATTTCTTATTAATACAAGGAGTTTTAGTTATTTTTAAAGTTTTTATTATTATTGAGGATCATTTTAGAATTGTGTTATAGATTATTTTCTTAAAAAGGTTGAGGGTTAATTAATTTTAAAGTTTTATTTTAGTTTTAAAAAAAAAGTTAATTAAAGAGTTTTCAAATTAATTTAGAAAATGTTTTAATTTTAATATTCTTTTTTTTTTATAAATAAAAGTTTTAATATTACTTAATTTTAAAGCTATGTAAAAGCTATTATTAATTATTATTAAAAGAAAAAATTACATCTAATAAAAAAGTTCTATTATTATTACTATTATTATTATAGCGTTGTTACATTAAAAAGTGATTATTAGTTTTAAAAGAAAAAGGAAAAAAAGATTTTATCTCACTAACATGATTAATGTTAATATTCTAATAAAAGAGTTTTATTATATAAAAAAAAGTGATGTTTTTTTTTTTTAGAGATACTAAAAAAGTTTTATTTTTAATCTTAAAAAAAGCATTTATTTTTAATATTATAAAAAAAGGTTTTTATATTTTTTTAGGGAAAACTAAGAACGGAGGGTGTATGATGGTGTGGTGTGTGCGTATGTATGTGATCGTGTGATACAATGCTAGTAGAAAATCAGAGAAAGAACAAGACGTTCGCTCATCTCCTCTCTCTCGACACTCTCGTCTACTCTTTCTCTGCTCTCTCGCCCTCTCGAAAACTTAGGGTTTTGAAAACCACGAGCGGCCGCCGTCACTCTCAATCTCTCTACTCACTCGACCAAACAAAATCAAGCAAAATAAACCCCACCCCCAGCAAACCCTAACCCCAATTTCATTATGCTTTTGGATGATTACAAGTACAAGATTTAAAACAATGAAAAAGGAAAAAAAGAGCCGCCGACGGTGGAAGGTGGGGAGAAGCAATCGAGACCTCCAAGAAAAACTCCGTCCACAGGTAAGTTCTCTTCTTCTTTTTCTGACCGTGTGTGTGTTTGTGAGTCTTCTACTGGTGGTTGATTTGTGGGAATTTCTCTGTAGTATGGTGTATGTTACTGCTATGCGTGTGTGGGTTTGTGAACTCTTGCTGATGTGTGTATGGGTTTGTGAACTCTTGCTGATGTGTGTATGGGTGTCGTTGCGATTTCTGGTGTGGATCGAATTTGCGTAACTCGTACGTTTTTGAATTTCTGGAGCTTTATGGTTGGAATTGTATGAAGTTTGGGTTGGAGTGTTCTTTTGTAGCTCCTGGTGTATGAATTTGATGTTGATTGTATGATTTTCTGGCTATTTGGGTTGTTGGATATGTGAGGGTGTAGGGATTTGCGATGAATTTGAAACTGGTAGCTGGTTTGGTGAATTCGTGTGTTGGTTTCTTTCTGTCAAATTTTGCCCCTTTATATAGGCCCCTGAAGTTTGAAACTCTGATTTTGAAATTGAATACCCTGATGATCTTGTGATAATCCTTTCCGTTTTCGTCGCGAGCTGCTTTGGAAATATTTTAAACTCTTGCCTTTTTGTCTAAAATAAATTTGAACTGATTGGAATCTATTTGAATTGGTATTGAATCGCTTTGATTTGCTGCTGAAACTTCATGATTAACTTTCTTTTCCGTTACGATTGTTTTGGAAGGTACCTCAATTGGGCTTATGAATGATTGAAATGTTTTAAATACGTCCTGATTTGGAATGAAATGCTTGTCAATAATTGATGAGGATTCAATTCTGATTATGTCTGAAAATTCTTTGTATTGTTTTGAAAAAAGATTCTTGTCTGATATTCGTTCAAAGTTTTTATTTTCTCCTAACTTCTTCTTCTCATTCTTTTCATACGACTCTATGGCTCTTTCTTTTTCATGTACTTATTTTTGGAGCGAACCGGACACGACGGGCCCAGCTTCTTGTTGGAGTAAGTATTGAAGTTCTGTTAAGATTATTAGTTTGAGGATTTCTGTTTTGACAGTTTGCAGTGATTGTTAGGTTGGTTTAGGTTTTAGACTGAGGTTAGTGTAATTGAAAGTTAGGTCAAGCTTGAGTCAAGAGATTAACCATGTTGAAGGTCTGAATTGGTGCATAAATGGGGCTGTTTTGAACTGATGTACTCTGAAATATTGTGATTCTTTGTATGAAAAAAATGCTAGCTGTAGATGAATAATTGGATTTTTAGTTGTTGTATCTTTATCTGAATTACTTGATTTTGCCGTCATTGCTTTCTCTTTAGTTGACTGCCATTACTTGACGGCAGATGGAGTACACTTTCGACCCGTGCGTGCGGAGGATGTCGTTGGAATTTGAGGCAAGAAATCAGTGGGCATTTAACATATAGCTTCTCGATTTTCACCTTGTAACTTACAATTCGTCGTCACCAAACCTATGTATTGGTAAGAAAACCAAAGCATATTATGTCTTATGTACTTATTCTCTGTTTGGACAGGTTATTGATGAGCCTCTACTGCAGTTACAAAATCATGACGGTGTGAATGCATGGAATAGAATTGCGTCCTGGGCAACATATTTGTTTTTTGAGATAATTTGTCTTTGTGAGCCTCGCATTATCGCATAGAAGTTGGTATCAGCCCGATAGGGACGGTTTCCCGCCGAATCATAGCAGGGCTACTGTCATTCATAAAAAAAGGTGAGCCCATATCCATCTTCCTTTCCTACTACACCTTTGATTTGATTCATCCTTAATATTGTTTTAACCATTAAATTCAGCAATCTTTTGGAAATAACATGTTAAGAAAACGCAGTTGTTGCAACAGGACCCAAGAGAGTAGCAGCTGAAAGTGTGACGCCTATTGAGCTTCACGGGATGGGGTTGAATTTAAGGTCGTCTGGCAGCATATGGATAATGAAGAACAAATGTAGTTTGGTAGAGTCAAATGCTTTGAGCA